>CM075071.1:21495032-22887532 GCA_037428765.1 Rubia yunnanensis | reverse complement strand
TCATGATTGTCATGTTTTGATGCAAAAACTGTTACATATTTCTATTCACGGATTATTGGAGGCCGACGTAAGGTACTCAAACACTAGACTTTGTTTATTTTTTGGTTCCATATGTCAGAAGTCTATTTGGATGTCCTACAAAAAGAGGTTTTTGTTGTGCTATGAAACTTGGAAATGTATTTCCCTCCAGCTTTTTTTGATATAATAGTTCACTTGGTTGTTTATTTAGTGCGGGAGATAAAGATATGTGGCCTGGTTGGTATGCTTTGGATGTATCCTTTTGAGCATCACAAGAAAGTATTCAAGGGATACGTGAAATGTATGAGTCGGCCGGATTCTAGTATTGTTGAGAGGTATGTTACTGAAGAAATAATTGAATTTTGCTCTAGCTGTTTAGAGGAACATAGAAATTTTGGGGTACCCCAGAATCAACATGTTGGAAGGAAGGTGGGCAAACCGAGGTCAAGGAAATGCTATTTATTTCATTGAATTGCAATCTGATGTCAGTTCATTTATGTGTCTTAAGGATTGTAGGGAGACTGCTGCTTATGTGACCGAGCACCTTAATTTGATCACAGAGTTTCATCCCACGTGACCCCCTAATAAAGTTCAGTTGGAGCACAATGACACATTTGTGAATTGGTTTTATGATCGATGCAATGTAGGTGATTACGACCCAAAAATTAGAGCATTTGCAAGGAAGCCTAAATGCACGGTCTTGAGGTATTCCGAATATGACATGAACGGTTTCTCTTTTGCTCTAGGGACCAAGATTCAAAGAGCATAACACAAATTAGTGGGGTGTACATTGAGTCAGAAACAATGTGGCAAGCAATTAAGAAAGACAATATACTTGTCCTAGCTTTGATGTCGTTTTATGGTGTTATTGATGAGATTTGGGAGTTAACTATGGAGAATTCAAGATTCCAGTTTTCAAGTGCTAATGGTTTGATAACACAACTGGAGTTCGAACTGATGTCCCAATGGGATTTACCCTAGTTGACCAGAGTCGTGAAGAATATGGAAATGATCAGTTTTTTTTGCCGAACAAGCAAGAGAAGATTTCTACGTTAATGATCCATACATAGTAGGTTGGTTTTTATCCTACAAGGTAAGAAATACTCTTTCCGTGATGAAATTGATTTTGAAGTTCCAAGTGAAAAGTTAGAGTTTCCCTCTGTTTCCCCCCTAGTGATTAACGACGGGATTTAGTGGGGAGCAATACGGAGGAAACACAGAGATGGAATTTGGATAGATGAAGACGACCAAGAAATTGGAGATGTTCAATCCAAAAGGAGGAAGATGGTTGAAGACTAGCGGCTTACAAGCAGTGAATTCTCTAAGAAAATTATGTATTTTTGTAGTATGTTGTATTTTGTATGACTCTTAACTACTCTAAAACTATGTTCTCATTGGTAATTATATGGAGCAGCTCGGGCTGCTGCTCTTTTGGTAAAGCTTGGATAAAATAAGCTTCATTTTCCTTTTTTGTGGCTGCCAGCTGCAGCGCGCTACAGCTCTTTTGGTTCAGCTAGGAAAAAGTAATCCTAAAATTACCTATACTTCCACTGAGAGTAGATGTGTCCAGCTACTCGTTCAGTTCAAGTGAGACAAAAACATGAAGATGGTACACGCCTAGAACTGTCAACATCCAAAATCAGAACGAATATATTCCCACAATTAATAGCATCGAAAATCAACATTCATGAACTAACAAGTCAAATCCACATAGAAGCAACAAATGTTTTGGAAATCAACATCCCGAAAAAACAGACATCTATATTAACCAATCAAAATCAACAAGTAGAGAAAATCAAGATGTGAGCTGAATGAGGGTATTCAATCCCCGCGCGAGCTGTCCTCCCTTGTGTTGGTAGATAGCGATTCTAAAGTAGATATTGGACCCAATTCCTTGGTTCTCTCGCCCCACATGGTTGTCATGATCTTCCCAACCTGCTCAGTCCATCGCACCAAGTGATCCACCTTCACTTTCAATGCTTCCATGTCCCCATCTGAATCCTCCTCAGACGATTTACTTGTTGCCGGCCTTGATGACATTGTAATTTTATTCTTCTTCGAGAATATCTGAGGGTTGATGGGAAGATTTGGCATCACT
Organism: Rubia yunnanensis; assembly: GCA_037428765.1. NCBI lineage: Eukaryota > Viridiplantae > Streptophyta > Magnoliopsida > Gentianales > Rubiaceae > Rubia > Rubia yunnanensis. The sequence continues at coordinate 22,885,416 of CM075071.1, read as the reverse complement.
GTAAAATTATCATCTTTAAATTTTTAGCCAGCTTCCACGCACAAGGCAGTAATGAAGGAGGAGAAACCTATACAGTTGTGTGCATTGATACAATTCCAGATGTATGCCATTATCCTACCCCCAACATCGATACACAAGTCCTTCTTGATCTTGTACATCACCAACATATGGGAACAGTGAACTTCGCTGTTCATTTTCACCGGCAGTAGGTGGGCAGCTATAAAACTGTACCACACATTCATCTCGCCACTCAAGTACTTTTTCTCAATGTTAGACCATTATGGTGGCAGGTTCTGAATAACTTCATCGCAATCATCACATATTTCTCTTATGATCTCTTCCCAAGAAGCTTTTTCAACAGCTTCTTCTGCAGCTTGGTACACACTGGCTGGCTTCAGCGTGATCTTGTAGAATTTTTTTATCACATCTGGTGCAAGCTCAACGTACTGGCCACGGAAGTAAATCTCTGTTGAGTTCTGGTACTTTATGAGGGACAAGACCTCACATGTTAGTGTCTTGTTTACACGATCCAGTTGTGCGATGAAACCCTCTCACCCGTACTTCTTGACGTAGTCCTTGTAAGACTTTTCAAGTCTCAACCCTCTTTCCAGTATAAGGCTCCGGCTAATGAATTCTTTGTACACATTCAGTGCCTCCGGACATTCAGCCATTGTCATTGGTATTTCTGAGTTCCCCAGTTCTATCTTAGGACCATTGTGTCGCTACTCAATATCGCCCATTATGGCCTTTTTTCTAGTTTTCTGGGTGTCGGTCTTACCCTTAGTTTCATTTTTTTGGGGGGCCATACTTGGTAAAATACCAGCAAATATGCGACTAAAGAGTAATGCAACAAATTGCAGCAAAAAAAGTAATGCAATAAAACCATATCGAAACTAGTAAAAGGGTAATGCGAAAGGGTAAAATACCAGCAAAGGGGTAATGCGACTAAAGGGAAATGCAACAAATTGCAGAAAAAGGTTAATGCAAAAGGGTAATGGAATAAAATCATAACGAAACCCTCAAATTGTTGCCAAGATTAAAGAAAAATAAATAAACACAAAACAATTAAGCCATATAAGAAGAGTCATTATACCCAATCTCTCAAAGCTTTGTAACTAGATACATGTCAGAGCAAGATTGAACAAAACAGTGGCTATGATAACATAACATAGCCATAGATGCTCTCAGCAGACAACCAAGAGTTAATCGAAAAACATGTCATTCAATCGCACAAAACATCAAACAAACACTCTAAACCAATCCATAACAAAATAAAAGAGCCTGGGCATAGTCACAAACAAGGAATCCAAACAAGCAGACTTATAGTCACACTGTAATGGCCCTCCCCAAACCATTTTCACATGAGCAACAACTGTATTTTCTTAATTCCTTGGCTACAAATTAGCTACCATTAAACACCATCAAACACACACACTCTTAAAAAAACTCCCTCATCTCCAAAACAAAACTTATTCAGTAAACAAGAAGCATGGCCAAATATTCACATAATGTAGACATTCAATCTTTTTCACAATCAGCCTAAGAAATTTCACAATTAGGTATTTTCATAAATTTCACAATCAACCTTTCAATAATGTAAACAATCAGCCTAAGAAACCCAAACGAAAAGGTAAATGGTTAAAATACCTAGTTCAGACAATCGTTTGTTGATGGCGGGACGAAGCGATGCCCTGGTGGATGGAAGCATGGATGGAAGGCTGACGGCCAGCGGACGGACTCCACACGGAGTGTTAGATGGTGGTTGGACGGAGGATCGAGTTGGCAGATGGAGCTTGGTGTCAATTGAATGGACAGTGGATGGTAGATTGACGAAAGAGAGAAGGCGGAGGGAGCGTGGATGGACTGTGGAGGGAGCGGGGATGGCAGATGGAGCGTGGAGAGCAGATGAAAGACGTAAGGATGGAGCTTGGCGGAGGTGGAATGGAAGGGTATTGGATAGAGTGAAGAATATTACACAAACATGGGCTGAAATTTACCAAAGAGTAATACAAACATATGGGTTGAAAACATTTGGGCCAATGGGCTGAAATATTAGAGCAGCAAGATAGAAACTTCCAAAATGTCAATTAAAATGCAAAGTGAAAAAAATATTTTCAAGACTTAGAGCTACTAATGATATTTATTTGAAATAATTTTTTGGTTTATCGAAGATTCAGTATGATGTGCAACATAAATATAAATATATTCTCAATTAACAAGTTTATATCATTCAAACTTTTGTCGATTTGTAATGGTTATATATTTTGGATTTAGTATCATGTGAGTACCTAATTTTAGTAATTGATATTTTAAGTGCATTTTTTTATTACTGTGAAGACAATTTTACCGTGCCTAAGCTGTGCCTAAGTTGTGCACATGCTGCTCTATATACACTAGTTAACTGTATATGATCATGTACTATACAACTAAAGGAAATTCGAACCCTAGACAACATACACGTGCACCAACTTAATTAGCAATCCATACACACTAGTTATCTAGAATCGTAAAATACAAGGGTTAGTCAAACCCTAGTCAACATAGTCATGCACCTATTTTAACATATCCATTACTCAGCAACCCATACAGTTATCTACAAGTCGCCCGTAGTCAGTGAGCGTTCCATATACACTGGTTAATCGACTATAACTTAATTGGCGATCCATACACACTAGTAATCTAGAATTGTACAATACAAGGGTTGGTCAAACCCTAGTCAACATAGTCATGCACCTATTTTAAAGTATCCATTACTTAGCAACCCATACAGTTGTCTGCAAGTCGCCCGTAGTCAGTGATCGTTTCATATACACTGGTTAATCGACTATAACTTAATTGACAATCCATATACACTAGTTATCTAGAATCGTACAATACAAGGGTTGGTCAAACCCTAGTCAACATAGACATGCACCTATTTTAATGTATCCATTACTTAGAAACTCATACAGTTGTCTACAAGTCGCCCGTAGTCAGTGAGCATTCCATATACATTGGTTAATCGACTATAATTTAATTGGTGATCCATATACACTAGTTATCTAGAATCGTACAATACAAGAGTTGGTTAAACCCTAGTCAACATACATGTGAACCTACTTTAACGTATTCATAACTTAGTAACCCATTAAGTTAACGAAGATCGTCTCTTACTTACTCAGCGATGCAAATACAATCTTCCTTAAGTGCAACTAAGGGAGCCTACATTAATTTAACATATCCACACATATATGTTTGAATTGACTCGTACTAATTCCTGGTTAAACTCAATTTCCCTGGTTAACATATCCACACATATTTGTATAGAATTTTTTTTTAAAAAAAAATATAACTACAACTTATGCTTTGCCTATGCTTTGCATCATTCAAAATTCTGTACCTAACTCAATACAAAATAGTATAAAAATCTCATAAAAAGGAGCAAGTTGGGCAACAAAGGAGCATGAAAAAATTGACTCCCAAGTGGGGCAACAAAGCAGCAAGAATGGTCAAACAAAAAGCATAACACATGACTTAACACAATCATTTAGGTTCCCTCCCAAATTTTCCTCTTCCCCCCATAACCTTATCGCCAAATTTTTTCTCTTCCCTCTCCAATACCCTCGGCATTCTACCGCTTTTTTCCCAATTCTTTGCTCATCTTCACCATTTCGTCAACCCCTAACGAAGCCATAATCACGTTTCTACTTCCCCTTCTCGTTGTCCTTCACGTGTTCATTGTTGGTCTAATTGTTTTTGCAAAGTGTGATTCTTGAACTTGCCCATTGCTTGAAATTTTGGTCAAAGATTCGTTGGTGCAAAGCCGGTGGCAAAAAACATTACAGACAGTGTGTACAAATAAGGTATGAGTGATTGCTTTTTGGGGAAGTCTTCGAGAACTTGTTATATGGGTGTTATTTTGCTATTTTTCATAGGTTTATTGAATAGATATATGGGTGGGTCTGTTAGTTTGTAAGTTTGTGATTCAGTTTGTTGGGTTATTAGTGTGGGTAGTTTAATTAAATAGATGATTTGTTTGCTAAGATTTATAGACTTTTTTCCTACTTTTTTTTACCCCCATACAATGTTTTGGCATATTATCTTTTTAGGTCAATCTATACTTGGTTGGTTGTTTGAGGATATCCGTCTTTGGGTGAGTTATGTTATGATTTATTTTTTTTACTCATACAAGCGAGTGAATGGTTAAGGCGAAAAAGACATTGTTTAACTCTGGTACTAAAGCTGTAGAAGATAATTGTGTTACCCCTAAAAAAGATGAAAATTGTGATGTCAATAATGAGATGGTGGATAATGCATCCAAATCATGCTCGGGATCCAAAAACTCGGGGGAGGAAGAAGGAACTATATCAAAAGATTACATGAGTGGGAACTTTGACAAGTTTGAGATTAAAGAGACTGCAAGCATAGAGGCACAACCACGTGCAAGTCAGTTTTGCTAGCAAACCAAAAGAAGCCCCTTAAAATATTCTTTGAGAATGACTTCGAACCCTTGGTTATGCGCAGCCAGTGGTCGATGTAGGTTGGCTATGCCATTTGACGAAGAATCCGCTTCAGGACATGGCATAATTGGAAAACTATCCCTGACCATGTAAAGAAAGATGCATGGGAAGACATTCCCGTAAGTGTGTTCTAATCCTCCAGTATGATTTGTTCATTTCAAGTTCATTACATTTTTCACTAACAATACATATCTTTGTCCACTAGATTAGCTGGGATATACAAACCAAAATGGCATTCAATGAGATGAATCATTTCCGAAATAAATGGACAATTTATGCGGGTGAAAAGTGGAGGAATTGGAAGGCTAAGGTGGCTCAAAAGTACATCGTGAAAAAAAAAACCAGGTTCTTGTGCGTGGACTGATCATCGATGGATGGACAAAAAAGAATGGGAGCTATTTGTGAAACAAATATCAACCCTTGAATTCAAGGTTATTCATTAAAAATTATTCATTTCTCTTCATTACTTTGTGAGCATATTACTAATCAATGAACATATAGGCATTAAGCGATGCAGCAAAAGTAAGCGCCTCACATAAGGACTACATCCATCACATAGGCAGTGGAGGGAATCGTATTCTTGCTATTGAACTCGAGAAGAGGAAAAGAAGGGCTAAAATTGATGAGCTTATGGATCAAGGTCAATGTGTGAAGAAGCAGAGGCTTTAGTTGAAATCATGGATTTCAAACCGGACTGCTCAAAGGTGTTCCTAGAAGCAAATTGGGACAAGAAATTATTGATCTACACCAAGGACTCCATTAAAAGAGCAGCCCTCACTATTGTGAGGCAAATTCATTAATGATTCATTTGATATTTATATTCTCAGATGCAATGCATACTAATGGCTTGCATATGTTTTGTTCAGTAGAAAAACCTTTTGGATAAGAAGCAAAATGGAGAGTTGGTTATAGAAGGAAAAGAAGATTTTCTCGTTCAAGCAACAATTAAGAAGGATCATGGGGATCATTGGAGAGGTTTCCCCACAACGGCCAAGGTGAACGAGGCCATACCACACATTGATGTGAGCCATTATGCATCTAGTCGACGTGGGAGCACAAACACAAAACTATTTGAAGAAACCTCAAATTCAAAACAAGTGTCCACAGAGGTCATCAAGCTCAAAAAAAGATTTGTTGCCTTATTTGAGGCCCAAACATATTGGTTGGCTGGAAAATTGGGTAAACCTATTCCCCCACACTTGGATTCCCGCAATTTCCTTGCTACATCATCCAACCCCGCGAATAAAGACAACCGGGTATTCATTCCTTCAGCATCTGGATCTAGTGACCCACAAGGATACGTTGCGGATGACAAGGTATTCTATACCATGAAACTCGTCGTTAGTTGCTTTCTTGCGGATGTGGATTGTTGGTTTCTGGATGTTGATTTCCTGTCAAAGTGATTTTGGATGCTATTAGTTGTGGGCATGTATTTACTGTTGTCACGTTCATTTTGGATGGTGGTAGTTCAGGCCTAGTAATATCTTCATGTTGTTCTTTTCTCAGTTGAACTGAGAAAATGTCTCTTTGCCAATATAGTTAATTGAGAGACAGTTTATCTTAGCTGAACCTAAAGAGCTGCAGCGCGCTGCAGCTTTCAGTCGCAAACTAGCAACTTCAAGATTATAGTATCCTAGCTGTGCCAAAATGGCAGCAGCGCACTGCTTCTCTTAGTTATAAAAAACTAAGTGGAGGTGTTTATTTTATCCCAGCTGGACCAAAAGAGCGGCATGGCGGTGCAGTCTTCAGCCACTATATATACAATTCATCTTTTTTGTTACAATCAACTTTTCTGGCCATAGAAATCTTCAAGGAACCTTGGTCCCTATTGAGATTTATTAAATTAAAAAAATTATTCAATTTTGATTACTTAATAACACTTACTTATTGTCTAACTGATATTTTTTCCCTATTCTGAATTTTGTTTTCAGAAAGGAAAAAAATGCTGCCTATGTGTTTTGAACCATAATGGAGGGACGTAGCTACATTTAGTCACTTGTTTCCAAAGGATAAGGAAATGTATTTACCCATCAAGTGGGAGTAAGCAAAGATTCGTGGACCTGTGATCATTCCCAGGGCACCTTTGCCGATTGAACATGAAGAATTTGAGTTTGTCACTGAGGCCATTGGATGTAACATTCTATGGCCGGGAAAGTTAATAAGTGTCATTGGGAAACAGGGTGATGAGGTGTGATAATTGTATTCTTGTTCTGATTCTATCATATATATCTTCCAGATATTACTTAAACATAATTTGTTGTTCACCTGCTTACGTAGGAGAACAAGAAGCAATCGCCTCGGAAATAATTGGTAGTGGATGAAGCTGGAAGTCTTGAAATAAACCTTACACCAAAAACTACCATGGAGAGAGAGGAGTTTAAATAAATAATTATATTAACTAACTATGACATTAAGATACGTATTAACACACTCTTTCTTACAGGATGTGATGGCTCAGGAAGATACTCGGAATGGAGAGGTGGTCGCTTGATCAGCAAAAGGAGAGGTCTAACATACCCCCAAACGCTTTTTCATTCTGACCTATTTTTTTCAATGACTGACTAACATTTTATCCATTAGCAAGTGGCAAAAGAAAATACTACATCGACGGAGAATGGGCAATCAAATCCTCTCATGTCGGTTTTTGGCCATTACTTTTTTGTGAGAACTCATTTTAGCCGTTACAATATGATCCACTACTAAATTATATACATATACAACTCAACTAACATTATTAGATCCTCAAATCTAATTACAACATCATGTATCTTTCAGGGGGTCACGGAAGATAAAGAATGCATTGATGTTGTTCAACTGATTAATGATGTTTTAAGGCTATCTACACAAATATGTGGACCTAAGAAAGTCTTTCGCATCAATTTCAACGCGAAGGTGCTTGGATCAGAAGAAGTCTACACAACCATATTTACTGACAAGCTAAAACTGTTCATGAGCAGTTTGGACGTAGAAAAGGAAATGTAGTGGATCATTGGGTGCCAACTTGATATATGGGCATCATAAGAAATGCAGGCTTACGTTATTTATAGACGTTTCATTAAATTTGTTTCATTTACAATATTATTTTGCCAGATACCTATGTGATGAGGTGGTTGATCAAGGCCACGTCCAGTTTATTCATGCTGGTTTAAATTCGCTAACTCAAAAGGAAAATCAGAGGGTCGAATTGACTGCAGACGAGGTTTCAACTGTCATGTGCCACCCTCAAGCAATGATGTACGTCTTCCCGTACAATCGAGAGTAAGTTTTATTCTTTTTTGTGTTTTTTGACCCACTGGAAGCAATAGCACCCATATGTTGTGATTATTTTAATAAAAAAACTTAAAGTATTCAAAACTGCATGTATTTTGGTGTTTCCATTTTTTATTGGAGCCATTGGTTTTTTCTAGTCTTCATACCAAAATCTATCGAGTATATTGCACCGACTCGATGAGTGGGGGAATTTGCAAACATAATAGGCTATGTCATAAATTGATTAATTTTTTAGTAGAACACAATTTTGACATTCCATCTACTTTAATGTTCTTCAAAATTGTATGTTCCCGTAAATGTGTTCTTGTAGGTAGAACACATTCTTTGCTCGATTATTTACAATTACCGTTAATTTTGGTACAATGACATTCATTGTTCTATTCATTACTCGCGTTCATCATTACATGTTGGAAAAAGTTAGACCTCATTAAACTATTATGTGTGATCCCCATTTTCTGAAAATATATTTTTATATATTTATATAAATATATTTTCATCGATTGTAGGATTGCAACAAAATATCGACGGTTCAATTCTGAGCAAAATAGATCCTACCCTTCGAACTATACATGGAATGTCATAAACATCAATGTACGTATTATCCCGTAACCTCATATTTCCCCTGTCAATTTTATGTTCGTAATCATTTCAGCAAATTCTCTTCTGTATCAGCACAAGATACAAAGTAGTACTTGGGAATGTGGATACAATTGCATGTATTATATGGAAAAAATTGTTAAGGACGTGCATGACATTTACACTATTGCGGTATGTTTTCCTAAATTGTTTTTTAGTATTTGTACAGTCTCTCACATACATTTTTTTCTAACAAGCTATTTAATACATTTTTTCAGCAATTTCTAGAAGATTACACTCCTCTGGGGAGCGATCAACTGCGAAGCATTTCTCTGAAATGGGTTTGTATTTTTGCGAAATGTACTCTGCCAAAATGCATAGCTCAATTGAATGTCATACAGGGACTTGCCTCCATCATTGGATAATAATTACTATTATCTCTTATGAAAGGTAATTGTCCTCCACTTTTGATACTCGCCATCTCCATGACGATAGGGGTTCCCGTATCTTATGTAGGGTTGTAACCCAATTTTTGGCCACTAAGAACCACGTTTCATGTACTTCTTTCGCTGGTAAAAAATTATAGCTGATCATATTCAATGTTTTTTTCTACCTACTTGTTGTCTATGCTTGATGATTGTTGTATTTATTGGGAATTGTTGTTGGGAATTTGTGCTATTTTAATTGGTGCACCAATTTAAGTAATCTACGCACACATGAAATGGGTGTCATCTATGTAAAAGAATGCACCGGTTCGGAAAACAAAGGAGCGGCAGCGTGCCGCAACTTTCAGCGACCAGATTAGGCACAAAGTTTACACTAGTTCTTATAAACTAGTGCTACAACAAAAAAACCCAGTGCAAATGGGTCACACATTTAACACCGGTTTTTGCAAATCTGGTGCTAATAAAACTTGTACTAACCAATTATACATTTAACACTAGTTTTAAAACCGTTGTTAAAAAAAATGGGTGCAAACAATACACATTTAGCACCGGTTTTAAAACCGGTGCTAAAAAATTACCGGTTCTAAAAACACGGGTGCTAAAAACACGGGTGCTAACCAATCAAACATATATCACCGGTATTAAAACCGGTGCTAAAACAAACCAGTGCAAAGCAATCACACTTTTAGCACCGTTTCAAAACCGGTGCTACTAGGACCCAAATTTAACACCGGTTTTTATAGCACTGGTTACAAAAAATTGGTGCTATCTCATTACATGTTAGCACCAGTTTTTTAAAAAAGTGTTAACAAAATCCGGTGCTACAAGTAGGAATTTAGCACCAGTTTTTCCAACCGGTGAAACCGTTTCATCAATTACTTAGGCACCGATTTTTCCCCCAAAAAACCGGTGCTACATCCAAAAACAATTGGTGCTACAGGGGGGTTCCTGTGATAGTGGTCGTTGACAAGGTTGCGTCTATACAAGAAGGGCCTTGCGATACGTGTGAAGTATTGAACCATACGATGCCGCAATGAATTCTTACCATGGGAGAGATACCTGTCCAAGCAAATGCTATGGGAAATTTCAATGAGAGGCAGCAAAAAAGGTGGACCGTATCCCCAAAATTTCAATCCAAGGTATAGGGATCACCCTAACTTTCAGTGGAGAGAACATGGTCCCCCTCCGCAGCAGCCTCATCATTACCAACGACTTTATATTCCTACAATGCAACGAGAAGCACCGATGTTTCCTCAGCCCCAACAAGGTGGTCAAGAGAAATATTTGAATGAGAAGATGGATATGTTGATGGATATGTTGGTGAAGCAATCCAAGAAGACTGAATCCACCTTAGAGGAGCATGCACGACAAATTGCCCATCTATCAAATTCTCTGAATTAACTTACAATGAAGCAGCCTGGATTGCCTTCTCAGGTCCAATTGAACCTCATGAGATGGTAAATTAGGTCACACTTAGAAATGGAAAGGTATTTGGTGTGTTACCATTGAAATTTGCAAGCAAAGAAGCAAATGAGTTCATTGACGGAGGGTCCGGTTTGCCCAAACCGAACCCTGTAATAGGAATTTGGAATCAAGAAGTAGAGGAAAACGATGACAAAACCAGTGAAAGGTAAATCCAAGGTACCAGCCAAGGTAAGTAAGAGGTTGAGTTTACATGATCCTTCACTTAAAATTTTGCCTCCTTTCCCTCGTAGATTAGAAAAGAAAAAGGAAGAGCCTATGGACCAATTTTTTGAAAAATAGAGATTAATCTTCCGTTCTTGCAGGCAATAATGTTGCCACCAATAAGTAAGTTCTTGAAAGATTTTATTGCATGAAAGCCAAATGATTCAAGCAAGATCATGATGAGTGAATCATTGTCAGTCGTGATCTACAAGAAAATGCCACAAAAGTGCAAGGACCCAGGTTTGTTTTCCTTACCTTGTTACATTGGAGATAAGAAGATTTATGCTATCATGTGTGATTTAGGAGCTTCGATTAATGTTATGTCATTATCTGTGTATCAAACATTGAATGGAGCTGAAATGGTAGACACTACAATGGTAATTCAATTGGCAGATAAATCTTGTGTATGTCCTGAAGGGTTGTTAGAAAATGTTCTTGTGTATGTCCTGAAGGGTTGTTAGAAAATGTTCTTGTGTATGTCCTGAAGGGTTGTTAGAAAATGTTCTTGTGCAAGTCAAATAACTTTGTGTACCCCACAGATTTTTATGTGGTAAAAATGAATCATACTATTGATAAGAGAACACAAGGGGTATTGTTGGGTCACCCATTCTTGAAAACGGAAAACACCATTATTAATGTTGGGAATGGAACTATTTCTCTTGATTATTTTGGTGATAAGTACACACTCAACATTGATAAACCCATGTAGAAATCTACAGATAATGAAAATGTGAATGCAATTGATCATACTAACCTTTTTGTCCAAGATTCTCTTGAGACTTCAGTTTTGGAAGATAAGATGAGAATTCAAATTCCTACAAGTACAAAAGAGGTGAATGTTCAAGTCTCGAGCGATAAGGAAATTCGTAAATTTTTGTGTTCAGTTTACTCTCTGAAAGTGGTGCCTAGAACTGAAATAAATTAATGAATGCCCAACACGACTTAATCTGAACCAGATATTTGGAAATTTTTTGAAGTGCGTACAGGGTCCGGTTTGCCCAAACGGGACCTGTATGCCAGACTAGTCCCATCGGATGTGAAAACCTCAAATTTGGAGTTGGAGGCATTACCACTCGATCTGAAGTATATTTGTAGAGAAGATGGTGATACTCTTCCAATGAGTATGGATTCACTCAAGTGTAAGGAAGAAAAAAAGTTTCAACCCCAAGAATTAGGAGATCTAAGATTGAAAGAGTTTGATCAAGCTATGCGGTACAAGGAGCACAATAAGATGTGGCCTGACAGAGATTTGAAGTCTAAGAAATTTGTGGTTGGACAGAAAGTTCTTATTTATGAGTACAACTTTCGATATATGTGTTGGAAATTCAATTCTAAATGTACTAGACCATTCGAAGTAGCTTATGTTTGGCATGATAGGATAGTAGAGATTATAAGCATGGACGCAAAAAAGGTATTCCTCGTCGATAGTCGTCGCCTTACGCCATTCTATGATGCTTCTTAGATGGAATTAATGGAAGAAATTCCATTGTGCCCAACAAATAATCATTAATAGCATCTGGAAGTTTAGCCAAAGACTATAAACAAAGGCGCTAATTGGGAGGCAACCCAATTTTCTTAGTTTTATTTCTTTTTAAGTTTTTTATTTTAATTTTTAGGAATTTCAGTTTCTCATCTGCTCTCAGTTCTTGATCTATAGAGTTAAAGTACTTGAATTTTCACCATGGAGAATTCGCACCTTCGGAGGTTTGCGGCAGAACCTGATCCAGATCCAATGCTTAATTCTTGTTGGGAATTTCTCCGACACCCCACCACTATAAGTTCCCTCTTTCCCTTTTATTTCATTTATCATGATGTTTGACTAGGTGTGAGACATTTTCCCAATAGAGCTTTGCATTATTTGCTTGAGGGCAAGCAAAGTTTAAGTGTGAGGATGTTTCGTGTGTGTTTTATTTTGTATTTTTGGAAAAAAAAAATTCAAAAAAAATATCAGTTTTATTAGTCAAACATGTGTTTTGTGTTGTTTTGAGTTGATAATTTGGTATGAAGAAATTCTAGTGGCTCTTTATAAAAGTACCCTGCCGGTTGTAAACTTCATTGTAACAAACTTGGTAAATCTGATATGCCTTGAGGTTTTTGAATGAGATTTTCTACGATTTGTGAAATTTGATTGATATGATTTTTGGGATGACAAAAAAGGACGAGTTTAATTGAATATTTTAGCCTACTAAAGTGAGGTATGATCTAGAGTAGAGCACTCTCTACATCAATCTTTATTCAAAGTGATCACATTGTTATACTTGAAGTTGTTATGTGTGAAAGTGATGGAAGGCACTAGGATGAACCACACAACTTAAATTTCCTACCAATTACATTTACCCCTAGTGAAACACTTTGAAGCTTTGACTATGTTCTTTGATATGAGTTACTATATATTTAGCCAAAGCCTTGTTTTTTCCTTTCTATTGGCCCTATTATGCATGTTGGAGTTGATGTTGATGAATTCATCCATTGTGTTCTCCTGAGTTGATGGCATTATAAAGTATGTGTTCTGTTTGCCCAGAAAGAAGGGTTTCAAAATTGAAGGTTGAATCTTGTTATGAACAGTGATATTGTGGTTCTGTGTGGACAAATTGAAGGGGCAGCCGTATAAAAAGAATAGTTTTTTTTATTGTTTGTTATGTTGCGATTTCCCCTCACAAGTACTGATTTTGGACTATATTGAAGAAGAATGGTGCTAGAAAAATTCAAAAAATAAAAAGAAAAGAAAAAAATAAAAATAAAATAGCACCTACATTGATGTGATATTACTTGGCTTTCTCATAATAACCATGAGATGAAGATTGTTGGTGAATGCCTACAATACATGAATGATGGTTGAAGAAAAATACATGCATAATATTTTGATCGATATTGTTTGAGCTTAGAACCCTTAGGATCTCACCAAATCTGAATGGTCCCTAGCCCCGTTACAACCCTTAAAAGAGACCTTCCTGATTTGCATATTAACTTCTCTATGTTATAACTTGTGAATTATTTGATTGAGTATCCTTCATATATTGAGAGTGATTGAGTGAAACCGTGAGAAAATATTCATTGCTTGTCTGATTCGACTGAATTATGATTAGATTTCCTAATCTTAAACATTTTCATTCCAATTACTTTAAGGATTGATGATTTTCAGGTGCGTTAACGTGATCATTTACTCCTTGGCAAGGGAAAATTTATCGTTATAAGAGTTGAATCTAGAGTTTGTAAATGTTGAATTTTTATTTGTCTCGTTGTGTGATTTGTGTTTCTATCTTACTTTTTTTTTTCTTTTTATAGGGTCATTTTAGATAGAGTCGCATAAGGGAATGAAACTTCTGAACACTGTGGATTATTGATTAATGTTATATTCTTTATTTCATACTTGAGGACAACCATGATTCAAGTGTGAGGATATTTGATGTGTGTTATATTGTGTTTGTATTTGTGGGATTATTATGATTTTATTGAGATATAATTTGCACTTTTAGGTGTTTTTGGTGCAGGAATTCTTGGATTGTGAAGAATTGAGAGGGAGCTATACATTGTATTCTTTTTTCCATAATCAACGGTTTTTTCCCACTAGGTTTTCCAAGTTAAGGTTTTTAATGAGGTGATGTGCTCCAATGGAAAATGTTCTTATGTTATAAGACATTTTCTAGGAATGAAGGAAACAGGGCAAAAATAGAATTGTTGAAGTTATGAGGTGAAAAATGAATTATTGAAGAGATGTGGATTTGAAGAAAATAAAGATATTTACTTCCCATATTGATAAGGATTGTATTATGTCCTTCCATTTGGAATTCCTTAATTTCAAGAATTAGTTAATTAGAGTTAGAATAGATATTATTGAGTTTTGCTTAGTTTGGGCTGAAAGATGAGTCCGGATTAGATTTTGATTCGGTTTCTATTTTCTGGCGGAACATCCTTGTATATGCAGTTTTTATGCATGGCTTGCGGCATAAAACCTGGATATGCAGACATATAGGGGGATTTTAGTTTTATAAAATATTTTAGTCTATTTGCTTTTCGCGGACGGACTTGGTTTGTGAGCAACATTGGTGTGAACTGGTGGTCGCATGCATATAACAATTTCTTGGTTTAATTTTTTTTTGTTTCTCTCACTATTCTGTTTTGATTAATTCTGTTTGTTTATTATATTATTTATTTATTTAGTTTTATTATAATAAGTAGCTAATTTATACATCGGCATGAAATAACAAGCATTAGTTATGAATCGTGAGGCCTAGTCTAGCCAACTTGAATATTATTGGGATAATGCTATCTAATTCCACCAATACGTAATCATTGGAAAGAGTTAGTAAGTAGCGAGTTCTTGTGAAAAACAAATAACTAACTAAGACTGTAATAGCAAGATGAGGAACAATTAAGTGTGCGTTACTACTTGCGAATACTTGGGTAATTGCTGTATCAGGTTCTTTTCATTCTTAATGCTATTGAATTGATAGATGCATATGAATTGATTTATCTTTGTGTCTATGATCGATGTTTAACTAATGTGAGTTATTCCGAGCCGATTTCCTTATTCTTATATTTTATAGAATTGTTTTTATATATGTTTGTTTGCAGTATTATTTCATATTTTATATTAGTTAATTGCATTATTAGTTGTTAGATAAATCTGAAAATTAAGGCATGGTGGCTACACCAAAAGTGTTCTATATTAGTAGGTATTTTTATTATAATTTTTGCTCCATTCCTCGTGGGATCAACTCTGCTTGCTACAGTACTAATTTCATCATTTGAGTTTGCAGATTATTTTGGTGAGTGAAACGATGCCCACCAGAATAATATAAAAAAACCGGACGATTACCCAGGTTCGCCTCCCTGTAAGACATTACACATAATTTCCATATGAAACATTTATCATTATGTTCAGGTGCATGTCTTTTAAGCGCAGTGAACATGCAAGGAAGTTTGAGCCATATTATAATATCTCCAAAGTTTTGTCATGTATTATCCGTGAATAATTTGTGCCCGTTCCGGTGACGTGTTCATGGCCAAATTGGAACATGGTGGCTGTGACAATGTACTGGAAAAATAATTCCATATTAATTAATTCACTAATTGAATCGTTTGAGCCTAGATTTTTTTTATTTTGGGCTAATCAGCCTGCAATCCATTTTTGCGACGTTGTTAAATCGTCAGAATATATTCAGTGACGACAAAATGTATGTGACATTGGCCATTTGTGGTTTCAGTCCGCCACTGGCCATACCTGTACATATTTTTGGTTTGGGCCGCTTATCTAATACGGTCAAATGTTCATTATATGCGATGCCGGGCATGCGTCGGTCGTCCGTTGGATTGGTCGATCTGGCTCGACTTTGAATAATGTCGATTCAATTACCTCTGGTACAAGCTCAAATGTATAATGTTTGGGCCCAATCATATATGTGACCTAAAATATACGAACAACGAAGTCACACTATGTTTCCTGTGTTTGTCTTTCTTTGCTACATTGCTTACGACGTCGAACCTGTGATTAAAAGGCAGCATTATATAAATAACCAACCACCCATCCCCTTCGCATTCCCAACAAATGGTGTCAACCAAAACCTCCCACCAAAAAAAATGGTGGGAAAACATTTAAATCTCAATGCAAAGCCGCCTTTCTCATATCTCCATAGTCCCAAAACTGACATTCAACTGGGTTGGACGCGGTACATTGGTGGATTTCTTCAAAGGGGAAGAGCAAGAAACCCTAAGGTAAGGATTTTCCAATTAATTTGATGATGGTTTTTTTGGGTTCGGTAGACTTCTTTTGTTACCCATTGCATGATTTTATTACATTTACAATTAATGACCTATTGAATGTCGTTGTGTGATTATGTTTTAGCTATATCAATTTTTGTTTGGAATTCCTTTACAAGTTCTTGTCTAGGGCTAAGGTTTAGGGAACTGTTATGGCACACATTCTTGCTACTTATTACTGGCATGTTACCTATTTACATTGTGATGTTGATGTTAGTGAGATTATAGGTTTTTAGGACTATTCGTGTTCTAGTCACACACTATTTCGGCTAAGTCGATTGGCCATGCAACATCGAACATTCAATCACATGAATATGCAATTTTGCATGGAGTACAACGGTCTAGCCGAAGTGGCTGCGACATGAATGCAAAGTCGGTCAAAACCAATTTCCTTCATTACACTAAAAGAAAAAAGGCCTTCAGTGACAGACTAATTATGGTCACTAAATGTCAAAAATTCGTCACTAATGGCTTTTGGTGACCAAACTTAGGTTGTCACTGATTAGTCACATTATCTCCGTCACAAAAAGTCTTGGTGACAACTTTTTCCAGTTGGTCACAGCGACTGATTTTAATGACCAAGTATTTTTGGTCATAAATATTAGTGATAAAATGTATTCATCAATAAAATAGTCACCAATAAACCAAAAACTGTCACTAATTTGTTGCGTTGATGACCAAAACATTTTGTCAGAAGAAGTCTCAGTGACAAAAATGATTTGGTCACCAAAATATTTAATGACCATTAACTTTTGGTCTCTAAAGTTTTGATGACCAATAATATGTAGTCACTACAAAAATGATGACCGAAAATTTCTAGTAACTAAAGAATTAATGACGAATATTAATGTATAGTCACTAAAATTTGATGACCAATAGTATTAGTCAGTGAATGAGTCACTGAATTTTCAACCAATCCTTTTAAAGTATTTAGTGACGAAAAAAGTTACCAATTTTTTTTAAAAGAATGGTCACCGACTATTACAGCCAGTAACCAAAGTTTAAGTTTGAAATTTGGTCATAACATTTAGACGATAGTGAACATGTTGAATCAATTTTTTTATTTAATAATCATCAAACAAAACATAAATAAAGAAAATCATTCTCAACATAAATGACACACCAATATTTTTAGCTAAAATCACGATATTGATTACATTCAATACTAATACTATGCAAAAAATCATTACTAATTGACTAAGAATCTAGGGCTTAGTCTTCAACATGGTATGCCCTAAATAATAAGAATATCCAAAACCAGGAAGCGAGTAAATGCATTCAGCCAATGGGTAAGAACCAAATTTCTCTGTTAATTGAAGTAAAATAAATAAGTATGCTTACCAATCATTTTAAAAAACATGCTTACAAGCAAGGAAAAGAGCGAGAAGAAAGAATCACCTTTTTCTTCCTCATCTGTAGGAGACATTTAATCTACTAAAAGTTAGAATCGTGGAAAGAAAAAAAGGAAAATTCGAATGCAGTGGTTGGATAGCGAAGAAATCACTTGGTGTGTAAATGATAAACAACAAAACATTCCTTTCGAATCACCTCACTAACTCACCTGATTAATCCAAGTAGAACAATGGAACAGGTAGCCTGCCGAAGAAGAATATAACTCAACCTCTGTTGGATAAAGATAAAAAAAACAAACATCAAACTAGAGTTGCAAAAATTCACAGATAATTAGTTACTGCAATGAAAAGAGCATTACTAATAGAATTGTATTTCCCGTAATCAATTATTGTATAACTGACAAGAATATATAGAGTACAATAAGGAAACATAATATGAGTAGAACTCTGGCTTATTTAACATGATTTATCCAGAATTAATAAAGATCTGATTATAAACCTGATTTACTCTAACACCCCCCCCCCCAAGGGAAGCGTCGGATGTTCAGCGACACAGAGGTTGGACCAAAAGAACTCAAACAGTAGACGAGAGAGTCCTTTGGTGAAAATGTCAGCAATCTTAACACCAGTGGAAACATGGGCAACACGCAACTTACCAAAAGCACCTAACTCACGTACAAAGTGATAGTCGATGTAAATATGCTAGGCCTGCTTGTGAGCAACCGGATTCTGAGCCAAGAAGATGGCACTACTATTGTCACATAACAGCACTGGGGATCTCGAAAGCGGAACACGAAGGTCATGAAGAAAATGAGCCATCCAGACGACCTTTGAGGCTGTGTTGGCGAGAGTTCGATACTCCAACTCAGTGCTGGAATGAGAGACGGTGGGATGCTTATTGGCACTCCAAGAAACAAGGTTTCCACCATGAAAGACTGCATAGCCATATATAGATCGTCGAGTCTCGAGACACTTGGCCCAACCAGCATCTGAATACCCCAAGACCTCAGGAGAGTTGGCCGAGCGAAAGGTGAGGCCGAAAAGGAGAGTGCCTCAGACGTAGCAAAGAATCCGAGTGATTGCAGCGTAATGGTCATCACGAGGATCCTGAAGAAAACTGACTGACGGTGTTAACCGCATATGCCAAATCAGGATGGGTAATCAGCAGATACTGTATAACGCCAACAAGGGATCGATACAGTGTCGGATTCTGAAACGGCAGATTGGTGGAACTGTGTAATTGTGAACAAGGAACAAAGGGAGTAGAGACCGGTGTAGCATCGAACATTTCGGCACGAGTGAGAATGTCCCAAGCATACTTAGCTTGACCCAGAAATAGAACCGAGGAAGTGGATGATACTTCTAAGCCAAGAAAGTAGTGGAGGGGGCCCAAATCCTTAATAGCAAACTCCCAATGTGTCCGATCAATAAAATGACGAAGGGGCCTAGAGTCATTGCCCGTAAGGATGATATCATCGACATTGACCAAGAGATATAGCAATGACGAGCCTCGTGAGAGAACAAAAAGGGAAATGTTGGCGGGACTATACCGGAAACCACACCTAAGATAGATAGGTGCTAAACCACTGAAACCAAGCACGAGGGGCTTACTTAGGACCATAAATGGCCTTTGCAAGCAGCAGAGATAATTGGAAAGAAGAGGGTCCTTGTAACCAACTGGCTGCGTCATATATACCGAAGTATCAAGAACACCATTGAGAAAAGCATTATTGACATCCAACTGATGAAGATGCTACGAGTGCATAGTTGCAATAGCAATAATTGTCCGGGAAGTGGAGGCCTTGACCACCAGACTGAAGGAATAATTAAAATCAAAGCTCGGAATCTGAGAAAACCCTAGTGCAACAAGCTGAGCTTTGCGATGATCGATTGTATCATCAGGACGATACTTCAGCCGATAAACCCATTTGGATCCAACCATTTTGACATCAGATGGGCGTGGAATAAGACCCCAAGTATGCTGGCCTTGCAAAGCAGCAATCTCCTCATTCATAGCAGTGACCCAAGACGGATCCTTTAAAGCTGAACGATAATCAGTGGGCTCCGACTGATCAAAAAGGGCAGCAAGAAAACTATGAGCCATAAGATCAGAATAGTCTCAACGCCGAATAGCTCCAGTGGATGATGTACTGGTCATTCGATGAGTACAAGGCTGAGGTGAAGAGGCTGAAGAAGGTCCTGCCGCCTGTGACCGTGGTGGGGTTGACTGATCAAGTGGTGGTGGAACAGAGTCCGACGAGAAAATACTGCAGGTTTTAGATAACAACTGATCAAGGGTCGATAGTAGTGGGCTAGAACTACCGCCAGCATCCAGAAAGGCAGGAACATCTAAAGTTGATAAAGCAGCACCAGTTTCCGAGGCTGAAGATGAGGCAAAAGGAAAACAGCCTATGACGAAACGAGCAAGACGGGTGACATAGATCTTTCCAGTGAAAGGATCAAGGCAGTGGAAACACTTATAATAGCAGCTGTAACCAATGAAAACACAAGGAATGCTCCAAGGAGATAACTTGTGAGAGGCCATGGGACGAATATATGGGAATACTCGATAACCAAAAGGGTGGAAGTTCGAGTAAATCAGATCACGCTGATAAAGAAGTCTATAAGGAGAAGTCGATTAATAGTGTAAGCTACAGTGAAAAAAGCATCATCACATCTGGACAATAGTAGATGCGAATGAAAAAGCATAGTGAGGCTCATTTTTGCAACATGTCTATGTTTGCACTCGGCTCATCCATTTTTCTCCACTCGGCTCGTCCATTTTTCTCCGAGGTGTAAGGGCACGAAACTTGGTGATGAATGCCTTTGGAGGCAAAAAGGGACCGCGGGCGCATATTTAAGAACTCAGTGCCACCGTCACTTGAAAAACCTTGATTTTGGACATAAATTGATTCTCTACTTAGGCCTCAAACTGCAAGTAAGTATCAAAGAACTCAGATTTTTGATACAATGGAAAAAAATCAAGTAAATCGAGAGTAATCATATGATGCAAGAACCTAACAAGAACCTTAAATCGAGAGTAAATAGAGAGCATGGTCTAATGCAAGAACCTAGAGCCTAAAAATCAAGTCGGCAATTTTTTTTCTCTTTCTCCCTATGCCTCCGTCGACTTGACAAGCTTCCCACCACCCTCCGAAAATATTTTACCTCCATCCCTTCCCTCTTTCCAATCAATTGACACACTTCCCGGTGTTTCTCAACTATCCAAATGGCCAAAGAAAAGCTTTCATACAACACACTGCTTCACATGATGCTGATCAAGCTTACCCCTACCAATTATCTTCTCTGGAAGCGGCAAGCTAGTTACGTTCTTAGGCCTAAAACACTCTATGGCTTTCTCGATGGCTCGACTCCCAGTCCGACTCGTCCATCTCCGTCGCCAGCCGGCTCCTCCTCCTTTGCGTCGGTCACGGCCACCCCTCATGGTGGCGCAAAATCCGATCCTCAGGCAGCCTACTTGAAGGCTATGGCTGAGTATGAGTAATGGGTCGATCAAGACAACGGGTGTGCAACCTACTTGTTTTTTTCTCCATTGATAAATTCTTCCCCTACGCCCCTTTATGCTGATGTTTTATCATGTGCTAAGAATCATGAGGCGTTTTTGAAAAATCTCTGTGGTAGTTCAGTACCCGCGTCTGGTCCAGTCGCATTTTTTGTAGGTGAGCTGCCCCCAGCCAGCCCCACGTGAGATCACGCGTCGCCAGGGTCGGCGCTGCATGGGGTTCACGCACTACCAGAGGTGGCCGATCTGGCAGTCAGTTCGGTTGTTCACGCCTGGAGCTGGTTCCGGACGCGGCCATCCTCACTATACTTGGTGTGGTCATCCAGGCTATTATGCTCCCACTTGTTATAAGGTGTTAGCACAGACCTGTCGTTCAGACTCCACACAGTTGGCCAAAACATTTCAGAATTCAATGCAGTTAGAGCCATCATCTCGAGCATCGGACTGGTATGTTAATTCTGGTGCTACCAGTCATGTGGCGTCTTTAGCTTCTGGCCTTGACAGTGTCACCCCTTATTCTGGTAATTCTCATAATTATGTTGGTAATTGTGCTTCTATTCCAATTTCTCATATTGGTGATTCTCGGATTTCTGATACTTTGACACTGTCTGATATTTTGGTCGTTCCTGAGATCACTAAGAATTATTGTCTATTAGTAAACTGAGTAGGAATTTAAATGTCTTTGTCACTTTTGATGACCGAAACTTTGTGACTCAGAACAAAGTTTCCAATCCTGTCGTGGGCAGGGGCCACAGTGATGGAGGACTGTATGTGTTGGACAAGGGTGACTTAGCACTAGTTTCCTTCTTGTAGTAGAATAAAGGACAAGCATCATATGAGCTTTGACATGCTCAACTAGGGCATATGCCAGCTACTGTCATCTCTGGCTTACAGAAGTCCAGCCTTCTTTCAGTTTCCTCTTTACTACCTAAACCGCATACTTGCGCTCCTTGTGTTATTGCAAAGGGGCAACGGTTAGCTATTGTTCAGAATCATAAGCATGCTGGGCACGTCCTTGACTTGGTACATTGTGATTTATGAGGTCCCTCCCCAGTTTTATCTGAGAATGGTTTTTCTTATTATGCTTTGTTTGTGGATGATTTGCTCTAACAATTACTAATAGTAATGTTGGGTAATAAGACATTGGACAAAGGAATTATATTTTCATTTAATCCACTACAAAATATTTTAAAAAAAGATGTTCATCGAGCATACAGAAAATTTGAAACATAACTACGCATATGACTCTAATACAAATGGCCAAAACCTATTTAACACTAATACAAAAGCTACAACAATAAAATATTCTGCCACAATAAGAACTCTGATCTAATAACAACACCAAGGTTTTCCAGAGCAAAACTTCAAATCAAGAACTCGGTAATTCTGTTCAACACCAACTGAGAATGCACGTTGTCAAGTATTCGAATACACAACCATCGGAGAAATAATTGCATGAGTAGCGTGTAAGAATCAAACCCCAATTGCCTCCAAAAGTATTCTGATAAAAAATTGTGCAGTGAGAAATATACGATTACAAATTTTGAGGATGAGTAGATAATGCTCAGAGTAATTGTTATGCCAATTTATAATTAAGCATTTTGAGAAAAAAATCAAAATAAGGACCTGAGAAAGATGGATATTATATGAATAATATTAACCAATTAAAAACCACCACATGTTCTATTATTCTTCCTCCTCTTTTAAAGTATTAACATGGATTTATAGGTTCTATCAATAAAATGGATTTTCCATCATTGTTAGTTGCCCATGATACTAAAACACAGAAGAACGTTTAAAATTATAGGGTCTATCAATCAAATGGATTTATAGGTTCTATCATCATTGTTGTTAGTAGAATCAACTAGAGCATTCAGGCGCTAAATACAACATTGTAGGTTACTTAACTTGAGCTAGATGATTTCACAAGGAATGAATAATGAACAAGAATGGAAGTTCATATCTTTGACAAAGTATTGTGCGAGACGGTCTCGCAGCGAGACCAGGGATTAAATTATAAATGAAATATACTTAATTTGGAATGGAGTATTAATTATAGTTTTCATATTTTTAGGGACTAAATAATAATTAAAATAAATTTGAGCATACATTTACCACAGTATCTCTTCCTCTTCCCCTCATTCTTATCTTTTTTTCTCTCTCTCGAAAACCGCTTCAGTTTTCTCCCAAAAAACATAATTGTTCTTTCCATCTCTTTTTCCCTCTTTTCTGGCGACCTATGTTTTCTATAACCGCCGCAATTTCTGCACTTTCATCCATTTTTGTTGCTTAATACGCATTATATCGTGTTTTGATGTGAGTGTAATCGGTTGTTCTGGTCCTATTTTTGGAGTTTCTTGCAAAGTTTCTTGCGATTTTGCTTGATAATTGGTTCGGTTCTTCATCAGGTAACTCCGACGACCTAGATTTTTTCTTCCGGCGATAATATTTGCTTTTTAGCCGTTTAATTGTATGGTGAACTTTTTTGTTGGTGAACTCTGAGGTTTCTTTACCTTTTTTTGCAGTTATTACTCTCTTCTATTTTGAGGTTGTTATCGTATTTGAAGAGGAAATTGCGAATCTGAATGTTTTTACATGCATGTTGTTTATTAGGTATTCATTGATGTCGATCATTTTAAACTGTATTATTTTTCATGTTTATCGTTTTGTAGATGTCAAAGGAAGGAGATCTTGTTGATTCCGGTTGTATAGAGGATGCTGTGATGAAAATTGCAAAATCATACTCCCAGCCTTCCGTTTCTTTGAAGGTTGCTGTAAAGCAGAAGAGGAAGACTTCTTCCCAAGGTTTGTTGCTTTTTTTTATTTCTTTGGCGGGAATATTTGAATTTATTACTATATTTGTTCATTTTTAATAATCTAGGTTTTTACATGATGTTTTAATGCTTGATTATGATCTTTCAAGGTTTTCATTTGACTTTATTTTCTGTGTATGAGATATTGTAATTCATGTTTCTATTGGAACGGTATTATGTATGTAGTTCTTATTATATGTAATTTTTTTATTGTCATTATTGTATGATTTTTAAATTACATTGATTCTATCATAATTTTCAGTAAGAGTGATGATTTAAGTATATCCATTGATGTTTTCATTATATATGTTTTTATTTGATGATTTACTGTTCGGATTTGATAATACAGTTATTCCATTTGACTTTACCAGTTCTTGTACTAATGTTTCTTTGTACTGTTTGGTTTTATGTGTTATGATGATGCTAATGTTTACTATGTATCAACTATTTTTGTATGATGTTTTATGTGTGCTGGTTTCACATTTTTTTTATGTTCATATTTTTTTGTTCTTTTTTTCCAAAATAATGTTGTTAGGTTCTTCATTGATGTCTTAAATTTTTTTAATGATCATCTATTTTGTTTATTTGATTTGCTGAATTGTAGTTCTAAACTTGCTTTCTGATTGATGTTTTTGACTTTCTGTGGATATTTATATACATGTATGGGTGGTGATGTTATTTGTGATATAAAATTTTTTTTGTTTCAGATTGTGGTGTTCTTGTTCAAAAATCTGATAGGATTTGTGGTTTGACAACTCCTACATTTACTGCAGGTATATGTTTATCAGTATAATTTTGTTGTATGCTTGTAATTTTTATTAATATTTTGGTTTCCTCTTGCTCCGAATCCAAGAGTGTGAAAAAGAAGAAAATGGCTGAGGTGTCTATCCCATTATTTCCAGTTCCTGATTCATCAATCCCTAAAGAAAATATCTGGTAGAGGTGTGTAAAACAAGCTGCTGTTAAACGAGTCAAAGTGATTAGCAGTAAAAGGGTAAGGTTCTTGTAAGCTTGGGATGTAACACCCCAAAACCCACGACCTACTGCTCAACTCAAGTATCGGGTCGGATCTGAGCGTGCTACCGAGAATTCTAGCAGTAACGAGCAGATAAAGTTTATGCGGAAACAAATTTGGATAATTCAAAACCTAACTTACTATTACACTGAAATGATTAGTACAAGTGTTGAACAAAAGTTTCACCTAACCGTTATCGATCAAAGTTATAAAGGATCCGGTAAGGTTCAGTTCACATTAGTATAAGTATTTCAAAAACTATCCGAAAGATTCTGATGGACCACCCAGGATCCTTTCTCAAAAAAAGTAAAGGCACTAGTACACTTTTCTCTTACGGTTCCTCTGCACCTGAAAAGGGGTGTTTAACTAGGGTAAGCTCCTTTCTTAGTTTCTTCCATCGCTAGTATTTACCCTATTGAGTTTTAGTGATCATAGAAAAACAAATAGCCACATAAGTCCTAGCACACAGTAAAAAGATACGGGTGGTTAATGCCGAGTTGCTGTCAAGTGCCTATATGGCAACTCTGACTAACATATAAGGCATAATCTTTTTAGCAGTGCCCGAAGGATATCAGTCCAGAATTCATTCTCCCCAATCACTCTCATTCAGATGTTCAATTACGACATTGTATCAGATCCAGATGGTTATGCTAGCACACTAGAAACTCCACGTGTAGCCGGTCTAGCCGGTCCGATCAATACTGTTCCCTGCTGACTTCGACCTAACTACAATCGTGTCGGGGACCCCGAAATCACATAAATCTAATCAGGTAGAAGATAATTCAAGTTTGACACGGAAAGATAAAGTACAAGCCGGTCATCCACATAAAATATCAAAACAATTCATGCACTCAATTTCACATCAATTAAGCATAATATAAATATATACTAACATATTTAAGTTTAACAGACATAACCTTCTCTAGTGGTGTTCAAGTACTCACGGTCTGAGTAAAGAGTTGGGAGGTTTGAGTATAAGGTTTGGTACAGGGTTTCGAGTAGATGGGTTCGAGTAGAAGGGGTTCGAGTATATGGTTTGAGTACAGGGGTTCAAGTAGTTGGGTTTGAGCATAGGGGGTTGAGTAGATGGGTTCGAGTACAGGGGGTTTGAGTAGAGGATTCAAGTGGAGGAGGTTCAACTAGTACGGGGATCAGGTCATACTCGTTCGAGTGGTACTGAGTTCAAGTGGTATTAGTTCGAGTGGTGAGATTCAAGTGGTGAGGTTCGAGGGGTATTATTTCAGTTGGTGAGGTTCAAGAGGTACGGGTTCAGTTGGTGAGGTTCAAGAGGTACTGGTTCAGTTGGTGAGGTTCGAGAGGTACGGGTTCAGTAGGTGAGGTTCGAGAGGTAAGGTTCAGTTGGTGAGGTTCGAGAGGTATTGGTTCCAGAGGATTTTCTCAGTTAATGAGGTTTGAGAGGTAAAAATTCCAGTGGCACTAGTTCGAGAGGAGGGTTCGAGATATACAGGTTCGAGATGTACAGGTTTGAGAGGATGGTTCGAGAGGTAAAGGTTCCAATAGTATTAGTTCAAGAGGAGGGTTCGAGAGGTAAAGGTTCCAATAGTATTAGTTCAAGAGGAGGGATCGAGAGGTGTTCAATTGGTGAGGTTCGAGAGGAGGGTTCGAGAGACACAGGTTCTGGTGGCATCATATATATATATATATGTAAATATATACTCATTTTAATTAAGTTCCTGCTAAGGCGATGCAAACACTCACCTCGGTTAGAATTGGCTTGGGCAACCTCCGTTTCTACATTACCACCGCTCAATCAATGTTCTTATTTTGGTAAGAAAATATTTTAAGGCTGTAAGTTTGGGGAGGCAGTAATTGCTATTTATACTACATGATGACATAGGGTTCTGACACCTAACACCTAAAATTTTATCCATTTAACCCTCATTTGGATAAGTTTTTTTTTATGTCCACTTGCCCAAATTTCACTTTGGATAAATTTTCATCTCCACTTGCCCAAATATCACCTTCCGGTATTTTTTTTAATAACTGAAAATAGTCGAGAGAATCAGATAAGAGATTGAAATTTTTTGTTAAAATCTAGCTATTACATGCACACTGACTTCATTATGGTCGGGGTTTTCACAATCCCCCCTCCCCCCTTAATGAATTTCGTTCCCAAAATTTCCATTTCCCATGAACAACTCTGGGTAATTATCCCTATTGTCAGCTTCCTACTCCCAAGTTGCTTCCTCGACCTTATGATTTCTCCACAACACCAAAACCATAGGAATCTCTCTGGTTCGAATGGTCTTGATATTTTTATCTAATATCTTTACGGGATTTTCCTCATACATCAACTTTTCATTCCCTGCTAAGTCTTCATGGTTTAACACGTGTTCGGGGTCCGGGTGGTACTTCTTCAAAAGTGACACATGGAAAACATTATGTAATTCCCCCAACTGGCTAGGTAGGTTAAGTTGGTACGCAACTGGCCCGACTCATTGTACGACCTCGAAAGGGCCAATGTCTTGGTCCCCAATGTACCTAGGACTCAGCTTTCCTTTCTTACCATGCTGAACGAGACCCTTATGAGGGGTTACCTTCAAAATTACCTGGTCACCCACTCCAAACTCCAAATCCCTCCTTCGATGGTCCGCGTAACTCTTCTGTCGACTTTGAGCCATCTGTAAGCGCTGCTTTATCAGCTTGACCTTATCCATGGATTCCTCAATCCAAGGTATACTGGCAACTGGGAGAATCTTTTTCTCTCCCACTTCATTCAAAAAGTGGGGTGTCCGACATTTTCTACCATAGAGTATTTCATATGGGGCCAAACCAATGCATGACTGATAACTATTGTTATAAGAGAATTCTACCAAAGGTAAGTGAGCATCCCAACTTCCCCCGAAATCCATAATGCAGCTTCGGAGCATGTCCTCCAAGGTTTGAATTGTTCTCTCTGACTGCCCATCTATTTGTCGATGGGTACTTGCACTAAAATTTAATTTGGTTTCTAGTGCTGCTTGCAATTTCCTCCAGAAGCGGGAAGTGAATCTTGGGTCCCTATTGGACACAATTGTTATCGACACCCCATGCAATCTTATGATTTCTCGGGTGTATAAGACCGTCAGTTTTTCCAATGAGTATTTAACGTTGATCGGAAGAAAGTGAGCCGATTTGGTCAACCTATCAACCACCACCCATATTGCATCAAAATTCTTCAGTGTTTGGGGTAGTCCTGTCACAAAGTCCATCGTGATGTGATCCCATTTCCATTCAGGAATCTCCAATGGTTGTAATGGCCACATATTCCGCTATATCCCTCCCTATATTATCCCAACAGTACCTCTGTTTCAGGTCTCGGTACATTTTGGTCCCTCCTGGGTGCATTGTATACTTGGATCAGTGAGCTTCCTCCAACACTCTTTGTGTGATCGCTGAATTTTGGGTTAGGTAAAACCTACCTCTACAGGTCAGCACTCCGTCACTGTCCACTTCAATGTCCGGCAACTTCCCTTCAGCGATAAACTTTTTCTTCCTCCCCAATGATTCATCCGACTCTTGATCCTTCTTAGTCTTTGTGGGTAAAATAGTTTGTACCCTTAGATTGAAGAATACAAGTCAGTTAGGTTTAGCCTTGCATTCCCAATTCTCCGACTCCTTTATCCAGATATGCTCCAAATTAACCTTCCAACGTAGTGCATCTGGCACCATATTCGTCTTGCTAGAATGATAATTTATCACACAATCATAATTCCCCAAAAACTCCATCCACCGACGTTGGTGCATATTCAGGTCCTTTTGGGAAAATAGGTATTTCAGGTTCTTATGATCTGAAATTACTTCAAATGTGGCTCCATATAAGTAATGTCACCATTTCTTTAAAGAAAACACCACTGCAGCTAGTTCTAGGTCATGAGTGGGGTAATTATTTTCATAAGGTTTCAACTTCCGAGATGCATAAGTAATCACGTGGCCCCTTTGCATCAATACGCATCCTAGACCATCTCTTGAAGCATCGGTATACAATATAAATCCATCCTTTCCCTCAGGTAGGGCAAGAATTGGGGCAGTGGTTAAACACTTCTTAAATTCTTGGAAACTGGATTCAGTCTTCTCATTCCATTCGTACTTAACTCCCTTCCGAGTTAGGCAGAACAAAGGGGTTGCTAGTTTGTTAACCAAACGCCTATAGTACCCTGCCAATCCAAGAAAGCTCCAAACTTCCGTACTATTATTTGACACCCTCCAATTTAGAATTGTCTCGACTTTAGAGGGATCCGAGGATATCCTTTCTTTACTAATCACGTGCCCCAAAAAGTCCACTTTGTTTAGCCAGAATTCACATTTGCTACACTTAGCGTACAACCTGTGTTCTTTAGGGAGTTGTAATACCTTCCTTAGATGCCCTTCGTGCTATTGGGATTTGGAATAGACTAGGATGTCATCGATGAAGTTGAATACAAACTTGTCTAGGTATGGCTGAAATACTCGATGCATAAGGTCCATGAAAGCGGCCGGTGCATTGATTACTCCAAATGGCATTACCAGGAATTCGTAATGACAATATCGAGTATTGAAAGTTATTTTGGGTATGTCCTCCCTCTTCACTAGATACTGGTAGTACCCTTGTCATAAATCCAATTTGGAAAATACGACTGCTCCTCAGAGTTGATCGAATAACTCCTCAATAATGGGAAGAGGGTATTTATTCTTAATCATCACATTGTTTAAGCCTCGATAATTGATACACATCCAAAGAGAGCCATATTTTTTCTTAAAAAATAACACCGGGGCTCCCCAGGGCGAGGTGCTCGGTTGAATGAACCCCCGAGTTAATAAATCTTCAAGTTGTAGTTTCAACTCTTACAGTTCTAGTGGTGCCATATGATAAGGGGTTCTAGAAACAAGTGTGGCTCCTGGTACCAGATCAATGGTAAACTCAGCCTCCCTTTCAGGAGGCAAACTTACAAGTTCCTCTGGAAATACTTCAGGGAAGTCTTCGACAATAGTTATATCTTCTCCCTTTAGCTGGTCTACTAGCTTATTCAAGATATAAGCTAATATTCCAGTTGCTTCTTTAGAAATCATTCGTCAAGCCTTGACGCTAGCGACTAGTAATGAGGAGGATCTCTTTCTTCCCACATCCACTTCAATTGGAGGTTCCCCGGGTCGATACGGCTTAACTTCCTTTGTATGAAAATTTAATTGGGCATGATTTTTAGCATGCCAATCCATGCCAAGTATTACCTCTATCCCTTTAAAGGTAAAGCAATTAAGTCCATGGGCAATTCCCAACATTCCACATTTACCTCACAGTTTCTACATACACGTCCAGTTAGGATTATAGTATCATTTGTGGGAGTGTTAACTTTCAACTTCTAGGGTAAGTCATCTATCTTCTCTTCCATATTTTCAAGAAAGGAGTAACTAGCAAAAGAATGAGAAGCACCAAGATCAATCAAAACTTTAGCTAGTTTACCCAGAATAGGAAAGGTACCTTCAATGACCTCGGTCGAAACCGGTGCCTCATTATCCTCCAATGCGTAAACACGAGCCTGCACCATTGATTGATTGCTTTCACTTGCTCCTCCTTTCTGAGTAGATTTCATGACTGATGCCTGGGATCCACGGTTTGAGACAAGAACTTGGTGGAGCTAGCGAGCACTCGAATATTCTATTTTCAAAACTCATACACCGTCGACACTTATTTTCCTTTTTCGAACAATCCTTATCGTCATGGTTTCCCTTTCCACAGTATGTGCAATGAACTTGAGTCACTCCTCTCGGGACAATGCTTGAGCTTTTTGAAATAGCCGAGGGTCAGGGTATGTCTCTCCTAGGGACTTTCTGTTTCTTAAAGCTTGCTCTATGTGGGCCTGGGGTGTACATTGACTGAGATTTCACATTTTTCCTTCTCGCTTGGTGCATGGCCCGTAAGGCATTTTTGGTTTCTTCCACTCTGCAGGCGGATTCTACGGCTGCGGAATAATTTTTTTGATATGTCTAGGCTAGAGCATCCTTCAACTCCAGCCTTAACCCTTGGAGGAATCTCCTCTAGCGTTCATCATCAGTTAAGATTATCTTCTCTGCAAACTTAGAGAGTCGGGAAAACATTGCCTCATACTCTGCTACACTCATTATGCATTGCTTCAAGTTTATGAACTCCGCTTCTTTCCTTTTGTTAACTAGAGGTGGAATGTACTTCATCTTAAACTTCTTTTCAAAATTCTCCCAGGTTCTGGGAGTTTCCTCCATGTCCCACTTCCTGTGCACTATGTTCCAACAATCTTGCGCGGCTCCTTTGAATTGGAATATGGAAAAACTTACCTTCCGTTATCCATGTATCCCAGGGGTCGAAAAGTTTGAGTCATTGTTTCGATCTAGTTTTCTGCGACTTCATCATTTGGGCCGCCGTTGAACCTGGGAGGATGAAACTTTTGAAATCGTTCCAGTGCCGCATCCACTGTCTCCAGCCTTTGACTTTGATCCCTGAGAGGAGTTTGATTTTGATTCCCTCTTTCTATCATGCGACTCAATAATTCAGTAACGTGACTTGCAAACAACTCCAACCTAGTGGTTGGGGGATTTTATCCCGTTGGCGAGTTTGAACTTTCCCCTGTTCCCTTTCCATTGAAACCTATACTCAATATATTATTATTATTATTTTAAGTGTTTTGATATGGATTATACTAATCTTTATTTATTAACCCAAAAGAACACCATATAATTCACATCATATTTTACATTGGCTTTATAGTTCATCTACTTTTACACCACTTCAACCGAGCAACGTCCCCCCAAAGCTAAAATTGGGACTCACTCTAGTCCTAATACGTATTTTAAAACATGTTAGGCTTAGTCTCTCTCTGGTCTATCACCAGTTCCTAACCTTACCTCGCAGGATCCGTTGGTGCAAAATTTTGGATCTGTAAGTACCAAAAGTCATATAATATTACCAAAAGTTATATTCCAGTCCTAATCGACCCTTGAACCTTCAGTGGAGCCACCTCCTTCATCTCGCTTAACTCTAGGGAATGCCTGGTTCACCAGATCATCCCGCAGTGTAGCGGGAGTTTTATCCATTGTACCACGGGTCTCCCTTATGTGCCTCCAAATAGGTTCAGTTGGT
This sequence comes from Rubia yunnanensis, assembly GCA_037428765.1. Lineage (NCBI taxonomy): Eukaryota > Viridiplantae > Streptophyta > Magnoliopsida > Gentianales > Rubiaceae > Rubia > Rubia yunnanensis. The sequence goes on along the minus strand of CM075071.1, from coordinate 22,853,386 downwards.
TGTCTATGAAAAGCAGTCAGACCTCTCTGCAGCACTTGAGCATTTACCAGGGCTAGTTCCACTTCTCGAATGACTTCCTGTCATTTTGTGTCCCATTGCTTGAGCTCCAGAATTCTTTGGTTCTTCAATCAATTGTGTTAGGCGATCACCGCATTTGCTCTTGCCTCTTCTACGTCAGCACGCAGACACTGTTCCCACATGGCGTCTTTCATTAATTGTTCATTGTTCTTGAGGCTAAGGACCATGCTAATTAACTCTGCCCGCTCCATTACTAAAGCGTACATGACCCAATTTGGGTAGGCGTGAGTCTCCACCCAACACGAATTGTCTAAAATCTCCGTCCATGGAATGAACGTCTCAAGGGGAGCTCCAGAATGTCTCCTTACCTCAATGGTCCCTTGAAAATCATGGGTCGTAACCTCTACATTATCGTTCATCTATTGAAATAACAAACTTGTTAGTTTGATAGCTTGGACCCAACTAGCCTAGAACATATCTTATTCACAATTTATTCAGTTCTTCTAAAATCTCTCTATTTAAGGTAAGTATGGGTTTGCCTTTACTTGTTTATAAAATACCTCTGATACCACATTTGTAACACCCCCAAACCCATGACCTACCTACTCAATCCAAATATCGGGTTGGATCTGAGCGTGCTACCAAGAATTTGAGCAGTAACTAGCAGATAAAGTTTATGCAGAAGCAAATTTAGATGATTCAAAACCTAACTTACTATTATAGTGAAAGGATTAGTACAAATGTTGAACAAAAGTTTCGCATAACCGTTAGGATCAGTTCATGTTAATATAACTATTTCAAAATATATTTTCAAGATTCTGATGGACCACCTAGGATCCTTTCTCAAAAGAAGTAAAGGCACCAGTACACTTTTCTCTTACGGTTCCTCTACACCTGAAAAGGGGTGTTTAACTAGGGTAAGCTCCTTGCTTAGTGAGGTTCCATCGCCAGTATTTACCTAGTTGAGTTTTAGTGATCACGAAAAAACAAATAAGCACATAAGTGCAAGCACACAGTAAATGGATACGGGTGGTTAATGCCGAGTTGCTGTCAAGTGCATATATGGAAACTCTGACTAACATACAAGGCATAACCTTTTCAGTAGTGCCTGAAGACTACCAGTGCAGAATTCATTCTCCTCAATCACTCTCATTCAGATGTTCAATTACACGCTTGTATCAGATCTAGATGGTTATGCTAGTATACCAGAAACTCTACATGTAGTCGTTCTAATCAGACGGTCCGGTCTATAACGTTCCCCGCTGACTTTGACCAAAATACAATTGCGTCGGGGACCCCAAAATCAAAGACAAGTAATCAGGTAGCAGATAATTCAAGATTGACATAGCAAGATAAAGTACAAGCCGGTCATCCACATAAAATATCAGAACAGTTCATGCACTCAATTTCACTTTAATTGAGTATAATATAAATATATACTAACATATTTAAGTTTAATACGCATAACCTTCTCTAGTGGTGTTTGAGTACTCACGGTTCGAGTAAAGGGTAGAGAGGTTTGAGTATAAGGTTCGATACATGGTTTCGAGTAGATGGATTCGAGTATAGGGGGTTCGAGTAAATGGTCCGAGTACAGGGGTTTGAGTAGTTGGGTTTGAGTACATGGGGTTCATGTAGATGGGTTCGAGTACATGGGGTTTAAGTAGAGGATTCGAGTGGAGGAGGTTCAAGTGGTACGGGGATCAGGTCCTACTGGTTCGAGTGGTACTAAGTTCAAGTGGTACTAATTCGAGTGGTGAGTTTCAAGGGATACTGGTTTAGTTGGTGAGGTTCAAGAGGTACGAGTTCAGTTGGTGAGGTTCGAGAGGTACTGTTTCAGTTGGTGAGGTTCGAGAGGTACTGTTTCAGTTGGTGAGGTTCGAGAGGTATGGGTTCAGTTGGTGGGGTTCGTGAGGTAAGGTTCAGTTGGTGAGGTTTGAGAGGTAAGGTTCAAGAGGTATTGGTTGAAGAGGTACTGACTCAGTTGATGAGGTTCGAGAGGTAAAAGTTCCAATGACACTAGTTCCAGAGGAGGGTTCGGGAGATACAGGTTCGAAAGGTACAGGTTCAAGAGGATGGGTTGAGAGGTACAGGTTCAAGAGGATGGGTTGAGAGGTAAAGGTTCCAGTAGCACTAGTTCGAGAGGAGGGTTTGAGAGGTGTACAGTTTGCGAGGACGGTTTGAGAGGTGCTCAGTTTATGAGGTTCGAGAGGAGGGTTCAAGAGATACAGGTTCTCGTGGCATCATATATATATATATATATATATATGTGTGTGTGTGTAAATATATACTCAGTTTAATTCAGTTCGTGCTAAGGCGATGCAAGCACTCACCTTAGTTAGACTTGGCTTGGACAACCTCCATTTCTACGTTACCACCACTCAATCGTTGTTCTTATTTTGGTAAGAAAATTATTTTAAGGCTGTAAGTTTGGGGAGGCAGTATTTGCTATTTATACTACATGATGACATAGGGTATTGAAACCTAACACCTAAAATTTTATCCATTTAACCCTCATTTGGATAAGTTTTTTTTATGACCACTTGCCTGAATTTCACTTTGGATAAGTTTTCTAGTTCACTTGCCCGAATTTCACTTTGGATAAATTTTCATGTCCACTTGCCCGAATTTCACCTTCCGGTATTTTTTTTAATAACAAAAAATAGTCGAGGGAATTAGATAAGAGATTGAAATTTTTGGTTAAAATCTGACTATTACATGCACACTGACTTCATTACGGTTAGGGTTTTCACATGGGAGCTATTCTGATGCCGAATGTATTGTTAAAATTAGAATATTGTGTTTTATTATGTGATTTGATAATACCTATTTTAAATCTTCCATGATGTTTTATGTTTTTTAGAGGAGGGTGCAGTAATATTCATTCCAGCCAACTTGCTTTTGTTTTAGCTGAGAATGCCACTAGTAATATTTATAATTTTGATTTAATTTTGATTATATGTTTTATGAATTACTCTGTATCATTTAACAATATGGTTTGATGTTTGATATAATTCAGTTGAGGGTGTCAGCCAAGCTTATTCTGAGTCTGAAAACAATCTGCTAAAAAAGGTAAAAATTATTTTTTTTAACACTTCTTTTTATGATTGTTGATTTTTTATTTCTTATTTATTACTCTTTACCCTTTACTACTATTTTTTGATGTTTTATGTAATTCAGGTGATGGTGGTAGTCTAGCTGTTGTTGTGGCTGAAAACAATTCTGTTAAAAGAGGTTCTTTTCTGATTTTTTATTTTTTTATTCATTACTCTTTACACTTTACCAATATGGTTTGATATTTTGTGTAATTCGGGTGATGGTGTCAATCTAGCTTCTGCTGTGGCTAAAAAATATTCTGCTAAAAAAGGTAAACATTATTTTTTTAAATACTTCTTTTCTGATTTTTAATTCATTACTTTTTACCTTTTACCAATATGGTTTGATGTTTTATGTAATTCAGGTGATGATGTCAGTCTAGCTTCTGTTGTGGCTGAAAAAAAATCTGCTAAGAAGGGTAAAGATAGTTTTTCTTACAAAGTCTACTTTTTATGATTTTTTATTTATTACGCTTTATCTTTTACCACTCTTTTTTATGTTTAATGCAATTTAGGTAATGGTGTCAGTCAAACTTCTGCCCTGGCTGGAAAAAAATCTGCTAAAAAAGGTAAATATAGTTTTCCTTTTAAATTCTTCTTTTTTTATTTTGGATTTTTTAATTAATTACTGTATACGATTTACCACTATGGTTTTTTGTTTCACATTATTCAGATGAGGGTGTCATCCATGTTTCTTCTTCTGAGCTTAAAAACATCTGCTAAAAAGGGTAAAATATAGTTTTCCTTTCCAATGCTTCTTTTTCATACTTTTGAATTTTATTTATTTATTATCCTTTACCAATCAGGACTATGTTTTGATGTTTCAGCTTCTGATCTGCCTGGAAAATAATCAGCTACAAAAGGTAAAATAATTTCTTCTTTTAAATATATCTTTTTCTGATTTTTGATGTTTCACTTATTACTTTTTACCTTTTACCTTTTATTACTATGGTTTGATGTTTCATATGTTTCAGGTGATGCTGCAAGTCTGGATTCTGCTCAGCCTGTAAAATCTTTTCTGATTTTTTATGTCTTACTTTTTGCTTCTTCTTGTTCAGTAATTTGATCTTCATTTTTTATTTCATTTAAATAAGATGATTAGCCCAGTTCCATCTTTACGGGTTGGAAAATCTGCCCAAGAAGGTAACAATAAATTTTTTTTTTATTTTGGAATACTTAGTTCTGTAATTTGATGTTTTATTTTTTTGTCCTCCTGTTTTTTAATATGCTATGATATTTTTTTATATGTAGCTGACGGTGCTGAAAAAATTTCTGTTCAAATTGAGAAATCTCCCGAACCAGGTTGTATTTTTTCCCCTTTTATACATTTTTCTTTTGATTTGATGTTACTTTTTCTGCAAACTTATTCTTTTGCATTTTTTGTTTTAATATATTTATAGGTGTTGCTGTAAAAAAATTTTCTTCAGCTTCAAAAATTCTCTAGTCAAAGCTACGTTACAAAGATATGTTGACTAATGCTGGAGTTGCTGATCTTCTATCCGGTAATCTATATGTTTTAACCCTGCTGTTTTAATATTTCAATCCTTATGATATTTTTATGTTACCCCATTATTTGACTGTATTTAATATTTTTGTTTGCAAAGGAGATCTTCAGTACTGCTCCTTCCCAATCTCAAACACTTGATGCTACCATTGATGAAACTGGTCAAGATGATAAGACTGGTGGTGATGATGATAAAATGGAGACAAGTGATGAGAGGACTGAAGATGTTGATGGCTCAGAATCTGATGATAGTTCTGACGGTGAAAGTGAGAAGCCAAATGATGTTGAGGAAGATGGAGAGGCTGAAGAGGAATATGAGAAGGAGGGAGGCGATGAAAGTAAAGACAATTCTGATAAAGGTGAAGAATTTGACAGGGGGGAGGATTCAGAAAATGTTGCTGATGTTTTACAACAAGTTCGTGATGATATTGGTTGTAAGTCTGATAGTGAGGAGAATTCTGATAATGGTGATAAGAATAAATTTGTCAGCGGGGAGAAGCATGATGATTCTGATGAAAATGAGGATAATGATGAAGATAGGTGTGAGTGAAGGAGGATGATTATGAAGTTATGTTTGGAAAGGAGGATGACTCTGATGATTCTGATGAAGAGTTTGATGATGCTGGTGGAGAGTCTGATGATTCATATGAGGAAGGTGGCAGAGCTGTTGTTGTATGTAAAACAGCTTTTGTTGGTAAAGGGAATTCTGTTGTGAGGAAGAGTGTTAGAGAGGAGAGTGGAGGAGTTGTGAAGTTGAAAAATCTAAAGGGTGTCAATGATCCATCAAGGTATGCATTAATGACTTACAATTTTATGATATAATTTATATTTCAGTGTTGCTTATCATTTTTTTTTGCAGCTCGAAGTGGGGCTAATCTATAAGGTGTAGCCCTGGTAAGATTGTAAAGCTTGTAAAATTATTGACTAATGGGCAGATCATGTCAGTTATTGATAAAGGATTTAAAGGATTATTGAAGATAAATTTTTGTGTTTAGCCCAAAAATGTGATTCAGTATCTGATATCTAACTTTAACCCAATTAGTCGCTTGCTGCGAATAGGTAGTGATAAGTATTATATAACCGAGGATGATGCTTATGATTCCATGTGTCTGCCTATAAGTGATTTTGAGGTTGTAGAGGTTAATAGCTCGGGTAAGGGGAATAATAGAGATATGGAGTTGAGGCTTAAGTGGAAGATGGATTTAGGGGCTGATAAACATGACAATATTCCTTTTGATAGGTTTCTAGGTAAGATGTCATTGGTGATTGAGGGAGGTGATCGGTTTAAGATGTATTTTCTGATGTACATGTTGTGTACTTTTCTTACTCCCACATCTAGAAGTAATGTTTATTTTAAGCATTTCAAGGTTGTGGAAAATGTGAATGAAATCAGGAATATGGATTGGTGTGGGTAGTGCTGAAAACTTTTTGTGATGCTGTTGAGAGGTACAACAAAGGTCCATTTGATGTTGTAAATGGTTGTGTATTTCTACCTTTGATGTGCTATCTTTATAGATTTCCATTTCAAGGAATCCCATTGCCTACTTCCCTCCCATTAATCCAACATTTTAATAACAGTAAGGTTACGGTTATTTGTAAGTCTATAGTTAGTGCTGGGTTTGATACTTGTGTGAGGAGTGGAAATGGTTTTCCTTTGACTTTAATGGGAAAATTAAAGTTAGGTTCAAGACTAGCTAATGGCACTGCCCGCAGTACCTCTTGCTTTGTAATGTTGGAAATTCCTGACGATTTACCCACTGACGAGAAGATTCTTGCTGAAGCTCCTTCTGTACTTTTTTTTATTTATGTTATGTTTGTTGTTTTTGATATGATGTTTCAAATTATGAGTAATAATGTTGTTTTTTGTAGGATGGTGTTGACCGTTCAACGAGATTCGCTAGGAATATTGAAATTGTTACCATATCCTATGTGGCTGAGATGATGAAGCTTGGTGAAAAAGCTCCAGCTACTGTGCAAGATACTGTTCCTCCAGTTTTATTTGTGTTTGTTCACATGATTATTTTTCGGATGGGTTTTTTATCAGATCGAAGAAATCATTAAGAAGTCAGTGAAGAAGTGCACTCCTGAAGTTCCAATATTGAAGATAGGACCTAAACCATCTTTTAGTCTTGGGATTAAGAGCTTGGAATATATTGGACGAGTTGCAGGTTCTTCTACTGTTGTACGTGAAAAGAAGGGGTCTATAGTTGCTCAGAAGAAGGGTGGACAAGCGAAAAGTCATCGAAGGGATTCAAGAAAAAATATCTTTTTTAATGATGTGATGAACTTGTGTTTGAGGATGATGTTTTAAGTACTACCGTTGGATGATATTTAGTATTGTTGGTTTTGGATGGTTTTTGGATGTGATGAACTTATGTTTGTGGATGATGTTTTAAGTATTTTTGGATTGTTGGTTAGGTGATTCTCAGAATTCTTGTTGGAATTTGACATTTGGTTTTTGGATTTTGGTGGAAGTTGACATTTTAAAGTAATGCAATGATATTTCATGAGTAAGTCTTGATGTTTTAGGGTGTTGATAGTAAAACTTTTTTTTTTTATGATTTAACTCTCATTAGTCTATTTTTAGAGGATTTTACATTAATGGTTATGCATGAATGATTATGTTTTAAAATTAGATTCTCACATTTTAGCAATTGTCTAGTTTATTTATAAAAAATGTGACATATTTCTAGTTGTAGCTTTTGGTATACTTAATGTAAAAATCCATTAAACTTTAAAAACTCATTACATATCTGTAAGTTATCACACATTTAAGTTAAAATATCACGTTCCTGCAAATTAAATTTTAGTACTCAAACAAGAAACTTATAGAGACTAGTAAATTTTAGACTGATTTCCATAATAAAACCTTATGTATTCTACTAAGTTGAGCAGTAATTTTAATTCAAAGTCCTCACTTCTAAAAAAAATGTAACATCAAATGAAAGTCTTGAAATGTCAAATGAAAGTACTGAAATATCAAATTTGTTCTGCAAGTTCAGAACTCATCCTTCATCAACTTTGGTTTTCCCTAATTCAGATGATTTGGGCTTTTGGAGTCTTAGACCCAAATTCCTTCTTTTGTGGCTTCTTCCTTTCTAGCTTTCCTTTCAAACTCTTACTTCTTCCCTTTGTTTTTGCTCATTTTGGATCTAGGACTTTGGGAGCACTTTTTGTTGGTAACTCTTTGGCATTGTTTGTCGCTAAATGTTAAGTTTTGTCTTGATCTTTCATTGAAAGCAGCTGACACACTGTAGTCGAATCCCTGTTCAAACCATCCTCAAGTGTTCTACGAGTATCTTTGTCATCTTCACATTTCAACACTAAATTTTAGTATTTTCTGAGCATCTCATCTCACTGTTGTTCTCGCTATTTTGTGTTGATGCACCTCCAAGTACTCGGTTCCATATTTCCTTCTTTTCCATCTTTGTCTATCTATTTAGTATATAATCTTCAGGTATTTTTGTGATGTTGCACAAATGGAGCACACGAAGGCTGTGGAAGCACAACAGCCCAACTTCTTCAAAGTATTTACATGAACGCTTGATCTCCACTTTACCATTCCCAAGTCTATAACAAACCTTCTCTACCTTTGTTTCACTATTTTCTGGGCTGACTTCGTAAATATCATCATAGCTAATGTTTAATATTTTCTCCACTTTACTCGCCATTGCCAATTTCCACTCTCTTTCGAAGTCCTTGAAAATTTTAAGAGTGTATATCTCCTCAGCTTGCTTCAGTAATCTGGGCCCTTCTACAGCTGCTCTTGGTTTTCCTATTGATCCGATGTATTCCCTGCTTGTCTCCGTGCTTCTCCAACTTTTGACAGCTTTTCAAAATATCTCAAAAAGATGTGTCAAGTTGGTTATTTTTGAAGCATTGAAGTTGATTGCTTTGTTGGTACTTTCAATACGCTGTGATGACAAAGTTCTAGGAGAGAAGAAATCCTTGCTTATTTCAGTGCACCATTTATCTTGGAGTTCGTACAAGCGTTTGAACCAAGCTTTTTCTTGCAACAAGTAGGTTTCTATCATGGAATTCCAGCTTTTTTTTTTCAAAATTCTTCTTCATTTGCACAACCTTTCAAACAGTAGTCGAATGCCAATCCAAATTCTTCATCGATTTTTAACTTTACCGTAGTGACTAATTGCATTATGTTTCAGGTGCTACACACAGAGTCTATGTTTTGTTTCTTTGAATACCTATGAAACAACAATTTCAGTATATGCATCATCAAACTGTTTCTTAAAAAGGTCATATGCTGCTAATGTATCATCAATTATAAATGTAGGATGCTCATGTTGCAGTGTCAAAACCAAGAGAAATTGTATACATGTCCATGATGAGTTCTCACATGTTCTAAAACAGGTTGTGGTGATCATTTAAAATTAAATTATTGACATAACAAGAAAGATAATTAGAAGCATTATTCTAAAAAATATATTTAGAACATCAACTGAAGGAAACGTCAACTGAAGATAACATTACAGGTTAGACCATTCTGATGAAACGTCAACTTAATAATATAACAAGTTAGACACTGATTCAAAACATCAACTGAAGGAATACTTAAAACATCATCATTAATATTTAAAAGGTTAAACACATAACTTGAAACATCAATCATCAGACAGAGTTTAGAAATACATCTTTAATTGTCTTTTCCATAGCCAAATCCTTGCCAGTGAATATAGTCACTGGTGGTCCCCCCCCATTGATTTTTTAAATACCTCCAGCAGCCATACAAATGTTTAAGCCTTTTCGTCTCCAATAAAAGCACACCCAAATATTGCATTGTTCCAGTGATTGTTTATCCCGACAATCAGAGCACAAATGAGATTAAACGTGTTTGTCCGATAAGTGGTGTTAAAAATCACAACATCACCATATAGCATGTATCTTCTTTCATCATCGAGTCTCTCTAAAAGAGTGCAGTTAATTTTTTTCATCATCCAGCTTCACTCTAAAAAAAAGTAGTCTCTCGGCAGCAGCAATCTGATAAAGATCATCTATGACATTTTGAGCATCCCCCATTCTATAGTGTTCATTCGGTACATGTTCAAATAATTAATGTGATCTCTCATAATGTGCCCAACATTTTCTTCTCCTTGGGCACCACATGCTAAATATTTGTAACTTTCTTCCGGGTTCAGACCTGCATTTTCCATTGCTTCGATTGCTCTTGCTTTCTCATTTTCGATTCTTCTTTCACTACATTGTAGGTATTGCAATTATGATCTTTTGCACTCATGGTTATGCTTAACAAAGTGGTGCTTGATTTCGTAGAACTTTTCATCATCAAGCTTGATCCTGATCTGAGCTTTGCATCTTGTTCTTATCACTGGAAACTCTTTTGATTTTCTTTTTCTCTTCCTTTCTGGCTGTAGAGTAGGTTTGGTTTTAGTTCTTGAAATGGACTTTCCTTCACATGAGCATGTGAAATATTTTTCCCTAATTACTCCTTGGTTTGACTGTCTTGTTGTTGATTTCCTTACACAAAATCCAAGCGCAGTTGCATGTGCTCGATACAGTTTTCCAAGATCTTCCCACATTCTTGCTCTCACTCCTTGCAAACACTCACTTGCATCTATCTCCAATAGATTAGGAAAATCACCTGGCACATTTGTTAATAAAATCACAGATCGTTTCTATGAGTTTTAGTAATAGTTGACATATTGTATAGAAACATCAAACACTTTTATTATAACATCAATATATGTGATAGAAACATCACATACCACTACATGCAGGTCAGTTTTAAATCAGATGCAGAAGAATCAAAATTTTTACTAAGACATCAATCCATATAATAGAAACATCACATAACAGTATATGCATGTTTGTCTTGAATCAAAATTCTATGATTTGTTACCCATGCTAGGACTGAGCATCCAGATTTATAAATGAGCATAATCAAATCACTCATTCTATATATAGCATGATACATAGGTTCTAGCAGCCAATATTCAATAACAATTGACATCAGATACGCAAGTATCAGTCACTTTCATTAACACATCAATCTCTATATCAGTAACATCACATAACAGTTTATTGTGGTCAACTTGATATAGATCTACAACATTATTTTCACATACTGGTACAAAGCATCAATTTTGAACATTAAAACACTCAGAAGCTTTTTGAGCTGAAAGATTAGTCTGTATCAAAATATTCACAAGCAATAGAAGCTGAAACATTCACAGCAGATTAAATCAGGTTTTATATGATGATTCCATTTTTTATACTCACATTTCACAGAATTCTGTTCGATTTCATTGATTGCGCTATTCAACACAGTAATTTACCGTTCATTGTTGAAAAGGCCTATTGATGAAGTTTCGGTTTTGCTATCATCTTCTTCGCATATCAATTGATCTTTCGATCTGCATAATATAATGAAATTCACATAATGATACTGTAGATTGTTCTACAAATAGATTTGATTATGTAGTTTTGAATGACGAACCTGATTTGTTGTTGATCGACGTTGTTCATTGTTAATCGCAGAAGTTGGGGATTTGATCATTCAAGGTTTTGGAGTAATGGATTGAAGTGGTTGAGATCAATTGAAACTCTGAGATTGTTTATGAAGTGTGTTTTTCCGTTGTGTGCCTTCTGTAAATGCATCTTCTTCTCAGATTTCGTTCCATATTTTCAGTATTTGCAGGTTAGTCCCCCTATTTTTTGCGTGTTTTAAATGGACACCGAAAATAAATTAATTATGCCAGGTCCCCCTATTTTTTCGCTTGTATTTGAGCTTTTTTTGTCCCCATTCTATCACATTCGTTACCTATGGGGAATGCTAAAACTTCTCATTCGAAGATCAACATTCATTTCTTCTTAAGAGTAATTCACAAAGACAAACAACGCTTATTTGCAAACCTCATTGATAATCATTTTAGGCAAACCATACCATAAAGGTATTTCATCAATGGGATTATACACGAAGAACCATAGATTTGATAACAACAAGCCTTCTACCAAAGACATAGCCATTTAACCAAACATAACATTCATTAGGATAAACCTAGAACAAACCACATTCAAGATTCAACCTTTCCTTGCATCTATAGGATAAATATGAGAACAATCCACATTAACATACTTATCTAGCAAGAATTATAACACACTATACACTAGAAGTTCTAAGTCCATGTTCTTGGATTTTCATGCCAAATGAGTTAAGAAATTTGCAACTTTCCTAACACTCTAACACTTCAATCATACAAACACTTCCTATTCTCAAACAACCCATGATATAAATGAAGTAAACATCTTGAATGTTAAATAACAAATGCTTCAAGATAGAGTGAAATACAGGTTCTTACTACATAGATATGAAATCTTCAATCAATTGCTCACAAGATAAACTAGCCTAGATAATGCAAATACATGATTAACCTACAAACACTAAGAAAAGAAAGAAGGAAAACTAGGGTTTGGAACCCAGAAAACTGCAGGCAGAAGAAGGGTTGAAGAGAAGAGGATAGAATTTAGTATTTATAGTACAAAAAAGTAAGAAAGTTTCTGGCCACCCGTCCATTGCGAGTCGCGGCCGAGCCCAGTTTCAGCATCTTGATTTCTTTCTTATTTTTGTTTCAAGTCCTGCTATTCACTTCACTTATCTTCAATTCTTTAAGTATTTAAAAGCTCAAATACAAGTTTTCAAGTCCTTAAACTCTAAAGGTATTCTTTAGAGTCTTCAAAATTTTCAAAGTTTTCAAACAAATTGCATTGTCACACAAAATCCTCCAGAAAAGTAATAAAAGTGTAAAAGTTGCTTTTAACTCTTCTTAGAGAATTTCAAGACAAAATGCCACATCTAGAGTACAAAAGTGTACAATAGTGAATTCTAAAAGTCCTAATATAACCATATAAAATGGGCACATCACAAGTAAAATCTTGAATACTGGTTATCAAACAAGCCCGGTGAAATACGTGGCCTTGGTACTGTCGAAGTAAAGATCAAGAATAATTTGTAGGTCTTATATTTCACTATAGCTAGCCATGCAACTTTTCTAGATATTCTCACATTTGCCTGTTTTGTAAGATAGAAATGTAGTTAAAAAAATAATTCATCTTCTGAATCCATATCCTCCAAATCTGAGTTTCCACTGTCAAATAGACTCCACATTGATGAAGTTCTTGTAGTTGGCAGTGATCCATCATCTTCTAAAGGAACAAAAAGGGATTTTAATCAAAGGAGAAAAAACACGACTTTGACATTAAAAAAAATTTATCATGATCTCGTTTTGCTTATCGAAAAACATCACGGGCATCTAATCGTCAAAGAAAGGCTAAATTTGGAACCCTTCTCATTTGCAATAACAAGTTGACGACAGCAGGTTGTAGAAATACGAACCTGTGATGCTTTTCACTTGGATGCCATTGCTGCCAGCATGCAATACTCGACACAAAAGCACGAAATGAGGTAGCATCATAGTAACCAATCTCAGATGAACCTTTATTTGATTAATAGTTGCAGATAGTGAAATATCAAGTTCAAAGGATGTTGAATAGAATTCTAATTTTTCAAGAGTGTTAAGGAAATAGAAACCCTTTCCTTGTAGGAAAGGTTATAGATGGTAGTTACCTTATAGAATTAGTTTTCTTAGAGAACTGGTTATATATGGTAGTTTCCTTATAGACTTAGAATCATATTCTCATTAGACTTTGGTTTGTTGTAACCCTATATATTGTAATCCTCATGATTAATCAATGACACAACTCATCAATCACGAGGATTACAATATATAGGGTTACAACAAACCAAAGTCTAACGGGAATAGGATTCTAAGTCTATAAGGAAACTACCATCTATAACCAGTTCTATAAGAAAACTAATTCTATAAGGTAACTACCATCTATAACCTTTTCTACAAGGAAAGGGTTTCTATTTCCTTATTTCCTTAACAAAGAGCCTTAATGTACCAAGTCCTAAACAGGTGGCTATCTATCAAATCCTAGAGAAAAACTCATGTTTAATAATCCAGGTACAAGGTTAACTTCTTAAACATTTCATATGGATGTCTTAGTCTTCAGTCTTTTCGCTTACGGCTAAAAACAATCACAAAACGTCCCAGTAGAATTAAGCAATCATATTAAGATTTAACAAGTACTTTCTCCATTCCAGTAGAATTAAGCTACTTTTAAACAATCTATTTTGACTTAGAACTTCCATTTCCTTTGGTCCAAAAAACTCCTTTTCTTAAAACAAGGAAAACATGATATTAATGTGACGAGTATTATTAAGGAAGACATGATATCAAACTGCAGTAACACCTCATGAGCTATGGAAAGTATCAAAGTGCCCTTTCACCCTACTTACAGCTATTAAAAATCACCCTACCTCCATCACCTCCACCACAAATCTAAATTAAACTTACTAATCAGCCAGAAATTACAAAACGGAAGGCTCAAACGAAGCAGAAAACCAGGAGGGCTCGAACGAAGCAAAAAACCCTGAGGGCAAGGGAAGACACCACAGGAGCAGGTCCATCGTGCACCAAGAAGGCAAAGAAAATGACCACCCCTCAATCGCCAACATTGGACAGCATACACTTCATCAATGAGGATGCAGAGAAGCTTTTCCAAAAGGATTCAGGGTCGAAGGATAAAGAAGCTCAGGGTGATGAAGCCCGAGGACGTGGAGTGACTCCACCTTGATATTTTCCTCGACCCTTCAGACAGTCAGGAATGGAGGGTTTTATATGTCTAGATAAACCGGTGCATGTTACGAAGGTCAAAGAGTTCTACGCCAATTTCACTCGGCAATCGATAACCATCTACAGTACAAGAGTGAACGGGATGGACATTGAGATGATGACAGAGTTCATCAATCAGGTGATTAGGTGCACAATCGGTGGGGAGGATCAGCCAGAGGTTTAGCCTCTACAGCTGTACGGGTCGACGAGAAGGACCCATCCGGGGCGCTTGACCCCAACAGAATGGTTGGGAAGTAGTTCAAAGTTGAAGTGGGGAATGAGCTCATCCAACCGAGACAGATCAAGCTTGGTGTTCTCGGCCTTCAGGAGAGAATGGTGCTCAATATAATTGTATAAGTATTAATCCTGGATGGACATCCAATCGAGTGCACGATCAACGGGACCGTCATGTACTACCACTGTGTGGAGAAGATGGTAGTCGACCATGGGTACATCATCATCCAGGAGATGCACCAAGTGGCCCTCGCCTAGAAGAGCTGGACCCTCCCCTACAGCAACGTCATCATCACCATTGTTGAGAAGAAGAAGGTTACCATCAAATTGAAAGCAAAGATCCAGCCTAAGTACTACGATGCAAACTACTTTTGGCAGAATCATTGGCATTGGGAGGCGGAGACGTGGATTGATCGCAACGTCCCCAAGGGAGATATGGATGTGCCTCCCACACCCGGGCCTGAGGCGACTCTATCGACTTCCACAGCTATGGATGTTTCCCCACCATTATTCCTGCCTCACAATCGAGCATAAAAGTTTTTAAGTTTTATGGTTATTCTAAATTATTATTTTGAAAATTTTAATTCAACTTAAAGTATTTTTATCCCACATGACATAAACAAAGCACCTGGGGCATCCTCCTGAAGGACGTGGCCGAGTCCAAGGCCCTGGCACAACGCACATAGAGCAACGTGTGTAAGCTTATAGAAGAGTTAGCAAGGTTGAAGTCTATGATTTCCAGTGCGGTTAAATTACCTTGGGATGCCGAGGATGAGCTGGAAACCACAGATGATGAAGTATGGTCTAGCACCGGCGATATCGAGTCTTCCACCAAAGAGTCGCAGGCTAATTCTGAAGATGATGGAAGTAGTTCGTCAGCAGACGATGTTATCCCACTCGAGTCACCACCCTATTCATTGCCATGGATGTTAGTTTTTCGTAGAAGATGAAGAATGTTTGTTTGGATTTTATTGGGATGCTATGTCTTGTGTATAATTTTTAATTTGATGGGTTGTTTTGTAGATTGTATGGTAGCATTATGTGTTTTGGATATACGTACCTAGCTTTACGCTTATTGATGTTACTTGATAAAATTTGAGACTACTTGTTGTGAACTTGGAATGGGACCTTTAGATGATACCCAAGTTCCGGTTGTATCGGTTAACTATCGTTGATTTATTAGGTATGATATAGAAGTGTGACATCGCACTTCATTTGCACACATGATTTTGAGTTTACCGACATGTTACCGACTAACCTGTAATATCGCATGAATTAATTCATTTGAATGTATTTAGGCACGGGTTTGGACCGATGGGTATGTGCGACTTCACATGGTGGAAAATGCGACCTCGCTCCCTAACGTCAAGAGGAATTTGTCCAAATCGACTGCTGGTGCGAATTCGATCTCTTATCATTGACTATTAGTGCTAGGTTGTACCCATATTACCGACGTCGCGCTTACGTCTATTATACTTTTTACTTTGATTTTAAAAAATATTTACCACAGTTATCATAGAACTGCGATAAAAAACCTTTTATTTACCTTGGTAATTTTAACGAGATAGATAATATTATTTAATTCAAAAAAAGTAACTGAGGTAAAAGAACTTTTTACCTCGGTTATTTAACCTAAGCTAAAAAACCAAGGTAAAAAGGGCCAAGTAATAGGTCCAGTTTCTTATAGTGATTGGAGCTTGCTGGTACGCCTTCCCTAATGGGTTAGGAGGATGGTGCCCCACCACTGGGGGCACTAGTTATAGAAGAGAGAGGGGATGAATGAGTTGTCCTTCTCCTCACTTCTCTCATTTTTGGCCTTCAATTTCATCGCTAGCATACATCCAGGGAGTTAAGTAGTTTTTAATGTACTAGGTTTTAAATTTGTAGTTTTCCATAGGGAAAGGTTTGCAATTTAGGGATGCAACTCTTGTTGTAATGTTTAGTTATGTATCGAAACCTTAAGACTAATAAATCCTTTGTTGGTCTTCTGACCAGTTCCTTTTGTTTTATTATCTTTGTGTTGTAATTATCGCTTGGTTTACTATAACAAATTCTTTTTTTTGTTTATCATGCTTAAGGCGGGTTTGGTTATAAGGGTAGGTTGCGCTATCAAGTTGGCGAGTTGTATTTTGGTGACGCTCCATGTAGATGATTCCACATGTTTGGGTCCGACTGTCAGTTCGTTTACTCGAATTACTTAACTAGAAAGATTTAGGTTTTGCCAGGTTTTCTCAGGGCGATATTTAACAGGCCAGTTCCATTGCTAAGTGATTGCTACAGCTACGACTTCTAAGACGACAGTTATTATAACTCTCTAAGTTATGTATAAGTTTATATGCGTGCAAGATGATTCTCTTGTGGGAGCGCACCTTTGTGCCGATCTTGCAATTTTGTAGTTGCACGAGCTTGCGTACCTTTGTGGGAATGTGAGCTTGCAAGCTTGTGGTTGCGCCGCTATTATGATCTTCCTTGGGTTTTTTTCCCTGCTCCTTGCTTGTGCTAGGTGTTGTTGTGACCTGTCGGCAATATTCCTTTATTCTTGTTTAGCCAGTTTCTATCTGTCGGCTTCATTGTGTGTTAGATTCGTTATTCGCTATTTCCTGGTTGAACAGTGACTCCAACTTGGGTTCCGACTTCTCCTCAAGCACCATCAAAACCCAGAAAGATTTTTTTATCACTATAGCCGGCACTACTAATGCGGAAGACTCCTTCCGGGTAGAAGTTCCCAAAGCGGTCCCAGGGAGAAGAGCTGCTTACCCCGGTATGCTGCTCTTCATCATTATTTATTGGTCCTTTGATTGTGTGATCGTGGCTTACGTGTAAGGATGGCAATGGGGTTAGGCGGGTGTGAGCTATGGTACATTTATACTTATGCCCACCTAAAAATTTCATACCCATACTCGCTCCATCACTCATGATGGGTACAACTTGAAAATCCACCCCTTCACCATCAGAATTATACGAAATCCATACTCGCTCCATCACCCAGTTGGGTCTCCCTACTAACTTCATACTCATTGTACTCATCCCGCTTGTATCTCCAAAAAAACCTAAAATATATTTTTCATAATAACTTTTATATTAAAATTTTAAAAATATATTTACATGAAAATATTGTAGGTAATATATGTGCAATATGAATAAATAATAATTTACGGTTATCAAATGATATGAAATATTTTTCACGGTTATCAAAAAAATCGTGTTTGACCGTTGATATGTTTAATTACATATAATATCGGCAAATAAAAAGTTACTTTTTAAAAACTATTTGTTAAGACGAACCAACTATAAAACATATAATAATATTATTGCTTATATACCTATTTAAATATATAATCAAAATTTATCAGTAAATAATATAAAATATCAAAATACGCAATTTAATTGGGATGGAAGGAGTACTTACTTTGTTCTTTGTTCGGTGATAGCGACCAGCACAAATTTTGTCAACAAAGCGAGCTCACACACAACGAAAAGAAGAAGATGAATACTGTACAGTGTACACAACAAATATGTAGAGTCCTAACGCTGGCAAAGAAACATAGACAAGTACACCAAAGGTAATTCTCACGTCTAATGACTTATAAATACTCCCTCGGTTTCTTTAAGAATGACACTTATGCTTTGATTCTTGGATAATTGCTGGATATAGGAGAAGGCATAAAGTTGATGGATGTAGTATGGTTGGTCTCCTAAAGTATATTAATTACTGTACAAGCAGCCATCAAAATATAGGCTAATTCTTCCCTCCTGAATTCTGAAAATGGTGGGAAATTCTACACTTTAATTTAAAAGTACCTCACACGACCCATTGGCCAAGGTACTAACAAAATAAAATGCGAGGCTGTGGTAAATTTCATCAAAAACAAGAACATTTTCTGCTACCATCCACTTCTCTTTCACTCTTCATCTTTTCCTCTCTTCATCTTCTTCCCTCTTAAAGCTTTCCACCAACGTAGCAGCAACATCGCAATGGCGGAAAAACATCTTTTGACTGATTTTCAGCGCTGCCAAATTGGGGAGTTCATCCTGCAAAATTTAAATGAAGGCAAGATTGCAACCCATCGTCGGAAGGAGGTTGCCCAACGATGGAACACTTCGGTACGCACCATTAGCCGTCTTTCAAACCTGCACAAAAGGCAAGGACAACTAGGGTTATGTACAGACTGGAGAAGGAAGGTGAAAGGAAAACAGGGAAGGAAAAAAGTTGAAATCAACAAGGAGCTAGCTATGGTTGTCCCCCTCCCATTGCGCACAACACAAAGGGGGTATGCAGCAGCAATTGGGGTAAGCACTTCCACCATGCATCGTTGGATCAAGGAGGTCAAATTCGAAGCCATTCAAATGCAATAAAACCACAAATTTCAGCAACTATTCAGCTACACAGGCTATACTACTCAATATCTCACTTGAAGCATGATACAAGTTCAGGAAAAACATCTTTTATGGATATGCATCACATTATACATATAGACGAGAAATGATTTTATATAACTAGAGTTGCGGAGAAGTACTATCTTCTCCCAGATGAGGAAGAGCCTCACCGTACTGTTCAAAACAAAAAGTATATACAGAAGAAATGCTCCTTTGTACCGTATGTCGACCAATCATCAACAATAAGGGGGAGGTCTTGTTTGATGGGAAAATTGGGATTTGGCCATTCACACATGATGAGGCAGCAAAGAAGACAAGCAAGAATAGACCAGCCGGTACTCTAGAAACCAAACCAATTCCATCAATCGACCGTGATGTTACTAAAGCGTTCATGTTGACAAAGTTGGTTCTAGCAATCAAAAGGAAATGTCGTTACTAGCTAGCACAAATATAACAATTCGACAAGATAATGCAAGACCTCATATAACAGTTCGTATGTGTCAGCGACGCTGGGTCATCCCTCAGTATCTATGAAATCGCGACAACTGGACCTCACCCGCCTTTTTGTGAACCTGCTCGACCTCTGGAAGCAAGTGTTTGGAGACCATTTTGTTGACGCCGATGATAACCGCGCCAGCTCCTGAGTTGATTTTGCAACCTGAAATTTCATCAGCCGGAGTTGAACACGATCATCGTCGGCAGGAGATATGGCGGAGACGACATCGTCGTCGGGCCATTCCATCTCCTCGACAGCAGCGTCGTCGACGTGGGACTGAAATTGGAAAGGTGATTCAGATTCACCGGGAAGAGGAGGATTGCTTTCGGATCCGGTGGAGTTTCGATTGAACATCGTGGCTTTTGGTTGAAATCAGATCTATGAATAGGTTTACAGTGACGAGAAGGCCGAATTTGGGATATAGCCAAAGTTGATCTAGGGTTTCAACTCTTGATTCCTTTATATGGTGGCTTGAAAAAACGGAGAAGTGTTCAAATTTGGGCCAAGTTTTGGGCTACGTGTTTGGGTCAATATCTGAGATTCCAAAAATATGGAGGGAAAGGTTAGGCTTAGGGTTGGGTTAATGAATGGATTAATTGGGTCCAAGTGGCAAATGAGGAAAGTAATATGGTTAATCCTAAAATGTCATGAGGGTAAAATGGTCAAAATTAAAATTGTCCCTTTCCTCTTTAAGGTATTGATGTAGGGGTGCCACATAAAAAAACACTCATTTTTAGAAAGTGTGTCATTCATAAAGAAACAGAGGGAGTATAAGGTCATGATTACATTCACTTAATATCAATTGATTATAAGATGAGAATTCATGATACTTTGATATTTAACGTGATATCAGAGTTCAGGTTGGGTTATTGAACCGATGTGCGAATCCCCTTTAATTTGGCTCGATATTGGTCATGGAGTATTTCTACGTTAGCACGTGAACGAGCGTGTTAAAAGATATATCTCATATTGATTTCTTAAAAAAAAAATTACTTATATATAAAGTATTGGGTCACATCCAATTAATACCAATTAATTTTAAATAAAAACTCAAAATACCTTGAAATTTAAGTTACACAAACAACCCCAAACATTAACAACCCCAAACATTAGATTGAAAAGAAAAGATGAGCTCAACCGTCTCATTGACAATAGCTTATCGATCCATGCCATGAGGAACAACCGGTAACATTGTCAGTCCATGGTTTCGTTTCTCCATATTGCCACGCCATCCTAATTAAATAAAATCTCACAGTCAAACCAAACTTTAGAAAATGGCAACAACATAAATATTTTATACTAAGGATGGTCAGTCCGAAAAAGTTTAGACGAATAGCATTCAAAATAAAATATGCATGCGTGGAATTTTTGTACGCATATCTCTAGAATACGAAATAAAGAGAGCAAAAAGTGATTATTTATGGCTTAGTCTTGTTGTGTTCTAGATTAATAAGTGTGTCTCATACCTAAATTGAAAATTAAAACTTAAATTAATTGTGTTGGCATATTAATTGGCGATATATAATCTATTTCACACAATTGCAATCAATCGTGCGTAAATTGATTGCCACCGACCCTATATATTTATTTCGGTTCTACCAGGACGAATGTATAAATTATTAATTCCTTTTGAGTTTTGCTCCACAACTAAATTAAATAGTAGGATTAAAATATTTCTCCAAGCGTGGGTCTCCTGACAGGCGACCTGTTCATAAGCTTTATACAGGCCACTTATTTCTTACCTCATACACTGCATTTCTTAAATTACATACAAAATTTAAAATTTTTAAAAATATTTTTTTATATCATGTATTTTTATATTTTCACCTTCAAATACATATTATTATTTGTTTAAACTTATAAAATGCAGTATTTAAATTTAATAAAAAATTACAACATTTAAGGCAAATGCCCCTGATGGCTGTCCATAAGTTTATAAAAATGCCGCATTTCCTGAGCTTTCCCTAATTTAATTTATTTTGGTTCTATTCAGTGTATATAAGCTCTAGAGACCATGACAAATTGTTGAATACAAAATTGATGGCTTACCAATTGACAAGTCAAATCCCTGGCTGTTGAGGTGGCGGTACTCTTGACATAAGGCACAACATTCGCAACAAAAATGAACAAGAAAATCGGCACTGGGACGTTCCGGCAACATGTAACGCTTCCTCATTTTAGTGCGGTAGAAGCTTGAATATATGCACGCACATCCACTTAAATAGCACAGCAACCCGTAAAACCCCGAACTCACCACACAAGCTGCCAATCAAACAAACTAAAGCCTTTCAACTTCTTAAAGGAATGCAATTCTATAAATTTTGTTACTCCAGTAAATTTTATTGTAACACGCATATGATAAATTAAAATCTTTTACGATAAGATAAAATTAAGATATCGAGTTAATTTTGACATTGAAAATATTTGTACTCACTATATATAAACTTGCAATGAAACAAAATATTAAGTGTAATACTTCTTTTATTGCAATAATAAATGCAAAAGTGACCTAATTACCCACACTTAATCGACTACCTTATTCAGTTTTCGTCCTCGGAGATCATTACCTACTCACATTTCCATTAAAAAAAATTAATCTCACTTAATTAAATTATGCATACTGGACTTGCATTTAGTTGAGAATAGCTCAGTTTTCAAGTGTCCAATCTCACGTTTATTGTGGGACAGATTAGTATAAAGAAAATACAGTAGCCGAATAAACTAATTTACTTACGTGGTGATCCTCTGTCAACAATTTCCGCAACTTGTCCAAAAGTTACACATGGGCAAAGACAGGTCATGCAACCTGCAAAAGTTGAAACACGAGTTGGAGAAATTTTTTATATTACCGAAGTTTTCTTTTTCTTCTTCTATGGCAAAACTTACAAACTGAGCAATCGGAGCAGCAATCGCAGAGGCCGGACGACCACTTCCCCACAGACCCAGATGGAATATTGGGCTGGATTTGATATTGATTGGGCGGGGTTGATTGGGAGTGATTGGTGTAGTTGTAGCTCGATGGTGGAGGAACCACTGGGATCCCGGTGACCGGAGGCTGGTCATATGGTGGCGGAACCGGAGGTGCCGACGGTGCCGACATTTTAGGAAATTCAGTCGAGATAGATGGATTCATTTTGTCAAGATGACAAAGGATGAATTGCTAAGTCTTCGATCTACTGATGAAAATATAAAGGACTTTATTATGGTGCATTGATATCACATCAATAACTCATCTCATCAATGATGAGGATTACTATATATAGGCTTACAACAAACTAAAGTTTAACAGAAATATAATTCTAAGTCTATAAGGAAACAATCATCTATAACTAATTTTATAAGGTAACTACCATCTAAAACTAATTCTATAAGGTAACTACCTTCTATAACATTTCTTACAAGGAAAGGGTTTCTATTTCCTTAACACCCTACCTCAAGTTGGAGCATGATGACAAGAATGTCCAACTTGTGAAGAAGATTATGAAATTGCTAATCAATAAAACAAAAAAAAATCAAAAAAAAATTCTTAGTAGGGGTAGAAGTAGCAGCAACAACCGTTACAGTAGCAGCTGGTAGAGCAGTATTTGTAGGAGACCATTCAAGGTAATTATCTTGACCCTTCGGGATGGTGGGTGCAATAACCAAACCAGGTCCGTCAGAAGTGCCAATGAAGTAGGGGTCAGTCGATAAACAACCAACAAGTATAAGTATCTTAGGGCCAGGTTGCAACCGCAACTGTTTCAGTACGCAATTACCTCATAGCCATTCATGTTCTGAAGCACAGTAGCCTCAAAACCAACATCAGCACAGGCCTATTCTCCGGGATTACTTCCGGAGGCAGTTATAGTGTAAAATAAGGTACAGATCAGCAGCAGGTATAATAACCGGCAGCAGATCGGATTGGCAAGACACACCGGCGTGTTGAATGAGCGAGGCGCGTGGAGATCGACGGCGGCACGTGTGATTCGGTAAGGGCAACAAACGGCGACCGCTAGGTCACAATGGCCGTGGTCGACGAATGACGAGCTTCAGCGGTGGCACAGCAGCAGCGCGTGGAGGAACGCGCTGTCATTGGGGGCGGCAGGAGCTCGGGAAAAAGGCAGCGGAATTTTCTTTTCAAGTTTCAGAATTTTAGGCTCTGATACCATGATAAAATACAGAGTACTTTATTATGGTGCACTGATATTAATCAATGACACATCTCATCAATGATGAGGATTACTATATATAGGCTTACAACAAACCAAAGTCTAACAGAAATATAATTCTAAGTCTATAAGGAAACAATCATCTATAACTAATTCTATAAGGAAACTACCATCTATAACTAATTCTATAAGGTAACTACCATCTATAACCTTTCCTACAAGGAAAGGGTTTCTATTTCCTTAACAACTGAAGATAGTAAAATAGGACACGGGTGTGAGAAAGAGTATCCGTCCAATATTTGTTGTATTACTTAATTGATTCCGTATTTCAGGTACTTTTCCGATTGACTTTTTGAAAAAAGAAAATTCACAAACTCTTGTTTTAAATCACCTAAACTTTAGGCCAGAGTTTATTGTAAAATTATTAAAAAAATTCTTTGGGACGAGGTTTTGTTTAATTAAAATATGCTGATAAATTTAAGGAGCTACTTTGCAATCATCAAAAAACTGGTATACATAAACTAGTGTAGGAACGACCCATTAAAGGCGGTTATATTGGCAATTTGAAGGCATTTTTTGGTGCCTTTGATGATTGTGCCTTTAAATTAAGGCGGTTTCTGGAACCGCCTTTAAATCTCGCAATTAAAAGCGGTTAAAAACCACTTTTAATCAGTCCTAGGAGCCGCCTTTAATTTGTTTCTGAACTCGGAAACAACTTCCTGCCGGACCTGTACTCCTTATTCCAAATTCGGAAAGTTATTCATTTCCAAACTTGGAAACCTATTATTACTGAATTTCGTCTCTTTAGTAAAAGAATAAATGTTTCCGACCTCGTGTGACATTTCCGGGGTGGTGTTGGAAATATTTTGCTGGGAAACAAAAAGATTTTGATTTCGGAAACCACGTCGACACCATGTTTTCCGATTTTGTAAACTTATTCTTGGCTTTGTAAAATTTGGATGAAAGGGACGAAACTATTTCCGAACTCGGAAATGAATCTGGTCTTTTGGTAAAACTTTTGTTCCAATAGAATTCCCAGCACAAAAAATGCCTCGATACACAGCCACAATTTAAATGCAATGCACGATAATTTCTAGCCCCTAATACAATACACGATAATGCTAACCAAGCAATACAAATCGCTAACCAAGTAATAATCTATAAATAGGAATAGAAATTGCTCCAAATTTATTCAGCCATATCTAAAGTTCATTTGTTATCTAATATGAGAGTCCCTACAAATATTGGGATTACCCAGTGTGTGTGACTGATTGCGAATTATATGACGAGCCAATGAATTCCGCACATTGTTGATATGTTCATGCGAGTAGGGTTTCCAATCCTTTTTGAAAATCTGAAAAAAAAAAAAATTTAACATTACATATTTGGCAGATATCTTGTCAAGTTAGGAAAATTACCACACTCAAATGTACAAATACCTTGTCAAGTTCAAGTTCATCTTCATTGGCTTTCTCCATGCACTCGAATGCGTATAATATGATGTAATAGCCGCACTCCCAAGTATGAGCCTGTTTCTTGTACTATATGCAAGATACATAAAATTATTAATACGAATGCATAAAATAATTTAGCATGAAATTGAGCAAATCAACATATTGGTACACCACATTGATTTCGACAACGTGAAATGAACAATTTGTTTGCTCACTATTTTCCTTCATTGCAGCTTCCAAAATCTCAATGAATGCATCAGATGGTTGGAAGTGGAGGGGATCTATCCAATACACTCGCTTCTTTGCGGGTACTATCAATATTAATATTCAGTGGTCCCTGAACAAGAAAATTTAATCTGCATTTACAATTTGTGGAAACGATGTTTGTAACAAAATTGAACATAGTAAATAACCTCTCAATGTATGGCGCAACGAAAAGTAATTTATCCTTACGGCGTAGGCATTTATGAATGTATTCGGTCCTCCCTTGTTTTGTACAACCAATTTCCTGTATCATCACCAAACACATGTATATAATCCATCCCTTCTTTTTGTTACTCGTAAAAAATATGTTCCCGGTCAATTTTTATAGTAGCTTATATATGCAATAATTTTAAGTGTAATTCAAATCAAATTTAGTAATAAAATTAATAAAATCACTCAAAAGGTGTTGGTCGACATGATTGCTTGATTAACTTGCTCACATCTCCAAATGTCTTCAAAATGACTCCATAATGCCATGAATTCACGTTTGCATCCGAATACACATTCATTTCCCAAGAATGTGTATGTTGAGTTTCAATCATAGGGTTGAAGCAAATTGTAATGGACCCGTACGAACCCCAGCATGTCTCGAGGGACGTTGGCTCTTGCCAATGGAGTTCTAACCTTATTTGGTGTTATTGGCACCAGGTTGGGCGTCATTTTGACCGGTTTTGGTGTTGTCTTGACTAATTTTGGTTATGGAGACATTGTTTCCTTTAAATGTCGATCCTTGATAGCATCGGCGTATCTAAGTCTACGGGGCCAAGTAAGGAACATTCCCTGGGAAGGACCAACTTTTTTGTATTACCCGTCCGGGATTGGAAAAAAGTTGTGGCCATCACCTGAGGATTCTCCAAAGAAACTCTTGAAAGACCTTCCGCAATTGGTATGAAGTAATGATATTTCATTGACTCATGCAAAAACCCATCGGCTACATGTAGTGGCCTGCCGTCTATGCCTTGCTCAATATATAGTTCACACAGACATGATTTCTAACACAAACGTAGAATATATATTAAATACAAGACTTAATTAAAAGGATCAAAATTGACGTAAACAAAATCCTTCGTACATTGTTTTTTCAATTGCTAGTGTTGCATTGTCTAGGTTGTTGGGTTTAAACAATTTCCTATCGATCCTTGGATTTTGTACAATTGCCCCGCGATTTACCTCAACATCCCCAAAGAATGTCGTGAACCCTTAGATGACAGTGTCCAATTGGGCGTTAACTCCTCTAAATTGTCCGGAAGAACTAGCCCGATGTGTTGGACCAACTTCCGAAATCACTAGATCTTGTTGCTCAATTCGTTTGTCTTGTAGTTGGGCTTCTTCTTTTTTCAACAAATGGGCTCTTGATGGTTTCGCTCCATCGTATAACCACATGATCCCGAATGCTTGCCGTTGTGTCAAGAAGCTACCCACGCCCCTAACACGGCCGGGATGGATGAGTTTTTAGGTTGCTTCACAAAGGATGTCGTGTACACCACTTGGAATGAATTCCCCTTGCAATTGACCATTCTTCAATTTTTCCAAGGTAAAATCATAAATTGATGTAACTTGGTTATTTCCATATCAATTAAATATAGTTCAATATTAATAATGTATGCACCTTAAAAATTAAGTACCACTATTTCTGCAATTTGTTTCTCTTCTTCCTTGACAAATTCACCCATTTTGTTTTGTCTCACTTTGAGAAGTAGATCGCACCGCTCAATGTCATCCACAGTAATTGGTTGAACCAAAGCCCCCTTGCCTCATCTTCCATCATCCCGCCCGCTATCGCCATTTGCACATCTTGTTCTATACATTCCTCGACTAGCGACATCGCCGCTAAATGATAACCCCTACGACTCAATCGGTGTGACATTTTACTATCCCCGGCAGCGCATTGTATTACATCCCTTGGACCGTAAGTTGGATGTTAGGTTCTTGTTAACACCACCGATATTTTAATGTACATAATTAATCACACTAATAATTTGCACTAGTTTTTACTAACATTTTCACTATTCTCCAATGCCCTTTGCTTGTGAATCTCCCAGCTCTCCTGTAGAATGTGCGTGTAAGTTATCCATAGGCAGTCACCTTTCTTATCATTAAATATGTAGTCTCTGGACAAACTGTATTTATGTTCACGCCAACTCGTTGAGATCATAAACATTGCCTTCTTTTGCAAAGCGCCCACATCTTGTGCTTTAATTTAAAATGTCTCTTCGTGGATTACGAAACACAAGGATGTGAGGAGGAAGAGTACATGTGATAAGAAATTGTAGAAGAAAAAAGGAGGGAAAACAATTCACTAAATCTACCTTGCATTCCATCCACAAAGTTTCCTTGTAATCATGTGGGACACCCTGCCAAGTATCGTAGCGGATATCTACCCTTGTTCTACCGATCTTTGCCACCCAACTAGACCATTTGGCACATTGCTCCGACACACAATTGCCCAATTTATTGAAAGTTAACGACGCTAACTCTTTCCTAGACATTCTACGTTCTAATTCACTACAATGTGTTCTGTGTTTTCCATCATCCCCGTACCATTGTCCTAATCCCATGTCGTTTCCGTTTTTGGGGGATTGGCATTGCCGGACCGTGACACATCATCATGAGTCCATTTCCTAGTTTCCATTTTGAATGATACATTTACAAACACACCAAAAATATATTAACCTCGGTCAAACATAAGTTACTAATATTTATATTATACATAAAATATGTAACATGAAAATTAAGATCATTAATAGGGCATAAAAAAGTCTAGTACAATACCATTTAAGCCTACCAATTTACCTATCATTTAAACACACTAATACATAGCTCAATCAATAAATCTAGCACTATACCATTTATTATCAATTACCTTGCGTGATATTATCATCTATCACCAAGAAGGCAACCAACCCTTAATATTATACACAACTTATATTTTTAATAACTAACCTCACACAAAATAGAGGCCATAGGAAGCACAAAATCCAAACCCTAGCTAACAAGAATAACTCAATATTTGAATATGCTCATTTATATTTGAAAATAATAAACCCTAGCATTTTATTGGAGACAAGATTTACTTTTTTGATCAATCAAAGGGTTAGAAAAACTCCTTAAAATATTATACCTACATTTCATAAAAAAACCCATGTTGAAAATAAAAAAATTGGAGAGAATTAGGAGTAGAAGAGATGTAGACATACCTCAAGTTATCCACACTTCAAATGAGAGAATTGGTGATGAAATGGACTAATAATTTGGGGCTTGATGGTTTTTTAAAGGGGAGAAAAGGGGTGAGGGTGGGTTTTTCAAATGGGAGTAAATTCCCATTTGAAACCCTTTCCCCATTTTTAAAAGAAAAAAGTGCTTTTATAACCCTACCTAGTTGACATAAGTGCCAATATAACCTTTCAATATTCGAAAGTGCCAATATAACCCTATCTAGTTAGTGGAAGTGTCAATATAATCCTATAAGTTTTAAGGATGTGCTAATATAACCCTACAAGCATTAGAATGTGCTGATATAACCATCAAGTCCATGTGCTGAATATCTCAAACGAATATCTCTCTTAGTTTTCACTGTTTGTGCGGACGATTATAGTGAGACTGTGTGTGCGATTTTGCTTTCCTTCCTATCTTAATCTAACGGTTTCTTCCCCAACTGTACATTTTTCTATTTCTGGTCCTAATTATTCTGATCGCCGGTAACGGCAATATTGGCCGCTAACGGTCACTATGTCAGAACTCCTGCAACCGGTAGCTCCGGCCTCCACTATGGAAGCTACTCCCACTCCTCCCTCCTTCGTTAGTGTCCTAAAAAACAAAGCCCCGCCACAATCCAAACTTCTACCTAGCAACCCTGAACTTGTTCCCAAATCCCTTCATCTTGGTGAGGCGGCCTGTCTTTACTCGGAAGAACAAATTGCTAAACTGTCCTCCCATTATGCAAATGCACTGGTTGGGAAGTTCACCAAGGGTAGATGCTCGATGGAGTAATTGGAGCAAGTCTTCAAGACAGTGGGCTTCACAGGTAAATACCAACTTGGTTCTCTTGATTTCAAACATGTGCTCATTCGTTTCGAATTGCTAAATGATTATCAACGAGCATGGATGAAAGGTGTCTGGAATTTTAATGGGAATCTTTTAAAAATGCTAAAATGGACTCCTAATTTCTCAATACATAAAGAATCTCCAATTGTTCCAGTGTGGTGTACAATTAAGGAAGTCCCTTTGTACTATTATAACACTGCAGCTATTGAGTCCATTGGCAATAGCATTGGAAACTTTATCAAGACTGATCTGGCCACTGATAATTTAACTAGACCTTCAGCCATTAAACTTTGTGTAGAAGTGGATCTGCTTAAACCTATTAGCACCTACATTAGGTTGGGATCTTTGACTAACAATAGAAAGTATTACATCGAATATGAGGACATCCCCTTATACTGTGACCATTGTTCAAAATTAGGCCATTCCAAATCACAATGCAGAACCTTTCCCCCAAACCTAATTGCTAAGAATGATGATCTCATTATACCTCAGATACAACCAAAATGGCAGACCACTGGAAAAAAATTTGACACTCCACCTTTACTATCCACTGAAGTCCAGACTGAGCTATTACAGTCTGAAATTCCTGTTAAACCAACCCCGGGGTCCCCTCCCTCCTCAATCCTTAACCTGGAAACTCATACTGACCTTACAGTTACTGAAACTCCCACAGCTGTAAGGAACAATCCTCAAACTTTTAGTCCTAAGCCTACATCTCAGGTCCCTCTGGACAACTCCATTTCTAAATTGCTTAATGATACTGCTTTAGAAAAATTTACCCCTATGGCTTATGCTACTGATGATATCAGCATTGGAACTCTCCCCAATGCTGGTAAAAATAGCAATGCCTATTCTGCCTTCCAGCATAGGTTGGACAACAGGTCTCTGTTTTGCAGGTAGATATGGAAGAACTGGTTACTGATCAAGAAGTTACCTCAAACTTGCCAGGAACCTCGAACTCTTCACCGATGCTTAATCAGGGCCTCTTGCCAGGTAAGACAAAGGGTAAGAAAACAAACTATTTTAGCCAAATAAATAAAATGATGCTGAGATCATCTACCAAGAGTCATAAGTCAAGTGAGCAATGATAGGTCATCTTTCAATTAATTTCTTGATTTGGAACATTAGGGGTATGGAAACATCTATGTTGAGACTGATTAATCTAATCAAACTGAAAAAATCCAATTTTTATGCATTATTGAGCCTATGCATGATAACTCCAAACTCAAGTCCTATATGGATACTCTTAAATTCACTGATGGCCTTACCTTGCAAAATGGAAAAATTTGGATTATGTGGGGTAATGGTTTCTCTGTTAACCTCCTTGCATCTCATGAACAGTATCTTCATGTACATCTCTCTCATAGTTCTTATAATTTAATTATGGATGCTGTTTTCATTTATGCTCTTAGAGATAGGGAGGGCAGAAAAATTTTATGGAATGATCTATCTGCCCTGAACTCAGGTGATACCATTTTCATAGGTGATTTTAACACAATCTCCTCCATTTCATAATACAGAGGGCCTAGCACCCCCTCCCTTGGGAGTATTAGGGATTTTAATTCTTGGATTAACACCTGTGGTATTCAGGAAATAAACACTGTTGGAAATCTTTTTACGTGGTGTAATTCTAGATTAAGAAACCCTACATCCAAGAGGCTAGATAGAGGTTTAAGTACTATATCTTGGAATACTAAATATCCTTCCTCTTCCATTCAAATTTTAAACAGACAGACCTCTGATCACTCTCCTCTACTACTTAACATATCTAATCTATCCAGTCTTAATCCGAGACCTTTCAGATTTCTTAATGTGTGGTTTAACCGCCCTGATTTCATGACTCTAATTCAAAATAACTGGGGTATAAGACTGAGGGAGACTGGGTTATTAGGTTTCTACCTAAAATTAGTTAGGTTAAAGAAGCAGATAAAAATTTGGAACAGGGAATCTTTTGGAAATATAAATACCAATCTAATTCATGCTGAAGATTCCCTTAGAATTCAAGAGGCTGTATATGATTTAAACCCTTCTCAAACTGAGCTCATTAATTTAAATCTGGAAAAGGCATTACTGCTGAGAGCTCAAAAAGAGGAAGAAAAATTTTGGAAGCAAAAGGCTAGATTGAAGTGGCATAAAATGGGAGACAATAATACACAGTTCTTCCATAGGGTTGTAAAGGAGAAGAACTGCAGATTACAGATTTCAAAAATAAAAAATAATAATAGACAATGGCTTAACACTGAGTCAGAAATTCAAAATGAGGCTATATCTTATTTCTCATCTCTATTGTCAGAACCTAACCAGGAACCAAATAACACATACTATTCTCATTTTCTGAGTCAAATCCCAATTAAAATTACTGCCCAAGATAACTTAGATTTAGCAATCCCAGCCTCAGAAACTGAGGTGGAGGTAGTAATTAAGAATTTAAGCAAGAATAGTAGCCCTGGTCCGGATGGCTTCAGTAATAAATTCTATTCAAAGTGCTGGCCTATAATTAAAAATGATCTAGTGCAAGCAGTTAATGACTTCATTAGGGGATCCCCTCTACCTAAGGGCATATCTAGTACATGGATTACCCTAATACCTAAGAAAGCTACACCATCACCAGTCTTTCTAATGCTCTAAATAAGATTTGTTCTAAGGTGTTAATGGAAATACTTAGGCCTTATATGGACTCATTAATATCCCAGAATCAATCTGCTTTTATGAAAAGCAGAAATATTACAGATAACATTCTTTATATTCAGGAAATGGTTAGATTTTTAGATAGGAAGGCTAGGGTTCCTAATTGCATGCTGAAACTAGACTTACAAAAGGCTTTTGATAGAGTTAATTGGGATTTCTTAAAATGTATACTGATGAAATTTGGATTTCAAGGTTCATTTTTAAATGAAATCATGTCTAACCTTTCACAAGCAAACTTTTCTATTTTGATCAATGGCAATCAGGTTGGATTTTTCAAAGCCTCTCGAGGAATCAAACAAGGTGACCCTCTCTCCCCCTTTCTCTTCAACATCTTTTCTGAAGCTTTTTCAAGAAGTTTATCCTTCCTTTTCCAGAATAGTAAACTTTCTTATTATCAGATTCCATCAACTGTTTCTGCAATCTCTCACCTTATGTATGCGGATGATACTATTATACTGATGCAAGCCTCGAAATCTAATTTAATTAGGTTAAAGGCTTTTCTAGACATATTTGAATTTACTTTGGGCCAAAAATTTAACTTCCACAAATCTGAATTCTTCATTAGCAAACGGGCTTCGACCATTAAACTTAACCATATGAGACACATCCTGAAAATGAAACAAGGAGTTTTTCCTTTCCAATACTTAGGATGCCCTGTCTTCAAAGGTCGAACCTTAAACAGATATTTTCAACCACTTTTGGAGAAGCTAGATAAAAAAGTGCATAATTGGAAGAATAATTGGTTGAGCACGCGGGGGGGGGGAAACTAATTCTGATTAACAGCTGCCTGTATTCTCTGCCCCAACACTTATGGCTGTAACAAGACCCCCTAAATACATTATAAAATCAATTGAGAAAAAGATGGCTCGGTTCTTCTGGGGGGAAAATAATGGGAAAAGAAATAAGGTGTGGAAAAAATGGATAGATCTGGCCAAACCAAAATCCTTAAATGGCTTAGGTTTTAGATCCATTAAGGATTTAGTGGATGCTAGCTCCCTCAAGCTTTGGTGGCACTGTCAACTAGGAATCACACTTTGGTCTAAATTATTATGGTCCCTACCACCCTCACACAGAAATTTGTGACTTGGAAACGGATCTGTTTCGTAAATACTATAGCCGAGGAAAACACTAGGATTATTCATGGTTAAGGGACAAGTAATTGCTGGACATCCACTTGGTGCCCCAATG
Organism: Rubia yunnanensis; assembly: GCA_037428765.1. Classification (NCBI taxonomy): domain Eukaryota; kingdom Viridiplantae; phylum Streptophyta; class Magnoliopsida; order Gentianales; family Rubiaceae; genus Rubia; species Rubia yunnanensis. Next base: position 22,820,169 of record CM075071.1, on the reverse strand, counting down.
GTCCACTGATTAACATGATCCCTCACAGTAGTACTCCATATCTGATTTCATCAATAACAAAGAGGATGTTCTACCACTGATATCACCTTACTTGGAAAATGATGCTGTGGCTTTTTTACATGATGCTGAAGTGGTGGAAAACAGAGAAGACAGGCTCATTTGGAAACCGGATACCTTGGGCAAATTCTCTTATAAATCTGCACACCGTACTATTACGAACTCACCAGGTAATTACCCAGCTACTAAAAATGTGTGGAATAACATGTTACAGAAGAAAATATCAATATTTACATGGAAACTGCTCCATGCCTTCCTTCCTTTGGATGATGTGCTGATAAAATATGGATATAGTATGGTTTCTAAATGCCCAGTGTGTTGCAATTCAGATTCAATTGAACACTTTTTCATATCTTGTACACTGTCAAAACTGATCTGGCACAATTTCACTTCTCTGATAAATTTAAGCTGTCTGACCAATATACTCTTGCTCATAGATTTTTTGTTATGTGGAATTGCTCAGACCTTCCGAAAGGTTTGCAAGTGATATGTAAATTACTTCCTTCTCTTATTTGTTGGGGTCTATGGAAAGCTAGGACCAGATATCTATATGATCAGATTCCTTTCTCGGCTGAACGCATTTGTAGAGAGATTCATGACCTTATTAACCTCTCCTTCTATTCCTCTCCTGTGAACATTAATCCTTCATCTGCCTTCCCCAACTCACTTAGTCACTTAGTACCATTTCTTAGGCCACCACCGAAACCTATTATTAGGTCTGTCTACTGGGAAAAGCCAGTTACTAATTCCATAAAAATAAATATAGATGCATCTTGGCTACCACACACTGCTTCTGTTGGGATTATAGGGAGAGATAGCTCAGGTTCTCCTTTGTTCATTCACTCGGCCACAATAATAGCTACCTCTCCTATACATGCCAAATTATTAGCCATTCTCACGGCATGTCAATCTTTTCCGAATCGTGATCTTCCCGTAATATTTGAATCTGATTCTCTCCTAGCCACCAGGCTGGTTCTGGATCCTTACTCAGCTAATTGGGACCTTTTCAAATTTGGCTTTTAAAATCCACATCCTTCTGAACGGAGCTGAGCTTCAGCATGTCTATAGGGAATGTAACTCTGTAGCAAATGCAATTGCCAAATTCCATACAGCCAACAACCGGTCACTTCACTTTAGTAATTTGACAATGCACATAAAGGGTCTCATTTTGTTGGATACAAAATAGGTTCCTTATATTAGAACCTACAATCGTGGCCAGATTCGGACTTGATACTGCTAATGAAAATGTTGATCATGCAGGTATTGATAATCAGGTTTCAATACTTATTCACTGGACTCTTGCTGTACCATGACGTCGGCATCCAAACTGAACTTCTGGACTCTCGCAACTAATTCTGCTCTCCTGCACCAAGCGTCACTGGATTCATGCAATTATTTTGTCCTCCTCCTAGCCTTCTGCAACCAATCTGCTCTGCTGATGCTCATCGTATACTAACTTCTTTCTAATTCATTTAGTTTACGAAGGCCATTCCTTTCCTTTGGATTACTTAGCAACCTAATTATTTCCTGGAATTACATCTCTACTTGAATTGGTTGGTATAGCCATTTAGTTGCCTGGCCAAAGTGCGAATTAACATGGGGTGTGGAGATTCGTTTACTTTTGGATCGCAACTAATGGTTATACCAATAACCCTGTAGAGTCTTACTGATTTCGCGGCAAGTATTTTGCTTTTTTACAAACTCAAGCCACTTCTGAGGGCTACTCTTCATGGTCTGGGGCGCCAATTTATAACCCCCACCTTAGGGTGTTTATTAAAAAAAACCCTACAAACATTAAGAATGTGCTGATGCAACCCAATAAGATTGAATAATGTGCTCATATAACCCTACATGTTTCGGCGGCGGTCTGGCGAACTATGAGGGTAAAATTATCCACCTAATTTCAGAGTTAGCCCTAAGGGTATTTTGGTCAATTAACTTAGAGTTAATGCCGAAAAATTGAGGTTCATGCAGGAAAATTGAGGTTCATGCCGGAAATGGGGTCTGAGGGTTATCTTGGCACTTTCATTAACTCGTTAGGGTTATATTTGCACTAAAAATTACCATAGGGTTATATTGGCCCTTACTCAAGTAGATAGGGTTATATTGGCACTTATCCCTTTTGTTTTTTCACGAGCAAAAGGGTTTCCAAAATTGGAAACATATTTACGGACTCAGAAATCAATCATCTCTTCTATGTAGTTGACAAGATGAGTTTCCGAACTCGGAAACTATTTTTGATTTAAAAAAACAAAAATGGACAGCTAGTAAAAACCCCAAAATAAAAAATGAATCAATCACATTTCGAAACCCTACAAAACCTAAACCCCCAAAATCTTCCCCAAATTACACAATGCTAAACGCCGAAGCAATACATCGTGAAAGGCAAGGGCAATGCTTCTAAGTCAAAGGTAAATGATCGTAGTAATCGTCCTATCTCGGAGATTGGTTAATCAAGGAAGTTCTTCAATGATGACCTCGAGCAAAGGTATGTTGATTCCTTGAAGAGAAAGGTTATCAGTTCGAAAGCTGTATTATCTTCGGACATTGAGGATTTAGGATTAGTGTATTTTCTAGAAAATTTTAAGACCCAACACTGGAGAAATTAGTGTGTATGGATGAGCCTGTATACACGGATGAAGTGATTCAGTTTATGCGAATCAGGGTCAGAGTTGAAACAATCTAGACATGACTAGGGTTGTGGTAAAGATTTATCTATGACTCCATATACAATTAACAATGCCCTAGGTTGCCCCTACACCACCCCCGAGAAATTAAGACTTGATGACCCCAATGGCCCTCTTGATATCTATCACATATATGTTTGGCTGGGTGTGAGCGACGCTACTCCCTTGTGTCCTGTAGACATGGCAAGGAAATATTTTAAAATAGTAGGAGCTAATGCAAGGAAAGCGGAGAGTTTTGATATCAGCCAGTTAACCATATAAGAGCGTATTGTTTACGATTGGATATGCTTGAACGTATTCCCCATGATTGGCTATGCATGCGGGCCAAAAATTGCTAACCTAATGATGTTTTACTACATCATGGAAGGTAGAAAGATAAACCCGGGCTTTGCCATCATTTCTTTCATGTTGAAGGCCGGGAAAATGAAGAAGAAATATCTTCCTTATGGTGGTTTGATAACCGCTATGATGAAGAAGGCAAGCATAGTTGCGCAGGATAGGCCTTTCAGGATGGAATACTACGACAAGAATTGGTTCCAACACAAAAACCTCAAACTAGGCCCTGGCGACAATTGGAAGGTGCGTGAAATACCCGGTCAAAGGGTCATGTCTTTTTATTAAAGAGACAAATCTCACTTTTCAAACTCAGAAAATAAGTTTCCAAGTTTGTGTGATAGATCCGGGCCGACACTGGAATTTTTAATGAATTCATTTTTTGGTATTTAAAACATTTATGAACTCAAAAATGGGTCGTGTCTTTTTTTATTGAAGAGACGAAACTCACTTTCCAAACTTGGAAAACCCTGACTATATAAAAACAATTCAGGGGACGAATCATATTCACAAACTCAATCCCCAATATCCAAACCCTAGCCTCCTTTACGATTTCAAAAACTCCTACAACTTCTTCCATTTTTCCAAACTCAACCAAGTACTTGGCATGGCTAGGGGTGGTTCAAGCCACACAATGGGCCATTCTCATTAAACCGGCAATAAACTAGGCTACGATGATGCAAGGTTTGTCTCTAAATTTGTGCAAACTCGGTATGAAGAATTTTGTGAGAGGGAAAAGTTATTAGATACATTTCTTGTGGACTTTGATGAATATTTAGCTTTAGGGTTAGCCGATGCCCTAAAACCAATTAGTGGACAACACATTGAGAATTTTATTTGTTGTAATAAAAAATAATATTTTGATTTAACATGCCAATTTTATGCTAACTTGCGAGAAGCGGGTAGTGGGGATTATGGTACGAGGGTTGGGGGAATTGACATCCTTCTAAATAGATGTATAATTAATAAGGTTTTAGATTGTTCGTACTTGGCTCCAAAACTTGTTAACCCTGAGGACCCCTATAGTCCATTAAATGATTGCTACCATCAGGGGGAAATGGCCTGTTATAGTTGATCATCCATTCATTGACCCCGTTGAGTGTAGTGTATGCTACTTCAACCGCAATAGAATGAGTTTAGGAAAACCTGAGACCTTCGATTTAAATATTCTCCCCGTAGATCAACGTATTACATATATGATGATAAGTAGGAGTTTGGTCCCCTCGGGCGGGCACTTGATTGAGGCTAATTACCCAACCCTTATGATGTTTTACTTGATCATGGAGGGTAGAAGGATCAACCCCGGGGCGACTATTTTTAGGCATATGTTGCACTATGAAACTTTGAAAATAATATTGACTTTCCTAACATATGGAAGTTTAATAAATCACATTTTTAAGAGTGTTGAAGGGTTGGCTATTGAGGGGGAAGAAAAAGTCCCAAAGTATTATGATAGGACTTACTTCGAGAACAAGGATTTGGTTTTGCTCGATGGGAAGTGCTATCATAAGCCGCACGGGGAGGTGGAACCGAGCAAGAGACCACGAGTTGAGGAAGGTTAGTTACAAATGTGTTTGCGTTGATATAGTTCATTAACTGCTTATATTTTCTTCATTGGTTAGATAACCCATATGGTCGTTCTATGTAGGTACCGAGAAATCGTACTTGAAGGGCTTCAAGGATTTCTACAAATGGATGCACAAGGAATTTTTCTCGATGAAGGCCAAGATTAGATTCATGGAAAATTCTCAGCAAGATTATGAGCGACATCTCGCATCAAGCTCCCGCCAACTCCTTGACCGATCGGCTTCGATTGGCTCTATTGAAGATGTTAATGATTGACTTTGCATGCCCTAGCTTATGATCAAGAATTTGAATGAATTTGTGAGACTTGTCATATATTTATGATTTAAGACTTTATCTTTGGTTTTTTATGCTAGAATTATTTTGGAATTTAAAGCATTGGAATTTAAATCATTTGAATTCAAATATTTAAAAGTCTAAGGTATACTTGATATCGAAACAATTACTACTTATGCTTCTGATGTGCCCATTTTATACGGTTATATTAGGACTTTTAGGATTCACTTTTGTACACCTTTGTGCTCTAAATGTGACATTTTTCCTTGAAGTTCTCTAAGGAGGGTTAAAAGCGCCTTTTACGCTTTTATTACTTTTCTAGAGAATTTTGTGTGACAAGGTAATTTGTTTGAAGACTTTGAAGATTTTGAAGACTTTGAAGAATACCTTTGAAGATTTGAAGATTTGAAGACTTGTATTTGAGCTTTTGAAGATTTAAAGAATTGAAGAAGTGAAGAGAAGAGGAGGTTATAAAACAAAAAGGAGAAAGAAGAAATGGTGTTGGAACTAGAGTCCGTCGCGAGCCCATCGCGACTCGTGACAGACGAATGACCCAAAAATCTTCTTGCCTTTTGTACTATAAATACTCACCTTATCCTCTCCTCTTCAACAACGCGAACCCACTCTCTTCTTCCTGCATTTTTCTGGGTTCAAACCCTAGTTTTTCTTTCTTTCTTTTGTTAGTTTTTGTAGGTTAATCATGTCTTTTAATTATCTAGCTTAGTTTTATCTTGGGAGCAATGGATTGAAGCTTCCATTTCTATGTAGTAAGAAGAAAACAAACATATATATATATATATATATATATATATATATATATATATATATCTATTTATTTGGTGCTTTTGCTATTGTGCATTTATTGAGCTTTGAATGTGAATTGTTAATGGCATTGATGTTGTTGGAAGTTTGAGTATATGAATTGCTTGTATGATTACTTGTTAGGGTTGGAAGAAAGTAGCTAATTCTCCCCTCTTTTAATGTAGAATCCAACAGCATGAGTTAGAGCTTCTTAAATGATGTTGGTGTGTTGATAATTGCTAGATGAATGTGATAATGTCGAACTCGTTGTCATGTTTCTTTTATGTAGCAAATGAGAGAAGTCTATGAATGTTGATCATTCTTGACTAATCTTGTGTAAATGCATGAATTGGTTAAAAATGCTTAGACACGGTGTAGTGTTTATAAGTGTTGCTAAGCTTGTTGGTTCTTCGTGCTCATTGCCATCAATGGGATACTTTTAGTTGTGTTTCAGCTAAGGGAGTCATTGGTGAGGTTTGACATGAGATTTCAAATTCACTCTTGCAAACTACTATCTAAGAAGGATGTAAGATTTATCTTCACAACAAGTAGTCGAAGTAGTGAATAGATTGTTTCAATCGTTCTTGAAGCCTTTGTTATTTAGCATTCATGTGTTATTAATGCTATGATTTACTTCATTTATGACATGGGTTGTTTGAGAATAGGAAGTGTTTTCATGACTTAAGTGTTAGGAAGTTAGGAAAGTGACGGATTTCTTAGCTCCTTTGCATGAAAATCTAAGAACATGAACTTAGAACTTCTTGTGCATAATGTGTGGTAATTCTTGCTAGATGAGTATGTTAATGTGGTAGGTAACAAATGTGATAGGATGAGTGAATGGTTCAATGATCTAAATTTGGTTTAGAAGTGAATATCGATTGCCTCCAAGGCTTTATCTTTTGTAGTTTTAAACCCCTTTTTCTTAGTTTTGTTTGATGATTTAGCATAGTTGCTTGACTTTTCTAGTTATCTTGTCTTTTAACTTTCATAGCTTAGGATAACCAAACAACAACCCCCCCATTTACATGCTTTCATATGTATATGTATATATATATGTACATCTACTCCTAGCCTAATAGCAACCTTTTGTGTCTAAACGCTTAAGAAAATCCCCCTTCTTCATGGACAACCCCGCCTTGACGCTATCTACTTAGTTGTAGATAGTAATCATTTAGGGCTTATAAATATTAACTTTGAGAGGCACGACGAGGACCTCCCAAATTTTGGTGCCGCTGCTGGGGAAGATGCGTTTATTTTTAAGTGTTTAGGTGTATTTGGTTCCATATTAGCTAGTTATTTTTATTTTCCACTCCATGGTGGTTTTTTTTTGTTCGGAGTAGGTATTGCTTGAGTTCTTGGTACATTTTTATCGAGAATCCTTGCAATATGATTTCGGACTTTTGAAAAAAAAATTAAAAAATGGAACATCTCACCTTGAGGGAACTCATGATGAGAAGAGAGGCTCAACAAGTAAGGTTTTGTAGGATGTGTCATTCTGATCATCCTACCGAGTCTTGCTATTTGTTGTGGGAAGAGTACTATGAGGGGGAAAGAACCCTTGGTTTCCAAAACCAAGGGTATTATGAAGAGTGCTACCAAGAGGTAGAAGATGTTGGTTTTCAAGGGTAAGAAACCCAAGAATGGTATCCATACCACAATTCTTACAATCTAGAATGTAGTGGTAATCCGGATTGGTGGTATGAGAATGAGTTGGAAAACCAACAATACGAGCAAAATAGTTGGTCATCACCACCTTATACCATACCCTAAAACCAAGCCCAACAAAGAAGTTCAAGTTTGACACGTGAGGAATTCATGAATACAATAGCAAACTTAAACAACTTTACTAGTGAGGAGTCAGACACTAGGCTCTCCTCTAGTGTTGAGGTTACTGAAGGGCATGTGAGGAGTATATTAGAAGCGTTGGCCCGAATGGAAGCTTGTGATTCCAAAAATACGCCATCCCAGGTCAAACTCAGGGATTCGGTGAGTGAGGTCACCATGGGAAATGATCTTGAGTTCGAAGGGGATGAGGAGTTGGTTGTTAAGGAGGATAAAAAGGAGAAAGAGGTGATTGTGCTACATTCGTTAGCATCGTCACCCCTACCCCTACCTATTGAACCAACTCCACCATTTTTGAAAGTTTTGAGGGAGATAAGAGAGGAGCCAAAAGACTACCCCAAGCCTCCTAACCACCTAACTCCCTTTAAACCATCTCCACCTCAACAAGACATTCCTCCTGAAAGTTTTGTAACCCCACCTCTCTCTTTTTGGATACTCATGGTAAAGGGTTTCAAGCGTTCACCACATGGATAACATTAGGGCCGTGCTGACGACCTTAAATATATGGAGCATGTTCATGCCGATGACGTAAATAAACTCGGCCTTTTATTTTGGTTTTTGTTGTTTAGTTTTTGTTATTTTGTTTTGTTCTTTTTACGGTGTGTTTTTCTGTGATTTTGTAGCAAAGTGAAGTGCATTGCATTGGAGGAGATGAAGGAATGAGATCCATGAGAAAGGGAAAGAAAGCTTGGAATGTTGGTAAGAAAATATTGAATTCTTTCTAAGTGCTGGGAGGTCTTGTAATCGCGAGTCGCGATGATCTCGCGATGACCTTACGATGACCTTGCGATGAACCATCGTGAGTCGCGATGTGATCAAAAGTTTTGTTCTAAAAATTCAGCTCCCATCCATCACATTTCGTGAGTTGCAAGGAGCTATCGTGAGTCACAACCAATGGTTCCTCGAGACAGCATCCACTCGAGACCTCGAGTCGAGCCGAGCTCGAAAAGCCACCAGTTATCGAGTCCGTAGGCCCTCGAATCAAGACCAACCCTTGAGACATCATCCCCTCGAGACCTTGAGGCAGCAAGCCCTTGGCTCGAGCAGAACTTGAAAGTTCATCACCCTCTCGAGGCCAGTTCTGAGACCAACCCTCAAGACATCATCCCCTCAAGACCTCGAGGTAGCAAGCCCTCAGCTCGAGCAGAACTTGAAAGTCCATCACCCTCTTGAGGCCACTTCTTAATACCAACCCTCGAGACATCATTCTCTCCAGACCTCGAGGCAGCAACCCCTTGACTCGAACATAACTTGAAAGTCTATCACCCTCTCGAGGCCAGTTCTCGAGACTTCATCCCCTCGAGACCTTGAGGCAGCAAGCCCTCGACTCGAGTAGAACATGATATTTCATCACCCCCTCGAGGCCAGTTCTCAAGACTAGCCCATGAGACATCATCCCCTTGAGACCTCGAGGCCGCAAAATCCTTGGCTCAAGCTGAACCCAAAAAAGCCATGAGTCCTCAAGACCATCATCTCTCGAGACTAGTCTCGAGACCAGTCAGCCCTCGAGACCTTAGGTTCTCGAGGCCACAAGCTCTTGGATCGAGCCGAACCTGAAAGATCATTATCCCCCAAGACCACCATTCCTTGAGTCGAGCTGAAGCCCTCGAAACATTGAGTTCTTGAGGCTACAAGCCCTCGATTCGAGCTGAGCCCAAAAGTGCTTCATACCATCGAGACCTCGTGTTCTCGAGGCTGTAATCCCTCGACTCGAGCTGAAGTCCTCGAGGCCACAAGCCCTCGATTCGAGTTGAACCCAAAAGTGATCATACCTTTGAGACCTCGTGTTCTCAAGGCTTCAATCCCTTGACTCGAGCTGAAGTCCTCGAGACCTCGGGTCCTTGAGACCACAAGCCCTTTTTATTCGAGCTGAACCCAAAAGTGCATCATACCCTCAAATCCTTGGGTCATTGAGGCCAAAAGCCCTCGACTCAAGTTGAAGCTCTCGGGACCTCAGGTCTCGAGAGATCTTGAGTGCTCAAGACCAAAAGCCCTCGACTCGAGACGATGCATCGCGATTCACAACCAGTGCTGTCGCGAGTTACGATGAGAAATCCAATTTTTCAACTGAGCTTAAACACTGCATAATCCTTCCTTCCTCTCTAAATACTCCCAAGAACCACCACATATCCACTCATTCCTCCATCATCTCACATATATTAACATATAAATATTCTTGCATCTTTATAGTATCTTTGTTGATTGTAGTATGCCGACTACATCATTGAGTCTTTAATCGCTATATTCTATAATGATGCTTGGATATGTGTCGATATATGTTAGATATTTTTATTGGAAAATCTTATAGTGGTGATTGTATGATGGATTGGTTGTTCTTTGATAATACTATGGTTATTAACACTTGATGCTAAACCTAGTATTACAAATCCTTATGTACTTATGAATTTGATGTTGTTCTTGATTAAAAGGCGCCAAGGAGACAATGTTTTGCTCGAGGGGTGAGTTATTCTATGGCACTTTTGCTCCCCCTTCCAGCTTCGAAACCAATTTCGGGACTGATTCTATACAAGTACATTGGATTGCACCATATTGCCGGTAACTATGCGGAGAAATGGGTGTCACTCTATCTCTTACCTTGAGTTTTATTATTCTTGCCTTACATGTTTACATTGAGGGCAATGTAATGCTTTAAGTGTGGGGAGGAGTTAGAGGACTCACATGCATGCTAGCTTAATTTGGAATACTTTTTGCTACTTTTGATTGGAAAAACATAAGAAAAAGAAAGAAAAAAATTGAAAAAATATAAAATGAAAAAAATAAAAAAAAGAAAAAGAAAAAGAAAGAAAGAAAAGAAAACTCGCTAAGTTAAAAACTGAGAGGGCAACATAGGCAACATTGGGGGACCGAATAGGTTGAAAACCTGAAAGGACGACCTCTCTCTCTCGACACACCGCCCGCCTCCACCGTCCACTGTCCACCGTCCACAGTCTGTATCAATGGCATCCGAGAAGAAGCTGAGTAACCCCATGAGGGAAATCAAGGTCCAGAAGCTGGTCCTCAACATCTCCGTCGGAGAAACCGGAGATCGGCTCACCAGAGCGGCTAAGGTCTTGGAACAACTTAGCGGCCAAACCCCTATTTTCTCCAAGGCTAGGTACATTGTGAGGTCCTTCGGAATCAGGAGGAATGAAAAGATTGCTTGCTATGTCACTGTTAGAGGTGACAAGGCCACACAGCTTCTGGAGAGTGGTTTGAAGGTGAAGGAATACGAGTTGCTGAAGAAGAACTTCAGTGACACTGGTTGCTTTGGATTCGGTATCCAGGAGCACATCGACCTTAGGATCAAATATGACCCTTCCACCAGCATCTATGGTATGGACTTCTTCGTTGTGTTGGAGCGTGCTGGTTACCGGGTGGCTCGTCACCGTAGGTGCAAGGCACGTGTTGGAATCCAACACAGGGTTACCAAGGAAGATGCAATGAAGTGGTTCCAAGTCAAGTATGAGGGTGTCATCCTTAACAAGGCTCATAATCTTCCTTCATAGATGTGATCTATCAAATCTAGTTATTTACTAGTTTTGAAGTTTTTGAGAGACTAATGATTTTGGATAGAAAGATGTTACAATGTCTTGTTATGACAAATCAGACTTGTGCTGGCATGTTTATTTGCATTTTTGTTACTTTTGGGCTTTTGAATCTTAGTTTTGCTCGTAGTATATCTTCTTTGCTGACAAGGTAGTTGGATGGTTGCTATTTGATTTTCTCACTTACATTGCTTTTCTATGAATCTTCTATGAATGTAATTTAATTGGCTGGTTAAATACGAATATCAGATAAAAGGATTTTTTTTCTTTAAAAAAAACCTGAAAGGACGACCTAGGCAAAAATGAGAGGCCAAATGAGTGGAAAAAGGTGAGATGTGAGCCCAAGAAACATGGTGTGTGGCTGGGATGAAAACCCGAAAGGGCTCCTAGGCAAAATGAGAGAATGAGAGAAAAAAATGCTATGATTTCACTCATTTGCGGGCGTTGGAGTTATAAGGTTGCGGTTGTCATATGGATGGATCGGGTAGCTCAACATCTTTAGACCTCTTGGGAGTGGGTAACTTAGTGGGTTGAAAAACGAAGTAGGGTTATGAAATTCATGATTATTTTATACTTTGTTTTGGTTGATATATTGACATTGGGTGAAGTATGTGTTTAAACTTCCTATATGGTCTAAACATCATTTTGTGTCATTGGACTTTGGGATTATCAATTCGGTACTTTGAAACGTTTTTATGGGTAGTGAATTGTTAAGTGGTAGGTTTGGTTAGATTTATGAATTGGGGTTGTGTGTGTGAAAAATTCTCATTTGAGCTTTGATTTTGGGATTTATGATATTGAGAGTTTTTGTGAGGTTTTGATTGGGGGAATATTAGTTTAGGATATGGACATATGAATTCCTTTGTGTGCTTGAATCTTTTCTTACTTAAGGGCGAGTAAGGTTTAAGTGCGGGGAGGTTTGATGTGCTCATTTTATACGGTTATATTAGGACTTTTAGGATTCACTTTTTTACACCTTTGTGCTCTAAATGTGACATTTTGCCTTGAAGTTCTCTAAGGAGGGTTAAAAGCAACATTACTTTTCTAGAGAATTTTGTGTGACAAGGTAATTTGTTTGAAGACTTTGAAGAATACCTTTGAAGATTTGATTATTTGAAGACTTGTATTTGAGCTTTTGAAATTTGAAGAATCGAAGAAGTGAAGAGAAGAGGAGGATATGAAACAAAAAGGAGAAAGAAGAAATGGTGCTGGTACTAGAGTCTGTCGCGACTTGCGATGGACGAATGGCAGAAACCCTTCTTGCTTTTTGTACTATAAATGCTCACCTTATCATCTCCTCTTCAACAACACAAATTGACTCTCTTCTTCCTGCATTTTTCTGGGTTCAAACCCTAGTTTTTCTTTCTTTCTTTTCTTAGTTTTTGTAGGTTAATCATGTCTTTTAATTATCTAGCTTAGTTTTATCTTGGGAGCAATGGATCGAAGCTTCCATTTCTATGTATTAAGAACCATATATATATATATATATATATATGGTTCTTACTGCATATTATATATATATATATTTGGTGCTTTTTCTATTGTGCATTTATTGAGCTTTGAATGTGAATTGTTAATGGCATTGATGTTGTTGGAAGCTTGAGTATATGAATTGCTTGTATGATTACTTGTTAGGGTTGGGAGAAAGTGGATCATTCTCCCCTCTTTTAATGTGGAATCCAAGAGCATGAGTTAGAGCTTCTTAAATGATGTTGGTGTGTTGATAATTGCTAGATGAATGTGATGATGTCAAACTCGTTGTCATGTTTGTTTTATGTAGAAAATGAGAGAAGTCTATGAATGTTGATCGTTCTTGACTAATCTTGTGTATATGCATGAATTGGTTAACTTCTTAGACACAGTGTAGTGTTTATAAGTGTTGTTAAGCTTGTTGGTTCTTCGTGCTCAATGCCATCAATGGGATATTTTTAGTCGTGTTTCGGCTAAGGGAGTCATTGGTGAGGTTTGACGGGAGATGTCGAATTTACTCTTGCAAACTACTATCTAAGAAGGATGACATATTTATCTTCACAACAAGTTGTCAAAGTAGTGAATAGATTGTTTCATTCGTTCTTGAAGCCTTTATTATTTAGCATTCATGTGTTCTTAATGCTATGATTTACTTCATTTATGCCATGGGTTGTTTGAGAATAGGAAAAAATTTCTTGACTTAAGTGTTAGGGAGTTAGGAAAGTGACGAATTTCTAAGCTCATTTGCATGAAAATCTAAGAACATGAACTTAGAACTTCTTGTGCATAATGTGTGGTGATTCTTGCTAGATAAGTATGTTAATGTGGTAGGTAAAAAATCTGATAGGATGAGTGAATGGTTCAATGATCTACATTTGGTTTGGAAGTGGATATCGATTCCCCCAAGGCTTTATCTTTTGTAGTTTCAAACCCCTTTTTCTTAGTTTTGTTTGATGATTTAGCATAGTTGCTTGACTTTGCTAGTTGTCTTGTCTTTTAACTTTCATAGCTTAGGACAACCAAACAACAACCCCCCCCCATTTACATGCTTTCATATGTGTGTGTATATATATATATATATCTACTCCTAGCCTAATAGTAATCCTTTGTGTCTAAACGCTTAAGAAAATTCTCCTTCTTCGTGGACGACCCCGACATGCCGCTATCTACTTAGTTGTAGATAATATGCATTTAGGGCTTATAAATATTAACTTTGAGAGGCACGACGACAATCTCCCAGCTTTATTTTCTTAATTATGACCTTCTTCGACTTCCGCTTTCTACGACTGATCTTCCCTTTACCATCGATCCACATCCCTTCTTCATGATCATTACGACCAAGGAACGGTGTTGACTATGATCATCTTCCTCGAGCAAAATGATTTCTTCTGATCCACTAATCGATGTATGGCATCCAAATCCAATAACTTCCTCCAAGTCCTTTTCTTCAATGAATGCGCATTTTCCTTCAACAACGATCTCCCATATAGGATCAATAGGATCCCTGACATAGGAAACCTGGTGCGCTTGAGAATCCAATATAAAAGGATCATTCTTCCATCCAACTCGACTTCTATCGACCAGGGTGAAGCACGAATTCTCGATGCGCTGCCCTTTATTAATATTCACCTATTGACATTTAAAAATAGCGACATGCATACTCACATAGTCAAGCTCCCAAATTTCATATACAGTGCCAAAGTAGCATTTTTCGACGTAAGTAGGATTTTCATCACCACCCGTTCCAACGTGCAATGCTTTGGTGACAAGAGACACTCCACTGTTTTGAATTACACTCTTATAATCCATTTATTTTGTAGAAAATTTAAAACCATTGATGTCATAGCCTCCGTAGGAAATAACGGTCCCCAATGGTTTACGATCCAACCACTTAACTGTCAAAGGATGATTGTCGATAACTACGTGATCCCGCAACCATAATGCAAATTTAGAGCCGTGCAATTGAAGAACCCAAGCTTCATTGAAATTAGAGTGCAACAGTCGTATGTCTCCCATATGAACCTCTATGTACCGAACTACATCCTCGTGGTTGCACAGAACGTACAAATGTGCGACACATAAATCTTTCACATTTGGGCTATATAGTTTGCCATGTCTGACCCCTAAACCATCTGCCCTCCCTTTATGTCTACAGTTGGAACCCCAACAGATTCAACATGCTTCTTATAATAAATGTAAAACTCAATGGCCTTTTCCGTCACGTAATGCTGCACAATACTAGCATCTGGCCAATACCAATTTTTCACAAAGTGATTAAAGATTTTCATATACCTCTCGAATGGGTAAATTCATCTCAGAAAAAATGGACCACATAGCTTGATCTCCCTCACCAAATGGACAATTAAGGGGACCGTAATGTCAAATAATGAAGAAGGGAAATACATTTCCATACGGTACAGAACCTTAAAAAGTATTACTTACAACCTATCTAACTTCGATACGCTAATACTTTTCTGAAAAATGGATTTAAAAAATATACAGAGCTTTGTAATGCACAATATTACATGAGAAGGAAATGTAGATCGAATGGAGATGGTATTTAATTCCTACATTAGGTTGTGACAATCGTGTGACTTCAACCCACCCAACCTCAACTCCTCGGCTGGCACACATGTGCTGATATTGGATGAGTATGCACTGGGCACTTTCAAACTATCAAGGGTCTCGTAAAAATATTTCTTCTCTGACTGCAACATTGAATAGCATGCAGGGGGGCAAATAACAATCATCAGCCGTGCTCACTGGTAAAAGATTCTTCCAAATACCCAACTCAACCAAATCTAGCCTAGCATTCAATCCATCCTTTGTCTTCCCAGGGGTATTTAACAACGTCCCAACCAAAGAGTCACAAACATTCTTCTCAATATGTATAATACCAAGACAATGTTTATCTTCCAAATGCCCCCAATAAGGTAACTTGAAGAAAATGGAGCATTTCTTCCAACTACTGTAAAAAAAACAACCTTTCTTTTCTTCTTCCCAAAGTCATTGGCCAAATTCTTAACACTCTCGTAATTCTGTGTACCTGATCGTGGCACCGGTAAAACTCGAGTCTCCACTTGCCCACTAAACCATTTTTTGGCCAATCGCCATGAGTTCCCTTCGGGAAGAAACTACCTATGTCCCTGGTAAACAGTCTTACAACCATGTTTTAACTGACAAAAATTAGTGTCCTTCTCACTGACTGGACAAGCTAAGTGGCCTTCATAGAATACCTAGACAAATTCCCATATGCAAGAAAATCATTAATCGTGCAAAATAACAATGCTTTTAAGAGTGAAGAAATCATCAACCAACCTATCAAACACTCTAACACTATCATTAAACTAAGTCAAAAAAATCCTCCACTAGAGGAGCAAGACATACATCAATATTATTACCAGGTTGCTTCGGACCTGATATCATCGAAGACAACAACACATCCTTACATGGCATGGTCAACCAAGATGGGAGGTTGTATATCACCAACATAACGGGCCAAGAGCTATGAGTGCTAATCATGTTGCCAAAATGATTCATACCGTCCGTATACAACCCTAACCTCAAATCCCAATAATCTTAGCCAAACTCAGGGTACATAACATGAACTTTATTCCATTGCTCCCCATCGAAAGTATGTCTTATAACATCATTCGCCAGTCGGTCTTTGTCGGTGTTCCATTGGAACAACTTAGCATCTTCCTTACATGCATAAAAATTTTTCAAATGGGGAATGATCGAGAAATGCCACAAAAAGTTTGTCGGTGTCCTCTTCTTTGATTTCAATGGAACTTTTACACCCACTGCAATTACACCTCTCTTCAATCTGTACCAAGACTCACCGTATACCTTACAAGTTTCTCGATCTTTATCTGCTTCCCCTATATACAACATAAAATCGTTCAGGCATGCATGAATATTTTGCAATTCCAATCCCATCGGGCATAGTATTTTTTTGGCAGCATATAACCTGTCGTTTATTAAATTACCCTCGGGAAGAAAATCCCTGAACAACTACGGAGCCTTGGTCGTCGACTTGTCTGTCCATCCAAACATTGCCTTCAAGTTCATTATCCGCAGTGTGGCATTCAGAACCGAGTATTTAGAACCATTGTACAAAGGCGTCCTTAATCAAAGCTTGTAATGACTCTAGTTAAGCTTTGAAATCCCTTACAATATCTTCCACCATTTCATCAAACTGGAAGTTACCATCTAATTCATCACCCGCCGCCATGTCCTCCAATTCACTACAATGTGATTTTTCCAAAACTTCCCCATGCCATACCCATCGAGTGTAGCTAGTTTGAAACCCTCTCATTATGAAATGTTCCCACAATTTCTTCCACCCTAAATACACATCATTTCTACAATCCTAACAAGGGGATCATGCTCGTGAACAACCATTACCAGAAGCATGTTCAAAATTAAACGAAACAAATTATTAGACCAATGACATGTACTCGGGTGATTTCCTTAGATCATTACCAATCAGTTCATCTCGATCCATTATCCTAAAAGTTATTTAAAATGCAACACATGGGGAAAAATACAATAAAATTCATAAACCTAGCTAATCTCAAACTTAATTGAAATATGAACATATATCAAGCATTAAATACATCTAAAATTAATTGAAAAAAATCACCAACTTTGTAATTTATATAAAACTAACCTTCTCCAACAACAAAACCTTGTTCTCAACAATGGGTTAGGGAAAAAAGAGATTCTTCTTCAAATAATTAGGGTTTGTAACATTTTATGATATTAGGCGCGTTTATTTTTTTAATATGCCTGTCCTTTTCTGAGTTCGGAAAATGTGTCTCACCGTTAATAAGTTACGATCGACTATTTTTGAACTAAAAAAGTGGACACAAACAGTTTCTGAATCCAGAATCTATTTAGTCTCTTTTAAATTCAGAAACTATGTTCTTTCCAGATTTGGAAACCCATTCATTCTTTGTTTTCAAGGTCGTAAACATCAATTTTAAATTAAAGGCGATTATTCGTAACCGCCTTCAAATATGGTCAATTAAAGGTGGTTATGCCTTGAACCACCTTTAATTAAAGGCGGTTCAAGTCATAACCGTCTTAAATCAATAAAAAAACCATTTTAAGTGTTTAGGGGGGACACGATTATGGGTTTCCAAACTCAAAAACCATGAAAGAAGGAGGTTATAACCGAACTGCTTTCTATTACTGCCTTTAATAGGGGGCTATCATAAAAAATTCAGGATTTTCATTTTTCTTTTCTCATCCACTTACAATCGAACACCACGTCCTCCTACTGGAAACCGCCTCCGACCGAAAGTTACTACCAAATTCCACAAATGTTTGCCATATTTACGCCGGTTCTTCTTCTTTTTTTTTCCACTAGCGAGATCTTCCATGCTGCCGACGATCAACGCTTCCGATTCCATCGGTGGCGATCTATGCTTCCCACCCTCCCACTGTGGGAGTGCTAAACGAGCAAGAATGCAGATCGACAAAGCAGAGCGAGAACACACATTGATGACAGAGCTAGAGTTTCAGCGATAGATGCAAAGGCGACGATGGAGCTAGGGTTTCGGCGATGGATGCTACAACGGAGGAGCCTGGCAGAGGCAAATGAAGAAGAAGAAGTTGTAGACATCTCTGTTGTCGTGCATTGCGATGAAGAACAAAGCGCTTGGCATGAGATGCACGCACCACGGGTGGGATACACGTGCCTGGAGACTGTGAAGGCAGACACCGGACGACTGAGCTTCTCTTCATGAGATGTGAGGTTTAATATTATGTTTTATTTTTTTCAAATACTTATTATTTAACTGAGTGTATGTTCGATGAGAGTCTTTGATGTAGTGGTTATTGCTTTAGGCTTTGAGGTTAGAGACCTGGGTTTAAATCTTACCTGGTCATTTTTTTGAAATTATTTTATTCTTTAGGTATTATAGATTTTTGGTTGAGGTTTGTAGCTTTTTGTCTTCTTATGTTGATTTTTTTTTTCATTATTCGGATGGGGTTTAATTGATATGAGTTGATGTTTTGTAGTTTTTTTTGGGTGATATGGATTGATATTTATAGTTTTTATATAAAATTTTTCTCATATTGATGTTTTTCATTTTTCGACTGAGGTTTTGGTAATAGGAGTTGATGTTTGTAGTGTTTTATTTTCTTATGTTGTTGATTTTCATTTTTCGGATGAGGTTCAGGTGTTAGGAGTTGATGTTTGTATCTTTTGTGTGATATATGTTTATATGTAGTTTTTTTCTTAAAATAAATTGGTGATGTTTTATGATTTTAAGAGAGAATAATTTATACTCTAGAGGTATCTTATCTTTTTGTTAATGTTTTAAATTGTTTTTCTCTCATGTTGATGTTTTTCATTTTTCGGGTGAGTTTTAGTTGACATGAGTTGATGTTTGGTAGTTTTTTAGGCTTATATGAGTTGTTATTTTTCATATTTTTCTCTCATGTAGATTGTTTTCATTATTAGGTGAGTTTTAGGTGATAGGGGCTGATGTTTGCAGTTTTTTTGGTGATATAGTTGATGTTTTGTAGTGTTTTTCCTTGTGTTGATGTTTTTCATTTTCGGGTGAAGTTTAGATTATAGGAATTGATATTTTTAGCTTTTGGGTGATGTAGGTTGATGTTTGTAGTTTTGTTTTTAAAAATTGATAATTGAAGTTTTTTTGATATTTTTATGATTTTAAATTGATTTTTTGTTACTTGTAGTTGATACTTTTTCAAATTTTTGTTGATATTTATATGATTTTTAAAATATTTTTGCTGTAATTTTTTAGTTAATGTTTTATGATTTTCCAGTTGTAGCTGATGTTTATAATTTTTAGCTCGATGATCATATTAATTTTTTGCATTTTAAAAATATTTTTTTGAACTATATATATATTTTTTTTTTCAGATTGCAGCTAGTGGGAAAATGATGGGATAAAATTGAACAAAAAATCCACTGAAAAAAATTAGGGATAGGTCCCCATTAAATAGTTAGAGATAGATCTCTGTAAATTTATTAGAAATAAGTCTCTTGCGCTAGAGTATAGTTTGAATAACATAAAGACCCCTACATAAAGTTTAGGCTGCCTTATAGGAGACCATTTCTTTTTTATTATATGAGATTGGTTTTATTATTCTCTTATAATATTTCTTAATATGGAGGGGGGCAAAAATTTTAAAAATCCACAATGCGCTTGTACTTTACATTATTAGAACACCTTTAAACGTTGCATTATTTTCAAAACACCTATAATATCTCTTCAACTCATTATCACCCCAACCAACATTTCACTTCATCCACCAAAATTACACCTCTCCTACTAACCAGTTGTTATATCAAAAGAGGTCAATGTTAGTGAACTAGAGGGAGTATCTATTTAATTTGAATTTATCTACTCTCTATTCTTCTATATATAGCATCATTTGGTTAGGTGTTTCCATTTAGGTGAATGAAATGAGTATATAAATTTGAATTTAGAAAGTAGAAAGAAAAATAAATGGATGAAATTGATGGAATTGGCAAAAATAAAAAGTTTGCTAATATAAAAGAGACAACTCAATAAGGAAAGTATGTCATGGATAAAGGAATAGAGGGAGTATGAATTTAGATTAATTTTGATGCGTGTTTTATCGTCAAATGCAATAAAATTCTTCTCTGAAAATTTGGAGGCCTTTTACTAAGTATAAAAATGGAGCAAGTCTTATGTTAGGCCAACTAACGGTTAGACCAATAACTTTTAGGGTCAAATTATAATTATTTATACATTATGATACATTTTAATATTTTTTCAAAGTTATATGAATCTCATTGCAATAAATAAAAACAAACATAAAATCACCACATTAGTTAGATCAGTTATAAAATGACCCCGTTCTAAATCTAGTCGGTCTAAAACAAGACTTTATGATAAAAATAAAACTCCTAAAACATAAAGTATAATTATTAAATGAAAACGCATTACTATTATAATATGATTTTTCTAAAAAAAATAAAGAGATGACCCACCTCCACTCGGGTCATTAATTGTAGCTAATTAACCTGAGCAGAGGACGGTAGGTCAAAGATTAAATTTATAGTTCTGCACCCAACTCATTACTATGCTACCGATAGGGTAGTTAGCGTTAAGCCTTGAGTATGTTCTTAGAGTTGCTAGTGACTAAAAATCAATTAAACACAACCACGTTGGAGTTTTCAATTTGTACATGTCCCTAAGAATAACTAGTATAGTAAACAGGGGGGGGGCTGGTTTTTCAATTAACAAATACTGGCATGAAAGTAAAACCGAACGTAAACTAGATAAATAGGCACTTGGGGGTATTTGTGTAACATGCTTGATAAATGACTTCTATCCTCGATTCATTCACATATAGACTTATAAACCTATCTTATGTCTATGCCAGGTATTCCCCCCCTCCCGTCTGTAACACATAGTACTTACCACAATGCCCATATCTCACCGTCTCCTTAATTAGGAAATGTGCTCTAGTCCACCAACGCTATAGACCATTCCCTGTCACTTCACTCCCATGACTAATGTGCCCTCGCTTAGAGGAATTCAAAGCCTTCCTAGAAGGGCAATGCCTCGCGTAGGTCATAACCGTTGGATATGTAGTGAAGTGCATTGCATCTGGGAGACTTCACTATGGATCTTAATCCCTAGGAATAAAGAGGCAAAGGAAAAGACAGCTTGTGATGACTCTAGAGTTGGCAGAAATTTAGTCACTACAAATAAAATGCTAATTTATCGGGTTAAGCGTGGGGCTTTCCTCCATCGGGATTTGCTTAATCGACTGCCCAACATGTTGATTTCTCACACAACTAGCCAATCAGAATCATGGTATAACACATATAATGATTTTCTCTCAAAGGACATGAATGTACTCATCTCCCTGGTGTTCTTTACCCACTCCACAGTTCCAACACTTTCCAAGATCACAATGAGGCCCAGAACGATTTTATACTACCATACATGCACGAGTGCATCATTATAATGACATAGAATAAATCATATTTCTTATAAAGCACAAGTTCAAGCATAAATATTCATGAGACATAAAGATAAGAGAATATAAATAAAAAAGTCATAATCAAAGAATGAATACAAATAACCCCAAGCTACTAATATACTCCCCATACATGGAATTCAAATAAAGATTTGAATTCCACATCATAGGAAGAAAGAAAAATAAAAAAGGAAAGAATCATGTGGGGTTGCAAAGAATGGGAGTCACCGGCTCCTTTGGTGCGGACAGTTGTGTCTGGCGCGGTACGCATCTTCTCCTTTGGTGCGTACCATGGCGTTTGGTACAGACTGCCAACACCATCCCTGTTATTGCACTTTTGATCCGCGGGACGTAACGTTTGGTACAGACCATCATTATAAACATTGTTTTGCTCATTAATTTGGTATGGACCGCTCAATTCTTCACAACCCACCGGTGGCTCTTGACATTTTGCACTTGGAACGACACGTGCTGTTGAAAATGGGATGGTTCGCGCCCATACTTATCCATTTTTTAGTGAACTTGGAACTTGCGCGAGAGGCCCGTCGAGTTTGGAGAGGTTACAAAGACATTTGGTGCAGACCACATCATCTGGTCTGGGCTGTTGGTACCATCCATGAGCGGTCCGTGCCAACCCCCGTTCATACCTCGGCCAGCTGAACTTCTTTACTTTGCTAAGGGTGAACCTTTAGTCCAATTTGAGAGTTCTAGTAGTCAATCTTATTGCGCTCGAGAAGACAAATCCAATGAAATCAACTTTGAAGGATAATTATTCTTAGATTGTTTTCATATTTTGGTGCAACCCATCGGACACGGTTTCACCATTTCTTCATTGGCTGCCTTAAACTCCAATGCCACCTATCTTTTGATTTAAACTCCTTCTACCAAGATTTGATGTCCATGACCTTCATCTACTACCATTGAAGGTGTGAATAGCTATCTACATCTTCTACCGTCCTTGCAAATGACCTTCTATACAAAATGTAACGAAAAGTACCGACGGGCGACCTACTAAGGATGAACACAAGGAAGATCTAGGAGCATGTGGATACAAGATGTCCATTAGTACCAATTAAGTATACAAAACATGTGATTTAGAAAAGAAAACCAAACATGTCCGTTTAAACCCCCTATCACGTAAACTCAAATAATACTAGCAATCAAACTTTAAAAAAAGCTAATTATTATGCCAAATGCAACGGTTAACACACACATAATGAAGCACATCAGACCCCCCACACTTAATCCTTTACTCATCCTTGAGTAAACAAAGATAAGAAAAAGAATTAAGCATAATGTAGTGTGTAGGCATAAGTTGACCGAGACAATCACCTTATTCCTAGATTACCATGTTTCCCCCAAAAGAAATAGTAAGAATCTCACAACTAACACTCCTCGAAGAACCTAAGCAATCTAATCACCCAAAGTAAAATGTGGAAAAAGGTAAGCAAAGAAGATAAGTTTCAAGCTAGCTTACGTTTCCCAAAACGATCCCCAAAAGAAATTACACAGTTGTCTCTCTAAAACAATCCACCAAGGAAATCCAAGAGTCGTCGACTTGGTTGTAACATAGGAATGACTATAGATTCTCGACCTATTTAACCAAGGAGGCAAATGTATCATCAACCTAGCTTTTTTTCGTTTTCTCTCAATTCCTCTCATTTTGCCTAGGAACCCTTTCGGGTTTTCATCCTAGCTTTAACACACAAAGGGTACTTATGACTTCTCACCTTTTTCAACATGGCCTTTCATTTTTTCCTAGACTCATAAGCCTAGCTAGGCCTACCCTCTCACTTTTACCTAGGTCTTTCGGCCTATCCGGGCTTTTCCCCGATGTTACCCAAGTCGCCCTTTTAGGTTTCCATCTTGTCCGGGTTTTAATATATTATTTTTTCATTTTTCAAAAATTTTTAATTTTTTTGGTGTAGCATAAAATTTCCCCAAAGTGGGCTTCATACTGCAAAAGATAAGATTAAAACAAATATTTCACCACCAATATTCTAAAATAACCAACCCCATGCAAACTAGGAACCCAGCCTGGAAAGATGGCAAATAGGTTTTCAGTTCTACAGGTACCTGACATCTGCTCTAAGGAAATTGAAGAGTCAGCAGGGACATCAAGGCCTTTGGAGGAGATTATGTCAGAACATCAGAATAACACTGGTTCTTCCCTCACAGGTAACAACCAAGGTAAGTCTAAATCTAAAAAAAACAACTATCTAAGCCAGTTAAATAAAATGATGCTTAGATCAGCTACAAAAAGTAATAAATAATGTGAACAATGACAGCAAATCTTAATGTTAATTTCTTAGTGTGGAACCTTAAAGGAACGGACACTTCAATGCTAAGGCTGTCTAATTTATGCAAACTAAAGAAAATCCAGCTTTTGTGTACTATTGAACCTATGCACGATAATACTCAATGTTAAGCTTACATGGAGAAACTCTCCTTCACACATAATTTGACTTTGCCTAATGGAAAATTTTGGCTAATGTGGACTAACTCTTTATCCATCTCTTTGCTATCCTCTCATAAACAGTTTATGCATGTTAATATTTCACATCATTCTGTTCATTTGCTTATGGAGGCAGTTTTTATATATGCTCTTAGGAATAGATATGGTAGGAAGGTTTTATGGTCAGATCTGCAGTCTATTCCTAAGGGTGATACTATTTTCATAGGAGATTTCAACTCAATAACTTCCCTATCTGAATATAGAGGCCCCAGTTCTCCAGCTTTAGGAAGTATTAGAGATTTTAACTCCTGGATCAACTCTAATGGAATTCAAGAAATTAATACGGTAGGAAACCTCTTCACATGGTGTAACTCTAAGCTAAGGAAACCTACTTCTAAAAGATTAGATGGAGGCCTAAGTACAATTTCGTGGATCTCTAAATTTCCATCCTCTTCAATCCAAATCTTAAATAGGCAGACCTCTGATCATGCTCCCCTTCTTCAGGTTTCCAATCTGACCTCCTCCAACCCAAAGCCATTTAGATTTATAGATGCCTGGTTTCAGAGAACTGAGTTTACTCGAGTGATTAATGATAGTTGGGAATCTCCTATGGCTGCAACTGGCATGGTTAGATTTTATCTAAAATTGATTAGGCTTAAGAAAGTTCTAAAAACTTGGAACAGAGATAAATTTGGAAATATTGATTTGAATGTTAAAAAAGCTGAAGAGGACTTAAGAATCCAGGAAGTTAACTATGATTTGTCCCCCTCAACTTCTGAGCGAGTAAAACTCAATGAGAAAAATGCTTTATTGCTTAAGGTTTTAAAAGAAAAGGAACAATATTGGAAACAGAAAGCAAGATTAAGATGGCATAAGCTAGGGGATAACAACACATCTTTTTTTCATAAAGTAGTTCAAGAAAGAAACTGTAAACTGCAGATAACTAAAATTAAAAATAGGGCGGGACAATGGATCAATTCACAGTTAGACATTCAAAAGTAAGCAATTGCTTATTTCTCTGATTTGTAAATTGAACCTGATTTACTCTCTGATTAAACTTACTACCCCTATTTTTTAAGTCAAATACCTTGTATTATTAATGATCATGATAATCAGGCTCTAACCACTCCAGTCTCTGAATCAGAGCTAGATTATATCATTAAGAGTTTAAATAAGACAAGCAGTCCAGGCCCAGATGGATTTTCACCTAAGTTCTATAGTAAAAGCTGGCCTATAATTAAACATGATTTGATTGATGCTGTTAATGATTTTATTGCTGGTTCTGAAATTCCTCGGGGAATATCCAGTACTTGGATTACCCTTATACCAAAAAAATCAACACCATGCTCATTTGAGGATTTCAGGCCAATTAGCTTATCAAATGTGTTGAATAAGATTTGCTCTAAAGTGTTAATGGAGAGGTTGAAACCTCACATGGAAAAGCTGATCTCCCCTAACCAAACTGCATTTATGAAAAATAGAGACATCTCGGATAATATTCTGTATTTACAAGAAATGATTAGGTTTCTAGATAAAAAAATATAGAACACCAAATTGCATTCTTAAATTGGATCTAAGAAAGGCTTTTGACAGAATTAAGTGGAATTTTCTTAAACAAATTTTGATTAAATTTGGCTTTAAAGGGAATTTCTTAAATGCTGTCATGAACAATCTGTCACAAGCATATTTTTCTGTACTTGTAAATGGAAATCCAGTTGGCTTCTTCAAGGCAACAAGGGGAATTAAACAAGTTGATCCTCTATCCCCCTTTCTCTTTAATATATTTTCGGAAGTTTTTTCTAGGAGTTTATCATATATATTTCTCAATAGAAGTTTAGCTACCTATCAGACTCTGGCTTCAATTCCTGCTGTTTCCCATCTCATGTATGCAGATGATACGATTATATTCATGCAAGCATCTAAGCCAAATCTCATTAAGATCAAAGCCTTTCTTGATATCTTTGAGTACACCTCGGGCCAGAAGTTTAAATTTGAGAAATCAGACTTTTACCTAAGTAGAAAAGCAACACTGACAAAGAGTAATCAGGTAAAAGCAATCTTAAATATGAAAAAAGGTTCATTCCCTTTTAATTACTTAGGATGCCCCATTTTTAGAGGAAGAACATTAAATAGATATTTTTTCCTCTCCTGGCTAATGTAGATCTTCAGTTACAAAATTGGAAAAACAAATGGCTTAGTGCAGGGGGGAAAATGGTATTAATTCGGTCATGTTTGTATTCAATCCCTCAGCATATTTGGATGGTAACCAATCCCCCTAAAGGCATTATTAAATCATTTGAGAAAAAACTATCTCAATTCTTTTGGGGACAATCAGATGGAAAAAATAATAAAGTTTGGAAAAGATGGGCAGGAATAGCAAAACCTACAAAATTGGATGGTCTAGGTTTCAGATCTGTTAAAGCTATAATAGATTCTTGTTCAGCTAAATTGTGGTGGAAAAGCCAACTTGGTATTTCTTTGTGGGCTAAACTATTATGGTCACTTCCACCATCCCACAGGAAATCAGTAACATGGAAAAGAATTTGTCTTATCAACTCCTTTGCTGAAAACAATTCTTCTATTATTCATGGTAATGGAAAATGTAATTTTTGGACTGCAAACTGGTGTCCACAGGGTCCTTTGCTTAACCATGTGCCTGATACTATATCATCTGTTATGGCGGATATCTCTGTGGTAGAGTTCATAGGCAACAAAACCAGTATTTTAAATCAAATTTCTTCTTTCCTGGAATATGATACGCTCTTATTTTTGCAGAGAGCAGAACTAACACAGGTCAGGGAGGACAGACTCATTTGGAAACCACAACTTACGAGTAATTTTACTTTCAAGTCGGCCTATAGGTCTCTCACTCTCTCAACAGGTAATTCCCATGCCAGTAAGTTCTTATGGAGTAATCTTCTTCTCAAAAAGATCTCCATTTTTGTATGGAAACTGTTACATGCATTTCTCCCATTTGATGATGTACTCATTACATGCGGTTTTAGTTTAGCTTCAAAATGTCTGGCCTGTTGTGAGTCGGATTCGATACAAAATTATTTCATCTCTTGCCCCCTGGCTCAATCTGTCTGGTCCCATATGACCTCTCTTATTCAGTTGAATCTTAATGCTCAATATTCTATCCCTCAAAGATTCTTTTTATTTTGGAACTGCCATGATTTCCCTAAGTTTCACCAAATATATTGTATGATTCTACCTTCTCTGGTGTGCTGGAGTCTATGGAAAGCCAGGAATAACTTTTTATATGACCAGAAGCCAATTTCTATGAATCCTATTTGTAATGAGGTTGAGACCTTGATTAAATTGACATTAAATGAGTGTCCTCCGCAGCTGTTATCTATTAATTCTATCCCTCCATCCTTCAAGCATCTTACCCCTTTGTTTAGACCTCCCCCAAAGCCTAATATAATGACAGAAGGCCTAAGCCTGGATTTACTAAAATTAATGTCGATGCATCTTGGAATTCAAATAAAGCTACTGTTGGTGTTATAGCTAGGGATAGTTTAGGCCAACCTATTTTGATTAGTTCGGCTATCATATCTGCTAAATCATCATTACATGCGGAAATCAAAGCTATCCTGCATGCTTGCCATATTTTTAACCATCTTGATCATACTTTCATATTAGAATCGGATTCTAAACTAGCGGTTGAAATGATTAATGATCCTTATTCTGCTCATTGGCAAGTTTTTGATATGGTTTTTAAAGTGAAATCTTTACTCGGAAGAGCTGAATTGAAACATGC
Organism: Rubia yunnanensis; assembly: GCA_037428765.1. Taxonomy (NCBI): domain Eukaryota; kingdom Viridiplantae; phylum Streptophyta; class Magnoliopsida; order Gentianales; family Rubiaceae; genus Rubia; species Rubia yunnanensis. The sequence goes on along the minus strand of CM075071.1, from coordinate 22,792,362 downwards.
TTTTAGGGAGTGTAATTCTGTAGCTCATGCTATTGTAAAACACCATTTTCGGCATAACCAAAGCCTCCAACTGTCTAATGTTTCTCCCTATATCAGAGGACTCATTTCCATGGACAGAGAATCAGTACCATATATTCGAGTTTCCAAGGCTACACGGGTTTAAGAATTGATACTGCTAAGATTTGGTTGTTCGGTTTGGTTTTATGCAGGTTACTAGTACAATTGGCTGGTCTACTTATTGGATAAAGGATGTTGCACATACGGATGTATTCACTGAAGAGTTCTATTCAACTACAGCGTTTGGCTTTTGCATTCAAATTTTGAGGCTGGATGTAGTCTCGGAATTTAACTCAACAAGCAGCACCCTTTTGGACTCTACCTTCCTCAGTTTAGTGTAGGCTATTAACTTTGTGTTTGAAGTTGCCTGGCCAAAGGAGAGTATTAACACATGGGGTGGAGATCCTCTTTTTTGGATCGCAACTTTGACACCTATCCAGTTTCTATTGGATAGTTGATCACAATTTTAGTATAGAATTCGTAGGACTTTTGGAGGCAACCAAGTTGCTTCACTACTCATTCTCAAACAATCTTACCTAATGTATATCCTATCCATCTTTGAAGAAGGCTTGGGGAACCTATAATATATTCTCCCCCGCCCTCGGGTGCTTTCATTTAAAAAAAAAGGAACCCTAGCTAGCATGTCACGCCACTAAGTGTATATCCAAAAACATCCCACAATAATGAAAAAATCAAAATCATCAAACAATCAATAAAAAATACCAAGAAAAACACAAAACTGCACCAAGGAATTCGAAGAATGAAAACTCCCTAAGTGCTCACTACTCCCTCCCCCACACTTAACCAATGCACAGTACTCAATGCAATAAAAACCATGTAAAAACATAAGGGAGGTTGGGAGAAATAGTGACACCCACTCTCGCATCCCGAATGGGCCATCCTCCTCGTGCCTTGTGCTGCTCTCCTCAATGTACCCCATTGCTGGAATCGCTGCCTTGATGGAGTCCATCCTCGTTCTAAGATCTACCATTTGCCATCTCACCCTCGGCCTCCTCAACGTCTATCTCTGGGCTGGCTACAACTATATAAAACTCTCTCTCAAAGTGTGGGTTGGACTTAATAAATAGGTCATCCAAACATGTGTCATGTGTGATAGAAGTGCACTCCGGTTGAGGAAGTACCATGAAGCCACATATGGTCCCCACCATAAAGCCATACAAACCGATCCTCAGATGTTATAGGCCCCACCATGAATAACTTGGCCAACTTCTTGATATTTTACTTTGTGCTTGATCTTCCTAAGTTCACCAACGCTTGCTGTGTGACCGGATGCCTTATGTACTGTGCCAGTAGACCTACCATGCCGCCCATAGAAATTTTCCCACTGTTTCTGTCCCCTATCGCTAAACAATCCTACACAAAAGACCCTACTAGGTTTGGGTAGAAATTACCCTCATGAGTCATTGCCCAGAGGCAATGAACATCCGAACCCGGACATTGCGTTAGCTCACAGTGGCAGAAAACTCCCATTGCCAGTAACCGATGCATGTAATGAAATGCCGGATGCACCAAGGTAGTGCTTTTGTATAGATTCTTCTGGTCCATCCCTATCAGCTGCCTCCAAAAGTTTTTGAGAGAAAAAGGCATCCCTTGACAGTGTGTTTTCTGGACATCTCTGTCGTATCTCCATCCAAAAGCGTGAGCTACCTCTCGGTGTGTCATCTTATACTCCTTGTCATCTGGATTGAATTTTATTTCCCAATGTCCAACCTCGTCCACGACTGGCCATAGAGTAGCTAGGAACTCTAGGGTCCATCTGATGTAGGTCTTCAAGTACTTCTCGAGAAACCCCACTAGACCTACCTGTCCCAATAGGTAAGTAACGGGTTCGAGTAAACCTAGAGCCACCAAGGTGTCTTTTCATGAAAATCCAATCTCCAAGATACTCTGCTTCGGCTCTCTCAAATTCCTCCACCACCGGGCTGCAGTCCCGAAGACGTTAGATAATCCCATAAATTCATCAGTCACAAATGTAGGGTTGCAAAGAATGGGAGTCACCGGCTCATGGTTTGCACCCTTGGCCGATTTTCTCCTCATCTGAGGACTTCCCTTTCTCTGAAAATTTCTTCTTAGGAGGCATCCTAAAAAAATGAATGGAAGAGTGGTAATGTGATCATAAACAAGACATGGTCTACAATGTCATTCAACAAGACAACATTTTCCTAAATAGACTATCCATTTAAAACATGATAATCTAAGCATGAAGGCTATTTAAACAAGAACATTTATCATCAAACAACAAAATCATGTAAGTTCTCACCAACCCATCAATAAGATTGTGCAATAAAGATTCATATCCTCCTAAATCACCCAACATATGACGAACATATCATCAAAGAAAAATAGAACAGCAAACTGCCCAAACTTTCTTCAACACAAAATCATGCATACTAACCCATCGCGGACAGGACATTTGCAATCCCAACTCAAACTCTTTAACACTACAACTGATAAAGAAACTTGTATAATCCCATAGAGAGCTCCACAAATTCCTTGCGAATGATCCTTGTATACTTATAAGTCATCATCTACAATTACTCTGAACAATGTACTTGTATTACCTTTTGATTGTTTAGATAACCTAAAATTTATAATTTCATGCAAAACTATGCGGTGGACCATATCGTTCACATAATAAATGCTTATTGTAATGGTAATAATGGAGTGCTAACACGATCAACAGATAGTTAGCCCTGCAAGGATCACCGATGGGACACTTGCAATCCCAAGTCAAAATCTTTAACACTGTAACTGATTAAGAAACTCGTATAATCCCATAGGGAGTTCCACAACCTTCTTATGAATGATCCTTGTATATTTATAAGTCATCATCTACAATTTACTCTGAACAATGTACTTGTGCTTTTTTAAACTTGATAGATGGAATTGTATTACCTTTTAATTTGATAAATAACCTAGAATATATAAATTCACTTGAATCTATGCAATGGAAATTATTATTCTCATGTGTAACACTTATTGTAATGGTAATAATAGAATACTAACACGATTGACGGGCGTTTACCCCAGGATGGATCGCAGATTGGAGATTTGCAATCCCAAGTCAAACTCTTTAACACCGCAACAGATAAAGAAACTAGTATAATCCAATAGAGAGTTCCACAAATTACTTACGAATGATCCTTGTATACTTATAAGTCATCATCTACAATTACTCTGAACAATGTACTTGTGCTTTTTTAAAGTTGATCGACGGAGTTCTATTACCCTTTAATTTGATAAATAACCTAGAATATATAAATTCACGTGAATCTATGAAATGGAAATCATTGTTCTCATATGTATAACTTATTGTAATGGTAATAATGGAATACTAACATGACTGACAGGCGTTTACCCTGGGATGGATCGCGGACAGGACATTTGCAATCCCAACTCAAACTCTTTAACACCGCAACTGATAAAGAAACTTGTATAATCCCATGGAGAGTTCCACAAATTTCTTACGAATGATCCTTGCATACTTATAAGTCATCATCTACAATTACTCTGAACAATGTACTTGTATTACCTTTTGATTGTTTAGATAACCTAAAATTTATAATTTCATGGAAATCTATGCGGTGGACCATATCGTTCACATATATAATGCCAATTGTAATGGTAATAATGGAGTACTAACATGATCAACAGACAGTTAGCCCTGCAAGGATCACGGACGGGACACTTGCAATCCCAAATAAAAATCTTTAACACCGTAACTGATTAAGAAACACGTATAATCCCAAAGAGAGTTCAAAAACCTTCTTACGAATGATCCTTGTATACTTATAAGTCATTATCTACAATTTAATCTGAGCAATGTACTTCTGTTTTTTTAAATTGATGGACGGAATTGTATTACCTTTTAATTTGATAAATAACCTAGAAAATATAAATTCACTTAAATCTATGCAATGGAAATTATTATTCTCATGTGCAACACTTATTGTAATGATAATAATATAATACTAACACGACTGACGGGCATTTACCTCGAGACGGATCGCAGACGAGAGATTTGCAATCCCAAGTCAAACTCTTTAACACCGCAACTGATAAAGAAACTCGTATAATCCCATAGAGAGTTCCACAAAATCTTTAGAAATGATCCTTGTATACTTATAAGTCATCATCTACAATTACTCTGAACAATGTACTTGTATTACCTTTTGATTGTTTGAATAACCAAAAATATTTAATATCACACGAATCTATGTGGTGGAATTTATTGTTCTCATATGTAATACTTTTTGTAATGGTAATAATTGAGTACTAACACGATTGATGGATAGTTACCCCAGGTCGGATCACGGATGGGACACTTGCAATCGCAAGCCAAACTCCTTAACACCGTAATTGATAAGGAACCTCGTATAATCCCATAGAGAGTTCCACAATCTTCTTACAAATTATCCTTGTATACTTATAAGTCATCATCTACAATTAACTCGGAACAATGAACTTGTGCTTTTTAAAAATCATTGGACGGAAGTATATTACCTTTTAATTTGATAAATAACATAGAATATATAAATTCATGAGAATCTATAAGGTGGAAATTATTGTTCTCATGTGTAGCACTAATTGTAATGGTAAGAAATGATTACTAACATGATTGACGGACGTTTTCCCCGGGACAGATCGCGGATGGGATATTTACAATCCCAAGTAAACTCTTTAACACTGTAACTGATAAAGAAACTCGTATAATCCGACAGAGAGTTCCACAAATTCCTTATGAATGATCCTTGTATACTTTTAAGTCATCATCTACAATTACTCTGAACAATATACTTTTATTACTTTTTTGATTGTTTAAGTAACCTAAAATATATCTTTTCACTTAAATTTGTGCGATGGAAATTATCGTTCTCATATGTAATCTTATTGTAATGGTAATAATGGAGTACTAACAAGATTGACAGACAGTTACCCCAGGACGGATCATGGATGGGACACTTGCAATCCCAAGTCAAACATTTTAAGACCGCAACTGATAAACAAACTCGTATAATCCCATCAAGAGTTCCACAACCTTCTTACGAACGATATTTGTATACTTAAAAGTCATCATCTACAATTTACTCTTAACAATGTATTTGTGCTTTTTAAAAATCAATGGACGGAATTGTATTACCTTTTAATTTTATAAATAACCTAGCATATATAAATTCATGTGAATCTATGTGGTGGAAATTATGGTTCTTTTATGTAACACTTGTTGTAATGGTAATAATGGAGTACTAACACGATTGACGGACGTTTACACCGGGACGGATCGTGGACGGGACATTTGCAATGCCAAGTTAATTTCTCTAACGCTGCAACTGATAAAGAAACACGTATAATCCCATAGAGACTTCCACAAATTCTTTACGAATGATCCTTGTATACTTATGAGTTATCGTCTACAATTAATCAGACCTATCTATTTGTATTACGTTTTGATTTTTCAAATAACCTAAAATATAAAATTTCATGCGAATCTATGCAGTGGAAATTATCGTTCTCATATGTAATGCATATTCTAATGGTAATAATGGAGTACTAACAAGATTGATGGACAGTTACACCAGGACGGATCACGGACGGGAAACTTGCAATCCCAAGTCCAAATCATTAACTTAGTAACTGATAAAGAAACTTGTATAATGCCATAGAGAGTTCCACAACCTTCTTACGAATGATCCATGTATACTTATAAGACATCACCTACAATTTACTCTAAACAATGTACTTGTGCTTTTTGAAAATTGATGGACAGAATCCCATTACCTTTTAATTTGATAAATAACCTAGAAAATATAAATTCACCTAAATCTATGCAATGGAAATTATGGTTCTCATGTGTAACACTTATTGTAATGGTAATAATGGAATACTAGCACGACTGCCAGACGTTTACCCTGGGACGGATCGCGGATAGGACATTTGCAATCCCAACTCAAACTCTTTAACACCGCAACAGATAAAAGAAAATTGTATAATCCCATGAAGAGTTCCACACATTCCTTACGAATGATCCTTGCATACTTATAAGTCATCATCTACAATAACTCTAAACAATGTACTTGTATTACCTTTTGATTGTTTAGATAACCTAAAATTTATAATTTCACGCAAATCTATGCAGTGCAACATATCATTCATATATGTAATGCTTATTGTAATGGTAATAATGGAGTACTAACATGATCAACAGACAGTTACCCCTGCAAGGATCACGGACGGGACACTTGCAATCGCAGGTCAAAATGTTTAACACCGTAACAGATTAAGAAACTCGTATAATCCCATAGAGAGTTCCAAAACCTTCTTACGAATGATCCTTGTATAGTTATAAGTCATCATCTACAATTTACTTTGAACAATGTACTTGTGCTTTTTAAAAATTGATGGACAGAATTGTATTACCTTTTAATTTGATAAATAACCTAGAAAATATAAATTCACTTCAATCTATGCAATGGAAATTATTATTCTCATGTGTAACACTTATTGTAATGGTAATAATAGAATACTAACATGACTGACGAGCATTCGCCCCGGGACGGATTGCGGACGGGAGATTTTGAATCCCAAGTCAAACTCTTTAACACCGCAACTGATAAAGAAAATTGTATAATCCCATGAAGAGTTCCACATATTCCTTATGAATGATCCTTGCATACTTATAAGTCATCATCTACAATTACTCTAAACAATGTACTTGTCTTACCTTTTGATTGTTTAGATAACCTAAAACTTATAATTTCACGCAAATCTATGTGGTGAAACATATCATTCATATATGTAATGCTTATTGTAAAGGTAATAACAGAGTACTAACATGACCAATAGACAGTTACCCCTGCAAAGATCACGGACGAGACGCTTGCAATCCCAAGTCAAAATGTTTAACACTGTAACTGATTAAGAAACTCGTATAATCTCATAGAGAGTTCCACAGCCTTATTACGAATGATCCTTGTATAGTTATATGTCATCATCTACAATTTACTCTGAACAATGTACTTGTTCTTTTTTAAAATTGATGGACGGAATTGTATTACCTTTTAATTTGATAAATAACCTAGAAAATATAAATATAAATTCACTTGAATCGATGCAATGGAAATAATTATTCTCATGTGTAACACTTATTGTAATGGTAATAATAGAATACTAACATGACTGACGGGCATTCACCCCGGGATGGATTGCGGATGGGAGATTTTCAATCCCAAGTCAAACTCTTTAACACCGCAACTGATAAAGAAACTCGTATAATCCCATAGAGAGTCCACAAATTCCTTACGAATGATTCTTGTATACTTATAAGTCATCATCCACAATTACTCTGAACAATGTACTTGTATTACCATTTTATTGTTTGAATAACCTAAAATATATAATATCACACAAATCTATGCGGTGGAAATTATTGTTCTCATATGTAATATTTTTTGTAATGGTAATAAATGAGTCCTAACACGATTGATGGAAAGTTACCCCAGGTCGGTTCACGAATGGGACACTTGCAATCCCAAGCCAAACTCCTTAACACCGTAACTGATAAAGAACCTCCTATAATCCTATAGAGAGTTCCACAATCTTCTTACAAATGATCCTTTTATACTTATAAGTCATCATCTACAATTTACTCAGAACAATGAAATTGTGCTTTTTAAAAATCGTTGGACGGAGTTATATTACCTTTTAATTTGATAAATAACTTAGAATATATAAATTCATGAGAATCTATGCGAAGGAAATTATTGTTCTCATGTGTAACACTAATTGTAATGGTAAGAATGGATTACTAACACGATTGACAGACGTTTGCCCCGTGACAGATTGCGGACGGGATATTTACAATCCCAAGTCAACTATTTAACATTGTAACTGATAAAGAAAGTTGCATAATCCCATAGAGACTTCCACAAATTCATTACGAATGATCCTTGTATAATTATAAGTCGTCATATACAATTCCTCTGAAAAATATACTTGTATTACTTTTTTAATTTTTTAAATAACCTAAAATATATAATTTCACTTAAATCTATGCTGTGGAAATTATCGTTCTCATATGTAATCTTTTGTTATTTGTAATAATGGAGTACTAACACGATTGACAGACAGTTACCCCTGCACAGATCACGGACGGGACACATGCAATCCCAAGTCAAAATCTTTAACACCGTAACTGATAAAGAAACTTGTATAATCCCATAGAGAGTTCCACAACCTTCTTACGAATGATCCTTTTAAACTTATAAATCATCATCTACAGTTTACTCTAAAAAATGGACTTGTGCTTTTTAAAAATTGATGGACAAAATTGTATTACCTTTTAAATTTATAAATAACCTTGAATATATAAATTTAACGGAATCTATACAATGGAAATTATCGTTCACATATGTAAAACTTATTGTAATGGTAATAATGAAATACTAACACGACTGACGGACCTTTACCCTGGCACGGATCGCGGACAAGACATTTGCAATCCCAACTCAAACTCTTTAACACCGCAACTGATAAAGAAACTTGTATAATCCCATGGAGCGTTCCACAAATTCCTTACGAATTATCCTTGCATACTTATAAGTCATCATCTACATTTACTCTGAACAATGTACTTGTATTACCATTTGATTGTTTAGATAGCCTAAAATTTATAATTTCTTGCAAATTTATGTGATGGAATATATCGTTCTCATATGTAATGCTTATTGCAATGGTAATAATGGGGTACTAACACGATCGACAGACAGTTACCCCTGCAAGGATCACGGACGGGACACTTGCAATCCAAAGTCAAAATCTTTAACACCGTAACTAATGAAGAAACTCGTATAATCCCATAGAGAGTTCCACAACCTTCTTATGAATGATCCTTGTATACTTATAGGTCATCATCTAAAATTTACTCTGAACAATGTACTTGTGCTTTTTAAAAATTGTTGGATGGAATTGTATTACTTTTTAATTGGATAAATAACCTAGAAAATATAAATTCATTTGAATCTATGCAACGGAAATTATCAATCTCATGTGTAACACTTATGGTCATGGTAATAATGGAATACTTACACGATTGACGGGCATTTTCCCCGGGACGGATCGCGGTCGGGAGATTTGCAATCCCAAGTAAAACTCTTTAACACCGCAACTCATAAAGAAATTTGTATAATCCCATGGAGAGTTCCACAAATTCCTTACGAATGATCCTTGTATACTTATAAGTCATCTTCTACAATTACTCTGAACAATGTACTTGTACCTTTTGATTGTTTGAATAACCTAAGATATATAATATCACACGAATCTATGTGGTGGAAATTATTATTCTCATATGTAATGCTTTTTAATGGTAATAATTGAGTCCTAACACGATTGACGGACAGTTACCCTAGGTCGGATCACGGATGGGACACTTGCAATCCCAAGCCAAACCCCTTAACACCGTAACTGATAAAGAACCTCGTATAATCCTATAGAGAGTTCCACAATCTTCGTAAAAATGATCCTTGTATACTTATAAATCATCATCTAAAATTTACTCTGAACAATGAACTTGTGCTTTTTAAAAATCGTTGGACAGAATTATATTACCTTTTAATTTGATAAACAACCTAGAATATATAAATTCATTAGAATCTATGTGTTGGAAATTATTGTTCTCATGTGTAACACTGAATGTAATGGTAAGAATCGATTACTAACACGATTGACGGACGTTTACCCCGGGACAGATCGCGGACGGGATATTTACAATCCCAAGTCAACTCTTTAACACTGTAACTTATAAAGAAACTCGTATAATCCCATAGAGAGACCCACAAATTCCTTATGAATGATCCTTGTATACATATAAGTCATCATTTACAATTACTCTTAACAATATACATGTATTACATTTTTGATTGTTTAAATAACCTAAATTATAGAATTTCACTTAAACTTATGCGGTGGAAATTATCGTTCTCATATGTAATCCTATTGTAATGGTAATAATGGAGTACTAACACGATTGATAGACAGTTACCCTGCACGGATCACAGACGAGACACTTGCAATCCCAAGTCAAAATCTTTAACACCGTAACTGATAAAGAAACTCGTATAATCCCATTGAGGGTTCCACAACCTTCTTACCAATTATCCATTTATACTTATAAGTCATCATCTACAATTTACTCTAAACAATGTACTTGTGCTTTTTTAAAATTGATGGACAAAAATTTATTACCTTTTAATTTTATAAATAACCTTGAATATATAAATTCACGTGAATTCCACAAATTCCTTAAGAATGATCCTTGTATACTTATAAGTCATCTTCTACAATTACTTTGAACAATGTACTTGTATTACTTTTTTATTTTTTAAATAACCAAAAATATATAATTTAAGGCAAATCTATGCAGTAGAAATTATCGTTCTCATATGTAATGCTTATTGTAATGGTAATAATGGAGTACTAACACGATTGACGGACAGTTATCCTAGGACGGATCACGGATGGGACACTAGAAATCTCAAGTCGAACTCTTTAAAATCGTAACTGATAAAGAAACTCGTATAATCCCATAGAGAGTTCCACAACCTTCTTACGAACGATCTTTGTATACTTATAAGTCATCATCTACAATTTACCCTGAACAAGGTACTTATGATTATTAAAAATCATTGACGAAATTGTATTACCTTTTAATTTGATAAATAATCTTTAATATATAAATTCATGTGAATCTATGCGGTGGAAATTATCGTTCTCATATGTAACACTTATTGTAATGGTAATAATTAAGTATTAACACGATTGACGGATGGTTACCCCGTGATGGATCACGGACGAGGCACTTGCAATCCAAAGTTAAAATTTTTAATATTGTAAATGATAAAGAAGTTTGTATAATCCCATTGAGAGTTCCACAAATTCCTTAAGAATAATCCTTGTATTCTTATAAGTCATTATCCATAATTTGCTATGAACAATGTACTTGTATTATCTTTTGATTGTTTAAATAACCTAGAATATATAATTTCACGCGAATCTATTCGGTTGAAATTATTGTTCTTATATGCAATGCTTATTGTAATGGTAAAATTGAGTAATAACACGATTGACAGACGGTTACCACGTGATGGATTGCGGACGAGGCACTTGCAATCCAAAGTCAAACTCTTAAACATTTTAAATGATAAAGAGGCTCATATAATCCCATAGAGAGTTCCACAAGTTCCTTACAAATAATCCTTGTACACTTATAAGTCATTATCTACAATTTACTATGATTAATGTACTTGTAGTACCTTTTGATTGTTTAAATAACCTAGAATATATAATTTCACGCGAATCTATTCGTTTGAAATTATTATTCTCATATGCAATCCTTATTGTAATGGTAATACTGGAGTACTAACACGATTGACAGACAGTTACCTCGGAACGGATCACATACGAGAAACTTGGAATCTCAAGTCAAATTCTTTAACACCGTAACTGCTAAAGAAACTCGTCTAATCCTATAGAGAGTTCCAAAACCTTCTTACGAATGATCCTTGTATACTTATAAGTCATCATCTAAAATTTACTCTAAACAATGAATTTGTGCATTTTTAAAATCGATGGAAAGAATTGTATTACCTTTCAATTTGATAAATAACCTAGAATAAATAAATTCACATGAATCTATACGGTGGAAATTATCGTTCTCATATGTAACACATATATTAATGGTAATAATGGAATACTAACATGATTGACTGACGTTTACCCCAGGACGGATAGTGGACAGGACATTTGCAATCCCAAGTCAAACTCATTAACAACGCAACTGATAATGAAACTTATACAATCCCATAGAGAAATCCACAAATTCCTTACGAATGATCTTTGTAAACTTATAAATCATCATCTACAATTACTCTTAATAATGTACTTGTATTACCTTTTGATTGTTTCAAGAACCTAAAATTAAAATTTTACGCGAATCTATGCGGTGGATATTATCGTTTTCATATGTAATGCTTATTGTAATGGTAATAATGGAGTACTAACACAATTGACAAACAGTTACCCCAGGACGGATCACGGATGGGACGCTTGCAATCACAAGTAAAACTCTTTAAGACCGTAACTGATAAAAAAACTCGTATAATCCCATAGAGAGTTCCACAACCTTCTTACGAACGATCTTTGTATACTTATAAGTCATCATCTACAATTTAATCTTAACAATGTACTTGTGCTTTTTAATAATCAATGGACAAAATTGTATTAACTTTTAATTTTATAAATAACCTAGAATATATAAATTCATGTGGGTCTATGTGGTGGAAATTATTGTTCTTTTATGTAACACTTGTTGTAATGGTAATAATGGAGTACAACATGATTGACAGACGTTTACACCGGGACGGATCGCGGACGAGACATTTGCAATCCCAAGTTAAACTCTCTAACGCCGCAACTGATAAAGAAACTCGTATAATCCCATAGAGACTTCCACAAATTCTTTACGAATGATCCTTGTATACTTATAAGTTATCGTTTACAATTAATCTGACCTATGTACTTGTATTATGTTTTAATTGTTTAAATAACCTAAAATATATAATTTCACACGAATCTATGTGGTGGAAATTATCGTTCTTATAAGTAATGCTTATTATAATGGAAATAATGGAGTACTAACACGATTGACAGATAGTTACACCAGGATGGATCACTGACGGGAAACTTGAAATCCCAAGTCAAAATCTTTAACACGGTAACTGATAAAGAAACTTGTATAATCCCATAGAGAGTTCCACAACCTTCTTACGAATGATCCTTGTATACTTATAAGTCATTATCCACCATTTACTCATAACAATGTACTTGTGCTTTTTGAAAAACAATGGACGGAATTGTATTACCTTTTAATTTTATAAATTACTTAGAATATATAAATTCATGTGAATCTATACTGTGGAAATTATCATTCTCATATGTAACACTTATTGTAATGGTAATGAAGGAGTACTGCCACGATTGACGGACATTTACCCTGGAACGGATTGCGGACGGGACATTTGCAATCCAAAGTCAAACTCTTTAACACCGTAACTGATAAAGAAACTCGTATAATCCCATAGAGAGTTCAACAAATTACTTATGAATGATACTTGTTTATTTATAAGTCATCGTCTATTATTACTCTGAATAGTGTACTCTTATTACATTTTGATTGTTTAAATAACCTAAAATATATAATTTCACATGAATCTATGCGGTGGAAATTATCGTTCTCATATGTAATGCTTATTGTAATAGTAATAAGGGAGTACAAATACGATTGACGGACAATTACCCCAGGAAGGATCACGGACGAAATACTTTCAATACCAAGTCAAACTCTTTAACATCGTAACTTATATAGAAACTAGTATAATCCCATTGAGAGTTCCATAACCTTCTTACGAATGATCCTTGTATACTTATAAGTCATCATCTAAAATTTACTCTAAATAATGTACTTGTTCTTTTTAAAAATTGATGGACGGAATGCTATTACCTTTTTATTTGATAAATAATCTAGAATATATAAATTCATGTGAATCTATGCGGTGGAAATTATTGTTCTCGTATGTAACACTTATTTTAATGGTAATAATGGAGTACTAACACGATTGATGTACATTTACCCAGGGACAGATCGTGGACAGGACATTTGTAGTCCCAACTCAAACTCATTAACACCACAACTGATAAAGAGACTTGTATAATCCCATAGAGAGTTCCACAAATTCCTTACGAATGATCCTTTTATACTTATAATATATCATCTACAAATACTCTAAACAATGTACTTGTAATACCTTTTGATTATTTAAATGACCTAAAATATATAATTTCACACAAATCTATGCGGTGGAAATTATCCCTCTCATATTTAATTCTTATTGTAATGGTAATAATTGACTACTAACACGATTGAAGGACAGTTATCCCAAGACGGATCACGGATGTGACACTTGCAATCCCAAGTCAAACTCTCTAACATCGTATCCGATAAAGAAACTAGTATAATCCCATAGAGTGTTCCACAACCTTCTTACGAATGATCCTTGCATACTTATAAGTCATCATCTACAATTTACTCTTAACAATGTACTTGTGCTTTTTTAATAACAATGGACGGAATTGTATTACCTTTTAATTTGTTAAATAACCTAGAATATATACATTCATGTGAATCTATAGTGTGGAAATTATCTTTCTCATATGTAACGCTTATTGTAATGGTAATAATGGAGTACAACCATAATTGACGGACATTTACCCTGGGACGGATCACGGACGAGACTTTTGCAATCCAAAGTCAAACTCTTTAAGACCGCAACAAATAAATGAACGGTATAATCCCATAAAGAGTTCAACAAATTACTTACAAATGATACTTGTATACTTATAAATCACCGTCTACAATTACTCTGAACAATGTACTCTTATTACCTTTTGATTATTCAAATAGCCTAGAATATATAATTTCACGTGAATCTATGCAGTGGAAAATATCGTTCTCATATGTAATGTTCGTTGTAATGGTAATAATGGAGTTTTAACACGATTGACGGACAGTTACCCCAGGACGGATCACGGACGGGACATTTACAATACCAAGTCAAACTCTTTAACACAGTAACTGATAAAGAAACTAGTATAATCCCATAGAAAGTTCCACAACCTTCCTACGAATGATCCTTGTATACTTATAAGTCATGATCTACAATTTTCTCAGAACAATTATTTTTTAAAAACTTTGGACGGAACTCTATTTCCTTTTAATTTGATAAATAACCTAGAATATATAAATTCACGTGAATCTATGCGGTAGAAATTATCGATCTCATATGAAACACTTATTGTAATGGTAATAATGGAATACTAACATGATTGACTGGCATTTACCTCGGGGCGGATCGCGGATGGGACATTTGCAATCCCAAGTCAAACTCTTTAACACCGCAACTTATAAAGAAACTCATATAATACCATAGAGAGTTCCACAAATTCCTTGCGAATGATCCTTGTATACTTATAAGCCATCGTCTACAATTAATCTGAACTATGTACTTGTATTACGTTTTGATTGTTTAAATAACCTAAAATATATAATTTCACGTGAATCTATACGGTGAAAATTATCGTTCTTATATTTAATGCTTATTCTAATGGTAATATTGGAGTACTAACACGATTGATGGACATTTACACCAGGACAGATTGCGGACGGGAAACTTGCAATCCCAAGTCAAAATCTTTAACACGGTAACTGATAAAGAAACTCCTATAATCCCATAGAGAGTTCCACAAACTTCTTAAGAATGATCCTTGTATACTTATAAGTCATCATCTACAATTTACTCTGAACAATGTACTTATGCTTTTTAAAAATTGATGGACGAAATTGTATTACCTTTTAATTTGATAAATAACCTAGAAAATATAAATTCAAGCTAATCTATGCAGTGGAAATTATTGTTCTCATATGTAACACTTATTGTAATGGTAATAATGGAATACCAATACGACTGACAGACGTTTACCCTGGAACGGATCGTGGACAGGACATTTGCAATCCCAAGTAAAACTCTTTAACACCGCAACTGATAAAGAAACTTGTATAATCCCATAGAGAGTTCCACAAATTCCTTATGAATGATCCCTGTATACTTATAAGACATCATATACAATTACTCTAAACAATGTACTTGTATTACCTTTTGATTGTTTGAATAACCTAAAATATATAATTTCATGCAAATATATGCGGTGGAAATTATGTTTCTCATATTTAATGGTTATTGTAATGGTAATAATGGACTACTAACACGATTGAGAGACAGTTATCCCAGGACGGATCACCGACGGGACACTTGCAATCACAAGTCAAACTCTTTAATGCCTTAACAGATAAAAAAACTCGTATAATCCCATACAAAGTTCCACAACCTTCTTACAAATGATCCTTGTATACTTATAAGTCATCATCTACAATTAACTCTTAACAATGTACTTGTGTTTTTTCAAAAATAATGGACAGAAATGTGTTATCTTTTAATTTTATAAATAACCTAGAATATATAAATTCATGTGAATCTATACTGTGTAAATTATCATTCTCATATGTAACACTTATTGTAAAGGTAATAATAGAGTACTACCACGATTGGCGGACATTTACCCTGGGTGGATCGCGGATGGGACTTTTGCGATCAAAAGTCAAACTCTTTAAGACCGCAATAGATAAATAAACTCATATAATCCCATAGAGAGTTCAACAAATTCCTTACGAATAATAATTGTATACTTATAAGTCATCGTCTATTATTACTCTGAACAATGTACTCTTAATATCTTTTGATTGTTTAAATAACCTATAATATATAATTTCACGTGAATCTATGGGGTGGAAATTATCGTTCTCATATGTAATGCTTATTGTAATGGTAATAATGGAGTACTAACGCGATTAATAGACAGTTACCCTAGGATAGATCATGGACGGGACACTTTCAATACCAAGTCAAACTCTTTAACAGTGTAAATGATAAAGAAACTAGTATAATCCCATAGAGAGTTCCACAACCTTCTTGCGAATGATCCTTGTGTACTTATAAGTCATCATCTACAATCTACTCAAAATAATATACTTGTGCTTTTTAAAAATTGATGGACAGAATTCTATTACCATTTCATTTTATTAATAATCTAGAATATATAAATTCATGTGAATCTATGCGGTAGAAATTATCGTTCTCATATGTAACACTTACTGTAATGGTAATAATGGAGTACTAACACGATTGATGTACATTTACCCCAGGACAGATCGCAGAAAATACATTTGCAATCCCAACTGAAACTCAATAACACCGGAACTAATAAAGGGACTTGTATAATCCCATAGAGAGTTCCACAAAGTCCTTACGAATGATCCTTGTATACTTATAATGCAATTACTCTGAACAATGTACTCTTATTACCTTTTGATTGTTTAAATAACCTAGAATATATAATTTCACGTGAATCTATGCGGTGGAAATTATCGTTCTCATATGTAATGCTTATTGTAATGGTAATAATGGAGTTTTAACACGATTGACCAAAGTTTACCCTGGGATGGATTGCAGATGGAACTTTTGCAATCCAATGTCAAACTCTTTAAGACTGCAACGGATAAATAAGCTCGTATAACCCCATAGAGGGTTCAACAAATTCCTTACGAATGATACTTGTATACTTATAAGTCATCGTCTACAATTACTCTGAACAATGTACTCTTATTACCTTTTGATTTTTTAAATAACCTAGAATATATAATTTCACGTGAATCTATGCGGTGGAAATTATCGTTCTCATACGGAATGCTTATTGTAATGGTAATATAGGAGTTTTAACACGATTGACGGACAGTTACCCCAGGACGAATCACGGAAGGGACACCTACAATACCAAGTCAAACTCTTTAATACCGTAACGGATAAAAAAACTAGCATAATCCCATAGAGAGTTCCACAACCATCTTACGAATGGTCCTTGTATACTTATGAGTCATGATCTACAATTTACTCGGAACAATGAACTTTTTCTTTTTAAAAATCGATGGACGGAATTGTATTACCTTCTAATTTGGTAAATAACCTAGAATATATAAATTCACGTGAATCTATGCGGTGGAAATTATCGTTCTCATATTTAACACTTATTCTAATGGTAATAATGGAATACTAACATGATTGACGGACGTTATCCATGGGCAGATCACGGGCGGGACATTTGCAATCCCAAGTAAAACTCTATAACACCGTAAATGATAAAGAAACTCCTATAACCTCATAGAGAGTTCCACAAATTTCTTACGAATGATCCTTGTATACTTATAAGACACCATCTACAATTACTCTGAACAATGTACTTATATTACCTTTTGACTGTATAAATAACCTAAAATATATAATTTCACGCAAATCTATTAGGTGGAAATTATCGTTCTCATATTTAATGCTTATTCTAACAGTAATATTGGAGTACAAAAGCAATATATGGACAATTACACCAGGACGGATCACGGACGGGAAACTTGCAATCCCAAGTCAAAATCTTTAACACGGTAACTGATAAAGAAACTTGTATAATCCCCTAGAGAGTTCCACAACCTTCTTACGAATGATCCTTGTATACTTTAAGTCATCATCTACAATTTACTCTGAACAATGTACTTGTTCTTTTTTAAAATTGATGGATGGAATTCTATTACCTTTTAATTTGATAAATAACCTAGAAAATATAAATTCACGTGAATCAATGCAATAGAAATTATTGTTCTCATATGTAACACTTATTGTAATGGTAATAATGGAATACTAACACGACTGAAGGACGTTTACCCTGGGACGAATCGCGGACAGGACATTTGCAATCCAAACTCAAACTCTTTAACACCACAATTGATAAAGAAACTTGTATAATCCCAAAAAGAGTCCCACAAATTCCTTACGAATGATCATTGTATACTTATAAGACATCATCTACAATTACTCTGCACAATGTACTTGTATTCCCTTTTGATTGTTTAAATAACCTAAAATATATAATTTCACGGACGGGTCACTTGCAATCCCAAGTCAAACTCTTTAACGCCTTAATAGATATAGAAACTCATATAATCCCATACAGAGTTCCACAACCTTCTTACGAATGATCCTTTCATACTTATAAGTCACCATCTACAATTAACACTTAACAATATACTTGTGCTTTTTCAAAAATGATGGATGGAATTGTATTATCTTTTAATTTTATAAATAGCATAGAATATATAAATCATGTGAATATGTACTGTGGAAATTATTATTCTCATATGTAACACTTATTGTAACTGTAATGGAGTACTACCACGATTGACAGACATTTACCCTGGGCGGATCGCGGATGAGACTTTTGCAATCCAAAGTCAGACTCTTTAAGACCGCAACAGATAAATAAACTCATATAATCCCATAGAGAGTTCAACAAATTCCTTACGAATGACACTTGTATACTTATAAGTCATCGTCTATTCCAATGCCTTCTAAGCGAATGGGCCGTGCTGAATTACATGACCCATTTTCTGGAGCTTTTTAGCTTTGTCTTCTGACTACAGTGCCATGCTAGATTGCACGACACGTTGACTGGAGGTTTTCCACCCAACTTCAAATTGAACGGGACGTGCCAAGTTGCATGTCCCGTCGGTGAACCTTCAACTTTCTTCATTCTTCAATCCCGCCGCAAAGGCATGAACTTTTTGAAATTGCATAACCCCATCTTCATTGATTGCCATGCCGATGCTACTCCAGAAGATGATCCGGCTTCTGCATTTTCCGGCATCTGAATCATTATCCTTTGAAGGCAAATTACAACCAGATTGTTTACGAATACCAACTTCTTTCCCCCTCAGATCATCTTCTAACCCTTTGTTCCTTAGAATGATCTATGGCACGGGTCATGCCAATTTGCATACCCCGTGTCATTTCTTCGACTTTTTCAAACTTTGCAATTTTCTTCGATGCAACTATCTACTACCACGACTAACACACAACTACTGAGTTACTCTAGAGCATGTACTAGCGCTTTCCAACATTTCACCCAAAAAAATCATCTATTTATTATTTCTATATTTATGCAAGAATAACGAAAATCATGTATATTGGAGCAATGGATTATAGGGTAACACAATTTTAGGTCGTGGTGTAATTTTTCATGATTGTGTAGAAGTAATCAATGTTGACTTTCGAGGCTCTTCCACTCACCCATACATGCCCAAATTGCAAAATTGCAATTGTATAGTATTGAATTGCAGTTTGGTGTTGCCAATTTTGTGACTCAATAACTCCAACTTTCTTGGAGGGACCTAAGTGCAAAAAGTAAACACTTTACTCTTAACTCAAAATTGAAATCTGCTCGAAAGTGATGCTACCCTAAACACTCCCGTTGTATTTTCCAAGTCTGTAACATAGAATTTATCAATAAACATGCACACGAATATATTTGTAATCTTTTCCGATTTCCCTTTCTTACTTCTATGTAACCAACTCTAAGTTACTCCAGAACATATACTAGCGCTTTCCAACATTTCACCAAAAATATCATCTATTTAATATTTCCATATTAATGGAAGAATAACAAAAATCATGTATTTTAGAGTGAGAGATTACAGGGTAACACAATTTTGGACCATAGTGTAATTTTTTAAGATTCTGTAGAATTAATCAATGTCTAGAATTTAACTAATCAACGGTCAACCCTTACATGACTTTCCATACATAAGCATTAATGAAATTGTTTGACATTCTATATAAACACTAATGAAAAGATTTGATCTTATCTATTCAACGATTAACCCTTATTTGACTAATCAATGGTCAATCCTTACTTGACCTTTTATATATAAACATTAATGAAACTGTTTGACTTTACTTAATAAATGATCAATTATTACTTAACTTAATATATATAAATACTAATGTACGATAATAACTTTAATTTATAAATGGTCAACCTTTACTTGATATTAAATTTAGTTCTTTATCTTCATACATATATGAAAGTCTACCAAAAATATAATATTTATTTTTAATTATAAATTTAAATAAAATACTCCCTCTATTCCAGCCTATTCTACATAGAATCTTTTCACGGTCTCCAATAAAATGTTTGACTAAAATATGTGTAGCTACATATAATAAAAACACACAAAAATTGATATTTAATTCTTACTAAATCTCATACGATACAATTATTTTTCATATACCTATTCAAATATTTGGTCAAAGTTTGGCATATTTGACTAAAAATTTTTTCTGTGTAGAATAGGCTGAGATGTGGGGAGTAATAATGTTTCTTTTAAATTTTATTGTTGATAAATTTTATCAAAACTTGAATTTATAAAACAAGAATTAATTTTGAATTTATACCTATTTGTTATCTGATATTGATTTCAGCCCTAACCCCTAATATAAATCCTGATAAAATTAGTTTGATTTCAACCAAACCCCTAGTTTGATTTGAGCCCAAAACCCATAAAACTCATACCCTACCCAAACCCAAACCCCTAGTTTGATTTCAGCCCAAAACACATAAAACTCATACCCTACCCAAACCCCTAATTTCCCTTTCCCTTCTCTTGCAAAATTTGAAGAACGCCTTCTCTCTTCATGCACTATTCATTCTCTTCTTTATTAATCTGAACCCTTATCGTCGGCCCAAATTTCATTCACCACCACCTATTATTTCCTATTTGATTAACGCTGCGCCACCAGCGAAGATTTCACACGCCGCCGCGACATGCCAACGGCTTCACTTACGCCGACGACGCCGACCAATCGGCGCGACTCTTCCGTCTCCACATCTTCAAAACTGCACTGGAGATCCACCTCTGCTACGACTTCAGTCCGTTTACTCCGCGACTCCAGTCTGTTTGCTCCTCTACTCCACTCCGTCTCGACCTCTGTTGTTGACGCCGGAGATCCACAGTTGTGCCACCCTTTCTTGCCGGATGTCCGTTACTCAAGAATTAAAAACCCTCCGTCTTTCGGTGATTTTGTTCGTTATTTTTGTAATATAATTGTATTTTTTGTTTGTAATTTAGTTCTCTGATTTTGTTTGTTTGTAATTTATATGTTTTCTATTCTTTTGTTTGTGAATCGTTATGGTATTTTGCACTATTCAGGCTGGAATCTTGCCGGAAAACTGTTGTTAGGCTATGAACTACCGAAAGAAAAATCGATGTCAATTATGCTTTTGATAGTTTTTTTAAAATTTCTAAAATATGAGGTGCCACATCGCACCACAGTTAAAACAATGATCCATGTGGGTGCGATGTCGATTCTACTTTTGGTAGTTTTTTAAAGTTGCTAAAATATGAGGTGCGACTTGCACAAACATCGATCATTGTTTTAACTGTGGTTCTTGTTTTAGAAGTGTGTCAAAAAAATTGATGCAACCTCGCACTGTTGTCGCTGGATACCAATATTTACCTCGGTTCTTTTTTCAAAAAAAATTATGTAAAAGATAAACATTTTACTCCGGTCAAATTTACCTCAATTGTTTGGACTAAAAATCAATGTAAAAATTCCTCCAGAACCGAGGTAAAAAAAGTAGTTTCTTGTAGTGTTTTCCGCCAGTCATGCGACGTTGCAAGGTTCATGCAACATGGCTTTATCGTTTATTTTAGGTCTTCAAGTGGGCCAAAATCAGCCCAATAGGGCCATCCCATATGAATGTACGACATCGCAATATGTTTGGTCAAATCTTGGGTTATACGATGTTAGAATAACGCCACCTACTACATTGGTGGGAATTCATATATTGGGCCTGTTTATGGATCAAATGGACCATTTCATGATCATGTACGACATCGTTGTATCTTCGTCTCTTCCTCGGTACATATGAGGTTAAAAGCGATGTCGACAACTAGGGTATGTCTAGTATGTCTATAATCAATTATATTATATAAATTAAATGTTTTTCATCATTAGTCATACCCGATGTTATTAGAGGAGTATAGATACATTTCTCACGAATTAAAGTGATTTTTAAAAAAATTAAGCCCACGGGTAAAGTGAACCCTTTCATAGGCATTATCATATACATGTTGATGGTCAATTGCAGCCATCCGTCAGTTAGAACATCAATCCAATTACGACCATATTATGAGGAAATTTACTTGTTCAATATTATCGGATGTGTTTAGGGCTTCTTAGAGTTAATTTTATTCAAGACTATAATGTCAGTTATACCCATTGAACGGAGAATTATCGTTATGCCAAAGAACACTCAATCCTCTTACACGATTAATATTTTGAACCGTAATGGTTCATTTATAGAGATTGTGTAAGGAGTGGCATAGTCGACCTTATAATAAACTACTTGATGTTAGTTACAGTAGTTACAAAGGGTTCTCCTATGATCCTCAAGAACAGCCAATACTATTGGACAATAATGTTTTGCCAAGGTGTAAATTAAATGATTAACATTATTAAGAGCCTTGTGCAACCAATGTTATTCGAAACAAGTATATATTAGTTGTAACTATTATAAAGGGTAATCTTGTTATGCATAGAGAAAGGACCTAAAGTATTGCTAAAGAAATTGTACGAACATGTAATATTACTCATTCTATGGTTAAGATTGTTATGGGCTAGAAAAAGCTTATCACATTTAAGGGCAAGGTATACCAGTGCAATGTATCACAATGTGTACCAGTAGAATGTGTCTTGCCCAAGTCGAGGACTCTAAAACCTAGCTCATCAATCAATACACCCGCATTGTTGTTAAACCATTTACATTTGAAAGTTAGGACCCTGAAACTTGTGTAGACCAGTTCCCAAATTTCCTCAATCACACTATAGTACAACATGTTCCCGTAGAATGGACTCTAATCCCTTGAGCTGTTGACATGTAATGCTTCTGCAACTATGCTAACACCACTATTTTGTATTGAGGTGTGTGTGTCTCATTCAAGGATTGAGAAGGTAAGCCCATTCATGTCATAGTCAGTGAAAGAAATCACAGTAGTAGAAGGCATGAAGGCAAACAAATTCAAGGTTTCACCGCGACTTTCTCCGAATACAGTTTGCCGTAACCAATCAGTAAAAGTGTGGTTGTGTTCTGCAAGTACTTGATTCTCTGACCAACTGGGGTGCCTCTCTTTGATAGAGACCATGTGCATATCCATGTAGGGGAGAACCACATCTGAATTACGCAAGACATATAAGTGTACTTTCATCAACTCGTCATGGGTTAGTACCCGAGGTGTTCCTTTTCGCAAAACTTTGCCCCCCACTCTATCTCCACGGCGCAATTTTGGTACACCAATCGACTCTTCATTCTTCAAGAATTCCATGCAGTATTCTACCGCCTCATCGGTCACATACCTCTGGACAATAATGACATCTAGGTGAAACTAAATTTTCAAATAACCCTTGAATACCTTCATATACCCTCAAAAGGATTCTTCTATCGAAGATAAACAAGATTACAAATCAATATTTTCCATACAATGTGAACCAAAAAGTGCACCATGATGTCAAAGAATGAAGGCAGGGAAATACATCTCCAACTTGCACAACACGATAACTATTTCCTCCTGCAATTCCTCCAATTTCTCACGCTTGATCTCTTTACAAAAAATTTCCTTGAAGAAGCAACACAACCCGGTATGGCAAGGTGGATCTAATCGCAACCGGGAGAAATTCTAGAATCAAACAATGTGAATCTTGAGATTTCATGCTCCCAAACCTCAATCCCTCATCGGACACTAGATTGCTTACCCGGGATGAGTAGCCCGTCGAGACATCCATTCCTTTCAGACTAGAAATATTAACTCTTTCTCTGCTTTTGAAAGTGTGTAACAAGCTGCTAGAAAGTACGTCTTTGTCCCCTGCACATATGGAGCCAACTCGAGTCTAATTCCCATTTTGACCATATATTTCCTTGATTTCACACCATCCTTTGTCTTATCCGGGATATTCATCAAATTACCAATCAAACTGTCACATACATTTTTTCAATATGCATCACGTCCAAATAGTGTCGGACATCCATTATCTCCCAATATAGCAGTTCGAAAAATATGGAACACTTCTTCCAACTACCGGCAACCTTTGGTTTCCTCTTCATCTTCCCAAAGTCATTATGCAAATCTCGCAACATGTACAAGATTGACGTACCTGTTAATACAGAAGAAGTGGGCGACAACTCTACCTTTCCATTGAATTCATCACGTTTATTCCTTCACTGATGAGTTGTTGGAAGCCATCTCCAGTGCCCAAGTACACAGTCTTGTTTCCATGCCTCAACTGACAATAATCTGTGCCATCTAAACATATGGGGCATGCCTTCTGTCCTTTCACAGAACAGCCAGATAGGTTTCTATTAGTGGAAAAGTCATTAACAGTGAAAAACAACATCGCTCTAAAATCAAGCTCTTCCTTCCAAAACCCATCATACATCCTCATCCCAGGATTCCACAACTTTTTCAAGTTATCCACCAAGGGGGATAGGTATACATCGATATTGTTGCACGGTTGTCTAGGACCGAAGATCATTAGAGATAACACTATGTACTTCCTTTTCATGCACAACCAAGGGTGAAAGTTGTAAATCATTACCATCACCGGCCACGAACTATGATTACTGTTCATATTACCAAACAAGTTTATTCCATCGGTGCACAAACCAAGCATTAAGTTACGTGGCTTATTCCCAAAGATTAGAAAGGCTGCATCTATCTTCTATCACTGATCACCATCAGCCGGATGACTTATCACTTTAGTATCAACCACCGTCCGATCTGCATGCCAACTCAAATTATTTGCATCCTCAGGATTGTCAAACAATCTTCTCAAACAAGGAATAATATGTAGATACCAAACAACCTTGAAGAGAACCTTCTTCGTCCGCCGATTTCCAATTTCTCCACCAACATCGACCTCCTTCAATTTGAACCTTGGGGCATTGCATTTAGGTCATTCCTCCGCATTCAAGTGATCTCCCCTATACAAGATACAATCATTTTGACAAGCATTTATCTTTTCATAATCCATGCCCATCGGACATGGTACCTTTTTCACTCATATACCGTTTAGGGCAGTCTATTACCATCTGGAAGCATTTCTTTCAACACTTTCAACAAACTAGAGAAACCTACATCACTATAGGAATACTTAGCTTTCACAGTCATAAACTATAACATAGCCTTCAATACAATCATTCCTTTGGGGCATTCATCGTATAGAAGTGTTTATTTATATCTATAGAGGTATGAAAGTCTTTTAGGATCTCCACTATAGTTCTTGACAATCTCCTCAACCAACTCATCCATCCTATCATTCTTCTCGGCCTCTTCTTCATTTCTAGTATGCTAATCCACATTATCCCCAACCAAAACCAAAATTTGCATGTTGGATCAAAACCGTAAATAAATAAGTGTTCCTTCAAAGAAATTGCTTGTTCATGAATAGCAGTGTTCCGACAGTTCTTGCAAGGACAATATACATAAGACAAATTCTCCTTCGTGGCACTCACTAATGCATATTCAATGGAGTTGGCTACAATAGATTGATACCCCTCGCTTGTTCGGTCTTCATTGAAATAATGGGTTTTATCCATAAACATGCCTACAATCCAATAATAAGTACACACTTTATGGACCTATCTTAGCAAAGTATACATCCACATACATTCATTCAATTCATGACATGCATACTCAAATTATATAAATAAATGTCAACAAAAACATTCATTATATTATCACACACACACATACATATAACCTAATCTATATACAATGATGAGATGCCTAATTTGAAATGAACTAACCTAGAACCTAATTTGAAGATGAAACTACAAATTTGTGGTATTGGAAAACTTACTTGGTAATTGAGCACAATCAATAACCCTATTACCCACCTCCAAGAATGTGGACTTGAATTTTGAAGAGGCAACTCGAAATGAGGAGAAATATTTTGGGTATCATATGATTGAATTTGGTCAATGGAAAAATACTTAATGACTAAATCCCGGTGTATGCGACGTCGTCGTTAGCTATCAACTACAAATTGGTCGAAACAATGTAAAGAGCGAGGTCGGTCTTGTCACGATTAAGTGCTACTTCATGATCTCACTAACACAATCGACGTCGCACATACGTCGGTCATTCTATTTACTTAAATTTTGAAAATGATTTACCTTGGTTTCCATAAAACCAAGGTAAAAAAATTAATTATTTACCTCAGTTTTTATATAACCGAGGTAAAAAATACCTTTTACTTTGAAGAAAAAAAACAATCGAGGTAAAAGAAATTTTTACCTTAGTTTTTTTGGGGTTAAGAAAAAAACTCAGGTAAAAGGGGCAAAATAAAAGGTTATTTTTCTTGTAGTGTTGCTCAAGTCTATTGCAGATTTGTTGTCCACGAAGATCTTTGTCCATTCCTCTTGTGGCAACTTCAACTCCTTCAACAAGTTTCGCAACAAAATTGCTTGACACGTACATGAATCAGTAGCTACATACTCCACTTCACATGAGGAAAAAGTGACAATCAGCTGCTTCTTGGACATACACGTGAAAGTTGTATCCCCCATGTAGAGCACAAAACCGGATGTACTTTTGCGCCGTCCTTATCTCCCCTCCAATATCTATCACTATATCAAACAAGCTTGTAATCATTGGATGTAGTGTAGTGTAAGCCAAAGTCTATAGTACCTTTAATATACTGAAATATTCTCTTTGCTGACTTCAAATGACTTGATGTCGGACACTCTATACATCGACTAACAATTCCAACGGCATATAAAATTTCTAGCCTTGACATGTCAAGTATCGTAAACTTCCTACCAAACTCTTGAAGGGTGTAGGATCCATATTTCTTCCTTCCCCGCGTATGGTTAACTTGACTCCACACACCATGGGGAGTACTAGTTGGATAAGCATTCTCCATCCTGAACTCCTTGAGCACCGTAGTATAGCCTTCTTGAGAGATAAAGATACCTTCTCCATCTTTAATTCCATTATGAGATAGTTAGACATGATCCCAATTTCCGTCATTTCAAACTCCTTTGTCATCTCTTTCTTAAACATGTGTGGACTGCTTCCACTGAAGATCAAGTTATCCACATACAAGAAAACAATCAATATCTCACCATTTTAGTTTTTAAAACTGAGGGCATACTCATATAGACACTTGATGAAATTTCTCTCCGTGAAGTACTTATCAATTTGTGCATTCATGCTCTTGGGGCTTGCTTTAGCCTGTATAGTGCCCTTTTCAGCTTCTGGACCTTATCTTCTTTTCCCTTGACTATGTATACTTGTGGTTGCTAGATGTAAACTTCTTTGTCAAGAACTCCATTTAGAAAGGCGGACTTTAAATCCATCTGATGTATTCTCAATTGTTTTTTAGCTGCCAATGAGATTATTAGTCTCACAGTTTCAAGTCAATCACAAGAGCAAATACCTCATCATAGTCGATGCAGGCTCTTCGACTGTAGCCTTTTGCCACCAATCTTTCTTTGTATCTTTTAACTTCTCCTTTTGCATTCTTCTTTTCTTTGAATACCCACTTCACTCAAATTGGCCTGTGCCCTTTCTGAAGTAAAGTCAACTACCACGTGTCATTCTTCTTGATGGCACTAATCTTATCATCCATCGCACTTCTTATATTATCTTATTCCCAATATTTTTCAAAGTTCATGGGCTCAAAATCCACAAGCAAGAAGAAAAGAGTGAGATTATCTTGGTTCTTCGTCACCTCTTAGATATCCTGTAGATTTCTGAAGCGTGGGACTTTTTCACTTGAACTTTCTTCTTCTTCAGATTTTGCACATGGTGAAGCATGTGGGGTTATAGGCTCCTCTCTTGGTTGCTCAATCCTTACTTCTTCAACACTTTCTTCTTCCAATTGTGGAAAGAAGTTGTATTCCTCTTTGTGCAAACTCTAATCCCATTCTCCTTTTTAATCAAATACTACATTTTTATTAATAATGGTCTTCCAAGTATTAGGATTGTAAATCTTGTGGCCTTTGGAGTTGGTATCGTAGCCAATGAAGATGTACTTCTCACTTTTATCATCCAGTTTACTCGATTCTCATCTGGTACATGGGTGTGAGTTATGCTTCCAAAAACTCTGAGATGGGAAATGCCGAGCTTTCTTCCACTAATGCCTCGTGTTGTGTTTTCCACCACAAACTCATTGTTGGGGATCGGTTGGACAAGTAGACTGTGCACGCTTTGGCTTCCGCCTACAACTCCTTTGGCAATATCTTTCTCTTGAGCATACTCCGTGCCAACTCCATTTTTTTAGGGGGATCTTGACACTGTTAACTGCCGCCGAATTCCACTCTGCTCACAATACTTGTGTAAATCCTTTGATGTAAAATCTCCTTCATGATTGGATCTCACGGCCTTGATCATAAGCCCACTTTCCTTCTTCACCAGGGCTTTGAACCTCTTAAAATTTTCAAACACCTCCGATTTCCCCTTCAGAAAATACACCCATGTTTTTTTTTAAATAATCATCAATGAAGAGGGGGAAATAGTTATTGTTACCAAGTGAGTTTGGTTTGATGGAACTGTACACATCAGTGTGTATGAGTTCTGGTGACCTCTTAGCTCTTAAGTCTAACTCCCTTGGAAAGATCATTTTAAATTTCTTTCCAAGTAGACACTCTTCACATGTTTGGTCGGGGTTGCTGATGCTTGGTAACCTTCTAACCATATGGATAGCAGCTCCAACCCTCCAAAATTGAGATGCTCGTTGACCCGCCTCTACTCGGGGTCGTTAATTATAGCTAATTAACCCGAGAAAAGGCTTTTGGGAAAGGTTAAAGATCAAATTTATATTCTTCACCCGTTCTCACTACTATGCTACCGATAGGGTAGTTAGCGGTAAGCCCTGGGTATGTCCACAGGGATGCTAGGGTCTAAGAGTCAATAAAAACACAACCTTGTATGGGTCATCAATCTGTACGAGTGAAAGGAATATCGAGTAAATGCAAACATGGGGGGTGGTTTTTCAAATTAACAACTACAAATCATAATAGTAAAAGACAAGTAATGTATAAAGCTAAGCACTTCAGGAATCATTGTGTGATATGAATTATTTAATGCTTCGATCCTCAATTCATTCACATGCAAGATTCACTAACAACCCAATAGAGTGTTCACAACACGTGGTGTGACCGATGGCATAAACTTCCTCTTACCTATCACACCGGGTGCGCTCACAATCCTCTATCGACATTGCCATCGTAATTAGGGGAGTGCAAAAAGATCCAACCATTGTTGTAGGTCTGTTTCTCCCCCGTGCGATTACGTCCCGGGCTTCCACCACAAATGCACTACTTCCCAATCACATATCAATTAGGTCAAGGGATCGTTGGCATCTTATCTGTATGACACTAGGACCTCTTACAACCCTAGCATGCTACTTTTTCACTATCTATACCCACAACTTCTCAGACTACTTTACTTAATCAGCTAAGTCTGGTGCAATGGCAAGTAAGTCAGAGCAATACTCGGGTCTCCCGTGCACACACCCACACAGATGCAACGTACTCCCTTACCCATTCTAACATCCAGGTTTCCATTCCCAAGGGGGCATCAATATTTACACCATACATGAATATAGCCCAAAGTGTGTGCTAATGTGGTGTACTATTCACGCAATTCAAACATTCAAGAACAAGTCACAATAATATCATGAACACAAATACTAGGATGAATCTAATGAATCTCATATAAGCATCAATCAAACTTGTCTACAATTTAACCCCAATCTATGGAAACTACTCCATAGGATAGAGCAAAAATAAAAGGAAAGAAAAGAAAATGAAAGAGTGTTTCTCTCTCCAGAGTTGCTCTCCTAATAGTCTAAAAATGAAATAAACTCTCTCTACATGTTTAACCTAGTAGACTAAGGCTATATTTATAGGAGAAGAGGAATGGGACTAAAAATAGCCCCAAAATAGGCCAAAAATGACTAAACCCTATTTCAGCCGCCGCACGACAAGGGTTGTCGAGGATGGCACGGCCCGCACCGTGTACTTGTCATGGGGCGTAGGATCTGGCATAGGCCGTGCCGTTGCGTTGGCATGGAGCACTGCATTTGGCGTGGTCTGTGCCAACACTATTGGCACAGACTGTGGCCTTTGACGCGGGCTACTGTCTGGAAGGCGTGTTTTTTACTTTTGATCATGCAGGATGTGGCCCTTGGTGCGGACCGTGGTCTCGAAGGATGATTCGCTCACAACTTGGCATGGTCCATTATTCTCCACACCCCACCGGCTGGTCTCGACATCTTGGATGTGGAATGACGTGGGCCATCATAAATGGGACAGTTTGCGCCTATACTTTTATGGATTTGAGTGAAGTTTTGAACTCGTGCGTGCAGCCTATGAGATTTTGTGTGGTCCGCGCCATAGCCTTTTGATGAACACTGTTGGCACGTGCCAACTCCATTGGCGAGGGCCGTTAGTGCCAACCATGAATGGCCCGCGCCGACCCATGGTACCTTGGCCGGCTGAACTTCTTTCCTTCACTACGGGTGAACCGTTAGTCTGATTTGAGAGTTTTAGTGGTCAATTTTATAGCGCTCAAGAAGAAAAATCCAATGGAATCATCCTTGAAGGATAACTATTCTTAGATTTTTCTCAGAATTTGGTGCAACTCATTAGACCACAATTTCCTGTTTCTTCGTTAGCCGCTTTAATCTATATTACAGCCTATCTTTGACTCCAATCTCCTTCTACCACACATTGATGTTTGTGGACTTTGTCTACTACCATTCTAGAGGTGAATAGTCTTTGATCTCTTCTACCATCCTTGCGTATGGCCTTCAATATCTTCTACCGCCCTTACAAACAACCTTCACATAGAATGTAACCAAAAAGTACCCACAGGCAACCTACTAAAGATTATCACATGGAAGATCTAGGAGCCTGTGGATACAAGATGTCCATTAGTACTAATTAAGTCAAGAAAATGCGGGATTTAGACAAGAAAATCAAATATTGCCATCTAAACCCCTAGTCACGTAATATCAACTAATACTAATAATCTGCCAAACAAAACAAGCTAAAAACTATGCCAAAAGCAAAGGTTAACGCACACAAAATGAAGCACATCAGACTCCCCACACTTAACCCTTTACTCGTTATCGAGTAAATAAAGACAAGAAAAAGAATTAAGCAAAATTTAGCATGCAAGCATAAGTTAACCGATGTATCCAACTTATTCCTAGATTACCCTGTTTCCCCCAAAAAGAGTGAGAATCTCACAACTCTCACACTCCTCGAAGAACATAAGCAATCTAACCACCCAAAAGTAAAATGTGGAAAAATGTAAGCCAAGAAGATAAGTGTAAAGCTAGCTTACTTTTCCCAAAATGATCCCCAAAAACAATCCAAGAGTCGTCTCCCAAAAACAATCCACTAAGGAAATCCAAAAGTTGTCGAATTGGTTGTAACATAGGGATAATTCGTGTTTCTCAACCTAGTTACAACCAAGTAGTCAAGTGTATCGCCAACCTAGTTTTTTTGTTTTCTCTCATTTCTCTCATTTTTCCTAGGAGCCCTTTTGGGTTTTCATCCTAGCTTTAACACACAAAGGGTATTCACTTCTCACCTTTTTCCACACGGCCTCTCATTTTTTCCTAGGCTCGTAAGCCTAGTCGGGCCTAGCATCTCATTTTACCTAGGTTTTTTTACCTATCCGGGCTTTTCCCAATGTTACCCAAGTTGCCCTTTTGGGTTTTCAACTTGTCCGAGTTTTTGTATTTTTTCATTTTTCAATTTTTTTTGTGTAGCAAAAAATTGCCCCAAAAGTGGACTTCATACTACGAAAGATAAGATCAATCAAAAAACATACACCACCAATAGCTTCCCAAAAACATCCGAAAAACAACTACAAAAGGTGCCCTCACACCAAAAACAAAAAGTTCAATGAGGGAAAGAAACCAAAAACATATGGAAAAGATAGTTATCGGGAAATCCAAAATAGTAGAATATAGGCTAAAGGAAATACTAGCAAAGGGGATAACATAATAGAAGATGTTCCAACTCCTCCCCACACTTAGTTTCTTGCATTGTTTCCAAAGCAAGTAACTAAGGTGAAGGAAAGGTTGGAATCATAAGAAAAATCATCCCCTCCTACGACGTCTGGCTCCTGGCCCCTGCCCGTACGGAGGATCTATATAGCGCTCTCCTATGCCTGCACTCCTCAACCTATCACTAATATCCATCAGTCCCTCATTGAAAGCTATCTTTCCTTTCGTCAAATACTGCAGCTAACCATCAACTCTGTCAAATCTGGAAACATTATCCCAATGATGGTTATCTAGTTGAGCTCTGGTGGTGACCAAGTCCTGCTTCACCCCAAAGATGGAGTCCTCCAAAGATAGTGCCTAATCCGGTTGGTACTACTAAGGTGGCTTGATCAACATGGGATAAGAAGAAGTAGACAGAATACTCGGTGACTCGTCCTATCGAAAAGGGTTGTACTACGGAAGTTGCCATGAGTGGGCTCTATGATGAGAGCGGCTGGATATGCTATGTCTGTGAAACTCAAAAGGTGGAGGGGACCCATGGATATTTTACCTACTAAACTCTAAGAAATCCCGATTGTGAGATGAGATGTTATGTCTATGTGCACTACCAGCGCCATGCCCTGTGGAATGATAAAAACTCTCGTGCATCCTGATCAGCCCCAGAGATGGGGTGGTCCTCCTGATACTTGCTAAAAAGGTGGCGGTGTCGCTATTGGATGCTCTATAGGTGGTGGTATAGCATGAAGTAGAGGTGGATACTATGATAACACCATCGGGAATCTGCTGCTCAGGCTGCTCATGCTCCTTTTCAGACTCCTCATATCCAGGGTCGTACTCCCCCAAAACTGCCTCTAAACATGCATTGGGTTCAATAATAAGATCTGACAACCTGAAGGACTTTCTCAACTTGGTTCTCTCACTCTGGGGAAGCCTTATGAATCTCTTCCCCTTGTATTTCCAGAAGATGGAACCACACTCATTATGTATAAGCCTCGTCTTTGACATGACCGACAGAGTGAGTGTAAAGATTGCTCTTGGGTTTTCCCTCATGTTCTCACTTTCCAGAAGGTGGAAGTACCATGCCAAAAGCATAACAATTTCTCCCATTGATATCTTGCCAGTGTGGGCAGATGAGAAAGCGAGGTCCATACTTCCAGAGATAAACTTATCCACCAAGTTGGGGTAATCTCTCCACACGCATACAGACTATAGAAGAATCATCCGGTCATCATCAGTGGAGGCGGTGGCCTCCCATGGCAACTCACTATAATGGACAACAGCCTGGCCATGTACCTGAGTGTGGGATGCACTATGTCGCTGTTCTTGCTCTTTTTTCCCCTTATATGTCTGGAGATGGTACCCCAAAATTGGACCAGATCACATGTTTTTGGTTCCCTATACCCTGGAACCTCTCATTGCTCCTTCCATTGGAAGATCTTCCCCAACTGATAATATGTCAAGGTGCAGGGGTTTATCTTCCAGATGGAAAGTTATATTGCAACCTCTATTCCTATTTCGAAACCTCTCAACAGTAGCTAAGAACTCTAGGATGTATCTAGTGTAGGTGGGGGCAGACATGGTGGTGAACTTCTTCATTCCTAATATCCCTAG
This sequence comes from Rubia yunnanensis, assembly GCA_037428765.1. Classification (NCBI taxonomy): domain Eukaryota; kingdom Viridiplantae; phylum Streptophyta; class Magnoliopsida; order Gentianales; family Rubiaceae; genus Rubia; species Rubia yunnanensis. Next base: position 22,758,046 of record CM075071.1, on the reverse strand, counting down.
CAGAATTCAGATAGGTTTGTAAAGTTTGAGATCCTTAAGGGTCTCTTCATCTACAAATATTGTCTCTAAAATTGGGCGCCCCATAAGATACACCCACCTTCTTTTATAGGCTTCAGTAAGGATGGTCAATCCCATATAGGGTGGCTCACTAGGCTCTCCCCTCTCCCTCTGTACATGAGCCATAATGTCCAAGAAATATAGCTACCAAACACAGACAAAATATGGAACAATATTTTCTCCAACTACCTCAACACAAAATAATACCCTCCAACTCAATCTACCAACAATACTAATCACCAAAATTGTCAAGCATGCAAGCACAATCCCACAGTAAATAAGCTAATCCGGTTCCTTCAAATAAGAGTAAGCTTGACCAAAATTACCTCAAACGGCAAGTGTGGTGGAATCTCCACTCGAGGGTTATACACACCTCTCCTAGGGTGAGTCAAAACAACTCCAACGTCCCAAAGGGAATTTAAAATATCAGCTCCCCGGAGAAATTACCAACTGCGACCAAAAGCTTCCTTCAATAAACTGCTCAAATTTAGGGATTTTCTGAGGTTGGGGTTTAATGGGTTGGATAGAGCTTGGATATAAGAAAATTTTGATATATAGGGTATGGGAGAATTGGATGAGAAACGAGGAAGTTATGGCCGGATTAGTGATAGGGGGGAGAGGGGAGGGGGGAGGGGGGGAGAATAGGAGTGTTTAGGCTGAAGGCTAATGTGGGAACATAAAATTCTGGGCACAAGGATATAAATAGGGAATGAGCTAGGTTAAGAATGGCTTAGGTAAGTGAGTGGCACGGATCCCTAAGTTAGATCCATGCCTACACTTGGCCTTGTGCCAATACCATATATGTATGTACCTCCGACACACCACCCTTGCGCTAGAGCTCCTGTAGCCTGTGTTCGTGTCCTCGTGGCAGACACGTGAACTTCATGGTGATGGGCTTTGGAACAAAACATAGGCTCATGCCAATTATCCGAGCACTAAACATTGGTTCGTGCCAAAGTTTGGGGCACGAATAATTTGTTCGTGTCAAAACTCTGGGTACGAGCCACCGGTCCTTTTTCCGATGAACCTTCTCTCACACATGCATCCAAAAACATTAAAAACCAGAGTAGTACTATTCCACACAAATAATAGATGACTAAAATGTTCCTGAAAATTTTCCACCAAAAACCAAACTCATCCCCAAAACTTTAAAAACATTCAAAAGAAGTCTCCTACTGGAAATAAAAGCAACGTTTCTTTATTGTCGTCTAAACAACTATTTTTCCCTCAATTTCTAAAACTAATGAGAGTGGCTTGGTGGGTCACCGGAATCACCATCCTTGACACCACCAGGGACCACATCACGATGGGTGGGTCGCCACATCATTCTAGGTTTACCTTTCACCTTTGGAGCCACGAACCAAGGAAACCCATTCTTCTCAAGCGTGGATATATTCTTGTTGATTTTGGGGGTTGGATGGGGCTTAGGATTTTTCAATTCCTTAGCCCGCTTCTTTCCTCGTTGCATGTTAGTCATGAGATTCTGAGGTAAAATAACCTCGTTCAGATTATAAGAAACATGCCCAACAGAATAGTATCACAAGATAGATCATTCAAACAAGATAAGGCATATAGAATCTCAATATTGGGAAATATTTCTTTTTGGGAATTTTCAAAATTTTCCTTTTCAATCATCATGCAAACAAAACAATAAAAATGATAAAAGTAATTCTAGCTACTCTACTAATGCATTGTGCTAATTGACACTTAGACTGAATTACATCCCTGACAGTTGTGCCAAAATTTGACCCACCTCTACTCGGGGTCGTTAATTGTAGCTAATTAACCCGAGTGGAGGCTTTTGGGAAAGGTCCGAGATAAAATTTATATTCTGCACCCATTCTCACTACTACAATACCGATAGGGTAGTTAGTGGTAAGCCCTAGGTATGTCCACAGAGATGCTATGGTCTACGAGTCAGTGAAAACACAACCTCGTATGTGTCGTCAATCCATATGAGTGAAAAGAATGGCTAGTAAATGCAAACAGGGGGGTTTGGTTTTTCAAAAATAATAACTACAAAGCTTAAAAGTAAAAGACAAGTAATGTATAAAGCTAATCACTTGGGGAATCATTGTGAGACATGAATGATTTAATGATTAGATCCTCAATTCTTTCACATGAAAGATTTACTTAACAACCTAATAGAGTGTTCAGAACACATGATGTGGCCGATGGCATATACTTTCCCATACCTGTCACTTCGGGTGCGCTCGCAACCCTCCATCAACACCGCCATCGTAATTAGGGGAGTGTAACAAGGTCTGGCCATTGTTGTAGGTCTGTTTATCCCCCGTGTGAGTACGTCTTGGGCTTCCACCATGAATGCACTACTTTCCAATCACCTATCAATTAGGTTAAGGGGTCGTTGGCACCTTAACTATGACACTAGGGCCCCTTACAACCCTAGCTTGCTACTTTTTCACTATCTCTACCCGCAACCTTTCAAACTACTTTACGTAATCAACTAAGACTGGTGCGATGACAAGTAAGTCAAAGCAAAGCTCGGGTCTCCCGTGCACACACCCACGCAGACGCAACGTACTCCCTTACCCATTCTAACATCCAGGTTTTCCTTCACAGGGGGGCATCAATATTTGCACCATGTATGAATATAGCCCAAAGTGTGTGCTAATGTGGTGTACTATTCATTCAATTCAAACATTCAAGAACAAGTCACAATAATATCATGAACACAAATACTAGGATGAATCTAATAAATCTCAAATAAGCATTAATCAAACATGTCCACCATTTATCCCTAAGCTATGAAAACTACTCCATATACATGGAATTCCAATATGGATTTTAATTCCATATCTAGGATGAAAGCAAAAATAAAAGGAAAGAAAAGAAAAATGAGAGAGCGTTTCTCTCTCTAGAGTTGCTCTCCTAATAGTCTAAAAATGAAATAAACTCTCTCTACATGTTTAACCCAGTAGACTAAGGCTATATTTATAGGAGAATGGGATTAGGCCTGAAAATAAACCCAAAATAGGACAAAAACAATTAAACCCTAGTTCATCCGCCGCCCGGCATGAGCGGTCGCAGATGGCGCAAACTGCACCGTGTACTTGTCACAGGGCGTAAGATCTGACTCGGACCATGCCGTCGCCTTGACACGGGGCGCTGCATCTAGCATGGGATATTGATCCATGTTGCTGCAGCCTGCTAGACTTGGCACAGTCTGCGCCAACACCTTTGGCAGGGACCGTGGCTTTTGGCATGGGCCGTTATCTGGAAGGCGTGTCTTGGACTTCTGATTGTTCAAGAGGTTATCCTTGGCACGGACTGTGTTCTGGAAGTCCGATTCACTCTAAAACTTGGCACGGGCCATGTCATTCTCCAAACCTCATAGGCTGGTCTCGACATCTTGGACTTGGAACGATGCGGGCTATCGTAAATGGGACAGTCTGCGCCTGTACTTAGCCAGATTTGAGTGAAGTTTTGAACTCATGCTGGCGGCCCGTGAGATTTGGCATGGTCCACGCCATAGCCTCGTGCTGAACACTATTAGCACTGGTCAACTCCATTGGCACGGGGCATTAATGCTAACCATGAATGACCCACGCCGACCTGTGGTACCTTGGCCAGCTGAACTTCTTTCCTTCGCCACGGGTGAATCATTAGTCTAATTTGAGAGTTTTAGTAGTCGATTTTATAGCGCTCGAGAAGAAAAATCCAATGGAATCATCTTGGAAGGATAATTCTTCTCGAATCATTATCAGACTTTGGTGCAACTCATCTGACCACGATTCCCCATTTCTTCTTAGGCCGCTTTGATCTCCGTTGCTACCTATCTTTGAGTCCAATCTCCTTCTACCATGCATTGATGTTAGTAGCCTTCGACTACTACCATTCTAGAGGGAATAGCCTACAATCTCTTTTACCGTCCTTGCGAACAGCCTTCAATTTCCTTTACCGCCCTTACGAACGGCCTTCACATAAAATGTAACCAAAAAGTACCTAGATGCGACCTACTAAAGATGATCACATGGAAGATCTAAGAACCCATGGATACAAGATGCCCATTAGTACTAATTAAGTCTACAAAATGCAAGATTTAGATAAGAAAACCAACACGTCCGTCTAAACCCCTTGTCACGTAAACTCAACTAATACTAGAAATCCGCCAAATGAAGCACAGTAAGATAAAACAAAGATGCCACAACCAAGATGAATGCAATGGTTAACACACGCAAACTGAAACACATTACTCATATCGAAGATGCCACAACCAAGACGTATCTTTGAAGCAAATCTTAAGACACCGCGTCACTCCATTTTGAATGTGAGTAGGAACATTCTATTTCTTGTCATTGCCACCTTGGCTATGAGATTGCCCCTTCAGTCATTCAAAGAGAGGCTATTATCCTTCAATCCAATGTCATATTGTTTCTCCATAAGTTTCCTAAGACTCAAGATGTTTCTCTTCATACATGGCACATAGTAAACATCGGAAATGAATTGATGTTATCTATTCTTCAATTGAATGAGGGTATTTTCTTTTCTTTTCACCTCCAGCTTGGTGTCATCTCCTAAGGCCACATTTCCCTTCACTGCTTCATTAAGCTCAACGAAGATGCTTCTTTTGCCACACATGTGTTTACTCGCACCAATGTCTAGGTACCATTGGTTATTGCTTCCTCACTTACCTTTTTTGGAGGGAAACAGTTGAACATCATCTTATTCAACATATTTGGTCTTCTCTTGAGCTCTTTTATTTCTCAGAGCTTGACATTTCAATGCATAGTGCCCAAACTTCTCTCAATTGTAGCACTTGATGTGTGACTTGTCATACCTGGGTTTCACTTTTCCTCTACCACGGCCTCTGGGGTGAGTCTTCTCCTTTGTGGTTGTTATTTGACCTCCAACCTTGTCTATATCTACATTCACAGCCATGATCTTGCACTCAACCATATCCTTCTCTTTATTAGCTCCCCCCATCCTCTCTCTTTATTGGATGAGATTGCATCTTGAATGCCTGCTCCATGACTTCCTCCTTATTCTTCTTCTTTACTTCAAAGGCTTTCAATGAGCCTAGAAGTTGCTCTATTTTCATATCCTCCAAGTATTTTATCTTTTCAATGATGGCAACAATATGCTCAAACTCTGGATATAAAGATCGAAGAAGTTTCTCCACAATTCTAACATCTTCCAACTTCTCACCATTTCTTGTGAGGTTATTAGCAACCGTCAAAGCTCTTGAAAAATAATCAAAGACTAGTTCACCCTTCCTCATATGCAACGGCTTAAACTCTCCTCTTAGAGTTTTAAGACGTACTTTCTTAACCTGATCTGCTCCCTTGTGTGACACTTGAAACTTCTCACATGCTTCCTTGGCCATCTTTACACCGAAAATCTTCTCAAAAGTGTCTTAACCCATCCCTTGATAGATTAGACAAAGAGCCTTCTTGTCCTTCTTTCTTGAGCCTCTCAAACTATTTAGTTGAGCTTGAGAGAGCTCAACTTCATTCTCCTGTTCAGTGTGTCATTTCTTAACTATCTCTCATGTATCACATGCTCCAAGGAGATCCATCATCCTTAGGATCCAATTTTCATAGTTACTCTTAGTGAGCATTGGGACTTGGAAGAGAATATCATTATTTTCCATTGCAAAAGGATCTTGTAGCTCTGATACCACTTTATTGGGAGGAAACTTTAAATGGAAGAAGATGGGTTTAGAAAGTTCGGGTGAAAATGGAGAATTGGAAGAGGAGGCTATTTGTATAAGGAGAAGGCTTCTATTATTTTTGGGTTGATTGAAACTCTAATGCATCACCCCTATTTATACTAGTGATATCACCCAACCAATGATTAAGTCTTGCCATCCTAAATCTAGTCTAATGGCTAAAATATACTCTCTAGAACTCTCTACAATTTCATCATAATCTACACATTCTAGAGATGTTTAGAACTTACTCTAGAACATTCCCTTCCAAAACTCTTTTGGACCTCTTATAGATTATGGGCCACTAAAAATGTCATTTGGGCTAAACCCAAAATCAAGTTTAATCTTCATAAAAGGGCTCTCTTATCTATTATTTGAGTTTTTCAGATCCAATGTTTGCGTTTCAGTCTATCCAATGCTTCGTATCGGGGGGGGAGTGTTAGACTTGATTCGTTTAATTAGTCATAATATAGTTACTGAGTTATAGTAGGACTCTACTAGAGTTTTCTCTCTTGTACTATCTATTTATTAAATTCTCATTGCTAACGATATCATTGAGATTTATCCTCTAACAATCACGAGAGTACAATGAGTGACAAAATCGTTGTACCTTAAGCGACATACAAGCTAGCCCAAAAGAATGAATCACAAATTCTAAACTTTCAACTAGTGGAGAGCCCCCTATTAAAGGCAGCAATGGAAGGTAGTTCGCTGATAACCGTCTTTAATCAACGTTTTCGAGTTCAAAAACCCCTGTTCATATGTTTATGCGAGATCACTCGATACGTACAGAGGTTGTAAGCATTCATACAAACAAGTAAAAACAAAGGCATGCAACAGTTTGTGCCAAAAAGGCGTACAATATTGGAACTGAACATCTCAGATTCTTAAAGAATTAATGTAGATCGATATTGTTACTGTCGGAAAATCTTGACGACTTGCTTCCCCACATTCCGACCACTGTAGAGACCGGCAAAGGCTTCGGGACCTCTCTCGAGACCTTCAACAATGTCTTTGACGTACTTGATCTTGTTTTGCAGAACATGAGGAAGTTCAAAGTTAATGAATTCTTGGTAAAGGTGGACGTAATCAAGAACCACCCATCCTTCCATTTTCAAGCACTTGAAGAGAACGCAAGAAACAATTTTTAAGGAGTCACGCTTATCCAAATTATACTATGAGATCATTTCGCAAACTAAGATCCGACCGTGCATCTTCAACCACGAAAGCACTGCATCTAATGTCTTTCCTCCCACGTTCTCAAAGTCGATATCGATTCCATCGGGGAAGTATCTCTTAAGGGTAGCCCCTAGATCTTTTTCTTCTTTGTAGTTGAAAGCACCATCAAATCCAAGCTCACCGATCAGAATATCCACCTTTAGCAAATTCAAACGTTAGAATGTGATGATAGAAACCGGTAGAAGAATGAATAAATAAAATATACCTTTTCTTGAGCTCCAGCACTGCCAACCACGTAACAGCCAATGAGTTTAGCAAATTGACCCACGAGTTGACCAACAGCACCAGATGCTGCTGATATAAATACTTTATCTCCCTTCTTTGGCTTGCATACCTCAAAGAATCCTGCGTACGCACTCAATCAGGACATACCTTTTCTCTCTCACACACACAAGAAAATTCAGATTGACAAAATTCTACATGCACAATACAATTTGAAACCAACAAGCAAATATTTACCGAGAACACCAGTCTAATTTGAAAGTGGAACATCATTTTGGTCAATTTTAACAAGAAATTGAAGAAAAATTGAAGAAAATTTTAGGAATGGTAACTTGGGCCAATTTAGGAAGGAAGAAGCAAGATAGTATGGGAACGCAAGTAAAACAACGAATCCATCACCAAGAAACCAAGGCACTACGATCACAATGGAAAAAAATAAAAAAAATAACTGCGGATGTGGATTACAATGATAACTTGGATAATGAAGCACCAGAGATAGTCATCTTGTCCAAACACGGATCCACAGAGTCATTGTCCAATAATGCTTGGAAGGCTAAAGCAAGATACTCCCCCCCACAAGAGCCAGTTGATAAAAGGCTTCGTTCGAATGAAGGAATCACCTTTAGCGAGCAAGATGCAGTACCCAACGCTTTGCCGCACAACGATCCCATGGTCATCATAGCAAAAATTGGGCATGCAGCTGTTCACTGGGAGGTCGTCGCCTCTCAAAAATAATATTTATAAGCCCTAAATGCTTACTATCTAAAGCTAAGTAGATAGCGGCAAGTCGGGGTCGTCTACAAAGAAGGGGGATTTTCCTAAGCGTTTAGACACAAACGGTTTCTACTAGGCAAGGAGTAGATATATATATATACACATATAAAAGCAAGTAAATGGGGTTGGGGTTGGTTGTTTAGTGCTCCTAAGTTATGAAAGTTAAAAGACAAGACAACTAGCAAAGTCAAGTAACTATGCTAAATCATCAAACAAAACTAAGAAAAAGGATTTTTAAACTACAAAAGATAAAGCCTTGGGGAAAATTGATATCCACTTCCAAACCTAATATAGATCATTGAACCATTCACTCGTTCTATCACATTTGTTACCTATGGGGAATGCTAATGGAAGATCAACATTCATTCCTTCTTAAGAGTAGTTTGCAAAGATAAACAATGACCATTTGCAAACCTCATTGATGATCACCCTAGACAAACAATGACCATAGGGGTATTTCATCAATGGCATTATATACGAAGGACCATAGATTGGACAACAACAAGCCTTCTACCAAAGGCATAGCCATTTAACCAAACCTAGCATTCATTAGGAAAAATCTAGAACAAACCACATTCAAGGTTCAACCTTTCATTGCATCTATAGGATAAATATGAGAATAATCCACATTAACATAATCATCTAGCAAGAATCACAACACATTATGCACAAGAAGTTCTAAGTTCATGTTCTTAGATTTTCATGCAAAGGAACTAAGGAATTCATCACTTTCCTAATTCTATAACACTTAAGTCATACAAACACTTCCTATTCTCAAACAACCCATGGCATAAATGAAGTGAAACATAGCATTACGAACACGTGAATGCTAAATAAAAAAGGCTTTAAGAATGAGCAAAACAATCTATTCACTACTTCGACTACTTGTTGTGAAGATAAGTCTTCCATCCTTCTTAGATAGTAGTTCGCAAGAGTGAATTCGACATCTCTTGTCAAACCTCACCAATGACTCCCTTAGTACTAAGAGTATCCCATTGATGACATTTAGCATGAAGAATCAACAAGCTTGGCAACACTTATAAACACTACACTGTGTCTAAGCATTTGACCAATTCATGCATTTACACAAGATTAGTCCAGAACGATCGACATTCATAGACCCCTCTCATTTGCTACCTAAAAAAACATGACAACGAGTTCGACATCATCACATTCATCTAGCAATTATCAACACATCAACACCATTAAAAAGCTCTAACTCATGCTCTTGGATTCCACATTAAAAGAGGGGAGATAGCTACTTTCTCCCAACCCTAACAAGTAATCATACAAGCAATTCATATACTCAAGCTTCCGATAACATCAATGCCATTAACAATTCACATTCAACGCTCAATAAATGCACAATAACAAAAGCACCAAATATATATATATATATATATATATATATGGTTCTTACTACATAGAAATGTAAGCTTCAATCCTTTGCTCCCAAGATAAAACTAAGCTAGACAATTAGAAGACATGATTAATCTACAAAAACTAAGAAAAGAAAGAAAGAAAAACTAGGCTTTGAACCTAGAAAAAATGCAGGAAGAAGAGGCTGGATTCGTGTTTTTGAAGAGGAGAGGATAAGGTGAGCATTTATAGTACAAAAAACTAGCGGAGTTTTTGGCCATTCGTTCGTCGCGAGTCGCGATGGGCTCACGATAGACTTCACTTCCAGCATAATTTCTTCTTTCTCCTTTTTGTTTCATATCCTCCTTTTCTCTTCACTTATTCTATTCTTCAAATCTTCAAAAGACAAAATACAAGTCTTCAAATCTTCAAAGGTATTCTTCAAAGTCTTCAAACAAATTACCTTGTCACACAAAATTCTCTAGAAAAGTAATAAATGTGTAAAAGTCACTTTTAACACTCCTTAGAGGACTTCAAGGAAAAATGTCACATTTAGAGCACAAAAGTGTACAAAAGTGAATCCTAAAAGTCCTAATATAACCGTATAAAATGGGTACATCATTCACAGAGTATTCATAGATGATAGAAGCGCGGTCAAGATATTATTTGTAGACTGCTTCGACATGCTAGGTTTTAAGAAAGCGGACCTAAAAAAATCCACATCTTCACTAGTAGGATTCACGGGGTGAGTGGAAACGCCTTTAGGGAATATACTACTGCATGTTACTATTGGAGAGAATGGAAAAAATTGCACCATTATGTGCAACTTCATGGTCATGGATGCCCTAAGTATATTTGACGCCATCATTGGAAGGCCATAAATGAATAGAGCTGAGGCAATATGGTCCCTTCACCAGCAAACGGCCGGGCAGTATATGGTCATAGCAATGAAGGCAGGAAAGATAGCAGAAAAGGCTAAAAGGATCAGCACAATTTCAGGTGGAAGTCCACTCGAATAGTTAGACACACCAGTAGACTTAGGAGAAGAAACATAGTTAGTATGCCTAGATAGTGAAGGTAGCTTGAAATGCATGAAGATTGGGAAGCACCTCCCAGACAAGGAGAAGGCAATAGTTATTGAAATTTTGCGTAGTTGCAAAGATACATTTGCATGGAGCATCCAGGACATGGGAGGAGTGGATCTAGACATCGCTACTCATTCTTTGAATATCAGTAGCTTGGTCAAATTGGTTAAACAGAAACAATGTTGCTTTGGTAGTGATACACAAAAAGTGATCGAAACGGAAGTCACATCGCTGCTGCAGGCCGGTATACTAAAAGAGGTTAAATATCCAAACTGGCTAGCGAACCTAGTCATGGTGAAGAAATCAGATGCCGGATGGAGAATGTGCATTGATTTCACAAATTTGAATAAAGCATACCTAAAAGACTACTACCCTTTGCCAAAAATCAATCAACTAGCTGAGGCAATTTCAGGATATGAAGTCCTGGTATTTTTGGATACGTATAAGGGATACCACCAAACATTTCTGAATTTGGAAGATGCAGAAAAAATGGCCTTTATAACAAGCTTTGGGATATTTTATTATGTAAAGATGCTGCTTGGGCTAAAAAATGCTAGAGCAACGTACCAGAGAGTGGTCGATTATGCATTTCGCAACCAAATAGGAAGGAACGGCATGGCATACGTTGACAACATAGTAATCAAAGTAGAAAGGTGGGTGGCTTTGCTGCAGATTTAAAAGAAACTTTGGACACATTATGAGTCATAGGGATGAAGCTTTAACCCTCAGTAGTGTGTAGTTGGAGTAGGCGTAGGAAAGTTCTTAGGATTCAAGGTATCCTTAAAATGTATCGAAGCTAACCTAGAGAAAATCCAAGCCATAGTAAATCTACCCCAGCCACGAAAGCTTAAAGAGGTGCAAATCCTAATTCGATCGCTAGCAGCACTTAGCCACTTTGTCTCAAAGGCAGCAGAGAAGCACTTTCCACTCGTTGAGGTACTAAAAATGCTAAAAAGTTTAGTTGGACTGAGGATTGTCAGAAAACATATAATGGGTTGAAGTAGCAGCTTCAAACGTTGCCAACGATAAAGTTGCCTGCTCCTGGAGAAACACTATACTTGTACATAGTGATCTCACAGTACGCTGTCAGCTCAATGTTGGTTTTCCTGGAAGGACAGAAACAGGTCCCAGTCTATTACATCAGCAGAATCTTGCAAAACGCGGAAAAAGCATACATGTCAATGGAAAAGTCAATCTTGGCTTTAATATATTCAGCACGAAGATTGTGAATTTATTTCCAAAGTCATCACACAGTGGTTTGTACAAGGTTCCCAATCAAGAACATCCTTAGCAAGCCCGAGTCTTCAGGCAGACTAACAAAGTAGGCTCTAGAGATAGGCCAATTTGAAATTCAATTTCAGCCAAGGATAGCGATTCAAGCTCAAGTATTAGCAGACTACATTGCAGAAATGACAAGCAAGGATGCAAAGGCAATGAAAATGCACCAGAATTTGACAGTTGACAAAGGAAAATCAAAGTGGGAAGAAGTCGCATGGACATTATTTGTTGACGGTGTGTCCAGCAAGGAAGGATGTGGTGCGGGATTATTGCTGGTGAATCCAGATGGAGGTGAACACAGATACTCGCTCCGCTTTGAGTTTCCACTCACAAATAACGAAGCAAAATATGAAGCTTTGATATATGGATCAGACCTTACAGTCACAATGAAAGTGAAGAGCATTCGAGTATCTAGTGATTCTCTAATCGTAGTCCAACAGGTGTAAGGAGATACGAAGTACGAGAAGAGTAGCTGGCCAAATATATAAAGAATGTCCAACAGCTAATCAACCAGCTCGAATACTTAGATATTCAACACATCCCGAGAACCAAGAAGACAGAAGTGGATGCACTAAGTAAACTAGCAAACAACGGGATTTGAATCTCCAGGCAAGCATGGAAACGTGATAGTAGAAGTCGTTCCAATCAGAAGCACAATATCAATAACCATGTCAATAGCCCAAATGGAAGATGTAAGTTGGATGATGCCATTGATAGAGTATCTCGCGAAGGGAGCACTGCCAGAAGATAAAGTGCTGGCTAGAAAGTTGGAGTTACGCGCCAAGAGCTGCACTTATGAGGAAGGAAACTTGTACCAAAAAGGTCTTTCTTTCCCCATGGATAAAGATCATAGGGCCAGTACAGGCAAAGGAAATACTTAGATAAGTCCATGAAGAACTGTGTGGAACACACCAAGGGGCCATAACAATAGCAAAGAAGATCATCCGAGCTGGATACTACTGGCCGACTATGTTCAACGATGCGCACAACTTTGTTCTTAAATGTAGGAGTTTCCAAATCAATGCTCGCTATTACATAAGCCATAAGCACCTTTGACAGGAGCATATGGAGCTTGGCCATTCGACAAATGGGGAATTGTCTTAGTTAGACCATTCCCAAAAGGCAAGAGCAATGCCAAAATCCTTGTGGTAGCAATCGACTACTTTACAAAGTGGGTGGAGGCAAAACCATTAGGACAAGTCACGACTGAAGTCACTAGGAAATTTGTATGGAAAAACACAGTATGTCACTTTGGGGTGACACATACCATTTTCACGGATAATGGTACGCAGTTCACAAGTGGTATATTCACGGATTGGTGTTCAAAGCTCATAATCTTCCAGAAGTTTATCTCTATAGCACACCCTCACACCAATGGCCAAGTGGAAGTAATGAACAAGACTATCATTCAAGGAATCCAGAAGCGACTGGAGGGAAAGCAAACCGGATAGGTATATGAGTTACCAAACACCCTATGGTAGTATAGAACGATTGTTCATGAATGAACGGGGAAGACACCATACACTATGGTTTATGGGCATGAAGAAGTTATACCAGTGGAAATTTGTAATTCAAGCCTTCGAGTATGCGATTACAAGGAGAAAGACATCTTGGATACGATGAGGTTGGAACTGGACAAGCTGGAAGAAAAAAGAAACTTAGCAACAATTAGAGAATCTAAGTGTAAGGAAAGAATGGCTAGAGTTTACAATAAGAAGGTAAAAGAAACATGGTTTCAGATTGGTTCTAGTGCTCAGGAAAAACAAAGCTAGCTTGGCAGAAGAACATGGAAAAATATGCCCCAAGTGGGAATGGCCTTACAAGATAACGAAAGTGCACAGATCAAACTGCTACGACCTAGAGAGAATGGACGGAATCAGCGTTTCTGACACTTGGCACATATTTAACTCAAGGAAGTTTTATGTGTAGAACCAGCAAAGTGGCAGGAAAATCTAGCTTCCATGTATAGAAACCATGAAATGATCATTGGTCGTGTTCTCTCCCGTAGTTTATATTGAAGGCGATATTATCGCAGATGAATCTTTTGGAATACAATCTTTCATTTTCAAGTGTCTATACTTCTAATACCTCAAGATATAGATCTCACTACTAGGCAAACATGCCTCTAATATTGCGACAAAAGCAAGTAATAGATCTTGCGGCTTCGCACATTACATATGCTTAACAAAGCAAGCAATAAACCTTGCTACAAGGCAGATATGCCTACAAAACAGCGACTGAGGCAAGTTATAGATCTTGCACAATTATTGATGCTTGCAATCTTTCGATCTTGCAACTTTGCAAATCAAACAACTGCAAGCTATAGATCTTGCGTAACTATCGATCCTTGCAAGATTTAGATCTTGCTAAGTTGACCATACACATAAACGCAAGCTATAGATCTTGGTTAAGAGAAAATTTTCTCATTAGCATCATACTCGTAATTTAAACAACCGCAAGCTATAGATCTTGTATAATTGTCAATCCTTACAAGATTTGAATCTTATAACTTCTCCATATCCACGATTGTAAGCTATTGATCTTGCTCAAAAGCAGATTTGCTCATAACTGTAAAATGCTCAGTAGATATGGCCCAACACAAAGTATAAGGTTTCCTTATAATAGCTATGCAAGCTATAGATCTTGCAAATAGCTTGAAATATTAACTAATCTGAATGACGCGATAGAAGCAAGCCATAGATCTTGCAGCTTTAAAACTTACGTCTCACAATGAGCCACTCACTTAGCAAAAAAGACACGCACACACACACACATATATAATAGAAGGAAAACAGTTCATTCGGGAATGGCAAAGCTGCTTGGTTTGCAAAAACATGAGCGAACTTATTTAAACATTACAAGGAAAGATAAGTCGCTCAAAGTGAAAAATCTATCTGCGCTTAGAGGCTCGCAAGGATCTAGAAGATGACAAACCACCACAGTGATGACCACGCTCAGCTTCACGACAATAATGCTCAGTCATACATCAATTCTCTTCAGCAGCCTACTCTTTGCCAACCAAATGCTCGTATCTCCACTTCATGTGTAAATATGCAGGATGTCAAATAAGCCCTCTTCTGCTTCATATGCCCAAGATATCTAGCATAATATGCTTTCAAATCACTAATAGTTCCAAACTCCTCACGGTCCAATTGCACACTCATAACTTTGATGTTTTCTTCATAATTTTTAATCTCAACTGTCAAGTTCCATTCCTTCCCTTCTAGAAGCCAAATATGTGATCAAAAAGCCTCAGACAAGCTAATCCTTTGACCGTCAAACTCCATTGTAAGATATCCACGACTAGCAGCCCTTCGAGATGATGAGGGAAGAGCCTGGAGTTTGTCTTTTACATTCAACACAAGTCTGCTCAAGTTAACATGAAGCTCCTCATTGTCACTTTAAAGCTGTGTGTTAATAAATAATTGCTCGTTGAATTTTGTCTGCATACCAATAGCAGAGGTTGAAAGGTGCTCACATTTCTCATGCTTTTTCTTCAAGTGATCGTACAAATCGTCAATATAGGTACACTGCTTATATGCGGCATAGTTCCTAGTCTCCTCTTGTCGGCAAAGCATTTTCACCATATTCAACTGTTGCTGAGAAATAAGATCATTCTGCTCATTGCAAATCCTTCGTAGATCTTGAACAATATCTCGAGTGTCTTTCACATTCTTATCCCACTTTGCCTCAAGGTCATTAATACCTAGCAATATGTACTTCAGAGGAATACCTAAGGTTAGTACCCATTCTTGAACATGAATAGGAAGATTAAGTGAATACAAATACATGGCCGTGGATTCAAGGTCAACTAAACCGCGAACGATGTCTTTGCCAAGCGATTAAACATCATACCCACCAGGAATAAAATTACTACAAGAACAACCCAAAGGTGAAGAGGGAGATGAAGATGGAATATGGTGTTACCATCCAATACTTAATGAGAGAAAGGCAATGCGCAAAATTGATCAGACGAAACAATTCCCTCACTCTCTTTCGTGAAAAATCGAGTGGCATGAAGCAAGCTAATAGGTTCAAAAAAAGAATCACTACACCCCATAAAGTCAAGCTTTTTCAAATATTTATGATCAACAAAAATATTGAAACCCTGCACACAAGTAAGGGCAATGAGAAAATGAAAAATAGGAATAGTAAATCAACATTCACAATGAAAAATACACAAATAGTGCAGACATACGTCAAGATATTATCTTAGGTTTACAATTAAAAATACACAAAAACCCAATACACTAGAAACTAACTAACTTCAGGATTAGGCGGGGGCTGAACAATGATAGCAGTTATTTCCTGGCTTGGTTGTTGAGTGGGAGTCTCCTCGATTGGCTGCTGGGCAGGAGTTTCACTGCTCGCATTAAACTCACTAGCCACACTCGCACTCTTTTAGCTCAGCCACAGAGGGAAGACTGGCAAGATGCGACAACAAAGTATAGAGATGTCCCCCATCAGCAATTTGTCACTTTTTCTGGCTTGTAGTTTTGAATTTGAAAGATTTGTAGTCATCTCATGTCATTTCTAGTAATCCAATAACTACTACTAGATGCATGTGAATTATCCAAAGTACAATGTATTTAACAAAACACATGAATATATTACACTTGAATGTGGACACTTTACTTCTTATGCTTCCTTTTCTTGATCACCGCCTTCTTTGACTTCCGATTCCTACGTGTGATCTTCTCCTTACCGTCAATCCCATTACTTCATCATGGTCACTATGACCTAGGAAAATGTGAAGACTCCAATCATCCTCCTTGAGCATCATAAATTCTTCAGATCCACATATCAATGTATGGCATCAAAATCCAATTATTCCTCTAACTCATTTTCTTCAATGAAAGCATGTTTCCCTTCGACAACAATCTCCTATCTAGGATCAATTGGATTCCTGAAAGAGAAAACCTAGTGTTCTTGAGACACCAATATGAAAGGATCATTCTTCCATCTAACCCGACTAATATTAGCTAGGGTGAAGCCCAAATCCTTGTTGCATTTTCCGTGGTTAATATCAATCCACTGACATTTAAACACAGGGATACACATACTGACATAGTCAAGCACCCATATTTCGGAAATTGTGCTAAAGTAGCACTTCATGGCTTACATAGGATTGTCATCACCCCAAGTTCCAACTTGCAATGCTTCAGAGACAAGAGACACTCCACTGTTTTGACTGACACTCTTATCATTCATTGATTTTGTGGAAAAAGTGAAACCATTTATATCATAGCCGAAACACAAAAGAACGGTCCTCAATGGTCTGCGAGCCAACCATTTCCCCTTTGTTGGATGTTCTCCCACATCTACATGATCCCACAACCATGATGCAAATGTCATAGTGTGCAATTGTAAGACCCGAGCCTCTTTGAAATTAGGGTGCTCCATTTGTATGACATCCTTATGAATCTCGATGTATGGAACTACATCCTCGTGGTTACATAGAACATAAAGATGAGCAACTCATAAATCTTCCACACTCGGGCTAAATAATTTCCCCTATCTAACCCCTATTCCTTCCAACCTCCCTTTATGTCTACCAATTGGAACCCCAACAGATTCAACTTCCTGCATATAATCAGTGCAAAACTCAATGGCTTCTTCTGTCACATATCGTTGAACAATACTAGCATCTAGCCTATACTAATTTTTCACAAAGTGCTTGAAGATTTTCATGAACCTCTCGAATGGGTACATCCATCTTAGAAAAACCGGACCACAAAGTTTTATCTCCCGCACCAAATGGACGATCAGGTGGACCATAATGTCAAAAAATGGATGGTGGGAAATACATTTTCATACGGAACAAAACTTCAACAATAATCACTATCAACCTATCCAACTTCAATACACTTATAATTTTGTGACAAACGGACTTGAAAAAAAATAGAGCTTTGTAATGCACAATCTTACATGAGAAGGCAATGTAGATTGAATGGCAATGGCATTTAATTCCTGCATTAGGTTGTGACAATTGTGTGACTTCAATCCACACAACCTTAACTCCTTGACTGACACATAAGTGTTGATGTTGGACGAGTATGTAGTGGGTATGACACTACTAACGAACTCACAAAAGGATTTCTTCTCCGACCGTGACATTGAATAATAAGCAGGGGGCAAATAACAATCATCACCGGTACTCACTGGCCCCAAATTCTTCTGAATACCCAACTCAACCAAATCGAGCCTAGCCTTCAATCCATCCTTTATCTTCCCAGGGGTATTTAACAACGTCCCAACCAAAGAATCACAAACATTATTCTCAATGTGCATAACGTTAAGACAATGCCTAACATCCAAATGCTCCCAACAAGGTATGTTAAAAAAGATTGAGCATTTCTTCCAACTTCCTTCAATGACATCTTTGTTTTTCTTATTTCCAAAGTTACTGGGAAAATTCTTAACACTTTCATGAATTTGTGTACATGTCTGTGGGACCGGTGCTCCTCTTTCCTACACTTTCCCATTGAACCATGTTTTTTCCAATCTCCATGGGTGCCCCTCGGGAAGGAACCACCCGTGTCCCTGATAAATGGCCTTACATCTGTGTTTTAGCTGAGAAAAATCAGTGTCTTTCTCACAGACGGAACAAGCTAAGTGGCATTTCACAGAATAGCCAGACAAATGCCCATATGCAGAAAAATCATTAATTGTACAAAATACAACGCCATAAGAGTGAAGAAATCTTCAACCAACCCATCATAAATTTGAACACCATTTGTAAACAAAGTAAATAAATCCTCTAATAGAGGAGCAAGATACACATCAATATCATTACCAGGTTGCTTCGGTCTTGATATCATTAAAGACAACAACACATACTTACGTTTCATGGTCAACCAGGGAAGGTTGTGAATGACCGAAATAACGGGCAAAGAGCTATGTGTATAGTGCATCAATTTTGTACACAATCCTAACCTCAAATTCCAAGAGTCTTTACCAAACTCAAAGTATGGTGCATCAATTTTCTTCCATTGCTCCTCATCCGAAGTATGTCTAATCACATCATCCATGGGTCAGACCCTATCCACGTTCCAACACAATAACTTTACATCTTCCCTACACGCATAAAACTTCTTCAAAAGGGGAATGATCGGGAGGTACCATAATACTTTTTCCGGTGTCTTTTTCCTTGATTTTAATGGAACTTCCACACCCACTACAATCACATCTCTCTTCAACTTGTACCATGACTCACCACATACACAAAAAGTTTCTCGATCTTTATCTACTTCCCCCTTAAACAACATACAATCGCGTAGATTTTTTACAACTTTAATCCCATCGGGAAGAGTATTTGTTTTACAGCATACAACCTATCGGGCATTAAATTACCTATCGGGCATTAAATTACCTTCGAGAAGAAAATCCCTAAACAACTCGAGAGCCTCTGTTATCAACTTATCTGTCCATCCAAATTTTTCCTTCAAGTTCATTATCCACAGAGTCACACTCAAAATCGAGTGTTTTGAACCATTGCACAAGGGCATGTCTTTGTCGTTAATCAAAGCTTGTAACGACTCCGGTTTACCTTTGAACTCCCATTCAATGTGTTCTACTATTTCATCAAACTCAACGTTCCCATCTAATTCATCACCCACCATCAAGTCCTCCAATTCATTATTATGAGAGGCTTCCACAAGTTCCCCATTCCATATCCGACGAGTGTAGCTTGTATTGAACCCCCTCATTATGAGATGTTTTTGTAACTTCTTCCTCACTACATACACATCATTTCTACAATCCTTGCAAGGGCATTGTGCCCAGGAAGAACCATATTTAAAAGCACGTTCAAATGCAAACATAATAAATGATGCAACCAATGCCATGTAATGGGGTAATTTCCTAAGATCATTACCCATGAGTTCATCTCGATCCATTATCCAAAAAATCAATTACAATGCAACACATGAGGATCCATTCAACAATAATCATAGCCCTATCTAATCTCAAACCTTATTTGTAAATATATATAAAGCATTAAATAGACCTTCGTATATTTCAAGATCGCAAGGTACATAATTTGGATAAAACTAACTTTCTCCAATGGCAATTGATGAACTCACAAGTACAACACCTTTTATTCAATGAAGGGGAAGAAAAAAAGGGTTTTGAGGCAATAAATGCAAATGTGTGCATATTATTTTTTGACTAAATTTATTTTTTGGCCCTCTAAATATAGTGCAATACCATCCTTTGGTCCCCAAGGTCAATACCGCGTTTGTTTAGCAACCAACAAATATAAAATGAATTTGTTTGTCCCCAAAGCGGGTTCCAGGCAGGTTTCAGGTAAACTGGACTTATTTTCCAATATGACCAGGGGTATTTTTGTAAATTTAATAATTAAAAACAATTTTTTTTTGTATTTTGAAGAAATTCACGCAAAAATAATTGGCTACTAAACACCCGTGAAGCCATTTGCATTTTTTCCATAGCGCCGTGTGGGCTTTACGCGCATCTTCTTCACAAATCGCTCGAAACAGGAGAAAATTGCAATCCCACATTCGAATTCACAAATCGTGGTGGCCTTCGGCCTGGTCTGAGTGAGCAAATTGCAATCCCAGAAACACAGCCATGAGCAAACCCAACCATTGTTGAATTCAAAAATCAAACACAACCAGATTCGAATTACAAGACCAAACTCAAACAGAAACACAAGAACATCAACCAGAAATAGTCGCAAACCAGGTTCGAATTCATAGGCACCAAACACTCTAAAAATTAGATTCAAAGAATTCTGGTAGTTAATTAATGGATACATACCAAATGAGATGCAAAAGAGGTAGTGTCGGAGATAGCGAGCATACTTTGTTACTCACACCGTCGCCATCGCCAAAGAGAGCAGAAAATAAATGAATAAATAGCATAATGGTGGCGCTGGAGCCAGAGGGTTCAAATGGATCTTCTCCTACAAAGATCAAGCTCTGAATTCCCAAATTGCGTAGTCTCTAGGAGTTCTCTTACCCGGTTAAGGTTTCCCACGTGTTGCACAAGTACCCCTCGTATTTCATCTGAAACTCCGACGAGATGGACTTTGACGACATTGTTTTCGCCGTCAGCAATGCCGCCTGCTTTTGATGGCAATGCTGACAAGGAAGAGGCTTCAGCGGGGAAGAAAATGGTTTTTTTTCTTTTTTAAACTCAGGGGTATAATGGTCATTTTACATATTTTGACCAAATTTATCGTTGACTTACCTGAAAACCACCTTTGGGGACAAATTTTTTTTTTGTATTTGTTGATTGTTGAACAAAAGCGGTATTGGCCTTAGGGACTAAATAAATTTTAAGATGCTATTTAGGGGTCCAAAAAATAATTTAGTCTTATTTTTTACTTATGCAGGGCTCTTTCTAAAATAAAAAATGGCAATCGTACTTACCGAATTCTGAAACTATAATTATTAACTCGGAAACTTGGTCTTCTCTTTGTAATGTCATGGCTAGTTGTTTTCCGAGTTCGGGAACCCATTTGCATCCTATTTCCTAGTTCGAAAATGGTTATTTTCTAAGGCAGTTATGAATAACCACCGTAAATTAGGGTTAATTTAAGACAGTTCTACCTTGAACCATCTTAAATTAGTCCTAATTTAAGGTGGTTATTCAAAAACCACCTTAATTTAAACAAAAACTACCTTTAATTAAACAAAGGGGATCTCACATGCACTTTCCAATCTCGAGAAGGTGTTTTTAAGGTGGTCTGGTTAAAAAAATGAAACCACCTCCCAACGCTACCTTTAATAGAAGGCTCTCTACTTGTGTCTTCTTCGCGATTCTCCATCCGGTCGTTTCTCTAAATCTTCTCCGGCATCGCTGTGCTGTTTCTTCATTGGTTGTTCATCGTTCGTAGGATGAGGTATGCGTATATCTAGGGTTTATTTTCTACAATATTATTCCTCAATTTTTGTTCAATTTGTCAAATTTGGTGTGTTCTTTATTTTGTTGAGCATTGGATATGCATCGCTTTAAGTGTTTCTAGTGTCTATGTGCGTTTTTTGAAATCTAGTTTTGAATTGTCCTCTTGTTGTTACAACAAATTTGTTCATTTTTCATCTTGAATTACGAGGTGTATTGATTTACTTATATGTTGCAGCTATTATTATCCAATATGTACCTGTTAGTGGTACAGTGAATGACCTTATTTTTCCTTTCGTTGTTGATTGTTCGTTTTGAATTATGAGGTGCATCTATTTACTTATATGTTGCATCTGTTAGTACTCAGTGTGGAGTTACTTGTACTGTGTATGCCTTTTTATTTTTATTTGTTGTTGATTGTTCACTTTGAATTAGGAACAACACCTATTTATTTATATGTTGCATCTGTTAGTATCCAGTATGTACTTGTTAGTTGTGTTGTGTATGAATTTTTTATATAAATTTGTTGGTTGTTCTTTTTGAATCGGGAACTACATTTGTTTACTTATATACTGGATATCTATTAGTATCTAGTATATACTTGTAGGTTTGATTGTGTTTGAATTTTTTTTCATTGTTGATTATTGTTTGTTTTGAATTAAAAATTGTACATGTTTGCTTATATGCTGCAACTATTAATATCCAACGTGTGCGACTTTTTGCAGGAGTTGGATCTAAACTTGAAGTGGTATGGAATAACACAATATTGAACATTAGACTCCAAAAGACGTTTCGGCACAAACTTGAGTTAGATGAAGCTGAGGATGAATTCAAGGAATTCAAGATGATCTACCTTTGAAAATTAATAATTGATTCATTGTATTAGAGACTCTTAGTTAATCTAGATAGGAACACTGTTTTAATTGTAAGTTTCATAATAGAAGATTTTGTTATGAGCACTTGTAGAATTTATCTTGTATCTTGCCCTTTGTTCAAGTGTTGAGAGTCCTTCTCGTGTATGAAACCGACAACATTTGCATGATTTTTATACAAATTATGCAATGCTTTTACATGTGCCGCTTTCATACCGACAATACTTTTAGTGGCATTTCTTTAATTGAAATCTGGAAAATTTGCTCCCATGTTTGAGAACAAATAGAAGTTTTAATGTAATTACCACACATTGTAAGGTATTAAATGCAGTTCATATGAAATTTTTAAAAATATTTTTTCTAATTTTGTAACCTCTTTTCTATAGTATACTATAAGAAATACTGGTTGTAGGCTAACATATGCTTGTTTTAAAAAAAATAGAAACAATTCCTAAGGTAACGTATGCACTACCTCTTGACAAAATTTTTCTTTTCATAAAAGAATTGACATTTTAAAATCAGGTGCATGTTTTTGTTTAAATAGTACATCATATTGTAAAGTAATCAATGCACATTTAATATGACAATTTAAATATTCACATTTTAACTTAACTTATACATGATCTCCTGAAAAAGTTTCATAACTTATATTGAACAGTGCAAAGTAAAACCCAGGATTCAAAAATCAACTCTTTTAGCGGATTTTGCTCGGTAGTGCAATTTTGCTGTTTGTGCGGGCGATTAAAGTGAGACTGTGTGCGATTTTGCTTCCCTACCTATCTTAACCTAAATCTCGTCTTCCTCCCCAATTGTAAAATTTTCTATTTCTGGTCCGAATTAAATCCTGATCGCCGGTAACGGCTATATTGGCCGTTAACGGTCGCTATGTCAGAGCTCCTGCAACCCGTAGCTCAGGCCTCCACTCTGGAAGCCACCCCCACTCCTCCTCCGATCTCCTTTGCTAATATCCTAAAAAACAAAGCCCCGCCACTATCCAAACTTCTCCCTAGCAACCCTGAACTTGTCCCCAAATCCCTTCATCTTGGTGAGGCGGCCTGTCTTTACTCAGAAGAACAAATTGCTAAACTGTCCTCCCACTATGCAAATGCCCTTGTTGGGAAGTTCACCAAGGGTAGATGCTCGATGGAGCAACTGGAACAAGTCTTCAAGACAGTGGGCTTCACGGGTAAGTACCAACTTGGTTCTCTTGATTTCAAACATGTGCTCATTTGTTTTGAATTGCTAAATGATTACCAACGAGCATGGATGAAAGGGGTCTGGAACTTTAATGGGATACTTTTAAAAATGCTAAAATGGACTCCTGATTTTTCAATACATAAAGAATCTCCAATTGTTCCTGTTTGGTGTACAATTAAGGAAGTCCCTTTGTACTATTATAATACTGCAGCTATTGAGTTCATTGGCAATAGTATTGGAAATTTTATCAAGACTGATCTGGCCACTGATAGCTTAACTAGACCTTCAGCCATTAAACTTTGTGTAGAAGTGGATCTTCTTAAACCTATTAGCACCTTCATTAGGTTGGGATCTTTGACTAACAATAGAAAGTATTACATCGAATATGAGGACATCCCCTTATACTGTGACCATTGTTCAAAATTAGGTCACTCCAAATCACAATGCAGAACCTTTCCCCCAAACCTTAATGCTAAGAATGATGATCTCATTATACCTCAGATACAACCAAAATGGCAAGCCACTGGGAAAAAAATTGACACTCCACCCCTAATATCCATTGAAGACCAGACAGAGCTATTACAGCCTGACATTCCGTTTAAACCAATCCCAGGATCCCCTCCCTCTTTCCTTATTAACCGGGAAACTGATACTGACCTTACAGTTACTGGAACTCCCACAGCTGTTAGGAACAATCCTCAAACTTTCAGTCCTAAGCCTACATCTCAGGTCCCTCTGGACAACTCCCTTTCTAAATTGCTTAATGATACTGCTTTAGGAAATTTTACTCCTATGGCTTATGCTACTGATGATATCAGCATTGGAACTCTCCCTAATGCTGGTAAAAATAGCAATGCCTCTTCTTCTCTTCAGCACAAGTTGGGAAACAGATTCTCTGTTTTGCAGGTACACATGGAAGAACTGGCTACTGACCAAGAAGCTACCTCGAACTTGCCAGAAACCTCAAACTCTTCACCGAGGCTTAATCAGGGCCTCTTGACAGGTAAGACAAAAGGTAAGAAAACTAATTATTTTAGCCAAATAAATAAAATGATGCTGAGATCATCTACTAAGAGTCATAAGTCAAGTGAGCAATGATAGGTCAACTTTCAATTAATTTCTTGATCTGGAACATTAGGGGAATGGAAACATCTATGTTGAGACTGATTAATTTAATTAAACTGAAAAAATCAAATTTTTATGCATTATTGAGCCCATGCATGACAACTCCAAACTCAAATCCTATATGGATACTCTTAAATTCACTGATGGCCTGTCCTTGCAAAATGGAAAATTTTGGATTATGTGGGGTAATGGTTTCTCTGTTAACCTTCTTGCATCTCATGAACAGTATCTACATGTACATCTCTCCCATAGTTCTTGCAATTTAATTATGGATGCTGTTTTCATTTATGCTCTTAGAGATAGAGAGGGTAGGAAAATATTATGGAATGATCTATCTGCTCAGATCTCTGGAGATACCATTTTCATTGGTGATTTTAACACTATATCCTCAATTTCTGAATACAGAGGACCTAGCACCCCCTCCCTTGGGAGTATTAGGGATTTTAATTCTTGGATTAACACCTGTGGTATTCAGGAAATAACCACTGTTGGTAATCTTTTTACTTAGTGCAATTCAAGATTAAGAAACCCTACCTCCAAGAGGCTAGATAGAGGATTAAGTACTATATCTTGGAATACTAAGTATCCTTCCTCTTCCATTCAAATTTTAAATAGACAGACCTCTGATCACTCTCCTCTACTACTTAATATATCTAATTTATCTAGTCTTAATCCGAGACCTTTCATATTTCTAAATGTGTGGTTTAATCGCCCTGATTTCATTACTCTTATTCAAAATAACTGGGGAATCAGACTGAGGGAGACTGGTTTATTAGGTTTCTACCTAAAATTAGTTAGGTTAAAGAAGCAGATAAAAATTTGGAATAGGGAATCTTTTGGAAATATAGTTACTAATCTAATTCAAGCTGAAGAATCCCTAAGAATCCAAGAGGCTGTATATGATTTAAACCCTTCTCTAACTGAACTCATTAATTTAAATCTGAAAAAGGCATTACTGTTGAGAGCTCAAAAAGAGAAAGAAAAATTTTGGAAGCAAAAGGCTAGATTAAAGTGGCATAAAATGGGTGATAATAATACACAGTTCTTCCATAGGGTTGTAAAGGAGAAGAATTGTAGATTACAGATTTCAAAAATAAAAAAACAGTAATGGCCAATGGCTTAACACTGAATCAGAAATTCAAAATGAAGCCATATCTTATTTCTCATCTCTATTGTCATAACCTAATCAGGAACCAAATAACACCTACTATTCTCACTTTCTGAGTCAAATCCCAAGTATAATTACTGCTCAAGATAACTTAGATTTAGCAATCCCAGCCTCAGAATCTGAGGTGGAGGCGGTAATTAAGAATTTAAGCAAGAATAGTAGTCCTGGTCCGGATGGCTTCAGTAATAAATTCTATTCTAAATGCTGGCCTATAATTAAAAATGATCTAGTGGAAGCAGTTAATGACTTCATTAGGGGATCCCCTCTACCAAAGGGCATATCTAGTACATGGATCACCCTAATACCTAAGAAAGCTACACCATCATCATTTGATGATTTCAGGCCTATCAGTCTCTCTAATGCTCTAAATAAGATTTGTTCTAAGGTGTTAATGGAAAGACTTAGGCCTTATATGGATTCTTTAATATCCCATAATCAATCTGCTTTTATGAAAAGCAGAAATATTACAGATAACATTCTTTATCTTCAGGAAATGGTCAGATTTCTAGATAGGAAGGCTAGGATTCCTAATTGCATGCTGAAACTAGACTTACAAAAGGCATTTGACAGAGTTAATTGGGATTTCTTAAAATGTGTACTGACGAAATTTGGATTTCAAGGTTTATTTTTAAATGCGATCATGTCCAACCTTTCACAAGCTAATTTTTTGATTTTGATCAATGGTTATCCGTTTGGATTTTTCAAAGCCTCTCGCGGAATCAAACAAGGTGACCCTCTCTCCCCCTTTCTCTTCAACATCTTTTCTGAAGCTTTTTCAAGAAGCTTATCTTTCATTTTCCATAATAGTAAACTTTCATATTATCATATTCCATCAACTGTTTCTGCAATCTCTCACCTTATGTATGCGGATGATACTTCATATTGATGCAAACCTCGAAATCTAATTTAATTAGGATTAAGGCTTTTTTAGATATATTTGAATTCACT
Organism: Rubia yunnanensis; assembly: GCA_037428765.1. Taxonomy (NCBI): domain Eukaryota; kingdom Viridiplantae; phylum Streptophyta; class Magnoliopsida; order Gentianales; family Rubiaceae; genus Rubia; species Rubia yunnanensis. The sequence continues at coordinate 22,731,184 of CM075071.1, read as the reverse complement.
TCGGGCCAAAAATTTAACTTCCATAAATCAGAATTCTTCATTAGTAAACGGGCTTTGACAATTAAACTTAACCAAATGAGGCATATTCTGAAAATGAAACAAGGTGCTTTTCCTTTCCAATACTTAGGATGCCCTATTTTCAAAGGTCGAACCTTAAATAGATATTTTCAACCACTTATGGAGAAACTGGATAAAAAGTGCAAAACTGGAAGAATAATTGGTTGAGTACGGGGGGGGGGGGAAACTAATTCTGATCAACAGCTGCCTGTATTCTTTGCCCCAACACTTATGGGCTGTAACAAGACCCCTAAATGCATTATAAAATCCTTTGAGAGAAAGCTGGCTCGGTTTTTCTGGGGGGGAAACTGATGGGAAAAGAAATAAGGTGTGGAAAAAATGGATAGATTTGGCCAAACCAAAATCCTTAAATGGCTTAGGTTTTAGATCAATTAAAGATATAGTGGATGCATGCTTCCTCAAGCTTTGGTGGCACTGTCAACTAGGAATCACACTTTGGTCTAAACTCTTATGGTCCTTACCACCCTCACACAGAAATTCTGTGACTTGGAAACGGATCTGTTCTGTAAATACTATAGCCGAGGAAAACACCATGATTATTCATGGTAAAGGGACAAGTAACTGTTGGACATCTACTTGGTGCCCTAATGGTCCACTGATTAACATAATCCCTCACAGTATCTATGACACTTTTCAATGGTTCTCCATATCTAACTTCATCAATAACAAAGTAGATGTTTTACCTCTAATATCTCCTTACCTGGAAAATGATGCTGTGGCTTTCTTACAGGATGCTGAAGTGGTGGAAAACAGAGAAGACAGGCTCATTTGGAAACCGGATACATTGGGAAAATTCTCTTATAAATCTGCATACCGCACTATTACGAACTCACCAGGTAATTTTCCAGCTACCAAGAATGTTTGGAATAAGATGTTGCAGAAGAAAATATCAATATTTACATGGAAACTGCTTCATGCTTTCCTTCCTTTTGATGATGTGCTGATAAAGTGTGGATATAGTCTGGTTTCTAAATGCCCCGTGTGTTGCAATTCAGATTCAATGGAACACTTTTTCATATCTTATACACTGGCAAAACTGATCTGGCACAATCTGACTTCTCTGATAAATTTTAATCTGCCTGATCATCATACTATTGCTCAGAGATTTTATGCTATGTGGAATTGCTCAGATCTACCTAAAGGTTTCCAAGTGATATGTAAACTATTTCCTTCTCTTATTTGTTGGGGTCTATGGAAAGCTAGGACCAGATATCTCTATGATCAGATTCCTTTCTCGGCTGATCGCATTTGTAGAGAGATTCATGACCTTGTTAACCTCTCCTTCTATTCCTTTCCAGTGAACCTTAATCCTTCATCTGGCTTCCCTAATTCACTTATACACTTAGTACCACTTCTTAGACCACCACCGAAACCAATTATTAGGTCTGTCTACTGGGAAAGGCCAGCTACTAATGCCATAAGAATAAATATGGATGCCTCCTGGCTGCCACACACTGCTTCTATTGGGATTATAGCGAGAGATAGCTCTGGCTCTCCTTTGTTCATTCACTCGGCCTCAATAGTAGCAACCTCTCCTATACATGCTGAATTATTAGCCATTCTCTCAGCATGTCAATCTTTTCCGAATCGTGATCTTCCTGTAATATTTGAATATGATTCCATCCTAGCCACCAGGATGGTTCTGGATCCTTACTCAGCAAATTGGGACCTTTTTAATTTGGCTTTTAAAATCCATAGCCTACTGAACGGAGCTGAGCTTCATCATGTTTTTAGAGAATGTAACTCTGTAGCAAATGCAATTGCCAAATATCATACAGCCAACAATCGGTCACTTAACCTTTGTAACTTGACAATGCACATAAAGGGTCTCATTTCTTTGGATACTGAACAGTTTCCTTATATTAGAACCTACAATCGTGGCCAGATTCGAACTTGATACTGCTAATGAAAATGTTGGTTATGCAGGTTAAGCCTCACTGGACTTTTGCTGTACCATCACTTCTGCAACTAATCTGGACTTCTGGACTTCCGCAACTAATCCTGCTCTATGCGTCACTGGATTTATGCAACTAATCTGCTCTCCTACTGGACTTCTACTACTAATCTGCTCTCCGGATGTTTCTTCATATACTAACTCCTTACCCATTCATTTTGGTTACGATGACCATTCCTTCCCTTGGGAATACTTAGCAGCTTTTGATGTAACCTAATTACTTCTTGGTTCCTGTAGATTACATCTCTACTTGAATTTGTTGATATATTCACTTAGTTGCCTGGCCAAAGAGCGAATTAACACGGGGTGTGGAGATTTTTCTTCTTTGGAATCGCAACTCATGGATATATCAACAACCCTGTATAGTCTTACTGATTTGGCGGCAATGCCCTTGCCTTTTGTTCAAACTCAAGCCACCTCTAATGGCTACTCTTCATGGCCTGGGGCGCCAATATATAACCCCCACCTTATGGTGTTTCTATTAAAAAAAACTTATATTGAACGTTTTTATAACAAATGCATGTTCTAATTCAAATGATACGTATTGTAAGGTAACAGGTTCATAGTATATGCAAAAAAATTCTGCAACATTTATTTTGTTTTTTGAATATTTGCCACATGTTTTTACATGTTCACAATAGCATATCATACATTCAGACGTTCCAACAATAATTTCATTTTCATCGAAGACAATTCAACAACATAAACTCAATCAAATGCGAAAAATTCATGTCTTTGGCACTATTAGGCAAAATTTCATCCTCCTAAAACTAAATTTTATTCATTTAAAATTGAAATTCGTTGATGTAGATCTCGTTGCAGGGTGAAGAGTTAATCGCAAATTTCATCAAACACTAACCAGTCGTCTGTATAGCTCATCGCAAATTTCGCCGGACACTAACCGGTCATTTAAAGAGTTCATCGGAAAAAAATGAATCTACTGGAGAAGAATTTCGTTGGGAGAAGTTAAATTTGCAGAGAATGGAGATTGGAGTTTGGGAACGAGAGAGATTGAAGTTTGGGAAGGAGATTGAAGTTTGGGAAGGAAGAAGAATGGAGAGTGAAGAATGGAGAGTGAAGAATGGAGAAATTTGTAGAGGGTGAGAGTTTGGGGAAGAAGCTTCACGCTTCAATTTGGGGAAGAAGGGTATGATTAATTTTCTGAAATTGCAAATTGGTCTCTGATCTGTCCATAAGCTTACGGACAGGTCGTCTGTTAAGAGACCCACTCTTATAAATACCGGATCAGTAGCATTAAAAATCGAGCATGTGCTGCGCGAAACCGCTTTATATAGCTAACAATAAATATTAGAAATATAAAATAATTTTTTTCTTGGGATCATTTTTATATAAAGAGGATAAAATTCATATATTGAATTGTAAATAAATAGAAAAGAAAGGAATCGCTTTGGGCAGTGTTCTCTAGTCACTAGTGCAAGAAAAGTAATTAATGGCACCAATGCAGTTCATTTTTTGTGAGCTTGTGCGGAACCGCTGTCCCATACATGTTCCGATATTGGAACATACATGTCGCACTGAAGGAAAATCGAAGGACGATTGCATGCAAACGTTAAACGGCAGTAGCAAACGTTGTCTACATGTAAAGAACAACGACAATTAGATTTGAGCTGCCGTATAATTGTTTTTTTAAATTAAATACCACCTTTGATGGTGGGGGGTTAGGCGGACCCCTACCTGTTTATTAAATAAAAGGTGAGTACACAGAAAAGAGGGGGGCTTAATACCGTACCTCCGATTACTGTTTGAAACCGTTGTTCTTTGAAATCTATACATTTATCTAGTACTACCCTAAAGAAACCAACGGTGTCAGCATGAGAAAAAGTACATTCTGGAAAAATACATTACGAGCATGCTACTTAATTCTGATGTGCGGAGTGCCGATGGCATCAAGACTTACCATACCTGCCACTGGTGCAGGCAGAACCATGTTTGTATAAAACATGTTTACCTGTGTGCGGCTTGCCATCTTAGAGAGCGCGTCAGCGACACCATTTGCTTCTCTGTAAATGTGCTGCATAGAGTAGGACAGACCTTGCAGTAAGTTCCAGATATCTCTTATGATTGGGAGTAGTCTCCATGGGATCTTGTGCTGGCGACGAATGATTTCGAGTAGAACTTGTGAGTCAGTTTCGATCTCAATTTCCGCAATTCCCCTTTCTCTTAAAAGAGCAATGCCGTGCCGGAGAGCAGAAACTTCAGCCTGCAAGGAAGACAGTGCAGCGATAGATTTCAAAATAGTATAAATTACCTTACCCGTATGGTCCCTTAGAATGCACCCGATTCCAGCTGCTCCGTGGAGGAAGGAGCCATCAGTATTTAATTTGAATTTAGGGGGTAGCGTCCACTTTATGATACTGATGGATCTTTGTTTCACTTGTCTTACGGTCGTGAGTTTTGGGATAGGGTGCAGGATCCAAGTAAAATCTAGTTTGAAAGCTAGCAAAATATCATTCGGATGTAATAATATGCGCTTGAAGATGGTCATTAAGTTCGGCTTTTTGCCCTCAAGGTTGAACGTGCATCTAGCACACCACAGGTGCTAGTTCACTATACAAGGTAGGATCCAGATGAGCTTTGTGAGCTGTGTATCAGAAGAGGAGTAAGTCCATTAAAAGAAAAATCGATCCCACAGCAGTTGGAAAGGATTATTTGGTAAACCTAAGGAGCAGTTCAGGAGGTTCCAAATTTGTTGGACCTTGATACAAGAGTTGAAGACATGGTGGATTGTTTCAGAATTGTTGAAACAAAAACTGCATCTCGAAGGAAGATGGAAATGAAAATCTTCAAGCACATCCGGAAAAGCTATCAGCCTATTTAATAGTTTCCAATTGAAAAGGCTGATCTTCCTTTGTAATAGGTTTGACCACAGGTGTGTGTAAGAAGGAATCCTCATTTTCCTTTCTCTAATCAGCTCATAAGCCGAGTGGACAGTGAACAGGCCGTCCTGTGTCGGTTTCCATAACAGGGAGTCTTCATATTCGGGAAATAAAAGGAATTCCCGGTTCAGATTTTGGAAAATTTGATCCGGGAGGGAGGGTCTGATTTGGTCCAAGTAGTAGTCTTTATTATGGAGGAAGTTTTCCACCGTTAAATTAGGAAAAGGAGTTGTTGAGGGGTTGAGTTGGTGGTCAGATAACATTCCCATAGATGACCAGTTGGAGTCCCAGAATGACACTGTGCCTTTTCCAAGGTTAACTTGTGTGTGTTGTGAAGCTAATTTGTCCACTTCTTTGATTCTTTTCCAGGTTCTTGTTTTTTGTGTGTGTCATTCATCGACCACATTACTGTGGCCCAGAGGGATTTTCCGGTTTGTAGTTTCCACCATAGTTTAATCGAGAAGGACTTTGTTAGAGTATGCAAATTAATAAAATTGAGTCCATTTTCGGAGGTGGGGAAACATAACTTGGCATAGAATCTCCATGTTCGGCGTTTCTGGGAGCTTTCTGAGCTGTTGTTCCAGAAAAACTTCGCAAGAGTTTCATGTACACGGTTTATGATGTGGGAGGTAGGTTTCAGGACAGTTAGAAGGTGAATTTGCATTGAAGATAAAACATGTTTGATAAGTGTTGCTCTTCCAGCTGGCAAGATCAGTTTGTTATGCCAATGCTGTATTCTGTTTAGAACTGAGAGTAGCATGCCCTGAAATAGCAAGTTTTTGGCTCTTCCTATGAAGATGGGGCATCCTAAGTATTTGAAAGGGATGGAACCTTCCAACATGGCTGACTCTCTTTTAATTAGAGTTATGATTCTGGTTGGAGAGTGTTTAGAGATGAAAAAGGTAGATTTTTCGAAATTTACTTTTTGACCGGAAGCCAACTCATAGGATTGGAGGACTGTTAGAATGGTTTGCAGACCTTGTCTTGTGTATTTCAAAAAAATGGATGTGTCGTCTGCATAGGAAAGATGAGAAGAGGGTATCATCCCCCGAGGTAATTTGTAGGGTTGGATATTCCCATAATTATAGAGAAAATTCAGATTGTGTGTGAAGGCTCCTGCCATTAATATGAAAAGCAGGGGGGAAAGGGGATCCCCTTGCTTTAGCCCCCTAGTTTCCTTGAAAAACCCTACTGAGTTCCCATTGATTAAAGTTGAAAACCTTGCAGCTTTGATGTTTTCCATTATGAGAGACACAAAGGCATAGGAGAAACCGTGTTTGAGCAGGACCGAAGCCAAAAAAATCCCATGAGACTCTATCAAAGGCTTTCATCATGTCAAGTTTGATAATCATGTTTGGATTTTTTGTTTTGGTGTGAAGGAAGTTAGTATATTCTTGCATTAGGAGGACATTATCAGCAATTTCTCTTCCCGAGATGAAGGCGGATTGTTCTGGTCTGATTATGGAGTCAAGGTGTGCTTTTAGTCTAGTAGAGAGTGTTTTGGAAAGAATTTTGTTCGAGAAATTACATAAAATAATGGGTCTGTAGTCTGTGAAAGCTGAGCAAACATCCTTTTTGGGAATTAAAATAATTTGAGTAGCTGAGATAGCTTTGGGGATTAAGTTCCCCGCAAAGAAATCTCTTACTGCCCACAATATGTCAGTCTTAATGATATCCCAGCATTTTTGGTAAAAGAAACCAGAGAAACCGTCCGGACCAGGTGCTGAGTGACCATTCATGGAGGAAACTATTTTGGTGAGTTCTTCCATGCTGATTTCTTTGAGCAGTGAGGTATTTATTTCATCTGACACTGAACTGGGGATATTCTCTGATAACCAGGCTGTATTAATTCCTGAAGGATCTAAGTTTTCAGCAGTTAGGAGCAAGGAGAAGAAGCTGACAGCTTCATTCTCGATTTCCTCCGAGTTTGTGAGCCAGGTGCCAGCTTTGGATTTGATTTGGACTATCGATTGTCTTTTGTGTTTGTTTTGGATTGAATGGTGGAAAAATTTAGAGTTCATATCGCCCTCTTTAATCCAATTAAGTCTTGATTTCTGTCTGAGGAATGTTTCCTGATTAGAAAGGGCCACTCTTAGCTTAGCTTTGGCTAGGTTAAAGGCTTGTAAATTTTCATTTGATTCATTGTTTTGTAAATCTTCTTCAGTTCTGATAAGCTGTTCTTGACACATCTGAAGCTGTTCTTCACACATTGTTTAATTTACGATGATTTTGAGTAAGCGTTGCGACATTACTCTTACTTCCGATATTGGAATTATTATGAGTTATGAGACGATATCACAAGTCATGCAATCAATATATCAATCAATTTTGTCGCATTCATTCATGCATATATTTTGGATTTCGTTGTTAATATAACTCAATTCTTGAAAATTTTAACATAGACATGTTTATGGTCCACATTAGATTATTAGTTGGACTTTATGGGAAACTAAATTCGTTAGACCAGAAATGACGCTACAACTTTTATCAACTATATAAAGGTGTATATTGGATCTTAGAATTTGACACTCACTTCCCTTCCGGCGTTCCCTCTAAAATTTTAGCCACAAATTTTGAACTTCACACGGTAATTCTTGCTTGATTAGTTTGTATTTTTTTTCATTATGAATATCGTATTTAAAAAAAATCATTCATGCAAATGATTCCTGGCATCGTAGTTGTTTTGTTTACAATGCCGGGCTCAAACTCTAGGCCTACCTTTATAAAAGTGTTCAATTCGGTGACGGACTCGACAGAATTCAGGTTCCCATCATATTTTGGGGTGAATAAACCCGAGATATGTGTGGGGTCTAAAATGACTATTGAGGAAGATGGGGAGCGCCTTCCGTGCAAAAGCATGCTCTAGTTGTTTGGCGATAGGAAGTGTCTTTTCTAAACCCATCGATAGTCTACTTTTGTTAATCGATATGTGGACCTTGACATCATTGAAAACTGGGGCGCAAGCCATCAAAGATGAAACTTATATATTGCCACCCTAATTACTCATAACTACGAGAAAGTGTAGCTAGTGGTAAGTCGGTCTCGTCCTCAGGGAAAAGGGGGTTCAAATGGTAAGTTTACGTAGTAACACACAAGCATCACCAAGTGTGTATGCTAGTCTCCGGAGGGGGAGGGGGGTTATTAATAAACTAATGACTACGAGTATATAGGTAAGAAATAAACTAACATGAAAATCTAAGTAAAAGTCTAAGTAAAATAAGAAACCTTGGGTGCATTTGTGTCACATATTTAATATTGGAATTTTATCCGCGATTCCTATTTACATAATCAAATCATTCCTAGTCTATGATCTATCACACGATGTGGAGAGGTTGATTCACCAAGAACTCCTGCGGGACTGTCACTTCTTTGTTATGCCCCCAAAGCCTCTTCTCTTTCCTAAGAAAAGCAAATCCAAAACCCGTGTTTTGAAATTCTAAAACAAAATAGAGCAACCTCTCAATCAAGGATTGAGGATGCTCAACAAATGAAATCCTACACCCCTATTTATACTCGAACTGAGGCGGCTATGGACTTGAATTCTCCCCAATCTCATGGCGAATTCCATTTAATTTCCTTTAAATCCGCCGCTATTTTTACTGTACCTTCTTACAACTATGATTCTACCTCCTTCTTTTACTTTTAAACTTTCCCATGACGATAACTCACGTTTCTTCTCTAATTTATTTTCCTTCTTTTTCCTCCATTTTTCTTAATTTCAAGAATTTTCAATTCCTTTTTATTTCTCTTGGACTGAGTTGTTTACAAAGCCCAATTGGATTTTTTTTTAATAAAAACACCCGAGGGTGGGGGGTATTATATTAAGGTTCCCCAAGCCTTAGTCAAAGGTCAATAAAATGTACATGAAGTTTAGTTTGGACATAAAGGATCATTGAGGCAACATAGTTGCCTCCAAAAGCACTATCTATCTACGAAATAGGATGAGTAACAACTATCCAAACCGGTAGAGGATAGTTATTCAAGTTGCGATTCCAAAACGGAAGAATCTCCACCCCTTGTGTTAATTCTTCCCTTTGGCCAAGCAACTTCAATCCAAAATTACGAAGATTAATCTGAAGATCTCAGAACGTAGAGATAGGTTTCTGAGTAGTCTCAGTCGAAGTAAAAAAAACTTGAGTGATCTCCTTATCGGTCGCCGAGTAATTATTTGCAGAGAAATAAGTTGGAAGTCCATGAGGTTATTTCTGAGTCGAGCATGAGGTGTTCGAGCGCACGTATCTGGAGCACTCGACCTCGATCCCAGTTCAGTCGCCTTCGTGCACACGAGGTCCCCCTGAGCACACGAGGTCCCCTTCGAGCACAGAAAGCACGTCTCGAGTACATGGGAGTCCCCTCGAGCACACGGATGTCCCTTCGAGTACACGGATATCCCTTCGAGTACACGGGTATCCCCTCGCGCACACGGATGTACCTTCGAGCACACGGTTGTCCCTTCGATCACACGGATGTCCCTTCGAGTACACTGATGTCCCTTCGAGTACACGAACGTCCCTTCGAGCACACGGATGTCCCTTCATGCACACGGATGTCCCTTCGTGCACACGGATGTCCCTTTGTGCACACGGATGTCCCTTCGAGATACGGATGTACCTTCGAGTACACGGATGTCCCTTCGAGTACACGGATGTCCCTTCGAGTACACGGATATCCCCTCGAGCACACGGATGTACCTTCGAGCACACGGCTATTCCTTTGAGTACCCTGAATGTCCCCTCGATCACCCTGATGTCACCCTCGAGCACAAGAATGTATTTTCGAGTACACGGATGTCCCCTCGAGCACACGGATGTCCTCTCGATTAGACGGATGTCCCTTCGAGAATACAAAATGTTCCGTTAAGCACACAAAATTGAGCACTCGAACGTCCCGTCGAGCACACGAACGTCCCTTCGAGCACCCGGATGTCCCTTCGATCACGCCGGTGACCCTTCAATCCAACCAATGAGTATAGCAGGAGTAGTTCTGAGCTCTCTTCTGGAAACATTGAAAAAGGAAAAATCAGCAGTATCAATCATCTTTGAAGGCTCGCCTATGGATTCTAATATAAGGCGTATGAATTCTATCCATAATAATTAGCCCTTTAATATGCGCCGAAATGTTACTCAAATGAAGTGAAGATACCATCCGGGAATTTGAATGGTATTTAACAATAGCATCAGCCACTGAATTACATTCTCTGTATGTATGCTTAAGAGCAACCTGAGTTAGAAGTGTGTGAACTTGGAGCACCAATGGGTATAGAGACCATTTGGAGCATGATGGGTCATTGACCATACGGACGGCCTGTAGAGAGTCAGATTCGACAATTAAATTTGGATATCTAGGGATACAGATTTGACCTACCCAGAGAACTGCCTTTATTTCAACTTCCAATGGTGAAATGGCTGATATGGACTCTGACTTGATTAGTAGTGGGAAGCCATAGTTGTCACGAGCAATGAACCTAATAGAAGCAGATGTAGTGGACCATGAGGCATCCACATTAACCTTGATGACATTGGGGCCTGGAAATTCCCAATATATAGTGGAGATGATTGGCTTTGGTGGTGGTCTAGGGGGGGATATCAGGGAATGGAATTGGTTGCATGAAATATGATGTCCGTTGGGGAGGCATGGAGAGGCTGAAATGGAAAGATTAAGAATATCTATAACCTCCTTGCTTATATGGGTGAAGGAAAAGGGTTTGTCATCAAGAAAGTATGCATTTCTAGCCTTCCATAGTGCCCAGCAGATCAAAGGAGGCAACAATCTACATATTATTCTCTGAATCCCAGAAAGATCATTACAGTTCCAAAAGATGAAGAAAGTATCCACAACGCTATAAACATTTTGCAGGTTGAAATTAACTAGAAGTGCACTCTGAATCCAAACAGATTTAGCAAGGTGGCAGTTAATGAAAAAAATGTTCCAGAGAGTCAGAATGATTACACATAGGACATTTTGAAGCCAAGCTAAAACCACATTTAATAAGGATATCATCAAAAGGTAAGAATGAATTGAGCAATTTCCATATAAATATGGAAATCTTCTTAGGTAACCTAGAGTTACATATGAGCTTAGTAACTGGGAAATTACCTGGTATATATGTTAGAGTTTTATAAGCTGACTTGAAAGAGAATCTACCAGTCTCTTCAGGTTTCCAAATCATCTTATCCTCTCTGTCATATACAATTTCTGCACCCTGCAAAAATATTAGAGTATCATTTTCCAGAAAAGGAGCAATCCTAGCTAAAATTGATGCTTTGTTATTTATAAAATCAGCTACTGAACAGGGGCAAAACATGGAAATGATGTGGGATGGGATACAGTTTATCAACGGGCCATTCGGGCACCAGTTAGCAGCCCAGAAATCACATACACCTTGGCCATGAATAATTAGAGTGTTCTGTTCTGCAATATGATTTATCTCACAAATTCTCTTCCATGTTTTGGATTTTTTGTGGGAATAGGGAAAGGACCACAGTAATTTTTCCCACAAAACGTTCCCTAATTGGTTCTTCCGCCATAATTTAAGTGAACAAGCATCAATAATTGACTTAACAGACCTAAAACCCAAACCATAATGAGATTTAGGGATAGCAATATCAGTCCACTTTTTCCAAACCTTATTTTTTTCTTTCATCACTTTCTCCCCAAAATAATCTGGCCATTCTTTTTTCCATAGATTTAACAATAGAAGAAGGAGGTTTACAAACCGTCCAAATATAATGAGGGAGAGAGTATATACATGATTGGGTCAGTGTCATTTCCCCCCTGCACTTAGCCATCTATTCTTCCAGTTTTTGAATCTTTTGTCCATAGTTTTAAGGAAAGGATAGAAATATCTAGATAAGGTTCTTCCTTTGAAAAGGGGACAACCTAGGTACTTAAAAGGTAGAGTTCCTGTCTTCATCCCTAGAATAGACCTGATCTGAATTTTCTTAGTGACTGTAGCTCTCTTGCTAATGTAAAACTCATACTTTTCATAACTGATTTTCTGGCCTGATGTTAACTCAAATATCTATAGAAATGCTTTAATCTTAATAAGCCCAGATTTTGATGCTTGCATAAAAATTATGATATCATCTGCATAGCTTAAGTGAGTGACTGGTAGAATATTTGCGGTCAGGGAAAAATATTGCAAACTGTTATTTTGAAAAATGAAAGAAAGGCTCCTGGAGAAAGATTCAGTAAAGATATTAAACAGAAGAGGAGATAGGGGATCACCTTGTTTGATTCCTCTAGTTGATTTAAAAAACCAACTGGATTACCATTGATGAGCACAGAGAAGTAAGCCTGGGACAGATTATTCATGATTGCCTTAAGAAATTGACCTGAGAAATCAAATTCATGGAGAATACTGTGCAAAAAAACCCCAGCTAACTCTATCAAAAGCCTTTTTCAAATCTAGTTTAAGCATACAATTGGGAACCCTATTTTTTTTTGTCTAAAAACCTAACCATCTCCTGAAGGTATAGGATATTGTCAGAGATATCTCTATTCTTCATGAAAGCAGTTTGGTTATGAGAAATTAGTTTTTCCATGTAGGGTTTCAATCTTTCCATGAGCGCCTTAGAGCAAATCTTGTTAGCAACATTAGAAAGGCTAATAGGTCTGAAATCATCAAAAGAGGATGGGGTAGATTTCTTAGGAATAAGAGTTATCTAAGTGCTAGAGATACCTCTTGGTATGCTAGATCCTAAAAGAAAATCATTCACTGCATATAAAAGGTCATCTTTTATGAAATCCCAGCATTTGATGTAAAATTTACTAGAGAAACCATCAGGCCCTGGGCTACTATTCCTATTCAGCCCCATGACCACTGATTTAAGTTCAGATTCTGTTACAGACCTAGATAAACTATCATTATCTTGCTCAGTGATGATGGAAGGAATCTGGCTAAGGAAATGTGGATAGTAGGTGGAGTCCACAGAGTTTCTAGGTTCAGTTAGCAGGTCTATGAAGTATTTGACAGCTTCATTTTGGATGTCAATACTATCATCTAGCCATTGGCCAAAATAATTTTTGATTTTTGATATATTTAATCTACAGTTCCTCTCCTGAACAGTTTTATGGAAAAATTGGGTATTATTATCCCCACACTTAAACCAATTCAGTCTTGACTTCTGTTTCCAAAAATTTTCTTTTTCTTTTAAAGCTCTAAGAAGAAAGGCCCTTTTTTTTATTAAGAATGATAAGTTCAGATTCTGAATGAGATAAATCATAGATTACTTCCTGTCTTCTGAGGTTATCCTCAGCCATCATTACATTGGAGTCAATATTACCAAAGCTCTCTTTGTTCCATGTTTTAATTATTTTCTTAACTCTAATTAGCTTAAGATATAGCCCCATCATACCTATTTGGTGAATAGGAAGAACTCAGTTTGTTCTAATTAAATCCAAAAATTCAGGCCTATTGAACCAACAGTTGAGAAATCTGAAAGGTTTTGGGTATGAGGGAGTCTGAGTAGCAATTTGGAACAAAAGGGGGGGATGATCCGATGATTGCCTATTGAGGATCTGTATGGAGAAAGCTGGAAAGTTATTGCTCCATTGGAGTGTACACAGACCTCTATCTAATCTTTTCGATGTAGGGTTTCTCAGTCTACCATTGGTCTATGTGAAAATATTCCCTACAGTATTAATCTCCTGTATTCCTTTGGTGTTAATCCAATTATGGAAATCCCTAATGCTACCTAGATTAGGAGAGCTAGGGCCTCTATATTCATCAGGTGTGACAATTGTGTTGAAATCCCCTATGAAAACAGTGTCGTTTAGTGGTAGGAGACCTAGGGCATGCCATAGAATCTTTCTACCTTCTCTATTTCTAAGGGCATAAATAAAAACTGTTTCTATCTGAGATTTAGAGCCAGAATGGATAATTTTAACATTCAGGAATTGCTCATGATGACATATAAGGTTAACAATCAGTGAGTCATTCTATATTAGCCAGATCTTGCCATTATGAAGAGGTGGGTTATTAGAAAAATTCAGTTTCTGCATATAGGAATGGCATTGGGAGTTATCATGCATTGGTTCTATAATACACAGAAGTTGGATTTTCTTTTTCACAATCAAATGTCTCAGTCTGAGCATAGAAGTCTCTATTCCCCTTAGATTCCAAACTAAAAAGTTAAATTTGACAAAGTGTGTCATTGATCAACTGATTTATGGCTTTTAGTGGTAGATCTCAGCATCATCTTATTTAATTGAGACAGGTAATTCTTTTTGGTCTTAATCTTACCTTGACCATCAATCTTACCTGATAGGTTACTTGCAACTAACACATGGTTAGACTGAGAGTGAGTATCTGGAGCAGTTTCACTACCATCATCAAAAGATTCCAGAGGGTCAAGAGATCGACCTTCCTCAGAGTTCGACAGGTCCTCCATATCCTGCAAAACAGCAAATCTGTTTTCCATCTTTCCTTGGTGAGAAAGTGGAGGGTTAACAGGGAACATTGGAAACGAGTCAAGTTGTGGAAACCAATCCCTATGTCATCCTTAGCATAAGTTTTAGGTTTTCAATGTAAACAATTGGATTGAGAAATAGCCCATTTCGTAAACAATTGGATTTTAACTGTAAACAATAAATAGCCCATTTCGTCTTTGTTGTATTTTTTCTTCCTTTCTTTTTTTTCAATCAATTATTATATACTTCATTAATATTTTTATATTTTTTTGTATCATTCCAAAGTATTTATAATAAATTTTATAATCTAATTATAATTTTAACTTTTAAACTAATATCATATTCTATAATAAATATTATAATATCACATTCTCAGTCGATACTCTGTATTACATTATTAACTATTTATCTTTAATTTATGCAATACTTACCGTCCTACTTGTTTCTGTGTCAGGGTTTTCAAAATAATGTTCAAATAAGATACTTAATTAATTAGAAAAATCGTAGTCATGAGATTATCCTTACAAATAGTACATAAATTCGAATAAAAATTGTCTTAGTTCACACATAACAAAAATTACAATAAACTCAATCAACTCGGAAAATGATGACCTTGAAGATGATTTGTACCCTTCCTTTTATCATCTCAAAGAACAAGGTGTCTCTGATGCGTAGGTTGTTTCCCCTAAGGAACACGCTAAACCCTTTGAGGAAAGGGCCTTCATCTTCCCACCCCCCGAGTAGCTCATATGCCAGTCTGTCTCATAGCACCTCAGGACTACGGGGGTCTTCTCAGTCGGTAGGAGTTGTACCATCTCCCACTGGATGTACTAAGTCATAGAAAAAAACATTGATTAGAATTATAAATGTGTATATATACATATGCAATTGTCAACAAATAAAATTTATTCAAGTGCTTTACAAAAGCTGGTATTTTCCCAATGTTCAGTTGGTTCAAAGTGCAGTCGAAACGTGGGCTATCAATAGCCATTGAATGAGGTTTAATGTCAAAGAAAAAAGGCTCTGGGTAACAAAAAGTATTAGTTTTTACGAAGCGTGAAGTTTTGTTAGTAAATATATATGTTAATAGGTGGAATACCTGAAAAAAGGGTCGATTAGATGATCCTTCGCCAACCATTAGTCTTGCATCATAAGTGGAAATGTTAAGTGGGAAACTAGTGTATAAAATGCAATATGCAACGTCGGCACATCCGTTGCAGGTGCATGTCAGTACAAAGTAGTGGTTTAGTCAACATACACATGCTACCTCATGAACTATTTGGCCAATGCGAACTCAGGACCAAGACATAACCAAAGTCGCAAATTATGAATCTAGCGTATACTTAGTGGCCAAAATGCTACGTCGGTATTATTTTGGTCTCACCAAAGGTTTGATCGACATAGCTACGACATCTGAAATTGAAAATTAAGTTATTGAAATAATGAATATGCGACATCGCATTGATATATCATTGATAAAGTTGTAACCGATATGATACCAACGTCGCAAAATTCAGAGGTAGCAAGGGTAAGAAACCCATAAAACCAGAAAAAATGAACCTTTATACATATCAAAATAAAGTTAAACACTTTGGAGACATACCAAAACATTGTCTAACCAAATTGTAAAGTAAGAATTAAAAAACATATTCATAGACCACAGATCAAACATTGCAAAATAAGAATTACAAAACATGTCCATAGACCACAGATCGAACATTGCAAAGTAAGAATTGTAAAATGTAGGTGTTAGGGGATTAGAAAATCCACACCTTTTTCCAAGGGAGAAGAGAAGGGAGGGGAGGAAGCTGGAGACCGTTGGAATTCACGGGAAATTTTTGGATAGATGCTTAAACTCATTGTTAGGGTTCCCCTATTTATACCCATTTTGTAATGATGTCGTTTTGAACCTCCTTGAAGTATGCAATGTCGCAAACATAAACAGTTTGGGCAACATGATGTCGACCATCTACCGACATGGGTTGAAACCATTGTGTCGTCCATCAACTAGTTCGACTTCGCACCCCAGTCGGACTAGGCAACATGTCGTCAACCACTTAGCGACTTCACAGCTTTACATGATGTCGACCACTTAGCAACTCCGTTACTATATTTTTCTACAACAACAATTTGGTAAGAGGGAGAAGGAGTTACATATGTTAAAAGAGGAAGACGGCTGGAGTTACATATGAAGGATTCAATAACATTGACATACAATTCAAGAAATTAAATTCTTGAAATTAAATTCAAGAATTATAATAAAATTTGACAAATGTTGTTCCGAATTTGAATTAATTTATTTTTAAAAAATGTTTAAAAGTCTGTAATCAGTCAAATCTGGGGGGAAGAATGGTTACATTAAGAACTACAGGCCCAACACCATTTACCACCTCAAAATATAGCGTGTCCCCAACCACGAGTTCCTCCTAATCAAAAAACTTACCAAACCCCTTTGGGTTGAGGGTCTTGTACTTCTTGCCTCCCGAGTAGTGCATCTCATACTCCATTGCATCGCAGCACAGCGGGTAACTTGTACGGCTGTAGGAGCTCTGAAACCTGGTATGGGACGTATTTCTTTATAAACAAAGAACCACATGAATTAGTAATTATGAAAGTAATTTGTAGATAAAGTTAATTGAAAATATAATACATCATGTGTAACAAGGGAGGACTTACCAAAATAAGAATCGAACCTAAGTTTGTTTGGGTAAGAGTGTGGAAAAAGTGTTGAATGACATCCCCGAATGTGGTCTTGGGATGACGATCCTCATCCAAATCGCTAGGAATATGCATTTGATCATTGGAACCGCATATATTGTTATTAGAAAAAAATGAAATGGAATTTAAATCAGAACAATAAATGACTTACCTCAATCAGGGCACATTAACTCAAACCCGCATTGTTATCCATGATTCCTGAAATTCGACATAAACAGGCAAATTTAATCTATTTTGTGGCCCAAAAAAATTACTTAGATGACATTCAATAGCGGTGTCGCTGACATGTATTGTCAAGATAATGTTAAAGTTAACATGTCACCGCGACATCACCACCCAGTCGGTATAACTAATTTGTTAAATGATAACAATGTGACATCACCAAGTGCAGGCTTTGGGAGGAAAAAGTATAAGCGACGTCGCAAACATTTTGGCCGAAAAGAAGTCAAACTGACAAACCAGCAATGTCACATTTTAGACTAACAGGCACATTCTCAATAGCAGAAAATCAGAGCATGAATGATTATAAACAATAAATTTTGGCTTGTTGAGAAATGACAACTTGAAACCCAAATTCCTACATCCTAGAGCAAACATTTATGAAAATTTGACTACAAAAAAATAACAATTGGAATTTCCACCACATGTATATCAAATTTAATGACCATTACAAAAATGAAAGTAATCTAGGGAATCTGAAAAACATACCTTTGAGAAGATAGGGTTAGAGACTGCTGATATTTGCCAAGAAGTTGAATGTTTAAAGCGATGTATGAGGTGGGCTCCTTAAATATTCGTTACAGGTAGTTGTGTTTTCCGCCTCCTGTAAAGTGAGGTCGCAAATAGGTCGATCTGACCAAGAGCGTAGTGAAACCTCAGCAATGTCGATTAATCTAAATGTGGGCCTCACCATTTTAGCCCATTAGCATAGGTTAAGGCCTATATCAGTCCAACTGCACATGCAATGTTGCATATCCATCAGGATTCCAGATATTGGATTGACATAAGATCGATATCGACCCGCATTAATTTGAGCCTCAACATTTTGGCCCTCTATCAGAACAACTGGGCCTGTATTTGACCAAAAAGAGCATGAGTGACTTTAATAATGGTTAATGGTATATAATATACTACAAATTGAAGTTTATAAATTTCCAAAAATTTTATTGACATTCAGTTCGATGGGAATCGATTTTAACACAACCGGTGAACTTTATTGAAGTCTAGCTTGATGGGAACTACCACATAGAATCACATGAACTTTCATATTCTTGGTTTTAGAGGAAATAAAAAGATAATAGAATTCTGTCCATGATAATTTTAAAGCGATATCACATGGCCTTGAGTAAACTGTAGCACATTACATACAAGTATACAAGTTTCCATTCAAAAGAACTTGTGGAAGTATATGTGGATTAAGAGTCGTTTCTTTATCACACTCAGATACTATAAGTTCAACTTCAGATATGAAACTTTCTTTTCGGACCGATCGTAATCGGGTTTGGGACTGGCAATGTAGTTTTTAAAATTTTCACTTAGGTCCCTCCAATAAATTGGGAGAACTTGAAATGTAAAACTGGAGATACACTCAACCCAATCATCAATTGATGACCACAATGTTTCACTATGGTCATGGACGGATATACCGAGGTAATCGTTCATCATTTTTCTTAGTATTCCATTTATACCCTGACGATATAAGTGTTATTAGAACGATAATTTCTACCACATAGAATAGCATGAAATTTCATATTCTTGGTTTTTGAGGTAACAAAAAGATAATGGAATTCTGCCCATGAGAATTTTAAAGTGATATCACATGGCCTAGGGTAAATTGAAGCACATTACATTAAAGTATACAAGTTTCCATTCAGTAGAACATACGGAAGTATATGTGGATGAAGACTAGTTTCTTTATTACACTCAGATAATATAAGTTCAACTTCAGTTTCGAAACTTTCTTTTCGGACAGATCGTAATCAGGTTTAGGACTGACAGTGTATTCTTTAAATTTTGCACTTAGTTCCCTCCGACAAATTGGGGGAACTTGAATAGTAAAACTGGAGAAACACTCTACCGAATCATTGATTGACGACCAAAATGTTCCGCTGTGGTCATGGACGGATATACCGGGGTAATCGTCCATCATTTTTCTTAGTATTCCATTTATACCATTAACATAACTGTTCTAAGAATGATAATTTCCACCACATAGAATTGTATGAAATTTCATATTATTGGTTTTTGAGGAAATAAAAAGATAATGGAATTCAGTCCATGAGATTTTTTAAAGTGATAGCACATGTTCTAGAGTTAATTGTAGCACATTACATTCAAGTATACAAGTTGCCATTAAGTAGAACTTGCGGAAGTATGTATGGATTAAGACCAGTTTATTTATTACACTCGGATACTATAAGTTAAACTTTGGATCTGAAACTTTCTTTTCAAACCGACCGTAATCATATTTTGGACTAACAATGTACTTTTTAAATTTTGCACTTGGGTCCCTCCCACAAATTGGGAGAACTTGAAATATAAAACTTGAGATACACTCAACCAAATCATTGATTGACGACCACAATGTTCTGCTATGGTCATGGACAGATATACTGAGCTAATTATCCGTTATTTTTCTTATACCCTTACGATAAGTGTTATGAGAACGATAATTTCCACCACATAGAATTACATGAAATTTCATATTCTTGGTTTTTGAAGAAATAAAAAGATAATGGAATTCTGTCCATGAGAATTTTTAAAGCAATAGTACATGGACTAGAGTTAATTGTAGCATATTAACTACAAGTATATAAGTTTCCATACTGAAGAACTTGCGGAAGTATATATGGATTGAGATGAGTTTCTTTATTACACTTGGATACTATAAGTTCAACCTCGGGTCTGAAACTTTCTTTTTGGACCGATCATAATTAGGTTTGGGGCTGATGGTGTAGTTTTATAATTGTGCAGTTAGGTCTCTCCAACAAATTGGGAGAACTTGAAATGTAAAAGTAGAGATACACTCAACCGAATCATCGATTGATGACCACAATGTTCCGCTATAGTCATCGATTGATGACCCCTAAACCCTAATCGTCCATCATTTTTCTTAGCATTCCATTTATACCCTTGTGATAAGTGTTATGAGAAAGATAACTTCCACCACATAGAATCACATGAAATTTATATTCTTGGATTTTAAGGAAATAAGAAGATAGTGGAATTCGGTCCATGAGAATTTTTAAAGCGATAGCATATGGCCTAGGGTAAATTGTAGCACATTACTTACAAGTATACAAGTTGCCATTTAGAAGAACCTGAGGAAGTATATGTGGATTAAGAACAGTTTCTTTATTACAGTCGGATACTTTAAGTTCAACTTTGGATCTGAAACTTTCTTTCGGACCAATCATAATTGGGTTTGGGGCTAATAGTGTACTTTTTAAATGTTGCAATTAATTCCCTCCGATAAATTGGGAGAAATTGAAATGTAAAATTGAAGATACACTTAAACGAACCATCGATTGACGATAAAAATGTTCCGTTATGGTCCCGGAAGGATATACCGGGGTAATCGTCCATCATTTGTTTAATATTCCATTTTTACCATTACGATAAGTGTTATGAGAGCAATAATTTTCACCATATAGAGTCGCACAAAATTTCATATTCTTGGTTGTTAAGGAAATAAATAGATAATGGAATTATATCCATTAGAACTTTTAAAGTGATAACACATGGCCCAGGGTAAATTGTAGCACAACTTAAAAGTATACAAGTTGCCATTCAGAAGAAATTGCAGAAGTATATGTGGATTAAGACCAGTTTCTTTATTACACTCCGATACTATAAGTTCAACTTCGGATCTGAAACTTTCTTTTTGGACAGATCGTAATCGGGTTTGGAACTGATAGTGTACTTTTTAAATTTTGTACTTAGGTGCCCCCAAAAAATTGGGAGAAGTTGAAATGTAAAACTGGTAATACACTCAACCAAATCCTCAATGGACAAACATTGGTTCCGCTATTGTTTTGGACGGATATATCAGGGTAATCATCCTCCAGTTTTCTTATTATTCCATTTATACCCTTACGATAAGCTTTATGAGATTGATAATTTCCACCACATTGAATAACATGAAATTTTTATTCTTGGATTTTGAGGAAATAAAAAGATAAAAGAATTCTCTCTATGAGAATTTTCAAAGCGATAGCACATGGCCTAGGATAAATTGTAACACATTACTTACAAGTATACAAGTTGCCATTTAGAAGAACTTAGGGAAGTATATATGGATTAAGACCAGTTTCATTATTGCACTCGGATACTATAAGTTTAACTTCATATCTGAAACTTTCTTTCAGACTAATTGTAATCGGGTTTGGGACTGACAATGTACTTTTTAAAATTTGCACTTAGGTCCTTCTGACTATTTAGGAGAACTAGAAATTAAAAACTTGAGCTACACTCAACCGAATCCTCGATTGACGACCACAATGTTCTGCTATTGACATTAACGGATATATCAGAGTAATCGTCCATCATTTTTCTTACTATTCCATTTATACCCTTACGATAAGTTTTATGTAAACGTTGATTTCCACCGCATAGAATAACATGAAATTTCACATTTTTTGTTTTTGAGGAAATAAAAAGATAGTGGAATTATGTCCATATGAATTTTTAAAGTGGTAGCACATGGCCTAGTGTAAATTGTAGCACATTGCTTACAATTATACAAGTTGCCATTTAGATGAATTTTCGAAAGTATATATGGATTAAGAACAGTTTCAGTATTACACTCAGATACTATAAGTTCAACTTCGGATCTAAAAATTTCTTTCAGACCGATCGCAATCGGGCTTGGGACTAATAGTGTACTTTTTAAATTTTGCACCCAGGTCCCTTTGACTATTTAGGTGGACTTTAAATGAAAAACTGGAGCTACTCTAAACCAAATCCTCGATTAACGACCACAGTGTTCCATTATTGTCATGGACGGATATATCGGGGTAATCGTCCATTCCATTTATACCCTTACCATAAGTGTTATGAGAATGATAATTTCCACCACATAGAATCGCATGAATTTCATATTTTAAGTTTTTGAGGAAATAAAACGACAATGGAATTCTGTCCATGGGAATTTTTAAAGCGATATAACATGGCCTATGGTAAATTGTAGCACATTACTTAGAAGTATACAAGTTGCCATTTGGTAGAGCTTTCGAAATTATATATGAGCTAATACAAGTTTCGTTATTACACTCGGACACTATAAGTTCAACTTCGGCTCTGAAACTTTCTTTTCACCGATCGTAATCGGGTTTAGGATTGATAGTGTAATTTTTTAATTTTGTACTGAGGTCTCTTCAAAAAATTTGGCGAACTTAAAATGTAAAACTGGAGCAACACTCAACCAAATCCTCGATTGATGACCACAATGTTCCACTATTGTCTTGGACAGATATATCAGGGTAATCGTCCGTCATTTTTCTTAGTATTCCATTTATAGCATTACGATTAGTGTTATTAGAACTATAATATCCATCACATAGATTCACATGAAATTTCATATTATTGGTTTTTGAGGAAATAAAAAGAGAATGGAATTCTATCCATGAGAATTTTTAAAGCGATAGCACATGGCCTAGGGTAAATTGTAGCACCACTTAAAAGTATACAACTTGCCATTTAGAAGATCATGCGGACGTATATTTGGATTAAGACCAGTTTCTTTATTACACTCAGATACTGTAAGTTCAACTTTGGATCTGAAACTTTCTTCTTGGACTGATCGTAATCGGGTTTGGGACTTGTACTTTTGAAATTTTGCAATTAGGCCCCTTTGAAAAATTGGGAGAACTTGAAATGTATGACTTGAGAACTCACCTGAATCCTCCATTACCAACCATCTTAATCCATATATACTTTCGCAAATACTTCTAAATGGCAACTTGTATACCTGTAAGTAATGTGCTAAAATTTAACCTAGTCCATGTGCTATCGCTTTTAAAAATTCTCATGGAAAGAATTCCATTTATTTTTTATTTCCTCAAAAACCAAGAATATGAAATTTTATGCGATTCTATGGGGTGGAAATTATCGTTTTCATAACACTTATCGTAATGGTAAAAATGAAATACTTAGAAAAATGACGGATGATTACCTCGATATATCCATCCACGAAAATAGCGGAACACTGTGATTGTCAATCGAGGATTTGGTTGAGAGTTTCTCCAGTTTTACATTTCAAGTTGTCCCAATTTTTCAGAGGAACCTAAGTGCAAAATATAAAAATTACATTGTCAGTCCTAAACCCTATTAAGATAGGTTCAAAAGAAAGTTTCAGATCCGAAGTTAAAGTTATAGTATCCGAGTGTAAAAATTAAACTGGTCTTAATCCATATGTGTTGGAATTATCGCTCTCATGGCACTTATCATAATTGTATAAATGGAATACCAAGAAAAATGAAGAACGATTAACCTGATATATCTGTCCATTATAAAAGAGGAACATTATGGTCATCAATCGAGGATTCCGATGAATGTAGCTCCAGTTTTACATTTCAAGTTCTCCAAATTGTCAGAGGGACCTAAGTGAAAATTTTAAAAAGTACAATGTCAGCCCCAATCCGATTAAGATCGGTCCAAAAGAAAGTTTCAAATCTGAAGTTGAACATATAGTATCCGAGTGTAATAAAGAAACTGGTCTTAATCCACTTATACTTCCGCAAGTTATTCTAAATGTCAACTTGTATGCTTGTAAGTAATGTGCTACAATTTGCCCAAGGCCATGTGCTATATCTTTAAAAATTCTCATGGGCAAAATTTCATTATCTAACTAAGAATATGAAATTTCGTGCGATTCTATGTGGTGGAAATTATCATTCTCATAACACTAATCGTAAGGGTATAAATGGAATACTAAGAAAATTGATGGATGATTACCCCGATATATCAGTCTATAACAAAATATATCAGTCTTGCGACATTGCAGCCTGAGGGCCATATTGCACTAGATGTTGCATCTTCAGTAGTAGCTACCTCTGTGTTGCCTGGAGGAAGAACTACACATTCCTATTTCAAGGTGCCACTTGATTCTTCTGACAACAAAGTTTGTCAATTCAGCAAGCAGTGTGGTTTGGCAAAGTTAATAATAGAAGCTAAGTTGATTCTTTGGGATGAGGCCACAATGGAAAAATGTCAATCATTAGAGGCTTTGGATATGTTACTAAAAGATCTCATGGATTCCGATGCTTCATTTGGTAGTAAGGTTGTTCTTTTAGGAGGAGATTTTAGGTAGACTTTACCTATCATACAAGGTGCATCAAGAGATGGAACAGTTCAAGCATCCATTGTATATTCTCATTTGTGGCCATAATTGGAAAAGTTCCATCTTCAGCAAAATATGAGGGCCTTAAATGATCCTGAATTTTGCTCTTTTTTACTATGTATAGGTGAAGGGACAGAACATATTGACTGCAATGAGGAGATCAAATTGCCTGCTCACATTGTTATCCCATATATTGGGAAAGAACCATCCATCCAAAAGTAAGTCATTTTAATAATTTTCACACAAGTCATCTAGATACCGAATGGATTATCAATGGGGGCATTAACAATATTTGAATTGTTTGCAGGTTGATTCAATGTGTGTTCAAAGATTTAGCTGCATATACAGTAAATCCAATTGACATGATAGGAAGGTGTGTTTTGGCTGCAACAAATGTTGTTGTTGACAGCATAAATAACTTTTTAATTGATTCTTTTCCTAGCACCCCGGCATTATATATTAGTACAGATTGAACTTTGAGTGAAAACCATCAGAGTGATCATGAGGATTTTCTTAATACACTTAATCCAAAAGGTCTCCCACCCCATAAATTAGTGTTGAAGCCAAATTGTCCTATCATGCTCGTACGTAATTGGAATCCAACTGGGGGATTGTGTACCGGAACTCGATTAATTTTTCGTGAGCTGTGCTAATCAACCATTAGGGTAGAGATAGCTTTTGGCCTTTTCAAGGGTAAACAAGTCTTTATTCCTAGAATACCAATAATTTGTGACCAAGGTAGTATGACCTCCATCCCACTTAAATGGTTTCAGTTCCCAGTAAGAGTCTGCATGGCTATGACAATCAATAAGTCCCAAGGCCACAGACATTAGATTTTGTTGGACTATATTTAGAACAGCCCGTGTTTTCCTATGGTTAGTTATATGTCGCTTTATCCCAAGCAAAAACCTCTGAATCTATCAAGGATCTTTTGACACCTCCAACATTTGAGGGCACGAGACTAAATAATAAAACTAAAAATATAGTTTACAACGAGATTTTTGAACAGCAGTAGCTGTTATATTTTTATTGATTTTGTGCTCCCCGTTTTGGATCTGCAGCATTTTGCCTTTTTCTGCTGCATATTTTGCGATATACGGGTTGATTTTGTCTTCTCCTTTTGGATTTGTTGTATTTTTTTGGAGGCCCCTGATTTTTGGATTTAATGGGTTTTCGGAGCTCCTTGATTTTTGGATTTCCAGGTATTACCTTATTCCATTTTCTATAGATGCCTTTAAGAATGTTCTTCAAGTCTAAATTCTTTATATATCTTGCTTTCGTTCTTTTCTAGCTATGCAAGGAATGTTTTTTTTAATAGATTTTGGCTTCTGTGCAGTTAATGTTAATGTGCAGGTTTCAGCTTTTAAAATTATTGTCCAATATAATGCAATGAGAATGTGGTTATGTATATCTCATCGAAGCTATATTAAAGGTATGAGTTTAATAGTTCTTCAGATAGTTAACTGTAGTGATACAATATTCAAAACATTTCTCAGCATTGACTCCTGATCTGAAATTTTTTTGATGAGAAGTTGTCCTTTTGGTTCTGTGTGTGTTTATTCCGGTGAATGTGTTGATATTCAGCTATTTGTTATGTACTTGTTGCAGAATAAGCCTCCTGATTGACAATATTTTGCTAGTATCATTACTTTACATCTGACCAACTCTACCATCAGTTTTTTCAAGGAGAACAATGCTAGCAATGTCACTGCAGCTCTCATGGCACGATTGGCTCCCAAAGAAAAGGTATGCAGTCTGAATCATTTTGGTTTTCCTTGTTATCAAATTGTGTTCTAAGATCGCACCTTTATACTTAAAATTCAAGTGGAGAGGTTTGAGTACAGGGTTCCAGTGGAGAGGTTCGAGTACAGGGTTCGAGTGGACAGGGTTCGAGTGGGGATGGTTCCAGTGGATTTAGGGTTTAGGGTTTCGAGTACAGGGTTCGAGTGGAGATGGTTCGAGAGGAGAAGGTTCGAGTGGAGATGGTTCGAGAGGAGAAGGTTCAAGTGGAGAGGGTTCAAATGGAGAGGTTCAAATGAAGAGGGTTCGAGTGGAGAGGGTTCGAGTGGAAAGGGTTCGAGTGGAGAGGGATCGAGTGGAGAGGTTCGGGTGGAGAGGTTCGAGTGGAGAGGTTCAAGTGGAGATGGTTCGAGTGGAGATGGTTTCAGTGGAGAGGGTTCAAGTGGAGAGGTTCTATTGGAGAGGGTTTGAGTGGAGACAGTTTAAGTGGAGAGGGTTCCAATAGAGAGGTTCGAGTGGAGCTGGTTTGAGTGGAGAGGGTTCTAGTGGTGTGGGTTCCTATGGAGAGGTTCGAGTGGAGAGGTTCGAGTGGAGAGGGTTCAAGTGGATAGGTTCGAGTTGAGGGTTCGAGTGGAGAGGGAGTGGAGAGGGTTCCAGTGGAGATAGTTCAAGTGGAGAGGTTTGAGTGGAGACGGTTCGAGTGGAGAGGGTTTGAGTACAGGGTTCAAGTGGACAGGGTTTGAGTGGAGGGTTCGAGTGGACAGGGAGTGGAGAGGGTTCCAGTGGAGACAGTTCAAGTGGAGACAGTTCAAGTGGAGAGGTTCGAGTGGAGATGGTACGAGTGAGAGGGTTCGAGTGGACAGGGTTCGAGTGGATAGGGATCGAGTGGACAGGGTTCGAGTGAAGAGGTTCGAGTGGAGAGGGAGTGGAGAGGGAGTGGAGAGGGTTTCAGTGGAGAGGGTTCCAGTGGAGACGGTTCAAGTGGAGAGGTTTGAGTGGAGATGGTTCAAGTGGAGAGGCTTCGAGTACAGGGTTCGAGTGGACAGAGATCGATTGGACAGGGTTCGAGTGGACAGGGTTCGAGTGGACAGGGTTCGAGTGGACAGGGTTCGAGTGGAGAGGTTCGAGTGGAGAAGTTTGAGTGGAGATGGTTCGAGCGTAGAGGGTTCGAGTACAGGGTTCGAGAGGAGAGAGTTCAAGTACAGGATTCGAGTGGAGAGGGTTCGAGTGCGGATGGTTCCAGTGGATTTAGGGTTTTGGGTACATGGTTCGAGTGGAGGGTTTGAGTGGGGAGGGTTCGAGTGGAGAGGGTTCGAGTGGAGAGGTTTGAGTGCAGGGTTCGAGTGGAGAGGTTCGAGAGTACAAGGTTCGAGTGAAGAGGGTTCGAGTGGAGAGGTTCAAGTGGAGGGGGTTCAAGTGGAAAGGGTTCGAGTGAAGGGTTCAAGTGGAAAGGGTTCGAGTGGAGTGGGTCAAACATGTCAGGAGCACATCAGTGAACACATCAGTGAAATCAGGTACAGTGTAGTACTGTTCCACCTTCTCCTCAAACTGTTTGATGACCAGAATGTTTCATCATTTTCCCTACTCAATTAAATAAACTATGCACAAAGCACATCTAACTTTCCTCTGACATTGTTCTTTTTTTTTCATCCAAACCCTTTCCAAAAAATCTGGAAAAGGTATTGTTTACTATATAGTTAGCCCTACTTTATTGGGTTCTTTTTTTCCTTTCATCTCTTTTTGCACAGTTTCTTCTACTCTTTCTTCTTATCTTACTATATACATACATATATATTATAACTATAATACATTTGCGTAGATATACTTACCTTTCTTCCTTAGCTTCATCATAACTGCAGCTCCTCTGAAAATAACATCCTTCAAAAAATTAAAGGAAGATCTTTCACTCATTGTAACTTCCTTTAAACCCCTTTCCTTATTTGTTCTCTCTTTTTTATGTTATTAGACAATTTCAAAACATTATGCTAATGTTGTTCTCCTCTGTTGATCTCTGTAAAATATAATTATTACACCAGCAACGTAAATGCTCTACAAATATAGAATCTGATAAATAAATAGAATTATACATGTTTTATACTCTGGATTTTCATACTTCAAAGCTTTACTGAAATACTAAACCAGTTGGAGCTGTCATTGTATGTGATGCAGGAACTATGGCATCGGAAAAACTCATTGATAAGCTTAGCAATACTAATCACCCTTGGATCAGAGTTGTTACAGTTGACGAAAAATTCTCTGCATTTCAAAGTCCAAAAAGTCCTACAAAATTGCAAAGGTTCATTTTTTCTGATGAAAAGGCAATCAACCAATGTATTATATATAATAGCCTATCATACAATAATTTCTCATGCTGATAAGTTTACTGATTATATAGGGAGCCAAAGTGGAAGGTATAATGTTCAACAAAGCATATGAAACCATGAGCCATAAAATTAAGGTTTATAAGAGGTACAAGATATCGAATGCAAACATAAAAGAAATTGACCCCAAGTATAAAAAAAGGGGGGATATAGCAATTCAGTGGATCATCGACACCAGCATAGTTATTGAAGAAATGCCTGATTCACACCATCTTATTTCGGTTCAGCATCCCTATGTTCTATTTGAAAGAATCCATGAACATCTCAATAAACTTGAAGAACTCATATGTAATTATTTTCTAATGCATTTCCTTAACTTAAAGCTGAAAATTTATTTTGTCTTTACTAATGGTATAAAATTACAGATGTTTTAGGGGTTGTTGCTCAATGCCTCCTAATTTGCACTGTCAAAACAACAACTGGCTCTAAAAAAAGTTCCGAAGTTTGTTCTTATTGATGAAAAGTAATGATAAGTTTTGTTGGAAAATTATTATCCAATTATCTTCTACAATTCAATTTCCCTTAATGTTTGTCATCCATGTTTAGATTACAACCTTTGGCTTTCACTATGTAGCAAGAATTCATTCCAAATGAAGGCAAATAATTGCAAGACACTGTGGATGACCTGCCAGTGCTCATTTGTTGTCGAGTCAAGGTTGATTCCTTTCAAGGTATCATATTCGTAAAACCAATGTGTCATTACTGTCTAACCTCAATTTCATTATCAAACAACTTATATTAGCATTCTCAGTTTTTCTTTATTTAGGGATAGAAATATCAACACATTACAGATCATCCCTTTTAATTGATGTCGCTGACAATCAATCTTTGAAACTGAAAAAAATTGTACTATTTTTTTACATTTATCTCATGACAAGTGTATTTAAGGAAATGCTTACATTTATTGCTATAATAATTTTGCATGGCAAAAGAGCACCACAAAGAGATCATGAATACCATCGCTAGCTTGAACCAATTCTCTCTGAAAATTCCAGCGACAACTTTAGATGTTGTCTACACTTCAGTTGGTTATATTCTACCAACTCAAAAAGTAAAAATGATGCTACGTTTTTCCCCAGTAGCATGTTTTGCTGTTTATTTTGGCCGTTATTTGTGACTGAGCAATTTTCTTGAAAAATAGATGGTGACCTCAGAGGTGAAAATATCTTTCAGAGACTCTCTCAGAATTATTACTATATGGCTTGCGTAAAATGTTTTCATTCAACAACTCCCTCCTTAGATTATGAATTCACCTGCAATTTATGCCAAGAGAGACAACTTGCTCAACCAAGGTTATAAGTCAACCAACTCCTTTCATTATTTATTGTTATTGTCTTAAGAATATATATTTGTTTAAATACCTTATAGTTAGTATATGTCTGCTATTCTTATTATCATGAACGTGTTATTTGCGTAGGTGTCGCTTCGAAGCATATCTTATCGATGACAGTGGTATTATCACTGTTATCTTCTTCGGTGAACCTGCTGAGAAATTATTGGGCTTAACAGCAATGGAAGCTATTGACGGAGTCACGCAGGTTAGTGCCTTCTATTTTGACATGTGAATCTGCTCTTTTAACATTCCTATAGTTATTATGCCTCAGTCAATTTGTTTTAAAAAAACATTCCAAAAAATTAAAACCCATGATTTGGGTTTAGACATAACATAGTTTTTCTATTCATAAACTTCTAGGAATACATTGAAGATCAACATTCCATTATTGACAATGTTGACTATGTTGTCCAAATTAAAATCTCTAAATTAAAGGATGGCCAGCTTAGCCTGAGGTACACCGTCATTAATTTTGCTGAAAAGAAATCCTTGTAAGCCCAGGGTTCAACCCTACATTTTCCAAAAAAAAGGTGATGATCAATCACATTTGGAGATTAAAACTCCACTTGCTGCAACACAATAACTAACTATTCATGGTACAACTGCATTTAATCTCATTTAACACTCATACCTCATGAATACTTTTGCTTAGTTCCTAATGAAAATATAATGCATGTTCCTTCAATGACAGGCTCTGGAGCTTCTCAACCACCTCGATAAAAGGCAAAAAAGAACCTTCTTTCCCAACTTGAAAATGAGGAACTTGAACTATCAAGGGCAGATGGGAAGAAACCAAAATTAGGCTGACTCCAACACAAGCCTACATATATGTAAACAACTTTTTTCACATCTTTAAGATGTCTTTTGCTGCAAATGACCTCTAAGCCTAAGAAATTAAGGTTGTAGTAGTGTGTTAGGATAAATTCAGCAAGAATCCATTTCCTTAGAACATCCCTTTTGCAAATGTGAATCACTAAAAACATGTAGGTAATATGCATGCGTTTATAGTTTCGAATATTCTAATTATGTAATAAGATATGTAAACAATGCTTATTAAAATGTCATTAGTACTTTCTACTTTGAAATTTTTACCTATTCCTACATGAGAATGGTACGTTGCTTTAGTTGATAGCTCGAGTTAATTATGAGTTTTAATTACATGTAAACTTAGTACATTTTTTTTATATAAAACTCACCTGAGTGAGGGGGTGTATATTAGGCTCCCCGTGCCTTTCAAAAATAAGATAGTAGCAGAGAATATCAGAAGTTCAATACGTGTAAACTATAGTGGAAGCTAATTACAAGCTGATGTTAACCCAAAACCTACATCTAAAAATCCTATCTCGATGAAGGAGATGGCCCTATATCCCGCTCAAGGACAAACTATGGCCTTACACGTTCTTGACTCCACACCCCAGTGTCGACAAGAAGAGGTGACCTTCCATAGAGTCCCCTTGAAATTATCTTCCCCCAAAGATAATTGCTGAAATTTGTAAACTCCATGAAGCTGATACTCCACATCTGTCCCTCTCTTCTGTACCTTTCAACTTGAAAATCCCTCGCTTCAGCTCCTGAAACAGAAACTAATGGCCAGCAGTAAGTAGTTTGAGACAAAGATATCCAACTAAATCCATGCATTTTAGATGGTACATAATCAAACACTTACAGAATGTAAAATAGCAGAATTGTTCTAATCCATCAGAAACTGACAGCCAGCAGTAATCCTAAAATTGCATGCTAAAAAATATAGCTATATTCTTCTAAGAGAAGGTAAACTATGTTTATCTACAATTATTATAGCTTTCAACTCTCTCGGTAACTGAGTATAGCATTTGAAAGTTTTTACCTGATTTGAGCTGCCCATTTTAGCTAGGAAATCTGCTGCTCCATTGGCTTCTCTATAGATATGATTTATAGAGACATTAACCTTTTTCATTAGTTCCCAGATTGTCCTTACTTCCTCCATGATGTTCCAGTGAGGCTGGAATTGTTTTCTTAAAACCTTAATGAGCATTTAGTTGTCACTTTCAATCTGTAATTGATCAATACCCATAGAGATTGCCAACTGTAAACCTGATCTGAAATCCCCTGCTTCAGCATGAAGGAGAGAGGGGCTGCTTATCTTCTGAGCATCTTCTATTAACATGTTACCCTCAGAATCTCTTATAATTGTTCCAGTTCCTGCCTTATCTGAATTCTTCCATGAACCATCTGTATTTAGTTTATAGAAGGGTGGTGCAGGACCTTTCCAGGAAACACTAATAGGACTACCATGTTTTTGTTAATTGTTAATAAGTAACCTTGGCAAAGCATTGGATAAATCCCATTTGAAGTTTAGTTTGTAGGCTAACAGAATATCATTGAAGAGGTGTAAATTTTTCCTAAACATCTGTATGATGTTAGGCTTTACACTTTCATGATAGTGTTTGTTCCTAAAACACCATATAATCCATACTACTAAACAGGGGATAATACGAATCAGTTTCTTGTGATCTGGAAAATTTGTGTAATTCCAGTATTGGAAATATCTATCTCACAGTTATGGAGTACGCTTTGTTGGAACATTGCAGATAGTATCTATCCATGTCCATAGTTTCTTAATTTCTTTGCAAGAATTAAAACTATGGTGCATACTCTCTTCATCTCTGAAACAAAAACAACAAATGGATGGTAGATTGAAAGATAGATCCTTTAATACATCAGGAAGGGGAATGAATTTGTTTAGCATTTTCCAATTCATAATACATACTTTTTTAGGCATAATTGAGGACCAGACATGGTTTAAAGAGTGTACACCTGTTCTCTTATTTCTGATTAGTTCATAAGCACTTTTCAGAGTGAACTTTCCATTTTCAGTAGGTTTCCATATTAGAACATCCTCATATTCAAGAAAAGTGGCTTGATTTTTGTCCAGTTCAGTAATTATGTATTCTGGAAAATGAGGTTTCAGCTAGTTGATATATACTTGTCTAATAGTTAAAAATTCAGCAACTGTCAAGTCAGGGAAAGGATTGATTAGATTGTTGTCCCATAACCTATACAGTCGACCACAAGATGACCAACCAGAGGCCCAAAAAGAAACTTCCCCTTTCCCTACTTGTATTTTGGAATTCATAATGGCTATATCTTGAATATCTTTGATTCTCTTCCAGGTTTTGGAAGTTTTGTGGTGATCTGGAATTGACAACATAAATTGTGACCAAAGAGACCTTCCCACTTGTAGCTTTCACCATAATTTAATGGAGAAGTTTTGAACCAGAGTCTCAATATTTTTAAAACCTAAGACATTTTCCTCGATTGGATAACACAAACTTGGATAAGACCTCTAAAATCTCTTCTTTTGTGAGGATTCTGAGTTGAAGGTCCATAAGAATTTTCCAAGTTGTTTGTGAATTACATCAGTAATGTGTTTAGTTGGTTTTAAAAATGTGATATGATGTATTGGAATAGATGACAATATATATACTTAATCAGAATTATGTTTCCAGCTTGAGATAAAAGTTTGTTTTTCTAGTTATTTATTTTTGACTGTATTGATGATATAATGCTTGAGAAGTAGACATTTTTATTCCTACCAATGTAAACTGGGTAGCCTGGATATTTAAATGAAAAATTGCCCTGTAACATTCCTGTTGAACTTTTAATATCACCAATAATTCTGGTGGGGTAGTGTTTGGCAATATAAAAGGAGGACTTTTCAAAGTTTATCTTTTGACCTGTAGCCATTTCATAGGATTGTAGAAAACAATTTAGTGTTTTAAATCCTAATTTTGAATAATTCATTAAGATTACAGTATCATCTGCAAAAGACAGATGAGAGATCTTCTAAATGGGATTAGGTAGCTTATAGATTTTCAGGTTTGAGTACTGAAATAGGAAATTTATGTTCCTTGAAAAAGCGTCTGCCATTAAGATGAATATAAGTAGAGATGAAGGGTCTCCTTGCTTTAACCCCTTGGTTGCTTGGAATAAACCATATGCTGAACCATTTATCAAGATGGATAAAAAGGCTTATCTTAAGTTTTTCATTATTAGATCTATTAATTTGATTGAGAATCCAAATCGACCTAATAACTTGGACAAAAAGGACCAAGAGACTCTATCAAATGCTTTCATCATATCAAGCTTTATGATCATGTTAAATCCTTTGGTTTTAGAATTAATGAATGAGGCAAGTTCTTGCATTAGAAGAAATTTTCTAAAATATCCCTTCCTGAGACAAATGTTATTTGTTCTAGGCTTATTATGGAGTCCATAATTGGCTTTAGCCTTTCAGGGAGGATTTTGGTTAATATTTTATTAATAAAATTACAGAGACTAATTGGTCTGTAGTCTGTGAAGGATGAACAAACCTCTTTTTTTGGTATTATGATGATTAAAGTGGCTGAAATTGATTTTGGAATGTTGGCTAAAATGAAGAGGTCATGTATAGCATGTAGGACATCTGTGTTTATGATATGGCAGCATTTTTTATAGAAAACCCCAGAAAATCCATTCGGCCCTGAAGCTAAATGTCCATTTATTGTTTTAACTATGTTTGTTAATTCTTCCATGGTTACAGGTTTAGTAAGTTCATAGTTCATTTCTTCAGTAATTTGCTTTGGAATATTTTTTAATAACCAAGCAATATTAATGCCAGAAGGATCTTTGAACTCTTCCTGTAATAAATTAGAGAAGAACTTAACACCCACTTCTGCAATTTCCTCGTGTGTATTTAATGTTATACCAGTTTCAGTTTTAATTGAGATTATGGCTTGTCTTTTATGCTTAGATTTAACTTTTTGATGGTAAAATTTTGTGTTTTGATCACCATCTTTTAGCCATTTTACTCTGGATTTCTGCCTCCAGTAAATTTCCTGATTCTTTAGAGCCAAAATTAACTTTGCTTTTGTTTTATTTAAGTTTTCCAAGTTAGC
Organism: Rubia yunnanensis; assembly: GCA_037428765.1. Lineage (NCBI taxonomy): Eukaryota > Viridiplantae > Streptophyta > Magnoliopsida > Gentianales > Rubiaceae > Rubia > Rubia yunnanensis. Next base: position 22,696,417 of record CM075071.1, on the reverse strand, counting down.
TTGTGATTCATTCTGTTGGAGGACAGATTCTGCTTGAAAAAAATCTTCCTCACAAGTTTTGACTGTATCAAAGATATTTCAAAAGGTGTGTTTATTCCAGAATTTGAGAGCATTTTTTAAGTTTTTTAGCTTGAATAAGAAATTTCCAATTCCCAGTTTATTTGAGGGGATGTTCCATGAATCTTCTACAATCATCATAAAAGTTGGATGATTTATCCAACATTCTTGGAACCTGAAAGGGGTTGGTTTATTAAATTATTTAGGTTCAGCTATGGTAAATAGTAAGGGGGAATGGTCTGATTGCCCTCTTGCTAATGTTTTAATGCTGGATTCTCTAAATATTCCCCACCACATATTGTTAGATAACCCTCTGTCTAACCTTTTCCAAACCCTTCCTTTGGATCTCATACCAGTCCAAGTAAAAAGTGGTCCAGATGTTGGAATTGTAGACATGTTGGTTTTTTTTGGAAATTATTAAAATTCTGTATACTTCTTGGTTCAGGCTAAGATTGACCTAGATATTCTTCTATGGAACTTATGACATTAAAATCTCCTATTAAACTTAATGGTGAATTGTTATGGTTCAGCACTTGTTTCCACAGTTTATTCCTTTTAGTTACAGAATGCTTGGCATAAATGAAACCTGTGAAACAATCTTGTGTTAACAAATGATTTTTGGATTTGGTTAATATCATTTGCTTATCCACTGAGATGATCTGCATTTGAATTGAATCATCCCACAGAATCCAAATTTTACAATTTGGATCTGAGAAGTGATGTTCAAAATTAGTCTGGAAGGCTACTTTCTTGATGGAGTAGGCATCTAACATTGGCTCAATTATGGTTAGGATATTGATTTTATTTCTTGTTTTAATATCATTCAACCTATTTATAGTGGCAGAGTTTCCCACCCCCCTTGCATTCCATACACATATCTTCAAACCTGTCATTGAGATGATTTATTATATGTTGACGCTAAACGGGTAAGAACCGTTTTTGGGGTTTGAGTATAAGATTTTTTACTATATCTTCTATTCTTATTTGATTCAGGATTGTCCAAAACATCTTTTGAATTTATTAAGTGGTTGAAGTTGTTCTGTGATTCCTTTAGAGTGGATTTAGAGTGTTCAATATCATCTACAGACAGAGTGTCCTGAGTTGGCATTGAACTTCTGTTGAGTTTGGAGTTGAAAGATAGAAGTGGAAAATTTCCTCCATTTATTTCTATAAAATCTTCTTCAGTGCTTTCAGTTTCAACCGTAGCATTGTTAGACTCAGAAATAAGGTTATCTGTTTGCTGATCCTTATGAATCGTATTAGGGATGGTTTCTGATACAGGGGGTGAAATTGATATCTTGAATGGTATTAAATTTTCAACAATATGATTATTGTTGCTCATATGATCATTAGCAGTTAATGGAACTGCTTGTTTCATATGTAGAACATCAAGGTTGATAGAAGGGACAGAATCTGAGTTCTGTTTCTTAGTAAAACCTTCAGTACATATAGGTAAATTACTTACTGAAAAATTAGTATCATGTTCCATAATAAGTGCTTCTGTGTCTTTAATGTTTATATTATTAACAACATGATCAGTACTCAGATTAGCTTGTGGTGACTTCCCTGTGGACACATTTCCAGTAAGGTGAGTGTTTATGAAAGGAACCTGGGAACCTTGACCAAGGTTTGAGACTTCAGAACTTGAAATATTTTTCTTGATTTGTCTCCTGTGCTCCTTTCTGAACATCTTTATGAGCAGGGGTATTGTTGCTTTGGTTTGAAACCTTGTTAAAAGTAGCTTTAGTAGCCTGCAGTGGAGTGTTATCTTTGTTCCTACTGACAGGTATATATATTTTATCCTGAGAAGTTAAGCCTGAAGAGGAAGATTTTGTGCCATTACCAGTAGGTCTTCTCTATTCACCTTTTGTGCCATTACCTGTATTGATGGAAGGTCTCCAGGCATGAAGCGTTGACTGGCTTTGGTCATTCCTACAAGAGGTGTTAGAGTGTCCTAATTTGAGGCATTTAGCACAGTATTCAGGCATACCCTCGTATTCTAAATATTGCCAAAATCCTACTCTCCTATAATCTATCCAAATCCTTTCCAACTATGTTTTCGTGATATCTATTTCCACACAAACCCTAGCTACATGTGGTCTGGATCGACTCAACGTAGCTTTATCTACCTTTACTGGTTTCCCTATAATATTACCCAATGATATCAATACCCATTCATCAAACAATTGTTGGGAGAGGCCATACATAGCAATCCATATGGGGCATACGGGGGAATCCACATTTGGGGAAAAGTTAGGTTCCCATTGGTAATTCAAAGTGAATATGAACCAAAGTTCCATACCTTGTAAAGCCATCATCGATAGTAATCCTCCTGTAAGGATAATCGAATCAGTACCTGACGATTATCCAAAAGCGAGATATCCATGTGGCCTTTGAAATCAGCAGTTTAGAAATCCCTTCAGAGGCGATCCAGTTGCGGTCTGCTCCGAGCAAATTTTCCTATTAGGGTTAGCCGTAATGGACCCTCGAGCCTTTCGCATTCGTCGATGTTGAAACTCAATCCTGGTTCCCCTAAATGTTCTATTAGTTGTTTTGGATTGAATGGACCTCTAGGTTGGGAAGGGATGGAATCAGTGGTAGGGTGAAGAGATCGTAGCAATTCTCTGCCAAGGGCTTGTTTTAGGAGAAGGCCGGTTGAGGTTCTGGCAGCGGTGGTGGCTCTGCCATGAGGTGTTGCCGTTAGCAAGGTGGTGGTTTTGTAGTTAGGAGGAAGGGTTTCAATCGCCACAAATCGCCACAGAGAAAACGTTCTATTTTGTAAACTTGGTACATTTGTAGCTTCAATTACAGCTTTTTTAACATTCCTATATTGTAGCAACATTCTATAGTATTTCTATAATTGTTATCAACCTCACAGCGCAATGCACGGTGTTACCTAACTAGTAAAGTTTTCAAAAGAAATGTAAATCTAGAAAACAAACAGTACATGAAGTCCGAGTTCGTTATAATCTCATTCAACAATAACTTCAATATTGACCTATTGAATTAGTCAAAAATCAATATATTACATAAATTCAATGATGAAATGAACGTTAAAGTGCATTATTAATTGCAGGAGATATTGGTAAAAAGAAACTATCATTGCATCTATCTTGACTTAGTTTTTTTTTTAAGAGAAAAATGTTTTTATAACCCTACCTACTTCACACAAGTGCCAATATAACCTTTTGATGTTTGAAAGTGTAAATATAACCCTATATAGATCATGCAAGTGCAATTTTATCCATTCCATCAATGTAAGATTGAATTTGATTGAAAAGACGAATTTACCCCTCTTAAAAAATTTAAAAACTAAATAAAATAGAAATTACAATTATACCCCAAAAACTCAAAGAGCCTAAAAGCAATTTCTACAGTTTCCTAAGCCCTAACTAACCTCCAATCTCCTTTCTTCCCGCCTAACCCTCACATCTCTCTCTTCACCACCCGTCCACTCTCTCCACTCTGAAAACCACCCACCACTGCTGCTTTAAACCCATCACCGCCACCCTTTTTCTCCAGTCTCCTCTGGTCATCTATCACAACTCTGGAAGCGCCCAGACCACACGTTCCAGCAACGGTACCACCACGAGCAATCCATGGTGTAGGGAACGAGGAATGGCTATGTGTCAGGTGGTCATGTTAGCCAAGGAAAAGGACCATGTCCCTATCGCGTTTGAGTGCATTGATGGTGAGATGGTATATGTTAAAAATTGGAGCACTTGGATAACTTATTGCACCTTCACATTCTAGAAGTGGGTCAGATTTGGTACATGGGCGCACTGGCCAAACGTGCCGTCAGATGTGAAGGAGAAGGCGTGGAAAGACATAAAGGTAAAACCCTATACTATAATACTTATATTTTAAATGCGTAATTGTTGCTATTAACCTATATATTATTTAATAACCCCTCACAGGCAAGTTTCAAATTTGAAACAAAATAGACTAAAGAACGATGGAGGAAGTTAAGGAAGGATGTGGTAGGCAAGGCTGTTGATGCACATCGTAAATGGAAATTGAATTTGGCAAACAAGTACATACATTTCATTCTGAGCGGCAAAATACCAAAGTACAAACCATGGGAACAGTACAAGTGGATAAATGAGCAGGAATGGAAACTGTTCGAGGGAAACAGAAATATAGCAGAGTTCATGGTAAGTATATTTCTTAAAACAAATCATAAATGTATTTAAATATTTATCAACCAATTCATTGTGATATTAACTGATTAGACATTTTTTTGGTATTAGAAAAAAAGAGCGACGGCAAGTGCCCAGTCAAAGGAATAGAAACACACCCACCACACTGGACCAAGGCGCAATAGGGCAACAAGGGAAAAGCTTATCGAGCAACTAAAAGAGAAGGAGAGAAAGAAGCTGGGGGATCAGGGCTTCACTAATGAAGAGATTGAGCAGGAGATTAGTTCCAAGAATTTCAAACCAAACCGATCGCTGGTCTACCTTGAGTCAAACAAAGGGGAACATAAAGATTACCAAACCCCAAAAGTCAAAATCATAGCTTCAGAAATTGTAAGTATTCAAGTCATCTAAATATGTATGTCTATGTAAACATATTTTCATTACTAACCCAATAATATGCACCACAGTTGAGGATGAACGAGGAAAAAAAGAAGGGAACCCATGAGTTGGCACCGTGTAATAACATTCTGATAAGAGCCAATGGGGAAAAGGATCACCTGGGTTGCTATAGAGGCACCCAAAATCGACTTCCACAAGTTATTGGTATCCCTGGTATAGCAAGATGCAAGTGCAGCAGTAGCTTCTCGTCCCAAAAGAAAGAGCCCAAGAAACCCCCCACTGATCAGTCAATTGTGAAGGTGATGGTGGCTTACCTTGACCAGTTGGTCAAGGAAATGGCAATAGTAAATGCATTAAATATTCTGGATGGCCTGGATAACCCAAAGAGCTTCATTGAAAAGGCTTTGGTTGGTGTATCCACTAGTCTTAGTGGCCTGGGTTGAGATCCCAGCGACGGAGAAGAAGATGAGGAGGTTTATATGCATTTTAATTACTCCCTCTGTCTCAGCCATTTCTGCACACTTTTTGGTCAACTTTCTCAGACCATGTACCGATAACTTTAGCTACGAATATTATTGATGTATCAAAATTTGATATTTTGAAAATACCTGTGCAGAGAATCTAAAAATATCTTACATGATGACATTGGTATATATATACTGAATAAAATTTATGATCAAACATGCCTTGTGAAAGTTGACCAAAAAGTGTGCAAATATAGCTGGGACAGGGGGAGTAATAAATTTCTACTTTTACTTTCCTATTTTCATTTAGGCCCTAAAAAGTTTAGACTAAATAAATAATCACTCTGTGTAACAGGATGGTGATTTGTTTACCTTGTTCATCAAGAGCCTCTAGGGGAAAAGGGTAAGGGTAACTAAAGCATTGCTCCAGAAATCAAGGCGTCCCGATAAGGCACTGGGTGTAATAGCTCGCGTCCACGTGTCCAAGACAATCTACCATTCCAAAGCTGGATTTTTCTCTACCAACCACCATTTAAATGATGTGGGAGAGGCGTTGGGGAGTGATGTAGACTAGCCTATGTTATTGGTCAGCCGTTGAGATGATCTCCAGCCCGAGGACTTGGAAGGCGATATAGCTCGGGAAGATAATTTTTGTTACCTTAATGTCAGCGACGATGGGGTAATAATTACTTCTAAAAATTAGAATTAATAAAATTTCATTCTAAGTCAAGATTCGTTTAAGTTTAGTTCATTTTTACACCAGGTGTCGACTCTAAAACAATATGGATCAAGCAGCTCCTAGCTTCCATCAAAGCAAAATTTTCTACATGAAAGGCCATTGAAACAGGTTCATCTTAATATTATCCATCTTGTCCCATATTTAATTATTTTTTGCATGGCCTAAAACTCTTTTGTTTCCTTAATCTCAGATTAACAACCACCACACTTTCACGACATATCCCAATATGGGGACCTATGTCAAGTATTGCAACGAGCCAGTGAAGAGCATGCCAGAGTCAAGAAAGGTTTTGTTATTGGCACAATTCCGACCTTCAACTTTTGCCATGAAACATCAAAGAGTATTGCTAATCGATGAGATGGTGGAGACAAACTTGGCAACTTCAGTACGATGGATTGGCTATCGAACTCCCCATTCGATGTGTGGATGGGGTACATTTTACATTTTCACATGAACTGTATTAATTTTTTATCAATTTGTTTAATAAATTAACAAATGCTACTATTCAAGGCACCTCTAGGAATAAGACCTTGACACCAACCATGGCCACATATAGTTTGTTCCGTGTAGCATGGGAAACTTGGTCCATGAATTCAAAGCTGCAGAAGTCGATAGTCGTGTGAATGCTATCCTAGATACCATGCTTTTGAGTTATGCCGAGATTTATGTGGTACCACACATTAGAATGTAAGCGATACTTTCAAATTATCTCAATTTTGGCTAATTATTCTCTGATTACAAAATCATTCATGTCTTAATTTTTTATCTGTACGCAGCAATCATTGGTACTTAGTACTCATCCGTCCTGGTACGGATGAAGTTTTTACCCTTGACTCGATAACCAGAGAAATCAAACCCCACTACACTATTGAAAACCAAGTCATTTCCAGGTACTTTCATTCCTTTCATCGTACTTATCTTAACTTCTACAAGTGTGAATTGCATAGCCATTAAAAGTTCAACTTTCCCAGGCCAGCATGCTGATATCAAAAGGAGAAGAGGCAGATAGAGCCATCTCCAGATCACACCTAGAAAATCACAAATATTGATGTAAGTCATTCAATCTGAGAGTGCCTTCATTACGAACATTATTTAATACAATTATATTTGATCGATTATTTATTTGCAGTACCAGTGTCAGTTGAGTGGTTGGGAATGCGGATACTACATCCTCCTCTTTATGGTAAAATTTGTGCTCATGACTACTTCTACCAATGTTCTAGAGGTCAATTGGCAAATTACAAATTAAACATTTATTTTTTTTACCTAATCAATTACTTACACCTAATGTGGAGGAGTTTTTTTTATACAATAGGTATTTCCCTAGGGACAAGAAGCATACAATGGCAAACAGATAGTAGTTGTAGCCGACAGATGGTGCCAGACTTGGGTGGACGTATATTCAAAGGAATGCAAGACATCAATGGACCTCATGCTGTAAAATGGAGCAGAAAAATTGATTTAATTCTAATTTATTTGTTTTTATGAATTTTTTGTTTCTTTTATGATTTTTTTAGACTTTCAAAGTTTTTACATTTTTTCATTTCTTCTTGCTTAGAATTAATCTGAGATTCAATTCCGACTATATTTGATTCTGTGTATTTAGATTTAGACTAAATTAGCTCTTCTGATTTTCTACTATGAAATTTCCCAGAGTTTCGATGCGGGATGGGCAAAGTAAAATTAAAATGGAGCATTGAAAATGCAAAAATAAAACCAATATCGGTTTAATATTTTAATAACAGTTACTATAATAAGTGGCACCAGTATGAATTTTATATTGGTGATCAGCATTTATCTGTGCTAGAAAATTTAGTACCCTCCAAGTACGAACACAAACAATTATTTTTACACCGGTACTTGATTTAAATCAGTGCCCAAAATATTAGCACGTGATATGATTTTTACATTCAGCACTTGCATCGATCAACAACCGGTGCCGCTCAATATCGGATTCGCTATTATTTTTAGCACCGGTGACGTCACAAGTTATTTTAGCACTAGTACCATTCAACCAATGCTGGTTATGGGGACCAACACCGATACAGTAAACTCAACACCAGTAGAATTATACCGGTGTTAGGTGTGGGTTTCCAGCACCAGTATTGTGTACCGAAGCCTTTGTAACTATGTTCCAGCACCCCTATACTTAAACACAGGTACTCTAGGGTGCTAAATAATCGGGGAATGCGTACCGGATTATCAGTGCCTTTGTAGTGTTTCTGCAGTAGTTCATTGACGTAAGCAACTAAATCGAGTGATCGTCATGAACACATCGATTTAATCGATCAGGTTGAAGAACTAGACTAGTGTATGGAGATAAATTTCACACTTATTCAATAACATAAACATTCAAAATCAATTAAAATTAAAATTAATCGATGTTTCCCCATCTTCCTATAAGGGGAAGACATGGAAGAAAATTTGAAAAACAAAATGTATATTGTTTTGTGGGAGAAGGAAGGACGGAGGGCTATCTATCGGACATAGTTAATTGCAATCCAATTTATTTCACTTAAATCTATTTAATTTAAGTTAGATTATTTTAATGGAATGAAGCTTAATTTAATTAGGGTGAAATACCAAAATGATCCTGTATAGTTTTGAAAGTACCAATATAACCCTCAGGTTTTTGAAAGTGTCAAAATAACCCAAAGATTTCCTCAAAAGTGTCGAAATAACCCCGTCGGCATTAACAATGAAAATCCGCCACTGACCATTCTGGAAAGGACCAAAAAGTCCCTTTTTGGTTTTCTTTAAAAACACTAGACGATTTTACCCAATAAAAATAGAAGGTTAAATCAGTACTCTCTACAAAACATAAGGTTAGATCATTACATTTTTTTAAAACATAAGGTTATATTAGCATTTTTTAAAGCACATAAGGTTAAATAAGTACATTCTGGAAAAAAAAGGTTATATCAGCGCATAATGGAAAAACACTAGGTAAGATCAGTATATTTTTCAGAATTATAAAGTTAGATCAGTACTTACTACAAACTTCTTATACAACAAATAAGAAATTCCGCATTCAAATTCCACATTTGCTATGCTACCTACAACTACACAACCAATACAAGCAATCTAAACATATATAATCATCCCACAATAGAGACACGAGCCATATAGTACAGAGATAATGCCCACAAGAACTAATTCATCCTACACAAGAACTAAACACCGACAGTTCAGCAATTTGAGCTTGATCAGATTATTCAATCACAGCCACATGTACAAAAATATCAAACACCCATCGAGAATATTAACATCAACTCACTCTCTCTTGTTCACACGAACCCCAACAATATTGAAACCCTATGTTTAAAAACACAACAACATTACATTCGGCTAGGCTTAGGGGATGCCCACAACACGAGTTCACAAACTCATCATACACACCATTATCACATACACCCGCTAAGAACATTGACATCAACCCCCTATCCCCTATTTCACCCCAAGAACATTGAAACCCTGGGTTGAAAAAAAAAACCATCACACTTGCATGGGAATAGGAGATAACAACAAAACAACTAATCAAACTTAGCACCAAAGGTCATCCATCTAAACATCCATCTGGACAACAAACATCAAAATGAACAAAACCCCCATATTCTAAACCTAATCTACAACATAAACATATTGAATTAACGAAAAAAATGATGCAAATTTATACTAAATATCACATCAATCAATCATAATGGGGGAAATTCATATCAACATGCAATTTTTTCTGGGTTTTACTGTTCATAAGCCTTGCGGCCAACGCTTTTTCCACCTCTGCTTTGCGCCGCTTCGATCTTCTCTCTATAACACCTCCAATCCGCCAGAATGAGTCTCAGAAATGCTGACACGGAGGAGAACAAAGGGAAAGGGTGGTTACATTCGGTTTGGGGTAAATTTCTTAGAGTACAAACTCAGCTCACCTAGTCTTGATTCGAGTACAAAGTACTGAAAAGTGATGATCTAACCCTGAGTTTGTTTAGAAAGTGCTGATCAAATCCACGAGAATATGAATCACGTGAAGGATATAATTGCCAATCCATGCATGTTTTTTGGATTTTCAGTTTTTTTTAAGGGCAAAAGTGCCATTATCAATTCTGGCCAAAAATTGCTGAATTTGGTAGTTTGGCACTTTAGTTGATAACCTAGGGTTATTTTGGCACTTTTAAAAACTTGAGAGTTATATTGGCACTTTCGGAATAAATGTAGAGTTATAATTACACTTTTCTCATTGAATAATATTATGTTACTATTTTTCAATTTGATTAATATTAGCTCAATCAAGCTTAATTCAATTTAGTTCATCTCAATTAAGTTTCAATCATAGGAAAAAGAACATGTTCCAAACTAAGAATCCATAATTTTTTCATCTTAATATGAAGTCAAGGAAATTTACTTTCAGAATTTAGTGGAAAGAATCAACTCTAAAATAGATAAGTGGAATAATAAGTGGCTAAATCAGGCAAAGAGATTCATATTGATTAAACATGTTCTTCTTTGTATTCTGGGAAATTTCTAATAATGCGACTACAGTACCAAACAGTGGCATCATTTGTGGAGAACGCATTCTCTTTTCCCAGTTTTTTTTAATTAAAATGTTACTCGAGGACGCATTCAGTGAATGCGTCCTCTTCTTTTTTCTTTTTTTTCCGTTAATTTCAAGAATTTTGTTACATGAATCGCCACGTGGACGAGGACGCATTCAGTGAATGCGTCCTCCAATCCGTCTTCAAATTGTCAGATTTCCAGAAATGATTTTATTCTTCCACCATCGTCATCTCTGCCTCCTTTCCGCCTCCTCCACCTTTGAGCCATTCTTCTTCCGGCATTGTTTCCCTACTCATTCGCAAAGTCCGACTCCTCCCTGCTCCTTCCGACATTGTCATTTTCTTCGTCGATACTTTGTCCGAGACCGAGGTTTTGTACTTAATTTTCTTAGCCCTCCAATTCTCAATATTAGGTTGTTTTTTATTGTTCTTTTGTTGAAACTTACTCTGAATTTGTAGCTGAACACGTCGGACGGTAGTAAGTTTGAAATTTGGCCGTTGTTGACCGTCGTTGACCGCCGCTGACCGGAGTTGACTTCCGTTGATTGACCTTGACCTCGGTTGCATCCGCCGTGTCCGTGAGTTTCAGACACTCAACTAGTCAATTTTTTTGTTTCCTAAAGGTAATTGAACCGTACATGATTTTACGAATTTTTTGAACGATTATGTGTTAGTTGTCCTACAATATTTGTTATTGAATTGTGTGTCTCAATGTAATTTGTGAAGTACCTAAAAAAATCTTGTTAATATGAATGTGTTGTATGATTGTGTGTACTAAGAATGATTATGTATGGTGTGATGCTATGAAAGTGTAGAATGTAGATGTGTGACTATGTGAATCGAATATGTGAATTGTTTACTAATTTTTGTATTAGGTTTGTAGTAATAGTTTTATTAGTGTGGCCGAATTTATCACATATTTGAGGATACTGTAATAGTTTGAAAATTGGTAATAGTGTTTGAGGTGGTTGAATGACTGTAAAAGAATGATAAAAGGTTTACTGTTCGAGGAGTTGTATTAAATGTAATGTATTTGTATAATGCAGTTGTATGATATTTTTGACTGTGTATCTGTACAAAGAGGGTCATATTAAGTTTGATTTGACTGTAGGTGTGTATTATGATCCTCCCATACCGGAGAGGAATGTGACTCTGGAGAGGAGGTTCAGCCACTCCGAGTTAGTTGAGTTAATTTTCACAAGGCTTGGTATTAATAGTGAGGGGTATCTGTTGAAAATATATTACCGATGTCCTGAGTTGATTGGTTTGGCCGTATACTATCGTTGTTATAGTGTGAAAGATGATGAGTCTATCGCGTTCTTCTACGACATTTTTTATCTAATATCAATGTCCTCAGTGGATTTGTACATTGTTACGGAGAAGCTATCAGGCATCATTGACCCGGAATGGTCATGCACGTTCATGTCGTTGTTGAGCAACATGAAAACTGTACACATGTACCAATTTTACCACCCCCTATTCATTGTCGAGGTTTTGCCATTGGTGAGTCCAGCCAACCCATTACGTATTTTCACATTGATTGTGCTCAGCCATCCACAAGTCTTGGTATATATGGTGGGGATCATGTGGACCTGAATGTCTTCGATGATGATTACGTTGGTGAAATTGGCGATGATGTTGTTCCTCATGTAGCGTGCGATGACGATGGTGAGCAAGCTGTACTTGATGAAGAAAGTGATGATGCTTGTTCCTTATCATTTGATTCGAATCCTGGGGACGATGATGAACATGTGGTGTGCACAAACAATGTATCCACGTCATTCCATATTTTGGGGAATCCCGATACGGAGGCCTTCTTTAGGGATTATGGTGGCCCTGATGAGGATGGATATGACCCAACTAATTGTAGTGTTGTGGTTTCTAATTATGTTCAGGCGACTGGTGAAGTGGCGTTGGGTATGTGATTCCAGACGAAGCCGCAATTGGTAGAAGCTATTTCGAGGTGGAGTTCTATGATGAATAGGGAACACAGAGTCGTCGAGAGCTGGTCACGCACATGGTATGTGAAATGCAGGGACATTGTTAAAGGAACTGGTAATAGTCATTGGGTTGCCAAACCTAACAAAAAGGCTTCACATGGCATGTGGGAGATCACCAAATGGGCTAGTAAGCATGTGTGTGTTGGTGCTGGTCGATCGATGGGTAACATGAACCTGACATCGGTGATGATTGACGTTCAATTCACCACCACATGGTCGTGAACCCTTCATACACAGTGAAAGATGTACTAGCGCATGTGAAGACGGAGTTCAATGTAACCCTTTCGTATAAGAAGGCCTGGTATGCTCACAGAAGGCTATTGACATGGTATTTAGAACTTGGGAGCAATCCTTTGAACAATTGCCGACATACATGGATGAGCTTGTCAGGGCGAATCTGAGCACCGTTGTTGATTGGGTTGACGTACCTGATAGAATACACGGGCATAGGTGCAGGAAATTTAAATTTGTGTTTCTGGGTATTTGGTCAGGAAATTGATGCTTTTCACTACTGCATGCCGGTGATTAGTGTGGATGGCACTCATTTGAGAGGTTCATACAAGGCCACAATGCTAGTTGCAGTGACGCATGATGCGAACGACTACATACTCCCCATCGCTTATGCAATTATTGACGCTGAAACTAATGAAAGTTGGCATTGGTTCATGCAGAGACTGCGTCTTTACGTGGTTGGTGGTGATACCAGGCCAATCTATATTATATCAGATCACCATGATGGTATTTTAAATACAATGAGACATATAGAGGAATGGATGGAGCCAGCTGGATACCACCAATTTTGCTTGCATCATTTTCAGTCCAACTTCCTTACTTCAGATAGCGGGAGGTTCAAGAATGCCCTTCTGAAGACTCTGGTTTGGCAGCTTGGTGGTGCCAGATGAGAGAGTATGTGGACAGAGTACAAGGAGGAGTTGGAGAGTATCGAACCAGCGGCTAGGGCTTGGTTGGTACAACAAGATCGCAGTAAGTGGTGCCTTGCCTTTGATGGGGGTGATTGACGTTGGGGAATTCTCATAACCAATTAGTCAGAGAGTTACAACAACTGTTTACGGCGCGCACGTCATCTCCCGATAACTGCGTGTGTCAAAGCGACGTTTGAGCGAACAGTTGAAATGTTTGCCCAAAGGGTAATGTAGGCCACAAATTGGAGGTACTTTCCTTATTCATTACAGTTAATTGGAGGTACATTTCTGTATATGTTCACATACTAGTTTCTTGATTCTAAATTGATGTTCGTTTGTCTAGATCTGTGTTCCCTAGCAGGATTTGGAAAAAGTTTCAAAAGAAAGACATATGGGCACAAGAACATATCGTCACTATGTATGGTCATGCTTCACAGACTTATAGGGTTGTGACAAAGACCATTGATGGGAGCATTAGTGAAAAGCAGTACACAGTCAAATACTGGAGAAAGGAATGTACTTGTTAGGAATGGAAAATATTCTGTTTCCCTTGTTCCCATGCATTGACCGTCTGTTGGCATAGGCGTGACAATCCTTCTATTCTATGTGACAAGGTTTATCACACAACCACCTATGTGCAACAATATAGTCAGGGTTTCATGCTTGTACGAGATCCATCAGTTTGGAAATGTTCCAGTTGGAGGTTGATTCCCGATGTTGAAAAGTTTTGCAATAGGAGGCGTGGTCGGTTTTCGAAGAGAAGGATAAGGAATCAGATGGATGAGAGGGTGCCAGGTGAATCCAGAGGCGTCCGTATGCGAGGTCGTGCTTAGTGTCCTGTTTGTAATATGGTGTTTGTAATTTCTTTTATTTGTAATTTCTTAGTAGTATTACTTGTATTACCTTTGTAATGTGGAATATTTATCACATGGTGTAGTATAACTTTTATCTGTCGAATATGTATCACATGCTGTAGTATTACGTGTATTTGTTGTAATCTTGAATAATTGTTTTTGACATGTGATTATAATTGTCAACAGGGATACACAATGTATCATCCAGGACCCATTGAGGAGGATTTTTTGTACCTTCATCAGGAGCATCGTACCCGTGCACTGTACAACAACCATTTAGATGATGAGGTACTGCAGGTGAGGTGGTGCGATGGGGCATGCTGGACCGAACGAATGCCTGATAGAGTTATGCGCTATGTGCATGAAGCTGGATTACAGGGACTCCTGGATTCTGGACCAATACACATTGACCATTCCCTCATCACTGCCCCAGTGGAGCGTTGGCGACCGGAGACGCACACATTTCACCGACCGATGGGGGAGGCTACAGTCACTTTGCAGGATGTAGGGATCCTATGGGGTCTTCCAATCGATGGCATCCCAATCACAGGTGTAGACACTAGTAAGGGTATAGAGGACTAGCAGAGAGTGTGCACAGACTACCTAGGTGCTACACCAGACCCCAGTGCTATCAGAGGGGGTCGCATTAGGGCCAGCTGGTTGGGAAACTTATTGCACACTACATTCCCTATTGATCCTACTGAGGTACAATGTCAACAGCGGGCTAGGGTTTTCATTTTACTACTGGTTGGGGGAATGCTCATGTCAGACACGTCCGGCCACCTTATCCCTTTGCTCTACTTGTCGGTACTGATGGATCTAGGTGCAGCACATCAGTACAGTTAAGGGAGTGCCATTCTGGCACACGTGTACAGGTGCTTATGTGACACTGCAATCCCACAAGTTAAATCCATATCTGGGCCACTTGTCTTGCTACAGGTAAAATTGTTGGTCAATCTAGTCAGTTGTACATAATGTCCATATATTACTTTATATTACATTTTATTTTAATTATTGGCAGTTGTGGGCATGGGAGCGCATACCATCCATCCAACCTGCCGGAAGATGGTATGCAGTCACGATGAGTGCTCTTGGGTCCCGGTACGTGTCGAATTAGTCAAGAGACACTTGTTAAACCATTGGCAATTCCAACAAATGGCTAATATAATTCACTCTATTCCTCATAGGTGGAGAGCCTAGTACGATTTATCACAATCACTGATGCATATATTGAAAGTGTACCACGATCAGCTGACATCTCTCAATGACAATCAGGTATAGGCCAATTCAAATTTCCTTTGATTGACTTGAGAAGATATCTCGATGCTTAGGAACGTCGATTCAATCAACAAGTAAACGCACTTGGGTGTGCGGATCCATACACACCCATTCGAGAATACATGGAGTAGCACTTTCGCAGGACAGTGACCCTGATTGATCAGCCAGGATGGCCCCTAACAATTACGGAGGGTTTCTATGGAGACGGTGCAATTATGGAGTGTATGGTATTTCCTAAATTTCTAATATTGTTAAGGAATAATACTTTAGATTTCCTCAATATTAAATGTCTAACATATTTATCTCGTTTCTGTAGTTGCAGGCAATGACCGAGTTGCGCATCATGTCAGATATTAATTTGGACGAATGTCCCCCACGTTTCACGGACGTTATCAGGGGAATGCACGGTGATGTCACACGTACTCTGCAATATGCGCATGAGCCCTCCAGACTGCAGTATTAGCAGCCGTATGTGCATTGTGAGGAGCCTCCCCCTGGTGTGAGATATACTGACATCAGAAGCCACCATCTGGCTCCACTTGGTCGATAGGGAGGTCGGAGACTGCATGCTCGGGGCCATACAGAACACATTGGTTCATCACAAGCCGGACCCTCACATGCGAGTCCAGCGATTGGCGGACCATCACATGGTGAACCCTCACAGTATGACATGACTACATCATATTTCACTGCATATCATACTCCCACTGCTAGTCATGCCGGACCATCACATTGGGAAACCTCCCAGCATGACACGACTACAGCTGATTTCACTGCATATGTCACTCCCACAGCTAGTCATGCATACATGTCGCTTACCGCTCCATTAGATACAGGTAGTGTTCCATGTCCATTATGATTCGAATGAGGAGGCAGGAAACGATATGGAGGAGGAAATACCAGAGGGAGCTCCACATGAGGACGTACATGTATCTACTGAGATAGTTGTTCCACGACGGACATCCCGGACCATACGTCCTCCCCCGTGTGCAACGGGTGGAAAGCTTTGCAGAGGTCGTCATTAGGACATTTCTGCTAATTTGTATTCATTACGTTTCACACATCTTGTTCGGCTAATGAACATTTCTGCTAATTTGTATTCATTCCAACTCTATGCAATAATTCATTCCTACTTTATATTCAAGACTAGTTAAAATATTGCAAATCACACGATCCTAATTAATCGTTTTACTATTTTTAAAAATATCATCAAACAAACACAAGTCTACTTATGCGCAATCTTCACCAAAAACAAGTATATGTAAAATAATAACTTATACATTGTTGCATTCAAAAAGAATTCATTACTTAAATTCACGACGCATTTTGAGAAAAATGCATTTGTTGAATTCAGGACACGTTTTTAAAAAATTCAAGACGCGTTCTCTACCAAATCTGCAAAAAAAAAATTTGGAAAAAAATAATCCCGGAGAATATGCATTCTGAGAATGCGTCCTCTAGATTTTTCTGGAAAAAAAATTAAATTAAGGTGAGGACGCATTCAGATAATGCGTCCTCGAAGTTTTCTGCAAAAAAAAAAATTTTACCAACGTGCCACCATGGGAAAAAAAAACCCTCACTCGAATGTGTCCTCCTCCCTGATGTCCAAATCAGACAACCTGCACACCTGAATCCAATTTTGAAAAATGATACACATAAAAATCAAGCACTCTTGTATTCCACAACACAATTGGTTATTACAGCACCAACTGCACACACATACGACAAAATAAGTTCTACAAGCTCCAATTTTCTTTGGGGCAAATCTGATCTAAGACTTAAAAACACTGGAAGTTCTGGTCTTCTCTGAGTCTTGGTCTTCTCTGTGTTACCCAACGGATGAAAACGGCCTAGGACTCAAAGACTTTAGGACAATCATAAATGGATTCTCGGTGAAACTCAGGTGGAAAGTTCAACAAGGTAAAATCCTATGGGCCAAATATATTTGGTCCATCGCAGAATCTAACAGAAAATCCGAGGCCTGGAGAAGAGTGGTTTCAGTTTTAGCATTTGCTGAATCACAGTTACAGATTCTGATAGGGAGAGGTAGCTGTAATTTTTGGCTTGCAAACTGGCTTGGCGAAGGTCCTCAGTGGCAAAAATGGACACAGTCAACAACCATTCCTTTCCCCTATCTACAGGTGAAGGATTTCTTGCTACAAAAACATTTTCTCTCTCTTTTGCAGGGAAGAATGCCAGCATAGGTTTTAGAAAACCTTACCAAATAGGTAATCCTAACTAACAATGAGGATGAGATGATCTGGAGACCAACTCACTCAGGTAAGTTCTCCCTTTCATTAACTGTTCAAAAGCCGAGGAAGAAAAGAAACAAGGTTCAATCACTATCACAAGTATGTCACATGCATATTCCGCCAAAATTCTCAATCTTTATGTGGAATTTGTTAAATGGTATCCTGCTTTTTGATAATATGTTGCAAAACATGGGAATAGCAATTGTATTCAAATGTGCACACTGCCCTCACACTGACACATTGAAACATTTTTTAACGAATTTCCTTTGCCATTGAGGATCGGAGACTATGGTTTTCAAAGATTAGGAATTGCATCCAGAAAGTTCGATCATATCTTCGATAGGATGTCTTGGATATTGTCATGTAAATCTGGCTCGGCAATTAGGATCTGAGTTATTCATACAATGCCATTTGTTGTTTGTTGGCTGTTGTGGACATCTAAGAATAACCATGCCTTTCATGGTGCATCATATAGTTTTCAGTTCATGACCACTCAAATCAAGTCCCTTTCTGATCAGATTATGAATATGAATTAAATGAATCATCATGATGATTGTAAGGACTATATTAGCTCTGGACTTTTGCCGACTCTGATGAAGAAACCTAAGGAAAAATGTTTTTGATTTCTTGGAGACCGCCTGATCAGGGATTCAAAGTGAACTCTGATGCTTCATATAAACAAAATTGTATCTCCAAGGTTGGTTTTGTAATCAGAAACTCTTCTACAACCTGCATGGCCATGGCTTCTGAAACAATTCAGGCTCAAAATGCACTACAAGCAGAGCTCTTAGCAGCCTTAAGGCAATAAAGGTGAGTCTTTAACATCAATTTCTACCTCTCACTGTTGAACTTGACTGTTTACAGGCCGTAAAGATAAACAAAGGGATGAAGAACTTCCATGGATACTGAAGATAAACCTCTAGGACTAATGGGAGACGATGAGCGCATTGCAGATCACAATCTAGCATACCCATAGGAAGGGAAATCAAGTGGCACACAAGTTAGCAAGGACTCAAGAGGACCAACTGAACTTCACATAGCTTATGCAAATGGAGAAGATCAGATATGCTCTTATGGGGGACAACATAGGCCTGCCCAACATCCAACTGTTTCACTGGAGACTTTCTTTTCATGCCTGATCTGAAGTAGTTGGTATGTGCACCTGGCCTGTAGCACGGATAATACAGGGGTGGAGTCTTGTGCTCACAGGAGTCATGCTCATCTAATCTACTGAGAATAGGCATCTTACTTGGCACATTACCTTTCGTTTCATTAGCTTTAGTTTCATTTTGAGGCAACCATGTTGCAGCTAGAAAATTCTAGTTTTGAGGATGTTCAAGTCGCACTTGAGCTTTTGTAACACAAGGACTCTATTTTTCATGGCATGGGAAGCCAATATATCTCCCCAACGAAAGTTGGCTGATTAAATTAAAGGTGATGTTGAGCAACGGCTTTTTAGCAGTCTATTGATCTTTTGCGGAGCCTAAGCTGAGTCTGAATTCTTCTTAAGCACTTGTACAACCATTAGAGTATAAGCAATACGTAGTTCAAGGAGGCTTGAATCTTAATTTAGGTGCATCATTTTTATCTGGATTCAGAATTCCTTTCGATTTATGTTCCAAATTTTTCATTCCCAAGTTCTGGTTTCACTACGTACAACAATCTTAGCAAGATAATCTGCACCTTTGTTAGCTTCTCTATGTTTAAAAAGAATTGTAACATTATCCGGCTCATCAGTAGAAGATTTTGTATTTACACAGAGAGTACATGTGTGAAGGAGCTTTTTGAGGATCATTTATAAACGTTACAACCAATTTCGAATCCGATTCAAGTTGAACAGCCATGATTTTCCATTTTTTGCACATACAAGACCAAAGTTGCATAAAATTATTAGTGGATATAATAATGGTATGACAAATACCAAGTTGTATGAAAGACTCGTGGGGGATTCCCCGTCGACTATTCAGCAGCATCAGAGCACTGTGGAAAGTTAAGCGAAGGTGGAAAAGGTAACCGGATGCAAGCAATCCAAAGATCACATTACCACGTGAGGTGGAATGAAATGGAAAAACCATTGAGTAGAGAATATACCCCACTATCACATTCTAGGGCACACATCATCTCTGTTAGTTTCCGGTACCGATGCCGTGATACCTAAATAGGATGGGCTCAAATAGTTACTGTGACTTCCGTAGGGACAGGTGTCACGATACGAATGAGTGTTTTCAACTTAAGGGCGAAACTGAGAAATACATCAGCCACAAATTAATCTAAGAGTATGTCCTTCCTCCATGAGCCTTAAAGGAGAAGGCTAGCAATGAGACCACCATCCCAGAGGAAAACTGAGGAACAGTGAGGTAAAGTCAAGGGATTTGCAAGTGAATATTTAATTGGCAATTTTGTGTGAACTTATTTTGAACTGAAAATCCTTCCATGTTGGAACACGCTGTGTTTATAATATTTACGCCAAGAAGTTATGGAAATCAAAGTCAGAATATTATAGTATTTTGTGATATATGGAATTCGTATATCTGACTAAGTATATCAGGCGTGTGAAGCATAATTGATTTATGAAAAATCCCTACTTATAAGGAGATGATATATTCGAATATATGGGATAGATTGATATAAGGTAAATCCCTTTATTTATGGGATTTGGATATGCTTCAAGTAGCAGATTTGGAATAGGAATATTGTGGAGATAATCAAGGAGTATTCCAATCTATTCGTGGATATAAATTGGGACAAACATGCCTGCATACTCACGGATTTAATAGAGCAAAAATCTGCCTATAGATTTTTGAGACTTTTGAGAATTGCAAAGAGTCAGACTACTGTGTTCCAACATACCTGACCTGCCGCACAAAGTTCAGAATCAAAAACCTTAATTCCTCGGGAGGAGGAGATCCAGCGTCGACGGAGTTCGAGATCAGAGGGAGTCTGATCAAGGCGGATTGGTAGCTAGGGGAGCTAGCCGAATTCACACAATATAGTTAGTAAAGATAAGTATTTTGTAAACTGTACTCTGTACTATATCTTTCTAATTAGTGGATTCATTCTGAACTGGGCCAGGCCCCGCAGATGTAGGTGGATTACACCGAACTGCGTAACCAAGTCATGTGTCCTTTACGTTTTACGTTATTATGCACTTGGTTAGATTAGCATTTTGGAACACACTAGTAAGTACTAGAAAAAGTGGTAAAACTAAATTTCATTTGGTATCAGAGCGTGGTCACTTATTATTCCCTTGGTTGTTTCAAGGAAAGTGAGATCCAGTTTTACCATGATGACAAGAGAAGGAGCTTCAGTTTCTCGACCTCCCCTGCTAGAAGGCAACAACTACAACTATTGGAAGGCACGCATGAGGGTCTTCATCAATTCACTGGATGAACTGGCATGGTTTTATGTTGAGAATGAATTGAATCATCCTACAGAAGATGCTGATACAAGTTCTAAGGCGGTAGAAGGAGAGTCAAGTCAAAGGAAGCAGAAACCCAAAGACAAAGCTAGATGGACTCCAGATGACCTCAAAGAATCTCTGGCGAATTCTAAGGCACTTAATGAAATCTTCACTGCAGTTGATGAAAATCAGTTCAAGCTTATATCTACATGTCACCAAGAAAAGAAAGCATGGGATATTCTACTGACTGTTCACGAAGGAACCAGTCGAGTGCGTGAATCGAAACTACAGATGCTGGCTACTAAGTTCGAAGAACTCAAAATGGAGGAGGACGACACTATTGCTACATTCAATGGAAAACTCAGGGACATCTCCAACATGGCTTATCAACTCGGAAAGGTGTACAAAGAAACTAAGTTGGTGAAATAGACCTTGAGATCTCTTCCCAAAAGGTTTGCAATGAAAGTAGCAGCAATAGAGGAAGCAAGAGACGTAGCCACTATGAGCCTAGATGAACTGATGAGTTCGTTACAGACATATGAGATGACATTCCAGCAAGCTACAAAAATAGTCTCTAAGGAATTGGCGTTCAAAGTGTCTCCAGCTAAGGACAATCATGAGTCTGACAGCGATGATGAGATTGAAAAAATTGCACTTATCACAAAGAATTTCTCGAGAATGCTAAAGAAGGTGGTCAACAAGAAATCTCAGGACAGGTTTGGCGAAAATAGACAAAGACAACAAGACTCGAGTAATAATCGCGGAATGAGATTTGAACAAGTGAATCCGCAGTTCGGGAGAAATCAGAACAACGAACCAAAACAGGCTGGACGAATTCAATGCAGAGAATGTGAAGGATATGGTCATATTCAGGCTGAATGTGCTAACACTCGCAAGAAACAAGGAAAATCATATGTCACCTCTTGGAGTGAAGATGAAGATAATGAGAAGGACGAAGATGAACTTACCAGTAACTACGTAGCTTTTAGAGCAAAGGTTCATGATACATCAGAGGATCAATGTTCCAACACATTGAACAAAGGTAAAGTTGTATGTTCCAACATAGATCTAAACGATGCACACAGCAATGAAGATGATGATTTGTCTGTAAGTGATGAAGAAATCTACAGCACCTATGAAAAAATGTATGCTATGTGGGTTCAAGTAGCCGACACGAACAAAGAGCTGAATGAAGAAAAAAGGAAGTCAATTGAAAGAGAAAGAGAATTGCGATTCACAATTGCAAAACATGAAAAGAGTAATGAAGAACTGAATGGTAAACTGATAGCAGCAGTCAAGAGTGCTGAGATGTCTGAAGCAACTATATTTAAATTAAATTCTGGAAAGGCAAAGCTTGATGATATTCTGGATATGGGAAGAAACTTTGGTGATCGACACGGGATTGGATACGGGAAAGAACCCAAGACTGAATCGCATGAAAAACCCGTAACCCTCAAGACAAAGATCCGAGAAGTGAAATGGAAGTATGGGATGCCTCATCAAAGAAAGCTACTCATTTGTAGATAATGTACGTATTAAGGACATGCTGAAAAACAGTGCAGAAGACTGATCAGAGATCAAATGACAGGATGACAACCTCTGCCATGTTCCAACATAGGCAATATTCATACAGTAAAATCGATCACAAAAGTATGGATTGTTAAACGATCTAACTCATGTCTGGTTGCACACACTTCTCTCATAGCCTATTCCAGAGATTCGTGGTACTTCGATAGCGGCTGTTCTCGCCACATGACTGGCACTCCAGAATATCTCACGAACATTACTCCATATGATGGTGGATATGTAACCTTTGGTGATGGAAAGAAAAGCAGAGCAACAAGAAAAGGCGAATTGAAAATTGAAGGATTTCCAGTATTCACAAGTGTATTGTTTGTTGAAGATCTAAAGGCAAACTGTTAAGTATAAGCCAGCTGTGTGACGATAACATGGTGGTGGAATTTCAGAAGGATAAATGTATAGTAAAGCATGGAGAAAACACGGTTCTTTCACGAATAAGATCCACAGACAATTGCTATCTACTGAACAAGCAGTACGGTGCATGATTTCGAAGAAAGATGAAGGAGTTCTGTGGCACAGAAAGCTCAGCCATATCAATTACAAAACATTGGTGAAAATCGCAAATGAGAAAGATGTACGAGGAATGCCTACCTTAACCAACAAGGAAGGAATTGTATGTGGACCATGTCAACAAGGTAAACAAATTCGAGCTCCTCACTCTTCAGTTCAGTATATTACTACATCTAGAAATCTGGAATTATTGCATATGGATTTGATGGGTCCAGTCAATACACCTAGTATAGGTGGGAAGAAATATATCTTTGTATGTGTTGATGATTTCTCCAGATTTACATGGGTAGCTTTTTTGAAAGAAAAATCTGATACGTTAGAAGTATTTAGAAGCCTTGTAGTAAAGTTACAAACTGCAAAAGGGAGTTCAGTAGGGAAGATAATTCGAATTCGAAGTGATCATGGTAGAGAATTTGAGAATGTACAATTCAGTGACTTCTGTGATGAGCTTGGAATCCAGCATAAATTTTTGTCTCCCATCACTCCTCAGCAGAATGGTATTGTAGAACGTAAGAACAGAACCTTGCAGGAGATGGCTCGAGTTATACTGGCAGAAAAAGATATTCACAACAAATGGTGGGCAGAAGCAATCAATACAGCATGTTATACAATCAATAGAGTGTATCTTCGACCATTAACCAGCAAGACATCCTACGAGATTTGGAAGGGCAGGAAATCAGATGTTTCATATTTTCATGTGTTCGGGAGCACATGCTATATTCTCAGAGATAGAGAACAGTTGGCAAAATTTGATAATCAGAGTGATACAGGAATTTTTCTCGAGTATTCTATCAACAGCCGTGCTTATAGAGTTTTTAATCGTCGAACCAATACTCTCATGGAATCCATAAATGTTATTGTGGATGATTCAGAGAAGGAACAACAACCAGAAGGTGTAGAGGAAGAACCTAGCAACACTCATGTTCCAACACAGTCTCGAAACTCAGACAAGGTAGATCCATCAATCGAATCTGACCTTCACCAACATGCTGGAACAACTGAGCAAAAGAATCCTAACTCTGCTGAAGCTGACCATGTTGGAACACTGTCCCCCACTACAGACCTCCATGTTCCAACACAGGACCAATCGGAATCCACCATGAGAAGTACTCGATCAGTTCCTCGAGTGGATTATCGTAGGCTAGCTGGATTGCACTGTTTTGTCTCCCTCATTGAACCCAAGAACTACAAAGAATCCTTACTTGATGAGTATTGGATCACTACAATGCAAGATGAACTAGGTCAGTTTACACAGAATGATGTTTGGTACCTTACTCCTCGCCCTAAAGGCATTAATGTCATTGGTACGAAGTGGATCTTCAAGAATAAATCAGATGCGGATGGCTTAATCACTCGAAACAAAGCCATACTTGTCGCTCAGGGTTATACACAAGTGGAAGGTGTCAACTTCGACGAAACATTCGCACCTGTTGCCAGGTTAGAATCTATCCGGATTTTACTAGCTATTGCCTACTCTATGAACTTTACTTTGTATCAAATGGATGTCAAGAGTGCTTTTCTAAACAGAGTGGTGAATGAAGAAGTATATGTGGAAGAACCTAAAGGATTTGAAGATCCTCATTGTCCACATCATGTATATCGCCTTAAAAAGGCTTTATATGGTCTAAAGAAAGCACCCGGGGCATGGTATGAACGACTTACTACCTTTCTTCTTCAGAAAGGTTATCGTCGAGGGAGAGTAGATCGCACGTTGTTCGTGCTTGACAAGGCTTCAATGTTTTTAATTGCTCAAATTTATGTAGATGATATAGTATTTGGTTCTACTTCACCTTCTATGGTACAGGATTTTGTTACCATTATGCAAGCTGAATTCGAAATGAGCATGGTTGGTGAGCTCGCTTACTTTCTGGGATTGCAAGTCAAGCAAGGAAGAAACGGTTTATTCATAAATCAAAGTAAGTATGTCTTGAATCTAGTTAATAAGTTCGGTCTGAGTAATGCTCGAGCAGTTCGAACTCCAATGGGTGTTTCTGATAAATTGATGAAGGATGAAAAAGGAGTTGCGGTCGATCAGAAATTATACAGAGGCATGATTGGAAACTTATTGTATTTAACCGCAAGCAGACCAGATATATGTTTCAGTGTTGGGATATGTGCAAGGTTTCAAGCTGATCCTAAGGAATCTCATCTCACTGCAGTTAAAAAAGTTATTCAATATGTAAGTGGGACTTCTGAGTATGGTGTTTGGTATTCTAAGAGTCAAGATTCAGAGTTGGTTGGGTATAGTGATTCTGATTGGGCTGGTAATACTGATGATCGAAAAAGTACCACAGGTGGATGTTGCTTTATTGGAACAAATTTGGTGTCTTGGTATAGCAAGAAACAGAACTCGATCTCTTTATCTACTGCAGAAGCGGAGTATCTTGCAGCAGGGAGTTGTTGTGCACAATTATTATGGATGAAACAAATGTTGAACGGCCAACCGTGCCACGACTACCGCCTTGACCCCACTTGCATCGATGCACCACCCGGTTGTTCGCAGCAGACCGGGCCCGTTTGGGACGTGGTCGGGTATGCAGCGGAATATACACACCCGAGAGAGCATGGCTCACACACACAAGCCAAAGATGTAATATAGAGCCCAACAACAAGGAAGTAAACACTTATCAACACTATATTACAAAATGGTAACCGGATGTAGAGATTATGGAATTCATCAAGGCCCCTTGAAGATTCTATGTGACAACACAAGTGCTTTTGACATTTCAAAGAATCCAGTTCAGCACTCGAGAATCAAACATATTGACATACGGTATCATTTTATTAGAGATCTGGTTGAAAGAAAGGAAGTGGAAGTAGTCTATGTTCCAACACATGAGCAATTTCCTGATATATTTACAAAGCCGTTGGATGCCACCTCTTTTGAGAACCTTCGACAACACTTAGGTGTTTATCAAATCTGAGGTAATTTTTACCATAATTATTTTTCCTGTAAATATTTTTGTTGGTTATTTTTGTTTAGAAAAATCCGAAAAGAACAAAAAATTTGGAAGGTAGCAATGTTGTACAAAAATAGGAGATGGTTAGTTTGGTGTGTTGGAAGTTAATTGGGGAATGACAACTTGATTTGACAAAAGGAGAAAGTGTTATCATTACAAGTTTGGGAAATCTAAAAAGTGCTTCGCGGGAAAAGAGTTGAATAGGTGAAGAGTTAAAGTGGGATTTAAACTTGCCCAAAAACCTTTCGTATCCCTCTACAAGCGGCCAATATTTTTCCCTTCAACTCCCTGCCGAAAAATCTTGCTCTCCACAACTCCTCTCCATCGCTATATTGTGCTAAAGGATGTCAACTCCAAACTCTCCTACACATGAAGAAGAGGTGCCAGAAGTTATGTATGAAGACCAATTTTCAACCAATCTGGAATTGGTTTTACTTGATGAAAATAAAATGTATGCTGACCAAGCTAGGGGAGAAACAGATGTGGAATAAAATCAAGAACAAAATGAAGGAAGCACTGACAAAGATGAGGTCAAGGAAACAGCTGAAGTAGATTATGAGCAAGCTGAAGAACAAGGGAAGAGGAAGAGGCTCCCGGCAACGGTAAACAGAATGGGGAATCCGGAGTTGAAACCGATTCTCAAGAAAAATCCTATGGAATCAAGAAGAAGAAACCCACGGTAACTGGTCCTGATCCTACTCCATTAAAATTCATGGGTATTGAATGTAAGAGTGTTGGTGAAATCTTTGAATGGCTTGACGCAAACAGAGTTGCCATAGATTTAACAAAGATTGGGAGGATAGCAGGAGAATATCTTAATGTTAATGTTAAGGAGTTAGTGATGGGTAACATAGGTGGAATAAGGAGGCTTGAGAATTATAATGTGAAATTTGTGATGGGAAGATATGCTGAATTTAGAGAAAAAGACAGATTCTATGTGCATTTCTATATTCCATTGCCGAGTCTATTTCTTTGAGAGAAATAAATGACTGTGAAGTGGCTGGAAGGGAAGTTGTGAGAAACAGAGACAAACTACAGGTGGGATTCTATGATTCGAATTCTGCCAAAAGGATGGAAGAATTAAGAAAGCCCATCATCATTGAGTTGTCAGACAGTGATGAAAGTGTTCCAACACAGAAGGGTGAACATGATGATGATATGGATTTGGGGTCGGATACTGATCTGGGGGGTGCAGATGATGAGATGCAGGATAATCTGAATACTGAGTCATCGGATGAAGATTTTTCTAACCAGAAGTATGTCTCTGAGAGTGATGATGAGACTGATGAGGATTTGGATCAAGATGATCAGCCTGAAGGAGAATCTAAGGAGAAGAATGAGGCTGAAGGTTCAGGAAGTGTTCCAACACAGGAAATTCCAGATCTAGCATACTCAAGTGATGAGGTGCTTGACGAATTCTATCAGATGGCTAAAGGCAAGAGAAATTCTTCTAAAGCTAAGGTTTCTGCTCAAGCAAAGAGGAGCAAGAGAAGGCATGGCTGCACAAAGAAGAAAGTACTACCTCTCACCTCTGTAAGCAAGGCTTATTCTGTTTTATATTTTGACTCAAAGGGTGAAGAGATGGGAGAATTTTTCTCAGAAAGGAAGGTCATTGCTGAAAGACCTGTGGATTTAAAAGCTTACAAGGAAGTGGTTTTTCGGACTATCTGAAAGCAATTGGCATGACTATTGTAGCCACGATCCAGCTACAGTACAACAGGCAGGTTGTACTTGAGGTATATTCTAACCTTATGAATGGTAATTTAGAGATAAGTTCCCCATGGTATGGTAGGGTATATGTACGGGGGAAGATCATAGATGTTTCTGCTACCAGGATTAACAAATTGCTGGGTCTTAAGACACCTGAGATAGGGGGAGTTTTTCCTGAAGACTTGGGAGTTTCTGATAATCAAATATTGGTTGTTATCTCTGGTGGGTATAAGGTTGAATGGCCGGCAACTGGATATTCACAAGCATCCTGCTTGTCTTTGAGATTCTTTGGATTATATCAGGTGGCTGTACATTGTTGGTTGCCCTCTACTAATACCACAGCCTTAACAAGGGAAATGGCTAAATTGCTGTACTGTGTTGGAACACAGAAGGATGTCAACCTAGGACTACTTATTCAGCAGCATTTAGTCAGACAAGCTACTGCTCCCAAGGTCAATGATGCCATTATTTACCCTGCTCTGATCTCTGCACTAGCCAAGAGTACAAAAGTAACAGGGAAGGCCTCGGATGTTATGATTGATACAGAGTTTCTGAGGCCCAACAAGAAGATGTTTGGGTTAAGGCATGTGCATGATCTCCCATGGAAACCATCTAGATCGACTTCTTCATCAGCAGCAGAAAAGGAGGCTAGGCTAATTGTTTTGAATGCTAGACTTGGAGCTATAGGTATACAAATGGCTGCATTGGAGACAGAAAACACTAGTCTGGAGGCAGAGAAGTCACGGTTGGAAGCTTGAGTTGATGTCTGATGCAGGGGGGGGCTAACTTGATGTTGTTAGTTTGATGTTTTTTATGTTGCCTTTGGCCTATGTGTGGTCCCAGGGGGAGTAATTTTGGATGTTGGATTTGATTGTTTTGTTCAATTTGGCTGTAATGACATTTATGTTTTGGATTTCCTGGATTTCTGGTTTTCGGATTTTGGGTCGATTGTTATTCTGCTATTTTGATGAGAGCTTATGTGAATGATGTTGGAAGTTTTTCGTTGTGAATTGCATGTTCAAAATATTATGGGTCCACAAAAATTCCAAAGGGGGAGATTGTAAAGTCAAGGGATTTGCAATTGAATATTTAATTAGCAATTTTGTGTGAACTTATTTTGAACCGAAAATCCTTCCATGTTGGAACACGCTGTGTTCATAATATTTACGCCAAGGAGTTATGGAAATCAAAGTGAGAATATTGTAGTATTTTGTGATACATGGAATTCGTATATCTGACTAAGTATATCAGGCGTGTGAAGCATAATTGATTTATGGAAAATCCCTACTTATAAGGAGATGATATATTCGAATATATGGGATAGATTGATATAAGGTAAATCCCTTTATTTATGGGATTTGGATATGCTTCAAGAAGCAGATTTGGAATAGGAATATTGTGGAGATAATCAAGGAGTATTTCAATCTGTTCGTGGATATAAATTGGGACAAACACGGCTGCATACTCACGGATTTAACAGAGCAAAA
The DNA here is from genome assembly GCA_037428765.1 of Rubia yunnanensis. NCBI lineage: Eukaryota > Viridiplantae > Streptophyta > Magnoliopsida > Gentianales > Rubiaceae > Rubia > Rubia yunnanensis. The sequence continues at coordinate 22,667,114 of CM075071.1, read as the reverse complement.
ATCTGCCTACAGATTTTTGAGACTTTTGAGAATTGGAAAGAGTCAGACTACTGTATTCCAACATACCTGACATGCCGCACAAAGTTCAGAATCAAAAACATTAATTACTCGGGAGGAGGAGATCCAGCGTCGACGGAGTTCGAGATCAGAGAGAGTCTGATCAAGGCGGATCGGTAGCTAGGGGAGCTAGCCGAATTCACACAATATAGTTAGTAAAGATAAGTATTTTGTAAAATGTACTCTGTACTATATCTTTCTAATTAGTGGATTTATTCTGAACTGGGCCAGGCCCCGCAGATGTAGGTGGATTACACCGAACTGCGTAACCAAGTCGTGTGTCCTTTACGTTTTACGTTATTATGCACTTGATTAGATTAGTCATGTTGGAACACACTAGTAAGTACTAGAAAAAGTGGTAAAACTAAATTTCAAGTGATGTACCAAAGAAAGCAACAGATGACCATATTGCCATAACTGTAATTAATGGAACACTCGGATCATCAAGTTACAAACAAAGGTCGCGTTGAGCGAAGAATCCGTCGCGACCCAAGCAAAAAAGACACAAGATAGATGAAACCATGGGCTTCTCGAATGCTAATGCAAAGCCTAACCACACTCTACTCACTGAACCCTTGGTGGTGGCTGTCGACATCAGAGGAGCTTTTGGTAAAAAGTGTTTTCATGGATATCGGGAGTGCGATGGAAGCCATCTTTGTCACTTGCTTTGACTGCTTAGATATTAGCGGGAAAGATTTATGAGGGTAAATAGCATCATTGTCTAGATTCACTAATCATGCAGAATTCCCAAGTGGGGTATTTTCTCTACTAGTAACCATCGACGAGGTAAGGAATAGCGCAGCCAGCTGTTGTAACTTTGCCATCGTCGATACCTTCTTGACTTTTAACGTAATGCTAGGACGATCATGGATGAGCTAAGCCATAGCTTTTTTACCACCATATCGCCTAGTGTTGAAGTTTCCCACAGTTAACGGTGTAGCCACACTGAGGGGAGATAAAGCAGTGGCTCAACAATGTATGATGGTGGCTTGGAAGGAGCTCAACAGGATATTGACAATCAAATCATCCATGTTGGAAAATGATTGTAAAATAAGTTGAATTTCGTCAACTTTTGGGCTTAGTTTTGAGTTGGGCTCGAACTGAATTAGAGTCAGTGGATGTCGTTTTTGGATTCTCCTCTGCGAGTACTATAAAATCGACTGTTTAAACTCTCAAAACGGATAAAGGGTGAATGAGATATGGATGCTCAAAGAGTCACTCTGAGAATGGAAACTTAGGCGGAAATTCATTCGCACGTACTAAGTGTTCTGTAATTTTTTGACTGTCTAAAATGCGTTTGGATCGTGTGGAAGTCTCCAGAAAGCCCCGTAACAAATATTCTAAGAATCACGTATGGAATATCTGAGATTTGATACGCGGTTAATCATGATAAGGAATATGATATTCTTATCTTTCCAGAATCTGTTGGTTAGAGAATATTTTCTCTGATTACGGGAATCAGATCTTTCACGTATCTTCCCATAGGGTTTCTTAGACATCTATAAATAGAGTCTTTATGTCAGACAGAAAACTCGCACCATTCTCAAGTTCCTCCCTACTTCTAAACTTGAGTCTTATCTTCTTTCTCTGTCTTTGTCGGTGATAGTCCTTCGGGCTTTGTGTGACTCCGAGGTAATTTTTACTCATTAAAATTACCTTCGATGGTTTTATCCTAGGGAACGATGTCCACGACGGGACTCATTCGTTTCAAGGGCAGTGAGTGTTACTCGTGACTCCATCACTTTGTGATTACTTGAAACATGATTTATGCTTTGATTATTTGTAATTTAAGCTTTTCGATTGTATGCTTGAATAATTAATAAAAGTTTATTATTCCTGCATATGTTAATTGCTCATTCAATTTTTGTTATTTAATTTTCGCATGATATAATCAATATATGTCCAACATTTTTTACCACCATATCGCCTAGTGTTGAAGTTTCCCACAGTTAACGGTGTAGCCACACTGAGGGGAGATAAAGCAGTGGCTCAACAATGTATGATGGTGGCTTGGAAGGAGGTCAACAGGATATTGACAATCAAATCATCCATGAGGATTCCTCCGAATTGTAACCTGAAGATGTGGAGAAGATGCTAGTCCAGTTGCCAGGAACAATAGAATTCGGCAGCTCCTTTCCAGCCCAAGTGAAACAACAATAACAACTTCTACTTGAATATTTTGATGTCTTCTCATAGCACGTTTCTAACCTCTCCCGCAGAGTCATCATGCTTGCGGCTCTATGATTCTGAAATAAGAACCACTGGTAGTGGGCGTGTGTAACACCTTCGGAGATAGAGGAAGAGAAGCCCTTAAAAGGCACATGGTCGGAACAAAGGAACCCCACTATCGAGGAAGACAAAGGTTAAACGGGGAGGTTCAACAAAAAAGTGCGACCAAATCCCTTAAAATAGAAAAGGATAGTCATTTTTGTCTTATTGACAACCTACTATATTGCGGTACAAAATTCTTGACATTATCAAAGGAGGAGTACAAGAAGAAGGTATACTTACTAGATAACTTCTTGGAATGCTTTGGAGGAGGACTTGAAACCAAGAAAAGTGGAAACATAAAAAAATATAGAGAAATTGCTAGCTAAAAAATGACGTTCGATTATTACAGAGAAAGGTATTTTATATACTTAAGGGACTCTATAGATCTACAGCCATCTTGGCAGCGAAGAAGCGTCTAGAATACACAACCTTGGGGCACTTCCATATGCGAGAACTGATGATCGTCATGAAATATCAAATCTTCTTCTCTCGAGGGCTATTGATAAGGATCGAAACCAAAGATCCCCCTCAGGTTGAGAAATTGGTCCCAACTCTAGTCTTGGGCCTAAGGCCATATAATACTTCTTGTCAGGCTGAGGCCCATCTATCATGTGAAAGATCTTCTATTCCAAATATACTTGTAAGATTTCCTCCACTAGTTAAAGTATATAAAATATATGCCAGCTTTTCTATGGTAAGATAACTAAACTCACTGGGAATGTTAATATTCACCCTAGGTGATCTCGCTCACCCCTATAAATACCGAGGTATTTCTTCATCATATCCATTCAATTCTCAATACTCAGATTAAACACTTGTGGTTTGACCTTATCATAGGAGTTTCTTCCCTCTATGCCCCCGGAGAGTTTTGTTTTTTGCAAGAGCAGTAAGGACATGATGCGAAAGAGTGTTTTCAACCTAAGAGCGAGATTGAAATATACATCTGACACAGACAACTCTAAGAGTTTTTCCTTATTTCCTCCGCGAGCCTGAAAGGATCGACATGAAGGCTTGTCCCGAGACCAACATCCCAGCCAAAGACAAAGGCATAATAATATGGCGAATGAAGCATCAGAGGGCCATATGGCCATAAATGTAATTAATGGAACACTCGGGATTCATCAAGTTACAAAGGAAGGCTCATGTTGGACAAAGGATCCATCAGACCCAAGCACAATTGGCACACGATAGATGAAACCATTGCCTTCTAATCAGACACACTATCTTTTTTAGCACAATTAACACTCACTTTTGCTGCTTCTTTTTTTGTGGTTAGCTAGGGAATAAGATTTTTTGCCCAATAGGGGTTTATAGTGACCTTGTGTGGTTATTCACCTTAATTTCCTTATTTTGTAAACATGTAGTTACTTAGCTTGTTTTCCTATATGATTGGATCAAGATTAGAAACTTTTGTGTGCTTAGCGGAGATCAAAACATCGGAGAAGGCCATTCGCAAAGATAGTAGTAGATTGAAGGGCACTCGTGAGGATGGTAGTAGATTGAAGGTTACGAATCAAGCTGTAGAAGATTGCTTGAGGTAGGAAGATAGAAGACAAGAAGTGGAGCGAGAAAAGAAGCATAAGGAAAATTGAAGACTAAGGGCATGGTCTGTGCTAACCAGAATGGATCTTAATTTTCATAAAGTAGCCAAGGATGGCATTCAAGCTCAGAGCACAGACCCTACATTCAACACAGTCCATATTATTAGAAGATCAAAAGAGCTGAATTCAAGTCCTAAGGCATGGATTGTGCAGTTATGCACAATCTATATTTTTAAGAACTTCAGAAGATGATCATCCAAGGCCAAGAGAATTGACAGTTCAATTTTTTACGGTCTGTAGCTAACACCTTGGGAACGAACGGTATTTGTTGGCGCGATCTGCGCCAGACGCTTTTACTAAGGTTTTATGGCTGACTTTTTCTTTCTCTCTCTCCTGACCTATAAAAGCAACCTTTTATCCAATGGATAAGGAGGCAAACTTCTTGGGAAAACCCACTTCTCTTCATTTACTATTCATTTATTTCTTCTTGTTTAACACGTTTGAACCATGCTTTTTTATGAGTTTTAGTATATTAGGCTAGATTAGCACTTGATAGCATTTTTTAAACATGTTTAGTTTGTAATTTGTAAGATTATAGATCCCTCCTATTTAATGGCTTTATTATCATTATTGCTTGAGTTTATTGTTTATGATTATTTCATAATTAGAGTTAGGATTTATAACTAATTGTGATTATACCATGATTTAGTGCTAGGCACGGAAATGAACCCAAGAAGATTTCATTTTTTGTCATTTCAATCATTGGTCAATGTGAAGACTGTGTTTACGAGTGCCAAATAGAAATTATAGTTGATTAGTGAGTTGAATTAGTATCAATTATGAAATTGGACTAATCTATAACTAATAAATGTGATATGCAAACAATTGGGCCGGAAATTATCTTTTGACTGAATCATGTTGAGGTTGTAGGTTAGTACCAAAGGTCATCTCTTGAGTTTGTAGCCCCTAGGTCGGTAAAATACTATAGGGAAATAGTAAGGTACTAATGTTCTAGAAAGGCAAATGAGACCAAATAAAAGTGGTTTTCTTAAAGTGTAATGCTACTCTCGGCCTTAATCTATGTTACCGCTGATGTCGAGTGGATTAATAACAATAATAAGGGGTCAGTGGGTGACCATGTGCGTGCACCTTCTCGCTAAACCGGAGGAAGGTGGGAAATAATGAGGTGGTAGACCCACCGAACTGACAGTTTAGTGGTAGTTCCCTATGATTCAAGTTTTCCAAACGAGCATCATAATAGGAAAGACTTCTAGGGTGTTAATATGAATCGAGGATACAGTTGAATCGCTAAGTATGTGAAACAAATGCCCCAAGTCTCCATATCATTATCTTTACTCTCCTTTAGTAGTTTTGCATGTTAGATAGCTTTACATCATTCTTATACTTGTAGTTAATAGACTTGCACTCAAACACCCACCCACCCACCCTCCCCCCCTTCCTTTGTTGGAGCACACACTTGATGACGCTTGTGTGTGGTGTTTTCTACGTGAACTATTTTTAAACACATTTTTCTCTGAGGATAACTTTACTTACCTCTATCCACTCTTTAGTTGTTAGTAGTAATAGGGTAGCAACAATATAAATATTATCTTTGATTTTTTCACTAGTTAGAAAATTCTAGTGCGCCCGTAAAATTTTTGCACTATTGCAAGGGAATTAAGGCATAGTTTAGTTAATAGCTAGCTTAGTTGTTTTTTTTTGTTCTTACTTGTTTGAGTTAGTAGTGTTTTGTTTGTGTGTTTCTATTGTTTGTTGATGTCTGTGCTTGTTGATAGAAAATATTGCTTTGGATTTTAGTTTATGGTACGCAGTTGTGCTAATAACCTAGAGCCCTTGCATTATACTCCCAACCTTATTTATAAGTATCCGTAGGAGACCAAAGAGACAACCACACCCCAACACTAAAGTTCTACACTGCGAAAGGTAGTAGAAAAATAAAACATGTCTGATGATAATAGAACATTGGTGGAGCTCGTGACTCCGAATTTGGAGACTTAACCCTTGCGCATCATCTTTCCACCACTCCCCACAAAAGTTACTTGCGAGTTGAATTCTAACACAATTCACTGCCTTCCAACTTTTCAGAGGATGAGTGGTGAGGACCCAACAAACATCTCTCAGAGTTCCACCTTGTATGCACGAATATGAAGCCAAACGGAGTTTCTGGGAATGACTACGACCTTCAAGACTTTCCCTTTTCATTAAAGGGTGCACCTGAAGACTGGTTGTACTATCTCATCTCCAGGTGCATTACAGCATGGATGGATATGAAGTGCAAGTTCCTAAAGAAATTATTTGCGGCATCCAGTCGGCAGGGCTAAAGAAGCAATTGAGAAATATTTCCTAACTCCCTGATGGGACTTTTTCTGAATATTGTGATTACTTCAAGCGGTTTTTGGCAAGCTGTTCCTACAACCCATTCAAGGATGGAGATTCAATATACTATTTCTTGGAGGGGTTAACCAAGGAGGGTATGCGAATGGTAAACGTAGATTGCAACGGGTTAATTGCCAACAATAGTCCTAAGCATGCAATGGCCTTATTTGAGGAGATGGAGAATGGAACAAGATGAAATGGGAAATGGTTTAGTGTTAAAATGCTAGAAGGTGTCGATCCCACCTCCCTAAGGTTAGATGAGCAAGTGAAATCTCTTGCATCTATGATGAAGGAAAGAAGGCATCATGTGTAAACTTCTGGAATTACCTCATAGGACCACCCGACCGATCCATATCCGCAACTCAAAGAGGATGCACTTGAGAAAGTGAAAGCTATGGGATTTCAAGGTTAAGGGTATTAAGGGAATAAGGGTTTTCGAGAAGGACAGGGAGGTTAAGTACAAGGTCAATGGTTCCAAAGGGGCTAAGGTTTTGAAAATAAGAACTATCCCTAATCTAATTCTTATGATCCTGGATGGAGAGACCATCCAAACTTCCAATAGAGGGACAACTATGAAGATCGCCTTAATTATCCAGGTGGTTAAGACTTTCAACTAGGGGCCTAAAAAACCTTATTCTTTTGATGAAGGTACTTCTCCTTCTGAAGGGGGTATAACTAAGTAGGACCGTGATGAGTTGATGCAAGTGTTGGCAAACGTAACCGAGAGTACTGAACGGTTTGCAGCCATGACCTTGTATGGTCTTCGTTAAAATTGGTGACCACACTGAAAATCTGAAATGAATTTCTTGGAGACCATTAAACATTGTCACCTCATTTAGTGGTTTTAAAATTCATGTTTGTAGTTTTGGGACCAAGCATCAAGATGCTAAAGGGGTATCTCAGAACAACTGAGTGTCATTGATATTTGATGTGAGGGATTCCGTTCGAGTAATAATGGTTATCGGAATAGCTGCGACGAGTTCATCCTCTTTGAGTACCTATCAAAGTTCTTAGGGTGGTCATTGGGGAGGAAGCCTTGACACTCAAGTCAATGTTCTTCTTTTTTTGTGTGTATTTATGACATTAAAAGTCACTTACATTGTATGGCGTTCCCCAACTTTATTTATAGAGCCTTGATCATGTAATCGTGGCTCGTATACTACACTCTTCTCTCCTAGATCGTGGTCTAGTAGAGGTTATCGTGGCAAGTAGTGCCTTTCCACCATTTTTTACTTCGGGGAGAAGCGCTGTGGTTGGCCTCTGTGCATTTATCAAGCCAGTCTGTTGTGGTGAGGCAACTTCTTTACTGCCTAATTTTGAATGAATGGGACTATGTAGGTCATGTAATACTAATATCTAAGGTGCTACATAAACTTTTGAATGGCAATGACCCTGTTGGTGGATACACCTAAAAGTGTTACTTTGGTACAATTACTAAAATATGGGAGTTGGGCTTTATGGCATTGAACATTGTTTTCTTCAAGTGTGATTGGGTGGATAACCGCATTACTATTAGATTGGAACCCCTCAGTCTCACATGTGTGGGCCACAGCATAAGGGGATTTCTCGCAGGTCCACTTTATGTAATACTACATTTTTTTTCCTTTAACATGTTCAAGCCATGAGTGAAAACTAGTCCTCCTCCAATGAAAACTCTTGACCAATTACAGTTCTAAATTCAATACATTGATTTGACACATATGCCAATTTTAAAGCATTCAATTGACACATGTTTAGAATCCCAAATGTGTGTAGCCTCCACAATATATAAAAATAAATAAAATTCATGCTGCTTTTTACATAATATAGATAGCGATGTCGCATTAAACCATCACTTTTGTCTCGCATTACTGCAACATCAGAACATAGGTTGAGAATCACTTTTGAATTTTAAATTATAGTTGCGTAGAGTGCTTCACGGATGAAATTTTTAGTTGAAGCCCAATGATGGAAGTGGAATTATTCTACTATTACAAGTTCCCAGAAAGTGTTTCTGATTTCGGACATGGTGTCAAATACGCAACTCCTAAGATTCTGAATACTCTTTATAGAGTCACTGATGTCAATCCAGGAACCAATGTGTCTCGTAGTTGTAACCATTCATTAAGCCAAACTTCTGACTTCAAAAGTTCTTCCGTAATCCAAAATCAAGTTACATGTGAACAAGAATTTGAAATGACTAAGGGTACATGTACCATTGTATAAATACCTCTACTCTATCCGCACATATTGCATTTGCGAACTCACCTACACAAATTCATCATAGTGTTTCTCACCCATTCCGGACTCACAAAAGGTTAGCTTAATTTTCAAGTTCTAAAACTACTATAAAAAAAATTTAAGAAATTTTTCATCTTCTAACCATGCCATCATAATTTTTTTTAGTAATGGAAACTCCATCCATCCCCAGCACATCATTTTTTAAGACCTTTCAACCAGCAAGGGACTGGCAGGACTTGAAGATCCTGTCGGTGTTCGTCGAGATATTCCCCACACATGTATTGATCGCAAGTGGCCAGTGGCGGCTGAAGGAATTCGGAGGCACGTACAATTTGAAGTTTGCTCCAAGGGTGAAATCCTGGTACATTCATAACAACTGGCTTGTCTATGTTTATATATTACATTCATAACATGTAATGACCTTTTATACATTAGGCATGTAGGTGACAACACGTTCAATATCCTTGTAATGAAGAATGTTGATAGTGCTCCTTTCATGCTATAATTTGGACCATAGTTCGCAACTAATTTTGAAATAAGTTCCCAAGTGTACGTGAGAGATTAAATAAAAATATTATTTATGTTTACAAAATTAATATGACATCTACTATGTTCAAACAATTGATATTTCTATTTAACAAAACTTTAGATTACCTCATCTTCGCACTCAAGGCATGTGAAAATCGTGTTTACCATCAAATCTAGAAGTGATTCCAATTTCAAAAATCCATCCTTATCATCTTCACGTGTATTTTTAGTCTATAGTTTTGAAAAGAAATTTCAAAACCCAAATAAAATTTGGTTGATTAAATCTTATAAACGGAATGATTTCAAAATTAATGATTGAATTTGTAATCGTCATTTACTTGCTCTGACAACGTAAGTACAATCGACAATGGAAAAGACAACTTATTAATCTTGACAATGACAAATCGCCAAAACTCGCCGATGATGAATCACCAAAACCAATGGCGGCATCACGGAGGAGGTTGGGTTCGATTGGAAAGCGGCGTATGAAGGCTAGGGATCGGTCAAAATGGAGAGAGGCTGAGGGTTTTCATTTGTACTCTTTCTAAAAAAGACTAGAGCCTAAAGTATTGGCGTTGTGACCCCCTAATTCGAAAGGCTCATAAGTTACATGTTCACTATTATATAGTTTTCCCTTTGTCTTACAATAATACGAAGTTACAAGAGACATTAAATAAACTAGTTGTTGATTCTTCCAAAAAAATCATGTTGCAATTTTCTATGTAAATTGAACAGTTTAATTTGGTGGTGTAATAATTGCTTGACTCACCATACATGTTTCATTTCAAACTATAAAGATTGACTACTCCCTCTATCCCAGGTCAAAACTCACACTTTATTATTTGACACTATTAACTAGCCAACTCTGACCTCATATTTGAATAGATATATAAGTAATAATACACTAACTAAATTTGGTGAGCTCCTTGAGCGGCACTGCCATGGGTAAGTCTAGCAAGAAAAAGGTGATGAGAAAGGCAGCTGTGAAGCTAGTAGAGGAGGAGGTACGAGTAAAAGGAAAAGGGGTTTATGAAGGAGAAGCAGAGTGGTTGAAGGGAGTCTTAACTAAAGAAGGTGAAGCAAAAAGTCTGGGTGCGAGCAAGTTGCAGGAAGTCCCATCTGCTAAACTAATCACGCAACTAAACTAATCACGCAAGATAGTGAGAAAAATGATAACCCTATTAGGTTTTTCACACTTGATAAGAGTACAGTATAGAACAACCTAGTAGTTCATAAACAGGGACAAACCTATCATGGGGGAAATGATGGAGAGTGAATCAAACTGGAGCTCTTTGTTTGAATCAAAACAATAGGAGGTGAATTACTATGATACATTAAACATAGAAGGAATGGAGATGGGAGAGATTGCACATGAGGATGTGGAAGAGAGCTCTAAATAGTGAGATACCAGCGTCATTTGTAAGGTGTTCGAAAGCAATCCACCTTACAAGGTGATGGAGAGGTTATTACACAGAATTTGGGGCAAAAAGCTAATGAAGGTGTGAAAACTAAGAAAAGGTATTTTTATGGAAAATTGATCTAAAAAATGTGTAAAGATGAAATTGTTTAAAATGGCATGTTTGTGCTTGAAGGAAAACCTGTAGTTGTAATGGCATGGTCCCAGGATTTTAATTTTGATGAGCCTAAAAAAGTCCCTGTTTGGATAAGAATACCATATTTGCCTCTATTATATTAGCAACCTAGGGTTACAAGTAAAATTTGTAGTCCTTTAGGTAAACCAATATGTCTAGATAAGGCTACATCTGAGAAGGACAGACTTACATATACTATATGTTCCTGATGTGATTAATTATGTTAATGAAAGAAAAGTAATAGTGCAACAGAAAATTTTAAATGAATGGAGTCCAGTAAAATGGAGTGTTTGTGGAATGTATGGGTACACATGAAAAATTCGCAGAAGGAAAGATGAGCAGGAGAAAGGAAAGAAGGATGATGGACTGAAACTGAAAATTTACTTACCAGTGAAGAAAACACTAGAGGAAGTAAATTATGTGATGGGCTGAATTGAAACTGAAGAATGCAGTATGTTGAGAATTGAAAAGGGAAAAGAGTTGATGGAAACTGACGAGATTCTTCAAAAACAAAGAAGGGGACTTAAGGATAAACCACCAAATGATCAGTAATTTAATAGTTTGGAATGCGAGGGGAATAAATAAAGGTGAGAAGCATGGAGTGATTAAGGAATTCTGTCTCAAAAATTAGGCTGGACTTTTAGGCCAACTAGAAACAAAAATTCAAATAGAAAAAGAGATTGAAGTGTGGAGTAAAATAGGTTTAGGTTGGAGATTGATTACTAACGGATAGTTTATCAAAGGGGGAAGGATCTGGTTAGCATAGAGGAAAGACTTATTTGATGTCACGCTGTTGAATGTTGGTGAACAATGGATTGACACAGAGATTATGTTGAAAGACTCTGGTAGGAAGTTATTTTTCACTTTGATCTATGGCTTTAATACCATAGAAAAAAGATAGGATTTATTGTTGCTTTTAAGAAACATAGGAGAAAGGGACTTGGCATGGCTTATTAGTGAATATTTTGCATCACCATTAAATGTGGAGGATAGGTTGGGTGGTAATTTAGTGGAGGAGAAAGAATTGGTGGATTTTCAGGAAAAAATGAAACAGATGGAATCGGAAGAGATCAGAACAGTGGGGCTAGTTTATACATGGGAAAACAGAAGATCAGGAAAGGATTAGATCATAAGCAAACTTGATAGGGGACTTGTGAAAAAAAGATGGATAGAGGAGTTACAGAATGCAGTGTGTGAAGTGAAAAAATGAGCTTATGTCTTATCATTTGCCACTTGTGGTGAGAATTAACAAAAATGAAGAGATTAAGAAAAGGCCATTCAGATACTTCAACATGTGGTCACAATCACAGTTGTTTCAAGTTCTGGTGAAAGAAGTTTGGAAAGTTTAAAAAATCGTGAGTATGGATAATTTGGCTAAAGCTTTAAAGAGATTAGAAAAGCCTATAAGTAAGCTAAATAAAAGTGAATTTGGCAGTATAGGAGGGAGGGCTAAAAATGCAGTTGAAAAATGGAGAAAAGGTCAGGAGGATTTAAATGATGACCCTGGATCATGTCAGTTACAGTGTTTGGAATTTGATGCAAGAAAAGAGGCTGAAATAATGAAAGAAGTTGGATATAGTTATTTACAACAGAAGGCCAAGTGGAGTGGTTGAATGATGAGGATAGGCCAAAAAAAATTTTTTATGCAACACTGAGAAGTATACAGTATGAAAACAATATTGTGGCTTTGAAAAGTGATGAGGGGTTGATAACTGAACCAAAAATGGTGGAATCTGAGCTAATAAACCATTTCAGAAAATAGCTAGGGGTTGAGAAGAAGGTCATCAGAATTGATCCTGAGGTTGTGAAGTATGGTGACGTGGTGAGTTTAAAAAGACAAGTGGAAATGATCAAGCATGTCAGTAAAGAGAAGATTGAGGCTGCAATCAGAGGGATTGAGTCAACTAAAAGTCCAAGCAAAAATGGGTTTTCAAGCAATTTCTTCAATGATACTTAGGCAATCATAAGTGAGGGAGTGCTGGAAGCAGTTACAGACTTTTTTAAAGGTGACCATATCCCAATTATCTTTAAAAATGTTGTTATAACAATGTTACCAAAAAAAACATGACCTCAGTCCTCAGTATACTACAGACCAATTACCTGTTGTTCTACTGTTTATAAAACCATAACCAAAATCCTGTGTCATAGATTAAAATATGTTCTACCAAAAATTGTGAGTAACAATCAGTGTGCTTTTGTTTAAGGTAAGCTGATAGCTCATAATATGCTGTTAGCCGAGGAGCTTTTGCACAAGTACAAAATTGATAAAATGAAGCCTAGCTCTATTGCCAAGGTAGATATTTCAAAGGCTTTTGATAATATTAGTTGGGAGTTTCTTTTCAATCTGTTGGTTGAATTAAAATTTCCAAGCAAGATGATTGATTGGATTAAAGTAGTACTATGAACTTTGGTCTGTGATTAAATGTGAATGGCCAGTATACTGATAGTTTTGAAGTTAAAAGGGGTGTGAAGCAAGGAGATCCAATCTCCCCTTTATTTTTTGTTATATGCATGGAATATTTTACAAGAATGATGGCTAAAGAGTTTAATTCTTGGAGAATTAAGTATCATCAAAGGTGTAAAAAAGCTAGAGTTCATACACTGCTCTTTGGTGATGAATAGTAAGTCTTTTGTGGTGCAAATAGAAAATCCTTGGAATGTGTGAAGAAGGTTTTGGATGGTTTTAATGATGTAATAGGCCTATCCATTAATGAAAGTAAATCAAAATTTTACTTTCTAAAAATGGATAATGGTTAAAAGTTGTCTTGGCTTCAGTTTTGCAGATAGTGCAAGGGAATCTCCCTATGAAGTATCCAGGGCTACCTTTGTCATCTGCGACGTGGGGGAAATTGGATTGTCAAGAGCTTATTGAGAAGATAAGAAGTAAGATCAAAGGTTAGGCTTCAAAAAACCTTTCCTTTGCAGGAAAGTTGGAACTAATCAATGGAGTTCTTCTTAGTATTTTAGGGTACTGGGCATTAGTAATGAAAATTCCAGAGGGAGTGCACCAAAAGTTAGTACAAATTGGTACTAGCTATCTGTGGGGCAGAGAGGAAAGACAAAGAGGATTCACATCTATTGCTTGGAGTTCAATATGCAGAAGTAAGACAAAAGGTGGAATAGGTGTAAGGGGTCCATTACACTGGAATAGAGCTGCACTGAGTAAAAATTGTTGGGTTTGTCTCAAAAGAAAGATGTCATGTGGATCAAATGGGTGCATGAGTATTATTTGATGGGATAAAATATAGAAAGATGTAAGTTAATATTGGCCTTGGAGAGAACTGATGAAATTCAGAAATGATTTTTTTCCGAAACATAAGAAATGTGTGGATCTGAAAGGGAAAGTAAAGATATTTGTAGTGTATGAAACCTTGATGGGAGGAGTAGAAAACAGATTCAAGAGTAGATTAGTTTGGCATAAAAATATAAGGCCAAAGTAGAGATTCTTCTTGTGGTTGATGGTGAATGGGAATTAGCAACAACTGACAGGCTTCAAGATTTTAATATCCTAGCAGGGGTAAGCAATTGGAGAATGTGTAACAATCTGCAAGAAACTTCCCAGCACTTGTTTATTGAATGCAAATATGTGAAGGATTTGTTCTGCTTGATAGGGATGGAGAATGGAAAAATTGTAAGGGAATTGAAGAAGAAGCTGTGGAGTCTCATCGGGTGGAAGAAGGATAAAGCTCTTATGCTGATGGTTTCAGCTTTTTATCAGGTTTGGCAGGAAAACTTCCCAGCACTTGTTTATTGAATGTAAATATGTGAAGGATTTGTTCTGCTTGCTGGGAATAGAGAATGGCTAAACAGTAGGGAATTGAAAAAGAAGTTGTGGAGTCTCATCAGGTGGAAGAAGGATAAAGCTCTTATGCTGATGGTTTCTGCTTTTTATCAGGTTTGGCAAGAAAGAACCAGAGAGTGTTTAATGATAAAGAGTTGAAAGCTGATATATTGGCGTTTCAAATACAAACTGAAGTGGATTAGAGATGGAGATCATAGGTTAAAGAGGAGAAGAAAAAGTAGAAGAAAAGCATGAAAGAAAGGAGATTATACTCATTGTTTGTGTTCTCGGTTTTTTGCTGTTTTGAATAGGAGTTTATAAAGGATCAAGGGAGAGGATCTAAATGGTGTAAAATTTTTTGTGGTTTTTAATTCAAATGAAAATGTTTCATCAAAAAAATAATTAATAATATTATCGTATGTGATATTATTGGATTTTCCTTAACAAGTAGTTTCCAAATATCAACTTTATATTAGCCGTTATTATATGTAGTTAAACATATTAATGTCCAAACTTGTTTCTTGATAACTATGAAAAAGATTATGTGAAATTTGACTTGGGATGGAGGGAGTTATTCTTTCTCCTATACATTGATGATTGTACATTTATTACTCTATATTTTTCATTTTCCAGTCGATGTTTTTGACAAATGTCTGTAAATTTTGCTTATTAATACTAATTAAATAAAATTTTAATATACTACTACAAACTAAGGCTAATGTAACGCTTTCCTTGCAACACTTATTAAAAATGTTACAATAACTTATATATAAAGAGTTACCTTAACATTTGAAAAGTGTTACATAAATATTTAAAGGTGTTACTTAAAATTAAAAAAAAATTACGTTAGATATAATACAACATCACCTAAGGTAATACCTTGTAAAAGTGTTTCAATATGTTAAACTTAGTATTATTAGCACCTGAAGTAACACTTTTACATGTAGGATGTTGCATTAGATCTAACATAACACTTTTTTAAAATTTGGGTAACACTTTTCAATATTCACTAGTGGAGGATGCCTCATTAAAGACAACATTAGAGGTGGTTCCACGAGAATTCCTTAAAATTGCCTTCTGGAAGGGGTTCCAAGCTCAAAACCTCTGTGAATCGGACCGCCCAATTAATTAAAGACGGCCATTACCTATTCAAGGCGGTTTAGTTATAACCACCTTTCTATCAAGGTGACTTTGAACGTGACTGGTTTCGAGTTCGGAACATCGATCTGAACGTTATTCTGGATCCGAAACTGGTCGGTATGCATCATATAGAAGGAACAATTTTTCTTCCAAATTTGTAAGCTCTTTCGATTTAAAGTTCCGTATCGAGAACAGCATCGGACTATCTTTGACTAGAATTCATTAAGGTCCGAATAAAGTCATGATATCAGAACTTATAAAAACTAGCAATAAATACATTCGGCCAATCCCATTTTCATATGGAAAAAAAATTGAAAATTTAGGGCACTCTTTGGAAGGAAAAGGTAAAGGTAGTTCTACATATACAAATATTCTTACGTAATTGGACTAATGATTTTACTATCGTGTAATGTTATAATTTAGGGTTTTGATTTGAAATCTTTCTCATCGGATTTGTGCTACATATATGATTGAATATGTGTTGATGTAATTTTCATGTAGTTAATTATAGAATTGGACTCCTCGAGAGCAACCTTAGAACATCACCCGATCATTTAGTTGATTCATTTATTGGGGTGGCTTTTGAACATGCCGCCAAAAATGGGGTTGTGCGTGCACGGTGCCCATGCAAGGATTGTAGGAACGATGCTTAATTAGGGAGGAAGAATTTGCATGAACATCTCATAATTTGAGGTTTCCAAAGAAGTTACACATGTTTGATACGGCACAGGGAGGTACCAACAGATTTAGGTGGAGATCTTGGAATCATGGAAGGGGTTGAATTAGACTGTAATGATCGATTTGATGAGATGGTGGAGGATGTTGCTAGAGAATTCCATGGTAAACCCAAGGTCCTAGAATCGTTGCTTAATGACAAGAATTGCGCATTGTACGTTGGGTCAAAACATTCAGTTTTGAGCGCGATGTTGAAAATCATGAATTTAAAGGTCAAATTCGGTTGGGCTGAAAAAGGGATGACTAAAACTTTGGAATGGGTTCAGAAATTTCTTCTCAAAGAAAATAAATTGCCTAAGAAATCTTATATCGCAAAAAGAGTTCTTTGTCCTATGGGTCTAGAATTATAAAAAAAAATCCATACATGTCTGAATGATTGTGTGCTATTCAGGGGGGAAGGAGGATGAGAATCTTGAAACATGCAGGGTATGTGATGAATCTCTGTACAAGTTAAAACGTTGTGAAATTGGTGTGTGTGCAGAGGTGGGGACCATTTCAAAGATAAAGACACCCGCTAAGGTTTTATGGTACCTTCCTATAATTTCACAGTTGCTAAAATTGTTTGCTTCCAAAGAAGATGTAAAGTTATTGTGATGGCATGGTGAAAGAGATCATCCGATGGATGATGTGATAAGGAATACATCTGATGGTGAGAAATGGTAAAAGCTTGATGGTATATACCCATAGTTCGAATTGGATTCCTGACATTTGAGGTTAGGATTGTCTACCAATTGAATGAATCTATTTGACAACATGAGAAGATCATACAATTCTTGGCCCGTAATGTTGGTGATATAGAATCTACCGTCGTGGCTGATAATGAAAAGAAAATATGTTCTCTTGTCCATGATGATTTCAGGTCCTAAGCAACCTGGCAATGACATTGATGTATATCTTGCGCCCTAGTGGATGATTTGTTGATGTTGTTCAAACATGGAGTCCGTACCTACGACACTGTCGTGGATGAAATTTTCACGATGAATGCCCTTTTGTTTTGCACCATTAATGATTTTCCCACTTATGAGAGTTTTTTGGGATATTCAGTGAAAGACCACTATACATGTCCAGTTTGTGAGAAAGAAACCTCATTTTTTCAACTTAAGCATGGTTCGAAAACTGAGTATCAAGGACCTCGTTGTTTTCTCCCCAAGGGTCATCTGTGGCATTTTTCTAAGAAATGGTTCAACGAACACACAGAGTTGCGAGGTGTGCTTGTACCATTAACTGGCGCTGAGGTATTTGAAATTTTTCATGGATTTCCTAACAATTTTGGTAAGGAGAAATAGAATTTGGTAGTTTATGGTAGTTGGAAGAAATGCTCAATCCTCTTTCAACTTCTTTATTAGAAGGATTTGGATGTCAGACGTTGTCTTGATGTAATGCACATAGAGAAAAATGTATGCGACGCTTTGATTGGAACACTTTTGAATACTCTTGGTAGAACAAAAGATGGATTGAAGTCTCGACTTGATTTGGTGACATGGGTATTAGGGAAAATCTTGGTCCCGTTACTGATGGAGATGTTATTACCTCCCTCCTGCCTGTTATTCAATGTCTTAGATAGAGAAGAAGTTATAATATGAGACGCTGACTGGTGTGAAAGTGTCTCAAGATTATTCTTCCAATATTAGCTCTTGTATTTCACTAATAGAGTTGAAGTTGGTTGGATTGAAATCGCATGACTGCCACAACTTGATGCAGGAATTGAATACCATTGCGATTCGGTCATCGCTATCATCCCATGTACGACTGTGTATTACTAAGCTATGTTTGTTCTTCAAATCTATAAGTTCAAAAATGATCAGTGTTACAAAGCTTGATTGGTTGCAAGCTATGATTGTAGAAGTATTGTGCCGAATAGAGATGTACTTTCCACCTTCGTTTTTCGACATAATGTTCCATTTGATAACTCACTTGGCTCAGGAGATTAAGTTATGTGGTCCTATATTTTTATGATGGATGTATCCCTTCAAGCGGTACATGAAAATTTTTGGACATGTTGGCCTTCTAATTTTTGCAAAGGGTCGGCTAGCCCCGTGGCGTGGTGAAGATTCAAGTCTATGACATAGCAATCCATTAACACCCCACCAGTTCTTAATGCATTATACATATTTTCTGATTCAAGAGAAACGAACGTTTGGGTGTCATAGTCGAGGTTCTTGCCAAGTCCTCCTCTCGTTGATTTTGACCTCCTTGCACAAACCACTCCATCTATATTTGATGTGAGCATGTTGAGAGGGATTGAATTTTTTGGTTCCGACTGAAGCAATCTGTCTAGGGTTCTAATTTAGAAACTTATGAATTCCAAGAAAGTTTTTTTAAAAAAAAATATAAGAGACCCTTCCGAGTTCGAAACTTAATCTGACCTTTGTAATTTCAATCAAAATGTTGGATCCGATTATATGAAAGAAGTAGGAACTTGTCTTACAAACTCGAAACCTTATCTATCATTTTACAAAAAGTAATTGCAGGAAAAGAGTCATTAACACATATCAAGATAAGATAACAGCCAAGAAATTGGAACTCAAGTTCTGGACTTGGAACTAATTCTATCAACCAAAAAAAGAAAATGAAGACAAAGATTCAATCATACACATTAAGATTATATAACAACCAAGAAAGCGGAACTTAAAGTTCTGGACTCAGAACTAGTTTTGTCTACCAAAAAAAGAAAATGCAGACAAAGAGTCAACCATACAGATCAAGATCAGATAGCACACCAGAATTCGGAACTCAAGTTCCGGACACGGAATTAATTCTGTCACCTAAAAAACAAAATTACCCAATAAGCTAAGCATCACAGATTTTTATCAGAAAATGGGTAAGAGATCAGAAATTGAGTTACGAGCTCGAAACTAAGAATTTCTGAAAGTATACGTTACTAAAGACAATGTTCTGATATCTGAACTAACTCTGCCTACAAAATTTTCAAAAGTAAGACTCAGTTCCGTACTCGGAAGACGTTATGAAACTTTGGTAAAAATTATAATGCTCTTCTTTGTAATTGTAATCCACAAATTCCCTGATAAAAATTACACAACTATAAAACTTCTTGGCGAAAAATATTTTGGGATTACTAAAATTTTGCATTAAACCCATCCCCGAATTGTTAAACAAGATAAATAATCCAAACAAGTACAAATAAAGTCTTTATAGAAATCAAAAATATTCCAAATCAAAAAATGAGTTAATATTCTGACTTAAAATCTAGTACAAATCAAGTCTAATAAACCTTTTCTTCATTGTCGAAGTCCATTCCACCGAGCTCCGACCCGGATTGCTCATCAGCATCGCCACGCTCCTCCTCTGCCTCGTCCTCCTCAGCGTCATCACTACCATCACTAGAGTACTCTGGTTTGAAACTAGGTATGGATTCATCATCGCTGAGATCGATTTGGAGGCCTGTGGATTCAACAAAATTGGTATGACATGCTTCTGCGGCTGCCACTTCATTTTTATCCGAACTAACATCCTCCTTGAAGCATGCCAAGTATTATTTTTTTGAATGTTGCTATCCAACTCCTCTGCTCACCTGCAACACAAAAAATTTAACACAACTATGTATTAGGGGTAATGTTTATGCCCAATTTATTTAAATGTTTTTTAATTAATGTACTTATGTGACTTTGATCCTTCTGCCTTGTCCAATGAAGCTTACCTTGCTTGCTTAGCGGCTTTTACTTTTTTTCCCTGGAATGTTCTTAACTCACCATTTCTTTTCTTAAAATACAGCCAAATACTTATGATCAAACCATGACTCATCGTAGAAGGTCAAACGGAGTGGTTTATGGAGGGGGGTCACTTTCCATTTCTTAATCATGGCAGTTATCAAACCACCATATGGGAGATCTTTCTTTCCCCCCGCAATAGCCTTCAGCATGTACATTAAAATGGTGTACCCCGGATTTAATTTCACCCTTTCTACAATGTAGTAGAATAACATCAAGTTCCCTATGGTCGGCTCACACACATGCCCGTCCGAGGGAAGGATATTCGGGCAGATCCGCTCAAACACAATCCTGTGCTCAACACTCAAAACCCCCATATCATACTCGTCCACTCACCCTGGAAATACCCCGGTACGACCAAAATATTTTCTAGCCATTTCTACTAGGCACAAAGAGGTGAGTTCACTAACGGTAGGCCAATTTTGTTGGTGAAATATTTTAGTTGGACCTTTACTCCCGTCATCCGGAGCAAGTTTGCTATCGTCAGTATACTTGCAAACTAGGCCTTCGTTTATAGTAAATTTTGTGACGGGAATTGTGATGTCATTGACCATTGTAAGGTCTCTATTATTCCTACTTTTACCCAGATTAGCATAGAATTGCACCACCTCGTCATAATGGACTTACTCATCTAATTGAACTAACTTATCAAAATGTGAAGGTTTCAAAAATTCAATCAAATACCCTAGACATAACAGCTCAATATCCAAACTATCAATTACCCTTGGATTGCAACATTTCCATTTTTTGGAATTGAACGTAGCTCCAGTGATGTCATCCAGGAAGAGATAATTAGGGTTGAGCTAGAGTTGAGGAGAGACCACGAGGAAGGCGTGTGGATTGAACGGCATCTCAAATCGAAGAAGAACAAAAAATAAGGCATGGATTAGATTTAAAAATCATTTTTACTAACGTTGTATAATGTTTATTTCCTGCTTTTTGTTCTTATGTAATTGGTAACCATTTGGCATTCCAATTTTGAATTGAAGCACATAAGTAAGGTTTTGGGGATGTATTAGCCAACATCGCACACCTGGTCGTTAAACAAAATGGTAAGAACAAGCACCAGTTTGTGACATCACACTTGAGCTTCATGTTTATGAAAATAAGAGTTAGCAAAATCGGTTACAATATCGGTAAGGTGGTCGATTGAAGACAATGACTAAATCCACAAAAATCAATTAATTCTTACGAGCTCGCACCTATGTATGTGAGACATCGTTTCAACCTAGTAGTGTTTTATGAAGAATGTGCGATGTTGCACACTACAAACAGAGGTTCAACTGACAGCTAAAATATTCTAACCAGAACTGGGAATGTGAAACGTACAAGCAAATCATTCGGAGTTCACAACAGCCAATAAAATATAAATAAAACACCTAGCATATGGTACCATGTGCAAAAGGATAACATAATCAAATTCTAGCGTACGATCGCTACCACAAGACTATTACACGACATCAAGAACTTTCATTATATCATCCAACAAAACATAAAACTGATCAAAGCTAGTATTCGGGCATCTTGGGTACCTGATCATCCTCCATCTCACTGCCTCAAGAGTCTCCCTAATCTTCATCCTCACTAGACCCCAACCCGTCACTGGAACCCGACTCTTCATACTACGTGGCCAGTGCATCATCATTTGGGTTTCTGGCCTCCACTTGATCTTCATTTTCCACTAGCCCCTGTGCAGCAGTTCCAGGGCTAAGAAGGGCCCTCAGCCCCACCAACTCCGCCATCATCCTCTGTTAGTTTCGCTCGAAATGCATCGTATTAGTCTTCATTCCCTCCATGCCCTTCAAGAACATGCTCCAAACACTACGTCTCAGCCCTGGCGCTATAAAAATAATTTCCAAATCATTATAATTAGTTACTTTGATAAACTCTAGTTACGAAAGAAAAATAACTATCACCAATTTTCATATCGGGAGTGGATGGGACAGGATGCCCAGCTACGGTGGCTGATTGAATTTAGGGGGTCATCGTCGTACCTCTCAAAGTTATATTGTTAATCCCTAATGCTTCCTATCTACAATTAAGTAGATAATGCCAAGTCGGGGTCGTCCACGAGAAGAGGGATATTCCCAAGTGTTTAAACATATATAGGAGAATACATAATAGATATAATCATATACAGAGATATATAAAAGCATGTAAATTGGGAGGGGGGAGATTGTTGGTTTTGGTCCTAAATTATGAATTGAAAGACAAGTTAACTAATCAAGCAAGTTAAATATGCAAAGCATGCAAAAACAACTAAAAGGTGATTAAACCAACAATTAATGGAACCACCTCCACCTCATCACGACTCGTAACGTGTTCGTTGCAACTCGCGATGGGTAGGTTAAAAGGCACCTCCGGTCAAATTTCCATCGCGGCTCACGAACAATCTATAGTGGCTCGCAATGGTTTATCGTGACTCATGATGGGACTGATGCGAGTCGCGAAACGTAGACCTGAGAGGGCTTCATTTTTGCAAAATCTTCTGATTTGATTGTGATCGCGACCAAATCGTTGTGACTCGCAATGGTCTGTCATGGCTCATGATGGTCTGTCGTAACTCACAACTCGGCCATCGTGGCTTGCAAAAAGTTGAGCATGAGGACTCTAAAATTGGCTAAATTTTATGATCCCATCGCGACTCGCGATGAGGTGGTCACGACTCACGATGGGCAGCTTACCTGGTACTTAGAAAACTTTTCAGCCTCATCCATTGCCCAAGCTTTTCCTTCTTGACTCCAAGTATTTCTCCCTTCATCCATCCAATGCCTTGGGTTTAAATTTCTACAAAATCATGGAAAAACAAACTATGAAAAGCACAAAGCAAAACAATGAAACTAACAACAAAAACTCAAAACCAAACAACATCAAAGGAAAGTCACGAATGACGATCCTGATAATCAAAACCAAGCTTATTTAACGTCGTCGACATGACTTACTCCCCTTCTTGGAGCTTATTCACAAAATGAACCGAGATGATCGGTCCCCTTCCCCCGATCCGGGTCAAAACAATCAGGATTCTCCTTATACCCCAACAAAACCTTTTTCAAATAGCTTAGGTTTCCTTCATGTTCCCTCAACATTTCAAACAACTCACCTTTTTGTTCCATGGTGATCTCAAGACGTGAGTATTTGGGGGTTTCTTTCCTTCTCCAAGGGGTGAACATTTAAGAGCTTTCAGTTGTGGTTTGCACTCTTCCACCGAAGCCTTCTCAAGAGAATGAGGGAAAAAACCCTTATTGGCTTACTCGTTGACACACGAAAAGTGTTGAATGTTGCTTTCCCAAGAGTGTAATCGTAATTGTTGTTTTCATTCAAGTTAGCACTAACAACATTTGAAATCAAAGCATCACTAAAACATCATCATGGCAACATTTAAGGAACTACCATCTTTGGGCTCAATTACATCTTGCTCTTTATCATAAATATCATGAATAGCTTGGAAAGAATGGTATATACTAGGGTGATAAATAGAATTATTAGTGTCAAATCGCCCATTAAATTCCATGGTCATTGTTCCTTTATGCACATCAATTATGGTCCTTGAAGTTTTTAGAAATAGCCTTACTAAAAGAATAGGTTTAGAACTATTGGCACCTCTTATTTCAAGAACATAAAAGTCTATGGGAAATTTCAAAATTCCACTTTCACCAACACATCATTCATAATACCCTTTGGGTATGTGCTAGAGTGATTGGCTAGTTGGATAACAACCCAGTTTTGTGCAAAGTTCCTAGATTTAGACTTTCCTACAAGGAATATGGGATCACATTGATTGAAGCACCTAAGACTAACATGGCCTTGTTAACACATTTGCCTCCTATCTCATAAGGGATGGTAAACATTCCTGGATCATCACATTTAGGGGGCATTTCTTCATCAAAACACGGCGGAGACATATTCACTCCCCGCACTCTTTTGCTTACTTTTCAATTGTTGTTTCCTATTAACAGTACACAATTCCTTAATAAATTTAGCATACCTAGGAACTTGATTTAGAGCATTTAAGAGTGGAATATATACCTCGCATCTACGAAAGACTTCGTAGATGTCCTTGGTGTCCTGCTTGATGACCCTATCCTTTAATGCCTTTGGAAATGGTGGTTCCGGTACATAGATAGGGATCTCCGCCATCTTGACTTCTTCTGCGATGGGGATGAGGTTTCAGGATTTGATCCCGGTCTTAGCACAAATGTCTCCACCTCAATTTCTTCTTCTTTGCTCTCTTTAGCCAACTCCTCGACCTTCTTTTCAAGGTCTTCTTCTTTTTCAACCATCCACTCAACAATAACCCTTGCTTGGGGATCTTTCACTTCCCTTCCACTTCTCAATGAGATTGTACTTATATTTTGTCAAGGGTTGATCTCCGATTGGGAGGGAAGTTTGACCTTTTCCTGGGCCTCCATCTGATTGACCACTTGAGCTATTTGGCTCGCTTGAGTTTCCAAGTTTTTGATGCTTGCCTTGGCTTCAACTTGGAATTTTTTTTCCTTTCTCTCTGGCACATGCTCAACCGGTGAATGGCTTGCATCACCTCATCTTTTGTCAAACCCGAACTCTCCCCTTGGTGTCAGGGCTTGTCTTGAAGCCTTTGATATTGTTGTTTAGATGGCCTATATTTTTGTTAAGGAGGACTATACGGTTGGGGGTTTTGACCTCCTTGAGGGTTTCCATACTGAAGATTTGGGTTATCACGATTACCCAAATTGTACGGCCGGTTTTGGTACCCTAGATTCCCTTGATAGCTTTAGTTGCCTTGATAGCCTTGCTCGCCTTAATACCCCATGGCACTCACCTCCTCGACATAATCATCTTGCAAAGTATAGAAAGTGTCCAAAGGATGCGTTGATAAACAAATTTCATAAGATTTCACATGTGGCACATTTCCGAGCTTGGTCATCAAGGATTTCACCATAGAGGCAAGGGCCGAGACTTGGTATTTAAGCTTTCCACTATTGGAAAGGTCACTTGTGGGCATTAGGTTTCTTCTTCTCAAATCGGCCCTCAAGCTAAAGTTCCTTGACTCCTCCGCTAGCTCCTCGTATAATTGTATAGCCTCTGATGAAGTTTTTTCCCCAAGGGTACTACCACAAGAACTCCTCAATAGTCTTTGGTCCTCATCAAGAAGATCATTGAAGAAATAGTATACCAACTCTCCCTCCGAATAGTCGTGGTATGGACAACTCAAGAGAAGCTTCTTGAACCTCTCCTAATAGTAAAAAAAGGGACTTTTCATGCCATTGAAAGATTTTGCTTATGTCCTTCTTCAAAGCGGCGGACTTCGAGGCCGGGAAGTACTTGGCTAGAAACTTTGTGTTCATGTCAAGCCAACTTTTGATGCTCTTTGGTGGTAGGTGGTGGAGCCAATCCCTTGCGCCATCCCTCAATGTGAATGGGAATGCCTTCAACTTGTAAAAGTCTTCATCTACTCCGTGGGGGACCGTACCACCACAGAAAAAATGAAACTCAATGAGATGCTTATTAGCATTTTCCCCTTGCCT
Source organism: Rubia yunnanensis (assembly GCA_037428765.1). NCBI lineage: Eukaryota > Viridiplantae > Streptophyta > Magnoliopsida > Gentianales > Rubiaceae > Rubia > Rubia yunnanensis. Next base: position 22,641,620 of record CM075071.1, on the reverse strand, counting down.
ACCAAGGAAGGTATGTAGCATGTTTATAAACCTGGTCTTGAGCTTGAAGTGCCTATTTGGTCCAACCAAAGAATACTCAATGCACATTGGTTGTTGATCAAGGTTGGGAGCCATAATGTCCCTCAACAAGGCTTGCCCCAAAGAAATCTCCCTTCCTTAGAGAGGAGGATGTTGAGGCCCTCCTCCTAGATGCTCATCTTCGTGCTCGTGTTGATGCTCCATCGAAGTAGAAGTATCCACAAAATGGCCACTAGGAGGGGTGTTATTCACACTTTCCAAAGAAAACCTCCTAGCCCATCTCAAATTCAACTCTAACTTGGGGTTGTAGTGTAAGGGTTCTTGTGAAGAGGATCACGCACAAACCATACACAAAGAACTCGAACAATATGTCTCCATGCCAAGCGAAAATGGAAAGTTAACTAAGAAATCAAAACAAAAGCAAACTAACAAATATTTACAATTAGCACATATTCACACTTAATATGCCCAAACACTTAAAAATAAAAGCCTCTTCCCCGGCAGCGGCGCCAAAATTTGGGAGGTCGCCGCCGTACATCTCAAAGTTATATTTTTAATCCCTAATGCATCCTATCTACAATTAAGTAGATAGTGGCAAGTCGGGGTCGTTCAAGAGAAGAAGGATCTTTCCAAGTGTTTAAACATATATAGGAGAAAACATATTAGATATGAACATATATAAAGATGTATAAAAGCATGTAAATGGGGAGGGGGAGGGGGGTTTATTGGTTTTGGTCCTAAATTATGAATTGAAAGACAAGTTAACAAATCAAGCAAGTTAAATATGCAAAGCATGCAACAACAACTAAAAGGTGATTAAACCAACAATTAATGGAACCTTGGGTGCAATTGACTTCCACTTCTAAGCCTCTTATCCATCATTGAACATGCAACCTATTTACTACTTTCACTAATTGTTGTGAAGACTAAACCTCTATCCTTCTTAGATAGTAGTTTGCAAGAGTGAATTCAACATCTCTTGTCAAACCTCACCAATGACTCCCTTAGTCGAAACATGACTAAAATTATTCCATTAATGGTGTTGATTACGAAGAATCAACAAGCTTGGCAACACTTATAAACACTACATCGTGTCTAAGCATTTAACCAATCTATGCATTTACACAAGATTAGTTAAGAACGTTCAACATTCATAGACTTCTCTCATTTGCTACAAGCAACAAATATGACAGAGAGTTCAACATTATCATATTCATTTAGCAATTATCAATCGATCAACACAATCAAAAGCTCTAAATCATACTCTTGGATTTCCTATCAAGAAAAGGGGAAATCAACCCATTTCCCCAAACCCTAACAAGCATATCATACAAGTACTTCGTATACTCAAGCTTTCAAGAACATTAATGACATTAAGAAATGCATTCAGTGCTCCATAAATGCATAATAGTAAGAGTATTAAATAGGCTACAAATTGTTCTTAAGACGTGGACTTGGAAGCCTTGGTAAATTGCTCCCAAGAACTAGATTTTGCTACTATAGTTCATACTATTTAATGCTAACAAACCAAACATAAAACAAGAGAAATCAATGATGAAAATGGTGGAAAACTAGGGTTGGAACAGTACCAAAATCAGGCTAGAAGAAGAGATATGAAAGAGAGGAAAGAGAATGCTATTTATAATACAAAGGGATAAGGTTGTGTTCAGGTCACCTGTGCGTCGCGACTTGCGATGGGCGCCAGAACAAAACCTTGTCTTCTTTTCTTCTTCTTGTAGCAAGCACTCTTCTTCAAAATAATTCCTCTCATTCTTCAAGTCTTCAAAGTCTTCAAAGGATGATCTTCAATGGCCTCCGGTCTTCAAGTCTTCAAATCTTTGAAGCAAGTCCTCAAAGTCTTCAAAAGGTGATCTTCAATGGCCTCCAATTTTCAAGTCTCCATGTTCTTCCTTTGTCACACAAAATCCACTTAGAAAAGGTAAAAGAGCGTAAGGTCGCTCTTACCTCTCCTAAGTGAACTTCAAGGTAAAGCACAAGCTCTTGATGACAAAAGAGTACCAAAGTGATCCCAAAAAGTACTAAGTTATTCACATAAAATGGACACATCAGAGTTCTCTCTTGCCCAAGGGTGGCTGTCGGATCAAGATCACCCTTGGAGATAATGTGATCAACACACACCTCCGCCTCCCAGTGCCAATGCTTTTGGCCAAAATAGTTTGCATCATAGTACCTTGGGGAGATCTTCTGCGCAGATCGGATGGGAACATTTTGTTTCTCCATGAGAGCAATTATTACGTTGTCGTATGGGAGGACTTTCTTTTCTGGGTCACAACCACAGTGTGCATCTCCTGGATGATAGTTTAACCAGGGTTTACAATCTTGTTCTCACATAAGTACCAGTAGAGGACAGCGGCGTTGATTGTGAGCTTGAAAGGATGGTCAGCTGGGATGAGGCAGTGACAGATTAGGTAGTATTTCATCCACTCCTCAAGCTCGAGCACATGAATCTTGATGGCTCTTGGTTTGAAAGTGTTGTTACCAACTTTCAAATTCAAGTATTTTTCCACCATCTGATTGGGATCGAGGGTCCCTGACTCATCGTCTTCAGCTACCCTATTAGGCCAATTGTCACGGCAGTAGACTTGGAGTCTTTCAACTGGGTTTTCTGGATCTTTACCAAATGTGCACCCAATAGCCTCGTTAACCAACCCACTTATCAATACTATATTGATGTCGTTCATGGGGTTTTGTACTTCCCGATATTGATACAAGTGAGGGTAGAACTCTTTGGCCTCGTTCTCATATGTGGGCTTGTCCAAGCAAAGATCTCAAACAAAGCTTGCAAATTAGACTAAAGCTACACATTTCAACAAGTAATAAACTCAAGCAATAATCCTAAACAACTAAAACATTAAACCGAATAAAAAATCTGACCTCATCTAGGGTTTGGCAAGAATGTGGATGTCTCTTTCGGTGTTGATGGATAATGATGAACCAAGAATGATGGAGGGCTTGGGTTTTTGATAAGGCGGCGGTTAGGCAGCTGGATTGGGCGGTTTTGTGGCAGAATTCTGGAAAGGGGGAGATATGAATGTGCGACGTCAAGTTTGGGAATGATATGGGTTGGAGATTTGCCCCTCTAAGTACTCTAACTTTACGGTGGCATTTAACTGATGTATGTGACCTGGCATATACGCTCGTTAATATCATACGATGAACGAATAATGCCCGAGGTTGCACTAACGGGTTACTGGGCCAAATGATACAATCAACCCAATTGTCAAAACATTTTGGGCTTGGTCAATTGTGGGTTAAACAAACTTCACACGAGCTCGCATTCAACGTTGGCCACATCGACATTATGACAACAAGCGAGCAACCTCGCATATTACAATGGGCCAAAAAAAAGTTTTTGGCCCAAATTCATTAAAACACTAGCCCAAATGCCAGACCCAGAGTAATTTATTTTGAAATATTGATAATAACAATATTAAATGATAAAATAAATGGTATCATTAATTTAATTACCCCGAACTGTTGTTGTCAGTGTCCATGATCAAAACTCGTAGCAAAAACACTATGGAAGTAGTACAAGAAAATATTATATAGTCTAGAAGTATATACTACGATGCTTATTTCTCAAAGTGTCAAAGAACAAGGTCCGTTATAGTCTCGAAGTTTTACAACTAACGCTTCTTTCTCAAACTGTTACTCATCTAACATAGTTCAATGAACATGAAAACCAAATGTGATACATTGTACTGGTACACATTTCCCTTAAATGTAATTGGCTTTTCTAGCCCATAACAATCTTAACCATCGAATGAGTAATATTACATGTTCATACAATTTCTTTAGTAACACTTTAGGTCATTTCTCTCTGCATAACGGGATTACTCTTTATAATTGTTTCAATTGATATCTACTTATTTCGAATAACATTGGTTGTACAAGGCTCTCAATAATGTTAATAATTTAATTTTCACCTAGGAAAAACACTATAGTCCAATAGTATTGACTGTTCTTGAGGATCATGGGAGAACCCTTTGTAATTACTATAACTAACATCAAGTAGTTTATTATAAGGTCGCATATGCCACTCCCTACATAATCTCTATAAATGAACCATTACTGTTCAAAACATTAATCGTGTAAGAGGATTGAGTGTTCTTAGGCATAACGATAATTCCCCGTTCAATCGGTATAACTGACATTATAGTTTTGAATAAAATTAACTGTAACAAGCCCTAAACACATCCAATAATATTGAACAAGTAATGTTCCTCCTAATATGAACATAATTGGATTGATGTTCTAACTGACGGTCAGCTGCAATTGACCATCAATATGTATATGATAACGCCTGTGAAAGGGTTCACTTTACTTGTGGACTTTTTTTTAATCACTTTAATTCATGAAAAATGTATCTATACTCTTCTAATAATATCAGGTATGACTAATGATAAAAACAACATTTAATTTCTATAATATAACTGATTATGGATATGCTAGACAACTAGTTGTCAACATCGCTTGTAACCTCACATGTACCGAGGAAGAGACAAAGACATAGTGATGTCATACATGATCTTGAAATGGGCCATTTGGTCCATAAACAGGCCCAATATATGAATTCCCACCACCATAGTCGGTGACGTCGCTCTAACGTCGTATAACCCAAGACTTGACTGAACATATTGCGATGTCGTACATTCATATGTGATGGGCCTATTGGGCCAATTTTGATCCACTTAAAGACCTAAAATAAACGATAAAGCCATGTTGCATAAACCTTGAAACGTCGCATGACAGGTGGGAAACACTACAAGAAACAACAATTTTTATCTTGGTTCTGAAGGAATTGTTACCTCAATTTTTAGTCCAAAAAAACTGAGGTAAATATGACTGGAGTAATAAGTCTATTTTTTACCTCAATTTTTTGAAAAAAGAACCGAGGTAAATATTAGTTTCTAGTAAAAGTGCGAGGTCGCATCAAAATTTTGACACACTTCTAAATTTAAAAACCACAGTAAAAACAATGATCAATGCGATTCTGCTTTCTAGCCTAACAACAGTTTTCTGGCAAGATTCCATTCCAGCCTAAATAGTGCAAAATACCAGAAATATTTAAAAACAAAGAATAGAATACATAGAAATTACAAACAAATAAAATCAGAGAACTAAATTACAAACAAAAAACATGTTTATATTACAAAAAATACGAACAAAGTCACCGGCGGACGGGGGGTTTTGAATTCTTGAGCAGCCGACCTCCGGCGAGACAAGGCGGCGCAACTGCAGATCTCCGGCGAGACAACAGAGGTGGAGACAGAGTGGAGTAGCGGAGCAAACATACTGGAGTCGCGGAGTAAACGGACTGGAGTCTTAGCATAGGTGGATCTCCGGCGCAGTTTCGAAGATGTGGAGACAGAGGAGTCGCATCGGTTGGTCGGCATCGTCAGCGTAGGTGAAACCGTTGGTGGTCGTTGGTGGAGCCATTGGGGTGTCTTGGCGGCGTGAGCAATCTCCGCTAGTGGCGCAGCGTTAATCGAATTGGAGATAACAGGTGGTGGTGAATGAAATTGGGGCCGATGAAAAGGGTTCAGATTAATAAAGAAGAGAATGAATAGTGCAAGAAGAGGAGCGATCGTCAAAAAGGGAAATGGAAATTAGGGTTCAGCTTTTATATTAGGGGTTTGTGTAGCGTATAAGTTTTATGGGTTTTGGGCTGACATCAAACTAGGGGTTTGAGCTGAAATCAAACTAGGGGTTTGGCCGGAAATCAAACTAAATTTATCAGGATTTATATTAGGGGTTAGGGCTGAAATCAAACTCAAATAACAAATAGTTATAAATTGAAAATTAATTCTTGTTTTATATATTCAAGTTTTGATAAAATGTATCAATAATAAAATTTAAAAGAAACATTATTATTTTTTTAAAATTTATAATTAAAAATAAATATTATATTTTTGGTAGACTTTCATATATGTATGAAGATAAAAAACTAAATTTAATATCAAGTAAGGGTTGATCATTTATAAGTTAAAGCTATGATCGTACATTAGTATTTATATATATTAAGTTAAGTAATAATTGATCGTTTATTAATTAAAGTCAAACAATTTCATTAATGTTTATATATAAAAGGTCAAGGATTGACCATTGATTAGTCAAATAAGGGTCAATCGTTGATTTGCTAAGATTAAATTTTTTCACCAGTGTTTATATGGAATGTCAAACAATTTCATTAATGTTTATGTATGGAAAGTCAAGTAAGGGTTGACCGTTAATTAGTTAAGTTCTAAACATTGGTTAATTCTATACAATCTTGAAAAATTACATTGTGGTCCAAAATTGTGTTACCCTATAATCCATTTCTCCAAAATACACGATTTTGTTATTCTTGCATAAATATAAAAATATTAAATAGATGATTTTTTTTGTGAAATGTTGGAAAGCGTTAGTATATGTTCTAGAATAACTTTGAGTTTGTTACATAGAAGTAAGAAAGGGAAATCGGAAAAGATTACAAATATATTCTTTGACATGTTTATCGATAAATACTATGTTACAGACTTGGAAAATACAACGGGGGTGTATAGGGTAGCATCACGTTCGAGCGGATTTCAATTTTGAGTCCTCCAAGAAAGTTTGAGTTGTCTAATCACAAAATTGGCAATACCAAACTGCAATTCAATAATATACAATTGCAATTTTGCAATTTGGGCATGTATGGGTGAATGAAAGGGCCTCGAAAGTCAACATTGACTACTTCTAAACAATCTTGAAAAGGTTAAATGTTTTTCTAACCTTACCTTTAGGCTGAAAGTGTCAGTATAACCCTGTAAAATCAGAAAGTGTCAAACTAACCCTATCTTTATGATGAATTGTGCCGATCTAACCTTCCGGTCACATTCCGACAGTTGCCCTGACGTAAAAAGACAAATTTCATGGTACCGGAAGACGTCCGACAGTTGACTTAAATTTCTGATAGTTGACCTGACGTAAAAAGACAAATTTTCCCTCAAACATTTCACCTATTTTTTCCCTTTTTTACCCCTTCCTATTATACTATATATTTTACTTGAATCAATTTCGGAAGGCAAATCTTTGGCCTGAAAGATTCTCGGCCATGCTACATGATGAGGCTATTTTCGAAGCTCTTTCTTCATGTGCCTGTATATTTTTTTTATGCTGGCCTTCTTTGTGGTTCTGCGGGAATCGGTGTCTGGTTAAGGAATGACATGGAAAATTTCAGAAAGGTGTTGGCATCAGATGTGCAGACGTTCGAGATCCTTTATCTGCTGAAAGTCTTGCATTGTTGCATGCATTAGAGCTTGCTGAACAAGTTGGCACTCAAATACTTGGTGATTGCTTAAATTTGATTAGAATGCTTAGAGGTGACTTGGAATGGCCAAGCCATATTGCTGTCTTGCTTGCAGATGTGCATGATTTAGTGCCTGGTACATACTGGGTTTCAAGGCTACAAAATTCATTAGCTCATCTCTTAGCAAATGCTATGAAATCATGTAATGTCGACAATATTGTGTGGGACTCCATCCCGTCCTTTGTATCTAACATTACTGGACGTCTTCCCGTGCCATGAAATGACATAACTTTACTCCAAATTTTTTTATGGGTAAGTCTCAAGAAAGGCGGCATGTCCATAAGCTTATGGACAGGCCAGTGACCTGTTTGAAATTAATAAAATTTGGTTTGTTTTCGTGTGCTGGTTCATACTTCAGATCTAAAAATTATCCTCTTTCTTTTGAATCGGAGACGGGAATAAGAGAACAGGGAAACGCATAATTTGATCGGAGAGGGGACGGTAACCCGACCAGGAGGCCATGGACCGATCTTTTTTAGAATAATTTCAACCGTGGTTAAATTGCTTGAATTTTTACCGCTTTTAACCGCTCTGATTGCTTCGTATCCGACCTTTTCAATTTCGCCCATTCCACGACTGGCGGCGAAACAGAAGTTAGTAATCGTCGGAGTTGCAGCTGATGCAGGGCTTCTGCTCTTTGTTATGAAGCGTTGCTATGCTGCACGAAGAAGATGAAGCGAAAGCACCCTGGCCCTTTGTTTAAAGGTGAAGTACTTGCTTCAAAATATACTTTTTGCCCTTTGTTTGATGATCTTGTTATTCCAATATTTGTTATTTGTAAACCGTGGAGTGATATTAGAGGGAAAGGAAAGAAGATGCAACATTGCAGATTGGGGTAAGGAGGAAAGAGGTTTAAAAATAAAAATAATGGCAATAGTATTGTAACGAGCATGAGTAAGTTGTCAGCTTGTGTCCTTTCTTCTAATCAGTATCTTTCTGCTATGAGGCACTGCATTTTATCATTTGTTTAATAACCCTCTTTTCTTCTCCTTATTGATCCCAACGAGATGATAATACCAAGAGAATCAATGAGATGGCAGACCAAGTAGAAACTAATTCTGTAAGAATTGAATAGTTAGCTATTTTTTAGTTATGCAGTCTATAGATTAATGATAAGACTGATTCATGATTCATCGATCTTGAACTCACTGATTCATGATATTTGTAGGTGGATGCATCGGAAGATCTGTTTTAAAGATCTATTCGTCATGCGATATGCCTTTTTATTGTGCAAATTGATGCTTTTTTACTTCTTTTTGAATTGCTGATTTTCTCTGTTTAAACTGTCTTGAAGTGTACGCTTTATGAAATTATGGGATGCATCTGTTTATTTTTATGTTGCGACTGTTATTATCCAACGTGTATTTGTTAGTTGTACTCTTAATGACCTTTTTTTCTTGTTGTTTTTTTGTTGATGGTTCATTTTGAATTACGACATGCATCAGTTTACTTATATGTTGCATGTGTTAGTATTCAATGTGTACTTGTTAGTTGTACTATCTATAGACTTTTTGTGAATGACTTTGTTTTCTCCTCTTTTTTGCTGATAGTACATTTTGAATTACGAACTGCATCTGTTTACTTATATGTTGCATCTGTTAGTATTCAATGTCTACTTTTTAGTTGTACTGCATATGACCTTTTGTTTTCATTTGTTGTTAGCTGTACGTTTTGAATAACGAGTTGCATTTGTTTACATATATGTTGCATATGTTAGTATCATGTATGTACTTGTTAGTCGTGTTGTGTATGCCTATTTTTTTAAAAAAAAAGTTGTTGTTGGTTGTTCCTTTTGAATTAAGAACTACATCTGTTTACTTATATATTGCATCTGTTGATTTCCAGTATGTACTTTTTAGTTTTATTGTGTGTGACTTTTACTTTCATTGTTGATTATTGTTCGTTTTGAAGTATAAATTGTACTTGTTTGCTTATATGTTGCACATGTAAATATCCAATGTGTATGACTTTTTGCAGGAGTTGGATCTAAACTTGTTTTGGTTTTAACTTTTAAGGAATCGGACAATATTTAACATTGGACACCACAAGACGTTCCGACATGAGGAGGATTCATATGAAGATGACACTCTTGAAGATTCTAAGATGATCCCATTTTGAAGATCAATAATTGATTCATTGTATTAGGGGTTGTTAGTTAATCTTGATAGGCAAACTGTTGTAATTGTAAGTTCCCTAATGGAAGATTTCTATCACAAGCACTTTATCTTCCATTTTGTTTAGATGTTAAGAGCCCCCTCTTGTGTTTGAAATTGACAAAATTTGCAGGTTTTCTATACAAAGTATGGAATGCTTTACAATGTTGTTTTCACGTCGACAATACTTTATGTGACCTCTCTTTGATTTTATTAAATCAGGGAAATCAGTTCATGTTTTGTTAAAACAAACACATCATTTAATGTAATCAGTATATATTGTAAGGTACTAAATGTAGTACATGTAAAAATTTTAATATGCGACAAAAATGTGACCTTTGTTATGATACTATAAGAGAGTACTAACTGTAGGCTAACGTATGCATGTTTTAACAAAACATATACGATTCATAAGGTAACTTATGCACCACCCCATGACAAAGTTTTGCTATTCATAAAATAAATTGATAATTTAAAATCATATGCGCATTTTTATTCAAACAATACATGTTGTAAAGTAATTAATGCAGAGTTAATTTGACAATTTTATATTGTCAAATTTTAGTCTCCTCTGTCTGTGTAAACTATAACATATACTACTTGTAGACTAACATATTCATATTTTAACTAAACAGAAACGATTCATAACTTAACTTATACATGATTTCCTAGAAAAGTTTCATAATTCATATTCAGAGTTTTAAAATTCGGCGCGATACTGTTGCTACGTGCGATTTCGGTGCGATATACACACACTCTGTGCTTTCTTCCTTCTGTTTTAGTTTCTTTTCCCTGTTGACATCAATAACGGTCATTTCTGCGTTTCCTCCACCCCATCCATGGCGGCTCCTCCGCCTGGCCGTGGCGGACCAGCGCCGGCCAAATCATTTATACAAGCCCTAAACAATCGATCACCTCCATTATCAGTCTCACTCCCCTCTAATCCCGAGATAATTCCTAAAACCAATTACAAAGGTGAGATCTCTTGCTTGGTAACTCGGAAGGAGGCAGAGACTCTGGCCTCTCACTACCACAACGCTTTGGTGGGGAAATTCGCGCGTGGGAAGCCTTCCATGGTTGCTCTCAACGACGCTTTTAATTCAGTCGGATTCAAAGGTAAATTCCAACTGGGCTCCATAGACTATAGACACATTCTGATACGCTTCCAGGACAAGGAAGATTACCATCGTCTTTGGATTAAAGGTCAGTGGAATTTTAATAATGCCCAAATGAAAGTTCTAAAATGGACAACTGATTTTTCTCCTGAAATTGAGTCGTCTATAGTTCCGGTTTGGGTTACTATTCATCATGTGCCGATTTTTTTCTATAACCTTGCTATGTTAGAATCCATGGGTAATCAGATTGGGAATTTTATTAAGTTGGATTCTGCTACTGCTGGCTTAACTAGACCATCCGCAGTGAAGATGTGTGTAGAAATAGATTTGAAAAAAAGACAACCATCTTTTATTAGAGTGGGCATTGAGGAAGATGGCTTTGAATATAATGTATCTAAACTGCATCTTCAGTTTGATGATCTTCCTTTATATTGTCATCACTGTAAGGTTATTGGTCATGATGACAATCTATGCATCTATTTACATCCGGAACTGAGAAAACCAAAGATGAATAAAATGGCTAACACTAATCCTATGCAAAGTGTCCTTGGTAAGGATCACAAAAAGCCAATAGATGCTCAGGAACAGGAGGTTGTTAATCAGTTTCATGATAAAGTTAACAAAGCTGGAGGGTCTGGTCTCTCAGTAACTGACAAGTTTAATGCTATGTCAACTCAAAACCTTAGATACGTACCTAAACAGAAGGTAGGAAAGGATATCATCAATAACCAAAACCAGTCTGATGATTTCAGTCTAGTACAGGATAAATCTCCTACTCATGTGACTGAGCAAGCAGACCCTGTCATTTCTAATTATGATACTGGGAAACCTGACACTGTTTTTGTCCCTGGGAATCCTGAGTATGCTTATGTCCCTGGGAATCCTGAGATGGTTAGTGTCTCTGAGAAAGTTTTTGCCCCTGGAATTGACTGTACTATGCAGAATCCTGACCTAACTTCAAATCTAGAAACCTCAGATGTAATATATGTTCATTCTGAATCCATGGATAACCCTATTACTTCTCATGTACTTCCTGATCCTGTACTTCAGTCTCCTATTCCTTTGTACAAACTATCTCTATCAGCTCCTCCCCAACTCCACAAAAAGGTAGGCCTCGCAAAAGATGACATCTCAGGTATAAGAAGTAAGTCTTCCTCCCCTTTTAACCCAATTGCTGCAGCAAAAAATTTCATTTTTCCTCAACACAAGCATAGGCAAAACAGATTTCAAGCTCTGGATTGTGAGGAAATGCCAACCCAAGTGGTTTCCCCTGCTGTCACCACACACTCTGCATCTTCTGAATATGGAGATGGTACTGGGGAGTCTCTGGACATTCAGGTTATCTCTTCAAACTCTCCATCTGGTTCTTCCAAATTGAAAAAGGATAAACAGAAAAAGCTAGTTTCTAATCATAGGAATGAGACCTATTTAACACAGTTAAATACTATCATGACTAGATCAAAAAGCTCTAACAATGTTTCCCTATGAGTAATACAACAATTCAGATAAAGTTCTTGGTGTGGAACATTAGGGGAATGGATACTTCTATGTTAAGACTTAAAAATCTGATTAATAGGCACAGATTTGATCTAATATGCTTGATAGAGCCAAAACATGATAACTCTCAATGTGAAGGTTACAGGCATGCTTTAGATTTTGATAATTGTATGTATGCTAGTAGTGGTCAAATTTGGCTCTTTTGGAATTCCAACATTTCTTTGACACTAAAGTGTGATAACCTGCAGTTTCTTGCTGTCAATGTGCTAAGTTTAACTCTCAACAAAAGCATGGATGCTTTTTTTGTTTATGGCCTACGGACCAGAAATGGGAGGAAGTCCCTTTGGTCAGATTTAAAATCACTGAATCATTCTGACTCCATTTTTATTGGAGATTTTAATGCCATAACATCAATAAATGAGTATAAAGGTCCTGCTACTCCTAAACTATGTAGTATGAAGGATTTTAATGATTTTATTAGTGTCATGGCATTAGAAGTAATCAATACTGTTGGGAACTTGTTTACATGGAGCAATAACAGGCTTAGGTCCCCTACTATTCAAAGACTGGATAGGGGATTATGTAATTCCTCCTGGTCTTCTAATTTTCCTTCCTCATCAGTACACATTCTGAATAGAATCTCATCAGACCATAGTCCCATGTTACTTACTATTGGTAGTGATGTCCCCTCTTCTCCTAGACCTTTCAGGTTTATTAATACATGGTATAAAAGGAGAGAATTCACTCAGGTGATCAAAAATAATTGGGAAATGCCTATGAATAACTCTGGTATGTTGAGGTTTTTCCTTAAGCTGATTAGATTAAAAAAGGAGCTCAAGATATGGAACAGAGAAAAATTTGGTAACATTACGGATAATGTTACAAATGCAGAAACTGATCTCCTAGCTCATGAACAGAACTATGACCTGGTTAATTCTGATCTGAACTTACTGAAACTGAAAGAAGCCAGAGCTAAATTAGTTAGATCACTTGTAGAGCAGAAAAGTTTTTGGAAGCATAAGGCAAAGGTCAAATGGCTTAAAGAGGGGGATAATAACACAAGTTTTTTCCATAAATCTATTAGGGAGAGAAACTGTAGATTAAAGATTACAAAAATCAAAAATAGTAATGGCCTATGGGTTGATACTGCTCAGGAAATTGAAAATGAGGCCAATCACTATTACAATAATCTTTTAGCTGAGGATAGCTCTTCTGATTTTAATCTCTACACATCACACTTCCTCAGCCAAATTCCTAAACTGATTACTCAGGATGATAATGATGGTTTAGTTAAACCAGCCTCTCTTAATGAACTTAGAGATATTGTGCTTAATTTAAATAAGCTTAGCAGCCCGGGCCCTGATGGTTTTACTGCTAAATTTTATATTCACTCTTGGGATATTATTGCAGATGATTTATTGTCTGCTGTAAATGATTTTCTATCTGCTACAAATATTCCCAAAGGTATTAGCAGCACCTGGATCACTATTATCCCCAAAAAATTAACTCCTACATCTTTTGATGATTATAGACCAATTAGCCTTTCCAATGTTATAAACAAAATCTTTTCAAAGGTACTGATGGAAAGGCTAAAGTCTATAATGCCAAAAATTATTTCACCACATCAAACTGCTTTTCTTAAAGGTAGAGACATTTCTGATAATGTTATCTACCTACAGGAAATGGTAAGGTTTTTAAACAAAAAGAAAAGAGATCCCAATTGCATTGTTAAACTTGATCTTCAGAAAGCTTTTGATAGGGTTAAATGGTCATTTCTATACTCAATTCTTGCTAGATTTGGTTTTTCTGCTAGATTCATCTTTATCATCATGAAGAACTTATCTCAGGCATGGTTCTCAATCCTCATAAATGGTAAGCCTGTCGGTTTCTTTCAGGCCTCTAGGGGAATTAAACAGGGTGACCCCCTTTCCCCTTTTCTCTTTAATATATTTTCTGAATCCTTCACAAGGAGCTTAGCTTACATTTTTCTGAATGGTAAGCTATCATACTATCATCTTCCAGGTAACACCTTTCCAGTTTCTCATTTATCTTATGCTGATGATACAGTTATTTTTCTAACTGCAAATAACCAATCTTTGATCAGATTTAAAGCTTTTCTTACCAAGTTTGAGGAGGTCAGTGGACAAAGGATTAATTACTCAAAGAGTGACATCTTTTTAGGAAAGCATGTTTCACTAGATAGGATCAGTAATATCAAAAGGGTGTTGGGTATGAAAATAGGCAGATTCCCCTTTACATACTTAGGGGTTCCAATTTTTACAGGGTCACCCAAAAAAATCTATTTCCAACCTATAATTGAACAGATTGAAAACAAAATAGGGGGTTGGAAGAACAGGTGGCTTTCTATGGGGGGTAAGATCATCTTAATCTAGTCATGTATATACTCCATCCCCCAACATATTTGGTCAGTTTTAAAACCTACGAATGAAGTTATCCTCACCATTGAGAAAAAACTTAGTAGGTTTTTCTGGGGCACAACTGATCAAGGATAAAAAAGAACATGGAGAAAGTGGGATTTACACTGTTATCCCATTGATTAAAATGGTCTTGGGTTTAGATCTATTCATACAATCCTAAAGACATGCTCTGTTAGGTTGTGGTGGAAATTCCAAAAGGGAGAGGTACTTTGGTCTTCCCTTCTGGCATCTCTACCTTCATCCTATAGAACCTCTCAAAATTGGAGGAGAATTTGTGATATTAATAGTTGGGCAGAAGCTAACTCTAGGGTTATAGTGGGAAACGGAGACTGTAACTTTTGGACTTCAAATTGGTTAGGTATAGGATCGGTTGAGGATTGGTGTAATCCTATTACTGTAAATATCCCTCAATCAAGCACTGTTTCTGACTTCATCAAACATAAAGCTTCTTGGCTTCAAGAAATTGCTCCATTTCTCCCTTCTCATGCTGCCACTTTATTGCAGGAAGCAACCCTATCTCCGCATAGAAAGGATAGACTCATTTGGAAACCAGGTACAAATGGTGATTTCTCCTTTAAAGCTACTTACATATTGCTATGACACCAAAGAGGTAATATTCAATCTGCTCAGTACTTGTGGAATACTAGAATTGAGAAAAAAGTTTCTATTTTTATGTGGAAAATGATGAATTCTTTGCTCCCTTTCGATAATGTGCTGCGCAAACTGAGTTTCTCATTGACTTTAAGATGTTGTATGTGTAATAATCATGAGGACTCTTTAGACCATTTTTTCAACTCCTGTACATTTTCAATTCAAATTTGGGAAACTGTTCATTCTTTCATGGGGATTACTGCTGCTGATTACTCCTCTATTTGGGAGAGACTCTCTTGCTATCTAACTATCTCGGGTATAAGTGCCCTTCATAATGATATCATAAAATCTGCAGCTATTATAACTTGTTGGCAATTGTGGAAAATGAGAAATAGAATCATTTTTTATTCAGCTTTGCCTATGACAGGTTTGGTGATAGCAAGCATCAAAGAACAAATTTTCTATATGTTCACTGCTAAACCTGCTTTCATTAGATCAAATTTTGACAAAGATATTGCAAATCACTCTTTTCTGCCACTGATCAAGCTCCCTCGTAAACCGAAAATCTTTAAAATTGCTTGGTCTAAACCTATCAGGGGATATAAACTAAATGTTGATGCTGCTTGGAATTCCCATCTGAACTTGACTGGATTTAGCATGATCCTAAGAGATAGTAGGGGTAATTTTATTGTTGCTCATACTCAAATTTCAAATGCTAAATCTCCTCAAGAGGCTGAAATGAGGGCAATACAGTTTGCCACATCAAAAATTGATGGTTCTATGGTAAATGTATGCATAGAATCCGATTGTAAGAATGCTGTCTTGTCAGCATCAGATCCGTTACTTGCCCCTTGGCAATTGTTCCAACTTGCGGATGAAATTAAACAATCTCTGAGTCCGTTCAAACTTACTCATATTTTGAGGCAAGCAAATCTTGTAGCTGATGCACTAGCAAAGAAATGCCTCAAAGATGGGACAAGTGAATCCTTTTTCTCTTTTCATCTGTTACCTAATCATATTCAGGGTCTGATTAGGCTTGATCAGTTAGGGACTCCCTCCTTAAGAATTTCACATAGTATGGATGCTACTGATTAAATGTTTTCACCTTTTGTAGGCACAAGGAGGCAGTTTGATTTTACTAGAACCACAAGGATGCACAACATGGAGATTTTCCATGGAGATTCAGGAATGCGCAATGGTTAATTGTCCTTCATTGCTGGTTTGCTTGATGCTTGAGGGATGCTACTAGATGCTTCATGGCTGCTCTCGGTTACAGTGATGAGTTGCTTGATGGAACTTTTTTTGGATATCGAAGCTTTTCTTTCCACTGTTTATCTTTGTAGGGGATAAGCTTCTTAGTTTTAGATGGGGTGATTTTGACTGACCAGTGTTTCGTCATTACGATCCACTAATAAGTTCGATGATCTCCATTTTCAACTAAGAGTTTAGTAATCCTCTCACAATTAGCTATACTCTTTTATTCATTTTGGAAGCAACAAATGTTGCTTCAATGAGCCTATGGGACACAAATGTACATATCAACTAAGCCAATGGCTTCTCTCTTTCTTTACCTTTCAGTTTTTGTTTATTTTACGGCTTGGGAAGGCCTAATATAATTTCCCCCATCTAAGGATGGTTTAATTAAAAAAAAATATTCAGAGTTTTAAAACAGGTGCATGTTTTGATACAAACGATACGTATTGTAAGGTAACATGTGGTATATACGAAAATTCTCAACAGCATTTATTTTGTTTTTAAATATTTTCCACGTGTTTTTTATATGTTCATAGCAGCAGAATTTATATTCTGATGAATCCCCGGCATCAAATAGTCTGAATAATCATGTCAATATCCTATTTTGATGGTCAAAAACTCTCTATTGTTACAAAAATCTCATATGTTCTATAACTATACAACTCCAAAACAAACTTCACCTTTCTACTTCGTCTTTCCAGGAGAAGGAAGAGCGTCGAACCATAATAATGAGAATGAGGCTCCTATCAATGCTTCGCTACTATGACCCATTCTTTTTGGTGCATTTACATTTTGCTGCTTTTCTTGCCTTGAACTCCCTTTTGCATTACTCCTGAAATTTTCCATAACCCACCATTTGTTTTCTTGTCCCCTTCCATTCTCACACACTATATCTCCCCTAAAATTAAATTAATAAGAGAGGCATACAAAAAATTCCCTCTGTTATGGGCTCTGTTTCTAGAGAAATGCAGAGGTTTCTAGTGAGCTGAAGTACAAAAACTATGGGAAAATTCTGATCATTTTCTTTCTATTTCTGATGTTCTTCATCTCTGGGTGCTCATCTCTAGATGCCACTCCTGTTGCAAGTGAGTGAATGGAAATACTCATCTAGGCACAACTTTTACAGCCCCATCAATAGCCTCAACCGCATTCTCCATAATCTCCTCTCTATCCATAGAAACTTTCCCAACTTTCATCACACAGCAAGTCCCAGTCCTCATGAACAAAAACCCACATCCCATTGCCTTCTGAACATGCTTCTTCCAGTCATTCAGAGTCAACTCCACCGGCACAAGAAGCTTCTTTTTCTTGAAAAAAGACTTCCCCAGCAACCTAGGAAGCAAATGAACAATCGTCTTGTCGACCAAAAAAGCTCGTACGAATCACAAAGCTTCCCACGGGATTCAAAAGCCTTGGAATTCGCCTTGAGCTTTAAGAGGCTGATGACTGTCAAGATGAGGATTTCTTGAGCTTTGAACGAGATATGATTACGAACGAAATGGGATGTGCCCTGATCGAAATCTCACCAATTATTTAGGCGTACATATGACTAAATTAGAGCAGACCCAGTAAAGTAAAACCAAAACAAGAGCAAAATCACAGATAAAACCCCAATCTTGAAGCAAATAAGAGACTCGGAGTGTAGGAAATAAGAGACCCGGAGTGAAGCAAAAGAGTGCGAAACAACAACTCACAGCAGGTAACTGTCATAGCACGATACTCTGCTTCAGCAGAAGACCGAGAAACAGTAGGTTGCTTCTTAGTCTTCCAGGAAACTGGGGAATCACCAATCATAACAAAATAACCAGATAGAGAACGCCTAGTAATTGGGCAGGCGGCCCAATCCGAATCACAATAAGCAGTCAATTGTAGAGTACTACGGGAAGAAAGAAATAAACCTTGACCAGGATGACTCTTCAGGTAGTGCAACACACGAACCGTAGCTTGCTAGTGAGGGACACAAGGAGACTTCATGAATTGCGCAAGAGTATGAACTGAATAATTAAGTTCAGGACGAGTGATCGTCAAATAAATCAGGCGCCCAACCAAGCAGCGATACTGCTCCGGGTCATGGTAGGCTGGACCTTCAACACGTGCCAAATTATGTTGTTGCTCCATCGGAAAATCAATTGGTTTAGAAGCAGATAAACCTGTATCAGATAGAATGTCCAAAGCATATTTCCTTTGCGAGAGAAACATCCCCTCTGGTCTTCTAGCAATCTCTATGCCAAAAAAATACTTTAGCAAACCAAGGTCCTCCATGTGAAAACAAGAACCCAAGTATTTCTTGAACTCAGAGATGAGCGAAGAAGAACTACCAGCAATGACCAAATCATCCACATAAACCAGAACATGTAAAGACTGTGATCCACTGGAAAAGACAAATAAAGAGTAATCTGCCTTACTTTGAACAAAATCAAATGTCCGTAAAGCCTGAGCCAGTTTAGCAAACCAGTTCCGAGAAGCCTGGCGAAGACCATAAAGAGATTTCTGAAGGCGACAAACCTGACCAGGGGGAACTGCATAGCCAGGCGGAGGACGCATGAACACTTCTTCATGTAAATCACCATGCAGGAAGGCATTATGAACATCCATCTGATGCAGTTCCCAACCACGTATAACAGCAACAGACAGGAACAATTGAACAAAACTCATCTTCTTGTCCGGAGCAAAAGTCTCAGTGTAATCAATGCCCTCTATCTGGCGATTCCCAAGGACCACTAGACGTGCCTTGTGACGTTCAATAGTACCATCTGAACGAAACTTCGTCCAGTAAACCCATTTGCATCCAATAGCCTTCTTATGCGCAGGCAAAGGAGACAAAGTCCAAGTCTGATTGCGCTCTAGGGCAGTGAGTTCCTCAACCATACCATCTCGCCAATGAGAATGACGGGAAGCCTCAGAGTAAGTAGTGGGATCTGCACTAGAAGTTACAGCACCCAAAAATCTAGAATGCATACTTGAAAAATTATCACAATTTACATAATCAGTAAGAGGGTAGAGAACACCTGAGGAAAGTGATGACGCATGAGGGAACGTAGTCGAAGAGGGGGGGGGGTCTTCAGTAACAAGAGCACAAGTAGAATCATCACAATCATAATCAGCCAAATACGACGATGGACGTCGAGTACGAACACTTTGTTTGGTGGATGGTGGAACGACGGCAGCTGGCGGAGTAGGACCGACGTCGGGGCGATGTAGTCGACGATGTTCCATCATTGACTTGCGAATAGTCACCGACGTTGACTAGCAAAGAGTCACTGGCGTTGGCTCCCCAGCGTTGACCATAATTGACCGACCGGCGCGGACCGACGATGGCTCACCGGCATTGACCAGCGTTGACACACTGGCGTTGACTCGCTGGCGTTGACCGGCATTGACTGACCGGCGGTGACTGGCGTTGATCGATCAGTATTGACCGGCGGAAGGGCTGCCGGCGGTTGATCGGGAAAACCGTATGGTTCCGGTGAGTAGGAGGAGGAAACCGGCGGTGTAGTGGTGGCGCCGCCAGGTTCATCTGAAGAAACGGATTGCCAAGATGCAGAATACGGGAACTGGTCTTCGAAGAAATCAGCATCCCGAGTATTAAAGATAACTCGAGAGTCCAAGTCGAGAAGACAATAACCTTTCTTTCCAGTAGGATAACCAAGGAACAAACACCGACGACTTCTTGGAGCAAACTTGTCACGGTATCTTGGAACACGAGCAGCAAAACACAAACATCCAAATACTCGTAAGGAAGAGTAATTAGGCGCCTGTCCATAGAGTAACTCAAAGGGAGTACGACCGTTGAGAAGCTGTGTCGGTGTTCTGTTGATCAGGTAGGCAACAGTAAGAACACATTCTCCCCAGAAGTCAATAGGAAGATTGGCTTGAAATCGTAAAGCTCGTGCCACATTGAGTAAATGACAATGCTTTCTTTCAACTCGACCATTCTGCTGCGGAGTATCGACCAAAGATGTCTCAAAATGATCCCAGATGCAGTAAAGTGAGATCGGAGAGGCAAAAATTCAGTGCCGTTATCGGCCCGAACTCGTTGAATTGTTCTTCCCCACTGGTTCTTGACTAAGGCACTAAATTCTAAAAATCTAGAAGCTACTTCAGATTTAGCTACTAACAAATAAACCCAAACAGCTCGGGAATAATCATCTACGATTGTCAAAAAATAAAATGCACCACTAGAGGATGGAGTACGATAAGGTCCCCAAACATCACAATGTACTAATTGAAATAATGCAGTAGCATTTGTAGAACTTAATGGAAAACTGTGTCTAGTCTGTTTTGCTCTATAACAGACAGAGCAAGGTATAGTAGTATTATTGGTGCTAAAATCAAGAGTAGAAATAGAAGACAACACCGTGGATGATAGATGACCAAAACGCTGATGCCATAAATCAGATGAAGAAACCGAAGCAACTGTCGGAATAGATTGCAGGATATGAGGACGAAGGCGAGTATCCAACAGACGAAGCCAATAACCCCCCTTCTGTTCACCCACGCCAATCACAATCCCCGTACTGATTTTCTGTAAAATGCAATAATTTTCAGTAAACAAGGCTAGACATTTTAAGGCAGATAACAATCTAGAATAGGATAATAAATTGCATCGCAAAGTAGGTATGTAGAGCACATGAGGAAGGGTGACATCTCCAAAACAAATAGACCCATATTGTGTAGCAGACGACACAGATCCATCAGGTAGTATAACATTCACAGTGTTGGTAGCAGTAGTAATATCAGTAAGAGAACCTTTGTCACCAGTCATGTGATATGAGGCTCCCGAATCAAGAATCCAAGGTAAAATAGACTTACCGGACCCATGGTAAGATAATAAATCAAACTGATTAAATAAATGTATGGTCGTACTCCATTGGTCGTCAGACAAAGAGAGACCAAAATCAGATCGTGTAGGTAAGCCAGAGGAGGCGGTCACAGCAAACCCTTGCGGCGACGTCACTACGCCGGCGAAAATAGCCATAACACAAATGGCAATCAAATGGATAATAAGTTAATAAATTCTTGCAATAAAGCTGGAGAAAAAGGAAACCAAAGTGAGCTGAAGGGGACACGCGTGTGGAGACACAGGCGCGTGGAGACACGCGACTGAAGGGGAAGAGCGCGCCTGTAGGCAACCGCGCGTGGGTTCACGCGCTGCTGGGTGTGGCGCGTGAATTTCACGCGCGCCTCTGTCGACGGTGACTGGCGGCGTCGGCCTTTGTCGACTATGCTGGCGATGTCGGCGGCGAGGAAGCGTTATCAGACGCGGTTGATGGTGAGCTCTAGACTGAGTTGCTGGAGCGAAGCGGCAAATGGCACACGACTCGGCGGCAATCGCCCAACGGTGGTTGATGGCGAGCTCGGCGGTGGGCAGAGATCGGCGACGGGCCACGTTGGATCGGCGGCGGGAAGCTCGAAGACGGAGAACGAAGCCGCAGAGAGCTTCTCCGGAGACAGAACGAACCGCCAAAGCTTCTCCGACGGCAGCGGTACAAATGAAGAAGGAAGCTGCAGTTTTTTTTTGTGGCAGCGAAATATTTTCTTAGAGGTTTAGGATTTTAGGCTCTGATACCATGTAGGAAATAAGGGTAATAATCTGTATGTTTATTCATGAACTCAGGATACATTATATAGTAGTACAGGATACCTATAGAAGCTAGGAAAAGGTATTAGAATACAATTACATCTACAATTATGGTAAGAATCCAAATCTAATTCCAATTCCTTAACACGGAGGTTACTGGTAAACGGGATCGGCATCTCCGGCGTTGGCATTGATAGCTCCAGAAAGAGCAGAGAGAGCAAATAAGAAGAGCAGGAGGCGAAACCTCATCCAATTGGTTGAACTAAAACTAGAGAATCAAAACTGAGAATATAGTTGGGAAATTAAAGGTAGATGCGGACGTGATGGGCGCAAAGGACCACCGAAAATCGAATTCCATTACAGCTGTAGCTTTGATTTGTGATTCAGATAATCAGTAGATTGCGGTGGCGCTGCTGTGTTGAGCAGGAGGAGGAAGCAGCAGGGTTGGAGCAAACAGTATAACCGGCCCGCAAATTTCTCCAATTTTTCCTAATTTGCAAATTTGTCCCTAGTCTGTCAATAAGCTTATAAAGAGAGAGTCTCACTCATTTTTTTTAATATATATTTGACTTGGATCTCATTTTTAAACAAAATTTTAAAAACTGACGCCGTTTTCTCTTCGTCCTCCCCCTTCCCGAACGTTGGCCGCGACGCCGCCTCCTTCTCCGTCCTTTCATTCTTCTTCCTTGGTTCTCTCCCCTAGTTCGCCATTGATTCCGGAATTGCTTCCCTGCTTCGTCGCCGTCCACCGACGTTAGGTAATCATATATTCATTCGATTAAGTGTATCATCCTGCACACTGCATATGGTGAAATGCTAATATGAATTCACATATGGAAAAACACCATTTTATCATCCAGAAAGTTCTAACCTATACACTACCAATCAACACTTAAATCTGAGAAAACTAAAATAAAAACAAGTATCATCCTTTCTCCCTCTTTTTGTCTGAACAACAATTAGTCTAGAGATGCGAATGCAAATTCTAAATCCTTCCAGCCTAATGCTTTTTGTACCCTAAACACTTTCAAATCACACCATAAATCTAAGAAAATTCTCATTGCAAACCCCAGGTGTTTAGGCGTTTACGGCATACCATTTTCCCACTTCCCGTGTTTTAGGGCCCAGCGTAAGCTTCGACCAGAAGCTCCCTTCGATCCACCGTCCAGCGGATCGATCCTCCTCCACAGGTGATTGGCGACGCCTTTTCTTCGCGTACGACGGCCTGGAACGACGGCAGCGGTCGTGGTGAACAGTGGTGAACTTTGGGAGAGGAAGAGAAAACATAAGGGGGAAGATTGGGAATAAATGAAAAGATAATGGGGAGAATGGATTCTATAAAGGAGAGAGGACAGTTTCGTCTCTTCATCTTTTTTTAAAACAAAAAAAATTAAACGAGGGGTATAATCGTTATTTAATACAAATCTAGCCTACTCCGGCATTGATAATCAGAGTCCACGGATACCAGGGTTATTTTGATACTTACTTCATAAAGTTATTGTTATTTTGGCACCTTTTAATTTTGCAGGATTATACTGATACTTTTAATATAAAGTCATGGTTATTTTGACATTTTACTCATCTTGAAATATAACATTGTGGCCCAAAATTATGTTACCCTATAATTCATTACTCCAAAATACATAATTTTTATTATTCTTGCATAAATATAGAAATAATGAATAGATTGTTTTTTGGTGAAATATTGGAAATCACGAGTACATATTATAGAGTAACTTAGATTTGGTTACATACAAGTAAGAAAGGAACTAGCCACATATCAAATGGAAAAATACTAAAAGAGCAACTTTTAGTCACGTCACATTTGACACGTGTTACCCTTGGAATTAGCCACATGTCAAATGAAATAAATTTAATGTTGTTTTCGAATCATATTGATCAAAGTCGAATATTAATAAATAAACTCTATTTTTCACCGAATAAAATTCTATGTACTATATAAAATTTTATTTGGTGAAAAAATAAAGTTTATTTATTTATTTTCGACTTCGATCATGTATTACTCAAACTCTACGTTTGATGTATTTCATTTGAAAATATAAACATAAAGTCATAATTAAAAGTATAATTATAAAATCTTTTCAAATTCAAAAGAAATGGAGTTGCAAAAAAAAAATATTATATTTTAGTTTTGTTAAAAAATAAATTACATTATATATATACTCCCTCTGTTTTACTATGTTTGGCACCATAGGAGAATAAAAAGTTTAATGAGTCGTTTAAAATGATGTATTTTTTGTCATAAATGGAAAGGCAAAGTCTTGGGAAAGACGATCTTTCCATAGGCTTATGGAAAGACGGGGTTTAATTTGAATAATAAAAGGTAAAAGGTCTTAATTGCAACATTAAAAATTTAGTATACAACATGTAGTAGTTATAAAATTTATAACCTGGTTCATGCAACCCAAAAATTTTATCTTAATTTCTTCTAATTTACACTTTAAACCTTGGTCTTTCCATGACTTATGGAAAGACCGTCTTTCAAGAGACGCACTCAAATGGAAATGTGACAAACTTAGAAAAATATACAAATATGGTAAGCGTGCCAAACTTAAGAAAACAGAGGGAGTATTAAATTATTTTAAATCGTGCATCGCAATAGTGTTATCTAGTTATTCATATACTTATAAGCATCATGTCCGCAAGAGTGACGTGCGACGTCGGTCACAAAAACAAGCAACGTCAGTGAGCGAGAAAGGCGTGCGACGTTGGTCATTTCATGTCTGTGATAGGAACATGCTTGGCACAAAAATAAGCGAAGTCGGTAGGCAAGAAATGTGTGCGGCGCGGTCATTCATGTCTGCAAGAGTGACGTGCAACGTCGGTCACAAAAACAACCAACGTCGGTAAGCCAGACATGCGTGTGACATCGGTCATTCATGTCTGCGATAGTGACATGCGTGTGGCGTCGGCAAGCTAGACACGCGTGCGACGTTGGTCATTTTAGACTTTTTACCTCGGTTTTTTTTAAACTGTACTTTTTACCTCAATGTTTTAAACCGAAGTAAAAAATAGTATTTACTTCGGAAAAAAGGACCGAGGTAAAAGAACTTTTTACCTCTGTTATTTGGGGTTAACAAAAAAATCAAGGTAAAAAGGGGCAAAGTAAAATATCATTTTCTTGTAGTGAGAATACAAGTATGCACCATAATTAGCAAAAAAAAGGTCCAAAATCTTTGAAAGAGCATTTATTGCCAAAAATTGCGCCCTCCATCCTCCAAGAACCAAATTTCAGCATCCTCACTTCCTTTCTCCTCCAAGCTATCAAGCACAAAAGGGAATCACATCCATCTCCCAATTAGATGCTTAATGGAGAAATAAAGGGAAAATGTAGAGGTCACCAAAGTTAGGGATTCCATGAATCAAAATTGTGGTAAGGTTTCATCTTTCACACCACACATACATGATCGTGTTGTTCATTTTACATTCCTTGACATTGAATGTTGAATGAGGGTTTGTTGTTGTTTTGTGTCTTAGTTATCATCTATTTTTTTATATGGCCAATACATAAAGGGTTGTGTTTGGTTACTTTAAAGATTACATTTTTAATGTGTATAGTGTGAACCATTTGTTGAAGTTTTCAAATGGTGCTTATTTGATGTGGAAATGAGATGAAATACTTACTTTTTATCATTTATTTTAATCATATGAAGATCATCTTCATCGAAGATGTATATAGTGTGTCACATAATGGATGATATAGTGTTTTGTGGCAAAATCCTTGATTATTAGCATCTTCCAATCATTATTTAGTGTACAAATTAAGTTAGTGCCATGGATGACATAGTGTTGTGTCATTTATTACCTTTCATTTTAGGTCGTGGAGTGGTAATCCACGGTAAGAGGAAATGGCCCGAAGGAGAGAGATGGAAATGGATCGAAAAGATGTAAGCAAGGTAAGGGTAGGGATATTTGCATTAATTTGATAGACATGGTGGACATATGTATGAAATGTCCAATGAAATTTGACCACATCGGAAATGCAATAGGCGAGGATAGAAATTAGTGATCTAGTTACCTAGGATTGATAGCTAGGACAAAGGTTGTCATTTTCTTGTACGATTCATTGCCTCGGGTCAATGTGGCTTACAAGGAAAAGTTGTGGAATGCCCTTGAATTGGCCTTCGAAATTGATTGTGAATACATGGAAAAGTTGAAGACTAGAACAATACGCCGCTTGGCGAGAGATGGAGAGATTTCAAAGCCAAAGTGGCAAGGGATTACGTTTTCGGGAAGAAGAAAAATTGCAACCCAATGATTAAGCATCCATTCATAAGTGAATCAAACTGGAAGGGTTTTGTTGCAAGAAAACTGGCGGACGAAGCATCGGTAAGAAATTGACATTTATATGTTTGACGTTTATACATAGTTGATACATAATTATGTTTGTATCCAAAGACATTTTTTGATGAATAGATTAACTTATGCATGACTATATTATGATGAGTGCAATAGTTGTGTATGTGGTTTGTGATTGTTAATGCTTTATAATTGTAGAGGACCCGGTTTTCCTTAAATATAAGTACTATAAACTGGTTATGCAACGTTGCATAGTACTCATCGGACTATTGTTCATCTGTACCGAGTGGTTTGCAACATCGTGTAACAACAAAGGTTAGGGACTATCTTCGATCGACAATAATAACGACGTCGCATAATTCCCATTCATATGTTGCAAATTACGTACCAAATAGTGAATGATGTCGCACAGAGGTATGGGAATTATGTTGCAATTTTACCTCATTATTTTTATTATTTATTTTATTAAGACAAGAGCTTGATTTGATTATTTGACAGGTTCTAAGAGCTAAACATGTTTATGTTGCACAAGGAAACAAGATGCGACATATCATAGTCGGGGTGGCTATGCACTAGTCACAAGAATTATCATGAAGTAAATGTTTGAGGCAAGAGTGTTTGATAAAGTTGAGCATGGGATGACGGATATTGAGGCTAGGATTTCTACGGAATATCCCACACCGAATCAGGTTCCACGATTTAATGATATAAAAAGCGACAGAAGAAGGAGGTTAAGTTCCACACCAAAGAAGCGGAGGTAGTTGCCCAACAAATTGTGAGTTTTCTAACATTTTAGTTGTTTTAATGTATGTGCAATTTTCCAAGATAATTTTGACCTAATATATGATATTGATTATTGGTAATTTATAGGAGGATTTAAAAAGAAAACAAGAGTCTGGTGAGTTCATCACGGTTGGAAAAAAATCCCTAAATGGCGTGTCCAATCGGCCGTTAAGTCCTCTAAATTGTCCGAAAGAACTAGCCCGATGTGTTGGACCAACTTCCAAATTACAATTTCTTGTTGCTTAATTCATTTGTCTTGGAGTTGGGTTTTTTTTGCAACGAATGGACTCTCAAGGGTTCTGCTCCATCGTAGGACCGTACGATCCTGAATGCTTGTCATTGGGTCAAGAAACCACCCACGCCCCTAACCTAACCTAGATGGTCGGGTTTTTCCGTGGCTTCATAAAGGATGCCATGTTTATCCCTTGGAATAAATTCCCCTTGCAATTGATCATTTTTCAATTTTTCCTAAGTGAAAACATAAATATATATACATTTGTTATTTTGATAAAACCTTAAGATAGTTCAGATTAATAATGGATGTGCAAGGAAATTTGTGCTATGAAGGAAAATATTAGGTTCGTGGAAAAGTCCCAGCGAGCTTATGAGCGACACCTCGCATCTAGCTCCCCACAATGACTCGACCGATCTACTTCAACTGGCGACATTGAAGATGTCAATGAATGAATTTTCAGGACTTGATTATGTTTTTCTCATTTGACATTATTTTTGGATTTTTATGGTTCAAGACTTTATCGAATGATTTCTATATTTGAATTGTTATGAAATTTAAATCATTTCAAGTGCTAAATTTATTTTCTATGCTTCTAAATCTAATTATAAGGATGTGTTTGCCGAAAACGTTAATACTTGAAGAATGTGAATTGTCCAAGGTACATCAATGAAAACAAGGCATAAACTACACTTCATATCGGACAACTTACTACTTATGCTTCCTTTTCTTGATCACGACATTCTTTGACTTTCGCTTCCTACGTGTGATCTTCCCCTTACCATCGATCCACATTCCTTCATCATGGTCACTACAACCTAGGAAATGGTGAAGACTCCGATCATACTCCTCGAGCAACATGACTTCTTCAGATCCACAACTCGATGTATGTCATCTAAATCCAATTACTTCCTCCAACTCATTTTCTTCAACAAAAGCATGTTTCCCTTTGACAATAATCTCCCACATAGGATCAACAAGATCCCTAACATAGAAAACCAGGTGCGCTTGAGATGCCAATATGAAATGATTATTCTTCCATTAAACCTAACTTCTATCGACAAGGGTGAAGCCAAATCCTCGATGCACTGCCCATTTTTAATATCGACCCACTGAATTTAAACACAGGGACACACATACTTATATAGTCAAGCACCAAAGTTTCATAAATCGTGCCAAAGTAGCACGTTAGAGCATAGATAGGATTTTCACCACCACCACTTCCAACGTGCAATGCTTTGGAGACAAGAGACACTCCACTATTTTGAGTGTCACTCTTATTATCTATTGATTTTGTGGCAAATGTAAAACCATTAATGTCATAGCCTCCGTAGGAAAGAACAGTCTCCAATGGTCTACGCGCCAACCATTTAACTATCGTTGGATACTCACCAATATCTACGTGATCCCGCAACCATGTTTCAAATGTCAAAGTGTGCAATTGGAGAACCTGAGCCTTATTGAAATTAGGGTGCCTCACTTGTTTGCATTAATATGAATCTCTATGTATGGAACTACATCCTCGTGGTTGCACAGAACAAAAAGATGGGCAGCACATAAATCTTCCACACTAGTGCTAAGTAATTTGCCATGTCTAACCCCTAAACCTTCCAACCTCCCTTCATGTATGCCAATTGGAAACCCAACAGATTCAACTTGCTTCATATAATCAGTGCAAAACTCAATTGCCTCTTCTGTCATGTATCGCTGCACTGTGCTAACATCTGCCCTATACCAATTTTTTACAAAGTGCTTGAAGATTTCCATATACCTCTGGAATGGGTACATCCATCTTAGAAAATCCGGACCACGTAGCTTTATCTCCCGCACCAAATAAATGATCAAGTGGGCCATAATGTCAAAAACTGAGGGAGGGAAATACATTTCTATACGGCACAGAACTTCAATAATCATTACTTGCAACCTATCCAACTTCGATACGCTAATACTTTTGCAAAAAATGGATTTGAAAAACAAACAGACACGAGTCAACAATGTAGATAGAATGGCAATGACATTCAATTCCTGCATTAGGTTGTGACAATTCGTGTGACTTCAACCCACCCAACCTCAACTCCTTGACTGACACACAACTACAAATGTTGAACGAGTATGCATCGGGCACTTTCACACTACTGAGGGTTTCACAAAATAATTTCTTCTTCAACTGAGACATTGAATAGTAAGCAGGGGGGGGATAACAACCATCACACGTACTCACTGGGCCAAGATTCTTCCGAATACCTAACTCAACCAAATCTATCTTAGCCTCCAATCCGTCCAATGTCTTCCTAGGGTATTCAACAACGTCCCAACCAAGAATCACAAACATTCTTCTCAATGTGCATAATGTCAAGACAATGTCTAACTTCCAAATGCTCCCAATAAGGTAGGTTAAAAAAATTGAACATTTCTTCCAACTCCAACTTCCTTCAATGGAGACTTTTCTTTTCTTCTTGATGAAGTTATTGGCCAAATTCTTAACATTTTTATAAATATGTGTACCTGACCGTGGCACCGGTGCAACTAGTGTCTCCACTTTCCCATTGAACCTTTTTTTGGCCAATTGTCATAGGTGCCCCTTGGGAAGAAACTGCCTGTGCCCCTGGTAAACCGCCTTA
Organism: Rubia yunnanensis; assembly: GCA_037428765.1. Classification (NCBI taxonomy): domain Eukaryota; kingdom Viridiplantae; phylum Streptophyta; class Magnoliopsida; order Gentianales; family Rubiaceae; genus Rubia; species Rubia yunnanensis. The sequence goes on along the minus strand of CM075071.1, from coordinate 22,611,666 downwards.
CAACCGTGTTTTTATTGACAAAAATCAGTGTCTTTCTCACAGACTAGACAAGCTAAGTGACCTTTCACACAATACCCAGCAGACAAATGCCCATATTCAGGAAAATTATTAATTGTGCAAAATAAAAAGGCTTTCAGAGTGAAGAAATCTTCAACCAACCCATCAAACACTCTAACACCATTATTAAACAAAGTCAACAAATCCTCCACTAGAGGAGCAAGATACACATCAACACCATTACCAGGTTGTTTCGTGCCTTATATCATCAAAGATAACAACACATACTTACGTTTCATGATCAACTAAGATGGGAGGTTGTATATGACCAACATAATAGGCCAAGAGCTATGTGTGCTACTCATGTTACCAAAAGGATTCATACCATCTGTACACAGCAAATGCCGAGTATCTTTGCCAAACTCAAGGTACATAGCATTGACTTTGTTCCATTGCTTCTCGTCTGAAGTACACCTTATGACATCATCTACCGGTCAGACTCTATCCACGTGCCAATGCGACAACTTTGCATCTTCCTTACAATCATACAGCTTTTTCAAAAAGGGAATGATCGGGAGTTACCATAACACTTTTGCCGGTGTCATTTTCTTTGATTTCAATGGAACTTTGGCTCCCATCGCAATCGCACCTCTCTTCAACTTGTACCAAGACTCATCGCATACTCGACAAGTTTCTCGATCTTTATCTACTTCCCCCTATACAATATACAATCGTTTGGGCATGCATGGACTTTTTGCAATTCCAATCCCACTGGGCATAGTATTTTTTTGCAGCATATAACCTGTCGAGCATTAAATTACCCTCGGGAAGTAAATCCCAAAACAACTCGAGAGCCTCGGTCATCGACTCGTTTGTCCATCCAAATTTTTTCTTCAAGTTCATTATCCATAGAGTCACATTCAGAACTGAGTTTTTCAAACCATTATACAAAGGCGTCCATTTGTCTTCAATCAAAGCTTGTAACGACCCCGGTTTACCTTTGAAATCTCTCGCAATATCTTCCACCATTTCGTCAAACTCGGCATTACCATCTCATTCATCACTCGCCATCGTGTCCTCCAATTCATTCGAATGAGAGGCTTCCATAACTTCCCCATGCCATCCCCAACGAGTGTACCAAGTTTGGAACCCTTTCATTTTGAGATGTTCTTGCAACTTCTTCCTCCCTAAATATGCATCATTTCTACAATCCTTACAAGGGCATTATGCCCGCAAAGAACCATTTTTAGAAGCATGTTCAAATGCAAACGAAAAAAATTATTCAAACAATGGCATGTACTCGGGTGATTTCCTAAGATCATTACCAATTAATTCATCTCGATCCATTATCCTAAAAGTAAATTAAAATGCAACACATGAGGATCCATTCAACTATAATCATAAACCTAGGTAATCTCAAACCACAATAATAAATATGGATATATATGAATCATTAAATACACCTTAAATTTTTTGACAAAAATTGTTAGCTTGATAATTTGGATAAAACTAACCTTCTCTAATTGAAAATGATGAATTCTCAATCACAAAACCTTTTTCCACAACAACGGGTAAGGAAACAATGAGCTTTTTCTTCAAAGAATTTGGGTTTTGTGGCATTTAATGGAAATGGGCGCATTTTTTTAAATGTACAAGGCCATTTCCAAACTTGGAAACTTTGTCCCATATTATATAAGGACACGATCAACTAATTTCCAAACTCGAAAAGCGGACAAGAAGACTTTATGAGTTTGGAATATGTTTCCCCCTTTGTACTACGTTCGGAAACCAAGGGCTTTCCGAGATTGAAAAGCCTTTCGTTCCTAGTTTTCAACTTCGTAAATTAACATTTTTAAAGGTAGTTAGTCATAACCACCACCAATTAAAGGCAGTTATGCCTTGAACCGCCTTTAATTAAAGGTGGTTCATGGAAAACCGCCTTAAGTCAACAAAAAAACTGACTTAAAAATCATGTGAGGGGCCCGAAGGGCGGTTTCCAAGTTTGGAAATGTAAATTAAAGGCGATTTTGGTGAACTGCCTTCCATTGCTGCTTTTAATATGAGGCTCTCTACTTGTGATATTAGTTATATTGGCCCATCGGATTTGTACTTAATTGTCGCTTATATAATTATTTCTCAACTATTGCATATAAGTAATTAGGTATAAATTAAATATATCATTTACAAGTAAGGTTTATTTGGAGTCACCTTATCATTTAGTTACCCTATATTATTCGGCGGTAAACCTTGGTCACTTTCTTTAGTTTGTATTGGAAATCGAGCAACGGTTCACCTAAGATCAGTAAAGGTCAAACCTAGGTCATCTTTGTTGGTTTTTATTAGGAATCGAGCAACAGTTTACTTAATATTATTAGAGGTTAAACCACGGTCATCTTTTTTTATTTGTATGAGAAGTTGAGAAACTGTTGACCTAATATAAGTAAAGGTCAAACCTAGGTCATCTTTATTGGTTTTTATAAAGATTCAAGCAACGGTTAACCTAAGATCAATAAAGGCCAAACCTTAGTAATATTTGCTGGTTTGTATTTGAAGTCCATCAATGGTTCACCTTAGATTAGTATAGGTCAAACTAGGTCATCTATGTTGGTTTTTATTAGGATTCATGTAAGGTTGACCTTAGATTAGTGATGAGATGTCAAATGCATGTATTTTCCGAAGCATTTAACACCTCTTTTATTATCTTTTGGTTGGTAAATTGCTATATTTAGGTAGACTTACATCATAAGGGGTTTTGATGACCATTTTTGGTTTTTGTATCTTAATCCTCAATTTTGTAACCTATTATGAGTCTAATGGATTTATGTCCTTACGAGCATCTAGATTCTATTTTCTGAGCTTATTTGTAGATATCTCTTAAGCACTTCAGATGAGTTTAGTGAAGGCCTTTTGCTAAGATGGTAGAAGACTAAAGGCCACAAGTTAAAATGTGGTAGTAGATAGATGCATCGAAGAAAAAAGCAAAGTCCGATAAAGTTGAAGAAATGACACTGGCAATGCAAACTGGCACGACCCATGCCATAGATCGTTCTAAGGAACAAAGAGCCAGAAGATGAGCCATGCAAACCTGCACGGCCCTTGTTCGAAGAATGAAGAAAGTTGAAATCCCGCCGACGGAACGTGCAACTTGGCACGTCCCACTTGGTCAGAAGTCGGGTGAAAAATCTATAGCCAACGGGTCATGCAATCCAGTACAGCCTGTGTAGTCAGAAAACAAGGGGAACAAGCTTCAGACAATGGGTCGTACAATTTAGCCCGACCTGTGCACTAGAAGGCAATTGAACGACCTCTAGTTGATACCCCATGCACTATTGTACGAATTGTGCTAGCCAGGGCGTGCAATATGGCACGATCCATTCCAGCGTGGCTGCCTAAGGTTTCCTACCTTTTGGGCCTTTCAAGGCCCAATCTACCTACTACATAAGAAACTTTAGTCTCCTACGGTTTCATAGTTAGCTAAGTCATTTCAATTCTAGTTAGTTGTAGGAAGATAAGGAGGTTGTTTTCTCTCTTCATTTATTTTCCTAGATCTATGGCATTAAAACCAAGGATTTCCAGGTATTTAATGTCTCTAGAGTAGTTTATTTTTTGGGGTTATATTAGTAAGCATGACTTGATTTGGATTTGTGAGATTCTAGATTACCCTATATTTCTGTGCTTATGAATATTGTGCATGACTTGAGATTTCTATTCTTATATGATTTATGCCATGATATGTGTTATGATGCATATGTATTTCATCCATAGTATAATATCATGCTAGGCTAAAACGCCAATTTGAGAGTGTTAGATTAACGTTATTATAGTTTTGAGAGTACCGGGGAGATAAGTGCATTCACGCTACCTTGAGAGTACAGGGATTACCATTAGACGTTAATTCTAATTAGCTAGTTGTGTGAGTGATCGCATACTAGGAGCGGTATACCGAAGTCGGTGTATAGAAATTCCTAACGGGGCAAACCCTGGCTTACCCCAATAGTTAAGCATAGTAATTTGTAGCGACGCGAGTCGTATTAACTATAGAGTTATCACAAGGCACTGATATCTTTGCCTCTCTAGGCCTAGGTTTGGTGTCCATAGTAGAGAGCTCGGGATGTATTAGGCTCACTCCTGTATCTAACATTGTTTCTTGTGAGGGTTTGATCCTTCGAGAAGAGCCTTGTTAGCATCAGAAGTGAGATTACGAGGATGAAATGCGCAGTTGGAAGATTTGGAGTACATCCCAAATTACGGAGGTGGTGAAATGGTTTTAAGGAAGACAAACCATTGTGTGACAGACATTGGGAATTCCTGGCCATATCCAAACTATGTGACATAAGCATGATATTAGGTTTATTAGTCTATATGTGATAGAATTTATGATCAAATATCTAAATAGGTCATGTTACGCAAATACCCCAAGATTAGTTAATCCATAGCTTGCTTCTCGTTGATTGCATGTTAGTAGTTATTAGTTCACAAACCTCCCCCTCCCCCCTATCTATTTAGTACTAGCTATTCCCAAAATATAATTGGGGTGACACCCAATTGTGGGTTGTGTCCAGTTAACCTTTAAATACTAGTATCTATGTAGATGAACTCGGACTTGCTAACAGCTACTTTATTGTAGTTAGCAGTGAGTACAAGAGCAACAGTATAAATTCTCTTTGAACACATCTCGTGAGTAATTTGATAAAAAGAATGACCCTGTGGGATGCGGGTAAATTAGTAAAGGTCAAACCTCTGTCATCTTCATCGACCTGTATTAGAAGTCGGGCAACAGTTGACCTTAGATCAGTATATGTTAAAACTAGGTCATCTTGTTGTTTTGTATTAGAATTCGAGCAACGGTTGACCAAACATAAGTAAATTTTAAACCTAGGTCATCTTTGTTTGTTTTTATTAGGAATATTGCAACGTTGACCTAAAATCATTAAATTTCAAATCTCAATCATCTTTATTGGTTTTTAATTAATAGTCGAGCAACGATTGGCCTTAGATTATTAAAGGTCAAACCTAAGATCTTTATTGGCTTTTAAAGATTCAAGCAACAGTTGACCTAAGATCAGTAAAGGTCAAACCTCTGTTATCTATTATTGGTTTGTATTAAAAGTCAAGAAACGGTTGACCAAGGATTACTAAAGGCCAAACCTCGATCATCTTTGTTGGTTTGTATTAGAAGTCAAGCAACGGTTGACCTCAGATGAGTAAAGGTCAAACCGAGGTCATATATTTTGTTTTATTAGGATCCAAGCAACGGTTGACCTTAGACCAGTAAAGGTCAAACATCGATCATTTTTGTTGGTTTGTATTAAAATTCGAGCAGCATTTGACCTTGAATCAGTAAAGGTCAAACCCATGTCATCTTTGTTGGTTATTATTAGTATTCCAGCAATGGTTATAGAAGAAGAAACTATGGCTGATGATAATAGAACATTGAGGGAGCTCATCACTCCGATATTGAAAGGTTAACCTTTATGCATCATCTCTCGGAGTGGTGAGGATGAGTGGTGAGGACCCCTCAAACATCTCTCGGAGTTCCACGTTGTATACACGAATATGAAGTCGGGTAGATTTTTGAAAGTGGACTACAACCTCCAAGCCTTTCATTTTTCATCAAAGAACGCGGCTAAAGACTAGTTGTACCACATTTGGTCTGGGTGCATTAAGACATTGATGGACATGAAGTTCAAGTTTCTAGAGAAATTATTTCCGGCATCCAAGTTGGAAGGGCTAACGAACAATTTGAGAAATATTTCCCAAAACCCGATGGGACTCTTTATGAATATTAGGAATGCTTCAAGCGGTTGTCGGCAAACTGCCCCTACCACCCATTTAATTTTTGAGGGGTTAATCGACAAGGATATATGGATGGTAAACATAGCTTACAACAGGTCAACCGTCAACAAGAGTCCTAAGAATGCAATGGCCTTATTCGAGGAGATGGCAAGCAAACTGAGACGATTCGGTACACAATTTAGTGTTGAAATGAAAGAAGATTTAAAGAAAAGGATATCGTGGTGAGTAATGCCTTCCCACCATTCTCGAGATTGGTTACTTTGGGGAAAAGCGCTGTAGTTGACCTATGTGCATTTATTGAGCCAAGTTGTTCTAGCGAGGCAACTTTTTTATTGCCTAATTTTGACTGTTTGGGGCTACGTAGGTCATGTAATACCAATATTTAAGGTGCTACATAATGTTTCGAATGACAATGACCCTAGCGGTGGATATGCCCCTATGAGATACTTAGGTACAATTACTGACGTATGAGAGTTGAACTATGTGACATTGAACATTGTTGTCTCCAAATGTGATTGAGTGGACCATAACAGAAGGGGATTTCTTGCAGATCCACTTATAATGGCTTCTCAGGTGCATTAGGTTTTTTATATCAAGGATCCGATGGAAAATAATTGGGAGAACAATGTGGAGGGAAAGAAAACATTCGAGGATGATGAACCACATCAGATTACATTGAAGGGATAGAAAATGCCCCCCTCCAACAGTTCAGGGATGGTTTCCCTTTAGATGAGGATGGTGCAAATTTTAAGAGGAATTTGATAAGCATTGACCACAAGAAAGGGGTTTGGTTTGATTGTAATGAAAACAATATGAAGAGAAAGTTGAAAAGGGAGAAAGGTGTAAGGGATGTCCATGGAGAATCTAGTTTGTCTTTAAGGGCTTCGGGTTCAGGCTTGCATGAAACATTATTTTTGTAGTATAAATTTTAGTAAAGTTTTCAAATAACTCTTACGTTAGCGTGAAAGTACCAATACAACCTTGTTAAACTAGAAAATGACAAATAACTTTATGAATCATATGTCAATATATCCATGAGATGTGCTGACAGCGATTGTCAATGCCGGAGGTGGCTAGTTTTGTAGTAAATGATGATTATATCCCTGTCAAAAAAAGAAAAATTGAAAATACGCAATTGTCCTCTCTCTTTTTAACAACCTGTTTTCCCCATTTTCTTTTCTTTTATTTCCAATATTTCCCGCTAATGTCTTCTCCCCTCCTCCCTAAGGCGACAACTTTTCACCACTGTTCACAACCACTTATGCCATTGTTGCAGGCCGCCGTAGTCACAGAAAAATCGTCTCCGATCTACTGTGGAGGAGGATTGATCCGTCGGACGGTGGATTGAAGGAAGCCGACGCTCGAGTTACCCGCAGGGCCCTGAAAAGGGGAAGTGGAAAAAATGGTAAGCTCAAATCCTTATCGCTACGAATAAGTATCATTTATCTATTTCCGTTCCCATTTTTATGTGGTGTTGAAGTGTTTGTTAAATTTTAGTCGATAATGTGGCCTTGTGGTGAGTTCAAAAGGGCTTTTTGTGTGATATCATATGTTGTGGGAAATGTTACTGTTTTGGGTTTGAGGGGATAATATTGATTATGATTGCGTTTTTAATGGTTGTGTGTGGCCTGAGATTGAGGCCGTTAGAAAATTCAGTTTTTAAAAGACTTAGGGTTTGGTATTTCAGTAAACTGAGAACAAGGGCTCTGCCCCGTTGGACTCTAAGTCAGGTGAGGCTGATTATGTTGTAATTTGTTGAGTTTAGGTTAGTATTTTTGGCATTAGACAACTGTGTGTGATCGTTCTCTGAAAACATTAAAAAATAGCCCCCAGATCAATCTATAAAAGCCAAAGAAATCAGTGCAATATTTCATCAATCCAAATCCACACAACTAAGAGCAAGAGCCAAAGTATATTCAGGAAAAGAAAAGCATCATTATAAAGTTCATTACTTGTATCAATGGTAGCTATGGTGGTGAAGAACAGGCAAGTTTTGTTCAAGAACTTCATTGATGGACCACCCAAGGTGTCCGACTTTGAGATCACCACTGAAAATACGATAAGTTTGGAAGTCTATGAAGATTCTAACAAGTTGGGGCAGAGGTATTAGGTTTTATTTTTACAAACATTTGGGAGTAATTATTAAAACTCCCATCAGTAATTTATGCCCGAAACCCGTAAATAACTAACTTAATGTACACTTATTATATAGAAATGTGAATTGTAAAGATCATGACCTAAGCTTTTCTATGCAATATCAAATGGTTGCCACATTTGAATACCTCGTTTTTAAATAGAGTTGGATAACTTGGACCGGTCAACTATCTATGACTGACAATCTCCCACCACTTTGAAAAGTGGCCGCTTTGTAAAATTAGACGCGTTTTAAGAAGTCTATAAAAGCCTATGAAATAAGCACAGACAATCAATCAATCACATTCCAACATTTGAATTTGCTAAAGGTGGATATTCTGATTGATGAGCTTGGATTTGATGGTGCTTTCAACTACAAAGAAGAAAAAGGTCTAGGGGCTGCCCTCAAGAGGTACTTCCCCGATGGAATCGACATCGACTTTGAGAACGTGGGAGGAAAGACATTAGATGCAGTGCTTCCGCTGATGAAGATGCACGGTCGGATCTTAGTTTGCGGAATGATCTCACAATATAATTTGGATAAGCGTGACTCCTTTCAAAACGTTTCTTGCGTTCTCTTCAAGCGCTTGAAAATGGAAGGATGGGCGGTTCTTGATTATGTCCACCTTTACCAAGAATTCATTGACTTCGTACTTCCTCATGTTCTGCCAAACAAGATCAAGTACGTCGAAGACATTGTTGAAGGTCTCGAGAGAGGTCCCGAAACCTTTGCCGGTCTCTACAGTGGCCGGAATGTAGGGAAGCAAGTCGTCAAGGTTTTCCGACTGTAACAATATCGATCTACACTAATTATTTAAGAATCTGAGATGTTCAGTTCCAATATTGTACGCCTTTTTGGCACAAACTGTTGTCTGACTTTGTTTTTACTTGTTTGTATGAATGCTTACAACCTCTGTACGCCTTTGAAATGTGAAAGGAACCCAATTTTATCACACACGTGCATTCTCTTGAACTATTACCTGTGTGTAAGAGCTAGGAAAGTTTTGAAGTGATTAATTAATTCTGTTGGTTTAGTTTGTTGCTTAAGGTACAGCGATTTTGTCACTCGTTATACTCTCGGGATAAAATAAAATAAAGGCAATATACCAATACACCCGTACATACTTGCAAAAATGTTAATACAACTCTCAATTAATAATTGAAAATACAATAAAAAAACCTACCTAGTTATAGTTGATGGAAGTACCAATATAACTTTCTGGTGGATATTTTGGTGTTGATTGCACTTTTTCAGCAGTTGACCTATCCTAAAATGATAAAAATGCCCTCAAACAAAAATGCTTCTAACAAGCTCCTTGAGGCATGGAGGGATGTATGGGAACTTGGTTCCGTGTCATTTCACAATTAATGCGAATCATAATGTGAGTGGTTTGTCAATGTCCGGCTTGAGCCATTACCTTGTGTATCGCAACCAGTTCTGTTTATACTGCTGGTAATGTCTACAAGGATCATGTGCTTTGTCAGGTGTTTGAAGTTGAGCCTTGTTCCGAGCACCAATCAGCTATCGCCCTTCCATCTTGTGCTCTGAATGTTGTGTTAGTGTTGATGCACGTCCAGTTTGTGTAGTCTTGGTCTAACTGCTGCTCCCCTTTCTGCCATTCAAGAAGAATATCTCCTACCCTTGCTTTCTTTGGATTTTCAGTTGACTGGATCCCAATTTGTTCCAATTCTTTTCGTGGCGAATCTGGGTCCACATCCAGGTTTTCCTCCCTTAACCTGCCTCCATGGTCTCTCCATTGTGTTTCCTTTGCGATAGCTAAGATTGATTCCATGGCCGGTTGTTGTTGCTCTATCATTGCCTTGTTCTGACCACACCAGATGGCCCAGATGATGATACACATGAGGTCAATGTGTTCCGGTTCTGGTGCAACCCTGAACCACTCTATTAGACATGTTTGTAGAAACAACAGTGACCCCATTTTGATGTCGAAACCTAGCTTGGATAACCTCCACACCCTTCTGGATATGTCGCATTTAAGGACCATATATGTGGGTGTTTCCACATGTGTGTGACACGTTTAGCACATAGGAGATACCTCCATGCCTCTGGTTCTGAGTGTCGGACATGTCGATGCTGCATTCTAAATTAGTCTCCACACTAAGAATTTTACCTTTTTTGGTGTTCTAGATTTCCACAACATATCAGCACTAGCGCTTGGTCTTATGTTCGAAGACGATGGTTGTTGACTCTCCTTTGCAGACCAAGTCTCATGAAATCCTCCGCTTTTGACGGTGTACTTGCCTAACCAATCCTTGTCCCAGAAATAGTAGTCGACCTTTCCTAGGGGGACCAACGAAATGTGAATACCCATTATATCCCTAACAATTTCCGGTTGGAAGAAAAGTTCTAACGGTAGTCGTCACTGCTTTGCATTGTCCATTAGGTCACTGGCCTTGAACCCCAGTAGTGGTAGCAGTTGTCTTGTCATACCTTATGGGGTTCATGTGGTTTGGTATCCACTCTTCCTGAATGTCTATGCCGCACCCATTTACCACTTGCCATCGTCAATTGAGTTGTGGTTTGATAAGGTAGCATCCCCATAGTATTCCTTTCCACCCACATGATGCTTCCATGTGCTGGTTTGACCTCTAAGAAATCTTGGCAATTGCAGTGCTTAATGGTGAAGAATCTAGAAAAGAAGGATTATTTGTCGATGGTGATCTTCCAGACTAGTTTACCGAGTATGGCTTGGTTCATCTACTTTGTGGAACGCATTCCTATCCCCTGTGCCACTTGGAGTGGCACAATGATTTCCATGACTTCTAATAGATGTCTCTCACTTCCATGTCCCTTAAATTTGAAATACACCTTGGTCGTATAATCAGTTTTCAGAAATGAAAGGGGCAATTCAGACAAATTCAAGGATTACAACAATATAGTACACCGCTAGAATCCATTCTAAATGCCAATTTTTTATTCACGATTTGGCCTTCCTCATAATTGAACTATTTTCAGCTCTATTGAATTTCAGCTAGACAAAATTGTGTTCTCTCATTAGAAAGCAGAGGATTAAATATCATATCCAAATACTCCCAAAGGCTTCCTCAAGAGCCCTTTTCTTGTTGAACTCTATACTCCATCCTCCAGCCCTTGCCGCTCTTCCTGCTCGCAGTTTCATTTTCTCTTCATCTTCATAATCATACATGGAAATGTCATGGCCAGATCCAAGGGGAACAGGCTGAGGTGCCATGCCTGTTGGCCGCGGTTGGGCAATAGCAGGGGCATATACACCAGTACTTGTACCTACTTGAGTGCTCTGGCTAACCAGCTGAATCATTGCAGCCAGAAAAATGAGTCACACTATGACAAAAGCAGAAAGAAATGTAGTATTTACTTGGACAAATAACCAGAGGCAGCAAGGAGTAACACCCCCACCCAAAGTAATAAAAAAAATAAACAAAAGAGGGTAAAGCAATGAGCTCACAACAACAATTATAAGTACAAACAACACTGAAAAACAGTAAACTACTATCCCAACATATTTAGTATGCATCTGTATCATAGTCTTGAACGATACACAGAAGTGTAGATGGTCTACTTAAGAGAGAGTAATCATACAATTATTAAATCTTTACCCTGTAAAGTTGGCTCAGCTATTATTATGAATCGTATTTTTAGTGGCTGCCAGCCTTGTTGCTGGGCCAAAAACAAGAGTTTCTATCCCTCACAAATAACTTCCATATTCATAATTTAGCTCTTAGTGATACATGTGAGAGTAAGACTACACTTTTGTATGAGGCAGCATACTGTACACGAGGCTAAGAAAACATCAAATTCAGCATTTCTATCAATCAATACGGAAACTTAACGCTTGGGAGTTGGGACTAGCATTCAACACAAGATTACCATCATGAAGATAAATTTTCTCAGCACTAAAAGATTATACAGATAACCATCAAATTGTTGTCCTACAAGTCCTAGGTAATAATTAATACCCTACATATCAAACGTCAAGCTTGGAAATCAAAATTTCCTTTTCCATTGGGGACCAGCTAGCAGTATGGATGAATGGTTTAGGGAGTTAAAACTACAATGAGGTGAAGACTAAATTGCTCGCGAGTCATGGTGTAGAAATAATAAGGTCTAACAGTTAAATTTGCAGAAGCAAGAGAGTATGTACTCTTTTAAAAATAGTTGCATAAGCTAGCCATTGACAGAGTTGAGCACTCACAAAGGGCAGTCATTACAGTAGTAACTAGTAAGTACTGGGAAACACAGATTACTTCAGTGAGATGTAGACTAAATTTCACAAAAATAAAAAGAAAAAAAAAAGAAGTCCAAAAAAGCAATTTGGTATCAGGATGAATAAGTCCCAGGTAATAATTAATACCCAATGGCTACAGATCAAATATCAAGCTTGGAAATCAAAATTTCCTTTTCCATTGGGGACCAGCTAGCAGCATAGATGAATGGTTTAGGGAGTTAAAACTACAATGAAGTGAAGACTAAATTGCTGATGACTCATGGTGTAGAAATAATAATAAGCTTCTGCCTAACAGATGAACTTGCAGGAAACAATAAAGTATGTACTCATTTAAAATAGTTGTATAAGCTAGCCATTGACAGAGTTGAGCACTCACAAAGGGCAGCAGTACAGTAGTAAGTAATGGGAAACACAAATAACTTCAGTCCGATGTAGACTAAATTTCACAAAATAAAAAGAAAAAAAAAACTTCAAAAAACAATTGGGTATCAGGATGAACCAAGTCATGTTTCAATCAAAAACTTAAATAGTATAGTTCCTCCTTTACTTGGACAGTAAGAGATTGAAGGAAATGCTGAATACCTACAAGAAAAATGCTCACCATCCCTCCACTTCAACCCGACTCCCGAGAATGAACTAAGGGAAACTAACAGCAGGTGATCGACACAATATTCATCTTAATAGTCACAGTCATGATAGGGGATAAAAAAACTACTGGTTTGGTACTACCATTGAAAGGAAAGATCTCTTGACATTAAAGCATCAGTATACATAGTTGATTATCGTAAACTCACAAGATTGGGGATAGAGAAGTTTATTGATTCCAATTCCATAGTATCTCCTAAATCTCAAGTGAAGATGCTAAAGTGAACATTCCAAATCAAATCGAGCAAAGGTGAGCAACTCACTGTATCATTGTCGGCGTTGGCAATCTGTCCTTTGCTTGCTGCGAGAGCAGCAGCATATTCTTCAGCCTACTCAAGAGGATAGTTACAGAAGTTAGATCATAAATTACAAACCAACGAGCACATATTCCTGAAGCAACGTTTACCAACCTTACGTGCTTGAGCTATCATGATTTGTTCTGCATTTTCTCTCTGGTACTCTATGATTTTTGCTTCAATAGCAGGCACATCAATTCCTTCAATTAAGTTAAAAACTGCCAGGAATTGAAAGAAAAGGTGAATGAGACATATGTGATGAATTACATTCCAACATAAAACGAAAAAAGTCTCTAACTTACTCATGTCCTCCACTTCTTCCAAATAATCGTTATACTCCCTTAACGAAGGAAAATCATCTTCTCTTTTGTTATATCTGAATCAATTGAAGAGTAAGAAAATATGCATCATTCACTATCAATATAAACGTGTAGATATTAGCTAAATGAAAAGTGAGAAGGACTTCGCATACATGCTGGCAATACGTTTTCGGATTGCCATCTCCCTGGTAGATGCCACCACCATTGCTAATAAACTCCAATCCAACCTTTTCAGTGGCACCGCAAATTTGTTCAATCCCTTATTATCTTTGGTGATGGAATTGATTGAGTCGCTATGCAAGTAGAGACATGACAGCAGGTCTGCTCATAAATTTGGTCTGCTTCCAAACAATACCACAATGTGAATTATGATTTCCGGTTGAGCAGGTCTTGCTGCGGTTGAATCATGAAATAAATTCCTCGAATAATGAGCCAACAAGACAACAGTATATATTTGGTTTCCATAGTCAAAAAGAAAAGAAAATGTATTGTATTAACGATGATAAGGCTCAAAAACAACACACTATATTTAGAGGCTCGATCAGCTCAAAAGAGCGGCCATTAAAGATGCTGGATTCTACAATGCTTAAAAATAGTCGAGTTTATGCAAGAGGCATTACGTCGAACACCTAGCGTACGCAACAGTATTCTGAGCGGTAGGATAAAATTACGATTACTGGGAAGAATAATTTTATGTTCAAATGGTGAATATAATTCGATCCGGAGCATTACCTGAATGAAACTATAATCTGCTGTGTCTTCTACTCTTCTTTTAATTTCCCGGTGGCAACTCTGCTGATGTTCTCCTTCTCTTATTTTGCTGTTTTGTTTTGGAAGAAGAAAAATGGTCTCGTGACAATTGACAGGACCTAATTGTAATAATTAAAAAAAAAGTGCTAAATTAACTTTACATTTTGGCTGAAAGTGTCAATATAACGATGCAATCTTAAAAAGTGTCAATATAACGATGCAGTCTTAAAAAGTGTCAATCTAACCTTGGATTTGGCTGACCTTTTTAATCTACGTCCGTTTGGCCGGAATCCAATGAAATGATGATATTTCTCATGTTTTTAAAAAATCAAAAACCATGAAAAGATTTATCTACCCTCTCATTTTTTCCTTATTTTCCATTTTCCTTCTCCCTAGATCCCATTTCCTTCTCCCTAGATCCCATTTCCTTCGTCTTCTTCCACTCCGCAGCGCATGGAGGTAAGCACAGCAGAAACTGATGTGACCGCAGGGAAGAGGTCTGGCCTGGAGGTGAGCACGACGAGAGCTGATGCAACCGCGAGGAAGAGATTTGATGGAAGGGGGAGGAGCGAGATGGTCTCGGAGAGGAGGAAGAGGGCGGCGAAGGGGATGGAAGAGGGTGGCGAAGGCGGGGGGGGGGGGGGATGGGATGGGGTGGGGCTTGGATTTCTGGAGGTAGTGGTGGTGTGTTTAATTGGCGGTGGGAGAAGAGCAGTAAGGCTAGGGTTTTCAGTGAGGGGTAGTGGTGTGTTTAGTTGGAGGTGAGTACGGCTGTGGGGGAGGGGAGTACGACTGTGGGGGAGGGGAGATGGTGGGGCTAGGGTGGCAAGGGGACTAATTCGAGGTTATTGAGTTTGATGTCTGGGCAGGAGGAGCTTGAGGTGGTGGGAGACGGAGACAACGAGGGTTCAGGTTGGGGTGGGAAGGGATTTGGAGCACTCGACGGGGATGCGAAGAAGGAGGTGGCAGTGAGGTTATCTATAATCACAATGTTTTGATTATTGTTTTTAAGGTATGAGAGATGGAGATGGTGGAGGTGGAGGCGGAGAGCGGTGAGGCTAGTGGTGGTGTGTTTAATTGGTGGAGGAGAGGAGGCAGCGGCGGGGGGTGGTCTGTGAAGAAGAAGAAAACAGAAGTATAATGGGCATTAAATTTAGGCTTTGGCCTAAGGAGCCTAAGGGGTATTTTGTTCATTTCAGTTTCTGGTCAATGCATGAGTTCCTTAGGTCAATGCCGGAATTAGGGGGTTAGGGTTAGATTGGCACAAATGGCAATAAGTTAGGGTTAGATTAGCAATTTCTCATACTGCAGGGTTATATTGACACTTTCAGCCAAAAGTTAGGGTTAAAACTATATTTCCCCTTAGAAAAATTAGGGGAAAAAAATCAATTGGGTCATAGTTGGATCATAAAGAAAATGTGTCAGGTTATAAGAAATATTTTCGTATCTTGCTTCTTCTTTTTCTACACCCAACTCCTATCTTCTTCCTCATTTCCTTCTACACTACTCATCTCCTTCTTCTCCAAATTGCGCATTTTTCTTTGTTTATTCTCCCCTCATTCACTGTTTGTTCACCATTCCTTCTATGCTGCTTCTCCTTCTCTGTTTCTTCACCGCCTCAATGAATCGTTCAACATCAAATCCTCCAACCAAATATGACCTACATGATGTTCATATTTTCAACGAAACCAACAAAGACCTAGTGGAAATCGAAATCAACGAAAATTCACGTAGCCTTTGTATCAGAACAATTCAACCTCCTGAATTTCAAGGTGATTCAAACAAAATTCAGTTCGAGTCGACAGAGAACTCACATCCTACTATATTCACAAGGTAACCACTGCAGTTACATACCTTTTGATATATAATTGCATGTGAATGATATGTCTGGAGCAGTGAATCTGTAAATTTAATTGCTATGAACATGTAAAAAATATGTGGCAAAATTTAACAAAACAAACTAGATGCTGATGAGAATTTTCATGTAGACTATGCATTAGTTGCCATACAATACTTACATTTTATATTAAGATGTACATTTGTTATAAAACACTAAATACGAGTTATGAAACTATGTCATGTGGTAATGTATAAATTAGGTTATAAAGTGATTTTTTTTGTTAAAACATGCATATGTTAGACCAAAACTAGTACTGGAAGATCATCGTCGTACCTCTCAAAATTAAATTTATAAGCCCTAAATACTTACTAACTACAACTAAGTAGTTAGTGGCAAACTGGGGTCGTCCACGAAGAAGAAGGTCTTTCTTAGGGTTTAAACATATAAGGTTGATATTAGGGTAGAAGTGTATATATAAGCAAGTAAGCGGTGGATGGGGGGGGTTGGTTTGTTTTCCATCAACGACATTTCACACGAACGACCATAGATTTGATAACAACAAGCCTTTTACCAAAGACATAGCCATTTAACCAAACATACATTCATTAGTCTAAACCTAGAACAAACCACATTCAAGAGCCAACCTTTCATTGCATCTATAGGATAAATATGAGAACAATCCACATTAACACACTTACCTAGCAAGAATCACAACACATTATGCACAAGAAATTCTAAGTCCATGTTCTTGGATTTTAATGCCAAAGAGCTAAGGAATTTGTCACTTTCCTAACACCCTAACACTTCAATCATACAAACATTTCCTACTCTCAAACACTCCATGGCATAAATGAAGTAAAACATAGCATTAAGAACACATGAATGCTAAATAACAAAATCTTCAAGAACGAGTGAAACAATCTATTCTTTAATTTAACTACTTGTTGTGAAGATAAATCGTCTATCCTTCTTAGATAGTAGTTTGCAAGAGTGAATTCGACATCTCTTTCCAAACCTCACCAATGACTCCCTTAGTCGAAACACGACTAAAAGTATCTCATTGATGACATTGAGCACGAAGAATCTGTAAGCTTAGCAACACTTATAAACACTACACCGTGTTTAAGCATTTAACCAATTCATGCATTTACAAAAGATTAGTCAAGAACGATCGATATTCATAGATTTCTCTCATTTGCTACCTAAAATAAACATGACAACGAGTTCAACATCATCATTCATCTACCAATTATCAACACATCAACATCATTTAGAAGCTCTAACTCATGCTCTTGGATTCCACATTAAATGAGGGGAAAATTAGCTACTTTCTCCCAACCCTAACAAATAATCATACAAGCAATTCATATACTCAAACTTCCAACAATATTAATGCAACAATCCACATTCAAAGCTCAATAAATGCACAATAAAGAAAACAATAGATAGATAGAAATTATTCTCAAGATATTAGCAAGGAAGTCTTAATCAATTGCTACCATGTACAAAACTAAGCTAGACAATAAAAAGACATGATTGATCCTACAACAAGTATGGAAAGAAAGAAGAAAACTAGGGTTTGAAACCCAGAAAATTTGCAGTAGAAGGGAGGGGGATAAGATAGAAATGATAAGGTGAGTATCTATAGTACAAAAAGTAAGAAAGAATTCTGGCCACCCGTTCGTCGCATCGTGCGATGGTTCCATCGCACGGTGTGACAGATGTAGAATCCAGCAGTTCGATTTCTTCCTTCTTTGTCTCAAGTTCTCCTCTTCTCTTTACTTTTCTTCAATCCTTCAAGTCTTCAAAAGCTCAAATGCAAGTCTTCAAAATCTTCAAATTTTCAAAGGTAATCTTCAAATTCTTTGGAAAAATTGTCTCATCACACAAAATCCACTAAAAAGTAATTAAAGTGTAAAAGTCGCTCTTAACTCTTCTTACAGAATTTCAAGGCAAAATGCAAAAGAGCACAAAAGTGTACAAAAGTAAACCCAATAATTCCTAAAATAACCATATAAAATGAGCATATCAAACCTTCTCGCACTTACACCTTACTCGCCCTCGAGCAAGAAAAGATCCAAGCACACAAAGAAATTCATATATCCACATCCTAAACTAATATTCCCCCAAATCAAAGCCTCGCATAAACTCTCAATATCATTAATCCCAAAATCAAAGCTCACATGAGAATTTTTCACACACAACCCCAATTCCTAAATCTAACCGAACCTACTACTTATCAATTCACTCATATCCATAGAAACATATCCAAGTCCCGAATTTATAATCCCAAAGTCCAATGACACAAAATGAAGTTAAAACCATATGAGAGGTTCAAGCACATACTTCACTTCATACCAATATATCAACCAAAATCCAATGACACAAAATGAAGTCAAAACCATATAAGAGGTTCAAACACATACTTCACCCAATGCCAATATATTAACTAAAATGAAGTATAAAGTAATCAAGAATTTCATAACCAAACTTTGTTTTTCAACTAGCTAAGTTACCCATTCCCATGAGTCTTATGATGTTAGGCTACCCGATCCATCCATATGTCAACCGCAATCTTATGACTCCAACGCCGGCAAATGAGTAGAAAAGTAAAAAAAAAATTCTTTATCTTTTATTTTCTCTATTTCTCTCATTTTGCCTAGGAGCCCCGTTAGATTTTCATCCTAGCCACACATCATGTTTCTTTTGGCTCACATCTCGCCCACATTTATCCT
The DNA here is from genome assembly GCA_037428765.1 of Rubia yunnanensis. Classification (NCBI taxonomy): domain Eukaryota; kingdom Viridiplantae; phylum Streptophyta; class Magnoliopsida; order Gentianales; family Rubiaceae; genus Rubia; species Rubia yunnanensis. Next base: position 22,592,928 of record CM075071.1, on the reverse strand, counting down.
CTAATTTTTACCCAGGCTGCCCTTTTGGATTTTTGACTTATCCGAGCCCCCAATGTTACCTAAGTTTCCCTCTCGGGTTTTCAACTTAGTGGATATTTTTTTTCTTTGTTTTCAAAATTTTCAATTTTTCCTCCTTTTCCCATGTTTTTCTAATCAAAAGTAGCAAAAAAAATTCCAAATCAAGCTTGCATGCATGCGAGTCCTCTGACCCATCCCTGCACTTAAAACATTACATTGCCCTTAATGTAAACATGTAAGGCAAGAACAATAAAAATCAAGGTAGGAGGTATAGTGACTCTCGTTTCTCCGCATAGTTATCGGTGGGTGCAATCCCATGTACTTGTATAGAATTGGTTCCGAAATTGGTTTCGGAGCCGGAGGGGGAAGCAAAGGTGTCGTAGAAGAACTCACCCCTCAAGCAACAGATCATCTCTTTGGCGTCGTTTGATTAAGACTAACACCACATCGAACAACATCAAAATCACAAGTACAGGGGATTTGTAATACCAGGTTAGCATCAAGAGTTAATAATCATAGTATTTCTAAAGAACAACCAATGCCTTATGCAATCACCACTATGAAATTATCCAGTAAAAAATATCTAACATATATCGACACATATCCAAGCATCATTATAGAATATAGCAATCATAGCCACAATGATGTAGTCGGCATGTTACAATCAACAAAGGTACTATAAAGATGCAAGAGTAATCATATGTCCATATATGTAAGATGGTGAAGAAATGAGTGGAGGTGTGGTGGTTCTTGGGAGTATTTGGTGTAGAAGAAGGAAGGATTGTCCAGTGTTTAAGCTCAGTAAATTAAAACATTTCTGATTTTATCGCACCGTGCGACGAAACCATCGCATAGTGCGATGAACTTTCGCGACGTGTGACGATTTTCATCGCACGCCACAAAAAGTTCTATCTGTAAGCCCAATAAATCAAAAAAAATTCCTGATTTCATCGCACCGTGATGAAACCATTCCATCGTGGGACGAAACCATCACATCGTGTGATGATACCATCACACTGTGCGATGGACCTTCACATGTTGCACAAAGTTTCACCTGAAAGCACAAATTGTCTAAAGATTTTCTGATTTGGTCGCACCGTGCGATGAACACCATCATATCGTGCAACGAACGATCCTGCCCAGTACTTAGAAAAACTTAAACTTTACCACATGCCCAAGCTTTTCCTCCTTTCTCCATGACTTCTTTCATCCACAAATCCAGCTCCATGTTATTTGAATTGGTACATGATCACAGAAAAACACACCGTAAAAAAACAAAAAAAAGAATTTATTTACGTCGTCGGTACAACATAGCTCTGTATGTTTAAGGTCGTCGGCATGACCCTAATGTATCCATACGGTGAAGGCTTGAACCCCTTCACCATGTGCATCCAAAAATACAGAGGTGTGGGTACAAAACTTTCAAGAGGAAAGTTTTGTAGAGGTGGAGATGGTTTAAAGGGAGTTAGGTGGTTAGGAGGCTTGGGATAATCTTTTGGCTCCTCTCATATCTCCCTTAAAACTTCCAAAAATGGTGAAGTTGGTTCACTAGGTGGAGGAAGGGATGGCGATGCTAATGAATGTAGCACAATCACCTCTTCCTCTATTTTTTAATCCTCAACAACCAACTCCTCATTCCCTTCGAACTCAAACTCATTTCTCATGGTGACCTCACTCACTGAATCCTCGAGTTCGACTTGGGATGGTGTATTTTTGGAATCACGAGCTTCCATTTGGCCTAACACTTTCAATATACTCCTCACATGCCTTTCAATAGCCTCAACACTAAAGGAGAGCCGAGTGTCCGGTTCCTCACTAGTCAAGTTATTCAAGTTTGCTATTGCATTCTTGACTTCCCCACGTGTCAAAATTGAACTTCCTTGTTGGGCTTGGTTTTTGGGGTATGGTATAAGGTGGTGATGGACAACTATTTTGCTCGTATTTTTGGTTTTCCGGCTTATTCTCATACCACCAATCTGGATTACCACTTCATTTTGGATTGTAAGAATTGTAGTATGGATACCATTCTTGGCTTTCGTGCCCTTGAAAACTAACATCTCGTACCGCTTGGTAGCACTCTTTATAATAACCTTGGCTTTGGAAACCAAAGGTTCTTTCCCCCTCTCAGTGCTCCTCTCTCAATAAATAGCAAGACTTGTTAGGATAGTCAGAATGACACATCCTACAAAACCATGCTTGTTAAGCCTCTCTTCTCATTATGAGTTCCCTCAAGGTGAGACCTTCCATTTTTTTCCGAAAGTTCGGAATCATATTGCAAGGATTCTCAATAAAAAATCACCAAGAACTCAAGAAATATCTACTCAAAAAAAACAACCACCAAGAAGTGGAAAATAAAAACAACTAGCTGATATGCTACTAAATATGGCTAAATACTTAAAAATAAATGCCTCTTCCCTGGCAGCGGCGTCACTGTACCTCTCAAAGTTTTATTTATAAGCCCTAAATGCTTACTAACTACAACTAAGTATATAGTGGCAAATCGAGGTCGTCCATGAAAAAGAGGGATCTTTCTAAGGGTTTAAACATATAAGGTTGATATTAGGCTAGAAGTATATATAATAAGCAAGTGAATGGTGGTTGGGGGGGGGGCGTTGGTTTGTTTTTGTCCTAAGTTATGAATTTAAAAGAAAACAACTAGAAAAGTAAGAGAACAATGCTAATCACGCACAACAACTAAGAAAAAGAGGTAAAAACTACAAAAGATAAAACCTTGGGGGTAATTGATATCCACTTCCAAACCTCATGTAGATCATTAAACCATTCACTCATTCTATTACATTTGTAACCTATGGGGAATGTTATCACTTCCCATTCGAAGATCAACATTCGTTCCGTATTAATAGTAATTTGTAAAGACTAACAACGACAATTTGCAAACCTCGCTGACAATTATTCTAAGCAACCACACCATAGATGTATTTCATCAATGACATTTCACACGAAAGGCCATAGATTTGATAACAACAAGCCTTCTACCAAAGTCATAGCCATTTAACCAAACATAGCATTCATTAGTCTAAACCTAGAACAAACCACATTCAAGATTCAACCTTTCATTGCATCTATAGGATAAATGTGAGAACAATCCACATTAACATACTTATCTCGCAAGAATCACAACACATTATGCATGAGAAGTTCTAAGTCCGTGTTCTTGGATTTTCATGCCAAAGAGCTAAGTAATTTGTCACTTTCCTAACATCCTAACACTTCAATCATACAAGCACTTCCTATTCTCAAATACCCCGTGGCATAAATGAAGTAAAACATAGAATTAAGAACACATGAATGCCAAATAAAAAAAATTCAAAAACCAGTGAAACAATCTATTCATTACTTTAACTACTTGTTGTGAAGATAAATCTGCTATTCTTCTTAGATAGTAGTTTGCAAGAGAATTCGACATCTCTTGTAAAATCTCACCGATGACTCCCTTTGTCGAAACACGACTAAAAGTATCCCATTGATGGCATTGAATACGAAGAAACAAGCTTGGAAACACTTATAAATACTACACCGTGTCTAAGCATTTTACCAATTCATGCATTTAAAAAAGATTAGTCAAGAACGATCGACATTCATAGACTTCTCTCATTTGCTACCTAAAACAAACATGACAACGAGTTCAACATCATCACATTCATATAGCAATTATCAGCACATCAACATCATTTAGAAGCTCTAACTCATGCTCTTAGATTCCACATTAAAAGAGGGGAAAATTAGCTACTTTCTCCCAACCCTAAGAAGCAATCATACAAGAAATTCATATACTCAAACTTCCAACAGCATTAATGCCATAAACAATCCACATTCAAAGATCAATAAATGCACAATAGAGAAAGCAATAGATAAATAGAAATTATTCTCAAGACATTAGCAAGGAAGTCTCAATCAATTGCTCCCAAGTACAAAACTAAGCTAGATAATGAAAAGATATGATTAATCCTACAAAAAGTAAGGAAAGAGAGAAGAAAACTAGGGTTTGAAACCTAGAAAATCGCAGGAGAAGGAAGGGAGATAAGAGAGAAAGGATAAGGTGAGTATTTATAGTACAAAAAAGTAAGAAAGAATTCCCGTCTCCCATTTGTTACACCGTGCGATGTTTCCATTACACCGTGTGACAGATGTAGAATCCAGCACTTTGATATCTTCCTTCTTTTTGTCTCAAGTCCTCCTTTTCTCTTTAATTTTCTTCAATCCTTCAAGTCTTCAATAGCTCAAATGCAAGTCTTCAAAATCTTCAAATCTTCAAATCTTCAAAGTCTTCAGACAAATTGCTTCGTCACACAAAATTCACTAAAAAAGTAATAAAAGTGTAAAAGTCGCTCTTAACTCTCCTTAGAGAATTCTAGGGAAAATGCAACATATAGAGCACAAAAGTGTGCAAAAGTAAACCCAAAAGTCCTAAAATAATCATATAAAATCGGCACATCAAGTACATATTAAACTACACAGAGCAGAGGGCACTAAAATTTTATAATTTCAATTTTCTAGGGTGTAGGGCATAAATTACCTTATACGTCATTTTTGTTTTTTTTAAAATATGCATAGGTTATTCTACAACAAATATTTCTTATAGTATACAAAATGGAGGTTAAATTATTTTCTAGTTTTTCAAATTTCCATATACACTGAATTTTATACCTTACAACATGTATAAATTACGTTAAAACATGTTCTTGTTTTCAAACACATGAGCAGATTTCCTTGGTTTAAGTCAAGGATATGTCACAAAAAGTCTTTCCAGTTTGAAAGCAACATATAAAGATGCATTGCATATTTTTTTTTAAAAAAACATGAAAATGCTATTGGTTTTAGCTGTAGAAAGGGTTCTACAAGTGCTCTTATGTCGGTCAACCAAACCGCTCCAAAAGGTAACATTATTAGTCATATTACCTATGTAGTTCCTGAAGATAGTTCTGTAATAAAAAGTAAGAGGAGAAGAAAGGATCTAGTCACAAAAACAAGTTATCTAGTTGAGTTTTGAGTCAAAGTAAAGCGAGATTATTATACAGTGGTGCATCACATAACATAACATAAATGTGAGTTAACAAGACCAACATGGCCGTTTATGAAGAGAAGTGAATGAGAGATTATAGATGATAAAGGAGAGGCAATTTCATCAATGGAGCAAACTAGTTTAAACCAACAGTGGATACCATTACATGGATTTCAAAGAAGTTGGAGAAAGAAATCTAAGGCATACCATTGAATAACACTTTAACTTTGTGACTCGACTGAGAATGAAAGAGATTGAAAGTGAAGATGCTCATAATATGTTGACGAGCTATTAGATATAAATGACAGAGACAAAGATTTCTTCTATAAGGTGAAATTTGATGAAGATACATGACTGTCTGCGATTTTTGGAGAGATTCATTAATGCTAAAGGACTACAAACTATATGGGAGATGTCACCATATTTGACACTACGTACTATTCAAACAAGTCAACTTAATTTGTGAACCAATGGTTGGGATAAAAATCATTGGAAAATTACAATGTTTGCTGACCTGCCCTCGACCCGAGCATCGTTAAAACACAAGCCGGGGGACTTACAGTTCAAAGATAGAGATTTATATTCTGCACCCGTTCTTGGTGCTAAGCTACCAAGGGGTAGTAAGCGACAAGCCCTAGATTTTTCCATAAGGATGCTAGGGCTTAAGTACTAATTAAAACACAGCCTCATGCTAGTCGTCAATCCACACGAGTGAAAGGAACAACTAGTAGTGTAGACATGCAACTGGGGGGGGGGGTTGGTGTTTTCAACTAACAACTACAAGTATGCGATTAACAAACAAGTAAACTATTTATACTAAGCACTTGGGAATCATTTAGCAACATGGTAGTTCTAATGCTTCAATCCTCAATTCATTCACATATAGACATGGAAAATACCTATTAGTGTGTTCACAACACGTGGTGTGGCCGATGACATTCACTTTCCCAACCCTGTCACAGTGGGTGCACTCGTAACCCTCCATCGGCACCGCCATCGTAATTAGGGGAGTACAACGAGGCCCGACCATCTTTGTAGATTTGTTTATCCCTCATGCTTTTATGTTCCAGGCTTCCACCATGAATTAAACTACTCCTTCCAGGTCCTATATACGCTAGGCTTAAGGATCATAGGCATCTTATCTGTGATGCTAGGGTTTCAACACAACACCTAGCTTGCTACTATTAGTTATCTCTTCCCGAAACCTCTCGGAAAATAGTTGCAAAGTTAGCTAAGAATGGTGCGACGACAAATAGGCCATAGAATTCTCGAATCCCCCGTGCACACACCTACACAGATGCATTCTCCCCTACCTATTCTAACATCTAGGTTTCTCTTCTCAAGGGGGAATCAATAATATAGCCCAAAGGGTGTGCTTATATGTGGTGTAGTATTCATTCATTTATAAAATTCAAGAACAATCACAATAATATCATAAACACAAGGATAGGGTGAATCTAATGAATACATAAAGCAAATAGAACATACCAAGTGCCAAGATGAATCCCAAGAAAAATATCTACTCTACAAAGGTTAGATCCATGGAAAATATTAGGTCAGATACCATGGATCTAGAAAATAAGATGAAAGGAAAAAAGAAAAAGAAAAGAAGAAGGAAGGAGAAAAAGAACTCTCATCTTCCTTCTCTCTAAACTAGAGAGAGAATCTACTCTACATTATCTCTACATCTATTCTGCTTCCTCCTGGTTTAGTAGAAGACTAAGGTTCCTATATATAGTAGTAGGAGATTGGGCCTAAAAATAGGCCAAAAGTAGCAAAACCTTAGGTCATCCACCCAGGCTTCACGGACTGGCACGGATGTCACAGCCCGTGAAGCATTCAAGCACGGGTGCGGGATCTGGCGCGGTTCATGAACATTCATATCCACGGTTTGTGGGATCTGGCGCAGTCGGCGAAGCTTCTCTTGTGCCATGGTTTGTGAAGGTTTTCACGGACCGCGAACTATACACGGTTTTTGCTCAAAAGTTCACACGGTCTGTAAAGGTTTTTACGAACCATAAATAGTACATGGTCTCGCTTAGGAATTTCTTCACGGCCTGTGAAGGTTTTCATGGCCCGGCTCCATACTTAGCCAAATCTTCAATTCTTCATCTCCAAGCTCCACGGTCCAGGGTCTTTATCACGGCTCGACGCATTTGCCTCGTGAAGGTCTCATGTAAGTCTTCACGGAACCCTTGGAAATTTTCTGTAGTGCGGGACGTGTGCTTTGTCATGGGCCGCTGGTGCTTAACCATGGGCGGTCCATGACCGGCCGTTGGTGCTTCATCACCTAAATTTTGTTTGCTTGCTACGGGTGAACCGTTAGTCCGAATAGGGAGTTCTAGTAGTCGATTTGGCCATTCTCAGGCTAATGCAACACTCCTCGAACCACGATTCACCATTTTCTCCTTTGGCCACCTTAAACTTTGAAGCCGCCTATCTTTGGCTTCAATATCCTTCTACCACGCATTGATGTTTGTGGTCTTCATCTTCTACCATTTCAATGTGAATGGTCTTTGCCTCTTCTACCATTAAAAACAAATGGCCTTCAATCTTTTACCACCCTCGCGAACGGCCTTCACATAGAATGTAATCAAAAAGTACACACAGATTACCTATTAAAGATGATCACAAGGAAAATCAAGGACCCCGTGGATACGAGATGTCCATTAGTACCAATTAAGTCTACAAAACGCGGGATTTAGACAAGAAAACCAAACATGGTCATCTAAACCCCTTGTCACGTAAACTCAACTAATACTAGCAATCCACCAACTAAAACTAACTAAAAAGTATACCAAGTGAAATGGTTAACGCACATAAAATGAAGCAGACCAGACTCCCCACACTTAAACCTTTACTCGTCCTTGAGTAAATCTAAACAATAAAAAGAATCAAGCGAAATGTAGCGTGCAAGCATAAGTCAACCGAGGCATTCAACTCAACCCAAGCTACCTTACTTCTCCTAAAGAAGTGAAAATCCTCACAACTCTCACACTCCCTGAAGATCCTAAAGTAACCTACCCACTCGAAATAAAATGTGGAAAAAGGTAAGCCAAAAAGATAAGTGTCAAGGTAGCTTAATTTTCCCAAAATGATTCCAAAGCAATCAAAGAGTCGTCTCCAAAAACAATCCACCGCGGAAGCATGGATTCAACCTAGTTTTTTTGTTTTCTCTCAACTTCTCTCATTTTGCCTAGGAGCCCTTTCGGGTTTTCATCCTAGCTTTAACACACAAAGGGTACTCACTTCTCACCTTTTTCCACATAGCCTCTCACTTTTGCCTAGACTCGTAAGTCTTACCGGGCTAAGCCTCATACTTTTACCTAGGTCTTTCGACCTATCCAGGCTTTTCTCAATGTTACCCAAGTCGCCCTTTTGGGTTTTTGACTTGTCCGGGTTTTAAAATATATTTTTTTCATTTTTCAAAATTTTCAAAATGCTCTTAGAAGAGCAATTAGCTACATAAAACAACTAAAAATCATAAGTGCTATCCAATACCCTAGACTCCTTACACTTAAAGCTTGCATTATCTTCAATGCACATACAAAATCAAAGAACATATGTCAAGGGAAAGAAATAGGAAGGCACTTATAATGAAAAATGAGCACTAAAATATACCCATGATGGCACAATCATGGAATGTTAAGAACAAACTACCATCACCCTCAATATACTACCCATAACCTCTAATCATGAAAGATCAATCGAACCACTATCATGCACCACAAATCAAACAAGGAATTGAATCATATTGGAGAGTTACCTCTTAGGTCTTGATGTGCGTGTCTCAAGGGTTTTGAGGGTAGGTGGGTTTTGGACTCCTCTGTTGTTCACCTTCCTCCAAGAACCATATGCTTCCTACAAAACAAACATGCACACCAAGTGTAATAGTGTCCCAAAAACAAAAATAAGCTACAAATAGAAAAACACACCAAAAACATTAAAATAATTTACTTTTTCAAAACTCGAGTTGCCTCTCGAGAAGATCTGTATATTTAAGGTCATCGTCATGACCCTAATGTTATCCATAAGGTGCAGGTTTGTACCCCATTACCTTAGACAACCAAAAATGAAGAGCGGGGGGGGGGGGGGGGGGTAAGAATCTTCCAAGAGGAAGATATAGTAGGGGTGGAGTCAACCTTAGAGGGAATAGGTGGTTTGCAAGCTTAGCATATTCAATTGGCTTCCCCATGGTTTCCTCTAAGGTTTCCAAAAATGTGGGAAATGGTTCTATAGGTGGAGGTAAGGGTGCAAGTAAATAATATGGAAAATTAAGTATAATCACCCTTTCTTCAACTTCTTCACTCTCAACAAACCTTTCCCTATCCCCTTTAGATTCATCTACAAAAATTTCACATTCAACTAGGGATGGTTCATTTTTGGGAAATTGGGTTTCTAGTTGGTTCACCATATTCATCAAATTAAGCACTTGCCCTTCAACTTTCTCAATGCTTGAGAATAGTGGAGTTCCCAAATTGCTAATCTCGCTAAGCACTTGTAATTGGAGTAAATCACTACTTTTGGTCACTGATAGAGGTTAAGCCCAAGATGACCATTGGGCCGAAGGTATGGAAGCCCAGTTAGGGGAATATTTAATAATCTAACTTAATTACCGCATTTGGGGGTAATTAAGGGTGATAATTAAGGGGAACATTATTTAGGACATGGGGTATAAATGCAAGGTAAGCATTTATTTATGATTCATTCTGTCTTAATCATATTGGGATGCTTGGACTGACTTAGGTATCAGAGTGCTGACCCCTGGAACCCCATGGACAGTTTAATTGCAGGTTAGTTCGAGAAGAACCCAAGCCCCATGAACCGGTTTGTGGTCAAAGACGCATCAAGTGGCACCGTCTGTGGGGACGACTAATCCGGATCAAGGGTTTTGAGAGTTTATGTCCACGTTAGTTCGAAGGAGTGAAAGATTGAGGTCAATAGGTATGGGGGATAGATCTCCACCAAGGTTAACATCAAAGAATTCAGGAGAAGAAAACGATGCCCGCATCGAAGACAGTGAAATGGCTACATACAAACGATGGGAACAGAGTTGCGAGTGGAGCCTAATACAGGTGTAGGCCACGAGGGGGGGGGGGTAAACCTCAGTGGAAGTTGGTGCAATTACTCTGGCACCAATCTAGAACAATGTGTCGAGCCCTCAAATATGCTGGAAATGTTGGGAGAGCAAAGGCAAGGAAACACTGATTCCCTGCTCAAAAGGGTGGCTGATTCGAGGGATGGAAGGTTTATGGAGGTTTCGGGAGATTTGTAAATGGAAGCCTATGGTCAAGGAAATCAGAACGTGGGGAGGGCGACCCTGAATCAAGATGTGAAACGAGCAGCTCAGGTCCTAGCTGCGTTCGATTACCGAATTACCCCCCATGAGGGATGATAGGGTCACGATGGGGAATTATCACCCTCACCCTTGGGAATAACAATGGGGTGGGCTTCTCAACCCTCGATAGCCTACCCTTATCAGGGATATGCTGGAGAACCGCTACACGTTAGATCCCAGCCTTCTATTCTTGGTTATTCCAAAGGTCCAGTATATGCGCTACCTCCGCTAGCCCCATCTCCTCCCACCCTCAACCTGGCCAATCCAGGAGCAACATATGGAATAATGGCCTCTTCTAGCATGCAATGATATAGAAGTATGGGAATCAGTCAGGGGCTATACAATCCTTATGTCCAACCACCCCACCACCAGCATACCCGAATCTCGGACAACATTGGATGAACCCGGGATACGGAGGAACCCAACCTCTCTATATGCCACAGTTGGGTGGTCACGCTAGGGAGTTGGACCTGCTTGGGGGGCAGCACGAACCCCTTTTGGATACAAGTGAATCGTTAAGAAAGGAATTTGATAGGTTGATCGGCCCCTTGGGCCAGACTGCGGGGTCTCTTTTCAGCTCGGTGATCACCGGGGTTTAATGGAAAATAGAAGTGAAGCCCCCAGAAGGACTTCCCACGTATAGTGGCAAAATTGACCCTCGAGAGTTCATACATACGTTCCTGAGCTTGATGAGTTCGAGGGACTTTGATGAGATTGACATGCAAGCTGGTAGGTAACTACTTGCGGGGAAAACACATGAGTGGTTTAATAAGTTGCCAAGAGGCTCTTCGATCGTATTGGGACTTCAATGGAGCATTGTTGAGCCAGTACGTGCAGAAGAATAAGTTTACCAAAACTTTACCCTACCAGACGAAGCAAAAGGGAGGGGAAAGCACAAAAACCTTCTATCATCGGTACGTGGATGAGAGTTTGGGGGTGATTAAAACAACGGAGAATGAGGTAATTCAGGGGTACCTGTTGGGGATGCAGGACCTAGAATCATACAAGAAACTAAATACCAGTACCCCTAAGACGTTGCAAAAACTTCAGGAGGTGTAGAACAGTATTCGAGGGTAGAGAAGGCAACTAGAAGGAAGAGAGATAACCTTGTAGAGAAAGTAGGAAGAAACGTAGAGAATAGAGGAAAAAGGCCAGTCGGACCCATAAGAACACCATTTGAGAGGTATAATCCATTGCCTCCAACACTCCGAGGAAGAACCACTGCACAGATTCTGAGCATATATAGAGAGTTTTTCGGGCACTCCCACCCTTGCAGAGTTCTCACAACTCAGTTGAAGTTCGAAGAGCAACAAATTGTTACTATGATCATCACAAGGATTACGACCATGACACAAATGATTGCATGTATTTAAGGATGAAGATTGATAGGTGTGAACGGGAAGGGCGGTTTCGAGGACTGGGACATAAGAACCAGGCTGCCCCCTCGAGGCCCCAGATAAACTAGTGGTAGCCTTATAGAAGAAACAATCAAAACAACGGGAGTAGAGGAGACAGAAGGCCTTGAGAATAGGTGGCTCGAGACAGGGGGCAGGAAGGAAGGAAGGCCGGATAGACCCCAAGAACAACAGGGGGGAAATCAAAATGGAGAAAACCCACCCGTCCAAAGGGTAATTAACGATATGAATGACATGATGGGGGAGAGATCTTCGAATGCTGTTATAAGAGCTGAAGCTCGAAGGGTTCCCATGGAAGAGGCCAATCATAAGAGGTTTCGACCGGATGAGACAGTCACTTTCTCGAAAGCGGATGTTGTGCCGGACCAAATGTCCCATGCAGATCCTATGGTAATTTCAGCCATTATTGAAATATCCTTGATCGGCAGGGTGTTCGTTGATGATGGAAGTGGGGTAGAAGTAATGTTTGCTAAGTGTTTTGACTAGCTAGACATAGGGAGGGAAAACTTGAGAAAATCTGCTTCACTTTTATCAGGATTCACGGGAAACCCAATTTCCCTATATGAGAGATAACATTGCCCATTCGAGTAGATGATGGTGACAAGGGAGTGACCATCAGGTGTAATTTTGCTGTCGTAGATGCACCTTCCCCTTATAATGTGATTTTGGGAAGACCATGGATGTGCTAGGCTCGGGCGGTCTGGTCACCCTATCACCTAATGATGAAGTTCCCAACTGAAAAGGGGTGGAATCTATTCGAGGAGATTAGACTATGGCCGAAAATGTAACCTCACAGCAGTACAGGAAGTAAGGAAGTGAAAGGATGTGGTGGCAGAGCACGCGGAGGCAGGATTAGATGATACAATACAGATGCCTATTCGGGATAAAGGGTCAGTAGCTATTGGGAAACTAATTCCTGAGAATGTGAAAGAAAGACTGAAAGACCTGTTAGGAAGGTACGGAGACGTGTTCTCGTGGGATACATCTGACCTGACGGGGGTCTCTTCGAGTCTCATGCCACATAGACTGAACATTAACCCTTCGATTAAGCAAGTGAAGCATAAGAGAATAGTATTTTCTCTTGAAAGGACTAGTGCAATTAAGGAGGAGGTGGAGAAATTATTGAGGGTAGACGTAATCAAGGATGTATTCTACCCCGATTGGATCGTTAACCCAGTAATGGTTCCAAAGCATGATGGAGCATGGAAGATGTATATAGACTTTACTGACTTAAATAAATGCTACCCCAAAGATAGCTACCCGTTGCCACCAATCGACAAGCTGGTGGAAGCCATCACTGGATATCTAATTTTGGTATTCTTTGATATGCATAAGGGGTATCACCAAATCCTCATGGTAGAAGAAGACAAGGAAAAGGCATCGTTCATTAGAGATGTGGGCACGTACTGCTATAAGAAGATGCCCTTTGGGTTAAAGAATTTTGGGGCTACTTAGTAGAGGCTGGTTGACAGACTGTTCGAGGGACAGATAGTGAAGAATATGGAAATATATGTGGATGACATGGTGGTCAAGAGAAAAATTTATGAATAATTTTTAAAGGACCTGGAAGAAACATTTGGTAGGCTCCGAGAAGAAAATTTGAAGTTGATCTCGTTTAAGTGTGTTATTGGTGTGGGTGCAGGGAAGTTTCTCGGATTCATGGTCTTAGAGAGGGGGATCAATGTAAACCAGGAAAAGGTCGAAGCTCTGAAGACAATGAAAACCCCACAATCGATAAAGGATGTGCATAAGCTTACAGGGTCTTTAGCAGCATTAAGTAGGTTCTTTTTGAAGGGAACGGAGAGGCACTTGCCCTTCTTTGATGTTCTTTGAAGGGAAAAGATGTTTGAGTGGAATATCAAGTGCGACGAGGCATTCTAGCAGTTGAAAGAATATTTGAGGACATTACCCACCTTGATGAAACCAGACAAGGATGAGATGTTGTACTTGTATATTTTTGCATTGCCGCTAGCAATCAACGCTGCTCTGGTAAAAGAAAAAGAAAAAGGCTCGACATCTGATTTACTTTGTTAGTCGTGACTTGCAGGGGCCGGAAACAAGGTATACGGTTCTCAAAAGGTTTATTCTAGCCCTCGTACATGCAGCTTGAAGGTTGAGACCCTACTTCCAGGGATATAAGATAGTGTTGCTCACAAACCACCCCATTCGACAGATCTTGTTAAGGCCAGAGATTTCAGGAAGAATGATGAAGTGGGCAGTAGAATTAGGAGAGCTTGACATCCAGTATCAACCTTGAGTTGCGATTAAGGGGCAGGCGCTGGTAAACTTTATAGTGGAAACTACAGAGCCTCTCAAGGTATGTTTGGATCCCATTCAGGATGAGAAAACAAGGAAAGAGAGATATGGAAGTTATATGTGGGTGGTTAGTCACATTCAGGAGGAAGTGGAGTCGGGGTCCTACTAACTAGCCCCAATGGCAGAGATTATCCTTATGAATTGAACTTTGCATTTCAAGCAACTAACAATGAAGCTGAGTATGAGGCACCGGTCACTAGATTGCGCCTCGCAATGGAGCTGCAGGTGGAGGAAATGGAGGTTTTTAGTGACTCTCAAATTGTGGTTCAGCAGGTGAATGGAGAGTACAAGGCCAGAGAGCATAACCTGTAGAGGTACCTCGAGGTAGTGAATAACCTGTTAAAAATTTTCAAATCTTATACTTTGATGCAAGCTTCCGAGGGAAAGCATTCATAAAGTAGACGCTCTAAGTAAGCTTGCTTCTTCGAATTTGGGAACCTAATCCAAACAGCAACTCCTCATGGAAACTTTGAGCAGGCAAAGTTTTGAAGAACTTATAGTGATGGCAATTGAAGCGGAAGACTTTTGGATGACACCATTCGTGGCATATCTTCGAGAGGGTGTCCTGCCAGAAAATGAAGTGGATGCCAGAAAAATAAGGTTGAAGGCTCCACTGTATGTGTTGCAAGAAGGAGGGTTGTATAGAAGGGGTCATTTGCAGCCATTACTTCGATGCGTTAACCTTCACGAGGCCAATTACCTCATAAGAGAGGTTTGCGAAGGGGTATGCGGCAGCCACTAGGGAGCCAGATCCGTGGCGAGGAGGCTCATTCGAGCGGGGTTTTACTGGCCGACAATGTTTGAGGACGTGAACTGATATATTCAGGATTGCCATCAATGTCAGAGACATGCACCTATAACACATGTTCCACAGGAAGAAATGAGAAGCATCTATAGTTTGTGGCTATTTGACAAATGGGGGATTGATTTGGTGAGCCCTTTCCTGGAAGTGCCAGGGAAATTTAGATACCTAATAGTAGCTGTTGATTATTTCACAAAGTGGGTAGAGGCTGAGCCCTTGACAAACATAATAGGAAAAAAATTCATCTCTTTTTGCTGGAAGAACATTGTGTGTCGTTTTGGAATCCCAAGAACGATCCTTATGGACAAAGGAACACAGTTTGCTCCATATCCCTTCAAGAAGTGGTGCGAGGAATATCAGATTAAGCAAACAATGACATCTGTTTACCACCCCCAAGCTAACGGGCAAGTGGAAGTGACCAACAAAACAATAGTAAATGGAATACGAGCACGCCTCGAGGGGGCGCAAGGTAATTGGATATGGGAATTACCCAATGTGTTATGGGCATATCGGAGCTAAGGAATTCGTCACTTTCCTAACACCCTAAAACTTCAATCATAAAAACACTTCCTATTCTCAAAAAACATATGGCATAAATGAAGCAAAACATAGCATTAAGAACACATGAATGCTAAATAACAAAGGCTTCAAGAATGAGTAAAATAATCTATTCACTACTTCAACTACTTGTTGTGAAGATAAATCTTCTAGCCTTCTTAGATAGTAGTTTGCAAGAGTGAATTCGACATCTCTTGATAAACCTCACCAATGACTCCCTTAGGACTAAGAGTATCCCATTGATGGCATTTAGCACGAAGAATCAACAAGTTTGGCAACACTTATAAATACTACACCGTATCTAAGCATTTAACCAATTCATGCATTCATACAATATTAGTCGAGAACAATCGACATTCATAGACTTCTCTCATTTGCTACCTAAAACAAACATGACAACGAGTTCGATATCATCACATTCATCTAGCAATTATCAACACACCAATATCATTTAAGGAGCTCTAACTCATGCTCTTGGATTCCATATCAAAAGAGAGGAGAATTAGCTACTTTCTCCCAACCCTAACAAGTAATCATACAAGCAATTCATATACTCAAGCTTCCAACAACATCAATGCAATTAACAATTCACATTCAAAGCTCAATAAATACACAATAGCAAAAACACTAAATAGATAGATATGGTTCTTACTACATAGATATGGAAGCTTCAATCCATTGCTCCCAAGATTAAACTAAGCTAGATAATCAAAACTCATAACATAGAACAAAGACCTACAAATAAAGAAGAAGAAATGGAAGAAAAATGGTGAAAAACTAGGGTTTTGGAGCCCCCAAGTCGGGCTTAGGAAAATCGGGAAGAAGGGGGGCTATTTATAGCCCAAGTTGGTCAAAAAGAAGGTCAAAACGCAGCAGGTGTCGCCTGGGCGGAAATGGGCTCGCCCGGGCGGCGGATGTCTCAGCCCAAATTCAGAAATGGCCTCGCCCGTGGCTTCTTGTTTTGCTTCCCACGGGTGAACCGTTGATTCATTTTGGGAGTTCTTATAGTTGATTTTATAGTACTCAAGAAGAGGAATCCAATGGTACCACTCTTGGAGGCTGATTCTTCTCGGAAAATTCTCAGAACGCTTCTTTAAAACATGGATCATTCTTCACCCTTTGCTTTGCTCTCCCTTATTTACTTTATCTTCTATCACTTTGTGAGTGGTCTTCCATCTTCTACCATCCTTTTGAATGGCCTTCACTAAACCACTCCTAAGTGCTCACGAGCAATCTACAAATTAATCTTACAAAAAGGAATCTAGATGCTCGTAAGGAACAAAAATCCATTAGACTAAACATAGGTTACAAAATGAAGGATTTAGATATAAAAACCGAAAATGGTCATCTAAACCCCTTATCATGTAAACCCACCTAAATCTAGAAATCTTACAACAAAAATATGATAAAAGAGATGTTAAATGCTTTGGAAAATACATGTATTTGACGTCTCATCAATATTTGGATTTGGATATTGTAGAGGAAAAGAGAGAGTAAGATTCTCTACACGAGGCTAAAGTCAAGGAACAGGTCAGAAGATGGTAGATAAAGTGTAAATAAAGTCAAGGAACAGGTCAGAAGATGGTCAGAAGATGGTAGATTATGACAGAAGGGTAAATAAAGTGTTGTTTAGCTCGGGAGACTTGGTAATGAGAAAAAAAGAGAAAAGCAGAAAGGAACCCGAGGGGAAGTTAGCTGCAAGTTGGGAAGGACCTTATAAAGTGATTGAATCGCACCCGAGAGGAAGTTATGTTATCAAACAGATGAACGAGGTTCGAGTTCCAAGAGGGTGGAACATTACGAATTTGAGAAAATACTACCAGCTATGATGTTTGAGTGGTTTTCTCTAAAGTGGCACTCTGGTTGATGATAGAGCGAGTTGCTTTAAAGCACGCTCTAGATAATATTTCTAGCTACGACTGATGTTTGAGTGGTTTTCTCTAAAGCGGCACTCTAGTTGATGTTCGAGTGGTTTGCTCTAAAGCGGAACTCTGGTTGATGTTCGAGCGGGTTGCTTTAAAGTGGTGCTCTAGATGATATTTCAAGCTATGGCTGATGTTTGAATGGTTTTCTCTAAAGTGGCACTCTAGTTGATGTTCGAGTGATTCGCTCTAAAATGGCACTCTAGTTGATGTTCGAGCGGGTTGCTTTAAAGCGGCACTCTAGATGATATTTCCACCTACGACTGATGTTTGAGTGGTTTTCTCTAAAGCGGCACTCTAGTTGATGTTCAAAGTAGTTTGCTCTAAAGCGGTACTCGAAGGCTATCTTGTAATCTTGAAATGATAAACTTGTAGGCGAGATTAGCAGGATGTAGGTGGAAGTACCGAGCCTGGGTAAAATGCTTGTGTCTCTAAATTACTTAATTTCTACTTACCGAACATATTCGTATTTTGCTCCGTCTAAGAAAATTGCACAGGGCGCTCATATTCGAGGGGTAAACTATAAGAGACGGAAAGAATATGGGTTATTTATTCAAACTTCAACAAACATATTAGGAATACAATATTGATACAAACAACTATCTAAGTTTATTCATTTAAACATATTTATCTAGTGGGAGGAAATCCTGACTGAAATAATTCTTCAGTGGAGATAGGTTTCCCTAGCTCATTCACATTTGCCTCTGTTTCTTCGAGTTCTTCAAGTTTTATACCGGCTTCCCTTCAGATATCCTTCATTTGTTCCTCTATATAATATTATGAGGGATTGAGAACGGTGACGGTCTTGCACCGCTTCTTCGTGGAAAATTCAAATGGATCCTTCGAGCGCTTTTGCGACATTTTGAGGAAGATCCTTGGGTAGGTAAACTTTGCTTTAAGGGACAAGATGTCGTTCATCCTTCTTAGTGGCAGAATTATGTCACCGAGGGGCAGAGCAAAAGTTTGAAGGGGTGAATCCTTTTACCTTCAGCTTTTCTAGCCAATCGAGAATGAGGTCAAAAGCCTTTTTCTGCCGAGGAGTCCCATTCTCATGAATGTTAACTTTTTCCATCCAGTACTGAGCTGCTTTAAGTAGAAACTTTGGAAGGTGATCATTGTTGATTAAGTAGGAGGAGGGAATACCGTGGGAAAGCATGTGGGCCCCAAGGCTCACTTCGTGTGCGGCAATTTTTTCTTTGAAATCAGCAAAACATTGCTCCATTTCTGCGGCTTGTATCTTCTTAGCCTCAATCTCCCCTGGTAAGTTTTGCATTCTCGGATAAAAGAGATTCCACCAAAGAGCTATCTTCACTTGAGGGGCTCCCTCCGGGCTACCAGTTTGCAATTTTTTCCCAGGAAACCAATTAGGCGCTCTTCCACTACTTGAAGCCTAGTCACAGCGGCAAGATAGGACTTCAAAGAACCAAACTTCAAATAAATTTGACGCATCAGTTCTTCTAGTTCTTCATCAGCGGGATCGCAACCCTTGACCACTTCTAAGGGATAAGTACCGTTAAATTCTTTGCTAAGGAAATCCTTAACAAACCCTTTAAAAGTGGGATGGTCTTTGGATTGCCACAGCTTCATCTCAACCTCAAGTTGGTGGAGCTTGTCCTTCAAGGAGTCTTTCTCTTAATTACACTTAGAAAGATCTTGAAGGGTGGTCAGTAGCTATTTTTGTGTCTCATTCAGCTCTTTTTGAGCACTCGAAAGCTCCTCACAAGCACCTTCTAACACCATTTTCAACGAATTACACTACGAAAATAAAACAAAGGAAAAATCATATGTCTCGGTAAAAAATGTATTTTCATTAATACTCGAAGTAAAAAAAAAGAAAGGGGTTACAATTAAGGGTCCCCAAGTGGAAAAAAAATACAATCAGAGACCAACCCTAGAATTATCTTCCTTTGATATGGAAGCTATCATTTCTTACACTGGGCCGGTAGTGTAATCCTGCTCAGAAGAGGCGTCTGAAGCCTCTGGAAGGGGGATCACTCGAATCCCCTTACTAGTGAAGAACTGCCCTTTGGACTTGATAAAATCTGAAAGGGCAAAACGAAGACTGCCGTTCGTGATATCCCCATCCCATTTCGAGTCAAGAGTGGTTTCGAGCTCTGGATTAACTTGTTCATCCACCTGCTTGGCCAGATCTTCAGATAGAGAGGCGGACACTTGTGGCTTTAAAAAGTCCTCGGCTAATTCACTACAGCCGATTTTCTTGGCCACACACAGAAGATCCAAGAAAAGTTGAAGCAGCTCAGAGCTGTTCAACATCTTGTGTTTGAAGGCCTCGAGCAGTTGAACTTGTGCGGTCGGATCCTCTATAGCTTGAACCCTCTTTGTGAGGGTTTCTTTCTCTAATGTCTATTGATGCCTCTCGGCATCAACACCTTGCCTCTCCCCTTCCAAAAATTTTTGTTTTTCCTCAAACACCCTATTTTTTCCTTGAGCGCCCCATCCTTCTCCTCGAGGACGTTATCTTTTTCCTCGAGCGCCCTATCCTTCTCCTCGAGGACCTTATCTTTCTCCTCGAGAGCCCACTGTGATCCTCAAGAGATTTCCTTAGCCGTAAAATCTTAGCATCATGCTTACTGAGCTTCTCACGGGAGTTGCCGCGACCAGAGGAAAAATGGGAAAAGAAGGCCACTATTATCTCGGTGACCTCATGATAAATTTTGGAGGCCTGGTAAAACTACTTAGCTTAGATTGATGACATAAAAATGTGGGAAGGGGGGGGGGTATCTCTCTCTCAGAAAAAAAACAAAAAGAGAAGAGTGGAAGAAAACCTCAGGGTCGAAGGCCATCTTCGAGAGGTGATGCTCGATCCCGGGTATAAACGCTGCATCATTCGAAGGGGAAGGAGATTGTTGATGAACATCCTCACCACTATGTGTTCCTATCAATAGCCTTGGTGGAGAAGGAATCGATAGTGTTGCAGTTCACCGTCGTTTTCTGGTGGACATTCCTAGCGTGAGGTGGCTGCTCATCACCAATAGTTGAGGAAGGCCTTTTGCAGCTTACTGCAAGAGGGAAAGCTGGGTTTGAGGGGAGAAACGCCGGATTTGGGCAAGTGGAAGCCTGATTTGAGGACTCAATCCCCTCGAGAGGAGCCTGACCCTACTTCAAGGGCTTCTGCTTCTTTAAGCCCTTAACGAGACCCACTGAAAAGGAAAAAGAAAATTAGTAACAATAAACTCAATAACACAACAAATAGGAGAAGTATTTCTCTATTAAGGCACCTTCGGAGGCTCCTGAATGCCTAACATCACTAACAATTGTCTTGAGGGGAGGGCCATCTCTGGGACCCTCGAGTCCCCTTCTCCTTTTTTTGGGTATCCCTCCGGAGTGTTTTATATACATATTCTGTGTAGATTTTGGGCAAGAATGCAAAACCGCCAATCCTGGGGTTGGGATTGTTGAAGAGGCTGTAGTCGAGGAAGATGGAAAATAGTTTTTTTATATCCCTCTCGAGGGCATCTGGGTAGATAGATTCCCCAGGTTTAGGAGATTTAACTCGCACGACCCAATTCCATGGAGGGACTTGATACCTCTTGCTATCAAACGAGATACCTTTTTTCCAGCTTTTCCAGTCACCCCAAAAACCTTATGGTGTACCTCTCGGCTGACAAACGTGACAGTCATATCGTTAAACTGGCCACTATATGACACGAAGTATAGCGAACGAAGTAGCTTATAATTAGGCCTAATACCAAACTCGTCACATATAGCCAAGAATATCATAATGATTACCAAGACATTAGGGTGGACTTGGGCAGGGCTCACCTGGAATTGTCTAAGAAGTTTGGAAAAAAAGGGCGGAAAAGGAAATGTAAGCCTGCAGCGAAGATGTCTGAAGGAAATAGATGATCTTCCTTCGGAGAGGTTATGGGGAGGGGGTATCTCCCTCTCGAAAGGGTTAAAAATTGGCATTCGAAGCTACTCGTTGGCCGGGAGGGATCGAGTCCAAAATTTTGGAAATAGCGGTTTCAACTACTGGAACTGGGGGCTCCCTCCCTGAGTCTTTTAGCCTCAATCTTCTATAAACCCCATTTTCTTCTTTTGAGAAGGATTAGTTAAAAGAGATACATGAGGTGCTCTCGAGGGTGCTTCCTCCCTCTTGAGGATTGTCCTTTCCTCCTTTTCTCTGGCTTCGAGAGGAGACTCTTGGTAGGTCAAAGATGTAGTTGACGCCCTTTTCGGCTCAGGTTCTGGATTCAGAGGAGGGTAGAAACCAACGCTTGTAGGGAACCTCCTTATGTAGAGCTTGCTCATGCCTGGAGGCTAGTTTTCAACCAAATCTCAAGGAGGCATGTCAGTTATAGGGAAAACCCTCTCCTCCCCAGTACTGTTACCAACACAATCAGATGCGCCCTCTCCGGCATCTGACTCATTCTGGAATTCCTTAGAATGAGTGCATTCTGAATAGCTAACAGCCTTCTCCGGCGTGTGAGCACCTATCCCGCCAACCTTAACCTCGCCGGAAAATTTCTCGACAGCAGAACCCTCATCAGAGCGGGCCATGGTTGTAAGGAGAGAAAACGAAAAGATTAGAATGAGAATAGGGATGAAAGAACTTACTAATTTTTTGGGAAAGGTGATGGGAATTGAATCACTCGAGAGAAAAGTGAATAAGGAAAGAGCAGACGAGAGGTAATTATGGAGGTTGAAGTGATGGGTAATTATTACTGCTTTGGAAATATAAAAGTTATGGGAACACGTAATCACTTTTTTGTCTTCTGACAAAGCACTATTTTGGGAGTAGTGATACGCGTGGTTGCACAACATGCACGCGCCCTTTTGGAATCCTAAACGATGGAGTTGATTAGAAAACCAGGTTCCCACCCTTGAAGGCAGGAGCAACAAAATGCAATGTTCATTTTGAGTCTTCAAAATCCTCGAACTATCCCATGCATTCGAGACCTCGAAGACCTTTATGACGTTTCAACTTTCTAAGGTCGAGAACCTATTTTTCTGGAGGTTCTTGATAGAGGTTAAGCCCAAGTTGGCCATCGAGCCGAAGGTATGGCAGCCCAGTTAGGGGAATACATAATACTCTAACTTAATTACCGCATTCGAGGGTAATTAAGGGCAATAATTAAGGAGAACGTTACTTAGAACATGGAGTATAAATACAATGTACACATTTACTTATGATTTATTCTGTCTTAATCATATTTGGACGCTTGGACTGACTTAGGCATCGGAGTACTGACCCCTGGAACCCTAGGGTCAGTTTAATTGCATGTTAGTTCGAGAAGAACCCAAGCCCACGAACCGGTCGATAGTCGAAGATGCATCAGTCACATTAGCTATAGCTTGCAAAATTTCTACACAATTCGATTTGGGAACCAATCATAGAGATTGGTTTTGGGGGCATTGGGTAAGTTGGTGAAGTCCAACTATCTAACCCAAAGTTTTGGTTTCCTGATGCATTTCCATACCACAAATTTGAGTTACCACTAAACCTCAAATTTTGAGAGTTGTGGTATGGGTAACAACCTTGTTCCCATCGGCCTTGGGAACCAACAACTCCTACTCTCTCTTAGTTTTGCTCATCCAAGAGCAAGACTCCGTAGGGTGGTCGCAATGACATATCCTAAAAAATTCACTCTTTGAGCCATTCTTCTCCCATAGTCACTCAACCTTGGGCAACACTCTAAAGGATGATCACAATGACACACCCTATAAAGTGCCCTCCGTTGAGTGCTTTCTCACATTGTTTTTTCTTTTCAATTAAACACTAACAAAGAAAAATATGCAAAAAAGTAGCAAAACCCTAGGTCAGCCACCAAGGCTTCACGGACCGGCACAAATGTCACGGTCCATGAAGCATTCAAGCACGAGGTGCAGATTTGACTCTATCTGTGAACATTTATAGCCGCGGTCCACTAGATCTGGCGTAGTTCATGAAGCTTCTTTTGTGCCATGGTCCGTGAAGGTTTTCATGGACCGCAAAATGTACATGGTTTTTGCTCAGAAGTTCTCACGGTCCGTGAAGGTTTTCATGGCCCGACTCCATACTTAGCCAAATCTTTAATTCTTCATCTTCAAGCTCCATAGTTTGGGGTCTTTGTCACGATCCTGCGCCTTTGCCTCGTGAATGTCTCATGCAGGTATCGTGAAAGTCTTCACGAAACCCCTGGAACTCTTGTGTAGTGCAGGTTGTATGCTTTATCATGGGCCACTGGTGCTTGACCTTGGGTAGTCCGTGACCGACCGCTGGTGCTTCATCGGCTGAACTTCATTTGCTTGATACGGGTGACCCGTTAGTCCGAATAGGGAGTTCTAGTAGTCGATTTCATAGTACTCAAGAAAACAAGTCCAATGGAACCAGCCTTGAAGGCTAATTGTTCCTGGATCATTATCGAACTAAGGCAACACTCCTCGGACCACGATTCACCATTTTTTCCTTTGGCCGTCTTGAACTTCGAAACCGCCTATCTTTGGTTTCAATATACTTCTACCAAGCATTGTTGTTTGTGGCCTTCATCTTCTACCATTCTAATGTGAATGGCCTTCGCCCCTTCTACCGTTAAAAACAAACTGCCTTCAGTTTTCTACTGCCCTTGCGAACGGCCTTCACATAGAATGTACCAAAAAGTACCCACAGGCGACCTACTAAAGATGATCGCACGGAAAATCAAGGAGCCCATTGATACAAGATGTCCATTAGTACCAATTGAGTCTACAAAATGCAGGATTTAGACAAGAAAACCAAACATGGCCGTCTAAACCCCTTGTCACGTAAACTCAACTAATACTAGCAATCCACCAACTAAAACTAACTAAAAAGTATGTCAAATGCAATGGTCAATGCACACAAAATGAAGCAGATCATTTGTTTGTGCTTTTATAGAAAACGAGTTGGCCGACTCTTTTGTATGGATTATGAACACATTCAAGAAGTCCATGAAAGAGAATGACATTTCACAGTATTCACAGATCATGATCCCACAGTGGGTAGAACTATACAAGAGGTACCCATTAAAAATAATATACATGTAATTTATTACTTACAAAATGCATAAGTTAGATTACAAACATCATATGTTAGCTTATGCATGTTATTATACTTATAGGGGTTCTACTTGAAAACAAAACACTGACATCAGGGTAGTTAGAAACTGCATTACTTAACTTATATGCTGCATATGAAATCATATGAACATGATACATACTTACGAAATTAGATTTCTATAAAAAATTATTATAACCTCCATTTTACCCCCAAATTTCAAGTCTTCACGAACACAAAACATAGTTGTGCTTGTGGCACATAAAACAAGATGCAATTCAACATTATAGAAAATTGAAGAAAGATGAATCACTCAATGAAGCTTTGGACTGTTGTATGAAAAAATACAGTGATCCATCTGATCTCAAAGAGAAGTGGAATTTAAAGATTTCAACCTACAAGCTGGAAAATCAGTCATGATTTCAACGGTTGTACGGTAGCCGTGATAAATGGAGCACACCATTCAGCAAAGATATCTTCTCCACAATTATTGTATTATCACGGAGAATGGAAAGCACCAAAAACACCTTATCGTTTAATGCCAAAAAACTACTACACTCACTCGCTTCTTTGAACACTTCAAGCAAACAATCACAGAATGGTGCTGGGGAGAAACAGATAATGGAAAATACATGTGCACGAGCAAATACATAACTTAATCATAAGCAAGTATTTTTTACATTCTACTTAGATTACAAGAAGTAATAGTTTCCTTACAAACATAACCTATTAATTAAAACCATTCCTTTGTTTCATGTAACTTCACAGATTTTATAGGCACACAATGTTTAACTTACATTAGGAATAGTATTAAATACCTTACAACAAATACTTATTAATATAAACAATGATTTTATTTCCCATTCAAATTCAGTAACTTATGAAAATCAACTGGATAACATAAAAAAAATAAAAGGTAACATTATTTAGCATAAAAACAGAACTTATTAGACAAAATAATGCATATTGTACCTAAACCTGAACCTGTTAAGACTTTTGTGTGAACTCAGGTTTAGTTGAGCATGTTGCAGACATGTACACACTTGTATTGTACAAAAGCTTCAATAAAAAAAATTCTATTTCTATGGAAACAAAAGTGTAGGACGTATTTTCTAACTCATTAACATGGAAATTTCAAGTAAGCCTAGAACATGACGACACAACATGTCAAATAGTTGAATACAAAAACAAAAATGAAGTGGTTGAAGTTCAATGCAAGTGCAAGTGCTTTGAAGTGTCAAGTATGCTTTGCATTCACATTCTTAAAGTCTTGCACCTCAATTATATCACTGAGATCCCATAGAAATACATTCTCAAAGGATGGAAAAGGAAGGCTAAAACAGATGTATGAGACAAGATGATATGCCAAGCCAACCATCAAATTCAAACCAACAAAGTTGTAATTCCATAGAGGCATCATATGTCAAGCAAGTGCTAAAATTTAGTTATGAAAATCAAAGGATACTGAAAAGCTAGAAGAACTCTTAAAGAGGTGCTTAAAGCATGCTCAGCAAAAATTGACAAACAAACCCACTTCGAAGACAAAGGCCATTGAGCAATCTGCCACAAGTAGCCAAACCTACTCGACAATAACATGTACACCAAAGGTACTTGATCCATTGTTGATAAAGAAAAAAGAAAGAGGCAAATGGTTTAAGTCGATTTTGAAAAGAAAAGGCTAAAACCACAAAAGAAGACTACTAAATATGGCACAAAAACACCTGCTATAAACCAACAGTAAAAGTCATACGTCTTTCCTTATACATTGTATTTGTTAGACTAATTGATGCATCTATTTAAGATAACTTTAGTAAATTGTATTACTCAACTGAGTAGCATAGAAACAATGTTGCATTTATTTTCTTACACATTATATTTCATAAACTATATGGTGCATTTTTTAAAAATAACTTTAGTTTATAATTGTTGTGGTATCCCCGATCTGACTAAGTGACCGTTGTTCACTAGGATGAGCCTGCAAAAGAGATCCCACTAGTGGTTCTGGGGAAAAGACTCCAATGCCCAAGTCAGTCACCTCACTTTTCAGAATCAAGTATTTTCAGTCTAGTTGCACTTACTCGAATTAGTGTCCTCTTTCTTTCTTTTATAGTGTGTTACGAATGTGGCTCCGCTTTATCTGGGCTTTCCATTGTGGGCTTAATCGTGGTTCCAAGGAAGGTGGTTTGTGCCTGGAGCTCAGTCGTGGCTTCCACCTTTCTCGATTTGCGGTCTAACTTTCCTTACCCTGCTTCCGCTTCAGTTTGTGACCTAGTGTAGAGTCCAATTATGGGCTGGGCCTAAAGTCCAATTTGATGGGGGTTCTTGAGCTAGGTCTACACCATAAGACTCCTCTAGTCATGAAGACTAAAAGACACGAAACCATGGCATTATTTGTGAAATGAATGTAACCCGATGTTGTATTCTAACAACATGTTAGTCATTACTATTTCTCCTTCTATCATTGTGAAGTGTAGTTGGTTTCATGGCTATTCTTGCGGCTTTGTTAATATTCTCGAGTCTAGAATTTGAATTTTTATTTTTGAATCTTCTCCATCTATATCGTTGTCTTGATAAGCTCATCTGCTTAGATATTGTAACCAATTACTAAAATTTCATCCTTTTTCTTCACTATATTGTTTCGATTTTCCCTGATTTTAGTTATCGCTCCATCACTTAAATGGGGAATTTTAGATCAATTAATTTAATTCCATTGCAAGTCAGTGCACTTTCTAATCAGATTCCGCCATCGTTTTGATGTCTTCAAAAGGTAACCTTACTTTTTGTGTCAGAATCTCATCATTATACTTCTTGAACTGATTAGTCTCCTCGATTTTTCCGTTTCTCCATTGTTGCTTAAATATTGGAATTTATTTCCCTTGATTTATCTTCTCATTTGCTGAAAACTCTCATTTTCTCCTGTTATTCTTAACTCTTTAAATTACTGTTCTTCTTCCTCTATAAAAGTAAGATTGTTTGAGCTTTCTTTCTCCTTTCTTTGTTGCATGCACTGAATTTATAAAGTATTATTTCGTCATTTTCTGGTGCATTTCTACTTAACCTTGAATTATATAACCCTGATCATCTATTCCGGCATACCCTTTTCTGAATCTCATCATTATACTTCTTGAACTGATTAGTCTCCTCGATTTTTCCGTTTCTCCATTGTTGCTTAAATATTGGAATTTATTTCCCTTGATTTATCTTCTCATTTGCTGAAAACTCTCATTTTCTCCTGTTATTCTTAACTCTTTAAATTACTGTTCTTCTTCCTCTATAAAAGTAAGATTGTTTGAGCTTTCTTTCTCCTTTCTTTGTTGCATGCACTGAATTTATAAAGTATTATTTCGTCATTTTCTGGTGCATTTCTACTTAACCTTGAATTATATAACCCTGATCATCTATTCCGGCATACCCTCTTCTATTTTCCTTAACTTTTGGTCTGAAAAATTTGTATCTAACCTTTGTAGCTCTGATTAAGGCTTATATTTCACATTCTAGGATACATGTTTGCTCGAATGTCTTCCCCTAGCCATATCGAGTCTCCCATAGAAGATGTTCACTCTGATGGGGATTCCAGTCATATCACCGGATCCCTTGCCATAAGCAGTATGTTATCTAGTCTATATTTAGACGACTTAAAGAACTATTTTCCATTTTTATCTTTGTTTCAGCTCCGGGCTCCTGCAAACTCTGAATGTGTTTGCAATCCTCTTCCTTGCTATATATCATGTTATTTTTAGCCTATTTGAATTTTGGTCTTTATTTTCCTCTTCCTCAACATGTTGTTGACCTTCTACGCTCGTATAAAATTGCATTGTCCCTGTTTCACTCCAAGGGTGTCGCTATCATAATGTGGTTTCTTCAGGTGTGTGAGAAAGCAGATGTTACTTTCACCCTTGATTTGATTTGTAACTTTTACCATCTTCATAAAGTGAAAACACCATAGATGAATTTACCTTTTATCCTGTGGTTGCTGAGGTTGAACTTGTGAGCGGTTTCCCTAAAAACGTTGGTTCTTGGCATACCAATTATTTTTTTGTGAAACTAAACCGAAATTTTGAGGTGGCTCTTCACTCTTGGAACTACAAAGTTCCCAAATCTAAGCTTCTTTGTCTGAGTGTTCGTTTTACTGTTGATACTGTGATTATGGTAACACTTCACGCCCATAAACAACATCTTTGACATGCTGATTCTGATACTGAAGGTGTTTTATTCGTTATTTTTATACTATGTTGGATCTTTATTTTGTCTTATTTCTGACGAACGTGTAGTTCCTTTGTGCGTTTGTTTAATCTGTGATGTCTTATTTTTTGTAGATATGGACAAAGCTGGAGGTACTATTGAGAAGTCAATTTTTGATAGCAATGATAAGGAGGTGGCTGAAAATATTATCTAGCTTGATAAGACAACTGCAAGTGACATCCTCCAACAGGGTGTTACCAAAACTAGCATTGGGATTACGCTTGCTAAGAACAAGTCCACTAAGGACGGAGGGGTGGGTGGAGATCGCACTATTGGTGAGTTGAAGGAGAAGAAGATGAAGAGGGATAGGACCAATGGAACATCAGGTCACTTACCGGCTCCGGTGAAAAATGGACTTAGCAACCAGCCTCGCTCTAAGGCTCTAGCGCGAACCGATAATCTGCTAGTGGAGGGAATAATACCTGATACTCTCTCCAAACTTTCTCTACCTGATACTTTGGCTATGGCAAGTTTGCTGGTTAGTTTGAGTAACTTTCGTTATACTTTGATACCTTGTGTTTAGAATATTGACTATCCCTTTCATATGTTTTTTTCTCTATAAGGTCGGTGAAAGTGTTCAACCCATGAGTGAGCGGCTTTCAAAGTTCTCCCTTGCCGATGAGTTTCTTATGTAGAAGTATAAAGCTAAGGAGAAGAAGTGTACGACCCTAGAGACTTCCCTTAAAGACGCGGAGGAACGGACGAACATTGTTGAGGAGCGTGCAAGGATCGCAAAGGAAGAAATAAGCAAGCTTTGATCTGAGCTAAAGGAAATGCACACAAATAGACCTGCTTCCCCTAAATATCTCCAAATTTTTGTGGATCGGCTTTGCAAAATGAAGTCTTTCTTCAAGTTATTTGAGGATGTTTCCAGCTATACTCACACCGATGGTTATTGAGAGGCTCTGAAAGACTCGAGCGAGTGGAACCCGACTACAACGCTGAAGAGTTTGGCCACTTTAAAGAACTGTACCGCAACTTTGGCAAAGCAGAAAGCAATGATCAATGATGATTTTATTGAAAAAATTTCTAATGGTGGGCACCCCTATGCCTTGCTGTTGCATCTTACGGGTCTTCCTTCATTTCCTTCCATTTTGAGCTCAAAGGTTGCTAGGTTGACTATTTTGAAGATCTTCCTTTACATTCTCCTGAAGCTACATTGACTCCCCTCCTAGAGTCTGAAGTCTAAAAAGAGAAATACAGCCAAGAAGTGAGACAAGAAGAAACCGCCCTTGCTGTTCAGAGCACTCCCCCCCTCTCACACAGAAGTCAGTTGAACTTTTAGAGCTATGATTTCATTTGGAAAACTATTAAATTTTGTTTATAATGTCTAATAACATTATCATGTATTTTAAAATTGTGTGCTCTACTTGACTTAGCTTAATTTTCCAGTTATGATTTTCTACCTTTGCTTTAAATTTGTTGGTATACAGAGTGTTGCTATTTTTTTTAACCACAAGTTTTTGAATATTTGTGGCCTATGTGGGTCTAGTGATCATCTTGGGGCTCCTGTTGGGTCTATGTTTTCTGATACTTGGTATTCTAACGTGCTAATTGAGGCTTCTAGCCTTATCTCCTTGAAGTATGGTGAGTTATTTTTTGGTAATTCTTTGTCTAATATTGGCGATTTAGATTTTAATTCTATACCTTTATGTCTTGGGTATGGCACGTCTGCTCCTTTGGTGGCTACGTCAACTTCTAGGGATTATCCGTGGGCTAAGTTTATTCCTAACAGTTATAACTTAGAGTCTCTCGGTAAAGATATTATTCGCACGTTAGTTGATCTGGAGTCTGTTAGGGGTTATGTGTTCTCGCTTAAGCTTCCTAAACGCATTGAAGAGTGGTCAATGTCATTGGGTCTTCGCTTGAAATACATACTTGGTGTTAACGATCTGGAGCTTACATGAAGGAAGACTCTTGATGAGACTCAAGAGCATTTTTATGGGATGAAATGATTATGTTCGGAGCAAAATGATCTTATCCATTGTCAGCAGCTTAACTTGATTAAGATGACTCTTTAGCAAGAGGAAGCAAAGAATTTTGCTACGAATGAAGCACGTGAAGTTTATCAGAAGACTGGTATTATCGGCAAATAGTGTTCCCGTATTGACGAGTTATTTGACTGTCTGAAGAAGAAGCAAGAAAAATGTGATGATCTTTTCCGCTGTTCCGTAGAGTGGCAATGCAAGTATGACGAGCAGTTTGCATTGAATATCCAATTGCGTAGTGACAATGATTCAAGCGTTCATCAACTTGAACAAGCGTGCTTCAATTATAAGGATGAGCTGAATGCTATGTCTATTGGTTATCGTGGTTCTACTGGTCGAGGTGATCTGACAATGAGGCTGTTCGATCACATATTCGCCAACTGCAGGAGACGATCGATAATTCAGAAAAAAATCAATAAGAGCTATCAAGAAACCGTCGACCTTATGAGTATGCAACTTGTTCGGGATGGGTCCAGCCCTATAACTAACTTTAATGGTTATTATGCTAAGTATCTTGATCGCATGGAGAAAGTGGTCGAACTCGGCATCCTGCGTACTTGCACATGAAGTGTCGTTATGATCATATGATCGCTGAAGAACATCAAGCATCGCAATCTCATTGTTGTAGCGGTTCTTCTTCCTCTGGACTTTCTCCTGTATGTAATGATTTTTCATTTGAATGTTTCTAGCACAATTCTCTATTTATTCTAGCTTTCGGATGATTTGATAGTCTAATGAAACAGACGTCATACTTTGAATGCTTTTGCTTGCGTAATTCTTTTTTGTTTGCAAGATATCATATATTGTCTTCATTTTGAATATTGAAACTTTGTTTTTGGAAAAGTCACAAGATCTATCGCTTGCTTTAGTTAATGTTTCATAGGCATATCTGTCTTATAGTAAGATATATTGCAAACCTGCAAAATCTATTGCTTGCTTTTGTCGCTTCATTGTAGGCATATCTACCTTATTGCAAGATTTATCACTTGGTCAATTCAAAGTATGTGTTGTGCGAAGCCGCAAGATCTATCGCTTGCTTTTGTCGCTCCGTTGAAGCCAGGTTTGTTAGGTTGCAAGGTCTATAGATTGCTTTCTTAAGAGTGCGAAGCCACAACATGTATCACTTTCTTTTGTCGCTTGGTTGTAGGCATATCTACCTTATTGCAAGATTTTTAACTTGCAGACATAATATATTCATTGTGTAAAGTGGTAAGCATGTGTAGCCTCGTAATTGACAACTTGTACTGCTGTAATCATGCATTTATGGTTTAAGATTTTTATAACTTTATTTTTCGGTTGCAAGGCATAACTATTTAGGTAAGTAAGAAATCTTTCTCCGAAAGATAAATATTTATATTGCGATAATATTGCCTTCAAAGCAGAACAAGGGAACGAACACCACCAATGATCATTTCATGGTTTCTATATAATGAAACTGGATTTTCTTGCCTCTTTGTTGATTCTACACATAAAACTTCCTCAAGCAGATTATGTGCCAAGTGTTGGGAACAATGCTTCCATCCATTCTCTCTAACTCGTAGCATTTGGATTGGTGTGTCTTCGTTATCTTGTACGGTCCTTCCCACTACGGGCACAACTTTCCTTTCTCCTCAGCTAGGCTAGCTTCATTATTCCTTAACACCAGATTGTCAATTTGAAATTGTGTTTCCTTAAATTTCTGGTTGTATGCTCTAGCCATCATCTCTTTGTACTTTTCTTCCGTGATTGCCGCCCTCTGTCTTTTTTCTTTGAGTTTGTTTAAATCCAACCTCATCATCTCTGGATTAATGTCTTCTATATAATCTTCGACTCAATGGCTTGAGTTCCTAATTTCCACTTGTATTACCGCTTCGTGCCCACATACAAGATTGTATGGAGTTTCTCCTGTGGGTTCTTACACTGTTGTTCTGTACGACCACGAGGTGTTGGGTATCTAATCAACCCAGCCTGCTCGCTTTCCTTGTAGTATTTTCTGGATACCTTAAAAGATTATTCTATTTGTTACTTCCTCATGACCGTTCACTAGAGGGTCCCAGTTTCGAACACCATTTCGTAACGACTCTACTTGTGAATTGTGTATCATTATCGGTGATGATGGTTTGCAGAACTCCAAAGCGAAAAACTATATTCTGCTAGATAAATTTTCTCGCTACCTCTGCTGTAACTCTTCCTAATGGCTTCACTTCCACCCACTTTGTGAAGTAATCAATTGCCACAATTAGAAACTTTGCACTACCAGCACCTTCTAGAAAAGGTCCGACCGGATTGATTCCTCATTTATCAATGGGTGGAGCTCCGTTTATTCCCGTTAATGATGAATACGGCTTGTGTGATCTTAGAGCATTCATCTCGCAGCTTTTGCACTTAAGGACAAAGTTATATGCATCATTAAACATGGTTGGCCAGTAGTATCTGGCTCGAATGATCTTCTTCACGATCTTTTGAGACCCTTGGTGCAATCTGCATAATCCTTCGTGTACTTCCTTTAAGATCTTGTTTGCTTGTGATGGTCACACACACTTTATCCATGGAGACAGGAATCATTTCTTGTATAAGGTCCCGACTTTATAAACATAGTTGTGGGATAACATTTCTAGCTTCCTGGCATGTACTTTATCTGGTGGCAGCTTCCCTTTAATAAGTATTCAACTAACTATGTCATCCAGTATACCTCATGTGCCTGAGTCGTTGACACTTTTGTTCTCGTCGTGCTCCTGACTGGAATGACCTCTACCTTCACATCCTTGTGTTCGGCTAATGACTTAAACCATGCTGTTGCTAGCTTACTTAGAGCATCTGCTTTTGTATTTTCACTTATAGGGACATGCTGGATGTTGAAGTACTCGAGGTGAGCGATGAGTTGACGAACCCTGGTTAAGTATTTCATCAATTTCTCCTCTCACACTTTGTAGTCTTCTCGTACTTGTTGGACCACTATCTGTGAATCGCTAAATGCCAGAATGCTCTTGAACTTCATCTTTACTGCAAAATCTAAGCCACATATTAATGCCTCGTATTCAGCTTCGTTGTTGGTAAGCAAAAAATCAAAATGAAGTGGGTATCTGTATTCTCCTCTGTGGGTTGATCAATAGCAGTCCTACTCTGCATCCTTCCTTGCTAGATGCCTCTTCCTTGCTAGATGCCCTATCCATGAACATTCTCCTCTGTGGGTTGATCAATAGCAGTCCTGCTCCGCATCCATCCTACTCCGCATTTGGACTTTCCTTTGCCTATGTCAAGATACTTTTGCGTTTTCACCTGCTGTGCTCCCACACTTGTCATCTCCGCAATGAAGTATGCTAAAGCCTGCACTTTAATTGCGGTTCATGGTTGAAACTTAATCTTGAACTGTCCCAATTAAAGAGCCTATTTGGTCATTCTCTCAGATGACTCGGGCTAGCTCAAGATGTTCTTGATTGGGTAGTCAGTATAGACTACAATCCTATGACTGTGGAAATAGGTTCGCAGTCTTCTTGCAGAATATATTAACGCTATGGGTCACTTCTCAATTAGAAGATACGCTCTTTCAGCCTGTTGTAGTATTCTGCTGGTGTAGAACATTGGTATCTGGTTTTGGCCTTCTTGACTCACCAGAATTGAGATCACCACGTTTATTGAAATTGCCAAGTATAAGTATAATGTTTCTCCCAAATTTGGTGACTTCAACGTTGGCAGTGTCTGAAGTTGTTCCTTCAACGACTCATATGTTGATTGGCACTCTTCGCTCCAGCTGAATTTCTTAGCCTTTTTAAGGATTTCAAAGAGTGGGAAGTGTCTTTCAGCTTCATTTGACACGAACCTACTAAGTGATGCTATTGATCCCATTAAGATTTGGACTTCCTTAACCGATCGCAACTGGGGGAGATTTACAATCGCTTGTAGTTCTCTGGATTAGCTTCAATCTCTTTTGAGGATACCTTGTATCCCAGGAATTTTCCTGCGCCTACCCCGATTGTGCTTTTTTTGGATTTAGCTGCATTCCAATTGCACTTAATCTATCCAGGGTTTCCCTTAAGTCATTGGCAAAGTCACATACTCACCTACTTTTTATGGCCATATCATCCTAATATGCTTCTATGTTTCACCCAATTTGACTGCGAAACGCATTATCAACCACTCTCTAATATGTTGCTCCTGCATTTTTCAACCCAAATGGCATCTTCAGGTAGAAAAATGTCCCAAAGGTCATTATGAAGGCTATTTTTCTGCATCCTTGGGGTTCATCAATATCTGAGGATATCCTTTGTAGGCATCCAAGAAGGCCAGGACCTCATATCCAAAAATTGCTTCCACTAACTAGTTGATCTTTGGCAGGGGATATCAATCCTTTGGGCATGCATTGTTTAAATTGATGAAATCTATGCACATTCTCCACCCAGAATCTGCCTTTTTTACCATCACCAGGTTCACTAGCCATTTCGGGTATATTACCTACTTTGTGATCCTAGCTTACAACAAGGCATTTACCTCTTCTTTGATTGCATTTTATCTATCACTGGCAAAGCTTCTTTGTTTCTTCTTGACCTGTCTGATTGAATCAGCATTATTCAAAGAATGAGTTACAATACTTGGGCCGAACTCTTCCTATGTTATGTACACTCCATGCGAATGTGTCTTTGTGATCTCTCAGAATTTGTATCACATTTTTTTTCTCCTGATCTAGAAGACATTTCCCTAGTTTCACACACTTAGATGCATCGT
This sequence comes from Rubia yunnanensis, assembly GCA_037428765.1. Lineage (NCBI taxonomy): Eukaryota > Viridiplantae > Streptophyta > Magnoliopsida > Gentianales > Rubiaceae > Rubia > Rubia yunnanensis. The sequence continues at coordinate 22,557,590 of CM075071.1, read as the reverse complement.
TATCATCCAAAATGACATCTTTAGTCTCTTCTCCTAGATCTACTGGATGGTCCACTTGGTTGAGTGAGTCACAGTTTGTGATAGTACTAACCATCTTCGTCTGCTCCACAATTTTTCCTACTTTCATTGCGATGACCATACATTGTCTGGCAGTTTGTTGGTCTTCATGACTAAATGGTACAGAGACCATATTGTTTTTTCTCTGTTCGTCCATTTCCTACCGATGATAGCGTTAAACAAACTTGGAGTATCCATGATAATGAAGTCACAAATTATGGTGCAGTTCCTATCATTCTCTCATATTGTTATAGGCAATTGTATGTTGTCTAGTGGTGTCTCTGCTCACCTTGTGAATCCTACAAGTGAGAATGTGGATTTCTTCAAGGCTGTCCTTTTGTTTCCCAGTCTATCAAAGCAATCTATGAAATGGATTTCTACCGCACTTCCATCATCTATTAACACTCTAGAACTGTCACGTTTATGATTTTGTCAATAATGACCATCGGATTATTGTGAGGTGAAGCATTAGCAATAGCATCCTCTTTGCTAAATGTGATTGTTTCATCAATATGCAATCTTTTATCTAAGGTCTCTGTTGGTGAATACCTGGCCTTATCCTTCAAAGCATTATTTGATAGGGACTCCGTTGACCTATGTATGGGAAAAACTACTTTCTCTAGAGCCTCATTAGGCACATCCTCATCATAGTCCACTGCTGCTGTTATCTTTTTATTCTTGTCCTGAGTGTTCGTTGTGGCTTGGATATTTTCCATGGAGCTTCCTGCCTTGCTTGCTTCGTTGTATCTATTACCATCATCTTCATTCCCTTGAAAGGGAGGTTTCCTTTCCATTTCTTTTCCAAACTTCTTTGTGAGTCCTCCATTACTCTTTTCTCTCCTCGCTCACACTCTATTTTGCAGTTGTTCGCTTCTTCAGTTTGCACATACTGGTATATTCTTTGTTAGTTCCTTATAGAACTCTCTCGATCACATGCCCCCCATGAACGTGCCCAGGGAAGATTTAAAAGACAGGTCCCAAACCCGCAGACTCTCCGTGACAAACCTACTATGATACTCTGCCAAACTTTCATCGCTTCATTGAGCTATATTGTCCAGGTCCTCTATTGTCTTGCTGAACTTTTGCTTTTGGTATAACCATCCTAAGAATAGATTTGACAGTCGTGCCCAAGATGTGATAATTCCTTTTGTAAATGTTCATACCATGTAATCGTTGTTCCCGATAGAAATGTGGGGAAAGCCTTACACACCAACTCGATTTCAGCATCGCGGAACCTCATGCTATTACAATAGGAATGTAGAAATTCCTCTGGGTCAGTCGTTCCATCATAAATTTTGACATGTAATGGAAATTTGAAGGCTTTTGGCATCTTGAAGTTGCGAAGATGTGGTGCTAGTGGTGGTTTGTTTGCATCATCATCTGCTATTGCATCTCTTAATTCATCCTCATATTTAAGGTCATCATTATTTTGGCCATTTTTTTACTTACCCTTGGGGACTTATGTTTGAGAGTGGCTAGGAACTGATTATACAGCTGTTCCCTATTTGGTTCTAGAAATGATGTGAACGCTCTCTTTTCCTTTTCTTTGTTAGTGTTAAGAGACTCTGCCTCTTCTTCATCTTCTATGGCATCCCTAAAGCGCTCTTGCTCTTGCTCTCTGCTAAGAACATGATCCCAATTTTAACTGGGATACACGTTTCTATTTTTTCCAGTTGTTTGCTCTTGATTATGGTGGTTTTGACTTCTTTTACTTCTGGTAAACACCATTGTCGACTTTGTCAGGAATGAATGGCTGAAAAAAATGTGTCCCCATAGTCAGCGCCAAATGTTATGGTATCCCCGATCTGACTAAGTGACCTTGTTCACCGGGATGTGCTTGCAAAAGATATCCCGGAAATAGTTCCGGGGAAAAGACTCTGACGCCCAAGTCAGTCACCTCACTTTTCAAAATCAAGTATTTTCAGTCTAGTTGCACTTACCTGAATTTGTACTCTTTCTTTCTTTTGTTGTGTGTTACGAACGTGGCTTTGCTTTATCCAAGTTTGCCATCATTCCAAGAAAGGCAATTCCTTCCTGGAGCTCGATCGTGGCTTCCGTATTTCTCGGTTTGCGGTCTAACTTTCCTTAGCCTATTTCCGCTTCAGTTAGTGGCCTATTGTAGAGTCCAATTATAGATTGGGCCTAAAGTCCAATTTAATGGGGTTCCTAGGCTAAGTATACACCAATTATATTGCTCAACATAGTAACATAGATACAATGACAAATAACTTAGCTTATACATTGTATTTGTCGTAAATACTGCATTTATTTGAGATAATTTTAGTTAATTATATTACTCAACAAAGTAACATAGATATGTTGTTGTATAACTTAGCTTAAAACGATAACTTTTTAACATGTATCTTGCATTCCTTTTAAATAATTGCATACATAAGAAATATCAACTGCAAATACTGCATTTTTTTTAATGAAAACACCCGAGGGTGAGGGATATTTTATTATAGGTTCCCCAAACCTTGATACCCAGTTGATCGAATATACAGATAGAGTAGGATTGTGAGAGTAAGAGAAGAAACAAACAGGGTTGTCTCCAAGAGTCCTAAAAGTGTTTGCTAAAATAGTGAATACAGCTATCCAAAGTGGGTGGATAGGTGTCGAAGTTGCGATCCAAAACAAGAGGATCTCTACCCCTCGTGTTAATTCTCTGTAATGGCCAGGCAACTTCAATCACAAAATGAGAAATACCCATGAGTATGTTAAGCATTGAACTACATTCGAGTTGCAAATATCCTTGAAGGATAGGTACATCACTTCTTATCAACTGAGTAACAGCAATCTGAGCAGCCAAGCCTCACCCTTGTTGTGCTGGAAGTCCCTAGGTCTGCAAAAATCAACAATAGAATTTAGCAGAATCAATTCCTAAAACCGAGAAGTTTTAGAAACACGAATATGAGGAACACATCTTCTATCCATAGCTATAAGGCCCTGAATTTCTGATGTAACATTAGTCATATCCAGACTTTGGTTCAGATCGAAATGATTTTTAGCTATTGCATGAGCTACAGAGTTACACTCCCTGTATGTGTGCATCAGTTCAGAATTACCAAGTAGAGATTTTGCTTTATAGACCATATCAAAAACATGCCACTGTGCCTCATAAGGATTAAGAATCATATCTACAGCAAGCTTACAATCTGATTCCACAATAATGTTGTAATCCAGATGATCAAAAGAATAGCAAGCATGCATTATTGCTTCAATTTCAGCATGTAGGGGAGATGCAGCTATAGCACTTGCCGAGCTGATTCTAATCGGTAAGCCAAAACAGTTCCTAGCTATAAGACCCACAGAGGCTTTGTTAGGACACCAAGCTGCATCTACATTGATTTTTATGACTCAATGTTTAGGCCTTTCCCACAAAACTGTTCTTAAGTTAGGTTTAGGGGGAGGCCTTAGCAAAGGAATGAGATACTGGAAAGATGGTGGTACTGAGACAGTAGATAATATCGTCGGAGGACAAACACTAAGTGTCAATTTAATCAAATCATCCACCTCAGTGCAGATAAAATTCATGGAAAAAGGCTTGTGGTCATATAGATAGTTATTTCTAGCTTTCCATAGACTCCAGCACACCATTGATGGGAGAATCATGCAATATATCTGATAAAACTTAGGTAGATCTTGACAGTTCCAAAACAGATAAAATCTTTGAGGTATGGAATGTAGAGTATTAAGATTAAAATGTATAGAAGGAGTCAGTTTCAACCAGACTGAATGGGCCAGGGGACAAGAGATAAAGTAATGTTGGATAGAATCAGATTGACAACATGCAGGGCACTTGGAAGCTATGCTAAAACCGCATGTAATAAGAACATCATCAAAGGGGAGAAAAGCATGTAGTAGTTTCCAGATGAAGATCAAAATCTTTTTCAGTAACAGTGGATTCCATAAAAACTTAGAGATAGGAGAGTTACCTCTTGATTGAACTAGAGATCTATAGGCCGACTTAAATGTAAATTTACCCGACGGTTCCGGCTTCCAGATGATTCTGTCCTCCCTAGCATATGTAAGTACTGCACCCTGGAGAAAATGAACCGTATCATGTTCAAGAAAAGGTGCAATTTGATTCAAAATAGAATTTCTGTTGGCTATGAAATCTGCCACAGAGATATCATCTATTGTAGAGGCAATGTTATCAGGAATTTTGGAAAGCAGAGGTCCCTGAGGACACCAATTGGCATTCAGAAAATTACACTTTCCATTTCCATGTATAATTGAAGAATTGTTGACAGCAAAATCATTAATGTAACAAATTCTCCTCCAAGAAACTGATTTCCTGTATGATGGTGGAAGAGACCATAGTAGTTTAGACCACAATGAAGTTCCCAATTGGCTCTTCCACCATAGTTTGGCCGAACAAGAATCAACAATGGCTTTTACTGATCTAAAACCCAATCCATCCATGTTAGTAGGTATTGCAATGTTTGCCCATTTTTTCCAAATCTTATTCTGTTTTCCTTCAGTCTTTCCCCAAAAAAATTGAGCCAATTTTTTCTCAAATGTTTTGATTATACCTTTTGGGGGATTGGTAACCATCCATGTATGCTGAGGAATTGAGTACAGAACTGATTTAATGAGGATCATTTTCCCCCCTGAGCTTAACCAGTTGTTTTTCCAATTTTGTAGCTTAGCATCTACATTGGCCAGCAGTGGAAAAAAAAATCTATTCAAAGTTCTTCCTCTAAAAATAGGGCACCCTAGATATTTAAATGGAAAAGTCCCTTTTTTCATTTTTAAGATTGCTTTCACCTGAATCATTCTAGCCACTGTTGCCTTTCTACTTAGATAAAAGTCTGATTTCTCAAAATTAACCTTTTGACCTGAGCAATGTTCAAAGATTTCAAGAAAGGCTTTGATCTTAATTAGGTTAGGTTTAGAAGCTTGCATAAAAATTATGGTATCATCCGCATACATCAAATGAGAAACTACAGGAATTGGACCAGGAATCTGGTATGAAGCTAAACATTTATTCAAGAAAATAAAAGTTAAACTCCTAGAGAATGCTTCTGAGAATAGATTAAAAAGAGAGGGTGATAGAGGGTCACCTTGTTTGATTCCTCATGTTGCATTGAAAAATCCTACTGGATTTCCATTGATAATGACTGAAAAGTAGGCTTGAGACAAATTATTCATAATAGCTGTTAAAAAATTCCCACTGAAACCAAACTTAGACAAAATCTGTTTGAGAAAACTCCATCTAACTCTATCAAAAGCCTTCCTAAGATCAAGCTTGAGGATGCAGTTAGGGATTCTATGTTTCTTATCCAAGAATCTAATCATCTCTTGTAAATATAGAATGTTATCAGATATATCCCTATGTTTCATAAATGCTGTTTGGTTCATGGATATCAGATTTTCCATATGAGGCTTCATTCTCTCCATAAGGACTTTAGAACAAATCTTATTTAGCACATTAGATAAACTAATAGGTCTAAAGTCATCAAATGAGCTTGGGGTTGCTTTTTTTGGTATCAGAGTAATCCAGGTACTGGAAATCCCCCTAGGGATTTCAGCACCAGAAATAAACTCATTAACCGCTTCTATCAAGTCTTGTTTGATAATCTGCCAACATTTGATGTAAAACTTAGGAGAGAAACCATCTGGCCCAGGGCTACTGGTCTTATTTAAGCTCTTAATTACCTTTTCCAGTTCTACCTCAGATACTGGCATAGCTAGTTCATGATTATCATTATCAGTTATGATACCAGGAATCTGACTTAGAAAATGAGTGTCAAAAGTATCATCCAAAACTAAATCAGGTTCACTCAGCAAAACAGTAAAATATTCTACAGCTTCCTTTTGTATGTCTAACTGAGAATTAATCCATTGACCTGATCTATTTTTTATTTTGGTTATGTGGAGTTTACAATTTCTTTCTTGCACAACCTTGTGAAAAAAAGAAGTGTTATTATCACCTAGCTTATGCCACTTCATTCTTGCTTTTTGTTTCCAGTATTTCTCTTTTTCCTTTAAGACTTTTAGCAGCAGAGCATTTTTTTCATTGAGTTTAACTCGCTCAGAGGTTGAAGGGTTCAAATCATAATTAGCATCCTGAGTTCTTAAGTCTTCCTCAGCCTTTGTCACATTAAAATCAATGTTACCAAATTTATCCCTATTCCATGATTTTAAAACTTTTTTAAGTCTGATAAGCTTAAGGAAGAACTTTATCATACCCGTTCCTGCCAAAGGTGATTCCCAACTGTCTCTTATCACACTCATAAAATCATCTCTTAGAAACCAGGCATCGATGAATCTAAATGGCTTAGGATTAGAAGAGGTCAAATTTGAAACCTGTAGGAGAAGATGTGCATGATCCGATGTTTGTCTATTTAAAATCTGAATTGAAGAAGATGGAAACTTAGTGATCCAAGAGATTGAGCATAGGCCTCTATCTAGTCTTTTCGAAGTAGGATTCCTCAGCCTAGAATTACACCAAGTAAACATATTTCCTACCGTATTAATTTCTTGGATTCCATTAGATGAGATCCAGGAATTAAAATCTCTTATACTACCTAAGGCAGGAGAACAGGGCCCTCTATATTCTTCTAAATAAGTTATTGAGTTAAAATCACCTATGAAGATAGTGTCACCCTTAGGAATTGATTGAAGTTCAGACCAGAGGACCTTCCTACCATCTCTATTTCTTGAGGCATATATAAAAACTGCCTCCATATACAGATTCACAGAATGATGCAAAATAGTAACATGCATAAACTGATCATGAAAGGAAATCAGAGAGATAGCTAGAAAATTAGACCACATAAGCCAAATCTTCCCATTCGGCAGTGGCAAATTATGAGTGAATGAAAGTTTTTTCATGTAGTCTTCACATTGGGAATTATCATGCATAGGCTCAATAATACACAACAGTTGAATTTTCTTGATCCTACACAAATTAGTTAGCCTAAGCATTGAAGTGTCCATTCCTCTTAGATTCCACACTAGAAAATTAACATTAAGGTGTGACATCATTGTTCACTTGATTTAGAATTTTTTGTAGATGACCTAAGCATCATCTTATTTAATTGACTTAGGTAATTGTTTTTCTTAGGCTTATTCTTACCTTGGATATTACCTGGAAGGGAAGAACCGGAGGTTTCTTGATGAGTAGATATGATCTCCTCTAGAGATTCAGATGTGCCAGTTTGTAATTCCTTTTCCTTAGAGCTGTCAGCGACCTGCAAAACTGAAAATCTATTCCCCGTTTTCCCAGGTTGGGAGAAAGAGTTTTTGTGGTAAGGGCTGTACATGGATAATGAACTAGAGCCAACTTGCATATCATCTTTAGCATAAGCAGTAATTGTTGGCTTAGCAAGTGAAGTATCCTCAATCAACCTCAAAATAGGGTTATTAGAAAATGCCAGAGATTGATTGTTATTGCAAGAAGTACCCAATTTTTCCTGATTTACCACCACAGGGAGAGCTGTATCGTTCAAATTTTTAGGGGATTCCATCATAACAACATAATCATTCTCAGGGAGAGCTTGGTCTTCCAATAGTGGTGGTTTATCAAATTTCTTACCTGTTGCCTGCCATAGGTACTGACGTAAACTATGATTCAAATTTGGATCCTGAGTTCTGACATTATTATTCTGTAAGTTGGCTTTACACTGAGCCAGAGAATGGCCTAATTTCGAACAATGATCACAGTAAAGAGGAATGTCCTCATATTCAATCGGATATTTCTTGTTATTGGTCACAGAACCCAGCCTTATGAAACTACTCAGGGGTTTTTGAAGATCAATTTCGACGCAGAATTTTATTGCAGATGGTCTTGTTAACATATCAGTTGCTTGATCATTTTTAATGAAACTGCCTATGCTATTCCCAATAGCTTCAATCGAAGCTGTATTATAGTAATACAAGGGGGGCTCCTTAATAGTACACCAGATAGGAACTATTGGTGATTCTTTACGAGTAGAGAATTCAGGGGTCCATTTTAGCATTTTCAGGGAGATCCCATTGAAATTCCAAACACATTTCATCCAGCATCTCTGATAGTCATTTATATGTTCAAACCGAATCAAAACATGTTTGTAATCAAGGGAACCAAGTTGGTACTTACCTTCAAAGCCCACAGTTTTAAAAGCCAGTTCCAATTGTTCCATTGTAAGCCTGCCCCTTGTGAACTTTCCAACCAAAGCATTCGCATAATGGGCAGAGAGGGTTGCAATCTGATCATCTGAATACAAGCACGAGGGCTCCCCTAAGTGCTGGGATTTGGGAATGAGCTCTGGGTTGTTTGGTAAGGTTTTCGATAAAGGAGGAGCTTTGGCCTGAAGTACTGTGGCGAAAGTTTTGGTGGGGAATTGAGTGGCTGGAGGGAGCGCCATCTCAGTTGGTATCACCATTTGGTACCCCGTAGCTATACCAAACCGATCACTAGCCGTTGCCGGCGGAAGAGCCGTTACCGGCGGAGGGGGGGAGAAGAAAAATCAGAAATCGCGATTTACTGTTCACTTAGAGAGGGTTCAAATACTGCATTAAAAACAATATTAGTTAGCTTATAATTAGTTATTCTTAAGATAAATACCGTATTTAACCACTTGGCTGCATTAGTTATTTACAATTAGTTATTCTTTGCCCAGCCAGGTACAACCGAAATTCAACCCCTGAATTGTTGCATTATTATGGCTCTCTTTTATAAAAAAAAAGAAAAAGATAAGTACTGCATTTGTTTCACATATTCCAGTGGTGTAAAATACTCTACTCCATATGATAGATATGGAAAAACTACCTGTACAACTGGCATATCATAGCCCACAAACAACATTGGTTAAACAAAACAGTGTACTTGTTTAACCTATATATGATCTGAATCCATTATCAGTAGGGGTGGAAAAAAATCGAACCAAAAATCAATTAACTTAAAATTGAATAACTCGAACCAAATTTAAAATACAGTTTTTTGATAACCAAATTAAGTAAACCAATTTTTAAATTTGGTTTTTGGTTTGATTTTGGACATTGAAACTTAATCCAAAACTAGACTCGAATGTCAAATTGCAATTATAAAATAAATAAATATTTATATAAATTGAATAATATAATTTTAAAACTTCAAAATAAATTTATATATTTATATCTATACAAAAAAAATTTAATGTGCCATGAAGAATGTGAAGGATTTGAAGGTGAATTTTTAAAATCAACTATTGATCTTAGATGTTGAATGTAATTCTAAATTTGTTATGGTTGATTTTGTACTATACTTATTGGGATTATATTTTTGAAGACTTGATTGTGATGATGTTAAAATTAAACTAAACATTTTTACAAAATTTTACATATTTTTAAAAGATTGTTTAGAATTTTCCTCTGGAGTTCGGTTTAAAGGGTTTGATTTTAGTTTCAAATCAAAACCAAATTCCGCATTTGATTCAGGTAATTCGGTACTCTCGTTGATTTGGGTCGATTTTTTGTTTTTGATTTTTCTTCAGGGACCACTCTGACTGATCCAAACCAAGAAATCAAAAATCAATTAAACCGATCAAACGCTCACTCCTAATTATCATTCTTCACTCAAATCAGCCGAACAAAATCAACTCATAAATTCAATTTATCCACAAACCAATTACTATAATGTCAAATCCTAACAAAAAAATCAACAATTAATATCCCCTTCAATACCAATCAACAATCCAATCACCACAAATTTTTAAACAATAATTTTTCTTCAAAAACCGAAGTTTCCATCATCAATCCCCTCAACTCTAAAAGATAATGGCTCTGTTTGGCACAGCTTATAAGTTGCTTTGCTTATAAGCAAAACACTTTTAAGTGTTTGGTAGAGTGTTAAAAAGCAGCTTATTTTGAAAACAGAAGTTATTTTTTGGGGGAAAAGCAGAAACTGATCTCCCCCTGCAACATATAAGTAAACGATTCCTAATTCAAAACAAACAATGAACAATAAATGAAAATAAAAATCATACACAATGCAACTAGAAAATACACATTGAATGCTAACAGATGCAACATATAAGTAAACAGATTTAATTTTTAATTCAAAATGAACAATCAACAGCAAATGAAAATAAAAAGCCATACACAGTACAACTAACACGTACACATCATATACTAATAGATGCAACATATAAGTAAATACATGCACTAATTCAAAATGAACAATCAACAAGTTTTGTGTAACAAAAAAAAAGATAATTCAAAATTATATTAGAGAAAAACACAAATAGCAACTCAAAACACAGAAAAACGATGCCGATCAAACGCTCATTGGATTGTTTTAAAACCAGAAACACTTTTTAGTGTTTGGTAAAGTGCTAAAAAGCAGCTTATTTTGAAAGTGGAAGTTATTTTTTGGGGAAAAAGTAGAAACAGATCTCCCCCTGCTTTCAAAATAAGCCAGCTTTACTTATAAACACAGTTCTGCCAAACAGAGCAAATGTAGGCAAAGATCTACTAGTGTTCTTCATGAAATTATCAACCATCTTGTCAATCAGCTCATAAGTCCTTAGATTATCAATCACCTCTTGAGTTGTCTTCGCATGCTCAGAATATTGATTAGTGTTTTGTCGCACAATTGGACTTGAATTCGCCTTCTCCAAATTCTTTACAAAGTTCTAGGGTGACAACCTCCACGTCTCGTCTAAATAATAGGCAAATTTTATGCACAACCTAAATTTTTTTGGAAAAACTAATAAATAAACACAACCAAACAATCAATAACAAAAAAACCAAACACTAAGTGCATCTCCAAAATTGCACCAAATATAGTGTAGTATGTAAGTAATGGGTATATTATAGTGCAACACTATATTATAGTGCAACACTATATTATAGTGCAACACTATATTATTTGGCATCTCCAACGGCATCTAGATTACACTATATTTGGTGTGGATGAACAGTAAAATACTGTATTTGTTGTTTTACTGTTCACGGCACCAAATATGGGATAGGTGATCTGCTTCATTTTGCGTGCGTTAACCATTGCATTTGACATGGTTGTTAGTTACTTTTAGTTGGTGGATTGCTAGTATTAGTTGAGTTTACGTGACAAGGGGTTTAGACGGCATGTTTGGTTTTCTTGTCTAAATCCCGCATTTTGTAGACTTAATTGGTAGTAATGGATATCTTGTATCCACAGGATCCTTGATCTTCCTTGTGATCATCTTTAGTAGGTCGTCCGTGGGTACTTTTTGGTTACATTCTATGTGAAGGCCATTCGCAAGGATGGTAGAAGATTGAAGGCTGTTCGCAAGGACGGTAGAAGAGGCAAAGGCCATTCACATTAGAATGGTAGAATATGAAGGCCACAAATATCAATGCATGGTAAAAGGAGATTGAAGCTAAAGATAGGTGGCTTCGGAGTTCAAGACGACCAAAGGAGAAAGGGTGAATTGTGGTCCAAGGATTGTTTCATTAGTCCAAAAACAATATAGGAAGAATTAGCCTTCAAAGTTGGTTCCATTTGATTCTTCCTCTCGAGTACTACAAAATGGACTACTAGAACTCCAAATTTGGACTAACGGTTCACCCGTAACAAGCAAACAAAGTTCAGCCGACGAAGCACCGATGGCACTTCAAGGACCATGCATGGTTAAGCACCAGCGGCCCATGAAAATATTCATGGCCCACAGTACATAAGAGTACAGGGGTTCTGTGAACACCAACACGAGACCTTCACAAGGCAAGGCATCAGGCCGTGACAAAAGCACCAGGTCGTGAAGCTTGGAGATAAAGATTTGAAGATTTGGCTAAGTATTGAGCCGGTCCATGAAAACCTTCATGGGCCATGAAAAGTTTTTTACGCAAGGACCAAAGGCTGCTTGCTATCCGTGAAAACCTTCACGGACCGTGGGAAAACTCTGAGCAAAAATCGAGTACTATTCACGGTCCGTGAAAATCTTCACGGACCGTGGCACGAGACCTGCTTCACGGACCGTGAAAAATCCCATAGCCCATAGCTATGAATGTTCATGAACTGAGCCATATCCCACGCCCAATGCTTGCATGCTTCATGGACCGTGGCATCCATGCCGGTTCGTGAAACCTTGGCTGCTGACCGTTTTGGCCATAACTCTCTCAATTTTCATCTGATTTCCCTTTACCATATATCAAAATCTTCCTATTTCTGAACTCTATCCAACGAACTATAATTAAGCTCCATATGATTCACGGATTTGAAAATTGTATTTGAGAAAGGTTCAGCGGCTAGAGGGAAAGGGTGACTAGGGTTTTGCTATGTTTGGCCTATTTTGGGCCTATCTTTAGGCCTAATCTCCTACTTCTATATATAAGAGCCTTAGTATTCTACTAAAACCTAAGTAGAATAGATCTAGTCCTCATATCAATTAGTTTCTCTTTCTAGTTTAGAGAGAAGGAAGAAGAGAGATCTGTTTCTCCTTCCTTCCTTCTCATTCTCTTTTATCTCTGTACTCTCTTTTTATTTTCATATTATTTTCTTAGATCCATGGCATCTAATGCAATATTTTTCATGGATGTAACATTTGTAGAGTAGATCTTAAGCTAGGGACATATTTGGTACATGTATAGCTTTTGATGCTTTACGAGATTCCTTAAATTCCACCTATCTTTGTGTTTATGATATTATTGTAATTGTTATTGAATGTGACAAATGCATGAACACTACATCACATATGAGCAAACACTTTGGGTTATATTCATGTATAGTGCACTTATTGATGCCCCATTGGGAAGAGAAACCTAGATGTTTGAATGGGTGGAGTGGAACGATTCTGCGTGAGTGTGTGCATAGGACATTTGAGGTAAACCTAATCTGCATACCATCCCACCAGTCTTAGCTAACTACTTAACTTTTTTTATAGGTTACGGGTAGAGATAGTTTATAGTAGTAAGCTAGGTGTTGTGTTGAAATCCTAGTATCACAGATAAGGTGCCTATAAACCTAAGGACTCACGTATAGAGGGCCATTTGGAATTAGTGCATTTTTAGTGGAAGCTCGAGACGTAATAACACGGGGGGAAAACAGAACCACAACAACGGTTGGACCTTGTTGTGCTCCCCTAACTACGTTGGCGAAATCGATAGAGGGTTGCGAGTGCACCCACCGTGACTGGGATGGGGAAGTGTATGCCATCGGCCACACCACGTGTTGTGAACACACATATAGCTCTTTTTTATGTCTATATGTGAATGAATCGAGGATTGAAGCATTAGAACTACCATGTTGCTAAATTAGTCCCAAGTGTCTAGTATAAATAGTTTACTTGTTTGTTTATTTCATGCTTGTAGTTAGTTGAAAATACCACCCCTTCCAAGTTTGCATGTTTACATTAGTAGCTTTTCTTTTCACTCGTGCGGATTTACGATCTGCACGAGGCTGTGTTTTAACTTTTACTTGAACCCTAACATCTCTGTAGACAAACCCAGGGCTTGCCGCATACCACCCTTTGGTAGCATTAGTTGCAAGAACGACTGCAGAATATAAATCTTATCTTTGACCATCCCATGGGACTAGTGCCTCGGCTCAGGTTAATTGATTGTGTTGCTACGATTGTGATAACGACCCCGGGATGAGGAGGGTCAATAGGAAAAGTCTTGGGAAAGACGGGGTTTAATTAGAATAATAAGAAGACAAAAGATTTTAATTGCAATATTAAAATTTTATTATACAAGATGCAGTAGTTATAAAGTTTATTGCCCGATTAATATAACCCAAACATTTTATCTTCATTTATTCTAATTTTCCGTTTAAACCTTGGTATTTCCATGGTTTATGGAAAGACCGTCTTTTAAGAGACGGGCTCTATAGGATATAAGTATTTTATTCCAACATTTGAATCTTTTGTTAGTTTTTTATTTAATTTCATTAGTTTTAGTTAGTTATTAATTTTACATTTATGTTTATTCTAGTTTATTGATATAAATACAAATAATAATTATAATAATTATATATTAGATTAAAAATCTTAATAATTTAAGATTACAAGCTTAATTTTAAAATAAATATATACATCTCATAACTAATATTTTATTATGGATAACTCCATATTAATTTATAAATGTTATAAAAATAATAAAACTCTAATGGTATATGAATGAGTTTAAAATTAATTAAATATTGTGTGAATAAAAACATTAATTTTACCAAAAAAAAGTTAATTCTTGTATGGGACTTGTGATGTGGGTGATTTTCACCTACTAAAGGTGAGATTGATCCAGCCATGAAGCGGGGGTAGGGCCGGCCACGAAAGAAGGTTGTGCAACCACCGGAGGAATGGAACAGCTCAGGCAACATGGAGACTAGGAGTACACAGCAGATTGGGGACTTGGAGATAGAAGATGAGGATGAATCGGAAAAGGAAGCTGCGATCAAAATTGAGGTAATTTCTATTCCTAAACCTACTAAAATAGGGGATGAATCGGTAGAATCTATGCCTACCATGGATAGAGGTTATTAGTGCAATCGATCCCAATTGAGGGGGATGAAAATCAAGAATGTTGCGCCAAAACTGGTAGATGGGAAAATGGAAATTGAAATTGAAATGGAGGATGTACAGGATGAACTATCGTTCTGGGAGAATTCATTAATCATGTATATTTTTGGGGGTGATTTGAGTATGAATGCTGTGAGAAAGTTTATGAAGAAATCCTAGTCGTTTGTTGTTATGCCTGATTTATTCTATAATGAGGAGGGTTATTTCATAATGCAGTTTAAATCTAAAGATGATAGGGATACTTTATTAAGAAGGGAACCTTACACCATATATAATATGATGATGTTCTTTCATATCTGGAAACATAGATTCTCCCTGAAAGATGATATGTCTAGAATACTTCCAATCTGGGTGAAACTGCCACAATTGTCATTGTATTTATGAAGACCCCGTAGCCTTGGCAAGATTAGGAGAGTACTTGGAAAGCCTGTTTGTACTGATGAGTGAACAACTATGAAATTAAGAGTTTCATATGCTCAAATCCTTGTGGAGATAGATATTTCTCAGGATATTCCACAGTCTTTGCATATAAAGGATATGAAGTGTAATGTCTTTGAGCAGGTACTGGAATTGGAGGGGCATCCATTGTATTGTAGAAAATGTCATATGAGAGGACACTTGTGCACTGAACAGAAGGAGAAAGATAAGCCTGCATAGAAATGGATGGTCCGGAAGTAAACAGATGTAGGGGATACTGGGCAAAAAGAGTCTGAGACTGATGCCAAGATTGAGAACGCTAATGTGGAGGGTAAATTGAGAAATGATGAGGAGCTTCGAAGTGGCAACTTCCAGGGAAAAAATGATAAGAGCGTGTGGAATGTGGTGCAGTCAAGACATAGAGGTAAGAGGAAAGTGGGGGATAGCTATGGGAATGAAAAATGTGTACCTGGAGTAAGCAGTGGGAAATGTAGTAATGGGAATCGACCCTTGGGTATTTGGCAGGATCCTTCGGGGGGCTATGATGCCCCATGATATATGCCTGGAATGTACGGGGCTTGACTAACATAGAAAAGTAGAAGGAGGTTAGAGCCTGCCTCTTAGGAAAAAAACTGTATGTTTGCTATCATTATAGAACAAGGGTAAAAAAGAGCAAGCTAAGGGATCAGGAAAAGCTTTGGGGAGATATGGTAGTATGTTGATAACTATGAGGAGCACCCCAATGAGAGACTTTGGGTGATGTGGGATAAACAAAGGGTATCTGTGCAAGCTCAGAAGAAGACAGATCAAATGATTCTATGTCAGGTTTTGAAGGATGGAAATGTGTTGTTCTGGCTAACTGCCATTTATGCCAGTAATCAGTTGAAGTACAGGAAACAATTGTGGAAAGATATGGATCAAACTCAAAAGGTGATTTAGGGGCCTTGGGTTGTTTTGGGAGATTTCAATAATGTATTGACACAGGAGGATAGGACAGGAGGTAATGAGGTTCAGGCTCAGGAGTTTTGGGACCTAGAATTGATGTTGATAAATACAGGACTGAGTGAATGTGATTCTATAGGTGAGTATTCTACTTGGTCTAACAGACAAGTGGGAGGAGTGATATATTCCAGGATAGACAGGGCTCTGGAAAATACAGATTGGTTCAGGAATTTCCCTGATACAATTGTGGAAAATTTGGTCCCTAGGATCTCTGATCATACCCTATTGAAGTTAACTATACAAGAATAAATAGTTCGGAGGAAAGGACAATTTAAGTTCATCAACTGCCTTATGGAAAGAAAAGAGGTTGTGGAAACAATAGAGAGAACCTGGAAGGAGCCTATGTAGGGGAATAAAATGTTTATCCTATGGAGGAAGTTGATCCGGCTACAGGTAGCTCTTAAATTGCATATAAAACAGTTGAGTGGAGTTAGATTACAATTGGAGAAGGCAGGACAGGATCTGATGGTGGCACAATTGGAGTTGAACAAACAAAAGCTGAATCGAAATATGTTAAAGAAGGTGATTGCAGGAATTGAGACAGTCCAAAAATGGAGCCTAATTCTTGAACAAATTACCAGACACAAGTCCAAGATTGGCTGAGGCTTGGAGATGGAAATAATGCATATTTCCATGCTTCTACTAAAACTAAGAACAAGATGGCAGGCATACAAAAGTTGGAGATAGAAAATGGCACAGTTTTAACTGATCAAAAGGAACTTGAAAGGGAGGTGCTCAGTTTCTATGGCAAATTGGTGGGACAGGAAGCAGTGAGAACATAGAAGGTTGATGAAGGGATCATTAGAAATGGGTTGCCTGAATAATAAGAGCAGAAGATTATTGATTCAGCCAGTCAGTAGAAGGGAGGTGGAGGAAGCTATAAAGGGTATTGGTAACTTAAAGGCCCTTGGTTATGATGGGTTTAATGCTAAGTTCTTCAACCAAAATTGGGAGCTGGTGAAGGAGGATGTTATGGGAGCAGTGGAGGAGTTTTTTGAAAGGAGAAAACTGTACAAAGCAGTAAATGGAACCCTTGTGACCCTTATTCCCAAGCATGAGGCAACAGTGAAATTCAAGGATCTCAAGCCAATCTTTTACTTCACAACTGTGTACAAGATCATATCTAAGATTCTAACACTCAGATTGAGCAAGGTAATATCTGAAGTGGTTAATTTAAATCAGACAGCTTTTGTACCAAAAAGGAGTACCCACGATCATATACTGATGACTTATGAGCTGGTGAGGGGTTATAGCAGGAAAATAGGGGAACCCAGGTGTGTGATCCAAATGGACATCCAGAAGGCCTATGACACGGTGTCTTGGGACTTTTTGGAGGAAATTTTGAAGTATATGAGGGTGCCTGAGTAGTTTGTTGGTTGAGTAATGGTATGTGTGAGATCTGTATCTTTTAAGTATATGGTTAATGGCTGTCCTATAGAGTTTTTACAAGCGAAGAGGGGTTTGAGATAGGGTGACCCTATCTCACCACTTCTTTTTGTTTTGGTTATGGAGTACATGTCTAGGTGTTTACAGGTTGCAGCAGATAACTCAAGTTTCAAGTTCCATCCACGGTGTGAAGGGCTGGGAATTTTGAACCTTAATTTTACTGATGATGTCCTCATGTTTTCCAGTGGGGATCAGACTTTAGTTAGACTATTGATGCAGGCTTACAACAAGTTTGAAAACTCTACAAGCTTGAGAGTGAGCAAAGCTAAATGTAAGGTCTATTGTGGGGGAATGACCGAGGAGCTGAAAAACAGTATGTTGAGTATTACAGGTTTTGCAGAAGGGAGCTTGCCTTTCAGATACTTGGGCATACCATTGGCAAGCAGGAAGATGAATATTCAAACGTGTCATCCTTTATTGATAAGGTGGTAGCAAGAGTGAAGTATTGGAGTGCGAAGTTACTGAGTTATGCAGGTAAGATTCAACTGATCAAAAGTGTCATTTTTTATGTAACAAATTTCTGGATGCAAGCATTGCCAATTCCAAAGGCGGTGCTAAAACACATTGAGGTTATTTGTCTATCATACTTGTGAACTGGAAGCGAAATCATCTCCAGGAAATCACCCATATCGTGGGAGAGGATTTGTGAGCCAAAGAAAAGGGGAGGGCTGAGTGTTGTTAGCTTAACATATTGGAGTTTTGCCAGTACGTGTAAAACTTTGTGGAATTTATACTGGAAAATGGATAGATTGTGGATCCAGTGGGTCCATGAGATGTATATCCGGGATAGAAATGTTATAGATGTAAAGTTCCCACAGGACTGTTCTTGGGTGTTGAAGGGTGTCAGCAAATGTCGAGACAGAGTGAAGACAATGAAGGCGTGGAAAACTCAGATTTATGGAAGAAAGTTTAGCATCAGACACCTATATAATGAACTGAAAACCGAGAGCATGGGAGTTAACTGGAGGACATTATTTTATAGAAATTTTGCTCGACCAATAGAAAAATTTACCTTCTGGATGCTATGTCATGTCCGCTTGCCGACGAAAAATAGGTTACTAAAGTTTGGTATACATGTTGATAGTTGTTGCGTGTTGTGTGGTGAAGAGGAGACAATGGACCACCTGTTCTTTGGTTGTAGGAGAACTATGCAAATTTGGCAGAAGGTGTTGGCTTGGATGCAAATTCAGAGGCAACCAGAGGTGTGGAGTGGAGAATTTGCGTGGATTTTGAGGCAATGTAAGCGCAAAGGAAAAGTTGTGAAGATGCTGAAAACGGCAATCACGGAGACAATCTACAAAGTCTGGCAATGGTGAAATGGAGTGTGCTTTAATGGTGATCGACAGGGGGGTAATATCTTGCCAAGAATTGTAGATACTATTGTATATAGGAGTTAGGAGTTACCTAAAACGAGGGAAATTTGTGCTAAATTTATGATAGGGAAAGATAGGTTGATAGAAAGAGTTGTAATGGTGGAGTATGATTTTATGATGAATGGAAAGTTTATACTGTCCCAAAAAAACATTAATTTTAAGTATTGTGTGAATTAACTATAAATTTAAAATGAAGTAAATTAAATATTGTATATATATATTATAAATCAAAACATAAAGTAATACACGGAAGGATATTAATGCATTGCATAGTGAAATTCAAATTAATACCCTACATAGTAGATTTGAAATCAATTTATATAACGAAACAAAGCAAATATTTTATCAGAAAATCAAAATAAAATATTACTTCAAATACACTCAAAATAAAATTTCAACTACAATTATAATATGTGCAAAGGTTAATTAAGTAACATAGTTGTATATAAATTAAAATATAAAATGAAAAGTAGAAGAAAGGAATAAATATTATATCTATACTAGTATATAATGAAATATTCTTTTTAGTGTAAAATTTAGTGTTGTTGGTTGGAGAGAAATGGTGTAAAGTTATTCTACAACATTAAATTTAGAGTAGTTCAACATCAAAAATAGTGTTTATGGTTGGAGATGGCCTAACACATAGTACTAGTAACTAAAACATAATGAATGACAACTTATGATATAATTAAGTAAACAAATGCATATCAAAAGCTGTAAAAAAAACTTAAACTAGTAGCAGCTTTATCGATAGTCTCGTTGGACATCAATCTAATTGGAATGGGAGCATCAACAGTAGGAGTACTGACCCTTGGACTATCAGCTCTCTCAGATTCAACATTGCAGTTTTCTTTTAACCAATCATATTTGCTCAATGGATGACACCCATTCTTAATCATTACTCCTCTCTCATAGCATATAATCTCAAAAATATGAGCCCTCTTAAGCAAGCTCTAACTACTTCGGTGCATATACAAAGGTGCTCTAATGGAGTCTCACTGGCCTCTAAAAGGATATCTATAAAAGAATTGCAACAACAACATAAAGACACAACCACTCACCGAAGAACACTCTTAGTTCCACATCTAAAATTCACTACACTTTACATAGTTGTTCAAGCACACAGTTATACCAATCAAGATCTTTCTGACTTCAGACCAATCCCAAAAGAACAATACCTGTTACCTTTTCTGACTTCAGACCAATATGTCTTTCTAATTTTGTGAACAAGGTATTCTCTAAGATGATGATGGAAAGGATTAAGCCTTTCATGTCTCAACTTATATCCCCTGAACAAAGTGCTTTTATGAAAGGGCGGGATATCTCTGATAACATAATTTTGATGCAAGAAATGACCAGAATTTTATCAAGGAAATCAAAAAAGCAGAACCTAATCATTAAATTAGACATGCAGAAAGCTTTTGATAGGGTCTCATGGTCTTTTCTTAACTCAATTCTCCTTAAATTTGGTTTTCATGGTATTTTTGTAAACCGGATAATGCAGAACATAGCCTCAGCTCACTTTTCAGTTCTAATTAATGGAGTTGCATCAGGATTCTTTGCATCAAATAGAGGAATTAAACAGGGAGATCCTCTTTCTCCATTTCTGTATAATATCCTAACAGAGGCATTCTCCCGAGGTTTAAAAAAACTGTTTAACATGGGATACCTGCAATTTTTTGGTTTACCTAAAAAATGCCCACAGATCACTCATCTAATATATGCAGATGATACTGTTGTATTCCTCAGTGGTAATAAGAAAAATCTGAAAAGATTTAAAAGATTTCTCAGTGCATATGAGCAAACTACGGGACAAAAAGTTAATTTTTCTAAATCCAACTTCTATGTTGCTCCTAACACCTCAGTAGATAGAATCCAAATTCTGAGCAGGAATTTAGGAATGGCTAGAGGAGAGTTTCCTTTTCAGTACCTAGGGATCCCCATATTTACAGGAAGGAACACACAGAGATATTACTACCCTATATTGGAGAGAATGGAAAAAAGCATTAATAACTGGAAAAACAGATGGTTGAGTACTGCAGGTAAAATTATCCTAATAAACCATTGTTTTCTTTCAATCCCAACCCACTTGTTTGCTGTCTTAAGACCTCCAAAGATAGTACTGAGGAAAATGGAAAGGCTGGTTGCTGGTCTGTTCTGGGGAGCCAATGATAGTACAGAGGCAAGGAAAAAATGGAGAGCCTGGAGAAAAATGAGTATTCCTGTACAAGAGAATGGGATAGGGTTTAGAGATCTTCAGGCTATAGTTGATTCATTCTCCTGTAAGCTATGGTGGAAGCTTCAAATGAACACCACTCAATGGTCTCAGCATTTGTGGACTCTACCTGAGTCTTATAAGAAATCTCAGGTATGGAAGAGAATCTGTAACATAACTGAAAAAACTAATAGTTTAACTAGAGTAATTCATGGAAAAGAAGAATGCTCTTTTTGGAACTCAAACTGGTCAGGAGAAGGTGCACTATACTATAAATGGCCTGATGATGTGGAAATTCCTTTCCCTGATATCACACTGAGCACCTTTATCCTGAACAAAGACTCTAATCTTCCTTTTGTGGAGCCATATTTGGCTACCAATATAGTTTCAATATTGCAGGATGTGACCATCAAGAACACACATGAGGATAGACTGATATGGAAATCTTCAATGGATGGAAACTTTTCAGTCAGTTCTGCCTACAAGACCCTGAGGCAGAAGGGAACAAGCATTAGACATCTGCACAAGGTATGGGCAAATTTCATACCAGCTAAAATGTCAGTACTAATATGGAGAGCTCTGAATGGAATTCTGCCTTTTGAAAATGTTCTGTGCAAGCTTGGTTTTTCACTAGCCTCTAAATGCCCTATATGCTCTAATCACTCAGACTCTATCAACCATTTTTTTAACTCCTGTAATAAGGCAACTGCAGTATGGAATAAAGTTAACAGCCTTCTGAATCTGCAAACACCTGCTTTCAGGAGTTTTAGACATTTAGTTGAATATTATCTCTCCATCAGGGTAGGCTCAAAGATTCTCAATCATGTGTATACTGCTGCTCTCATTGTCACAACTTGGTCTCTCTGGACTTATAGGAACAAAATACTCTATGATAATCTTTCTTTTTCAGTGGATACATGTTTTCAGAATATCAAGGAACTGATGCTCCTAATTTTTACTGCTAATCCATTGAAAGGTAATTTGGAAAAGTATAAGAAACTAGTTCAGGTTGGAATCATACCTAATATAACTCAAAAAAAAGAAGGAAACCACAGTAACTACAGTAAGATGGGAAAACCAACAACTGGTTTCAAAATTAACACAGATGCATCATGGGTAAATGGAGGTGACTCTTCTTGTGCTGTAATAGTTAGAGACTGGAGGGGAGATATGAAACACATGAGAGTCAAAACTTTTCGATCAGAATCTCCTCTACATGCAGAGTTGGAAGGTATCCTTTTTGCCTATCATTTTTGCTTAGAACTGGATATTAGAGGTAGTATCCTTGAGTCAGACTGCAAACCAGCAGTTAAAGCAATTCAAGATCCTTATGTTGGTTCATGGAGACTTTTCACTCTTAGCTGTCATCTGAATATGTTGCATAAAGAAAACCCAATCCAATATGCTCCAAGGGAAGCTAACACAGTGGCTGATTTTTTGGCAAAATATGCAAGGGAGAAATCCCTAAATGGAGACTTAAATATAAGAAACTCCCCATCTTTCCTTAGAGGTTTGATTTTTCTAGATAAAAATGGAGTTCACGGAGTAAGAATAGGCACAGCAAAAGGGAACACAGATCACACATAGGATGGATTTCTAGTCTGAATTCTCTTCACGGCTTTACACAGTACTTTTTGGTCAGAGACTGCTGTTGTTTTTCTCTGTTCTTTTTGCAGATTGAAAATGCTCAGGATGAGAGGTCCAGGCACAAAGGAGCACGAGGTCTACATAGTTTGAGGAAATCTATGAGATCAAATGCTAGGTAAAGGGACATTGACTGATAAGGGTTTTGAATACTCATCTCCCTGACTTGTTCGTGTTCCCTTATCTCGGTTTGTTCTCTAGTAATGGTAGAAGATTTACACAAACCGAGAGTCACGGATGTTTTTATATTTCGCTTCCCCTTTTGTATCATCACATGAATGATATTGTTCAGATGTAACTCTTTTTGCTACCCTCGGGGGTAAATCTACGGTTTGGGGAGCCAAATATAACCCCCCCATCTATTAGGATGGTTTAATCTAAAAAAAAAATACCAATCAAGATCTTTAATCAAACCTACACTCTCCAACGCTCCAACCAATTTCATATCAACAATATTTCTTCTAGTTGGAGTAAGAAAAGTACACGTACAATACATAATAAAATATCAATTAAGTAGAATAACACCCTCACTCATTTCTTAATCTCTTCTAAAAAGGCAATAGATAAGATGTTACCATGATCATCAAATTTCATCTCAACCCTCCACCTCTCCCTTATCTCAAAATTCTTCGTACAATGAATAAGTTATGTTTTGTAGATTTTGTCTTTGTTATCATTTTGTGCTAGATATTTGTTGTTACTTAGATTTTATGGTTTGAGCGTTTGACAGGCATCATTTTTCCTGTGTTTTGAGTTGCTATTTATGTTTTTCTCTAATACGATTTTGAATTATCTTTTTGTTGTTACAAAAAATTTGTTGATTGTTCGTTTTGAATTAGTGCATGTATTTACTTATATGCTGCATCTATTAGTATATGATGTATACTTGTTAGTTGTACTGTGTATGAATTTTTATTTTCGTTTGTTGTTGATTGTTCGTTTTGAATTAGGAATTGAATCTGTTTACTTATATGTTGCATCTGTTAGCATTCAATATTTATTTTCTACTTGTGATGTGTATGATTTTTTTTTCATTTGTTGTTCATTGTTTGTTTTGAATTAGGAAATTCAATCGTTTACTTATATGTTGCATATGCTAGTATCAAGTGTGTACTTTTAAATTTTAATGTGTATGACTTTCTATTTTTGTTTGTTCTTTATTATTCATTTTGAATTAGGAATTGCATGTGTTAGTATCCAATGTGTAATTATTAGTTGTACTATGTATGACCTTTTATTTTTGTTTGATGTTGATCGTTCGCTCTAAATTAGGAAGTGTATATGTTTACTTATGTGTTGCATATGTTAGTATCCAGTGTGAACTTGTTAGTTGTACTGTGTATGACCTTTTATTTTCATTTTTAATTAGTTATTCATTTTCAATTACGAACTGCATCTGTTTACTTATATGTTTCATTTATTTGTATTCAATATGTTTGGCTATTGTGGCATTCCCGATCTGTCTAAGTGACTGTTGTTCACCGTGATGTGCCCGTAAAAGAGATCCCGAAAGTGGTTTCGGGGAAAAGACTCTAACGCCCAAGTCAGTTACTTCTCTTTTCTAAATCAAGTGTTCCATGTCCAGTTGCACTTACCTTCTAGTGTTCTTCTTCTTTCTTTTTATAGTGTGTTCCCATCGTGGCTCTTCCTTATCAAGGTTTCTGATCATAGATTTTAACATGGTTTCGAGAAAGGCGGTTCATGCCTGATGCCTGATCGTGATCCCCTCTTTTCTCAGTTCGTGGGTTGACTTGGCTTGTCTTGAGTCCGTTTCTCTCAATTTGCATCGCTGGTTAGCGTAGAGCTCGTTTATGGTTTTGGCCAGCCGCTTAGTGTTTGGGCTGGGTATACACCATAAGCCCCCCAATAACCATGAATACTAAAAGGCATGGAGCGATGGCGTTACTTGTGAATTAAATGCAAACTAATGTTGTACGCTAACAACATGTTCGTCATTTGATGTTACACTTGTTGTCATTGCGAAGTGACATTGGCTTTTGGGCTATACCTTTGACCTTACTAACTCTTCAGATTTCAAATTTTGAATTTTAAATCCCTCATCCATGTCATCTTTGTGATAAGGATATCTGTGTAGATTTTGTTTCTAAGGTCCGAGTTTCGATCCTCATTCTTCGCTGCACTGTTTCAATTTTCGCTGATGTTTGTTATCGCTCTATCTCTTAAATGAGGAATTTTAAACGATTAACTTAGTTCCATCATTATTCAGTGCGTTGTCCACTCATATTCCGCCACCATTGTGATATCTGTAAAAGGTAACTTACTTTTGTGTCAGACAATCATTATTATGTTTTTGAATTGATTGACCTCCTTGATCTTGCCGTTTCTTCATTGATGTTTAAATATACCAACTTAATTTTCTTTCAGTTTATCTCCCCAGCTGCAGAAATATTCATCTTCTAGGTCTTCTGCAAATCACCATTCTTTATCCCTTATAAGAGTAAGTTTTGTTTTTAGCTCTATCTCCAGTTTCTTTGCTGCATGTTCTAACTTTAATGGAGTATCTCTCTTCTTCGATTTCTGGTAATTTACCACTTGTGGTCTTTTCTTACAAATTTCTGGTCGTCTTCTCCGGTGTACCTTCTCTTGATTTATTTTACCTTTGCTCTGAAAGGTTTATATTGGCGGCCTGTAACCCTGATTACGCTTGTTATTTCCAACTTTAGGGTTCCTGTCTATCCAAATGTCTTCCTCTAACCAGATCGAGTCTCCTGTAGAAGATGTTCACTCCGATGAAGATTCCGGTCATGTCACCAGATCCTCTGCCATAAGCAGTATGCTGTCTGGTCCCTATTTAGACGATTTAAAGAACTATTTTACATTTTTATCTTTGTTTGATCTCCACGCTCATGCGAACTTTGAATGTGTTAGCAATTATTTTCCTAGCTATATATCATTTTATTTAGCCTATTTGAATTTTGGTCTTTATTTTCCTCTTCCTCAACATCTTGTTGACCTTCTACGCTCATACCAAATCGTGTTGTCTCAGTTTCACCCCAAGGGCATCGCTATCATAATGGGGTTTCTTCAGGTGTGTGAGAAAGTAGGCGTTCCTTTCACGATTGATTTGTTTTGTAACTTTTACCATCTTCAAAAAGTGAAAAATACCATAGACGAATTTACCTTTTATCATATGATTGTTGAGGTTGAACTTGTGAGCGGTTTCCCTAGCAACGTTGGTCCTTGGAGTACCAAATATACATTTTTGTAAAACTAAACCAAAATTCCGAGATGGCTCTTCCCTCTTGGAACTACAAAGTTCCCAAATCTAAGTTTCCTGATCTAAGTGTTCATTTTACTGCTGATACCGAGATTGTGGTAACAATTCATGCACATACATAACATCCCTGCCATGCTGATTCTGATTCTGATAGTGAAGGTGTTTTGTTCGTTATTATTATGCTACGTTGGATAATTATTTTGTCTTATTTTTTATGAACGTGTAATTCCTTTGTGTGTTCATTTGATCTTTGATGTCTTCTTTTTTGTAGACATGGACCTAGCTGGAGGTGCAATTGAGAAGTCACTTTTTGATAGCGATGATAAAGAGGTGGCTGAAACTCTTGTCCAGCCAGGTAAGACTACTGCAAGTGACATCCTCCAACATGGTGTTATTAAAACTAGCACTGGGATTGCACTTGCTAAGGACAAGTCCACTGAGGGAGGGTGGAAATTGTACCACTGGTGAGTTGAAGAAGGAGAAGAAAAAAAGGATAGGACTGATGGATCATCAGGTAATTTACCACCTCCGGTGAAAAGGGGTCGTGGCAACCAGCCTTGCTCTAAGGCTCTGACGCGAATCGATAATCTACTAGTGGAGGGAACAATACCTTATACTCTCTCCAAACTTTCTCTTCCTGATACCTTGGCTGTGGTAAGTTTGCTGATTAGTTTGAGTAACTTTCGGTATACTTTGATACCTTGTATTTTAAACATTGACTATCTCTTTCACATGTCTTTTGCTTTATAAGGTCATGAGAGTCTTCAGCTCGTGAATGAGTGGCTTTAGAAGTTATCCCATGCCAATGAGTTGCTCATGGAGAAGTATAAGACCGAGGAGAAGAAATGTGCGACCCTAGAGACTTCCCTTAAAGCCCCGGAGGAATGGGTGAACACTGCTGAGGAGCATGCAAGGATCGTAGAGGAAGAAATCACCAAGCTTCAATCTGAGCTAAAGGAAATGTGCACAAATGGACCTACTTCCCCTAAATATCCTCAAATTTTTATGGATTGGATTTGCAAAATGAAGTCCTTCTTCAATTTATTTGAGAATGTTTCCAGCTCTGCTCGCACCATTGGTTATTGTGAGGCTATGAAAGAATTGCACGAGTGGAACCCAACTGTGACATTGAAGAGTTTGCCCTCCTTGAAAATGTGTACTACAACGTTGACATTTGGTAACTATCAAAGTATCTTGAGCTATTTTCTGGTAACCATTTGTCTAATATTGGCAATTCGGATCTGAATTCTATACCTTTATGTCTTAGATAGGGTACATTTGTTCCTTTGGTGGCTACGCAAACTTCTCGAAATTATCCATGTAGCAAGTTTATTCCTGGAGGTTATAACTTAGAGTCTTTCGGTAAAGATATTGTACACACTTTAGTTGATCTGGAGTCTGTTGGGGCTTATGTTCACTCGCTTAAGCTCCCTGAATGCGTTGAAGAGTTGGCAATATCATTGGGTCTTCACCTGAAGTACATGCTACTTGGTGTTAACGATCTGGAGGTTGCATGGAAGAAGACTCTTGATGAGACCCAAGAGCATTTTCATAGGATAAAACGGTTATGTTCCAAGAAGAATGATCTTATCCATCGTCATAGCTTTACTTGATTAAGATAATTCGCCAATAAGAGAAAGAGAAGAATTTCATTGCGAATAAAGCACGCAAAGCTTATAAGAAGAATGGTATCATTGACAAACAAAGTTCCTGTATCGATGACTTATTTGACTATTTGAAGAATAAGCATGACGAATGTGATAATCTTTCCCGATGCTCCATAGAGTGGCAATGCAATTATGACGAGTAGGTTGCATTGACTATCCAACTACATAGTGACAATGATCGCCTTTGCGCTAAGCGTACCCGTCTAGATTCAAGCTTTCATCAACTTAAGCAAGCATGCTTCAATTATAAGGATGAGATAAAAGCTACGTCTACTGGCCATTGTGGTTCTACTAGTCAGGGTGATCTGACAATTAGTATTGGTGGCCAGAGAGTTAATTTATCTGAGGCAGTTCAATTTCATATTCGCCAATTGTAGGAGACGATCGATAATTTAGAGGAAGCCAATAAGAGCTATCAAGAAACTGCAACCTTACGAGTATGCAACTTAATCGGGGAGAGTTCGGCCCTATCACTGACTTTAAAGCTTATTATGCTAAGTATCTTGATCGCATAGAGCGAAGTGGTCAAATTTGGTATCCTGTGTATTTGCACGTGAAAGGGCATTATGATCATATGATCGCTGAAGAAAATTAGGTATCGCAATCTCTTCGTTGTGGCGGTTCTTCTTCATCTGGTTCTTCCCGCGCCTCTCGGCGTAGATAATTTACAGTGATTTTTCCTTTGAATGTTTGTAGCACAATTTTCTTCTTGTTATAGCTTTTGGACAATGTGATAGTTTGTTTTCAACAAAACCAGACATCAAACTTTGGATTTTTTTGCTTGCGTAATTCCTTTTCCTTTGCAAGATATATTTCTTTTGCATATATATACTTCATTGTGAACATTGAAACTCTAATTTATGTGAAGCTGCAAGATATATTGCTTGCTTTAGTCGCTGTTTCGTAGGCATATATGCCTTATAGCATGATTTATCGCTTCCTTAATTAAAAGTTTGTATTGTGCGAAACCGCAAGATCTGTCATTTGTTTTTGTCACTGTATTGAAGGTAAATTTTCCTGGTAGCAATGTCAATAGCTTTCTTTCTTGAAAGTTTGCATTGTACAAAGTTGCAAGATCTATCACTTGCTTTCATCGCTTTGTTGTAGGCATATCTGCCTTATTGCAAGATTTATAACTTGCAGACTTAAGATTTTTATTCTGCAAAGGGGCAATATGTGTAGCTTTCATAATTGATAACTTGTACCATTGTAATCATGTGTTTTTATTTTAAGATTTTCGAAATTTGTTTTGCGATTGCAAGGCATAGCTATGTAGATAGGTAAGCAATATTTCTACTAAATATTGATATTTATATTGCGATAATTTCACCTTCAAAACAAAGGGACGAATATCACCAATGATCATGTCATGGTTTCTAAATAATGATCCTAGAATTTCCTGCCCTTTTTCTGATCCTACACATAAAAGTTTCTCAAGTTAATTATATGCCAAGTGTCGGGGAACGTTTCTACCATCCTTTCTCTCTAACTTGTAGCAACTGGATTGGTGTGTCTTCGTAATCTTGTATGGTCCTTCCCATTTCGGGCACAACTTTCCCTTCTCCTTAGCCAGGCTAGCTTCATTCTTCCTTAGCACCAAATCACCAGGTTGAAATTGTGGTTCTTTGAATTTCTGGTTGTATGCTCTAGCCATTCTTTCTTTGTACTTTTCTTCCGTGATTGCCACCCTTTGTCTCTTCTCTTTGAGTTCGTCTAAATCCAACCTCATAATCTCTGGATCAATGTCTTTTTTATATTCTTTGACTCAAAGGATTGAGTTTC
The DNA here is from genome assembly GCA_037428765.1 of Rubia yunnanensis. NCBI lineage: Eukaryota > Viridiplantae > Streptophyta > Magnoliopsida > Gentianales > Rubiaceae > Rubia > Rubia yunnanensis. The sequence goes on along the minus strand of CM075071.1, from coordinate 22,528,287 downwards.
TAATATCCAATGGTATCACCGTTTCGTGCCTATATACGAGACTGTATGGTGTTTCTTCTATTGGTTGTCGAATTGTTATTCTCTATGACCACAAGATGTTGGGTACCTCATCGACCCAGCCAGCTCACTTTCCTTCCAGTCTTTTTTGGATACCCTGAATGATTGTTTTGTTTGTTATCTCCACCTGACCGTTTGCTTGAGGATGAGCTATAGAAGTAAATTTTTGTGTGATTCCCAGCTTCGAACCCCATTCAGTAAAAACTCCACTTATGAATTGTGTTCTATTGCCGGTAACGATAGTTTAGGGCACTCCGAAGCAACAAACTATATTCTGACAGACAAACTTTCTCGTTACTTCCACTGTGACTCTTCTTAATGGCTTAGCTTCCACCAACTTTGTAAAATAATCAATCGCCATAATTAAAAACTTGGCTCTGCCAGTACCTTTTGGAAATGGTCTGACCAAATCAATTACCCATTTATCAAAATGCCAAGATCCATATATTATCATTAAGGCGGATTGCGACTTGTGTGATATTTGGAACATTAATCTGGCAGCTTTTACACTTGAGGAAAAAGTTTTATGCGTCATTAAACATGGTTGGCTAGTAATATCCAGCTCAAATGATCTTCTTCACGATTATTCAAGATCCTTGGTGTGTCCCACATAATTTTTCGTGTATTTCCTTCAAGATCTCATTTACTTGCGATGGCCCCACACCCTTTATCCATGGAGATAGGAATCCTTTCTTGTACAAGGTCCCTTCTTCGTAAACATATTTGTGCGATCGCATTTCTAACTTTCTGGTTTGTACCTTGTTTACTGGCAGCTTCCCACTTTCAAAGTAATCGATTAACGGTGTCACCCAGTTTGTCCCCTCTGTCTGAACTGTTGACACGGTTGGCCTCATTGTGCTCCTAATCGAAATGACCTCCACCTTCACATCCTTGTGTACGGCTCATGACTCGAATCCCACTGCTGCTAGCTTGCTTAGGGCATCTTCTTTCATATTTTCACTTCTTGGAACATACTGGATGTTGAAGTATTTGAGGTGAGAAATGAGTTGACGAACCCTGGTTAAGTATTTTACCAATTGCTCCCCTCGCACTTTGTAGTCTCCTCGTACTTATTGGACCACTATCTGTGAATTGCTAAATGCTCTCACACACTTAACCTTCATCTTTCTTATGAGATCTAAGCCACATATTAACGCCTCGTACTCAGCTTTGTTGTTGGTAAGTAAAAAATCAAAATGAAGAAAGTATCTGTACTCTCCTCCATCTGGGTTGATCAACAGCAATCCCTGCTCTACATCCTTCCTTACTAGATACTCCATCCACGAATAGTTTCCAGGCAATGTCTTCCCATTTGGACTTTTCTTTGTTCATGTCAAGATGCTATTGTGTTTTTGACTGCTGCACTCCTACGCTTGTTATCTCTGCAATGAAGTCCGCCAAAGTCTTTGCTTCGATTGTTATTCGCAGTTGAAACTAAATCTCAAATTGCCCCAATTCAAGAGCCCACTTGGTTATCCTCCCGGATCTTCGGTTTGCCCAGGATGTTCTTATTGGGTAGTCAGTATAGACTATGATCATATGAACGTGGAAATAGGTTCACACTCTTCTTGCTAAATATATTAACGCTAGAGTTAACTTTTCAATTGGCATATACGCTCTTTCAGCTTGCTGTAGCATTCTGCTGGTGTAGAACATAGATATCTACTTTTGGCCTCCTTGCCTTACCAAAATTGAGCTAACTACGTTCGTTGAAACCACCAAGTATAAGTATAATGTTTCTCCAGGAATTGGTGATTTCAATGTTGGCAGTGTCTGAAGTTGCTTCTTCAATGACTTATATGCTATTTGACACTGTTCGCACCAGCTAAACTTTTTGGCCTTTTTAAGGACTTCAAAGAGTGGGAAGTGTCTTTTGGCCACCTTTGACATGAACCTACTAAGAGATGCCATTGATCCCATTAAGATTTGGACTTCCTTAAATGTTCTTGGTTGGGGGATGTTAATAACCGCTTGTATTTTCTCCGAATTAGCTTCAATTACTTTTGAGGATACATTGTATCCCAGAAATTTTCCTGCGCCTACCTTGATTGTGCATTTTTTTGGATTTAGCTTCATTCCAATTGCACTTAACATATTCAGGGTTTCCCTTAAGTCCTTTGCAAAGTCACATATACGGCTGCTTTTTATAAATCATGTCATCCACATATGCTTCTATGTTTCGCCCTATTTGACTGCGAAACACATTATCAACCACTCTCTAATATGCTGCCCCTGCATTTTTCAGCCCAAATGGCATCTTTACAGAGCAAAATATATCGAAGCTCATTATGAAAGCTATTTTTTCTTCAACCTCTAGGTTGTTCAATGTCTGATAATATCCTTTGTAAGCATCCAAGAAGGCCAGGACCTTGTATCCCTAGATTACTTCCACTAATTGATCGATATCTGGCAGAGGATAACAATCCTTTAGGCATGCTTTATTTGAATCGGTGAAATCTATGCATATTCTCCACCCGAAATCTACTTTTTTACCATTACTGTGTTCGCTAGCCATTTCAGGTCTATCACCTCCTTTATGATTCATGCTTGCAACAATGCATTTACCTATTCCTTGATTGCCTTTTGTCTATCACTAGCAAAGCTTCTTTGCTTCTGCTTGACCGGTTTGATCGTATCACCGATATTCAAAGAATGAGTTTCCATACCCAGGTCGACTCCTCCCATGTTTTGTACACTCCATGCGAATATGTCCTTGTGATCTCGCAGAATTTGTATCACCTTCTTTTTTTCTGATCCGGAAGACATTTCCCTATTTTGATACACTTAGAAGTATCATTGTCATCCAAAATGGCATCTTCGGTCTCTTCTTCTAGATCTACTGGAGGGTCCACTTGGTTGGGTGAGTCACTGTTCGTAATAGTACTAGCCATCTTCGTTTGCTCCACATTTTCCCCTATTTTCATCGCGATAACCATACACTGTCTGTCAGTTTGTTGGTTTCCTTTCACCATTGCGATCCCTATTGGGGTTGGGAACTTCATGACTAAATGGTACGGAGACCATATTGATTTTTCTCTATTCATCCATGGTCTAACGATGATAACGTTAAACAAACTTGGAGCGTCCATGACGATGAAGTCACAAATTATAGTGTAGTTCCTATTATTTTTGCCAATTGTTACAGGTAGTTTGTATGTTGCCTAACAGTGTCTCTGCTCATTCTGTGAATCCTATGAGCTAGGATGTGGATTTCTTCAAGTCAGTCTTCTTAAATCCCAATCTGTCAAAGTAGTCTATGAAAAGGATTTCTACTGCACTCCCATCGTTTACGAACACTCTGTGAACTGTCACGTTTCCAATTTTGGCAATAATGACCATCAGATCATTGTGAGGTGAAGCATTAGGAACAACATCCTCTTCGCTAAATGTGATGTTTCATCCACACACAATATTTTATCTATCGGCTCTTGTAGTGGTGAATACCTGGCCTTAGCCTTCCAAGCATTATTCGATAGTGGGAAGTCATCGACGTACCTCTCAAAGTTAAATTTATAAGACCTAAATTCTTACTATCTACAACTAAGTAGATAGCGGCAAGTCGGGGTCGTCCACGAAGAAGAGGGATTTCCCTAAGCGTTTAACATAAAAGGTTGCTATTATGCTAGAAGTAGATATATATATATACATATATAAAAGCATGTAAAAAGGGGGGTTTGGTTGGTTGTGGTCCTAAGTTTTGAAATGAAAAGACAATATAACTAGCAAAGTCAAGTAACTATGCTAATCATCAAACAAACTAAGAAAAAAGGGGGTTTTTAAACTACAAAAACAAACTATTGGGGGCAATTGATATCCACTTCAAAACCTAATGTAGATCATTGAACCATTCACTCATTCTATCACATTTATTGCCTATGGGGAATGCCAATAGAAGATCAGCACTCATTCTTTCTTAATATTAATTTGCAAAGACAAACAATGACCATTTGCAAACCTCGCTGACAATCACTCTAGGCAAACAACACCATAGAGGTATTTCATCAACAAAATTATACACGAAGGACCATAGATTTGATAACAACAAGCCTTCTACCAAAGACATAGCCATTTAACCAAACATAGCATTCATTAGGCTAAACCTAGAACAAACCACATTCAAGGTTCAACCTTTCATTGCATCTATAGGATAAATATGAGAACAATCCACATTAACATACTTATCTAGCAAGAATCACAACACATTATGCAAAGAAGTTCTAAGTTCATGTTCTTAGATTTTCGTGCAAAGGAGTTAAGGAATTCGTCACTTTCCTAACACCCTAACACTTGAATCATACAAACACTTCTTATTCTCAAACAACACATGGCATAAATGAAGTAAAACATAGCATTAAGAACACATGAATGCTAAATAACAAAGGCTTCAAGAATGAGTGAAACAATCTACTCACTACTTCCACTACTTGTCGTGAAGATAAATCTTCCATCCTTCTTAGAAAGTAGTTTGCAAGAGTGAATTCGACATCTCTTGTCAAACCTCACCAATAACTCCCTTAGCTGAAACACGACTAAAAGTATCCCATTGATGGCATTGAGCACGAAGAATCAACAAGCTTGGCAACACTTATACACTACACCGTGTCTAAGCATTTAACCAATTCATGAATTTACACAAGATTAGTCAAGAACGATCGACATTCATAGATCTATCTCATTTGCTACCTAAAAAAAACATGACAACGAGTTCAACATCATCACATTCATCTGGCAATTATCAACACATCAACATCATTAAGAAGCTCTAACTCATGCTCTTGGATTCCACATTAAAAGAGGGGAGAATTAGCTACTTTCTCCCAACCATAACAAGTAATCATACAAGCAATTCATAAACTCAAGCTTCCAACAACATCAATGCTATTAACAATTCACATTCAAAGCTCAATAAATTCACAATAGCAAAAGCACTAAATAGATAGACATGGTTCTTACTACATAGATATGGAAGCTTCAATCCATTGCTCCCAAGATAAAACTAAGCTGGATAATTAAGAGACATGATTAACCTACAAAAACTAAGAAAAGAAAGAAAGAAAAACTAGGGTTTTTAATCCAGAAAAATTGCAAGAAGAAGAAGTTCTGAAGAGGAGAGGATAAAAAGAGTAATTATAGTACAAAAAAGCAAGAAAAATTTCTGGCCATACGTCTTCGTGAGTCGTGATGGGTTTGCGATGGGTTCGTCGCGAGTCGCGACGTAGTCCAGTTCCAGCATCTTAATTTCTTTCTTCTTTTTTGTTTCATGTCCTCCTCTGCACTTCACTTATCTTCAATTCTTTCAGTCTTAAAAAGCTCAAATACAAGTCTTCAAATCTTCTAATCTTCAAATATATTATTCAAAGTCTTCAAACAAATTGTCTTGTCACACAAAATCCTCTAGAAAAGTAATAAAAGCGTAAAAGTCACTTTTAACTCTCCTTAGAGAATTTCAAGGCAAAATGCCACATTTAGAGCACAAAAGTGTACAAAAGTGAATCCTAAAAATCCTAGTATAACCATATAAAATGGGCACATCAGATAGGGACTCTGTTGACCCATGTATGGAGAACACTACTCTCTGTGGAGCTTCATTGAACACATCTTCTTCATAGTTTACCATTGCTGTCATATTTTATTCTTGTTCTGAGTGTTCATTGTGCCTTGGATTTTTTCCATGGAGCTTCCTGCCTTGCTCGCTTCGTTGTATCTGTTACTGCCATCTTCATTCTTGTACTCTGTCCTAGATAGCCATTTCTCAAGTTTTCCTCTATTGTCACTGTGATCTTTATGGAAGGCATAATATTATTCTCTTGATCTTTTCTCTGGGGGTTCTATCATTGGTGCCAGTTCACGGAATAGATTTCTGTCCACTTGCCAGATCTCTTTTCGCTATTTTCTTAGCGGTGTCTCTTGGGACAAGATGCTTTGTGTTCCCACTTCTCTTCCTTTGAAAGGGTAGATTCCTTTGAAAGGGAAGCTTCCTTTCCCCTTCTTTGCCAAATTTCTTTGTGAGTCCTTCATTACTCTTTTATCTCCTCGCTCCCGCTCTATTTTACGGTTATTCATTTTTTTGGTTCCTACATACTGCTCTATCATTTTTTGTAGGTCTCTTGGATTTTTTGGCATATTTTTTGTGAGTTTCTTATAGAACTCTCCCGATTGCATGCCCTCTCGTGAAATGACATGTCACAAACTTGCAGACTCTCTGTGATGAACCTACTGTGATATTCATCCAAACTTTCATCGCTTCATGGAGCTATATTGTTCAGGCATGCTATTGTCTTGGTGAACTTCTGCTTTTGGTAGAAGCGTCCCAAGAATAGATCTGAGAGTTGTGCCCAAGATGTGATACTTCCATTTGGTAAATCTTCATACCATGCAATCGTTGTTCCCAATAGAAATATAGGGAAAGCCATACACACCAACTCAATTTCAGCATTGCGGAACCTCATTCTATTACGATGGGAATGTAGGAATTCCTTTGGGTCAGTAGTTCCATTGTAAATTTTGATAAGTAATGGCAATTTGAAGCCTTTTGGCATCTTGAAGTTGCGAAGATGTAGTGCTAGTGGTGACTTGTCATTGTTATCGTCTGCTACTATGTCTCTTAATTCTTATCCATATTTAAGGTTATCATTTTTTTACCCACTTTTGACTTACCCTTGGGCACTTCGGTTTGAGAGTGGCTAGGAACTGATTATACATTTGTTCTCTATTCACTTCTATAAACAAAATGAACGCTCTCCTTTCCTTTTCTTTGTCTGTGTTAGGAGACTCGGCCTCTTCCTCATCTTCTGTGTTATCCTTAACACGTTCTTGCTCTCTGCTAGGAACATAATTCTGATCTTGACTGGGATGTAAGTTCCTCTTTCTTCCAGCTGTCTGCTCTTGAGTATGGTGGTTTTGGCTTCTTTCACTTCTGGTGAACACCATTGTCAACTTTATGAGGAATGAAAGACCGGAATAAAATTTTCCTTCTCCACAGACACCACCAAATGTTGTGGTATCCTTGATCTGTCCAAGTGACTATTGTTCCTGCAAAAGAGATCCTGGAAGTGGTTTTGAGGAAAATATTCGAACGCCCAAGTCAGTTACTTCTCTTTTCTCAATCAAGTGTTCTTAGTCCAGTTGCACTTACCTTCTAGTGTTCTTCTTCTTTCCTTTTATAGTGTGTTCCTATCATGGCTCTGCCTTATCAGGGTTGCTGATCATGGATTGTAGCAGTTCCTAGAAAGGCAGTTCGTGGCTGACGCCTGATCGTGGTCCCCAATTTTCTCAGTTCGTGGGTTGACTTGGTTCGTCTTGAGTCCGCCTGTCTTGGTTTGCATCGCTGGTTAGCGTAGAGCCCATTTATGGTTTGGGCCAGCCGCCTAGTGTTTGGGCTGGGTATACACCAATAACTTTTTGCAGGAGCTAGATAAAAACTTAAAGGGGTTATAACTTTTAAGGAATCATAAAATACTGAACATTGGACTCCACAAGACGTTCCAGCACGATGACGATCTAGACAAAGATGATATTGAACTTGAGGAATTCAAAAATGATCCGCCTTTGAAGATTATATAATTGATTCATCGTATTATAGACTTTTAGTTAATCTAGATAGAAATGCTATTGTAACTGTAAGTTCCCTAATGGAAGATTCTTGTTCAATGAATAATGAATATACTTTTGTTCAATCCAAGATTTCTTTTACGATCACTTGTAGTATTTATCTCGTATCTTCCCTTTTGTTCCGATGTGGAAAGTCCTTTTTCTATCTTAAACCGACAAGATTTGCATGCTTTTTATACAAAGTTTGCAATGCTTCTAATGTGTTTCTTTCCCGTCGGTAAGACTTTTTGTGACATCTCTTTGATTTAAATTAGGGAAATATGCTCCTGTGTTTGAAAAAAATACAAGTTTTATTGTAATCACTACATGTTGTAGGGTATTAAATGAAGTCTATAAGAAAATTTGAAAAACTACAAGATTATGTAACCTATGTTCTGTGAACTATAAGAAATACTAGTTGTAGGCTATCTTATGCATATTTTAACGAAACAAAAAATGATTCTTAAGGTAACTTATGCGCTAGCTCATGGAAAAGTTTTGCTATTCATAAAAGAAATTGATAGTTTTAAATCAAATGCGTATTTTTATTTAAACAACAAAGGTTGTAAAATAATCAATGCACAATTTATATGACAATTTTAAACTGTCAAATTTTAGTCACATTTGTTCCGTGTACTATAACATATACTAGTTGTAGGCTAATATATGCATGTTTTAACAAAACAAAAACGATTCTTAACTTCACTTATCCTCTACCTCCTGACAAAGTTTCATGATTCATATTCACAATTTTCAAACAAATGTGTGTTTTAGTACAAACGATACGTATTGTAAGGTAACAAATGCATAGTCGATATAAAAACTTTCATTAACATTTAGTTCGTTTTGCTAATGTTCGCTACATGTTTTTTACATGTTCATTGCAGTTGAATTCACAAATTCACTACTCCAAAGATTCATTCATGTCCAATTTTACAATATAAGCTCTGTAATTGCGGTAGTTACCTTATTTTCGAAGGTAATGGTAAATAAAAAGAAACCGTGAGAGTCTACGGGAGTGGGAACATTGTCCCACTCCCGTGATACAATGAAACCTATTAAACTATCCCTGATCTAGATGATACAATCAGGTGGCCCAGAAGTAACCGGAAAAGTCTACAGGAATGGGAACCTTGTCCCACTCTGTGAATACATGATACCTACTAAGCTACCCCTGGACTAGATGATACAGCCAGGCCCAAAAAAGATGCTAACCCCTTCGTGGTGACAGGGGCCTGTAGAAGCCATCCATGAGAAAATGATGCTAACCCCTTCGTGATGACAGGGGCCTGTAGAAACCATCTGTGAAAATACCGAGGGGCATGAGAACAAACTCACTAGCCCCTCACTCCATGCAACTTCCATACAACTGGTTGTGTGAACCGGCTCTTCAGCCGTGGTTTGTTCCCCACGGGTGTCTTTCGAACCGAGAATGGTCTCGGCCTTCAAGTGAAGTAGTATGACGTCTTCTCCGGGGAGAAGTGGCACACCGCTTCTACCATGTACACCTCTAAGATGAAGATAAAGAGGTGTTATTGGCCTTTGATAGCGATCTCTGGATTAGTGTCGAGGTTTTCTCGTTGGGGTTAGGAGCAGATTGACCGTAGTCTGTGTTGCTCCCAAGTGTTCCCCGCGGATAGACCTCCTAATGATGAAGAGACTGGGCATGACTTCTACCGCGCATGTCCCACGTAACGCTTTTGTAACTGTTCTTTCCATTTTAGGCAAATAGACAGCCTGATGCCATTTTACACTTTTCACTGCAGCGCAGGCAAATATCGCAACCATCAATTCCAAGTAATACCTAGCAAGGGGTTAATTAATTAGCGTACGCAAAATTAATAGACCTCTTACCTGACCTAAGCAGCCGCACAGCCAACTGAAGAAAGGCTGGTGATCCTTGATTGCGCAGCCAAGTGGAGAGAGATTTTTATTATCGCGGACCCCTTCGAGGACTCGAACGCCCCGAGGGGGCGAACACCTTTATCACCTGAATGCCCCCTGGAGCACTCGAACTCCTCCAGGACTGGAATGCCTCGAGGACTGGAATGCCTCGAGGACTCGAAAGCCTCAAGGACTGGAATGCCTCGAGGACTCGAATGCGTTGAGGACTCGAATGCCTCCTCGAGCACTCGAAGACCTCCAACACTCGAAATCTCCCCTCGAACCACCACACCCCTCAAACCACCACCCGACCCCTCGAACCTGTACCATTCACCTCGAACTGCCATGGCCCTCGAGTCATTTTTCCCCTCTAACCACCACCCTAACCCCTCAAAACTCTAACCACCATACCCCCTCGAGCACTCGAATGGCTCCGGGAGTGGAATGCCTCCTCGAACCACCCTGCCCCTCGATGCCTCCAGGAGTCGAATGCCTCGAGTACTCAAATGCCTCCTCGAGCACTAGAAGACCTCCATCACTCAAAAGCTCCCCTCGAACCACCATACCCCTCGAACCACCACCCAACCCCTCGAACCACCACCCAACCCCTCAAACCACCACCAACCCCTTGAACCTCTACCATACCCCTCGAGGACTCAAATGCCTCTAGGATTCAAATGCCTCCTCAAGCACTCGGAAGCCTCCAGCACTCGAATGCTCCCCTCGAACCACCATTCCCCTAGAACCATCCTACCCCTCAAACCACCACCCGAGTCTTTCGAGGAACCCTGTCCCTCGAACAACTACCATACCCATCGAACCACCATACCCCTCGAACCCCCATGGCCCTCGAACCACCAATCCCCTCGAACCACCAGTCCTCTCGAACCACCAGTTTCCTCGAACCCCTATCATGGCCCGCGAAGGTTTTTCCTTTTTTTGCTCCCAGTCCTGCAAAAAGATTGGATGGGATGACGCCTCCATGCCACTTTTGCAAAAAAGATGAAGTGGTGTAGATCGGTTCTACCATATACACCTAAATTGGTTGTGGTGTTGTTGGCCTTCCAAAAACAATCTCCGAGCAGTTAGAAGGTCCAAATCATTAGAAATATTTACCGCCCTTTTAATTACCTGCACAAAATAATTACCTGCACGAAATATTTACCGCCCGGATGGGCTTTCGAAGTCCGCCAATGAATTTACCTGCAAGAAACTTTTGTGAAATTCTTCGACCAAGGTTGGCCGCAATTGTGCCGTTTGTTAGAATAACAACTCATGGGGAAATAATCTGTTGAGGATGAGGTAGCAGTCTTTTTGGATAAGCTTGAATGCCCTTGCTGAATCCGGTGGAAGACCTTTTTTGAAAACTTTATTCCTTTCACTCCATATGTAGTATACAGTAGTTGCTAATGCCAGTTGTCCCATTTTCCTTTTCAACTTCGATCCTTGAACCTGTCTTCTGATCCATTTTTCAGAGGGCTGCAATGGAATCTGTGGCTCTTCTCAAACCCATCCAGATTCGCACCCTATCCCATACAGTTCGGGCAAAGTCACACTGGAAGAACAAGTGTTCGTGCGTCTCGACCTCAGAACCACATAGGGAGACGATATGGTCTATGTGTGCCTCTTCGCCTCCGTGGAACCTGTTTTTGGTTTGAAGTCAACTAAGAGAAGCAAGCCAGGTAATGAACGAGAACTGGGGGGAATGGATCCGCGCCAGAGGGAATTGTAGAATCTGGCCCTTGGAAGGGTGGGTATATCATATAAGTGAGGGTAGGTAGACCTGTGTATGTGATCATGGGCCGTCGCCGTGAATTTGCCAGATCCTGCCCAAACCGCCAGCATGTCCTTGGGCGAGTCGACTGAGCCACCGGATATGATGATCAGTTTGTCCCAGAGTTCACACAGATTCGTGAAAAAGAGTGAAAATTTTTCCGAGATTCTGCCACATGGAGCCCTTGGATGTGCAAGCCAAATACTGCTGGTGGCCAGGAATTGTGAATGAGCCCATCGGATCCAGAGCGAATCCTTCTTCGAGTGTATATCCCATAACTGCTGTGCGATGACGGCCATATTCCATATCTTAAAGTCCCGAATTCCCAAACCCCTATTACTTTTCGGAGTACATAGCCTCTTCCAGGATACCTTATTCTATTTCTTTTCTCCCCACAGGAAGTGTTTACATTTTTTTTCAAGTGATTCCGTGGCATTACCCTGTATGATGAAGTGATGTATCCAGAAAACAATGATGCCCCAGACCATAGATTTGATGAGTTCCAGTTTTCCCGCATATGATAACGTGTGCCCTTTGAATTTTGTAATTTCGTTGTCGATGCTGTCGAGGAGCTTATAAAACTGAGAGACCTTCAATTTACTAGAGTCCAGCGGGATGCCCAAGTATCTGACCGGGAAGGTAGCCCAAGGTATACCTGTGAAGCTTAAGTCATCTTTAATACCCACCCCGAAGAATTGCGACTTTGCGGCATTGATGGCCAAGCAAGAGGTCTGTTGAAAATCATTGAGGATAGACATGAGGGTATGAATCGAGTCTCGATCCGCCTTCGAGAAGAGCATCAAATCATCCGCAAAATCTAGATGAGTGATTTTCAGTTTTTCGCATCTGGGGAGAACCGAGTGGATTCTGTCTTCCTTTTCAACAGCCTGGAGAGGTATTCTATGCAAATGACAAAAAGTAGGGGGGAGAGAGAGAGTAGCCCTGACGAATATCCCTTTTGCCTTTGAAAAAGTCATATAATTTTCCATTGATCACAATGGAGAAAGTCGCAGTTGTTATGCATTCCATGATTCTGTCGACCAACAAGTGCGGGAAGCTTATGCTGGTTAATACCTCTTGTAGGAAGTCCCAAGAAACCATGTCGAATGCCTTTGCGAGGTCGACCATAATCATACAGCGAGGGAATGATCTTGACTTGCCGTATCCTCTGACCATCTCTTGGGCCAACATTACATTATCTGATAGCTTTCAACCTTTCACAAACGCAGCTTGGTAGGGGTCAATAAGACCGGGGAGGAAAGGTTCGATTCTGTTGGCGATAATTTTGGAGATGACTTTATAGATGATGTTGCAGTAGGAGATGGGTCTGAAGTCACCCACCCTTAGATTATCTTCCTTCTTGGGTATGAGTGCAACGGCTGTATGGTTGAGTCTTTTCAGTAAGTCTCCATTTTGGAAGAATTCCAAGATCGATTCCGTGACATCTTGACCCACGGTCTCCCAATGACTCTTGAAGAAGGCCGCTGTGAAACCATCGGGGCCTGGTTCTTTGTCATCAGACATGGAGAAGAGGGAATAATTTATTTCATGTTTTTCTATATCTTGGCTCAATATTGCTCTCTCCATATCGTTGAGTAAGGGACCTGAGCGGAGTGTATCTATCTCTATTGAAGTTCGTGGAACTTCTGTACTGAACAAGCCCCCGTAAAATTCAGTAAATAGTGTCCCTTTTCTTTCACTGGATGTGACTATCCTATTTTCATCGTCCAGGATTGCCGGAATCCCGCTGCCTTTCCCGTTGGCCACCAAACCGTGAAAAAATCTTGTTCCCTTATCCGCCATAGTGGCAAAGTTAATTCTTCCCTTTTGGGAAAGGAACTTCGACTCCGCTGTGTAGAGGAGCAGTGCGTTTTACTTTAAGATCGTCAACTGATGTACCAGCTCAGGTGATGCATTCACCGATGTAAGATTCTTCAATGCTGCCGCATACTCCTTGTCTGCTCTTTTTGCCTTTTCTGAAATGTGATTGAAATCTTTTTTCCCTAGTTCCTTCAGGGGTTTCTTCAACCTTTGTAGCTTTCAGCATAAAGCATATTGTTTGAATCCCTGTGCCTCTGGTGACCAGTGATTATGTACCACCTGTTTGGACTTCGGATGTGCGTTCCACATGTTTTGGAACCTGAAGGGCCTGTTTAGCTTGTCTATATCTTGCGCCAGTGATGTTACAAATTGTAGGTGATCAGAGAGTGCCGACCCAGGAAGAAAGGTGGTGCAGCACGAGTCACCGTCCCATTTGTGGTTTAGCAGTACACGGTCCATTTTGCGCCTAATTGTGTAATCCGCATTATGCCACGTGAAGTGATCGCCAAGTGCTAGAGCGTCTCTGAGACCACATGCGATGCAAGCTTCTTAAAATTCCCTCATTTGGTAGATCCGGGGGGGTGTGTTTTCCATGTGATCATTGACGCTGAGGATGCATTAAAGTCGCTAAGTACCATCCATGGTGAGTCTAGGTTTGCACCATACCTCTTTAATTCTGCCCAAAGAGGCAATCTATGTACTCTTCCTAAACTATTACCATAGGTGTAAGTGCATAGAAATTGCACATTCAACGTCAGGCTGCGTACTTTTAGGTGAATCAGCTGCTCCATTCTACCTGTTATCTCAACAAACAACTATTTGGGATCCCAAACTATGAGAATCCTAGAGTTGGGTGCCTTGTCAAAATTGTGGGTGTATCTCTATCCTTTGAGACTTTTCATGAAGATGTTCAGCGTTCTTTCACTTGCCTTTGTTTCCAGAATACCTAATAGACCAATATTGTTTTCAGAGATGATGTTTTTTGCCCATCTCTTTTTTTGGGGCGCCAAGGCCTCTGATGTTGAGGCAGACCACATTCATTGGGAATTGAAGGTCCCTTTAGGCCTCGGGCCACCGCCTTTGCTACTGTCAGTTGACGATGAGCTCTTTGCTACTTCAGCCACTTTTTGATAAGTCTTCTTCAACGGGTTGAGCAAGATGGAAGATGATCTGGTTCTGGAATTTCCTCTGGTCAGCTTTCTCCCACTCGTGATTTGTGATTTTGGCGTTGGAGGCAGCCCTGCTCTTGGGGGTTGCTCCGTCATGCCTCCGGATGCAACATGCTCTCTGGTATGTTTCCTGCACCTTGCATTGGTCTTATTGCATCTCCATAAGCGGGGTGTTTATCCGGGCTGGTTTCTCCACTGAACTCCTTCTTGTTATGAGCTTGAGAATTTAGCTGTATAGTAGCATCTCCCTCGTTGTTCTAATCCATCTCCCTTTCCTTTGCCGTCTCATCATCTTTCTCCTTTTCTGAGTTGAGGTCTTGTGCTGTGCTACTTGAACCCGTATTGTCTGTATTGTTACCCGAAGCTTTGTCTCCATGGGTATGCAAAGGCACCTCATTAGGAATGTTGCATTCTTCTTCCTCCGCCTATGCTGAAAGAGCGCATTTGTCACAGCCGGCAATTATTTTCCTCTTTGCCCTGCGCTCCTGAATGGCCCTATCCCTGGCCTGGAAGAATTCATCACAAACCTCAAAAAGATGGGTATTTTCTCCGCAGTTAGGGCACCACGGTTTGCAGTAGTCGTAAAGGATCTGTTGCGAATGGGTGGCTCCATCAGGCATGAGGAATGTGACTGTTTCCTTGAGTTTTTTTGAGGTGTCAACGAGGACAAGAATCCTGGCGTAGTATCCAATGAGGTCTCGTGTTGCGTTGTCCATGAGAATGGGATCTCCTAATGTGGATGCTATCTTCTCTAGGGCCTTTTTGTGCTAGCAAGACTTGGGCAAGTGATTCATACGTATCCAAATCAGTTTTTTTTGCCATGATTCGCATGTCAAACTTCCTAGACTCAGGCAGAGAGACGATAAATAGCTTTTTACCATTGTGGTAATGATCTGGACCCTACAACACTTTGTCCCTATCCTCTGCTGTCTTGAAACCGAATTTGAGGTAGCCATTAGTCACTGTTTGCACCTAGCACTGGACACCCCATTTTTCCATGAGCAAGTTCCTTACCGCATGTGTACCGGGGAAAGACCCTGGGAATACGCCAAGAAAGCCATAAAACAGCCTAATTTTTTCCTTGATAATTTCATCCTCAGAGAGAACGAAATCCACATCCTGTGCTGCAGAAATATCGACTTTGTCCATGACGATTTCGACATCGTTCCATGCCCTTTTCCTCTCTAGTAGCGGATCATACCATTCCCTCTGCTTGAAAATCGTGGTTAATTTTGTGACCTGGCCCTGTGGAACAGCGATTTTGGTGGAGAAGGCAACATTTGGATCCATATTTAACCGTTAAGTTATTAAGATACGACAAGAGAGGGTTAGGCAAGCAATCCGACTAACTTATCGGATGCACATGAGAAGACTAACGTATCTTCCCGCACAAAAATCCACACAGAATAGATAATACACACAATTCTAGTACCTATCCCAGCAACAGGGGATAAGTATTAGAGCAGCAGAATATTGGACACAATCCACACAATCTACACACGAGGATAGAACAAGTCCTCACACAGGAAGTATGAATCCACACTTAGAAAATAAATCTGTGCAGAGAACAGAAGTACGCACAGATTTAGTACAAAAATCGACAGAATCCACGCAGAATACAAATCCTCCCAGAGAATACAAGTACGCACAGAGTTTGAGCTTCACATAATATGATCATGGAACTAATTTCAAGAACAAAAAATTTCAGTAGAACCTATTTGTGGTTGAATTAAATTCCCGCTGTGAGACTAAATCCATTGCTACCAGATCGTTGTAGGTGTTTAGAAGAACTGAATCGCCTACCAGCAACTGGAATTGTCAAGCCTTTCGAAAACCCTCGCTTCGCGGGCAGAAGCCATCAGAAATCCGCAAACCGTAGATGATTATGGTCGGAATCCCATGGGGATTTTGGATATTCAGGTAGAGGCCGAAGATTAGCTGAGTAATCGGACGAAAATGCTCACGTTGTTCTTGGGAGAAGGCTGCGCCTTTTTCGCCCAGAATCGCCCAGAGAGAGTTTCCTTCAGCTTAGTTCAGCTTAGTCACTAGTCAAAGGTAGTTACCTTATTGTGCATGGTTAGGAAGAGATTGGGGCTAGGGCGTGAAATTTTATTTGATTCAAACTGAATTTCGTTGAAATGAAATTGAAATTTAGTAGTTTAAATCAATCTGATGCAAATGTTACGTGAATTATCATTTATTTCAATGACGGTTAGGCTTCGTCATTAATGATTTGAACATTTTTTAGGTCAAATTGCAGATTGGACATCGGTCATTCGATCGGAGGAATGCAAGTTAAAGGTTTCACTGGAGAGGCATTGAACGACAGAGACCGGAGAAGAAGGATGGTTGGTTGTCGGGAGAGTGAAGAAACAACAGTTACGTTGGAGAAGAAGAAGAATGAAGAGGGGTATTTTGTTTTATAAGGCGACCCACAAGTAATTATACCCCAACCCAACTCACTTTAATTCCTTTCCCAATTTTTTCAATTGCAATTAGATCCTGACCTGTCTGGGTCTGTTTGGTGGGAATGTTCTTATAAGCAAACTGACTTATTTTAAAAGTGGAGGGAGACGAATTTATGCTTTTCCCCAAAAATAACTTATGCTTTTGAAATAATCAACTTTTTAGGAATTTATCAAACACTAAAAAAGTATTTAGTTTATAAGCAAAGTAGTTAGCCGTAAAAAAGTGTGATTGGCATAGCTCGCTTATAAATAAAGCTGGCTTACTTTGAAACTATCAGAAACCAATTTTAGTTTATTTTAAAAAAATAGTTTCTACTACTTAAATAAGTACTTTTCTAAAATATTAAAGAAAGCCTTAGCTTATAAGCACATCATTAAAACCCCGGTGGGAGACCTTCTCCAAAGTAACAAGTCATTTGGTAGAGATGTAAAGATGAAAAAAGAGACCCATTTATACTTTTTTTTCACAAATATAATTTATGCTTTTAAAATAATCTAATTTTCATCACGGTTATAAGCAAACAATTTTTAGCAACAACTTATAAACTCCGCCAAGGAGTAGAAAATTTGCATCCTTTAATCTGGTTATATCGCAGGCCACGATCTGTGAAAAGACGGGGAAAACTTCGTGTGCGCCATTTTTACATGGGTTTTAGCTTTCTCTGCAACCCCAGAAGCCTGTAGATCTAAATTTGTATTCAATATAACCCCCACCTTCACCCTGTGAACTCGTGCTCGAACTATTGATCTACTTTCTGTACAAATTTCCAACATTTCAGCCCAGTATTGCAACCCCCCACCGACAAAGATTTGTGGCATTGGAGACAAAAAAAAATGTTTTGGAGGGACAAGGGAAGGGAGAATAGCGCAGAGCTCAATGGCGGGCCACCTTGTGGGCAAGTTAGAGTCTTTGTTGTTGGCGATTCAGGTTTGTTATATCATTATAAAAATGGAAATTGTTGTTAGGAGATCTATTTTTTATCAGTTTATGTTTTTTTTTTGTTTTTGTATGAAGTTAACAATTAGATTGTACATGTATGTATTAGGAGTTGGAAAAACTTCGCTGGTTCATCTGATCGCCAAAGGTTCTTCCATAAGTCGCCCTTCCCAGACAATTGGCTGTGCTGTTGATGTTACGGTTGGACTTCTTCATTGCTCTCATTACTCAGTTGAATGAATAAATGTTTTCAAGTGTTCATTTCTTGTAACTTTATTTTGCAGCATATTACCTATGGATCTCCCAGTAGCTCGTCTAACAACATTGAAGGTGACAAGGACAGAGATTTTTTCGTAGAACTTTGGGACATATCGGGACACGAAAGATACAAGGATTGTCGCTCACTATTCTATTCGCAGATCAATGGTACATAATGTGCATATTATCTCATGTCATATGTACATGAACTATATGGTTGCCATGTAAATAGACATGTGAAGTTCGTACATATTTTTCGTAGATGAGTTAATTACTGCTTATCTTACTGTACAAAAAATAAAATGCAGTTTAGCTGAATGCATCAGTCTGCGTCTGTTTAAGCTCCCTCCATCCCAACAAAAGTAGCTCAGTTGATTTTTAAGACTCAAGTTGAGCTAACTTCAACCATTAAATTATGTTGACGTATATGTGAAAACATTATCATGATAAATCTTGTTGGATCTGTCATAACGTAAATCATTAAATTATCATTTTATCATAATCTTTATATGCACCTAAATAAAGATATTAATATCTAAAAATTGATGCAGTTGACTCCAAAAAGTCTACTAAGCAACTTTTGCTGGGATGGAGGGAGTATAATTTCCAGTGCAGAATTTTCTTGGGAAACCCAATTCAAGTGTGGGCTTTTGTCGATATTTTGAATTTTACATTTATGTCTATACTTGAAATTGAATACAATGAGATAGCATGTATCGTGATGGTGAGATTTGATCCTTTTAACTGACCGTGTAGTGTAAAATACAAGTTCAGCTGTTGCTGCTGTACAATAATGGGTGTAGTTTTGACAGAAAAGTAGCTCGTGTACCTGTCTTTTATTACTCAGAATCATTTCTCAACCTCCATGTCAAATAACTACACTCTTATTTCCTTCTAAAGTCATAAATTATAACCAATTTGTTATGCACCATCCATTGCTTATCTCGATTTTATAATATAAAAAGAAAACTTTCTTAAATGACGTATCACTGTATGAAGTACATAAGGACGCCCAACTGTACTTCATAACATATTTTAGTTTCAAAAGTATAATTTTGGCCTTTTCGTTTCCTTCTGTTTTAATGCAGCCAGTCTCAAACTTTCTTTAGTAAAACTAGTGTCTTATATTCTTTCGGTCTTAGGTGCTCTTCGTAAATTATCAAACATCAGTCTTACACTTCCTGTATTTAAGAGTAGCATTTTTCTAATCACATATAGAAGAGGGTGGAACAAGACCTGTAGGGCTTAGGTGAAAACTGATAATAATTTGATGTCTCATATGAGTCATATTAAAGCATTCTAAATGTCCTTATTTCAGTATCTGAATTAGATATTTTTGTTTATTTTAGAATTTATGGTTGTAATATTTTTCTTTCTCCTTGCCTAAATTTTCTTTCAGGTGTTATATTTGTTCATGATCTCTCCCAGAGAAGAACAAAAACAAGCTTGCAGAGGTGGGCTGCAGAGGTGGCTGCAACCGGAACCTTTTCAGCCCCTCTAGCATTGGCTGGGCCTGGAGGCCTTCCTGTTCCTTTTCTTGTTGTAGGAAACAAAGTAGATATTACTGCAAAAGAAGGAACCCGAGGGAGCAGTGGCAATCTGGTAGATGTAGCACGCCAATGGGTTGAGAAGCAGGGTTTGCTTCCTTCAAGTGAGGAACTTCCATTGACTGAGCCTTTTCCTGGTAGCCTTGTTGCGGTAAGTAACAATTCGCTGGGCATTTATGTATACACATCAATGTATCTTTTCACCATTGGATATTGAACTAAAATTGCAGAATAGCTTGATTACTTTATGGACTCTATAATTCCTAGCTGGTTCTCTGTATACAGAAGCCTTGGAATTTTTGCGACTGTCCTTATTGCTAGTATTGTGATTGTAGTATCAGATTTATTGATGGTGTCATCTTATAGGAGGAAATGTTTAAGCATTTCTTGAATTACATTCAAAATGAAATAGAAAACGCGTATCCAGACTTGTTATTGCATGAAATCAACCTATGAGATGTTTTACTTTTGGGTTTGGTTAAGAGTCAATGGAAAGCTTGCCATATCAGTTTTATTATTTGCCAGTGTCTCATTTATAATCAGGATGCTTGTAACTAAATTAAGTATCGATATGCATTAACAAGTTGCACTTGAAATTATAAATTTGGTGGATATTCGAAAAGAGACTGGTGAGGTATATCATTATTGGAGTCACAGTGGTGTGTGTAGTTCATTTTGATGAAGAGTGTTATGTCCCAGCATTGTACATGATAATAAGTGTCTTAGCTACGCTTCTTTCAAAATCTGCATTACTCAAGGTGCTGTGAGTTGTGGAAATTGGCTTACTAAAGATTCACATTGTCAGCATTGGAGACTTTCACTGTCTGGGCTGGATGATCTCTGTTTCTATTAGTGCTATGTTTGGTCTTCTACCATACGGTATTGTATTTTGTTATCTACTATGAAGTTTGGGTAGTCATCAGGGTTCAGACGATTGAACATCCTTGAGTAGCTGAGCTTCCTCTCGGAAACAGTTTTCTATATAGTGTTCCCAAGGAATTTTCCTTGGCAGACTTTTAGAATATCATAGGATTCAAAGTTAGGAAATAGCTTTCTTGAAACTTTTGTTGGGGTAACCAGAAGTAATTTTTCTTCCTTTTATGTATTTAAATGTTAGTTGGGTACTCTCTAGCATCTGGTGGCTCTGGTATCAAAGTCAGAGTTGATGTTAAATTACTGAACTAGGACCTCTTTAGAAGTTTCCCTTCCATTTTAAATGATGCTCTTTGTTTAATAATCTTTATCGTCTGGGCATTTGTTGGATTATGTTTATAACTCTATTTTGGGGAAGCAGGCTGCAAGAGAATCAAGATATGACAAGGAAGCTGTAATAAAGTTCTTCCGTGTGGTTTGTACTTGCACTCAGAACATTTTTCTATTTGTTTTCGTTTGGAACCACTATATGATATTCTAAGACCTTTAACAGTTGATCAGGAGGAGATACTTTTCAGATAGTCTATCGGTTAGCAGCTCATGGCCTACCTCAGTTCATCGGCCACTGCAGCAACCAGATGAAATTTTGAGCGACGAGGATAATTTGTACAAAAGTTCACGGTATGACTTGGAGGTGTCTGCCTTTTTTTATGTTAAATTTTGTTAAGTGTAAGAATTGAGTAGCTATATTAATTAATTTAAGGTCGCAAGTATAGATTATGAAGCTTTGGTTAACTGGGCTGTACCCTAAATGTATCAACTTAATCATTTTCTGTGACTTATACTATGTTTTATGTTGGGATGATATGTTTGACAATGTTATTTAGGCTTTTATGAGGAGGTGGCTAATGGGTTTTAGGATATGTATAGGTAATAATTGACGAGGGACTAATTTTTTCCTTTCACTTTTTTTCTTGGATGATTATGTTCATCTTATCTATTTCACGCTTCTTCAAGATTATGAATCAGTTGGATTTTCGTTTTCCACTTGCCAATTATATAATAAACAGCATGCTTTAGGTAGATTTTTTTGACTGTGCCATGGCTTAAGTGTTATTGCTAAGGAATAATTGCCTGAATCTTCTAGTCAGCATTATGATCAGCTGAGGTTGTTATAGACACCAGAAATTGAGGTGGGTAATTCAATGGATCTCTTTCAATCGTTAGGCTGCATGGTTTTGGGTGTGATAAGCATATGATACTGTTAAGTATTGTGCTCTGTGAATTGCTTCTTTTCCATAGTTTTCCTCTCAGTTTTCTCCCACTTAGCACAAATCCGTCATTATACTAATTACTAATTAATATAATTTGTATATTGCAGCTTGGTTGGTGATGTTCCCAAGTATAATGTGCTCCCTCCGCTGCCTGCTCAACGCAATCTGACACCTCCTCCGACACTTTACCCTCAGCAGCCAATGTCTACCCCCGACAACTATAACATCCCGAGATTTGCCTTAGCGGGTTCCCAGGAAATCAGTAGCATCAGATCAAAACGTACAGATATTAATGTTTGATCATCTTCATCATTAAACTGTGACCTTACATGTCGCCAGTTGAAATGTTTACACTTTCACTTGCCAAATGTCGCCAGTTGAAATGTTTACACTTTCACTTGCCAACTGGTTTGGTTCAGACTTTCAGCAGTCAGGGAGTGGTATTTTGTACACTCACTGCATGGAATCTGTTCTGGCCGAAATTCCTCGGCATTCTTGTATGTCATTTACATGTTGCTGCCTTCAGATTCTTTCTACTTCCGATACTTGAGTAATTCAGTGTTGGAAGCTGTAAATCAGGAAAAGCTGTCGATAAGAAAAGAGGTGTATACATACCCCCACCCCTCCCCCCTTTTATAGGACTTTAAAGAAAGTGGTGTAGAACAGTTTTTGTTGACATCCCCATACCTGCTGCTTGGCCAACTTTTCATACTGCCATTCAGCACACCATAATGCAAATCATTGTACTTTATGGTCATCCATTTGGATGGAGACAAGGAGCTTGAAAGGAATGTGATGCAGTTGCAGGTTTGGTTTTTTGTTTTTTTTTCAATCCTTGAGTTTTTATGAATACAGATAAATCCTTACGTGAATTTTGAAATACAGTAATCTACTCTCTTCCAGAGAAGCTTCTTCACACGTCAAGTTAAAAGATTTAGGTTGCTTTCTTTTGGAATAAATAGGGCTGTTTTAAATAGAACAGATTTAAATTGAAATTGGACTGAAATCACTTCTTTTTTCTTAGTTGGCATCAAGAATTGATCATATAGACGGCAATTTTCAACGCAAGTAAAGTGGTTGCGATTCACCACCTGCAGGTTACAAACTACTATGAAAGTCGTTGAAAAATGAAGATAATGGAAAGCCTGTAATTTTGACCCTTGTCATGGTTGCCAGTGCCACTCAAAGAACAGTTTTGGAGTGAGTTGCACCGAGTTGCAAAATTTGAGACAAATTTTGCAATAGTTTTTGCGTCATTCTCCTTTTCGATCAAGGTAAGGTAAATAAAAAAGGGAAACCGAGAGTGTACGGGAGTGGGAACATTGGCCCACTCCCTTAATACATGTTACCTAATAAACTACCCCTGATCTAAATATTACAACCAGGTGGCCAAAAGATGCTAGCCCCGTCGTGGTGACCGGGGCCTGTGAAAACCATCCCTGAAAAATAGAAGGGCATGAGAACAAACTCACAAGCCCCCTCACTCCATACAACATCCATGCAACCGGTAGTGTGAACCGGTTCTTGCACCGTGGTTTGCTCCCCACAGGTGTCTTCCAAACCGAGAGTGGTCTCGGCCTTCAAATGAATGAAGTAGTATGTCCTCTCCTCCTGGAAAAGCTGGCACGCCGCTTCTACCACGTACACCTCTAAGATGAAGATAAAGAGGTGTTATTGGCCTTCGATAACGGTCTCTGGATGAGGGCCGAGGTTTTCTCTCTGGGGTTGGGAGCAGATTGACCGTAGTCTGTTGTGCTCCCAAGTGTTCCCCGCGGATAGACCTCCTAGTAATAAGAGACCAGGCATGACTTCTACCGCGCACGCCCCGCTTAACGGCTTTGTAACAGTTCTTTCCATTTTAGGCAAATGGACAGCCTGATGCCATTTTACACTTTTCAGTGCAGTGCAGGCACATAACGCATCCGTCAAATCCAAGTGATACCTAGCAAGGGATTAATTAATTTGCGTACGCAAAATTAATTAACCCCCTACCCTACCCGACCTGCATGGCCATGCAACTAACATAGGAAATCCTTGTAGCCAGATGGAGAGAGGCTGCTGAGAAGTTTTTTTTTCATGCTATCCTCGAACCATCCTTCCACTCGAGAATCAGTCCTCGAGACTCCTGCCTCTCGAGCACATCCACCCCTCGAATACCTCCAGCACTCGAGCACTCGAGCACTCGAATGCCTTCAGCACTCGAATACCTCATTCCAGCTACCCCTCGAACCACCCTTCGATCCTCGAACCACCATTCGAGGGTTATTCCAGCTACCCCTCGAACCATCCTTCAACCTCGAACCATCCTTCAACCTCGAACCATCCTTCAACCCTCGGACCACCTACCCCTCCAATCACCCTTTGAGGCTCGAACCGCCTACCCCTCAAACCCCCCTTCGAGCCTCGAACTACCTACCCCTCGAACTACCCTTCAAGACTCAAAACCCTACCCCTCGAACTACCCTTCAAGACTCAAAACCCCTACCCCTCGAACTACCTACCCTCGAGACTCCTTCCCCTCGAGACCCCTCGAACTACCCTTCGAGGCTCATTCATCGGACCCCGGGAACCACCCTTCAACCCTCGAACTACCTACCCCTCGAACCACCCTTTGAGGCTCGAACCACCTAAACCCTCGAACCACCCTTCGAGTCTCAAACCACCTGCCCCTGGAACCCATTTTTCCAGCGCTAGTAGGTGGCCGGAAACTGGGCAAAATTCCCAGAAATGAGTAAATTTTGAAGATTGTGCTCCTCCTTTCGTCTTGCTCTGGAAATTCTCACGAGATTGATAAACGAAGACAACACTTTGGGTATACTATCATTAGTGATTCCGGTTAAAAATCAATCCACCATGGCCGACCGCCGAAGGACCAAATCGGCTAGATTCAACCAACACACAGCAGAACATCTCCTAACATCAATCTTTGATCTGACCAGCCCCAAAGCATGTACTTCATCCAGCAATAACATTCCAACACCCCAAATCTAGATTTCCGTATGAATGCTCATGGTAGAGTAAAAATAAATCCATGTTCTCAGCTTAGAACATAGCCTATCGTTGTAAATACCAATTAAATCAAGTAAACAAAGCTGAGCAATGTCCGGGATCTAAGCACAAGCGAGGCTGGGTGGTTGGATCTGGACACAAGCAAGGCCGGGCGGACTGGCCGGGGTTTGAACACTTGCAAGGCCAGAAGTTGCCCAGGTTTTGAACACAAGCAAGGCCGGAAAGTGACCGTTATCTGTGCACTAGCAAGGCCGAAAAGTGACCGTTATCTGTGCACTAGCAAGGCCGAAAAGTGACCGTTATCTATGCACTAGCAAGGCCGGAAAGTGACCGTTATCTGTGCACTAGCAAGGCCGGATGACAAGACCGAGATTTGAACACAAGCTAGGTCGGTAGGGTGCCCGGGGTTTGGACACAAGTTTACCCGAATCAATTAGGAACTCACCCGAGTACTAACACTCTCTATGCCTAAAAACCCATCATTAATCCTAATCTCCCATGAATTCAAATTGCTATCCTCTTTCACCAGAATTTAGCTTATAAAACTGCACAGATTCTTCATAAGCCTCCTCATCTAACCTCACCAATCCAACCCAGAATTTCCAAAAAGAACTCCATAAAAACAGAGTTCTACACAAAACAGAGTTCTACATTCCACATAGACTCTACACTAAATACTTCTACACTAAATCATATACATCCACACAAAACAGTGTTGTTCAGCACAAAACAGAGACGCCATATGTGAAACAATCCCTACGGAGTGATCCTAAACATCCACACCTCACACCAATCCGCACAAATTGAACACAAGAAAACTACAAGTGATTTTCCATAATCTGGCCAGTTTCGCATCAATCCGCACAAAATCAGAAAACAAATCCCACCAATATGCAAAAAATAAACATAGTTCTTCCACACGATTCCGCTCCGCACAGAGTTGAACAAAATCCACACATAGTACACAAATCCACACCATCACAGCCCATATTTTTCCAAAAAACACCATAGACCACATACGAATCCTTTAACCACAGTAGATCTACCAACGAGAGGTGAAAGCTTACTTGGGACAATGGTAGATTGTATTCCGCGGTCGCCAAATCCGTCAATGTCCTCCTCCGTTGGGTGCGTAAGTGTTCATCCAAAAACAGATCTGGAAAATCGTCTTTGTCTTCTTCTAGAAAGCTCCACTCTTCAAGACCGGTGGGCAGGTCTTCTTCCAAGAAGACCCATCGTGAAGCTATGGGTCTTCAAAATCCAAGTTCTAAAAGTCCGTTATTCGAACTTCAAGAACCCAAAAGCTCCAAACTTGAAGACCGAAAAGCAAGCTTTCTTCCCAGAAAACCCATAAAGAAGCTATGGGTTTTCGAAATCCAAGATCGAAATGCAGATCTTCCTCCAAAAGTTCACAAACTTCAAAGCGGGAAAAGGAACCCAGATCTAGTTTTTGTGACTTCAGAAATGGGAGCAATTCATATATGAAAAGATGCTCGGTGATGAGCCCAACATTAATGTCGGACTCCTCTCCGGAGGAGATGAGCAGCGGAAGAGAAACCAGGGGAAAATTTACCACAATGAGCAGTGGCAGGGTTGCGCCCTTATTTTTGCCTTAGAGCATTTTCCTCTTTTATTCGTCACTCTCCTTTTGGTTGATTGGATGTCGGTCTCTTATCAGTTCTGGTTTCGGTTTAATTGGCATCGGTCTTCGGGTCGGGTTTTGGCTCAATCGACGTTGGTCATCTTTCGGACTCAGTTTTGGTCAAACTTTTTACCTCATTTAAAAAAAAGAAGAGGTTAAAAGTGACTTTTTACCTAGGTCGTAAATCGAGATAAAAGGAACACTTTTTACTGGAACTCATTTTATCTCAGTTCGCCAGGGGTAAAAACCCTTGAATAACCGATGTAAAAGATCTTATTTCTTACTCCCTCTGGTTTTCTAACATTGGCTCCATTTGACTGTAAAATTTTTCAAGGCATGTTTGACCATTAATAACTTTAGTTTCATATAATAACAGACGTCATGTAAGGTGTCTTTGGATTCTTCTTAACACAGTTTCTAGAAAGTAAAATTTTATAGTCCGTTATTCTATGAAATTAAATTTATCGGTCAAACATGCCTTGAAAAATTTTCAGAAAAAGGGAGCCATTTTTAAGAAACCAGAGGGAGTATATTAACAACTTCTTATAGTGACAACTTTTACTCGATGGGTATTTCAATGTCTTATTGTGGCATGTTTCTGACTTAACGGGGGTGCCTACACACTTGGTAGTACATCACCTCAACATTGACATCCCGATCAAGCAAATCAAACAGAAGAGTTTTTTCTCCCAAAAGGGGGGCAACTATCAAAGAGGAAGTGAAAAAAAGCTGTTCAAAGCGGACGTGATTGAAGAATTGGTCTACCCAGAGTGGTTGGCCAATCCGATCATGGTCAAAAGTACGATGAAGGATGGAGAATGTGCATCAATATCACCGACTCAAACAAGTGCAACCGAAAGATAGCTATCTGTTTAATCAGCTTCTCGAATCCATCACTAGGTACACAAAGATTACCGCTAGATCCTGATAGCGGAGGAAGATATGGAGAAGATTTTGTTCATCAGCAATGCAAGAACATTCTATGACAAGAAAACGTCATTCGGGCTCAAGAATGGTGGAGCCATGCACCAATGTCTAGTGGACAAATTATTCAAGGAACAACTCTGCAGAATCACTGATCTCAACGTAGATGATATGGTTGTAGACAGCAAGAGCTATGCATAATTTATGATCGGCTTGAAGATGACGTTCAAGCGACTTCAGAGTTCAAACTTGAAGTTCAATCCTTCAAAGTGCACCATCGCTATTGGGGGAAGGGAAGTTCTTGGGTTTTATGGTATCCAATAGGGGAATAGAAGTCAATCAAGAGAAAGTCAGTGTCATCCTTAAGCTGATTCCTATCAAAATGGGCTGAGAAGCATCTCTCCTTCTTTTAAATATTGAAGAAAGCAAAGAAATTCGAATGGAGAGAAGAATGTGAAGCCATTTTTCAACAACAAAAGGAACACCTCCACTCCCTGCCAACTGTCATGAAATTGGAAGAAGGAGAAGGTGGAACCTGTATGTATCAGCATCGCCAAAATCTATTAGTGCAATGCTAATTAAGAAAAAGGATCGGCCGCAGTACCCTATCTACCCTGTCAACAGAGATTTGTATTGACCAAAGACACAAAACACCACGTTGGATCGATTAATCCTAGCACTAGTGTATGCGGCCCGATGCCTGCTGCCTTACTTCCAAGCTCATAAAATTGTGCTACTGACCAATCATCTGATCTGCTAGGCACTTCTTAAACCTAAATCCTATAGTAGAATGATGAAATGGACAATCGAACTAAGCGAGCATGATATTCAGCATAGTCCAAGAGAAACAATTAAGGGTCGAGCCCTAGCAAATTTTATAGTAGAAACCATAGAGAACATTTCAGAAGAACCCGTCATCGGAGACAATCAAAGGTGCTAGCTCTACGTAGACGGTTCATCCCACGCTAGAAGAAGTGGAGCAGGAATCCTCTTGACTAATCCGAACGGTAAATGTTTTTTGTATGCCCTACATTTGACTTTCGAATCACTGACAATGAAGCGGAATAAGAAATATTTGATCACATGCTTGAGATTGGTCAAGAATATGACAGTACAACATTTGGAGATATTTAGTGACTTATAAACCATGGTTTAGCAAGTTAAGGGGAAGTACGAGGCTAGAGAGTTATTAATGAAAGAGAAAAGTGCTTTTATAACCATACCTACTTTACATAAGTGCCAATGTAACTTTTTTTTAATTGAAAGTGCATATATAACCTTAGATAATTAGTGTAAGTGCAAACGTACTCATTCCGGCCTAATAAGGCCGGAATTGGGTAAAAAGCTAATTTTACCCCTCTGAAAATAAAACAAAAAATAAAATAAAAAAGAATTTACTATTATACCCCCATTCTCCTTCTCCTAAATCCTAACCCTAATTTCTTCTTCCTTCTTGGTCACCACTCAACACTTGAATGGTTTGGTCGCCGCTGGGATGAGATTGCCGGAATTGGGGATGCCATTGTTGTGGGGTGAAAGTCTGGCGTCCTTAAAATCCTTTTCACCTCTCTCGTAATCTCCGCGAAAGTATAGAAAAGTTCCAAAACGAGGTTCGTCCGTGAAGGGGAGGGGGGGGGGGGTCAGCGTGGCGGCGAGGGGAGGGAAATGGGCCAGCGGCGAGGCTTCGCCGGAGAAGGGGGATGATGTCGGAGATGGGAATCTGCGGGCGGTTGAAGAGACAGCCCTTCTGGATGTAGTGGTAGAAGAGCATATTGAGGTCAGAATCGAAGAAGTTGAGATTTTCCATGGCAGAAGTGTGGGAAGGTAGACCGTGGTTATAGAGACCAGAATTGGGGACGCCATTGCTGAGCTCTTTTCTTATCGTTTCAGCTATTTTTTACTCTTCGTCTCCAAACAATAAAACTAAAAAATGGATGCCTAATTCTTAATCGAGAAGGCTATGACTTTGGGGGCACTGATATTTGACTTGAATTTGTTGAACTAGAGATCAAGAAAAAAAGTTGAGATTGGCGATGGTGGCAGATCGATGGAGCAACTGTTGTTGTGGGGCGGCAAAAATAGTCTTTAAAATTTTGTTTTTGGCCTAAAGGGCATTTTAGTCATTTTCATCCGATCAATGGCTGAAAATGGCAAGTCAATGCCGGAATATACTCTGGAGGATTATATTAGCACTTTCATTAGTTCGGATTGTTTTTGCACTAAAAAAATATTTGAGAGTAATATTGGTATATAAAAAAAGAACTCAGCTACACGTATGATGTTCATACTTCGGAGGCATAAAAACAGAGGTGGTCCTAGGCAGTGGACAGCAGGGGAGAAAGACCTGACCAGGTTTCCTAGTGAGTTCTTCTCACAGGATGAGGCTTGTCATACTTGCTAGAGGTTAAACTTACTCAAATACAACCCTGTCACAATAATAAAGAAAGGAGCAGCAAAGTATGTTGAACATTCAGTTACATGCAGCAATAGGAAACACATCAAGTTCATCCAATTTCGTGCATTTGCAATGACTACACTGATGATATGGTGCTGCCTTTGGAGTGTGGCATTGGACAATTGCACCGCAGGAATTTCCACCGAGGATTGTCTTCCATTAGAACTATGGTTAGTACCAATTGAAACAATCACGAGACCATTAAAAAATATAAGGCCCTCCTCCCATGCCGGTCCAGTAACTGCTAAACCTAAACCCACTGCAACACCTGTTAGCCTGAACTTCATGCAACTCAATAGATATGCATCAAGAAAAGCACATTAAGATGCCTGAAACAAAAACTGATATTGTTCAGCCTCAGACATCCTCCGCAACCTTGGTAAACATAATATTTGCTTGGAAGAGAAACTAAAATGCATACTTCTAAACAGTTTTGTTCTTTGCAACTAAATGACAAATTGCTCTAACTATTTTACAAGCATAGGTAAATGGGGGGAGAAACCATTGATGAAAAGAAAAGGAATTCTGACAAACCTCAATCTCCTCATTTCTTGTGCTTTTTTACCGAATTCCAAAAGGCAGGAAAATATTTTACTGCAACATTTTGACAACCAAAAAAGTGAACGAAATTTTTGCAATCCTTCTCTCCACCTTCACTGTCTGAGGCATTTAATTGGCTCAGATAAGTTTTCCCTCTATATATGTAAGAGAGCTGCTGGCATAAGAGTACAAGTAGACCAATACCCACGGACACACTGGCAATGAACAAGTAAACCAGAACAATGCCTCTTGGAGTCAACAAGACCGCAGATCTGAGCAAGGAAAATATAGTCTCTTTCAAGAAGCCAAAGGCCAATACATAAGAAGTCACTCTGTCTAAGGGTTGACCAGCCATGTGCTCAGCTGGTGGCAAAATATGAAGTGCTGCATAAGCAGTTAATACTGAGGCATACACTGTGCTAGTTGCTGCTGACATAAGAAATATGATGAAGCAACGATGATTACCTGCACCAACACAATTCCCAATCTGCAGACAGAGGGTAAATAGCTCAAATTTGATCATTGAATATGGTCAGACTATTTCATAGTAACAAATCAGAAACTGTCCACAAGTCTTGTTTTTATTAATCACTGCCCCTAGTTAGAAAATGAAAGCTTTCATATTTCACTAAACACCCCTCTGCTTGAACTTTAGCCTAATCACAAACTAAACTTTATTTGCTTCATTATGGATGCATAATATCACACATAATACTGCTGGGAAAAATTATACAGAGAAAAATCTGCGTCAGAATACATTATCGAAGGCTTTCAGAAGTCGATGACTTTCAAGTATAATTGCTAATTCCCTATTAATACTTTTGGGTATTGTTCTAGGATTTTATATTTTTATCCAGACAACTTGATGTCTATCTTGTCAAAACATTTAATTGGTGCTTTGACAGATGAATATGGTTTATTTAGACATTAAGACAAATCTTCAGGGCTTTCCATAATTTACCCTAAGTAATAACACAACAATCAGAGCCCAAAGACTATTTACAATATTACACCACAAATCATAAGGCTCCATCAGCAGTGTAACAGCAGTAATAAGAGAAATCATCGGACTAATCAGAAATTGTTGTCCCTTGCATTAAAACAAACAAATATGTCAGGACATTTACAAAAATACATGCTTCCACATAATGCAAAATACATAAAGGAGGAGATGAAAAGAAATTGGGAGGGGAAAATAAATGAATAGAAATAACAGTGATGTATGGAGGACTTAAATAATCATATTTAGACGATTAAGACTCACAAATCAAATATAAATTAATCAAATGTGTTATATCAACATTGAGAAATGTAAAGTCACATAAACAAAACAAGAAGAAAGCTCCCTAATGAAAATGGTACTGTATGGAATCTATGTATGTTATGCAGAGATAGAACAAGCATAGCCTTCGATGCATATACTTTGAATCAATAACTTACAGCTTCTAATACATGCTCCATTTTTGCTCATTTGAACACTAACCAACTGTTAAGAGTTCTTCAAGGCATAGTAATGTAATTATTGCATCTTAAGTCCATCAGTAGCACCCCTTGTACTTTAAAAACCAGTATTTTTAGACAAAATTCAGAAGTCTAGACCCAGGGAAGTACAGTTACAATTCTCTCAATTCTAAAGCATCAAAGCAAAAAGCAGTTCACTAATGGAATAAGAATTTACATATTATCTGTCAAGTTTGGGAATGATGAATGGTACTTACAAATGGGCAATGATGATCCATGTCCAATACACACATTCCGCATGAACGGCAATGGTGTGTCCTCAATGACTTTGGCATTGAACAGTAAAGACAAAAAGTATAGTTTTTAAGTCCCCCTTTGCCTACAGCTGGGTAGCTACCCCATAATATCCTCGGTGGGGCACCAGGAGATACGAATGATGCGGTGCTAAATGAAGATAATGTAGCTATCGACAATATCAATGTTATTGTAGAGTGAAATATCCCACAGAAAATACTGATGGAGAATACAACAGGATAGACTGCCCAAATGCCACCACCTGCACTAACATGAAATCAATTACATAAAAAAAATTACCACCCGTAAAGAAATATAGAAACATACATATCCAAACAGTGTTATTCAAATCCATCCCAATTCCCAAATACCCATTAGTGCAAGATAATACAGTTTCTACAAGTAGGCAAGCTAGCTACTAATACATATAAAAAACAAACTTGAATGTTAGGTTAGTTGAGGCATAGTTTAGCAGCTTACATATTATAAAAAGCATGAAGATTAGGACGAGCACCACAAAACATCTATCTCGCAAACGTCTCCACTTGTAATATCGGTTATCTGATTTCGCTGAGTTTCTGTTAGTTATTGCTCCACACCAGCCACACTTGAAAACAGGTGCATCAGGGGGAACTAGAAGACTGATCCCACAGCCCCAACAGGTTGCATCATGATCCTCCTCAATATAAGTTATGTGATAATCCTAGAAGCAATTATCCGATTGAGCACTAATGCAATAGTTCATACAGAAATACAACCCCACTTCAAGTTGCAACATTTATTTATTTTCATTTGACTCGAAAAATGTTTGATCATTAATAACTTTAATTATCGTAGGAACAATAAAAAATGATGAAAAGTTGATATTTGAAATATAGTTGTTACTACGAGTCCAGATTCCAATAAGATATCATGTACAATATTTTGACCTGATTTTGACTTAATGAACAGGCAGCTTGAGACAGGTAGTATCACAATTTGCAAAGCAGCACTAAATCTTGTACAAAGAAACTTATTTACTCTGCACTCTGAATGAAACAACCAGATTAACACCCTGTGTATCGACATCATCTTAAACTGAAAACTCAAGCCAATTATGAATAAACAGGATAATTGCAAAGATATTACTAGGAGAAAGAGATAGTGAAACCTGAGGAGAGGCGTCGTTTGAAGTGGAAGCGGAGGCCGTTAACTCCATGCTCACACCCTACCAAACTGCGATTCAGCAATACAGCCGATTCGTTTTCATGGATTTGGGAACAAGGATTTTTACGCCTGAAGAATGAATATTTGGATCATAATCGGGTCGGATCGGTCAGGCCTTGGCCGGTCAGGTACCTTTTTTCTTTTTCTTTTTTTTATTTACCATACAAAAGGAGGAAATAAAGAGATGGTTACTAACTTACGAGGTCTTCTCACCGATGGTGAGACAGGTTTTTCAGCTATACACCTCCAATTTTTTTAATATTGACACTCTTTCCTTTTTAGTTTGATCTTTTAATATTGATAATTTCCTTTTTTATGAAATTAAGACTAATTTCATTCTTTCAATTTACTTTTTACTTTTCTCATTCAATATTAACCACTTACATTACTTTTCAATAAAAGGTGTGTCATCTCATTTGGTGCCAATATATCTAGACTAGAGGGAGTAGATAAAATACTGTATTTTTTAACTTATACAATAAAGTGGGGGAATTCTCCCGAGTAAGTATAGTTTTCGGAATCATTGTAGATAGCCCACCCTCTTAGAACACCAACAAGAAAGTTTTCGGGGAGAAAGTTCGGCTCTCTGTTGAAAGATATATTCCACATCAGTTTCTTACAAATGATAGTAACCAATAGGGTAAAATACTGATATGACCCTATATTTTGGAGATTTGTGATAATATGACCCTGTGAAGTTGAAAAATGCTATTGTAGCCCTGTGTTTTGCATCAGAAGTGCCGATATAACCCTATGGCACTATTCCGTCGTTGACTTTGTTGTTTTCGGCATTGACCAAATACAAAAATACCCCTAACCTTCAAATTACAAATTTATTGACTAAAATAACTTAGGTTCTTCTTCTTCTCCATATCCACCTCCGCCACTGCTTCGCCACCTCCATTGCCGCTCTGTCACCGGCGGCAGCCAAAATTTAGAAATGAGCCACCAACACCACTGCCAGCAGACCACAGCTAACAACGACTGCACCTCCGCCGCTGCTCCGCCACCGCTTTGCCACTAGAATCTGGAAACGAGCCACCAACGCAACCGCCAGCCAACAACGACTAAACCTCTGTCGTTGCTCTGCCACCGCTCCGCCACCAGAATTTGGAAATGAGCCACCAATAGATCTGGAGATTCCAGCAAACCACAACCAAAAATGCCGCCGCTTCGCCACTGGAATCTGGAAATGAGCCACCAACAGATCTGGCGATTCCACCCAACACCACTGCCACCATCTCCTCTCCAGACCTAGTACCACCGCCACAATTAAAACAACAAATCCATCCCAAATCCATCCAAATACAATGAATAGAAAGGATTTGTACTTACCTTTGATGGATTCCGATTGAGAGAGCGATTGGAATGAGGTTCTATGGCAAAAGAGAGACCTCCTCTGCTCTCTCGCCCATCGCCATCCTCGGCCACCTCTACACCCCGTTGACCTCCTCGATTCAGCGGCGACACCATCTTTGCCAGCCTCGCTAACACCATCGATGCCGCTGAGTCCATCTTCCACACTGTAGCACCAGTTCTGCATCGCCGTAGCACCATCTCCGCATCGCCATAGCACCGGATCCCTCCCACCGTAGCACCGGTGGTCTGTAGATTCTCGGTGCCTTAGCTCAGTGGTGGTACTGTGGGATTGAAATAGGATGAAGAAAGTGGAGAAGGAAATTGAGCGGAGCGGAGAGAAGACAAAGAAAGTGGGGCAGGAAGATAGAAGGAAGAAAGTCTGCGGAGAGAAGACGAAGAAAGTGAAAATAATGGAAAATTGTTTAGGGTTAATAGACAAGAGGGCATAGCTGTCCTTTTACATTTTCTGATTTTTATTTCTTTTTAATTAGGGGTATAATAGTCAATTCAAAGCATTCCAGCCAAATTCAGGCTCCAGGGTCATATTAGCACATTCAAGCAAATCATAGGGTTACAATAGCACTTTCCAACTTCACAGGATCATATTAGCACAAACCACCAAAACATAGGGCTATATGGGCACTTTACTCTAACCAATATATAAGATCTTGGGTCACCTCCACATAGTGCCAATTGGTATTAAGATGGAAGCCCATGTCATGATCTTGAAGGGTAAAACAGTTTTTCTCAATAAAGACTAAGGCTTCAACGACTAACTACAACAGGAAGGGTAACTGTTAGAAATTACCAATTGTATTTTGATCATTTTGTGAGGTACTTATAGTTAATATTCAGCCATTCTTTCTCTCCTAATTCTAAAGGTTTACTAAGAAATTTTCTTTATGTTTCTTAGTTCATGACACTTGGAATCAGAGTGGGGTTTTTCCTCAGATTCAATGGCTGGTGATTGTGAAATGCATGTTAAGTTTCCATATTTTGGCAACAAGAACCCTGGAAATTGGGTGAAGAGATTCAATCTGCTATTTGAGGAAAATTCAACGGCAAAATCAAATAAAGTTATTGAGGAATTTCTGCACGATCAATTTGCACAATGGCTAGATATAATTCGGGTTTAAAAGGTACAATTTCTTGGGATAAGCTTTTAGATTTCTTGATTGGTTTCTATGCCTATGGTGAAAAAGGAAAAGAATGTGGAGCGGTAGTATCAGATGATTATGTGTTTTCAGAGGTGATGCGTCTCTTCACCCGATCCAAAACCCACATTCGATCTGCTAGCAGCGATTCATGACATGCAAAATAAAGTCCTCGGAGTGTTCTGGGGGAAAAAGCTCTGATGATAAAGTCAGTATGTTATCAGCCGATCAATCAATAATGCTTAGTCCAAAAGTAATGACATACCTTCCTATTTATACCTCCTGAACCGTAATTGTGGTTGCCTAATTCTTGATTTTTCTTTCTCCTTATTGTGAAGCCCAATTAGGTTGCTTGGTGTCCAACCTTAATGGGTTTCTTTTAGGCCTTCTTAAAGGTCGGGTTTGTGGCCCAACGAGGTCTCGATCTATCTCATAATCAAGAGCCCCTAGAAAATCCAAGTGATGTTCTGTTATCAAAGTGCCATGGCTTCGATCGGTCGCATCGAACCTCAACTTGCCTTCGATGAGCTTTGCTTCGAACGTGGCTATGATGCTTCGATAGTAGTTAGGGACTTGGTTTTCTTCGGGTAGTTTTTTATCTTCCCATGCCTTTTCTTTGAATTTCAAGAGGCGTGCGTGGATAAGAGGAGTGGGAAAACTAGGCGCGTGGGGACATTTCTTTTCACAACTTACCACGACTTGTTAGGATTCTCACTTTT
Organism: Rubia yunnanensis; assembly: GCA_037428765.1. Classification (NCBI taxonomy): domain Eukaryota; kingdom Viridiplantae; phylum Streptophyta; class Magnoliopsida; order Gentianales; family Rubiaceae; genus Rubia; species Rubia yunnanensis. Next base: position 22,491,872 of record CM075071.1, on the reverse strand, counting down.
CAAGGTAATTATTACCTGCCGCTGCTTCTCTTTCCTTTTTATTATCTTCTAAACCGCTACTTTCTCCATTTAAATTTATTTTTTCTTGCAGGTAAACTTATATCTTGAAAAGACTTCCTCTCGCTTTCCAACTCTCTCCGGTACTCAGCCCTCATTCTTGTTTTTCTTATGAGTAAGTTGTCACTGCCATGGCTTATTCTCATTTCAATCATTTATCATTGTTTAAGAATGTTTCCTCTCCTCTATCTCTCCCCAAATCCTTATCTCTCTCAAATTCTAGGAGCCGGGTTGAATCTCGAAATAATTTAATTAGAGAGAACTGCCTCAGAGAATGTTGAATCTCATCCTCTGCACAGTGTTACTGAGTCAGGTGGAATTCCAGCCGACTCAAATAACTCAGTGACGAGTCACCGGAGAGAGAATTTTATGGAATCTGGCGGCCCTGTTGTGAGTGACGATGGGGAGGTGAGAGTGCTTCCGATAAGTAGGGATGTGACTCGTAATTCATTTGGCCAACCCACCCCCAATCTTGAAGAAGTACCATTTAGGGTTAGTGAGGTGAAGAAGGTAATTTCCTATGCCTCTTTGAAGAGGAAATTCAATGTTCATAAACGTCATCCTGTAATGGATTGATCAAGCAGGGAAAGCTCAGATTCAGAGCCTATTATTCCTAGAAAACTAGAGAAAATCATCGATGAGATCCTACCGGAGAATTCCCTTAGATGCCAAGCTTAAGGTTCAAGAAGAAGACGAGTCTCCTTCAGGAGATCAATAACATATAGCCGCCATATTCGATCCGGTTTGAGCTTTCCATTCCCACCCCTCTTTCTGACTAATCTAATGGAAGAGTTCAAAGTGAACTTGGGCCAACTCCATCCGAACGTGATTGTCATAATAATGGCTTTCATGGTTCGATGCAAGGATGTTGGGGTTGTCCCCCGTTATAAACTATTTATAGCGTCATATACCTTACACTTTAACCGGGACATTCGGGGAACGTTCACTTTGTATAATAAGACTTCTGATGTGCGGTTCATCATTCCACTTTTGAACAATAAGGGTTAGCATCAAAAGGCATTCACCTTTGACTATTCTTGGGCCTATCGAACCCTTCATTAGAACTCCAAAGTGAAAGTTGAGTCAGGAAGCAGGGAGGGCATTCGATCCCCGATCATATGTGTGAGGAAGTAGCACTCCTCCAGTGTCCCGAGGCTTTGGATGCCAAACTGTATCATCCCAAGGTGATGGGAGCAAAGTCCTTTTCCTGGCCAGAATGGTTATATGATGAGATTTATACCTCGGAGACCCATAGAACTTCAACAATGTCTCTGAAGACCCAGATTTCACCATTTGCCCCAAAAGTAGCAAGAAGAGAGAAGAACTTGTAGAAGTGTCCTCTCATTTGTAGGGCGACTCCGAGGAAAGATAAATAACTGCCCTAGATACCTCAAAAGGTTTTGGGGCTAACATTTTAAAGATTTTTTTTCTTGATCCAGTTATCAAAGATCTCAACTTGTCAAAATCCTTCGGGTACCTGGGAGAGGCCGGTGGAGACCTCTCTGTAAGTTTTTAATACATTCGTTTAATCATTCCCCGAGACTAGCTGCTTATTTGATGATTTCTATGATACAGGTCCTTGTAGCCATAGAATCCAGCATGTGCTTTTTGGGCATTTTTTCTGTTTGTGTGGCTTCTCTGCTCAGGGGCCCACTCGAGGCAGTCGCAGAAGTTGTCTGACAGGAGGAGTGCTCCCAGCTCAACGAAGAGCGATCTAAGTTTGAGGATGAGCACTCAGCGCTCCAGTCAAAGTCAAAGATCCTGGACGAGAAGCTTGAGTTAGAGCGGAAGAAAATAAGGGATAAGGAGAAGAAGATGTTGAAGAAGTTCCAGACGGAAGGTCACCATGCTCTATTGGCTTGCTTTGCCACTAAACTGATGGGTTTTACCAAGCTTTATAAACTTTTCCTAGGGCTTTTGAATTCCTCAAAGCAGATGGGTTGCAACGAGCTGATAGGACATTTGATCCATCTGCTCCCTCCTGAGCATACCGAGGAGCTCCGGAAGTTCGTCGATGATAGGGCTAAAGAGCAAGTTCAATCTCATTGGAACGAGGCCCGCCCTGGGGGTATTCACTTCAAGATGCTTGACTTTATCAAAAAGTCAAATAAGTTTTTTACCGCCAAGGAGCTCCAAGCGATCAACCTCAAAGATCTTGGGAAACCTATATCGAGTAAGAACTCTCAACCCACCAGCTCTTCGAAGAGTGAGGATGATTTGTCCTCTCCTTCTTAAGAGAAGATTGGCGAGGCTGCAGCTGCTGAGAACCCCCATAGTGTAGGTCCCAAGAATGTATGAACTCTTTTACCTTTGATTGTACTTTCATGGACGAGATAATGAATGAATTTAGTTTTGGGATTTTAATTGTTTGTCTTTCGCCGTAGTGCCCTTCTTTGAGAAATGAGCTGGAGATAACTAAACAGGAGCTGGTGGCGGTTTGGGCTATGCTATCGGAAGCTTGCAATGAAATGACTCGACTTACCCAAGATTTATTTGTGACAAATAAGGAGTTACAGTCTTGGCGCGATAATAGCCATCCCTCGATTTGAAAGCTTCTCAAAGAGGCAAGAAAATATCCAATCTCTAGTCGTACCGATGCAGCTCTTGTTGTTATTTATGAAGCTTGCAAACCCAATGAGATGTTACACCAGGAGGTTCTTCATGAGATGCTGAAGGAGTATCCTAATCTGGCTCATTGCCTCACCAATGCTAGGCGATATCGCGCCTTAATTAGAGAGAAAAGTGTTGACCATCATCAGGAAGAAGCTGTAAAATACAAGGCCCAACTCGATAAAATGGTCACACAAAACTCTAGCCTCAAAATAGGAATATCTCAACTTAAGAAGACTATCGAGGATAATGTTTAACTCTGTGGGGCAACTAAGAATTCCCAACTTCAAGGTCAAGTGGCCGAGCATACCTCTACCCTTTTAGACTTCTCTAACAGCGATCGAGCGTATGGCTTATCGTATGACATTCTTAATTTGGGTCTTATCGATAACATCCCCAATTTCTTTACGAAATCGAGAAATCCATGATGAACTAGGGCTTAGACAGAGATCCTGATCACATTGCGGTCTTTGACGCTATCCACAAATGGCTTGTTTGTGTCCATCCTGCAGCTTCTAACAACCATCAAGTCACCCAAAAGAAATGCTCGACAGGGTTTTCCAAGAAGAGGTGTAGGAGTGTTCAAACCAAGAATCCTTTTGGCACTACTATTGGTACTCGCACTAAAAGGTTACTAGAAGGGCCGACCACTGTTAGTGCTCGTCCACCTGTTAAGAGAAACACCACTATGGAAATGAGCGTGGGTGTTGGTACTCGATCCCAGAAACTTAACGTCCCCCCTGCTCCCCCAGTTAACTATGGTGCGATCGAATGTGGTTCTCAGCTTCAGGGTTATAACAATAGGGAGGCTTTGCAATCTAAGGACTTAGTTCCGTGTCGAAGGCATACCACTCAGGCTCCTGAGGCCATTGAAGGTGAAGGCAACCGTTTAATCGAAATGGCTACAAGCATAAAGCCCAAAAAATTCCGTGGTCTGAGTAAACGCTTGCCTTTGTTGCTCTGATGTAATATCTGATTTGTATAAGTGAATAATGCATTGTAACTTCAATGTAGCCTTCAAAAAGTAAACTATTGAACTTTAGCTTGTCTTTATTTGTTATCATTCATACTTTGCTTTTATAGGGAAAGTAAATTTTGACGAATTTGATCTGAGTGACACAAGTTGTTTCGTCGAATCCTAAATTTATTAACGTGAACAACACATCTTATCGAACTTGTCTTTATTCATACCAGCAAATTCAGACTTGGTCTCATTAACGCAAGAATATTTTAGACTTGGTTTTATTGACGCAAGAATATTCAGACTTGGTCTTATTGAAGCAAGAATATTTTAGACTTGGTCATATCGATACAAGAATAGTCAGACTTGGTCATATTGATGAAAGAATATTTTAGACTTGGTTATATCGACACAAGAATAGGCATACTTGGTCTTACCGAAGTAAGATTATTTTAGACTTGGTCGTAGCGACACAAGAATAGTCAGACTTGGTCGTATCGATGCAAGAATATTTCATACTTGGTCGTATCGACACAAGGATACTCATACTTGGTCTTATCGACACAAGAATGTTTTAGGCTTGGTCGTATCGACACAAGGATAGTCAAACTTGGTCTTATCAATGCAAGAATGTTCCTGACTTCGTCGTATTGACACAAGAATAGTCAGACATAGTCTTATCGACGCAAGAATATTTCAGACTTGATAACTGGCTATAAAACGACCAAGGTGATTTCATTTAACGAGCCCATGCCAGAACCATACAAAATCAGGCCACAAGGGCGAGCTACTGATCAAAATTGGTGGTATCGACGAAGGTTGTCAATGTTCCATCTTTGAGGTATCCGTGTTCCATTTATTTCTTCTAGAACATAACTTCCTCGGGGGTGCATTTCCATCACTTTGTACGTCTCTTCCCAATTGGGAGCCAGCTTTCCCTCTGGTTTCTGCCTACTCTTCTCATTACTCCTCATGACTAGGTCTCCTGCCTTGAATTGCACCTTCTTAACCCTTCAATCATGGTATCGCCTTACTCCTTCCTTCACCTTGGCCTTGTGAATAACTGCTAATGCTTGACCCTCCTCTGCCAGGTCTAGGTCGAGACTTTGGTTATCATCGTTGCCCAATCCATTGCTTGTCTCTACCCTTGGGCTTAGTAAGCCAATTTCTGCCGGTATGAAGGCCTCCGCTCCATAAACCAAGCTATACGGTGTTTCTCCAATGGCAGAAGATGGGGTTGTCCTGTATGACCACAATATGCTCGTGAGTTTGTTCACCCAATTGTCTGTTGCACCTTTGAGCCTCTTCTTAATCCTATTAACAAGGGTTAAGTTAGTAACTTCTACTTGGCCATTTGCATGCGGGTGGTAGACCCCTGAAAATTTAATTGAATCTTGAATTCTTCACGCCAGCTTTTGAAAGGATCATTGGTAAATTGCATGCCATTGTCAGATACTATGATCCTTAGGATTTCGAATCAGAAAGGGATGTTCCTCTAATAAAATGAGACGATTGACTTCCCCTTTATATTCTCCAAGGGCTCGACTTTGACCCACTTAGTAAAATAGTCAGCAGCTAATAGCAAGTACATAAGTCTGCCAGGTGCTTCCAGGAATGGACTGACCAATTCGATTCCCCACTTGTCGAAGGACCAAGTATTGTGTATGCTGATAAGCTCTGTCTGGGGTATATGGATCATTAGTGCATACCTCTGGCACTAGTGGCAAGCTTAGGGTGTATCAATTGGAATCTTCAAACATAGTCGGCTAAAAAATATCCTGCTAAGAGCATTCTTCTAGCTACTGAACGAGCCCCCTGGTGACTGCCACATATTTCTTCATGAATTTACCTTATCAAGTAATTTGCATCCAATGGTGATACACATCAAAGCAAGGGTTGTAAATAACCCCTACAATATAACTGTCCGTCATGTATAACGTACCTAGGTGCCACGAGGTGAACCTTTCTTGCCTGGGAGGGTTCGTTGGGAAGAGTTCCCTCCTGCAAATACCTAATGATAGGAATCATCCAAGTTTCTTCTTCATCGATCACCATTACTATCGAATCTCCGATACTTCAGTTGTATAGTTCTTCGAATGGAATATATTTTTGTAACAATCTTCCCAAGTCAGAAGAGGCCAGCTTGATGAGGGCATCCACCTTTTGGTTATTCTCTCGAGGTATCTGTGTTAGAGTGCACGAATGGAAGTACTTCAACATAGGATTTATCAACTCCAATTACTGTTGCAGGTTAGGCTCCCTGGCTTCATATTCCCCTTTAACACGCTGAACCACAATATGTGAATCACTAAACACATCCATAATTTCAACTTTCATTTCTTTAGCAAAACGTAGCCCGGTAATCAAGGCTTCATATTTGGCTTGATTATCCGTAGCCTAAAAGTGCAGCGCATACGGATAATCGATGCCATCGGGACTAGTCAGCAACCCCCCCCCAGCTCCATTACCTTTGGAATGCGAAGATCTATCAACAAAAAATTTCCATGACTTACCTCTCTCAACACCCTCCCCCACATCGATCACTTCTGTCGTCTCCACAATAAAATCAGTAAAGGTCTGGCCTTTGATCACAGTTCTGGGTTGAAACTGGATGTCGTGTTTACCTAACTCCACAGCCCATTTCATCATCCTTCTTAAAGCTTCTGGCTTAATGAGCACCTTTCTGATGGGGAAGCTCATTAGAACCACTATAGTCTGACCCTGGAAGTAAGGGCGCAATCTTTGAGCAGCATGGACCAGGGCCAGAATCAACCTCTCGAGGGAAGCATAGCGCGTTTCTGGGCCCTGTAACGCCCAACTCACAAAATATACAGGATACTGTTACTTTTCCATCTTCTTTATCAAGATGTCGCTAAGTGCAAGGGCAGAAGCAGAAATGTAAAGGTACAAAACTTCTCCCGAATCAGGTTTTACCAATGTTGGTAGAGTTCGAAGATGTTCCTTCAGAGCTACAAATGCCTTCTCACAGTCCTCTGTTCACTCAAACCTCCTAGCCCCTCACAAGACATCGAAGAAAGGTAAGAGCTTCTCGCCTCCCTTCAATAGAAAGCAACTCAGCTGTGCAAGGCACACAATTAGCCTCTGAACCTCCTTTACAGTCTTCAGACTCTTTATGTTCATCAAAGACTCCACCTTTTCAGGATTCATATCAATTTCTCTTTCTGATACCATGAATCCCAGAAACTGGCCAGCCCCCACTCCAATAATGCATTTGGCGGGATTTAACTTCAAATTTTCCTTTTGTAACTCAACGAACATCTCCCCCAAGTCTTTTAAGGACTGACCATAATCCTTGCTCTTCACTACCATATAATCCACATATACCTCCATATTCCTCCCAATTTGGTTTTTAAACAGCTTGTCTACTAGCCTTTGGTAGATTGCTCTAGCATTCTTGAAGCCAAATGGTATTTTTTTGTAACAAAGATGCCAACCTCCATTATGAGAGAAGTTTTTGCCTTGTCTTCTTCTGCCATTAGTATATGATGGTATCCCTTGTGCATGTCAAAGAAGTCCAGAACCCGGTATCTAGCTATTGCTTCTACGAGCCTATTGATTGAAGGAAGGGGGTAGCTGTCTTTTGGACAACATTTGTTCAAATAGGTGAAGTCGATACATATGCGCCATGCATCATCATGTTTTGGAACCATCACTACGTTAACGAGCACTCTAGGTAAAACACCTCTTCAATTATATCTGCCTCAAGGAGTTTTTCTACATATATCTTAATAGCCTCGACTTTCTCTGGTGCAAAAATTCTTCTTTTCTTCTTGATGGGCTTTATGGAGGGGTCGATATTCAATTTGTGAACAGCTAACTCCATGGGCACCCCGCCACATTTGCAGTGCCCCAAGAGAAAACATCAGGGTAAGGATTGAGCAAGGCCCACAACTTGCTTCTTACCGCCTCTAGCATCATCTTGACAACAATAATAACTCCCAAATCTTGATCTGGGATCTTCTTTTTGTCCGCTGGTTCGGAATTCCCATGGATAAATGCTACATTTCCCTCATTCTATCTTTACAGCCGCCAAGTTACAGTGTTTTGCTACCACTTGATCACCTCGAATGCAGGCTACCCCTTTATTCATTGGGAATTTCATCATTAGATGATACGATGCCATACTGCTCGATCCTGACACATTCACGACCTTCTAAGAATCACATTATAAGGGGAGTAAGCATCGTTGACCGCAAAGTTACAATATATTGTCACCTTTTTTCTCCATCCGTCATCCTAACCGGTAGGGAGACTTCACCGAGAGGGGTTATCATTTTTCTTGTGAATCCTGACAAATGGCATAGCAATTTCTTCAAATTACCTCGTCCAATATTCAACTGGTCAAAACAGCTAACGAACATAATCTCAACCCCACTTCCATCATTGATGAAAACCCTTTTAACCAACAAAGTTCGATCACCATTGAAATCACCATTGGATCTACACGAGGGGTCCGGTTAGGAACTGCGTCCGCTTCCAAAAATGTTATCATTTCGTTCGATCGAAATCTTTTATGGGATGGCTCACCAGTAGGAACACGCCTTGAGTCAGCTTTCATCACAGTATTCGAGGATCCTTCCCCAGTCACTCCATTAATAACATTTACCACCCTACGAATAACTGGATTCTCCTCATTCTGGTTAGGATTCTTCACAGGTTAATTTTAGTACACTTCTGGTCGATGCTCTTGCCTCCCAACTTGAGAGGTGCGGTCGACCCTGAGAGGGGGGGGAGTTCCTTTTGAAGGGTCGCTGGGAGGCCGTCGCCGTACCTCTCAAAGTTAATATATATAAGCCCTAAATGCTTACTATCTATAACTAAGTAGATAACGGCAAGTCGGGGTCGTCCACGGAGAAGAAGGATCTTCCTAAGCGTTTAGGCACAAAAGGTTGATATTATGCTAGGAGTAGATATATATACATACATATAAAAGCATGTAAATGGGGGGGTTTGGTTGGTTGGTGGTCATAAGTTATGAAATTAAAAAAGACAAGATAATTAGCAAAGTCAAGTAACTAGGATAATCATCAAACAAAACTAAGAAAAAGGGGTTTAAAACTACAAAAGATAAAGCCTTGGGGGCAATGGATATCCACTTCCAAACCAAATGTAGATCGTTGAACCATTCACTCATCCTATCACATTCATTACCTATGGGGAATGCTAATAGAATATCAGCATTCATTCCTTCTTAATCGTAATTTGCAAAGACAAACAACGACCATTTGCAAATCTCGTTGATGATCACCCTAGACAAACAACGACCATAGGGGTATTTCATTAACGACATTGTACACAAAGGACCATAGATTTGACAACAACAAGCTTTCTACCAAAGACATTGCCATTTAACCAAACATAGCATTCATTAGGCTTCAACCTAGAATAAACAACATTCAAGGTTCAACCTTTCATTGCATCTATAGGATAAATATGAGAACAATCCACATTAACATACTTATCTAGCAAGAATCACAACACATTATGCATAAGAAGTTCTAAGTTCATGTTCCTATATTTTCTTGCTAAGGAGCTAAGGAATTCGTCACTTTCCTAACACCCTAACACTTAAATCATGAAAACACTTCCTATTCTCAAACAACACATGGTATAAATGAAGTAAAACATAGCATTAAGAACACATGAATGCTAAATAACAAAGGCTTCAAGAATGAGTGAAACAATCTATTCACTACTTCCACTACTTGTTGTGAAGATAAATCTTCCATCCTTCTTAGATAGTAGTTTGTAAGAGTGAATTCGACATCTCTTGTCAAACCTCACCAATGACTCCCTTAGCCGAAACATGACTAAAAGTATCCCATTGATGGCATTGAGCACGAAGAATCAACAAGCTTGGTAACACTTATAAACACTACACCGTATTTAATAATTTAACCAATTCATGAATTTACACAAGATTAGTCAAGAACGATCGACATTCATAGACCTATCTCATTTGCTACCTAAAACAAACATGACAATGAGTTCAACATCATCACATTCATCTAGCAATTATCAACACACCAACATTATTAAGAAGCTATAACTCATGCTCTTGGATTCCACATTAAAAGATGGGAGAATTAGCTACTTTCTCCCAACCCTAACAAGTAATCATACAAGCAATTCATATACTCAAGCTTTCAACAACATCAATGCCATTAAAAATTCACATTCAAAGCTCAATAAATTCACAATAGCAAAAGCACTAAATAGATAGATATGGTTCTTACTACATAGATATGGAAGTTTCAATCCATTGTTCCCAGGATAAAACTAAGCTAGATAATTAAAAGACATTATTAACCTACAAAAACTAAGAAAAGAAAGAAAGAAAAACTAGGATTTGAACCCAAAAAAATCGCAGGAAGAAGAGTATGGATTCGTGTTCTGAAGAGGAGAGGATAAGGTGAGTATTTATAGTACAAAAATTGAAGAAGAATTTTTGGACATACTTTCGTCGCGAGTCGCGACGGTGCCCAGTTCATGCATTTTGATTTCTTTCTTCTTCTTATTTCATGCCCTTCTCTTCTCTTCAATTCTCTTCAATTCTTCAAGTCTTCAAAAGCTCAAATACAAGTTTTCAAATGTTCAAAGGTATTCTTCAAAGGCTTCAAAGTCTTTAAACAAATTTCCGTATCACACAAAATTCTCTAGAAAAGTAATAAAAGCGTAAAAGTCGCATTTAACCCTTCTTAGAGAATTTCAAGGCAAAATGCCACATTTAGAGGACAAAAGTGTACAAAAGTGAATCCTAAAAGTCCTAATATAACCGTATAAAATGGGCACATCAAACCTCCCCGCACTTAAACCTTACTCGCCCTCGAGTAAGAAAAGATTCAAGCACACGAAGGAATTCATATGTCCATATTCTAACTAATATTCCCCCAATCAAAGCCTCACAAAGCCTCACAAAAACTGTCAATATCATAAATCCCAAAATCAAAGCGCACATGAGAATTTTTCACACACACAACCCCAATTCCTAAATCTAACCAAACCTACCACTTATCAATTCACTACCCATAAAAACGTTTCAAAGTCCCGAATTGATATTCCCAAAGTCCAATGACACAAAATGAAGTTAAAACCATTTAGGTGGTTCAAGCACATACTCACTTCATACCAATATATCAACCAAAATCCAATGACACAAAATGAAGTTAAACCATATAGGAGGTTCAAACACATACTTCACCTAATGCCAATATATCAAAAAAAAAAGAAGTATAAAGGAATCAAGAATTTCATAACCATACTTCGTTTCCTAACCCGCTAAAATACCCAATCCCAAGAGGTCTCTAGATGTTGAGCTACTCGATCCATCCATATGACAACCGCTACCTTATGACTCCAATGCTGGAAAATGAGTGAAATCATAGCATTTTCCTTTTCTCTCTTTTTCTCACATTTTTCCTAGGAACCCTTTCGGGTTTTCATCCTAGCCACACATCATGTTTCTTTAGCTCACATCTCACCTTTTTCTGCACATTTAGCCTCTCATTTTTACCTAGATTACCCTTTCAGGTTTTTGACCTATCCGGGCCCCCAATATTGCCTAAGTTGCCCTCTCGAGTTTTCAACTTAGCAGGTTTTCTTTTTAAATATTTTTTTATTTTCTATTTTTTCTTTCTTTTTCTCATGTTTTTCCAATCAAAAGTAGCAAAAAGCATTCCAAATCAAGCTAGCATGCATTGAGTCCTCTAAACCCTCCCCGTACTTAAAACATTACATTACCCTCAATGTAAACATGTAAGGCAAGAACAATAAAAACTCAAGGCAAGAGGCAGAGTGACACTCGTTTCTTTGCGGAGTCGCCGGTGATATGGCGCAATCCCATGCACTTGTATAGCATCGGTCCTGTCATTGGTTTTGGAGCCGAAAGGGGGAGCAAAGATGCCGTAGAAGAACTCACCCCTCGAGTAAAACATTGCCTCCTTAGCGCCGTTTGATCAAGACTACACCACAGAGAACAACATCAAAATCACAAGTACATAAAAATTTGTAATACTAGGTTTAGCATAGAAAATTAATAACCATAGTATTCTCAAAGAACAACCCATCCACCCTGCAACCACCACTACAAGATTATCCATTAAAAATATCCAACATATATTGGCAAATATACAAGCATCATTATAGGATATGCAATTACAGTCAAAATGATGTAGTCGGTATACTACAATCAACAAAGGTACTATAAAGATGCAAGAATGTTCATATGTCAATATATGTAGAATGATGGGGGAATGAGCGGAGGTGAAATGGTGAGAGGCAGCGAAATGGAGAAGATTGAAGATTTAAAACAGAGCAGCACGCCCGTAGCGACTTGCAATGAAGCCATCGCGATTCGCGACGAGTAGGGAAGGTTTGGTCTCGAGGACCCTTTGGTTGTGACTCGCGACGGTCTCATCGCGACTCACGGAATGTGGAGGCCGGGAGTAGAATTTTAGCACAAAATTTCTGATCACGTTGTGACTCGCAACCTCTCTGTCGTGGCTCACGGAAAGCTGGCGCTGGGAATGTATTTTGCTCCCCTGTTTGTCGCGACTCGCGACGAAGCCATCATGACTCGCGATGACAGGATTTCCCAGCACTTAGAAAGAATTCATTCTTTTCTTACCAACATCCCAAGCTCTCTTCCCTCTCTTATGGATCTCATTTCTTCATTTCCTCCAATGCAATGCACTACACTTTGCTACAAAATCATCGAGAAACACACCATAAAAAAGAACAAGATTAAATAATAAACACTAAACAACAAAAACTAAAATATAGGCTGAATTTATTCATGTCGTCGGCACGACAAAGCTCCGTATATTTAGGTCATCGGCACGACCCTAATTTATCCATATGGAGAAGGCTTGAACCCCTTCACTATGAGCTTCCAAAAGTAGAGAGGTGGGGGTACAAAACTTCCAAGAGGAAAGTTTTGTTGAGGTGGAGATAGTTTAAAAGGAGTTGGGTGGTTAGGAGGCTTGGGGCAATCTTTCGGCTCCTCTCTTGTCTCCGTCAAAACTTCCAAAAATGATAGAGTTGGTTCACTAGGTGGGAGAAGAGGTGACGATGCTAATGAATGTAGCACAATCACCTCTTCTTCCATTTTTTTATCCTCAACAACGAACTCCTCATCCCCTTCGAACTCAAAGTCATTTCCAATGGTGACCTCACTCACCGAATCCTCGAGTTCGATTTGGGATGGTGTATTTTCAGAATCACGAGCTTCCATTCGGGCCAACACTTCTAACATACTCCTCACATGCCCCTCAATAGCCTCAACACTAGAGGAGAGCCGAGTGTCAGACTCCTCACTAGTAATGCGGTTCAAGGTTGCTATTGTATTCATGACTTCCTCACGTGTCAAACTTGAACTTCCTTGTCGGGCTTGGTTTTGGGGTATGGTATAAGGTGGTGATGGCCAACTATTTTGCTTGTATTGTTGGTTTTCTGGCTCATTCTCATACCACCAATCCGGACTACCACTCTATTCTGGATTGTAAGGATTGTTGTATGGATACCATTCTTGAGCTTCTTGCCCTTGAAAACCAACATCTCCTACCTCTTGGTAGCACTCTTCATAATATCCTTGGTTTTGGAAACCAAGGGTTTCTTCTCCCTCATAGTGCTCTTCCCACAACAAGTAGCAAGACTCGGTAGGATGGTCGTAATGACACATCCTACAAAACCTTGCTTGTTGAGCCTCTCTTCTCATCATGAGTTTCCTCAAGGTGAGACGCTCTATTAAAAAATGTATATATATTTTTTCTTTTTCAAAAGTCCGAAATCATATTGCAAGTGTTCTCGATAAAAACTCACCAAGAACTCAAGCAATATCTACTCCGAACAAAAACAACCACCAAGAAGTGAAAAATAAAAACAACTAGCTAATATGCAATAAAAAATGCCCAAACATTTAAAAATAAACGCCTCTTCCCTGGCAGCGGCGCCAAAATTTGGGAGGCCATCGCCGTACCTCTCAAAGTTAATATTTATAAGCCCTAAATGCTTACTATCTACAACTAAGTAGATAGCGGCAAGTTGGAGTCATCCACAGAGAAGATAGATCTTCCTAAGTGTTTAGGCACAAAAGGTTGATATTATGCTAGGAGTAGATATATATACATACATATAAAAGCATGTAAATGGGGGGGGGGGGTTTGGTTGGTTGGTGGTCCTAAGTTATGAAAGTAAAAAGACAAGATAATTAGCAAAGTCAAGTAACTAGGATAACCATCAAACAAAACTAATAAAAAGAGTTTTAAAACTACAGAAGATAAAGCCTTGGGGGCAATGGATATCCACTTCCAAACCAAATGTAGATCATTGAACCATTCACTCATCCTATCACATTCATTACCTATGGGGAATGCTATAGAAGATTAACATTCATTCCTTCTTAATAGTAATTTGCAAAGACGAACAACAACCATTTGTAAATCTCGTTGATGATCACCCTAGACAAACAACGACCATAGGGGTATTTCATCAACGACATTATAAACAAAGGACCATATATTTGACAACAACAAGCCTTCTACCAAAGATATAACCATTTAACCAAACATAGCATTCACTAGGCTAAACCTAGAACAAACTACATTAAAGGTTCAACCTTGCATTGAATCTATAGGATAAGTATGAGAACAATCCACATTAACATACTTATCTAGAAAAAATCACATCACATTATGCGCAAGAAGTTCTAAGTTCATGTTCCTAGATATTCTTGCAAAGGAGGTAAGGAATTCGTCACTTTCCTAACTCCCTAACTCCCTAACACTTCAATCATACAAACACTTCCTATTCTCAAACAACATATGGCATAAATGAAGAAAAACATAGCTTAAAGAACACATGAATGCTAAATAACAAAGGCTTCAAGAACGAGTGAAACAATCTATTCACTACTTCCACTAATCATGCATTTAAACAAGATTAGCCAAGAACAATCGACATTCATTGACTTCTCCCATTTTCCACTTAAACAAACATGACAACGAATTCAACATCATCACATTCATCTAGCAATTATCAACACACCAACATCATTTAAGAAGCTCTAACTCATGCTCTTGGATTCCACATTAAAAGAGGGGAGAATTAGCTACTTTCTCCCAACCCTAACAAGTAATCATACAAGCAATTCATATACTCAAGCTTCCAACAACATCAATGCAATTAACAATTCACATTCAAATCCCAATAAATGCACAATAGCAAAAGTACCAAATAGATACACACACACACACACATATATACATACATATATATATATATATATATGGTTCTTACTACATGGAAATGGAAGCTTCAATCCATTGCTCCCAAGTACAAAACTAAGCTAGAAAACTAAAAGACATAATTAATCTACAAAAACTAAGAAAAGAAAGAAGAGAAAAACTAGGGTTTTAAGCCCCAAAAACACAGGAAGAAGAATGGCCAAAACTGTTGAAGAGGAGAGGATAAGGTCAGTATTTATAGTACAAAAATCAAGAAGAATTTCATATCACTCGTCCATCACGACTCGCGACGAGCTCGCGACGGACACCAATTCCAGCTATTTCTTCTTTCTCCTTTTGTATCTCATATCCTCCTCTTCTCTTCACTTCTTCAATTCTTCAAATATTCAAAAGCTCAAATACAAGTCTTCAAATCTTCAAATCTTCAAAGGTATTCTTCAAAGTTTTCAAAGTATTCAAACAAATTACCTTGTCACACAAAATTCTCTAGAAAAGTAATAAAAACGTAAAAGTCCTTAGAGAATTTCAAGGCAAAATGTCACATTTAGAGCATAAAAGTATACAAAAGTGGATACAAAAAGTCCTAATATAACCGTATAAAATGGGCACATCATTTGCCAACTTTCTCGATCATTCCTTTGCCTTATCGGACTGTCTTGAAAGGGTGGACAAAAATTCAGACCTCGAAGAAGCCTTTCCGTTTCACACCTCTCGATCTCTGTTCGAAGATGGACACAATCATTCGTGTGGTAACCAAAATCCCCATGATGTTTGCAGAATCTGTTTATGGCTCTCTTTCTAGCTACAACTTCCTCCGACTTACTAAATGGTGGAGGTGCTCAAAAGACCCCTCTATGAATACTCCAAATCTCAGCTGGAGAGCGTCGTAGGGGTGTGTGTTTGTCAAACCTTGCTCTTAACGGCTCCATCGGTCTCTTACCCCTGTATCCAGGTTTCACTTTCTTACCCATCATCCCTTATCTCTTTTTCTTAGTGTCTTCCTTCACTTTCGAGTGTTGTTCCACCACTTCCTGAAGCTACTGAAGGGTTTTTGAAGTTTTGGCTGTTAGCTTCTTGTATAGCTCTAGGTCTTCCATCCCCAACCAATATCCTTGTATCACATCATTTTCTATCCCTTTGACCACCCCCAGGCTCTCATCGATATATCTGTGATAAAATATTGCCCTGGACTCCCCAGTAGGGATGATCATGGGTTGGGTTTGGGCCGGGTCAAATAAGACCCAGACCTGACCCTAAAAAAATTTAGTTAGACCCAAACCCGATTTGGACCCGTAGGGACTGAAAATTTTAGACTCATACCTAAACCTGATGGGTCTAAATGGGTCTTGGGTCCAAAACGGGTCCTAAATGGGTCTAGCTTCCTAATTTTTTTCTTCACTAAATAAAATATGTATTATATTTAATACAAATAATTCAAGTTCAACATGGACATAAATTAATTCTTCAAGAAAATAAATATACAATACACACTATTGTTTCATTAAAAATAATAACAAAGAAAATATGAAAGTAATTCAGAAATTAGGATAAATAATATATATAGTTAGTGTAATATGGGTCTACGAGTTGCGTTTGGGTCGGGTCTGGGTCTTAATATTTTAGACCTGGACCCAGACCCATTTTTTAAAATCTAGACCCATACCCAGACCCAATGGGTCTAAATATTTTAGACATACGTCTAGAACCTATGGGTCTGGGTCAGGTCCTAGACCCATGATCATCAATACTCTCCAGGCTTCTATTTCATCTGGTACAACTCTGTAGATGTTTTGTAAACCTTTTCTTTCAGGAGTACTGGCTTAGCAACGCTCAACTGAAGTCCCGACACGACCATAGAGATCCCCTTGGTAGGTTATTAAACCACTCCTATCATTTTCCTCGAATGTAGCTACCCACAAGCTTACATGTTATCTTCTCCTCAAAATCTCGCTAGTTCATTAGGCTTAGGAAGGTCTTAATGAACTCTTGAGGGTCTGAATCTCTTGCATAGGTTGGAAGCCTTTCAGGGGGCTTCGTGTTAGCGGGCCATCGACACATGGTTACTATCACATCGAATGGAGACCCAGCAGACTGTCTCATCGGCCTTATCAACCCGTCATGCTCACTTCCGAGCGTATCTCCAGCCTCTCCCACTAACTGATTCTGACTCTAATTCTGGTTCTGGTTTTCTCGAGGGTCTTCGTATAGAAGCACGTGCATCGGGGACGTTGTGATGTACAATGGGTAGGGCCCACCTCCACAGTATTCAGGGTTTCCAAAGGATAGAGGTCTTTGATGGTAATTATCATATCCCCTCATTGCAGGACCCATTTGACCTTCGTCCCCTGGCAACAAAACTGTCCCTACCCTTGGCTCATTTCCCACAAATACTGGTGCACCTAACACCGAATAATGCCCCTGCATCCCCTTAGGGAACGAGGGTCGCGGTCTTCATTGGGAAACTTCCTAGTGTCCAAAGTACGGGACCCCTATCATCTGGCTAGCCAACGGCAAGGTCCGCGCCTATTCCCAAGTTATCGATGGTGTTACAACCCCCGATGATCCTAGACCCATCAGTGGGGGGATAACCTGGTATTCTGCTACCATCAGCACTTATGATATCTGATCCAAACCTAGTGATTGGTTCGCTGTCATCCTTGCTACGCTTCTATTTTCCCTAATCCTTCTTTCATAAGCTTCGATGTGAGAGTCAGCAGAACACTCCTTTGGGCCGTAGCTGTGGAAGTGGACATCCATCAATAGATCTAGATCTAACTTCTCTCAGGTCCCACTGGGTGTGCCAACTCTATGCGTCTCTTCACCCGATCCAAAGCCCACTTTCAATCTGCTAGCAATGATCCACGACCTGCAAAATAAAGTCCCCAGATTGTTCTGGGGAAAAAGCTCTGATGATAAAGTCAGTATGTTACCAATAATGCTTAGTCCAAAAGTAATGACATACCTTCCTATTTATACCTCCTAAACCCTAATTGTGGTTGCCTAATTCTTGAGTCTTCTTTCTCCTTATTGTGAAGCCCAATTAGGTTGCTTAATGGGTTTCTTTTGGGCCTTCTTAAAGGTTGGGCTTGTGGCCCAAGGAGGTCTCGATCTATCTCATCATCAAGAGGTTTGGGTGTTGATGGATCGACTCAAGTTCAATGTGAGGAACAAGGTGAACATGGTGACAAAGTAAATGAAATTGGCGAGCTCCAAATCGAAATGAAGGCCAAATAGTCCATTGAGTTACCTCTGTTTTACAGGTATAACTAGGGGTGGAAAATGGGTGGACGGGTCAAATACGGGTCAAATACGGGTCGGGTAATATGTGTAATAAAAAATATGGGTATGAAACATTTTAACTCATTTTATGATGGGTCAAAAATGGGTCGGG
The DNA here is from genome assembly GCA_037428765.1 of Rubia yunnanensis. Taxonomy (NCBI): domain Eukaryota; kingdom Viridiplantae; phylum Streptophyta; class Magnoliopsida; order Gentianales; family Rubiaceae; genus Rubia; species Rubia yunnanensis. Next base: position 22,473,589 of record CM075071.1, on the reverse strand, counting down.
TAAAAATGGGTCGAGTTGAAACCCGCTCAACCCATGGGTTAAAAATCACTCATCCCGCAAGTAAAAAAATGGATAAACCCATGGGTTTCAACCTACCTAGGTTAAAATATAAACCCATACAGGTTCATCAGAGGACAGAGATAAATGCAAGACAGAGAGGGGGAAAATCAATGGATGTTGGATTGTGCCAGATTTATGCTGATCAAAACAATTACGCTGATAAAATAAGAACCTGCATTCAAGTCGCCATGGCATATCAAATCCAAGTCTTGCTCAAGAAACCTTTACATTGAATCTGCAACATCAAACCAATATGTAAGCCCTTTTCAGACATATACAAACCCGCGGGTTCTGGAGTTTGTGGAAATACCACATCCAGTTAATTCTATGCCATATAAGAGGCGGTAGGAGGGAAAACTCATGGTGGTGCTGCATCTTGAATGCAAGTTTTTGTCGATTGATTAAGCTGAACAGGGGACTGACAGAAAACTAAAGACAGAAATGGAAAAAATAGAAGAAAAAAATGGGTACAAGCAGATAGAAATGGGTAAACCCGTGGGTATAACCCCGGGGTTGACCATTTTATTGACTCACGGTTAACCCGCAAACTCAATCCATTCTACCCATATTTTATAATCACCCATTTGATCCATTACCCATTTGACCCATAGCCCATTTTATTCACAACCTATTTTATTCACAAACCCATTTTATTCATAACCTATTTTACCCATACCCATCATGGTTCGAAAATAAATAACCTGCTTAACCCGTGAGTAACGGGTCAATATTTCCACCCCTAGCATAACCCCCAAAGCTAGATTAAGTCTTGTGAAAACACTTTCAAAGACTAAGGAATAAGATAAGGAGATAAGCTTTGTGTCGCTAAACATCATTTGGTCAACTGAGCTGGAATCTTTAGGAAATATTTTCTTATGATATGTGGAGAGGTTTCTTGGACTCCATTTTGTGAAATTCTGGTTAGAAGACTTGATAGCAACAAAACGAATGGAGAATTCGAAGCAAGTCCTGATACGTGGACATTCTCGAAGGAGTTAGAAACAGATTCGCAAGATGATGGTGACTTCATACTTGAACACTCAGAAATCTTGGAAGGAGAAAGCAAGGGAACATCATCGCTTTTTAACAATTTCCTGGCACTGAATTTCGATGCCAATTCTCGAGAACTAATTCTAGGTGAAACTTCTTCGGGTAATGTTGATCTAACACTTTTTGATATACTTGATACTCATGTTTAACCTGTGATATAAATTAAGCCTGAGAGTAGTTCCTCATATGTTGATGACTGGAAATTTAGAAGTAATAAGTGAATGATGATTCTTTTCAGTCCTGCTAAAAAGGTAGTTGAGACTTCAAAATTTGATGTTGATATTTCTAAAGATCGGGATGATGCTACTGATTCATGTGCATTCTTAGTAAATAAGTTGTTTCTGACTGGGAATATGGAAACTGTCAGGATAAATCAGATCACTGATTAGATTATGATGAGTTCTTTCCTTATTACACTTCTATTGTACTCTCTATATATTCAGTTATTCATAATAAAATTCCTTACGGAAAATCATTCTCTCATGGTATCGGAGTCTTTTCTGATCCAAAACTTAAAAACCTAAAATTTCTGTGCGTCGTCCTCTTCTCTGACACGGCTCCCACCGCGGCTCCTCTCCACTGCAGTTCCTCTCCGGCGCAGATCCTCTCGGTGCACGCATCTCCATACGGCCCCACGCGGCTCATCTCCGATTTGCTTCTCTCCAGTTGCGCTACTCCTGTTACTCTACACGGCTCCGTTCCTCTCCAGCTATGGCTCAAGAAAAACGCTCCTACAACACTTTGCTCCAGATGATGCAGATCAAACTCACTCCATCAAATTATCTTCTCTGGAAGCGTCAAGCAGGCTATGTCCTTCATCCCCAAGGTCTGTACGGTTTTATTGATGGCATTAAACCTCGTCCTACTCTCTCACCACCACCGCCACCACCGCAACCTCTCCCCTTTGCTGCCACAATCTCAACTCCTTCATGTGGCAGTGGCAGTAAAATTGATCACTAGGAGGCTTATTTGAAAGCACAAGAAGAGTATGATCAATGGGTTGATGAAGATCAACGTCTCTGCAGTCTCCTATTTTCCTCTCTCACCGCTGAAGTTCTCGCGGAACTCCCAGATTGTACAACTTCCAAAGATACATGGGATAATCTTGCTCACATCTATCAGAATAGTAGTGCCTCCACCATTCTTCGTCTTTGCGTAGATGCACATGGTATTCATAAGTCTGGTACTGTTCATGAACTTCATCTCAAATTTATGGAGATTGTTGAACAACTGTCTGTCATGGGTTATCCGGTTTCAAATGTTGATCAAATTGTATAGTTCTTGACTGCTCTTAAACCTAAGTATACAGATTTTTCTGCTCCTTTGATTAATGTTATTCCAACCCTACTTTATGCGGATGTTCTTGCCTGTGCCAAAAACCACGAGGCCTGTTTAATGAATTTACAGGGACACTCAGGACCAGCAGCATGGCAGGTCACGTTCCATACCAGCGACGCATCTTAAGCTGGCCGCACGTGGAATCACACGCCGACTCGAGGTGTCCGTGCATGGCCTTCTCGTGGTTTCCATGGCGGTCGCTTTGGTGGGAGGCACGGCGATGGCCGAAAGTCCATTTTTGGTTCTCAGGCGGCTGGTTAAGTCCCTGGTCATGGTCGTTCTCACTGTTCCTGGTGCGGACAACTCGGTCACTATGTTACGACATGTTACCAGATGCAGGTACAGATTGGTCATTCGCCAAGCACTTATTTCGCAGAAAATTATCACTCTTGTCCGTAGTCCGATACTTCTTCTCTTCTGTCAGATCGGTACCTTGATTCCGGTGCTACCAGTTATATGGAAACTTCTACCTCAGGCCTAGATAGTTTCACTCCTTATACTGGTAAATCTCGTGTACTTGTTGGTAATGGTGCTCCAGTTATGATATCTCATATTGGTGATTCTAAAGTTTCTGAAAACTTGCATTTTTCTGGTGTTTTGATTGTGCCTGATATTACTAAGAATTTACTGTCTATTAGTCAGTTAAATAGAGATATGGGTGTTCTAGTTACATTTGATGACCGGCATTTTTTCATTCGGAACAAAGTAACCAGGGCTGTCATGGGTCAGGGGCACAGTGAGGATGGATTGTACGCTTTGGACCGGGGAGATGCAGCATTTGTTTCAGTTTTACAGCAGAATAAGAGTCGAGCTTCATATGAGTTGTGGAATGCACGCCTAGGTCATGTTCCTAGTGCAGTGATAACTAGTTTACATAAGTTTTGTTTACTTTCAGTTTCTTCTTTGTTGCCTAAACCGCAAACTTGCACCCCCTGTGTTATGGTGAAAGGTCAACGGTTGGCTTTTGTTGAGAACCCTAAACGTGATGACAATGTTCTTGATTTAATACATTGTGATTTATGGGGTCCCTCCTCGATTTTATCTACAAATGGTTTTTCATATTATGCATTATTTGTGGATGATTTTTTGAGATTCACTTGGCTGTACCCCCTTCGTCGCAAATAATATTTTGTTGACATTTATTTGCAGTTTGAGGCACTTGTTGAGAATCAATTTTCTGCTAAAATTAAAGTCTTTCAAAGTGATGGTGGCAGTGAAATTTTGAACACCAGACTCAGATCACACTTTGCAGAAAAAGGTATTCATTATCAGGTTTCTTGTCCGGCCACTCCAAGATATAATGGGCTATCAGAATACAAACATCACCATGTTGTTGAAATGGGTCTCACGATGCTTTTTCACTCCCATCTATCAATTTCTTGTTGGGATGATGCGTTCATCACTGCTGTCTACATTATCAACCGTTTGCCTACTCCAGTTCTACAGGGATCTACCCCTTTTGGTCTTCTTTATTAGCGTGATCCTATCTATGGTAACTTTCATCCTTTTGGTTGTCACGTTTTTCTTTTGTTCTCCCCTTTGCTGATCATAAGCTATCTCCCCATAGTATTCCATGTATTTTTATCGGTTATAGCTCATAGTATAAGGGGTTTCGGTGTCTCGACCCTACCATTAGCAAGGTTCATGTTACTTGTCATGCTCGATTTGATGAGACTTATTTTTCTCTGGCTCAGACTTTGGGAATTGGGTATCCTTTCTCAGGTTTGAATGTCTATGCTTTATTGATCTAGATCATGGGGATGGTGCCGCCACCAGCGTCGTCTCCGTATTCACCTCAATTTTAGTTTTCTGATGATGAGCAGTCTCGACCTGAATCCAACCACGGTGGCTCCTTGCCCACGCCCGCGCTCGGTCTTCTCTCACCCACGCCTGCGCCCGAGCACGATAGTCTCTCACTTGTGTCCGAGCCCAACCGTGATATCTCGCGCCTGTGATCGGTAGTAACAGGTACCTCGGATGGCCTCGACCTTGGTTGGCTACGCACGGACGGTCCCAAATTAACCTTCCCACATGGCCACAAGCCTTCTTCTCACAGATGGCCATGTGCCTTCTTCCTATGTGGCAACAGACGCCCACGAGCATCTTCTTCTGGCATGGCCATGCATGGCCATGGTCGGTTCCTATTCACGCCCGGTGGTGCCATTCCTTCGCGACTCACTATGCCCAGCCCCGACTGGTTTGCTACTTCCCACCTCAACCATGGGCCTCCTTCCCGCACCACCACACACAACCTCAGATGGTGCGCTCCTTCCCGCATCAGCCACGACCATGATCGGTCAAGGCTCTATCGTTTCGGCTCTAAAAGCTTCTCGCATGGTTACAAGCTCTTCCACTAGAGTTATTCAGCGCCGAGATTATTAAGATATTCATGCTTATAGTCTTCTTGAGGCTCTTCTTGCTCGGATAGAACTGATTGATTATCGTTCAGTTAAATAAGATCCTTCTTGGGTTTCTACCATAGATGAGGAGACAGCTGCTCTTCGTAGTCAGCATATTTGGGATCTTATTCTGCGTTCTCCAGACATTAACATTGTTGGGTCCAAATGGGTTGATCGGCTGAAGTACAAACCTGATGGTTCGATTTATTGCCATAAGGCATGTTTGGTAGCTAAGGGTTCCTCTGAGATTCTCAATTTTGACTTTGACCATACTTTTAGCCCCGTGGTTAAAGCTTCTATAGTTTGGACAGTTCTTGCTATTGCTACTAAGCGTACTTGGTCTCTACATCAGTTAAACGTTAAGAATGCTTTTCTTAACGGTGTTCTTGATTCTCCGGATTATGTTTGTCATCTACGGAAAGCCATTTATAATCTAAAACAGGCACCTCGAGCATGGTTTCAGCGTTTCAGTGCTTATCTTTTGTAGCCGGGGTTTTGTTGCAGTTCTTCTGATGCTTCTTTGTTTGTGTTGTCTCGTGGTTCATCATAGTTGTATCTTTTGGTCTATGTTGATGATATCATTTTAACTGGCAATGATTCCACTCTTATTTGGCAGTTCATTGATCACACCCATCAAGAGTTTCCCATTAAAGATTTGGGCGCCTTACATTACTTTCTTGGCTTGGAGGTTACGCCCACTGTCTCGGGACTTCTTATGGGATAGACAAAGTATGCTCGGGACATTCTTTCTTAGGCTGGTATGTTAGATGCAGTACCAGTCTCTACACCTTTTCTGCGAAATTCTTAGCTTCACAGCAGTAGGAGTTCTGAGTTCAAGAATCTGACGTTATATCGCTCTTTGGTTGATGCTCTCTAGTATCTAACCATCACTCATCCGAACTTAGCATTTGCTGTTAATTTTGTTAGTTAGTATCTTCATGACCCTCGGGAAGATCATTTTTTGGCTGTCACTCAGATTCTTCGCTATGTTCAGGGGACCCTACATTTTGGTCTCAATTTTCATACAGCTTCTTCTCCGGAGGTGCTCGATTTATTCTGATGTAGATTGGGCCCGGTGTTTAGAGACCATTCGTTCTACTTATGGCTATGCTTTCTTCTTTGGAAGTAACTTGATTTCTTAGAGTGCGAAGAAACAACCCACTGTGTCCAGGTCCAGCACTGAGTCCGAGTATCATGCTTTGGACAACACTAGTTCTGAGGTCATTTGGATGACACATTTGCTTCGTGATATTCATGTTCCTCTTTCTGGTGTGCCTATTCTGCTTTGTGACAACAACAGTGCCATATTTTTGGCTCAGAATCCAGTGGCGCATAAACGGGCTAAGTACATTGACATTGATTATCATTTTGTTCATGAGTTGGTTTCTTCGGTCAAGTTTCGTGTTGCTCATATTCCCACATCTCAACAAGTTGCAGATATCTTCACCAATGGTCTTTCTCGTCCTTTGCTTGAGTTCTTCAGATCCAAGCTTTGCATCTTTGAGAATCCGACGCTTTGTATAAGGGGGGGGTGTTAGGATAAATCAGATTGCTAATTAGATTATGATTTATTATGATTAGATTTCTTTCCTTATTACACCTCTATTGAACTCTCTATATATTCTGTTGTCAATAATAAAATTCCTTACGGAAAATCATTCTCTTAGAAACAAATGAACACGAATGCAAATTAGTTGAACCAGTTATGTGTTATGATCCATGAATAATTGAGAAATCTTTCAGAAGTTTAGATGAGAAAGGGGACGGGTGTGAGAGTATTAACCTTGATATTGGTATTAATCAAATAATGCGGGTGAATGGAGTTAGAATGGAAGTAGATATGTGCTATGGTGAATGGAGTTTTAAGGAATTATGGGATAAGAAAATTGATATTAGTATAAGTTTTGGGGTGATTTCATTCAGGTTGAATCAGAAAATTTGTCAATCTGTTTTGGAGATGAATTTTGAGATTTAGTCATTAAAAGAGGAGTGAGATCTAAAATTTGGTTTTACCTAATTAATTCAACAATTACTACCGTGCTCCAACATAGTCTATCTAACCAAGTATGCAATAAAGTAAAGCATGAACACACGAGACTTGGTTACGCAGTTCAGTGAAATCCACCTACATCTGCGGGGTCATGCCTAGTTCAGAATGAATCCACTAATCAGAAAGATACAATACAAAGTACACCATATAATATACTTAACTAATTATAATATGTTAATTCTGCAAGCTCCCCTTGCTACCGATTTGCCTTGATCAGACTCCCTCTGACCTCGAAACTCATCGACGCTGGATTTCCTTCTTCTAAGGAATTAAGGTATATAATTATGAACTTGATCAACGGTTTAAGTTCATGTTGAAACACAGACGAATGACTCTTTAGTACCTCTTGAAAGACAAAAATCTGGATGCAGATTTTTCTTCAATTAATCCGTGAGTAGCACACCCGTGATGTCTATTAATATATATATATATATATCATGAGCAGATTGGAATTATCCACATTTGTCTTCAAAAGATCCTGTTTCCAAATCTGCTTCTGAAGTATATCCAAATCCCATAAATAAAGAGATTTTCCTTATCTCAATTATCCCATAATATTACACAAATCCAAATTCATAATTATAGGGAATCTTTTATAAATTCAATATGCTTCAATCACACGCCTAAAATAATATATTTCGAAATCTCCAATATTCTATAACTCAATATTCACGCAATATCTTCAACTGATTAAATCCTTTTAGGCTTCACCTTTCCATTTGTTTCAACATAGAAAGTCTTTCTTACGCATGCAGTCTTGTACAAATGTAATTCCTTCTCCACATAATATTCTGATTACAATCAAATCTCCTGGAGATAAGAATTACCAAATCTAATCCCTTTAAGTAAGGAATTAGAATAACTAGAATATCTCATCCATATCCTAACCTTAACTGAATATTCCAATTCCATAATATTAATCCAATCCCACAGATATAGGAATTAATATATTCTCCAACTCAAATACAACTTGGACGAGTTGTATACTTCTCGGATTCAGTCTTCAACCTTTCCTTATTTTACCAAAATTCCTTCTTTGATGTTGCAACTCAATAATACCATATTTGCATAATTATCACAAATTATCAATAACAAATATGTACTTTACAATCTCCTCCTTTGGTATTTTGTGGACCCATCAACCTTTTGAACTTTCAAAGCATTAACTATGCAAATAAGTATAACAAATTATCACCAGTATGGATGTTGGAACATGAGCTGAAAAAAAATTAGCTCCCCCTGAATATCACAGCTCCACAAAATAAAGATCTCAACATCCATGTTGGAACATCAAATTCACAATCAGTACTTAGCTACCTAGAAAGCCATGTTGGAACATCGGACCAACAGAAACACATAAGTACTGAAATTCGAGAATATCCCAAATATCCAAAAATTCAAAACCTTCTCCCCCCTGGGACCATAAACATGCCAAATGCATTAAACACAGAAAACCAAAAGTATATCCAATAACTTGCAACTCCCCCTGAAGCAAATATCTGGCGTATGTTGGAACATAACCATAGCGGAACCTTCAAACCTCTTTAGGAGCAGCTATCTGTGCCTCATCTAATCTATTCTTTTCTGCCTCCAAAACTTCTATCTGAGTGGCTAGAGCTCTCAACTTTGCATTAATGGCCACAAACTTGACCTTCTTCTCATCAACATCAGAAGTTGTAGTCAGGTAGTCAAGCTAGATGTAGTAGCATTCCCTTGAGTGGTCACTGAGATTGAAATCCTCTAGTAATTTCTTGCCTCTGATGTAAACTCTGTTGTATCACTCAAAATCTGGATCAATGTTGCCTCCCTTGTAATTCTTGTAAAATCTCCCAATTGTACTCCTTGTAGATTGAGGCAGCAGTCTTGAGACCCAAATAGTCCATGTAGGTTGTAAATCCACACTCCTCATATACACCCAAATCAGCTGTCTTCTTAGCTAATATCATATATCTCATGGCAGTCTGATCAGTAGTGCTTTCAAGAATCTGCTCAACTTGTGTTGGAACATTAGTCACTAATGTTGGAACATAGCAGCTATCAGTTTCATCCGCTTTCTCCGATGTTGGAACATAGGATCCTTTCATTGCTTCTAAATCAACTACAGTCTGTATCAATGTTGGAATATCACAATGCTCAGCTTCCTTCACTCTATCAGTACTTTCTCCCCTATCTCCATGTCTAGTGTTGAAACATAGCCAGCATCACTGCCTTCCAACTCCTCATCATAATAAACCAGAATACCAGAAGGAGCCATCTCTCTGATGTATGCATGTCATTAGTCATCATAATGTCTTCAACACCAGCTTCCAACATGTTCAACTACGCCTCCATTTTTTTCTATTTTTCTAATGTAAGTACAAAAAAATTCACACAAAGATTGAGAAAATAGTAAATACCTCAAATTTGACAAACACCTAAGTGTTGTTGGAGGAGCTCAAAATTTACAGAGTCTAAAGGCTTTGTGAAAATATCTGCAAATAGTCCCGAAGTTGGAACATCGTTAACCACCACTTCTTTCCTCTCAACCCGAATTATCCTTTTGACTTCATTCAAGTGAGTTTCCTTAAGATTATCCTGAAATCTTACACATACTCCCACTATACTCATCTTCAATTCAGCTTGCATCAAAGTCACAAAATCTTGTACTAAGATTGGTGGAGTAGACCCAAAGATCATATCATCAACATAGATTTGAGCAATCAATATATTTGATGATTCTCTAAAAACAAGCAAGGTGCGATCTACTCCCTCTCGACGATAACCATTATGAATAGGAAAGGTATTGAGTCGCTCATACCATGCCTCTGGTTCTTGTTTTGATCCATACAAAGCCATCTTAAGTCGATGATATACTTCCTCATTAACCACACCATATAGGAGAGCACTCTTAACAACTATATGGTACCATGTAAAATTCATAGAGCAAGCAAGGAGAATGTGGATATATTCTAACCGGTAACTGGTGCTAATGTCTCATCAAAATCATCTCCTTCAGCCTGGGGGTATTCCTGAGAAACTAACATTGCTTTATTATCATTGCGTTTGAATTGCCCAAGTTTTTCTTGCATTGCCGCAATCCAATACTTGTCTAGTAAAACATCTTTGTAATTCTTGGGTTCAATGAGGGAGAAAAAACATTGTAGACCAGCAAGTTCCCTATAATTAACCCGAGGGATCGATCGAGTCATTCTTCTGCTTGATTCAGCCTGCACTGATGTTTGAACATGGGAGAGTTGTGGACAGAACGGTGTTCCAACATCGCTAAAGTTATGTGAGTCATCAACTTCATCAGTAAGATCTACCTTATTTGATGTTCCAACATCATTATGTCCTTGATCAGAGAAATCATCCAATGTTGTAAGATGGTCACCCATACGATCTAACTTATCATATTCAACACTCAAGCAGTTCACTTCTTGTTCCAACAAGTAACATTTTTCCGATGACCGAATACCAGTAAGCACTTTGTTGTTGCCATGTTTTACTATGCACTTCTCTTTATGGAATTCCATGATCATGTTATCATCACACAGCTGGTTGATACTTAGAAGATTAGTCTTTAGATATTCCACCAACAAAACCCTAGTAAAGGTTGGAAATCCCTTTATCGATAGCTCACCTATTCCAACTACCCTGCTTTTCTTTCCATCGCCAAATGTAACAAATCCACCATCATAGGGTTTGATATTCTTTAGGTACTCTTGTGATCCAGTTATATGTTAAGAACATCCACTATCAAGGTACCAAGAATCCCTAGGGTGTGCAATAAGGGAAGTGTGAGAAACAAAGCACAATTTAGAGGTTTTAGGGATCCATACCTTTCTAGCCATCCTTGACTATTGCACTTGATCAATGTTGGAATATGCTGCGGGCCGATGTCCATTCATAATATCTCTGAGAAGCTTAAAACAATGATTCTCTGCATGACCTTGATAGGTACAGTAACCACACATTAAGGCTTTTTGTGGGTGTGTTTTGACAACTTTTCTCTTCATAACTTGGACCTATGGTTTGAATAATTCAGTGTTGGTAAATGGTTTTTCATAGCCTATCCCTTGTCAATTTCCAAAACTCTGACCCATGGTGAGAATGTCATCCAATTTTTCTTTTCCAGAATTCAATCTTTTAATAGCCATCTTAGTAACTTCAGCCCTCTTTATCAGTGAACTCAGATTTAATTCCAACACCTTAATTTCCTTTTAGAGTCCTTCCACTAGGGATGTCATCTCTCTTCCTTCTTCAACTAAAAGGTTTTTCTCCCTTTTTAAGAGTATGTTAGCATCAGCAACTTTCAGCCACATTTCATAACATCTTTTCATAAGAAGCATAGACATCCTTTGAGGATAGAAAACTCTATCCATTCAAGGAAAGAAGACTCTATCCCTTCGAGGAAAGAGAACTCCACCCCTTCGATGACAGAAGACTCCCCTTTGAGGACAGAAGACTCCATCCCTTTGAGGACAGAAGACACCATCCTTTGGAGGGCCGAGAACTCAACCCCTTTGAGGACAAAAGACTCCATCCCTTCGAGAACAGAAGACTCAATCCCTTGGAGGGCCGAGAACTTGCCCCTTCGAGGACAGAAGACTCCATCCCTTCGAGGACAAAAAACTCCATCCCTTTGAGGGCCAAGAACTCCACCCCTTCGAGGACAGAAGACCCCATCCCTTCGAGGGCCAAGAACATGAACCCCTTTGAAGAAAGAAGACTCCATCCCTTTGAGGGCCGAAGACTCTATCCCATTAAGGGCCGAGAACTCAACCCCTTCAAGGACAGAAGACTCCATCCCTTCGGGGATAGAACACTCCATCCCTTCGAGGACAGAAGACTCCATCCCTTCGAGGGCTGAGAACACGAACCCCTTCGAGGAAAGAAGAATCCATCTCTTCGAGGACAGAAGACTCCATCCCTTAGAGGGCCGAGAACTTAATCCCTTCAATGACAGAAACACCATCCCTTAGAGGGCCGAGAACTCGACCCCTTCGAGGAGAGAAGACTCCATCCCTTCAAGGACAGAAGAATCTATCCCTAGGGTGGAGAACATGAACCCCTTCGAGGATAGAAGATTCCATCCATTCTATGATAGAAAACTCCATCCCTTCGAGGACAAGAGATTCCATCCCTTGGAGGGCTGAGAACTCGACCCCTTCGAGGACATAAGACTCCATCCCTTCGAGGATAGAAGACTCCATCCCTTCGAGGAAAGAGAACTCCACCCCTAAGAGGATAGAAGACTCCATCCCTTTGAGGACAACATACTCCATCCCTTTGAGGGCCGAGAACTCAACCCCTTAGAGGACAGAAGACTCTATCCCTTCGGGGACAAAACACTCCATCCCTTGGAGGGCCAAGAACTCGACCCCTTCGAGGATAGAAGACTCTATCCCTTCGAGAATAGAAGACTCCATCCCTTCGAGGGCCTAGAACTCCAACCATTTGAGGAAATAAGACTTCACCCTTTCGATGACAGAACACTCCATGCCTTCAAGGACAGAGGACTCCATCCCTTGGAGGGCTGAGAACTCAACCCCTTCAAGGGCAGAAGACTCTATCCCTTTAACGCCCAAGAAATCCACCCCTTTGGGATAGAAGACTCCATCCCTTCGAGGGCTTAGAACTCCACCCGTTCGAGCAAAGAAGTTTCCACTCTTTCGATAACAGAAAACTCCATCCCTTCCAGGACAAAATACTCCATCCTTTTAAGGGCCAAGAATTCGACCCCTTCGAGGACAGAAGACACCATCCCTTCGAGGACAGAAGACTCCATCCCTTCGAGGGCCAAGAACTCTACCCCTTCGAGGACAGAAGACTCCACCCCTTCGAGGGCCTAGAACTCCACCCGTTCCAGGAAAGAAGACACCACCCTTTCAATGACAGAAGACTCCATATCTTTGAGGACAGAGGACTCCATCCCTTGGAGGGCCGAGAACTCGACCCCTTTGAAGACAAAAGGCTCCATCCCTTCGAGGAAAAAAGACTCCATCCCTTCGAGGGCTGAGAACATGAATCCCTTTGAGGAAATAAGACTCCATCCCTTCGAGAACAAAAGACTCCATCCCTTGGAGGGCCGAGAACGTAACCTCTTCAAGGACAGAAACACCATCCCTTAGAGGTCCGAGAACTTGACCCCTTCGAGGATAGAAGACTCTATCCCCTCGAGGGCGGAGAACACGAACCCCTTCGAGGACAGAAGACTCCATCCCTTCGATGACAGAAGACTCCATCCTTTCGAGGATAAAAGATTCCATCCCTTGGAGGGCTGAGAACTAAACCCCTTTGAGGACAGAAGAATCCATCCCTTCGAGGATAGAAGACTCCATCCCTTTGAGGGACAAGAACTCCAATCCTTCGAGCATAGAAGACTCTATCCTTTTAGGGGCCTAGAACTCCACCCGTTCGAGGAAAGAAGACTCCACCCTTTCGATGACAGAAGACTCCATCCCTTTAAGGAAAGAAGACTCCATCCCTTCAAGGATAGAAGACTCCATCCCTTTAAGGAAAGAAGACTCCATCCCTTCGAGGATAGAAGACTCCATCCCTTCGATGGCCAATACCTCGACCCCTTTGAGGACAGAAGACTCCATCCCTTCGAGGACAGAAGACTCCATCCCTTGGAGGGCCAAGAATGTAACCCCTTCAAGGACAAAAACTCCATCCCTTGGAGGTCCGAGAACTTGACCCCTTTGAGTACAGAAGGCTCCATCCCTTCGAGGGCAGAGAACACGAAGCCCTTCGAGAACTAAAGACTCCATCCCTTCGAGGACTGAAGACTCCATCCCTTCGATGACAGAAGACTCCATCCCTTGGAGGAATGATAATGTAACCCCTTCAAGGACAGAAACTCTACCCCTTGAAGGGCCGAGAACTTGACCCCTTCGAGGACAGAACACTCCATCCCTTCGAGGGCGGAGAACATGAACCCCTTCGAGGATAGAATACTCCATCCATTCGATAACAGAAGACTCCATCCCTTTAAGGACAGAAGATTCCATCCCTTGGAGGGCCGAGAACTTGACCCCTTTGAGGAAAGAAGACTCCATCCCTACGAGGACAGAAGACTCCATCCCTTCAAGGGCCAAGAACTCCACCCCTTTGAGGACAGAAGACTCCATCACTTCGAGGGCCAAAAACTCCACCCCTTCGTGGATAGAAGACTCCATCCCTTCGAGGGCATAAAACTCCACCCATTTGAGGAAAGAAGACTCCACCCTTTCGATGACAGAAGACTTCATCCCTTTAAGGAAAGAAGAATCCATCACTTAGAGGGATGAAAACTTGACCCCTTCGGGGACAAAAGACTCCATTCCTTCGAGGATAGAAGACGCCATCTCTTCAAGGTCCGAGAACTCTACCCCTTCAAGGACAGAAGGTTCCATCACTTCGAGGGCCAAGAACTCCACCCCTTCGATGACAGAAGACTTCATCCCTTCAAGGGCCTAGAAATCCACCCATGCGAGAAAAGAAGACTCCACCCTTTCGATGTCAGAAGACTCCATCCCTTCAAGGATAGAATACTCCATCCCTTAGAGGGCTGAGAATTTTCCCCTTAAAGAACAGAAGACTCCATCCCCTCGAGGGCTAAGAACTCCACCCATTTGAGGACAGAAGACTCCATCCCTTCAAGGGCCTAGAACTCAACCCCTTCAAGGACAGAAGACTCCATCCCTTCCTGGACAGAAGAATCCATCCCCTAGAGTGCCAGGAACATGACCTATTCGAGGATAGAAGACTCCATCCCTTCGAGGGCCAAGAACTCCACCCCTTTGAAGAAAAAAGACTCCATCCCTTTGAGGGCCTAGAACTCCACCCATTCAAGTAAAGAAGACTCTACTCTTTCGATGATAGAAAACTTCATCCCTTCGAGACAGAAGACTCTATCCATTGGAGGGCCGAGAACTCGACCCTTTCAAGGACAGAAGACGCAATCCCTTCGAGGACAGGAGACTCCATCCCTTAAAGAGCCAAGAACTCCACCCCTTTGAGGATAGAAGACTCCATCCCTTTGATGACGGAAGATTCCATCCCTTTAAGGATAGAAGATTCCATCCCTTGGAGGGCTGAGAACCGGACCCCTTCGAGGACAGAAGACTCCATCCCTTTGAGAATAGAAGACTCCATCCCTTTGATGGCCAAAAACTCCACCCCTTCGAGGGTCTAGAACTCCACCCGTTCAAGGAAAGAAGATTCCACCCTTTCGATGACAGAAGACTCCATCCCTTTAAGGAAAGAAGAATCCACCCCTTAGAGGGCCGAGAATTTACCCCCTTCGGGGCTAGAAGACTCCATTCCTTTGAGGGCAGAATACTCCATCCCCTCAAGTGCCAAGAACTCCACTCCTTTGAATACAGAAGACTCCATCACTTCGAGGGCCAAGAACTCCACCCATTAGAGGACAGAAAACTCCATCCCTTCAAGGGCCTCGAACTCCACCCGTTCAAGAAAAGAAGACTACACCCTTTCGATGTCAGAAGACTCCATCCCTCCGAGGACAGAAGACTCCATCCCTTTGAGAACAGAAGACTTCATCACTGCAAGGACAGAAGACTCCATCCCTTCAAGGTCCGAGAATTTGAATCCATTCAAGGAAAGAAGACTCCATCCCTTCGAGGACAGAAGACTCCATCCCTTTGAGGGGCGAGAATGTAACCCCTTCAAGGACAGAAACTCCATCCCTTGGAGGGCCGAGAACTTGACCCCTTCGAGGATAGAAGACTCCATCCCTTCGAGGGCAGAGAACACGAACCCCTCCAAGGATAAAAGACTCCATCCCTTCGATGACCGAAGACTCCATCCATTCGAGGACAAAAGATTCCATCCCTTGGAGAGCCGAGAACTTGACCCCTTTGAGGAAAGAAGACTCCATCCCTTTGAGGATAGAAGACTCCATCCCTTTGAGGATAGAAGACTCCATCCCTTTGAGGGCCAAGAACTCCACCCCTTCGAGGATAGAAGACTCCATCCCTTCGAGGGCCTAGAACTCCACCCATTCAAGGAAAGAAGCCTCTACCCTTTCGATGACAGAAGACCCCATCCCTTTAAGGAAAGAAGACTCCATCCCTTGGAGGGCCAAGAACTCTACCCTTATGGGGAAAGAAGACTACATCCCTTCGGAGATAGAAGACTCCATCCCTTGAAGGGCCATGAACTCCACCCCTTCGAGGACAGAAGACTCCATCACTTCGAGGGCCAAGAACTCAACCCCTTCGCGGACAGAAGACTCCATCCCTTCGAGGGCCTAGAAATCTACCCAGTTGAGGAAAGAATCCACCTTTTTTATGATAGAAGACTCCTTCCCTTCAAGGAAAGAAGAATCCATTCCTTGGAGGACCGAGAACTCAACCCCTTCGGGGACAGAAGACTCCATTCCTTCGAGAACAGAAGACTCCATCCCTTCAAGGACAGAAACTCCATCCCTTGAAGGGCCGAGAACTTAAACCCAACGAGGACAGAAGACTCCATTCCTTTTATGGTGGAGAACACGAACCCCTCCGAGGACAAAAGATTCCATCCCTTCGATGACAGAAGACTCCATCCCTTCGAGGACAAAAGATTCCATCCCTTGGGGAGCCGAGAACTTGACCCCTTTGAGGAAAGAATACTCCATCCCTTTGAGGATAGAAGACTCCATCCCTTTGAGGGCCAAGAACTCCACCCCTTCGAGGCTAGAAGACTCCATCCCTTCGAGGGCCTAGAATTCCACCCGTTCAAGGAAATAAGACTCCACCCTTTCGATGACAGAAGACTCCATCCCTTTAAGGAAAGAAGACTCCATCCCTTGGATGGCCAAGAACTCTACCCTTTTGGGGAAAGAAGACTACATCCCTTCGAAGAAAGAAGACTCCATCCCTTGAAGGGCCATGAACTCCACCCCTTCGAGGACAGAAGACTCCATCACTTCGAGGGCCAAGAACCCAACCCCTTCGCGGACAGAAGACTCCATCCCTTCGAGGGCCTAGAACTCCACCCGTTTAAGGAAAGAAATCTCCACCTTTTTTATGATAGAAGACTCCATCCCTTCAAGTAAAGAAGAATCCATTCCTTGGAGGGCCGAGAACTCGACGCCTTCGGGGACAGAAGACTCCATTCCTTCGAGAACAGAAGACTCCATCCCTTCAAGGACAGAAGACTCCATCCCTTCGAGGGCGGAGAACACGAACCCCTACGAGGACAAAAGACTCCATCCCTTCGAGGGCGGAGAACACAAACCCCTCCGAGTACAAAAGACTCCATCCCTTCGATGACAGAAGACTCCATCCCTTCGAGGACAAAAGATTCCATCCTTGGAGAGCCGAGAACTTGACCCCTTTGAGGAAAGAATACTCCATCCCTTCAAGGATAGAAGACTCCATCCCTTTGAGGGCCAAAAACTCTACCCCTTCGAGGATAGAAGACTCCATCCCTTCGAGGGCCTAGAACTCCACCCATTCAGGGAAAGAAGACTCTACCCTTTCGATGACAGAAGACTCCATCCCTTTAAGGAAAGAAGACTCCATCCCTTGGAGGGCCCAGAACTCTACCCTTTTGGGGAAAGAAGACTACATCCCTTCGAAGATAGAAGACTCCATCCCTTGAAGGGCAATGAACTCCACCCCTTCGAGGATAGAAGACTCCATCACTTCGAGGGCCAAGAACTCAACCCCTTCGTGGACAGAAAACTCCATCCCTTTGAGGGCCTAGAACTTAACCCGTTTGAGGAAAGAAATCTCCACCTTTTTGATGATAGAAGACTCCATCCCTTCAAGGAAAGAAGAATCCATTCCTTGGAGGGCCGAGAACTCGACCCCTTTGGGGATAGAAAACCTCATTCCTTCGAGAACAGAAGACTCCATCCCTTCAAGGTCCAAGAACTCCACCCCTTCGAGGACAAAAGGCTCCATCACTTGGAGGGCCAAGAACTCCACCCCTTCAAGGACAGAAGACTACATCCCTTCAAAGGCCTTGAACTTCACCCGTTCGAGAAAGGAAGACTCCACCCTTTCGATGTCAGAAGACTCCATCCCTTCGAGGGCTGACAACTTGCCCCTTTGAGAACAGATTCCTCCATTCCTTCGAGGACAGAAGACTTCATCCCATTGAGGGCCAATTACTTCACCCCTTTAAGGACGGAAGACTCCACCCCTTCAAGGCCCTGGAACTCAATCCGAGGACAGAAGACCCTATCCCTTCCTGGACAGAAGACTTCAACCCCTGGAGTTGGGAACTCGACCTATTCATGGATAGAACACTCCATCCCTTCGAGGACAGAAGACTCCATCCCTTCGAGGGCCAAGAACTTCACCCCTTCGAGGAAAAAAGACTCCATCCCTTCGAGGGTCTAGAACTCCACCCATTCGAGGAAAGAAGACTCTACTCTTTTGATGACATAAAACTCCATCCCTTCGAGGACAAAAGACTCCATCCCTTGGAGGGCCGAGAACTCAACCCATTCGAGGACAGAAGACTCAATCCCTTTTAGGACAGAAGATTCCATCCCTTCAAGGGCTAAGATTCCACCCCTTTGAGGACAGAAGATTCCATCCCTTCATGGGCCAAGAACTCCACCCCTTTGAGGACAGAAGACTCAATCCTTTCGATGAAAGAAGACTTCATCCCTTTTAGGATAAAAGATTCTATCCCTTGGAGGGCTGAGAATTGGACCCCTTCGAGGACGGAAGACTCCATCCGTTTGAGGATAGAAGACTCCATCCCTTTGAGAGCCAAGAACTCCACCCCTTCGAGGATAGAAGACTCCATCCCTTCGAGGGCCTAGAACTCCACCCATTCAAGGAAAGAAGACTCTACCCTTTCGATGACAGAAGACTCCATCCCTTTAAGGAAAGAAGACTCTATCGCTTGGAGGGCCAAGAACTCTACCCTTTCGAGGATAGAAGACTACATCCCTTCGGAGATAGAAGACTCCATCCCTTGAAGGGCCATGAACTCCACCCCTTCGAGGATAGAAGACTCCATCACTTCGAGGGCCAAGAACTAAACCCCTTCGCGGACAGAAGACTCCATCCCTTCGAGGGCCTAGAACTCCACCCAGTTGAGGAAAGAAATCTCCACCTTTTTTATGATAGAAGACTCCTTCCCTTCAAGGAAAGAAGAATCCATTCCTTGGAGGACCAAGAACTCAACCCCTTCGGGGACAGAAGACTCCATTCCTTCGAGAACAAAAGACTCCATCCCTTCAAGGACAGAAACTCCATCCCTTGAAGGGCCGAGAACTTGAACCCAACGAGAACAGAAGACTCCATTCCTTTTAGGGTGGAGAACACGAACCCCTCCGAGGACAAAAGATTCCATCCCTTCGATGACAGAAGACTCCATCCCTTCGAGGACAAAAGATTCCATCCCTTGGGGAGCCGAGAACTTGACCCCTTTGAGGAAAGAATACTCCATCCCTTTGAGGATAGAAGACTCCATCCCTTTGAGGGCCAAGAACTCCACCCCTTCGAGGATAGAAGACTCCATCCCTTCGAGGGCCTAGAATTCCACCCGTTCAAGGAAAGAAGACTCCACCCTTTCGATGACAGAAGACTCCATCCCTTGGATGGCCAAGAACTCTACCCTTTTGGGGAAAGAAGACTACATCCCTTCGAAGAAAGAAGACTCCATCCCTTGAAGGGCCATGAACTCCACCCCTTCGAGGACAGAAGACTCCATCACTTCGAGGGCCAAGAACTCAACCCCTTCGCGGATAGAAGACTCCATCCCTTCGAGGGCCTAGAACTCCACCCGTTTAAGGAAAGAAATCTCCACCTTTTTTATGATAGAAGACTCCATCCACTCAAGGAAAGAAGAATCCATTCCTTGGAGGGCCGAGAACTCGACGCCTTCGGGGACAGAAAACTCCATTCCTTCGAGAACAGATGACTCCATCCCTTCAAGGATAGAAACTCCATCCCTTGAAGGGCCGAGAACTTGAACCCTACAAGGACAGAAGACTTCATCCTTTCGAGGGCGGAGAACACGAACCCCTCCGAGGACAAAAGGCTCCATCCCTTAGATGACAGAAGACTCCATACCTTCGAGGACAAAAGATTCCATCCCTTGGAGAGCCGAGAACTTGACCCCTTTAAGGAAAGAATACTCCATCCCTTCGAGGATAGAAGACTCTATCCCTTCGAGGGCCTAGAACTCCACCCATTCAGGGAAAGAAGACTCTACCCTTTCGATGACAGAAGACTCCATCCCTTTAAGGAAAGAAGACTCCATCCCTTGGAGGGCCAAGAACTCTACCCTTTTGGGGAAAGAAGACTACATCCCTTCGAAGATAGAAAACTCCATCCCTTGAAGGGCCATGAACTCCACCCCTTCGAGGACAGAAGACTCCATCACTTCGAGGGCCAAGAACTCAACCCCTTCGTGGATAGAAAACTCCATCCCTTCGAGGGCCTAGAACTTAACCTGTTTGAGGAAAGAAATCTCCACCTTTTTGATGATAGAAGACTCCATCCCTTCAAGGAAAGAAGAATCCATTCCTTGGAGGGCCGAGAACTCGACCCCTTTGGGGATAGAAAACTCCATTCCTTCGAGAACAGAAGACTCCATCCCTTCAAGGTCCAAGAACTCCACCCCTTCGAGGAAAAAAGGCTCCATCAATTGGAGGGTCAAGAACTCCACCCCTTAAAGGATAGAAGACTGCATCCCTTCAAAGGCCTTTAACTTCACCAGTTCGAGAAAGGAAGACATCACCCTTTCGATGTCAGAAGACTCCATCCCTTCGAGGGCTGACAACTTGCCCCTTCGAGGACAGATTCCTCCATTCCTTCGAGGACAGAAGACTTCATCCCTTTGAGGGCCAATTACTTCACCCCTTTGAGGACGGAAGACTCCATCCCTTCAAGGCCCTGGAACTCAATCCGAGGACAGAAAACTCTATCCCTTCCTGGACAGAAGACTCCAACCCCTGGAGTTGGGAACTCGACATATTCGAGGATAGAACACTCCATCCCTTCTAGGACAGAAGACTCCATCCCTTCGAGGGCCAAGAACTTCACCCCTTCGAGGAAAAAAGACTCCATCCCTTCGAGGGTCTAGAACTCCACCCATTCGAGGAAAGAAGACTCTACTCTTTTGATGACATAAAACTCCATCCCTTTGAGGACAAAAGACTCCATCCCTTGGAGGGCCGAGAACTCAACCCATTCGAGGACAGAAGACTCAATCCCTTTGAGGACAGAAGATTCCATCCCTTCAAGGGCTAAGATTCCACCCCTTTGAGGACAGAAGATTCCATCCCTTCATGGGCCAAGAACTCCACCCCTTCGAGGACAGAAGACTCAATC
The DNA here is from genome assembly GCA_037428765.1 of Rubia yunnanensis. Taxonomy (NCBI): domain Eukaryota; kingdom Viridiplantae; phylum Streptophyta; class Magnoliopsida; order Gentianales; family Rubiaceae; genus Rubia; species Rubia yunnanensis. The sequence continues at coordinate 22,452,422 of CM075071.1, read as the reverse complement.
CTTTCGATGAAAGAAGACTTCATCCCTTTTAGGATAAGAGATTCTATCCCTTGGAGGGCTGAGAATTGGACCCCTTCGAGGACAGAAGACTCCATCCGTTTGAGGATAGAAGACTCCATCCCTTTGAGGGCCAAGAACTCCACCCCTTAGAGGATAGAAGACTCTATCCCTTCGAGGGCCTAGAACTCCACCCATTCAAGGAAAGAAGACTCTACCCTTTCGATGACAGAAGACTCCATCCCTTTAAGGAAAGAAGAATCTATCCCTTAGAGGGCCGAGAACTCAACCCCTTCGGGGCCAGAAGACTCCATTACTTTGAGGACAGAAGACTCCATCCCTTCAAGGGCCAAGAACTCCTCCACTTCGAGTACAGAAGACTCCATCACTTCGAGGGCCTAGAAATCCACCCCTTTGAGGACAGAAGACTCCATCCCTTCAAGGGCCTCGAACTCCACCCGTTCAAGAAAAGAAGACGCCACCCTTTCGATGTCAGAAGACTCCATCCCTTTGAAGACAGAAGCTCTGTCCCTTAGAGGGCCGAGAATTTACCCCTTCGAGGACAAATTCCTCCATCCCTTCGAGGACAGAAGACTCCATCCCTTTGAGGGACAAGAACTCAACCCCTTTGAGGACTGAAGACTCCATCCCTTCAAGGGCATAGAACTCAACCCCTTCGAGGACAGAAGACTCCATCCCTTCCTGGATAGAAAACTCCATCCCCTTGAGGGCCGGGAACTTGACCTATTCGAGGACAGAAGACTGCATCCCTTCGTGGACAGAAGACTGCATCCCTTTGAGGTCCAAGAACTCCACCCCTTCGAGGAAAAAATACTCCATCCCTTCGAGGGCCTAGAACTCCACTCGTTCAAGGAAAGAAGATTCCACCCTTTTGATGATAGAAAACTCCATCCCTTCAATGAAAGTAGAATCCATCCCTTAGAGGGCCGAGAACTCGACCCCTTCGGGGCCAGAAGACTCCATTACTTTGAGGACAGAAGACTCCATCCCTTCAAGGGCCAAGAACTCCTCCACTTTGAGTACAGAAGACTCCATCACTTCGAGGGCCCAGAAATCCATTCCTTTCAGGACAGAAGACTCCATCCCTTCAAGGGCCTCGAACTCCACCCGTTCAAGAAAAGAAGACTCCACTCTTTTGATGTCAGAAGACTCCATCCCTTTGAGGACAGAAGCTCTGTCCCTTAGAGGGCCGAGAATTTACCCCTTCGAGGACAAATTCCTCCATCCCTTCGAGGACAGAAGACTCCATCCCTTTGAGGGACAAGAACTCAACCCCTTTGAGGACTGAAGACTCCATCCCTTCAAGGGCATAGAGCTCAACCCCTTCGAGGACAGAAGACTCCATCCCTTCCTGGATAGAAAACTCCATCCCCTTGAGGGCCGGGAACTTGACCTATTCGAGGACAGAAGACTGCATCCCTTCGTGGATAGAAGACTGCATCCCTTTGAGGTCCAAGAACTCCACCCCTTCGACGAAAAAATACTCCATCCCTTCGAGGGCCTAGAACTCTACCCATTCGAGGAAAGAAGACTTTACTCTTTCAATGATAGAAAACTCCATCCCTTCGAGGACAGAAGAATCCATCCCTTCGAGGGCCGAGAACCTGGCCCCTTTGAGGAGAAAAGACTCAATCCCTTTGAGGACAGGAGACTTCATCCCTTAAAGGGCCATGAACTCCACCCCTTCGAAGACAGATAACTCCATCCCTTTGATGAAGAAAGACTCCATCCCTTTGAGGATAGAAGATTCCATCCCTTGGAGGGCTGAGAACAGAACCCTTTCGAGGATAGAAGAATCCATCACTTTGAGGGCCAAGAACTCCACCCCTTTGAGGACAGAAGACTCCATCCCTTCAAGGGTCTAGAACTCCACCCATTCGAGGAAAGAAGATTCCACCCTTTCGATGACAGAAGACTCCATCCTTTCAGGGAAAGAAGAATCCATCCCTTAGAGGGCCGAGAACTCGATCCCTTCGAGGACAGAAGACTCCATCCCGTTCAGAGCCACAAACTCCACCCCTTCAAGGACAGAAGACTCCACCCTTTCGATGACAGAAGACTCCATCCCTTCAAGGACAGAAGAGTCCATCCCTTAGAGGGCCAAGAACTTGACCCCTTTGAGGGCAGAAGACTCTACCCCTTTGAGGACCAAAAACTCCATCCCTTTAAGGCCCAAGAAATCAACCCCTTTGGGATAGAAGACTCCACCCCATCGAGGGCCTAGAACTCCACTAGTTCGAGGAAAGAAGACTCCACTCCTTCGATAACAGAAAAGTCTATCCCTTCCAGGACAAAATACTCCATCCCTTTGAGGGCCAAGAACTCGACCCCTTCGAGGACAGAAGACACCATCCCTTCGAGGACAGAAGACTCCATCCCTTCGAGGGCCAAGAACTCCACTTCTTCGAGGACAGAAGACTCCATCCTTTCGAGAGCCTAGAACTCCACCCGTTCCAGGAAAGAAGACACCACCCTTTCGATGACAGAAGACTCCAAGCCTTCGAGGACAGAGGACTCCATTCCTTGGAGGGCCAAGAACTCGACCCCTTTGAAGACAAAAGACTCCATCACTTTGAGGAAAAAAGACTCCATCCCTTAGAGGGCCAAGAACATAAATCCCTTTGAGGAAATAAGACTCCATCCCTTCGAGGATAGAAGACTCTATCCCTTGGAGGGCCGAGAACATAACCCATTCAAGGACAAAAACTCCATCCCTTGGAGGGCCGAGAACTCAACCCCTTCGAGGACAAAAGACTCAATCCCTTCAAGGGCGGAGAAAACGAACCCCTTCAACGATAGAAGACTCCATCCCTTCGGTAACAGAAGACTCCATCCCTTCGAGGACTGAAGATTCCATCCCATGGAGGGCCGAGAACTGTACCGCTTTGAGGACAGAAGACTCCATCCCTTCAAGGATAGAAGACTCTATCCCTTTGAGGGCCAAGAACTCCACCCCTTCGAGGATAGAAAACTCCATCCCTTTGAGGGCCTAGAACTCCACCCATTCGAGGAAAGAAGACTTCACCCTTTCGATGACAGAAGACTCCATCCCTTTAAGGAAAGAAGACCCCATCCCTTCGAGGACCGAAGACTCCATCCCCTCGATGGCTGATACCTCGACCCCCTCGAGGACCGAAGACTCCATCCCTTCTTGGACAGAAGACTCCATCCCTTCGAGGAAAGAAGACTCCATCTCTTCGAGGACAGAAGACTCTATCCCTTGGAGGGCCGAGAACATAACCCCTTCAAGGATAGAAACTCCATCCCTTGAAGGGCCGAGAACTCGACCCCTCTTAGGACAGAACAATCCATCCCTTAGAGGGTGGAGAACACGAACCCCTTCGAGGACAGAAGACTCCATCCCTTTCTATGATAGAAGACACCATCCCTTCGGAACAGAAGATTCCATCCCTTGGAGGGCCGAGAATTGGACCCCTTTGAGGACAGATGACTCCATCCCTTCGAGGATAGAAGACTCCATCCCTCAGAGGGCCAAGAACTCCAACCCTTCGGGGAAAGAAGACTTGATCCCTTTGAGGGCCTAGAACTCCACCTGTTTGAGGAAAGAAGACTCCACCCTTTCGATGAAAGAAGACTCTATCCCTTTAAGGAAAGAAGACTCCATCCCTTGGAAGGCAAAGAAATCTACCCCTTCGGGGAAAGAAGACTGCATCCCTTCGAAGACAGAAGACTCCATCCCTTCAAGGGCCAAGAAATCCACCCCTTCGAGGACAGAAGACTCCATCACTTCGAGGGCCAAGAACTCCACCCCTTCATAGACAGAAGACTCCGTCCCTTCGAGGGCCTAAAACTCCAACCATTTGAGGAAAAAAGACTCCACTCTTTCGATGACAGAAGACTCCATCCCTTTAAGGAAAGAAGAATCCATCCCTTGGAGGGCTGAAAAATTGACCCCTTCGGGGACAGAAGGCTCCATTCCTTCGAGGATAGAAGACTCCATCCCTTCAAGGTTCAAGAACTCCACCCCTTCGAGGACCGAAGGCTCCATCACTTCGAGGGCCAAGAACTCCACCCCTTCGAGGACAGAAGACTTCATCCCGTCAAGGGTCTAGAACTTCACCCATTCGAGAAAAGAAAACTCCACCCTTTTGATGTCAGAAGACTCCATCCCTTCGAGGACAGAAGACTCCATCCCTTAGAGGGCCAAAAATTTGCCCCATCGAGGACAGATTCCTCCATCCTTTCGAGGATAGAAGACTACATCCCTTTGAGGGCCAATAACACCACCCCTTTAAGGACAGAAGACTTCATCCCTTTAAGGGCCTAGAACTCAACCCCTTCGAGGACAGAAGACTCTATCCCTTCCTGCACAGAAGACTTCATCCCCTGGAGGGCTGGGAAGTTGACCTATTCGAGGATAGAAGACTCCATTCCTTCGTAGACAGAAGACTCCATCCCTTCGAGGACAGAAGACTCCATCCCTTCGAGGGCCAAGAACGCCACCCCTTCAAGGACAGAAGACTTCATCCCTTCAAGGGCCTAAAACTCCACCCGTTCGAGAAAAGAAGACTCCACCCTTTTGATGTCAGAAGACTCCATCCCTTCGAGGACAGAAGACTCCATCCCTTTGAGGGCCAAGAAATCCACCCCTTTGAGGACAGAAGACTCCATCCCTTCAAGGGCCTAAAACTCAACCCCTTCGAGGACAGAAGACTCCATCCTTTCCTGGACAAAAGACTCCATCCCCTGGAGGGCCGGGAACTGAACCTATTTGAGGATAGAAGACTCCATACCTTCGTGGATAGAAGACTCTATCCCTTCGAAGGCCAAGACCTCCACCCCTTTGAGGAAAAAAGACTCCACCCATTCGAGGAAAGAAGACTTTACTCTTTCGATGATAGAAAACTCCATGCCTTTGAGGACAGAAGACTCCATCTCTTGGAGGGATGAGAACTCGACCCCTTCGAGGACAGAAGACTCAATCCCTTCGAGGACAGAAGATTCCATCCCTTCAAGGGCCAAGAACTCCACCCCTTCGAGGATAGAAGATTCCATCCCTTCAAGGGCCAAGAACTCCACCCCTTCGAGGACAAAAGATTCCATCCCATCATAGGCCAAGAACTCCACCCCTTCGAGGACAAAAGACTCAATTCTTTCGATGATGGAAGACTTCATCCCTTTTAGGATAAAAGATTCAATCCCTTCGAGGATAAGAGACTCCATCCCTTCAAGGGCTAAGATCTCCACCCCTTCGAGGACAGAAGACTCCATCCTTTTGATGATGGAAGTCTCCATCCCTTTGAGGATAGAAGATTACATCCCTTGGAGGGCTGTGAACAAGACCCCTTCGAGGACAGAAGACTCCAACCCCTTGAGGATAGAAGAATCCATCCATTTGAGGGCCAAGAACTCTACCCCTTCGAGGACAGAAGAATCCATCCCTTTGAGGGCCTAGAACTCCACCCATTCGGGGAAAGAAGATTCCACCGTTTCGATTACAAAAGACTTTATCCCTTCAAAGAAAGAAGAATCCATCCCTTAGAGGGCCGAGAACTCGACCCCTTCGAGGACACAAGACTCCACTCCCTTCGATAGCCAAGAACGCCACCCCTTCGAGGACAGAAGACTCCACCCTTTCGATGACAGAAGACTTCATCCCTTCAAGGACAGAAGACTCCATCCCTAGGAGGGCCGAGAACTCGACCCCTTCGAGGGCACAAGACTACATCCCTTCAAGGACCGAAGACTCCATCCCTTTAAGGCCCAAGAAATCCACCCCTTTGGGATAAAAGACTCCATCCCTTCGAGGGCCTAGAACTCCACCCATTCGAGGAAAGAAGACTCCACTCTTTCCATAACAGGAAACTCCATCCCTTCTAGGATAAATACTCCATCCCTTTGAGGGCCAAGAACTCGACCCCTTCGAGGATAGAAGACACCATCCCTTCGAGGACAGAAGACTCCATCCCTTCGAGAGCCAAGAACTCCACCCCTTTGAGGACAAAGACTCCACCCTTTTGAGGGCCGAGAACTCCACCCATTCCAGGAAAGAAGACACCACCCTTTCGATGACAGAAAACTCCATGTCTTCCAGAACAGAGGAATCCATCCCTTGGAGGGTAGAGAACTCGACCCCTTTGAAGATAAAAGACTCCATCCCTTCGAGGAAAAAAGACTCCATCCCTTCGAGGGCCGAGAACATGAAACCCTTTGAGGAAATAAGACTCCATCCCTTCGAGGATAGAAGACTCCATCCCTTGGAGGGCTGAGAACGTAACCCCTTCAAGGATAGAAACTCCATCCCTTGGAGGGCCGAGAACTCGACCCCTTCGAGGACAGAAGACTAATTCCCTTCAAGGGCGGAGAACACGAACCCCTTCAAGGACAGAAGACTCCATCCCTTTGAGGACAGAAGAATCCATCCCTTGGAGGGCCGAGAACTCGACCCCTTTAAGGATAGAAGACTCTATCTCTTTGAGGACAGAAGACTCCATCCCTTCGATGACAGAACACTCCATCCCTTTGAGGACTGAAGATTCCATCCCTTGGAGGGCTGAGAACTGGACCCCTTCGAGGACAGAAGATTTCACCCATTCGAGGAAGAAGACTCCACCCTTTCGATGACAGAAGACTCAATCCCTTCGAGGACAGAAGACTCCATCCCTTCAAGGGCCAAGAACTCCACCCCTTCGAGGCCATAAGACTCAATTACTTCGTGGGCCAAGAACACACCCCTTCGAGAACAGAAGACTCCATCCCTTCGAGGGCCTAGAACTCCACCCGTTCGAGAAAAGAAGACTCCACCCTTTCGATAACAGAAGACTCCATCCCTTCAATGTTAGTAGACTCCATCCCTTAGAAGGCCGAGAACTTGCCCCTTCGTGGACAGAAGACTCCATCCCTTCGAGGGTCAAGAATGCAACCCCTTCGAGGACAGAAGACTCCAACCCTTCCTAGGACAGAAGACTTCATCCACTAGAGAGCCAGGAACTCGACCTATTCAAGGACAGAAGACTCCATCCCTTCGTGGATAGAAGACTCCATCCCTTCAAGGGCCAAGAACTCCACCCGTTCAAGGAAAGAAGACTCCACTCTTTCAACGATAGAAGACTCCAGCCCTTGGAGGGCCTAGAAATTGACCCCTTCAAGGAAAAAAGACTTCATCCCTTCGAGGACAGAACACTCCATCCCTTCAAGGGCAAAGAACTCCAAACCTTTGAGGACAGAAGACTCCATCCCTTCAATTGCCTATAACTCCACCCATTTGAGGAAAGAAGACTCCACCCTTTCGATGATAGAAGACTTCATCCCTTCGAGGACAAAAGACTATATCCTTTGGAGGGCCGAGAACTCGACCCCTTCGAGGACAGAAGACTCCATCCCTTCGAGGACAGAAGACTACATCCCTTCAAGGACAGAAGACTCTATCCCTTCGGGGGGGGGGGGGAGAACACGAACCCATTCTAGGGCATGAGACTACATCCCTTGGATGACAAAACTCCATCCATTCAAGGACAGAAGATTCCATCCCTTGGAGGGCCAAGAACTCGACCCCTTCGAGGACAGAAGGCTCCATCCCTTTGAGTAAAGAAAACTCCGTCCCTTCGAGGACAGAATACTCCATCCCTTCGAGGATAGAATACTCCATCACTTGGAGGGCCAAGAACTCAACCCCTTCGAGGATAGAAGACTCCATCTTTTTGAGGACAGAAGACTCCATCCCTTGGAGGGCTGAGAACTAGACCCCTTCGAGCACAGAAGACTCCATCCCTTTTAGGATAGAAGACTCCATCCCTTCCAGGGCCTAGAACTCAACCCCTTTGAGAACAGAAGACTCCATCTCTTCCTGGATAGAAGACTCAATCTCTTCCTGGATAGAAGACTCCATCTCTTCTGATAGCGGGCAGTCGTCGCACCCCTATTCAAAGATAATTTATAAGCCCTTTTTGCTTACTTTCTACAACTAGGTAGATAGCGGCAAGTCGGGATCATCCACGAAGAAGAGGGATCTTCCTAAGCGTTTAGGCACAAAAGGTTGATATTAGGATAGGAGTAGACATATATACATACATATAAAAGCATGTAAATGTGGGGGGGGGGGGGTTTGGTTGGTTGGTTTTCCTAAGTTACGAAAGTAAAAAGACAAGATAACTAGCAAAGTCAAGTGACTATGCTAATCATCAAACAAAACTAAGAAAAAAGGGTTTTAAAACTACAAAGATAAAAAGCCTTGGGGGCAAGGGATATCCACTTCCAAATCTAATGAAGGTCATTGAACAATTCACTCATTCTATCATATAGCATTACATGACTCAACATCAACATACCCATCTAGCAAGAATCACAACACATTATGCACAAGAAGTTCTAAGTTCATGCTCGTGGATTTTCATGCAAAGGAGCTATGGAATTCGTCACGTTCCTAACACCTAACCAATTCAATCATACAAGCACTCCCTATGCTCAAACAACTCATGGCACAAATGAAGTGAAACACACCATCAAGAATACATAAATGCTAAATAACAAATGCTTCAAGGATGAATTAAAATCATCTATTCAATACTTCAACTACTTGTTGTGAAGATAAATCTTCCATCCTTCTAATTCGTAGTTTGTAAGAGTGAATTCAACATCTCTTGTGAAACCTCACCAATGACTCCACTATTGCTAGGAGTATCCCATTGATGACATTTAATCACGAAGAACCAACAAGCTTGGCAATCCTTATGACCACTACACCGTGACTAAGCATTTAACCAATTCATGCAATTACACGAGATTGGATGAACGTGCAACGTACATTCATCCAAGAGCATATAACTCTCTCGTTTGCTACACAAACGAACATGACGAAGAGTTCAACATCAATCACTTTCATCTAGCACATTATCAATCCATCAACACAATCAAAAGCTCTAAATCATACTCATACATTCCTAACAAGAAAAGGGGGGAAATAAACCCAAATCCCCCAAACCCTAGCTAGCAATTCATACAAGTATTTCATATGCTCAAGCTTTCAACAACATCAATGAAATCAACAATTAACATTCAAAGCATAATAAATGCACAATAGCAAAAACACCAAATAGATTATTAAAATGATTCTTACTACATAGAAGTGGAAGCTTCAATCCTTTGCTCCCAAGATAAAAACTACCCCAGATAAACAAAACCCATAACATAGAACAACAATCTACAAAGAAAGAAGAAGAAATGGAAGAAAATGGTGAAAAGTAGGGTTTTGGAGCCCTAAAGGCGGGCTTGGAAGTTGTGGAGAAGAAGGGGTGAAGAGGTATTTATAGGGGAAGAAAAATGGGAGAAAAATGCTGCTGCAGGGCTGAATTCACGCTGTCGTCGCGAGTCGCGACCGGTTCCATCGCGAGTCGCGACCAGATCAGTAAACTCCAGCCCTATTTTGTTTTGCTTCCTTCGGGTGAACCGTTGATCCGTTTCGGGAGTTCTTGTAGTCAATTTTATAGTGCTCGAGAAGAGGAATCCAATGGTACCACTCTTGAAGGCTGATTCGTCTCGGAAAATTATGAAAACCCTGGACCATCCTTCACCCGTTGCTTTGCTCTCCTTTCTTCACCTCTTCACCTCTTCAAATCTTCAAAAAGCCCAAGTGTAAGTCTTCAAATCTTCAAAAAGCCCAAGTGTAAGTCTTCAAATCTTCAAAGATATCTTTCAAAATCTTCAAATCTTCAAATTCTTCAAACAAATCACCTTGTCACACAAAATCATCTAAAAAGTGATAAAAACGTCAAAGTTGCTTTTATCCCTCTTTAAATGATTTCAAGGCAGAATGCCACATGTAGAGCACAAAATTATACAAAATCCAATCCTAAAAACCCTAATATAACCGCATAAAATGGCCTCATCAAACCTCCCCACACTTAAACCTTACTCGCCCTCGAGTAAGAAAAGATCCAAGCACACGGAGCAATTCATATGGCCATATCCTAAACTAATCCCCCAATCAAAGCCTCACAAAAACTCTCAATATCATAAATCCCAAAATAAAAGCTCACATGAGAATTTTTCACACACACATCCCCAATCCTAAATCTAACCAAACCTACCACTTATCAATTCACTACCCATAAAAATATTTCAAAGCCCCGAATTGATATTCCCAAAGTCCAATGACACAAGATGAAGTTAAAACCATTTAATAGGTTTAAGCACATACTTCACCTAATGCCAATATATCCACCAAAATCCAATGACATAAAATGAAGCTAAAGCCATATAAGAGGTTCAAACACATGCTTCACCTAATGCCAATATATCAACCAAAAACGAAGTAGAAAAGGATCAAGAATTTCATAACCATACTTCGTTTTCCTAACCCACTAAGCTACCCAATCCCAAGAGGTCTATAGATGTTGAGCTACCCGATCCATCCATGTGAAAAGTAGCAAAAAGCATTCCAAAACAATCTAGCATGCATGTGATTCCTCTAACCCCTCCCCACACTTAAAACATTACATTGCCCTCAATGTAAACATGTAAGGCAAGAACAATAAAAATCAAGGCAAGGGGGTAGAGTGACACCCGTTTCTCCGCATAGTCACCGGTGATATGGCGCAATCCAATGTAATTGTATGGTCCTGAAATCAGTTTCGGAACCGGAAGGGTGAGCAAAGATGCCGTAGAAGAACTCACCCCTCGAGAAAAGCATTGTCTCCGTGGCGCCGTTTGATCAAGACTAACACCACAAAGAACAACATTAAACTCACAAGTACATAAGGATTTGGAATACTAGGTTTAGCATAGAGGATTAATAACCATAGTATTCTCAAAGAACAACCAATCCATCATGCAATCACAACTATAAGATTATCCAATAAAAATATCCAACATATAAATCCACACAAATTCAAGCATCACTATAGAACATAACAATTAAGTCACAATGATGTAGTCAGCATACTACAATCAACAAAGATACTATAAAGATGCAAGAATTTCATGTGTCAATATATGTAAGATGGTGTGGAAATGAGTGGATATGTGGTGGTTCTTGGGAGCGTTGGGTAGAGAAGAAGGAAGAATTATGCAATGTTTAAGATCAAATGAAAACTTGGAATTTTCATCGCGACTCGCGACTGAAGTGGTTGCGACTCGCGATGCTTCGTCGCGACTCGCGATGCTTCGTCGCGACTCACGAAAAGTTGAGGCCGAAAGCAATTTTTCAGCAAAATTTTTCTGATCACGTCGCGACTCGCGACCTCTATGTCGCGACTCACGATGGCTCGTCGCGACTCGTGACGAGTACATCGCGACTTGCAGAAGTTGGTGCTGGGAATGATTTTTCTCCCCTGTTCGTCACGACTCGCGACGAGGCCATCGCGACTCGCGACGAGGCCATCGCGACTCGCGACGAGGCCATCGCGACTCGCGACGAGGCCATCGCGACTCGCGACGAGGCCATCGCGACTCGCGACGAGGCCATCGCGACTCGCGACGAGGCCATCGCGACTCGCGACGAGGGTATCCCAGGCTTAAATTTTTTCGTTTTCTTACCAACTGTCCAAGCTTTCTTCCCTTGTTCGTTGATCTCATTCCTTCATCTCCTCCATTGCAATGCACTTCACTTTGCTACAAAATCACAGAAAAAAACGCCATAAAAAGAACAAAACAAAACAATAAAAAACTAAGAAACAAAGACTAAGAAACAAAAACTAGAAGAAATGCCAAATTTATTTCACGTCGTCGGCACGATGAAGCTCCATATTTTTAAGGTCGTTGGCACGACCCTAATGTTATCTGTATGGTGAAGGCTTGAACCCCTTCACCATGAGCTTCCAAAATAAGAGAGGTGGGGGTACAAGACTTTCAAGAGGAAAGTTTTGTTGAGGTGGAGATGGTTGGAGGAAATTTGAGTGGTCAGGAGGCTTAAGATAGTCTTTTGGCTCCTCTCTTATCTCCCTCACAACTTCCAAAAATGGTGGAGTTGGTTCACTAAGCGGGAGAATGGGTGACGATGCTAATGAATGTAGCACTATCACCTCTTCCTCCATTTTGCTATCCTCTACGACCAACTCATCATCCCCTTTGAACTCAAAATCATTTTTATTGGTGACCTCACTCACCGAGTCATCGAGTTCAAGTTGGGATGGTGTGTTTTCGGAATCACAAGCTTCCATTCGGGCCAACGCTTCCCTTATACTCCTCACATGCCCCTCAATGGCCTCAACACTAGAGGAGAGTTGGGTATCCGGCTCCTCACTAGTAAAGGAGTTCAAGTTTGCTATGGTATTGAAGACATCTCACGTGTCAAACTTGAACTTCCTTGTTGGGCTTGGTTTTGGGGTATGGTATAGAGTGGTGATGGCCAACTAGGTTGCTCGTATGGTTGGTTTTCCGGCTCATTCTCATACCACCAATCCGGATTACCACTCCATTCTGAATTGTAAGAGTTGTGGTATGGATAGCATTCATGAGCTTCTTGCCCTTGAAAACCAACATCTCCTACCTCTTGGTAGCACTCTTCATAGTACCCATGGTTTTGAAAACCAAGGGTTCATTCTCGGTCATAGTGCTCTTCCCACAACAAGGGGCAAGATTCGGTAGGATGATCGAAATGACACATCCTACAAAACCTTACTTGTTGAGCCTCTCTTCTCATCATGAGTTCCCTCAAGGTGAGACGCTCCATTAAAAAAAAATTTCTTCAAAAGTTCGGAATCATAGTGCAAGGATTCTCGATAAAATAAATTACCAAGAACTCAAGCAATACCTACTCCGAACAAAAACAACCACCAAGTAGTGGAAAATAAAAACAACTAGCTAATATGCAACCAAATACACCTAAATACTTAAGAATAAACGCCTCTTCCCCGGTAACGGCGCCATTTTGATAGCAGGCAGTCGTCGCACCCCTATTCAAAGATAATTTATAAGCCCTTTTTGCTTACTTTCTACAACTAGGTAGATAGCGGCAAGTCGGGATCATCCACGAAGAAGAGGGATCTTCCTAAGCGTTTAGGCACAAAAGGTTGATATTAGGATAGGAGTAGACATATATACATACATATAAAAGCATGTAAATGGGGGGGGGGGGGTTTGGTTGGTTGGTTTTCCTAAGTTACGAAAGTAAAAAGACAAGATAACTAGCAAAGTCAAGTGACTATGCTAATCATCAAACAAAACTAAGAAAAAAGGGTTTTAAAACTACAAAGATAAAAAGCCTTGGGGGCAAGGGATATCCACTTCCAAATCTAATGTAGGTCATTGAACAATTCACTCATTCTATCATATAGCATTACATGATTCAACATCAACATACCCATCTAGCAAGAATCACAACACATTATGCACAAGAAGTTCTAAGTTCATGCTCGTGGATTTTCATGCAAAGGAGCTATGGAATTCGTCACGTTCCTAACACCTAACCAATTCAATCATACAAGCACTCCCTATGCTCAAACAACTCATGGCACAAATGAAGTGAAACACACCATCAAGAATACATAAATTCTAAATAACAAATGCTTCAAGGACGAATTAAAATCATCTATTCAATACTTCAACTACTTGTTGTGAAGATAAATCTTCCATCCTTCTAGTTCGTAGTTTGTAAGAGTGAATTCAACATCTCTTGTGAAACCTCACCAATGACTCCACTATTGCTAGGAGTATCCCATTGATGACATTTAATCACGAAGAACCAACAAGCTTGGCAATACTTATGACCACTACACCGTGACTAAGCATTTAACCAATTCATGCAATTACACGAGATTGGATGAACGTGCAACGTACATTCATCCAAGAGCATATAACTCTCTCGTTTGCTACACAAATGAACATGACGAAGAGTTCAACATCAATCACATTCATCTAGCACATTATCAATCCATCAACACAATCAAAAGCTCTAAATCATACTCATACATTCCTAACAAGAAAAGGGGGGAAATCAACCCAAATCCCCCAAACCCTAGCTAGCAATTCATACAAGTATTTCATATGCTCAAGCTTTCAGCAACATCAATGAAATCAACAATTAACATTCAAAGCATAATAAATGCACAATAGAAAAACACCAAATAGATTATTAAAATGATTCTTACTACATAGAAGTGGAAGCTTCAATCCTTTGCTCCCAAGATAAAAACTACCCCAGATAAACAAAACCCATAACATAGAACAACAATCTACAAAGAAAGAAGAAGAAATGGAAGAAAATGGTGAAAAGTAGGGTTTTGGAGCCCCAAAGGCGGGCTTGGAAGCTGTGGAGAAGAAGGGGTGAAGAGGTATTTATAGGGGAAGAAAAAGGGGAGAAAAATGCTGTTGCAGGGCTGAATTCACGCTGTCGTCACGACTCGCGACCAGATTAGCAAACTCCAGCCCTGTTTTGTTTTGCTTCCTTTGGGTGAACCGTTGATCCGTTTCGGGAGTTCTTGTAGTCAATTTTATAGTGCTCGAGAAGAGGAATCCAATGGTACCACTCCTGAAGGCTGATTCTTCTTGGAAAATTATGAAAACCCTGGACCATCCTTCACCCGTTGCTTTGCTCTCCTTTCTTCACCTCTTCACCTCTTCAAATCTTCAAAAAGCCCAAGTGTAAGTCTTCAAATCTTCAAAGATATCTTTCAAAATATTCAAATCTTCAAAGTCTTCAAACAAATCACCTTGTCACACAAAATCATCTAAAAAGTGATAAAAACGTCAAAGTTGCTTTTATCCCTCCTTAAATGATTTCAAGGCAGAATGCCATATGTAGAGCACAAAATTATACAAAATCCAATCCTAAAAACCCTTATATAACCGCATAAAATGGCCTCATCATCTTCCTGGATAGATGACTCCATCTCCTGGAGGGCCGAGAACTCAACCTATTCCAGGACAGAAGACTCCATCCCTTCGAGGACCAAAGATTCCATCCCTTCGAGGGCCTAGAACTCCATCCCTTCGAAGACAGAAGACACTATCCCTTCAAGGGCCTAGAACTCCATCGGTTCAAGGAAAAAAGACTCCACTTATTCGATGATAGAAGACTCCATCCCTTCGAGAACAGAAGACTCTATCCCTTTGAGGGCCGAGAACTTGACCCCTTCGAGGACGGAAGACTCCATCCCTTCGAGGATATATGAATCCATCCCTTTAAGGGCCAAGAACTCCACCCCTTCGAGGAAAGAAGACTCCATCCCTTAGATGAAAGAAGACTTTATCCCTTCGAGGATAGAAGATTTCATCCATTGGGGGGCCAAAACAGGACCCCTTTGAGGATAGAAGACTCCATCCCTTCGAGGACAGAATACTCTATCCCTTAGAGGGTTGAGAACTCAACCCCTTCGAGGAAAAAAGACTCCATCCCTTTAAGGACAGAAGACTCCACCCTTTCGATGACAGAAGACTCTATCCTTTGGAGGGCCGAGAACTCGACCCCTTTGAGGACAGAAGACTCCATCCCTTCGAGGGCTAAGAAATCCACCCCTTCAAGGACAAAAGACTCCATCTCTTTGAGGGCCAAGAACTCCATCCCTTCGAGGACAGAAAGCTCTATCCCTTTGAGGGCCAAGAACTCCACCCCTTCAAGGACAAAAGACTTCATCCCTTCGAGGGCCTATAACTCCACCCGTTCGAGGAAAAAAGATTCCACCCTTTCAATGACAGATGACTCCATCCCTTAAAGGATAGAAGACTCCATCCCTTGGAGGGCTAATAACTCGACCCCTTCGAGGACATAATACTCCATCCTTTTGAAGACAGAATACTCTTTCCCTTCGAGGGCGGAGAACAAGAACCCCTTCGTGGATAGAAGACACCATCCCTTCAATGAAAGAAAACTCCATCCCTTAGAGGATCGAATACTCCATCTCTCGGAGGGCTGAGGACTCGACCGTTTCAAGGACAGAAGACTCCATCCCTTGGAGGGCCGAGAACTCGACCCCTTTGAGGAAAGAAGACTGCATCCCTTTGAGGTCAAAGAACTCCACCCATTCGAGGATAGAAGACTCCATCCCTTCAAAGGCTAAGAACTCCACCCCATCGAGAATAGAAGACTCCATCCCTTCGAGGATAGAAGACTCCATCCTTTCGAGTATAGAAGACTCCATCCCTTTGAGGACAGAAGACTCAATTCCTTTGAGGAAGGAGAACTCCACCCCTTCGAGGATAGAAGACTAAATCCCTTCGAGGACATAATACTCCATTCCTTGGAGGGCCGAGAACTCAACCCCTTTGAGGAATGAAGACTGCATCCCTTCGAGGGCCAAGAATTCCACCCCTTTGAGGACAGATGACTACATCCCTTCGAGGGCAAAGAACTCCACTCCTTCGAGAATAGAAAAATCCATCCCCTCTAGGACAGAAGACTCCATCCCTTCGAGTATAGAAGACTACATCCCTTCATGGACAGAAGACTCCATCTATTCGAGGAAAGAGAACTCTGCCCCTTCAAGGACAGAAGACTCCATCTCTTCGAGGACAGAATACTCCATCCCTTGAAGGGCCGAGAACTCAACCCCTTCAAGGATAGAAGACTCCATCCTTTCAAGGATAGAAGACTCCATCCCTTGGAGGGCCGAGTACTCGACCCCTTCCAGGATAGAAGACTCCATCCTTTTTAGAACAAAAGACTCCATCCCTTCCAGGGCCTAGAACTCAACTCCTTTGATAACATAAGACTCCATCCCTTCCTGGACAGAAAACTTCATCCCCTGGAGGGCTGGGATCTTGACCTATTGGAGGAAAGAAGACTCCATCCCTTTAAGGACAGAAGACTCCATCCCTTCGAGGGCCTAGAACTCCATCCCTTCGAGGGCCTAGAATTCCATCCCTTCGAGGACATAAAGACTCCAACCCTTCGAGGGCCTAGAACTCCACCCATTCAAGGAAAAAACACTACTCTTTCGATGAAGGAAGACTCCATCCCTTCGAGGACACAACTCCATCCCTTGGAGGGCTGAGAACTCGACCCATTCGAAGACAAAGGACTCCATCCCTTCGAGGAGAGAAGAATCCATCTCTTCAAGGGCCAAGAACTCCACCCCTTCGAGTATAGAAGACTCCATCCCTTCGTGGGACAAGAACTCCACCCCATCGAGAACAGAAGACTCCATCCCTTCGAGGAAAGAAGACTCCATCCCTTCGAGGACAGAAGACTCCATCCCTTCGAGTATAGAAGACTCCATCCCTTAGAGGACAGAAGACTCCATTCCTTCAAGGAACTCCATCCCCTCGAGAATAGAAGACTCCATCCCTTCGAGGGTCTAGAACTCAATCCCTTTGAGGACAGAAGACTCCATCCCTTCCAGGCCAGAAGACTCCATCCCCGGGAAGGTCGGTAACTCGACCTATTTTAGAACAGAAGACTCCATCCCTTCGAGAACAGAAGACTCCATCTCTTTGAGGGCCAAGAACTCCATCCCTTCAAGGAAAGAAGATTCCATCCCTTCCTGGATAGAAGACTCCATCCCCTGGAGGGCTGGGAACTCGATCTATTCGAGGATAGAAGACTCCATCCCTTCATGACAGAAGAATCCATCCCTTCGAGGGCCAAGAACTCTATACCTTCGAGGAAAGAAGACTCCATCCCTTCGTGGGCCTAGAACTTCACCCGTTCAAGGAAATAAGACTCTACTCTTTCAATGACAGAAGACTCTATCCCTTCGACAGTAGAAGACTCCATCCCTTGGAGGGCTAAGAACTCGATCCCTTCAAGGACAGAAGACCCCTCCGAGGATAGAAGACTCCATCCCATCAAGGTTCAAGAACTCCAACCCTTCGAGAACAGAAGACTCCATCCCTTCGATGACAGAAGACTCCATCCCTTCGAGGACAGAAGATTCTGTCCCTTAGAGGGCCTAGAACTGGACCCCTTCTAGGATGGAAGACTCCATCCCTTTGAGGATGGAAGACTCCATCCCTTTGAGGATGGAAGACTCCTTCCCCTTGAGGATGGAAGACTCTATCCCTTTGAGGGCTAAGAACTCCACCCCTTCGAGTACAGAAGACTCCATCCCTTCGAGGCCCGAGAACTCCACCCATTCAAGGAAGAAGACTCCACCCTTTCGATGAAAGAAAACTCAATCTCTTCAAGGAAAGATAACTTCATCCCTGGAAGGGCCGAGAACTCAACCCCTTTGGGGACATAAGACTCCATCCCTTCGAGTACAGAAGACTCCATCCCTTCAAGGGCCAAGAACTCCACCACTTCGAGGCCATAAGACTCCATCACTTCGAGGGCCAAGAACTCCACCCCTTAGAGGATAGAAGACTCTATCCCTTCTAGGGCCTAGAACTCCACCCTATTCGAGAAAAGAAGACTCTTCCCTTTCGATGACAGAAGACTCCATCCCTTTGATGATAGAAGACCCCATCCCTTAGAGGGCTGAGAACTTATCCCTTCGAGGACAAAAGACTCTATCCCTTCGAGGACAGTAGACTCCATCCCTTTGAGGGCTAAGAACTAAACCCCTTCGAGGACAGAAGACTCCAACCCTTCCTGGACAGAAGACTCCATCCCGTGGAGGGCCAGGAACTCGACCTATTCAAGGACAAAAGACTCCATCCCTTCGAGGACAGAAGACTCCATCCCTTTGAGGACATAGAAATCCAAACTGTCAAGGACAGAAGACTCCATACCTTCGAGGGCCTAGAACTCCACCCATTCGAGGAAGGAAGACTCTACTCTTTTGATGACAGAAGACTCCATCCCTTGGAGGGCCTAGAACTTAACCCCTTCGAGGACAGAAGACTCCATCCCTTCGAGGATAGAAGACTACATCCCTTCAAGGGCAAAGAACTCCACCCCTTCGAGGACAGAAGACTCCATCCCTTCGATGGCCTATAACTCCACCCGTTCGCGGAAAGAAGATTCCACCATTTTGATGATAGAAGACTCAATCACTTTGAGGATAGAAAACTCCATCCCTTAGAAGGCCGAGAACCTGACCCCTTCGATGACAGAAGACTGCATCCCTTCGATGACAGAAGACTGCATCCCTTCAAGGACAGAATATTCTATCCCTTCGAGGGCGGAGAACACGAACCCCTACGAGGACATAAGACTACATCCCTTCGATGACAGAAGACTCAATCCATTTGAGGACATAAGATTCCATCCCTTGGAGAGCCAAGAACTTGACCCCTTCGAGGACAGAAGACACCATTCCTTCGTGGATAGAGAACTCCACCCATTTTAGGATAGAAGACTCAATCCCTTCGAGGACAGAATACTCCATCCCTTAGAGGGCTGAGAACTCAACCCCTTCGAGGACACAAGACTCCATCCTTTCGAGGACAGAAGACTCCATCCCTTGAAGTGCCCTGAACTCGACCCCTTTGAGGACAGAACACTCAATCTCTTTTAGGACAGAAGACTCCATCTCTTCCAATGCCTAAAACTTAATCCCTTTGAGAATGAAAGACTCCATCCCTTCCTAGACAGAAGACTCCATCCCCTGGAGGGCCAGGAACTCGACCTATTTGGGGACGGAAGACTCCATACCTTCGAGGACGGAAGACTCCATACCTTCGAGGACAGAAGACTCCATCCCTTTGAGGGCCAAGAACTCCATCTCTTCAAGGACAGAAGACTCCATCCCTAGGAGGGCCGAGAACTAAAATCCTTCGAGGAAAGAAGACTCTATCCCTCGGAGGGTCGAGAACTCGACCCCTTCGAGGAAAGAAGACTGCATCCCTTTGAGGGCCAAGAACCCCACCCCTCTGAGGACAGGAGACTCCATCCCTTTGAGGGCCAAGCACTCCACCCGTTCAAGAAAAAAAGACTCTACTCTTTTGATGACAAAAGACTCCATCCCTTTGAGGATAGAAGACTCCATCCCTTGGAGAGCCGAGAACTCGATCCCTTCGAGGACTGAAGAATCCATCCCTTCGAGGACAAATAAATTCATCCCTTCAAGGGCCAAGAACTCCACCCTTTCGAGGAAAGAAGACTCCATTCCTTCGATGAAAGAAGAGTTCATCCCTTCAAGTACAGAAGAATTCATCCCTTGGGGGGCCGAGAACAAGACCCCTTCGAGGACAGAAGACTTCATCCCTTCAAGGAAAGAAAACTCCACCCCATCAAGGACAGAAGACACCAACCCTTAGAGGACAGAATAATCTATCCCTTAGAGGGTTGAGAACTCAACCCCTTTGAGGATAGAAGACTCCATCCCTTTGAGGACAGAAGACTCCACCCTTTCGATGACAGAAGACTCTATCCCTTGGAGGACCGAGAACTCGACCCCCCAAAAACAGAAGACTCGATCCCTTTGAGGACCAAGAAATCTACCCCTTTGAGGTCAAAAGACTTTATACCTTTGAGGGCCTAGAGCTTCACCCGTTCGAGGAAAGAAGACTCCACCCTTTCGAGAATAGATGACTCCATCCCTTTGAGGACAGAAGACTCCATCCCTTCGAGGGCCAAGAACCCGAACCCTTGTAGGACATAATACTCCATCCTTTCGAGGACAGAAGACTCTTTCCCTTCGAGGGTGGAGAACATGAACCCCTTCGAGGATAGAAGACTTCATCTCTTCAATGAAAGAAAACTCCATCCCTTCGAGGACAGAAGACTCCATCCCTTGGAGGGCTAAGAACTCAACCCCTTTGAGAACAGAAGCCTCCATCCCTTTGAGGGTTGCAAACTCGACCCCTTTGTGGATTGAAGAATGCATACCATCGAGGGCTAAGAACTCCACCCCTTCGAGGACAGAAGACTCCATCCCTTCGTGGGAAAAGAACTCCACCCCTTCGAGAACAGAAGACTCCATCCCTTTGAGGACAGAAGACTCCATCCCTTCGAGTATAGAAGAGTCCATCCCTTCGAGGACAGAAGTCTCCATTCCTTTGAGGAAAGATAACTCCATCCCTTCAAGGACGGAAGACTCCATCCATTCGAGGACTGAATACTCCATCCCTTGGAGGGCAGAGAACTCAACCCCTTCGAGGATAGAAGACTCCATCCTTTCGAGGATAGAATACCCCATCCCTTTGTGGGTCAAGAACTCCACCCCTTTGAGGGTAGAAGACTCAATCCCTTTGATAACAGAAGACTCCATCTTTTGGATGACAGAAGACTCCATCCCTTAGAGGGCCGGGAACTAGACCCCTTCGAGGACAAAAGACTCAATCCCTTCGAGGGCCAAAACCTCCACCCCTTCGAGGACAAAAGACTCCATCCCTTCGAGGAAAGAATACTCTATCCTTTATAGGGTTGAGAACTCAACCCCATTAAGGACAGAAGACTCCATCCCTTTGAGTACAGAAGACTCCACCCTTTCAATGACAGAAGACTCCATCCCATGGAGGGCCGAGAACTCGACCCCTTCGAGGACAGAAGACTCCATCCCTTCGAGGGCCAAGAAATCCACCCCTTCGAGGATAAAAGACTCCATCCCTTTGAGGGCATAGAGCTCCACATGTTCGAGGAAAAAAGACTCCACCTTTTCGATAACAGATGACTGCATCCCTTCGAGGACAGAAGACTCCATCCCTTGGAGGGCCGAGAACCCAACCCCTTTGAGAACATAATACTCCATCCTTTCTAGGATAAAATACCCTTTCCCTTTGAGGGCGGAGAACACGAACCCCTTCGAGGATAGAAGACTTCATCCCTTCAATGAAAGAAAACTCCATCCCTTAGAGGATAGAAGACTCCATCCCTTGGAGGGCTAAGAACTCGACCCCTTCGAGGATAGAAGACTTCATCCCTTGGAGGGCCAAGAACTTGACCCCTTTGTGGAAAGAAGACTGCATACCATCGAGGGCCAAGAACTCCACCCCTTCGAGGATAGAAGACTCCATCCCTTTGTGGGACAAGAACTCCACCCCATCGAGAACAGAAGACTCCATCCCTTCGAGAACAGAAGACTCTATCCCTTCGAGTATAGAAGACTCCATCCCTTCGAGGACAGAAGACTCCAATCCTTCGAGGAAAGAGAACTCCATCCTTTCGAGGACAAAAGACTCCATCCCTTCGAGGACTGAATACTCCATTCCTTGGAGGGCCGAGAACTCAACCCCTTCGAGGATAGAAGACTCCATCCTTTCGAGGACAGAAGACTCTTTCCCATGGTGGGCCGAGAACTCCACCCCTTTGAGGATAGAAGACTCCATCCCTTTGATGATAGAAGACTCCACCCTTTGGATGACAGAAGTCTCCATCCCTTGGAAGGCCGGGAACTCGACCCCTTCGAGGACAGAAGACTTCATCCCTTCGAGGGCCAAAAACTCCACCCCTTCAAGGACAAAAAAACTCCATCCCTTCGAGGGCATAGAACGCCACCAATTTGAGGAAAGAAGACTCCACCCTTTCGATGACAGATGACTCCATCCCTTCGTGTACAGAAGACTCCATCCCTTGGAGGGCCGAGAACCCAACCCCTTCGAGGACAAAAGACTCCATCCCTTCAAGGACAGATGAATCCATCCCTTCAAGGGCCAAGAACTCCACCCCTTCAATGAAAGAAGAATCCATCCCTTCGATGGCCGAGAACTCGACCCCTTGGAGGATAGAAGACTGCATCCCTTCGAGGGCCAAGAACTCCACTCCTTCGAGGAGAGAAGACTCCATCCCTTTGAGGGCCAAGAATTACACCCGTTCAAGCACAGAAAACTCCATCCCTTCGTGGACAGAAGACTCCATCCCTTCGAGTATAGAAGACTCCATCCCTTCGAGTATAGAAGACTCTATCTCTTTGTGGATTGAAAAATCCATCCCTTCGAGGAAAGAGAAATCCACCCCTTCGAGGATAGAAGACTCCATCCCTTCGGAGGGCGGAAACCATGAACCCCTTCGAGAATAGAAGACTCCATCCCTTCAATGAATGAAAACTACATCTCTTCGAGGACAGAAGACTCCATCCCTCAGAGGGCCTAGAACTCGACCCCTTTAAAGATAGAAGACTGCATCCCTTGGGGTGCCGAGAACTCGACCCCTTCAAGGAAAGAAGACTGCATCCCTTCGAAGGCCAAAAACTGCACCCCTTTGAGGACAGAAGACTCCATACCTTCGGGGGCCAAGAACTCCACCCCTTTGAGAACAGAAGGCTCCATCCCTTCGAGGGCCTAGAACTCCACCCGTTCGAGGAAAGAAGACTCCACCCTTTCGATTACAGAAGACTTCATCCCTTTGAGGACAGAATATTCCATCCCTTCGAAGAGAAAAGACTCCATCCCTTCAAGGACAGAAGATTCTATCCCTTGGAGGGCCGAGTACTGGACCGCTTCAAGGACAGAAGACTCCATCCCTTTGAGGATAGAAGACTCCATCTCTTTGAGGGCCAAGAACTCCACCCATTCGAGTACAGAAGACTCCATCGCTTCGAAGGCCTAGAACCCACCCATTCGAGGAAGAAGACTCCACCCTTTTGATGACATAAGACTCCATCCCTTCGCGGAAAGATGACTTTATCCCTAGGAGGGCCAAGAACTTGACCCCTTCGGGGACAGAAGACTCCATCCCTTCGAGGACAAAAGACTTCATCCCTTCAAGGGCCAAGAACTCCACCCTTTCGAGGCCATAAGACTCCATCACTTCAAGGGCCAAGAACTTCACCCCTTTGAGGATAGAAGACTCCTTACCTTCGAGGGCCTAGAACTCCACCCATTCGAGAAAAGAAGACTGCACCATTTCGATGATAGAAGACTCCATCCCTTCGATGACAGAAGACTCCATCCCTTCGATGACAACAGAATCCATCCTTTAGAGGGCTGAGAACTTGCCCCTTCGAGGAAAAAAGACTCCATCCCTTTGAGGACAAAAAAATCCATCCCTTCGAGGGCCTAGAACTCGGGAGGCCATCGCCGTACCTCTCAAAGTTAATATTTATAAGCCCTAAATGCTTACTATCTACAACTAAGTAGATAGCGGTAAGTCGGGGTCATCCACGGAGAAGAGGGATCTTCCTAAGCGTTTAGGCACAAAAGGTTGATATCAGGCTAGAAGTAGATATACGTACACATATAAAAGTAAGTAAAAAGGGGGGTTTGGTTGTTTGGTGGTCCTAAGTTATGAAAGTTAAAAGACAAGAAACTAGCAAGGTTAAGTAACTATGCTAATCATCAAACAAAACTAAGAAAAAGGGTTTTAAAACTACAAAAGATAAAGCCTTGGGGGCAATTGATATCCACTTCCAAACCAAATGTAGATCATTGAACCATTAACTCATCCTATCACATTTATTACCTATGGGGAATGCTAATAGAAGATCAACATTCATTCCTTATTAATAGTAATTTGCGAAGACAAACAACGACCATTTGCGAACCTCGTTGATGATCACCCTAGACAAACAATGACCATAGGGGTATTTCATCAATGACATTAGACATGAAGGACCATAGATTTGATAACAACAAGCCTTTGACCAAAGACATAGCCGTTTAACCAAACATAGCATTCATTAGGCTAAGCCTAGAACAAACCACATTAAAGGTTCAACCTTTCATTGCATTTATAGGATAAGTATGAGAACAAACCACATTAACATACCCATCAAGCGAGGATTACTGCACATTATACTCAAGAAGTTCTATGTTCATGCTTGTAGATTTTCATGCAAAGGAGCTAAGGAATTCGTCACTTTCCTAACACCCCTAACACTTCAATCATAAAAACACTTCCTATTCTCAAACAACATATAGCATAAATGAAGTAAAACATAGCATTAAGAACACATGAATGCTAAATAACAAAGACTTCAAGAATGAGTAAAACAATCTATTCACTACTTCAACTACTTGTTGTGAAGATAAATCTTCTATCCTTCTTAGATAGTAGTTTGCAAGAGTGAATTTGACATATCTTGTCAAACCTTATCAATGACTCCCTTAGAACTAAGAGTATCCCATTGATGGCCTTTAGCACGAAGAATCAACAAGCTTGGCAACACTTATAAATACTACACCGTATCTAAGCATTTAACAAATTCATGCATTTACACAAGATTAGTCAAGAACGGTCGATATTCATAGACTTCTCTCATTTGCTACCTAAAACAAAAATGACAACGAGTTCGGCATTATCACATTCATCTAGTAATTATCAACACACCAACATCATTTAAGAAGCTCTAACTCATGCTCTTGGATTCCACATTAAAAGAGGGGAGAATAAGATACTTTCTCCCAACCCTAACAAGTAATCATACAAGCAATTCATATACTCAAGCTTCCAACAACATCAATGCAATTAACAATTCACATTCAAAGCTCAATAAATGCACAATAGCAAAAGCACTAAATAGATAGCTATGGTTCTTACTACATATATATGGAAGCTTCAATCTATTGCTCTCAAGATAAAACTAAGCTAGATAATCAAAACCCATAACATAGAACAAAGATCTATAAAGAAAGAAGAATAAATGGAAGAAAAATGGTGAAAAACTAGGGTTTTGGAGCCCCCAAGTCGGGCTTAGCAAATGGGGAAGAAAGGGGGCTATTTATAGCCCAAGTTGGTAAAAAAGAAGGTCAAAATGCAGCAGGCGTCGTCCGGGCGGGAATGGGCTCGCCCGGGCGGCAGAGGTCTCAGCCCAAAATTCAGATCCATCCGCCCGGGCGATGCCATTTCCGCCCGGGCGAGCTACAGTTCACGGCTTCTTATTTTGCTTCCCACGGGTGAACCGTTGATCCATTTTGGGAGTTCTTGTAGTCGATTTTATAGTGCTCAAGAAGAAAAATCCAATGGCACCACCCTTGTAGGCTGATTCTTCTCGGATAATTTAAAGAACTTTGTCTAAACTTCCGGGTGATAATTCATCCGCTTCTTTCCCTTCCTTCTTCAACCCTTCTATCTTCTACCACGTTTTGGCACGTGGCCTTCACTAAAAAAACCAAAGGGCTCATGAGACATCTAAAAATGAATCTCACAAAATGGAATCTATATTCTCGTAAGGACCAAAAATCCATTAGACTAAACATAGGTTACAAAATGAAGGATTTAGATATAAAAACTGAAAACGGTCATCTAAACCGCTTATCATGTAAACCTACGTAAATATAGCAATATTAAAACAAATATATGACAAAACTGAGGTTAAATGCTTTGGAAAATACATGCATTTGACGTCTCATCAGAACTCCACTCATTTGAGGAAAGAAGACTTCATCCTTTCGATGACAGAAGACTCCATCCCTTTGAGGACAGAAGACTCTATCCCTTGGAGGGCCGAGAACTCGAACCCTTTGAGGACAGAAGACTTCATCCCTTCGAGGGCCAAGAACTCCACCCCTTCGAGGACAAAAGACTCCATCCATAAAAGGGCCTAAAACTCCACCTATTCGAGGAAAAAACACTCCAGCCATTCGATGATAGATGACTCCATCCCTTCAAGGATAGAAGACTCTTTCCTTTGGAGGGCCAAGAACTCAACCCCTTCGAGGATAGAAGACATGAACCCCTTCGAGGATAGAAGACTCCATCCCTTCAATGAAAGAAAATTCCATCCCTTCGAAGATAGAAGACTCCATCCCTTGGAGGGCTGAGAACTCGACCCCTTCGAGGATAGAAGACTCCATCCCACGGAGGGCCGAGAACTCAACCCCTTCGAGTAAAGAAGACTCCATCTTTTCGAGGGCCAAGAACTCCACCCCTTTGTGGACAGAAGACTCCATCCCTTCGAGGGCCAAGAACTCCACCAGTTCAAGGAAACAAGACTCTACTCTTTTGATGAGAGAAGACTCCATCCCTTCGAGGACAGAAGACTCCATCCCTTGGAGAGCCGAGAACTCGACCTCTTCGAGGACAGAAGACTCCATCCCTTCGAGGATAGATGAATCCATCCCTTCAAGGGCTAAGAACTCCACCCTGTCAAGGAAAGAAGACTCCATCCCTTTGATGAAAGAAGACTTCATCCCTTTGAGGACACAATATTCCATCCCTTGGGGGCAGAGAACAGGACCCCTTCGAGGACAGAAGACTCCATCCCTTCGAGGATAGAATGCTCTATCCCTTAGAGGGTTGAGAACTCAATCCATTCGAGGATAGAAGACTCCATCCCATTGGGGACAGAAGACTCCACCCTTTTAATGATAAAAGACTCAATCCCTTGGATGGCCGAGAACTCGAACCCTTCGAAGACGGAAGACTCCATCCCGTCGAGGGCCAAGAACTCCACCCCTTCGAGGACAAAAGACTCCATCCCATCGAAGGCCTGGAATCCACCCGTTCGAGGAAAAAAGACTTCATCCTTTTGATGACAGATGACTCAATCCCTTCGAGGACAGAAAACTCCATCCTTTGAAGGACCGAGAACTCGACCCCTTCGAGGACATAATACTCCATCCCTTCGAGGACAGAAGACTCTTTCCCTTCGAGGGCAGAGAACACAAATCCCTTCGAGGATAGAAGACTTCATCCCTTGGAGGGCCGAGAAATTGACCCCTTGGAGGAAAGAAAACTGTATCCCTTCGAGGGCCAAGAACTCCACCCCTTCGAGGATAGAAGAATCCATCCCTTCGAGGGATAAGAACTCCACCCCTTCGAGAACAGAAGACTCTATCCCTTTAAGGGTCTAGAACATTACCCATTCGAAGAAAGGAAACTCCATCTTTTCGATGACAAAAGATTCCCTCTCTTCAAGGATAGAAAACTCCATCCCATCGGGGGCCAAGAACTCCACCCCTTTGAGGACAGAAGACTCCATCCCTTCGAGGGCCTAGAACTCAACCCCTTTGAGGACAGAAGACTCCATCCCTTCTAGGCCAGACGACTCCATTCCCTGGAATGCTGGGAACTCGACCTATTTGAGGACAGAAGACTCCATCCCTTTGAGGGCCAAGAACTCCATCCCTTTGAGGAAAGAAGACTTCATCTCTTCCTAGACAGAAGACTCCAT
Organism: Rubia yunnanensis; assembly: GCA_037428765.1. NCBI lineage: Eukaryota > Viridiplantae > Streptophyta > Magnoliopsida > Gentianales > Rubiaceae > Rubia > Rubia yunnanensis. Next base: position 22,424,637 of record CM075071.1, on the reverse strand, counting down.
CCCATGGAGGGCCAGGAACTTGACCTATTCGAGGACAGAAGACTCCATCCCTTCATGACAGAAGACTTCATCCCTTCGAGGGCCAAGAACTCTATCCCTTCGAGGACAGAAGACTCCATCCCTTTGAGGGACTAGAACTTCACCCGTTCAAGGAAATAAGACTCTACTCTTTCAATAACAGAAGACTCCATCTCTTCGAGGATAGAAGACTCCATCCCTTGGAGGGCCAAGAACTCGATCCCTTCGAGGACAGAAAAACCCTTTAAGGATAGAAGATGCTATCCCTTCAAGGGCCAAGAACTCTAACCCTTCAAGAACAGAAGACTCAATCCCTTGGATGACAGAAGACTCCATCCCTTTGAGGACGGGAGATTCCGTCCCTTGGAGGGCCTAGAACTGGACCCCTTCGAGGATGGAAGACTCCATCCCTTTGAGGATGGAAAACTCCATTCCTTTGAGGGCCAAGAACTCCACCCCTTCAAGTACAAAATACTCCATCCCTTCGAGGGCCAAGAACTCCACCCATTCGAGGAAGAAGACTCCACCCTTTCGATGATAGAAGACTCCACCCTTTCGATGACAGAAGACTCAATCCCTTCAAGGAAAGATAACTTCATCCCTGGAAAGGCCGAGAACTCAACCCCTTCAGGGACAGAAGACTCCATCCCTTCGAGGACAGAAGACTCCATCCCTTCAAGGGCCAAGAACTCTACCCCTTCGAGGCCATAAGACTCCATCACTTCGAGGGCCAAGAACTCCACCCCTTAGAGGGCAGAGGACTCCATCCCTTCTAGGGCCTAGAACTCCGCCCTGTTCGATAAAAGAAGACTCTACCCTTTCGATGATAGAAGACTCCATCCCTTCGATGATAGCAGACTCAATCCCTTAGAGGGCTGAGAACGTGCCCATTCGAGGAAAGAAGACTCTGTCCCTTCGAGGACAGTAGACTCCATCCCTTTGAGGGCCAAGAACTAAACCCCTTCGAGGATAAAAGACTCCAACCCTTCCTAGACAGAAGACTCCATCCCTTGGAGGGCCAGGAACTTGACCTATTCAAGGACAGAAGACTCCATCCCTTCGAGGACAGTAGACTCCATCCCTTCGAGGGCCTAGAACTCCACCCGTTCGAGGAAAGAAGACTCTACTCTTTCGATGACAGAAGACTCTATCCCTTGGAGGGCTTAGAACTTGACCCCTTCGAGGACAGAAGACTCCATCCCTTCGAGGACAGAAGACTCCATCCCTTCGAGGACAGAAGATTCCATCACTTCAAGGGCAAAGAACTCCACCCCTTCGAAGACAGAAGACTCCATCCCTTCGATGGCCTATAACTTCACCCGTTCGCAGAAAGAATACTCCACCCTTTCGATGATAGAAAACTCCATCACTTCAAGAATAGAAGACTCCATCCCTTGGAGGGCCATGAACTCGACCCCTTCGATGATAGAAAACTCCATCCCTTTAAGGGCAGAAGACTCTATCCCTTCGAGGGTGGAGAACAAAAACCCCTACGAGGATATAAGACTACATCCCTTCGATGACAGAAAAATCAATCCATTTGAGGACAGAAGACTCCATCCCTTGGAGAGCCAAAAACTAGACCCCTTCGAGGAAAGAAGACTCCATCCCTCAGAGGGCCTAGAACTCGACCCCTTCGAGGAAAGAAGACTGCATCCCTTCGAGTGCCAAGAACTCCAGCCCTTCAAGGACAGAAGACTCCATCCCTTTGAGGGCCAAGAACCCACCCATTCAAGGAAATAAGACTCTACTCTTTCGATAACAGAAAACTCCATCCCTTCGAGAACAGAAGACTTCATCCCTTGGAGAGCCGAGAACTCAACCCCTTCGAGGACAGAAGAATCCATCCCTTTGAGGACAGATGAATCCATCCCTTCAAGGGCCAAGAAATCCACCCATTTGAGGAAAGAAAAATCCATCCCTTCGATGAAAGAAGAGTCCATCCCTTCGAAGACAGAAGATTCCATCCCTTAGGGGGCCGAGAAAAAAACCCCATCGAGGACAGAGGACATCATCCCTTCAAGGATAGAATACTCTATCCCTTAGAGGGTTGAGAACTCAACCCCTTCAAGGATAGAAGACTCCATCCCTTTGAGGACAGAAGACTCCACACTTTCAATGAAAGAAGACTCTATCCCTTGAAGGGCCGAGAACTCGACCCCTTCGAGGACAGAAGACTTCATCCCTTCTAAGGCCAAGAAATCCACCCCTTCGAGGACAAAAGACAACATCCCTTCGAGGGCCTAGAGCTCTACCCGGTTGAGGAAAGACGACTCCACCCTTTCGATAACAGATGGCTCTATCCCTTCCAGGACAGAAAACTCCATCCCTTGATGGGCCGAGAACCTGACCCCTTCGTGGACATAATGCTCCTTCCTTTCGAGGACAGAAGAATCTTTCCCTTCGAAGGAGGAGATCATGAACTCCTTCGAGGATAGAAGACTTCAATGAAAAAAACTCCATCCCTTCAAGGACAAAAGGCTCCATCCCTTGGAGGGCCAACAACTCGACCCCTTCGAGGACAAAAGACTCCATCCCTTGAAGGGCTGAGAACTCGACCCCTTTATGGAAAGAAGACTGCATACCATCGAGGACCAAGAACTCGACCCCTTTATGGAAAGAAGACTACATACCATCGAGGACCAAGAACTCCACCCCTTCGTGGACAGAAAACTCTATCCCTTCGTGGTACAAGAACTCCACCCCTTTGAGAACAGAAAAACTCCATCCCTTCGAGGACAAAAGACTCCATCCCTTCGAGGACTGAATACTCCATCCCTTGGAGGGCCGAGAACTCAACCCCTTCGAGGAAAGAAGACTCCATCCCTTGGTGGGCCGAGAACTCCACCCCATTGAGGATAGAAAACTCCATCCCTTTGAAGACAGAAGACTCCACCCTTTCGATGACAGAAGACTCCATCCCTTGGAGGGCTGGGAACTCGACCCCTTGGAGGACAGAAGACTTCATCCCTCTGAGGGCCAAAAACTCCACCCCTTCGAGTACAAAAGACTCCATCCCTTCGAGGGCCTAGAACTCCACCCGTTCAAGGAAAGAAGACTCCACCCTTTCGATGACAGATGGCTCCATCCCCTCGAGGACAGATGACTCCATACCTTGGAGGGCCGAGAACTCAACCCCTTTGAGGACAAAAGACTTCATCCCTTCAAGGACAGAGGAATCCATCCCTTCAAGGGCCAAAAACTCCACCCCTTCAATGAAAGAAGAATCCATCCCTTCGAGGGCAGAGAACTCGATCCTTTGGAAGATAGAAGACTACATCCCTTCGAGGGCCAAGAACTCCACCCCTTCCAGGAGAGAAGACTCCATCCCTTCGAGGGCCAAGAACTCCACCCCTTTGAGAATAGAAAACTCCATCCCTTCGAGGACTGAAGACTCCATCCCTTTGAGTATAGAAGACTCCATCTCTTTGAGGACAGAAGACTCAATCCCTTCGAGGACAGAAGACTCCATCCCTTCAGGTATAGAAGACTCCATCCCTTCAGAGGGTGGAAAACATGAACCCCTTCGAAAATAGAAGACTCCATCCCTTCAATGAATGAAAACTACATCCCTTCGAGGACAGAAGACTCTATCGCTCGGAGGGCCTAGAACTCGACCCCTTCGAAGACAGAAGACTCCATCCCTCGGGGTGCCGAGAACTCGACCCCTTCGAGGAAAGAAGACTGCATCCCTTCAAGGGCCAAGAATTCCACCCCTTTGAGGACAGAAGACTCCATACCTTCGAGGGCCAAGAACTCCACCCCTTCAAGAACAGAAGGCTCCATCCCTTCGAGGGCCTAGAACTCCACCCATTCGAGGAAAGAAGACTCCACCCTTTCGATTACAGAAGACTCCATCCCTTCGAGGATAAAGATTCCATCCCTTCAAAGATAGAAGACTCCATCCCTTCGAGGACAGAAGGTTCTATCCCTTGGAGGGCTGAGTACTGGACCCCTTCGAGGACAAAAGACTCCATCCCTTTGAGGATAGAAGACTCCATCTCTTTGAGGGCCAAGAAGACTCCACCCATTTGCGGAAAGAAGACTCCACCCTTTCGAAGATAGAACATTCCATCACTTCGAGTATAGAAGACCCCATCCCTTGGAAGGCCAAGAACTCGACCACTTCGATAACAGAAGACTCCATCCCTTCAAGGACAGAAGACTCCATCCCTTCGAGGGCAGAGAACACGAACCCCTACTATGACATAAGACTACATCCCTTCGATGACAGAAGACTCAATCCATTTGAGGACAGAAAATTCTATCCCTTGGAGAGCAAAGAACTCGACCCCTTCGAGGACAGAAGACTCCATCCCTTCGAGGAAAGAGAACTCCACCCCTTTGAGGACAAAAAACTTCATCCCTTCGAGTACAAAATACTCCATCCCTTGGAGGGCCGAGAACTCAGCCCCTTCGAGGACACAAGACTCCATCCTTTCGAGGACAGAAGACTCCATCCCTTGAAGTACCGAGAACTCGACCCCCTCGAGGACAGAAGACTCCATCCCTTTTAGGATAGAAGACTCCATCTCTTCCAGGGCCTAAAACTCAACCACTTTGAGAAAAGAAGACTCCATCCCCTCTTGGAGAGAAGATTCCATCCCCTGGAGGGCTGGGAACTCAACCTATTCGGGGATGGAAGACTCCATCCCTTCTAGGACAGAAGACTCCATCCCTTCGAGGGCCAAGAACTCCATCTATTCAAAGACAGAAGACTCCATCCCTTAGAGAGCCAAGAATTAGACCTCTTCGAGGAAAGAAGACTCCATCCCTCGGAGGGCCGAGAACTCGACCCCTTCAAGGAAAGAAGACTGCATCCCTTCGAGGGCCAAGAACTCCACCCCTTTGAGAACAGAAGACTCCATCCCATCGAGGGCCAAGAACTCCACCCATTAAAGGAAAAAAAGACTCTACTCTTTTGATGACAAAAGACTCCATCCCTTTGAGGAAAAAAGACTCCATCCCTTGGAGAGCCGAGAACTCGACCCCTTCAAGGACAGAAGAATCCATCCCTTCGAGGACAGATGAATCCATCCCTTCATGGGCCAAGAACTCCACCCCTTCGAGGAAAGAAAACTCTATCCCTTCGATGAAAGAAGAGTTCATCCCTTCGAGGATAGAAGATTCCGTCCCTTGGGGGGCCGAGAACAAGACACCTTGGAGGACAGAAGACTTCATCCCGCGAGTAAAGAGAACTCCACCCCATCAAAGACAGAAGACACCATCCCTTTGAGGACAGAATACTATATAGCTTAGAGGGTTGAGAACTCAACCCCTTCGAGAACAGAAGACTCCATCTCCTTCAGGATAGAAGAGTCCATCCCTTGGAGGGCTGAGAACTCGACCCCTTCGAGGACAGAAGACTCCATCCCTTCGAGGGCCAAGAAATCCACCCCTTCGAGGACAAAAGACTCCATCCCTTCAAGGACAGAAGACTCCATCCCTTCGAGCATAGAAGACTCCATCCCTTCGAGGACAGAAGACTCCATTCCTTCGAGGAAAGAGAACTCTATCCCTTCGAGGACAGAAGACTCTATCCTTTTGAGGACTGAATACTCCATCCCTTTGAGGGCCGAGAACTCAACCCCTTCGAGGATAGAAGACTCCATCCTTTCAAGGACAGAAGACTCCATCCCTTAGTGGACCGAGAACTCCATCCCTTTGAGGACAGAAGACTCCATCCCTTTGATGATAGAAGACTCCACCCTTTCGATGACAGAAGACTCCATCCCTTGGGGGGCCGGGAACTCGACCCCTTCAAGGACAGAAGACTCCATCCCTTCGAGGGCCAAAAAATCCACCCCTTCAAGGACAAAAGACTCCATCCTTTCGAGAACCTAGAACTCCACCCGTTCGAGGAAAGAAGACTCCACCCTTTCGATGACAAATGGCTCCATCCCTTCGAGGACAGAAGACTCCATCCCTTGGAGGGCCGAGAACTCAACCCCTTCGAGGACAAAAGAGTCCATCCCTTCGAGGATAGATGAATGCATCCCTGCAAGGGCCAAGAACTCTACCCTTTCAAGGAAAGAAGAATCCTTCCCTTCGAGGGCCGAGATCTTGACCCCTTGGAGGATAGAAGACTGCAACCCTTCGAGGGCCAAGAACTCCACCCCTTCGAGCAGAGAAGACTCCATACCTTCGAGGGCCAAGAACTCCACCCTTTCGAGAACAGAATACCCCATTCCTTTGAGGAAAAAATACTCCATCCCTTTGAGTATAGAAGACTCCATCTCTTCGAGGACAGAAGACTCCATCCCTTCGAGGAAAGAGAATTCCACTTCTCCGAGGACAGAACACTCTATCCCTTCAAGTATAGAAGACTCCATCCCTTCGGAGGGCAAAAAACATAAACCCCTTTGAGGATAAAAGACTCCATCCCTTCAATGAATGAAAACTACATCCCTTCGAGGACAGAATACTCCATCCCTCGGAGGCCCAAGAACTCGACCCCTTTGAAGACAGAAGACTCCATCCCTCGGAGTGCCGAGAACTCGACCCCTTCGAGGAAAGAATACACCATCCCTTCGAGGGCCAAGAACTCCACCCCTTCGAGGACAGAAGACTTCATCCCTTCGAGGGGCAAGAACTCCACCCCTTCGAAAACAGAAGACTCCATCCCTTCGAGGGCCTAGAACTCCACCCTTTCGAGGAAAGAAGACTCCATCCCTTCGAGGACAAAAGACTCCATCCCCTCGAGGAAAGAGAACTCCATCCCTTCGAAGGCAGAAGATTCCATCCCTTCGAAGACTGAATACTCAATCCCTTGGAGGGCTGAATACTCCATCCCTTGGAGGCCAAGAACTCAACCCCTTCGAGGATAGAAGACTCCATTCTTTAGAGAATAGAAGACTCCATCCCTTGGTGGGCCGAGAACTCCACCCCTCTACGGACAGAAGACTCCATCCCTTTGATGACAGAAGACTCCACCCTTTCGATGACAGAAGACACCATCCCTTGGAGGGCAGGGAACTCGAACCCTTTCGAGGAATGAAAACTCCATCCCTTCGATGAAACAAGACTTCGTCCCTTCGAGGAGAGAAGATTCCATCCCTTGGGGGCCGAGAACAGGACCACTTCGAGGACATAGGGCTCCATCCCTTCAAGGAAAGAGAAATCCACCCCTTCGAGGACAGAAGACTCCATCCCTTTGAGGATAGAAGACTCCATCCCTTGGAGGGCCGAGAACACAACCCCTTTGAGGACATAATACTCCATACTATCAAGGACAGAAGACTCTTTCCCTTCAAGGGTGGAGAACATAAACCCCTTCGAGGATAGAAAACCTCATCCCTTCAATGAAAGAAAACTCCATCCCTTCGAGGACAGAAGAATCCATCCCTTTGGGGGCCAAGAACTCAACCCCTTCAAGGATAGAAGACTTCATCCCTTGGAGGGCCAAGAACTTGACCCCTTTGTGGAAAGAATACTGCATAACATCGAGGACCAAGAACACCACCCCTTCGAGGACAGAAGACTCTATCCCTTCGTGGGACAAGAACTCCACCCCTTTGAAAACAGAAGACTCCATCCCTTCGAGGACAGAAGACTCCATCCCTTCCAGGAAAGAAGACTTCGTCCCTTCGAGGACAGAAGACTCCATTCCTTCGAGGAAATAGAACTCCATCCCTTCGAGGACAGAAGACTCCATCCCTTCGAGGACTGAATACTCCATCATTTGGAGGGCCGAGAACTCAACCCCTTCGAGGATAAAAAACTCCATCCTTTCGAGGACAGAAGACTCCATCCCTTGGTGGGCTGAGAACACCACCCCTTTGAGGACAGAAAACTCCATCCCTTTGTGACAGAAGACTCCACCATTTCGATGACAGAAGACTCCATCCCTTGGAGGGCCTGGAACTCGAACCCTTTCAAGGAAAGAAAACACTATCCCTTTGATGAAACAAGACTTTGTCCCTTCGAGGACAGAAGATTCCATCCCTTGGGGGGCCGAGAACAGGACCACTTTGAGGACAGAAGACTCCATCCCTTCGAGGAAAGATAACTCCACCCCTTCAAGGACAGAAGACTGCATACATTTGAGGACAAAAGACTCCATCCCTTTGAGGACAGAAGACTCCATCCCTTTGAGGACAGAAGACTCCACCCTTTCGATGACAAAAGGCTCCATCCCTTGGAGGGCCGAGAACTCGACCCCTTCGAGGACAGAAGACTCCATCCATTCGAGGGCCAAAACTCTACCCCTTCGACGACAAAAGACTCCATCCCTTTGAGGGCCTAGAGCTCTACCCATTCGAGGAAAGAAGACTCCACCCTTTCGACAATAGATGACTCAATCCCTTCGAGAAGAATACTCCATCCCTTCGAGGACCAAGAACCCGAACCCTTCGAGGACATAATACACCATCCTTTCAAGGACAGAAAACTCTTTCCCTTCGAGGGCGGAGAATATGAACCCCTTTGAGGGTAGAAGAATCCATCACTTCCATGAAAGAAAACTCCATCCTTTCGAAGATAGAAGACTCCATCCCTTGGAGGGCCGAGAGCTCGACCCCTTTGAGGAAAAAAGACTGCATCCCATCGAGGGCCAAGAAATCCACCCCTTCGAGGACAGAACACTCCACCCTTCGTGGGAAAAGAACTCCACCCCTTTGAGTACAAAAGAATCCATCCCTACGATTATAGAAGACTGCATCCCTTCAAAGACAGAGGAAGCCATTCCTTTGACAAAAGAGAACTCCATCCCTTCGAGGACAGAAGATTACATCCCTTCGAGGACTGAATACTCCATCCCTTGGAGGGCTGAATACTCCATCCCTTGGAGGGCCGAGAACTCAACCCCTTCGAGGATAGGAGACTCCATCCTTTTGAGGATAGAAGACTTCATCCCTTTGATAACAGAAGACTCAACCCCTTTCGATGACAGAAGACTCCATCCCTGGGAGGGCCAGGAACTCGAAGCCTTTCGAGGAATGAAAACTCCATCCCTTCGATGAAACAAGACTTCGTCCCTTCAAGAATAGAAGATTCCATCCCTTGGGGGGCGAGAATAGGACCACTTCGAGAACAGAAGACTCCATCCCTTCGAGGAAAGAGATCTCCACCCTTTTGAGGACAGAAGACTACATCCCTTCGAGGACAGGAGACATCGTCCCTTCGAGGACAGAAGATTCCATCCCTTGGGGGGTCGAGAACAGGACCACTTCGAGGATAGAAGACTCCATCCCTTTGAGGAAAGAGAACTCCACCCCTTCGAGGACAGAAGACTCCATCCCTTTGAGGACAGAAGACTCCACCCTTTCGATGACAGAAGACTCCATCCCTTGGAGGGCTGGGAACTCGACCCCTGCAAGAACAGAAGACTCCATCCCTTCAAGGGCCAAAAACTCCACCCCTTCGAGGACAAAAGACTCCATCCCTTCGAGGGGCTAGAACTCCACCCGTTCGAGGAAAGAAGACTTCACCCTTTCGATGATAGATGACTCCATCCCTTCGAGGACAGAATACTCCATCCCTTGGAGGGCCGAGAACTCGAACCCTTCGAGGACATAATGCACCATCCTTTCAAGGACAGAAAACTCTTTCTCTTCGAGGGCGGAGAATATGAACCCCTTTGAGGGTAGAAAACTCCATCACTTCCATGAAAGAAAACTCCATCCCTTCGAAGACAGAAGACTCCATCCCTTGGAGGGCTGAGAGCTCGACCCCTTTGAGGAAAAAAGACTGCATCCCATCGAGGGCCAAGAACTCCACCCCTTCGAGGACAGAAGACTCCACCCTTCGTAGGAAAAGAACTCCACCCCTTTGAGTACAAAAGAATCCATCCCTACGATTATAGAAAACTGCACCCCTTCGAGGACAGAAGACTCCATTCCTTTGACAAAAGAGAACTCCATCCCTTCGAGGACAGAAGATTACATCCCTTTGAGGACTGAATACTCCATCCCTTGGAGGGTTGAATACTCAATCCCTTGGAGGGCCGAAAACTCAACCCCTTCGAGGATAGGAGACTCCATCCTTTTGAGGACAGAAGACTCCATCCCTTGGTGGGCTGAGAACTCCACCCCTTTGAGGACAGAATACTCCATCCCTTTGATGACAGAAAACTTTATCCCTTTCGATGATAGAAGACTCCAACCCTTGGAGGGCCGGGAATTCGAACCCTTTCGAGGAAACAAAACTCCATCCCTTCAATGAAACAAGACTTCGTCCCTTCAAGGAAAGAAGATTCCATCCCCTGGGGGGCCGAGAACAAGACCACTTCGAGGACAGAAGACTCCATCCCTTCGAGGAAAAAGAACTCCACTCCTCTGAGGACAGAAGACTCCATCCCTTCGAGGACTGAAGATTCCATCCCTTGGGGGCCGAGAACAGGATCACTTCGATGACAGAAGACTCCATCCCTTCGAGGAAAGAGAACTCCACCCCTTCGAGGATAGAAGACTACATACCTTCGAGGACAGAAAACTCCATCCCTTTGAGGACAGAAGACTCCACCCTTTCGATGACGGAAGACTTCATCCCTTGGAGGGCTAGGAACTCAACCCCTTCGAGGATAGAAGACTCCATCCCTTCGAGGGCCAAAAACTCCGGCCCTTCAAGGACAAAAGACTCCATCCCTTTGAGGGCCTAGAACTCCACCCGTTCGAGGAAAGAAAACTCCACCCTTTCGATGATAGATGACTCCATCCCTTCGAGGACCGAATACACCATCCCTTGGAGGGTCGAGAACTCGACCTCTTTGAGGACATAATACACCATCCTTTCAAGGACAGAAAACTCTTTCCTTTGAGGGCAGAGAATATGAACCCCTTTGAGGATAGAAGACTCCATCACTTCAATGAAAGAAAACTCCATCCCTTCGAGGACAGAAGACTTCATCCCTTGGAGGGCCGAGAACTCGACCCCTTTGAGGAAAAAAGACTGCATCCCATCAAGGGCCAAGAACTCTACCCCATCTAGGACAGAAGACTCCATCCCTTCATGGGAAAAGAACTCCACCCCTTTTAGTACAGAAGACTTTATCCATTCGAGGAAAGAAGACTCCATCCCTTTGAGGACAGAAGACTCCATTCCTTCGAGGAAAGAGAACTCCATCCCTTCGAGGCAAGAAGATTCCATCCCTTCAAGGACTGAATACTCCATCCCTTATAGGGCTGAATACTCCATCCCTTAGAGGGCTGAGAACTTAACCCCTTCGAGGATAGAAGACTCCATCCTTTCGAGGGCAGAAGACTCCATCCCTTGGTGGACCGACAACTCCACCCCTTTGAGGATAGAAGATTCCATCCCATTGATGATAGAAGACTCCACCCTTTGATGATAGAATACTCCATCCCTTGGAGGGCAGGGAACTCGAACCCATTCAAGAAAAGAAAAATCCATCCCTTCGATGAAACAAGACTTCGTCCCTTCGAGGACTGAAGATTCCATCCCTTGGGGGCCAGGAACAGGACCACTTCGAGGACAGAAGACTCCATCCCTTCGAGGAAATAGAACTTCACCCCTTTAAGGACAGAAGACTACATCCCTTTAAGGACAGAAGACTCCATCCCATTGAGGACAGAAGACTCCACCCTTTCGATGACAGAAGGCTCCATCCCTTGGAGGGCCGAGAACTCGACCCCTTCGAGGACAGAAGACTCCATCCATTCGAGGGCCAAAACACCCCCCCAATGACAACAGACTCCATCCCTTCGAGGGCATAGAGCTCCACCCGTTCGATGAAAGAAGACTCCACCCTTTTGATGACATTTAACTCTATTCCTTCAAGGAAAGAGAACTCTATCCCTTCGAGAATAGAAGATTCCATCCCTTTGAGGACTGAATACTCCATCCCTTGGAGGGCTGAATACTCCATCCCTTGGAGGGCTGAATACTCCATCCCTTGGAGGGCTGAGAACTCAACCCCTTTGAGGATAGAAGACTCTATCCTTTCGATAACAGAAGACTCCATCCCTGGGTGGGCTGATAACTCCACCCCTTTGAGGACAGAAGACTCCATCCCGTTGATGATAGGACACTCCACCCTTTCGATGACAGAAGACTCCATCTCTTGGAGGGCAAGGAACTCGAACCCTTTCGAGGAAAGAAAACTCCATCCCTTTGATGAAACAAGACTTTGTCCCTTCGAGGACAGAAGATTCCATCGCTTGGGGGGGCGAGAACAGGACCACTTCAAGAACAGAAGACTACATCCCTTTGAGGACAGAAGACTCCATCCCTTTGAAGACAAAAGACTCCATTCCTTCGAGGACAAAAGATTCCATCCCTTGGAGGGCCGAGAATGCGACCCCTTTGAGGACATAATACTCCATCCATTCGAGGACAGAAGACTCTTTCCCTTCAAGGGCAGAGAACACGAACCCCTTCAAGGATAGAAAACTGCATCCCTTCAATGAAAGAAAACTCCATCCCTTCGAGGACAGAAGACTCCATCCCCTGGAGGGCCAAGAACTCGACCCCTTCGAGGACAGAAGACTCCATCCCTTGGAGGGCCGAGAACTTGACCCCTTTGTGGAAAGAAGATTGCATACCATCGAGGGCCAAGAACTCCACCCTTTCGAGGAAAGAAGACTACATCCCTTCGTGGGACAAGAAATCCACCCCTTCTAGTACAGAAGACTCCATCCCTTCGAGGACAGAAGACTCCATCCCTTCGAGGAAAGAAGAATCCATCCCTCCGAGGAGAGAAGACTCCATTCCTTCGAAGAAATAGAACTCCATCCCTTCGAGGACAGAAGACTCCATCCCTTCGAGGACTGAATACTCCATCCCTTGGAGGGCCGAGAACTCAACCCCTTCGAGGATAGAAGACTCCATCCTTTCGAGGACAGAAGGTTCCATCCCTTAGTGGGCCCAGAACTCCACCCCTTTGAGGATAGAAGACTCCATCCCTTTGATGACAGATGTCACCACCCTTTCGATGACAGAAGACTCCATCCCTTAGAGGGCCGGGAACTCGAACCCTTTTGAGGAAAGAAAACTCCATCCCTTCATTGAAACAAGACTTCGTCCCTTTGAGAATAGAAGATTCCATCCCTTGGGGGGACAAGAACAGGACCACTTTGAGGACAGAAGACTCCATCCCTTCGAAGAAAGAGAACTCCACCCCTTTCAGGATAGAAGACTACATCCCTTCGGAGGGTGGAAAACATGAACCCCTTTGAGGATAGAAGACTCCAACCCCTCAATGAATAAAAACTACATCCCTTCGAGGATAGAAGACTTCATCCCTCGAAGGGCCTAGAACTCGACCCCTTCGAAGATAGAAGACTCCATCCCTTGGGGTGCCGAGAACTCGACCCCTTCGAGGAAAGAAGACTGCATCCCTTTGAGGGCCAAGAACTCCACCCCTTCAAGGAAAAATGACTTCATCCCTTCGAGGGGCTAAGAAATCCACCCCTTCAAGAACAGAAGGCTTTATCCCTTCGAGGACAGAAGACTCTATCCCTTTGAGTATAGAAGACTCCATCCCTTCGAGGATAGAAGACTCCATTCCTTAGAGGAAAGAGAACTCCAACCCTTCGAGGATAGAAGACTCCATCCCTTCAAGGGAAGAATACTCCATCCCTTGGATCACCGAGAACTTGACCCCTTTGAGGAAAGCAGAATGCATCCCTTCGAGGGCCAAGAACTCCACCCCTTCGAGTAAAGAAGACTCCTTCCCTTCGAGCAAAGAAGACTTCATCCCTTCGAATACAGAAGATTCCATCCCTTGGGGGGCCGAGAAAAGGACCCCTTTTAGGAAAGAAGACTCCATCCCTTCGAGGAAAGAGAACTCCACCCCTTCAAGGATAGAAGACTCCATCCCTTCGAGGACATAATACACTATCCCTTAGAGGGTTGAGAACTCAACCCCTTCGAGGATAGAAGACCCCATCCCTTTGATGACAGAAGACTCCACCCTTTCGATGATAGAAGACTCCATCCCTTGGAGGACCGAGAACTCAACCCCTTTGAGGATAGAAGACTCAATCCCTTTGAGGGCCAAAAAATCTACCCCTCTGAGGAAAAAAGACTTCATCCCTTCGAGGGCCTAGAACTCCACTCGTTCGAGGAAAGACGACCCCACCCTTTCGATGAAATATGACTCCATCACTTCGAGGACAAAAGACTTTATCCATTGGAGGGCCGAGAACTCAACCCCTTTGAGGATATAATACTCCATCTTTTCGAGGATAGAAGACTCTTTCCCTTCGAGGGTGGAGAACGCGAACCCCTTCAAGGATAGAATACTACATCCCTTCAATGAAAGAAAACTCCATCCCTTCGAGGACAGAAGACTCCATCCCTTGGAGGGCCGAGAACCCGACCCCTTTGAGGACAGAAGACTCAATCCCTTGGAGGAACGAGAACTCGACCCCTTTGAGGAAAGAAGACTGCATCCCTTCGAGGGCCAAGAACTCCACCCCTTCAAGGATAGCAGACTCCATCCTTTTGAGGGCGAAGAACTCCACCCCTTCGAGAACAGAAGACTCTATCCCTTTGAGGACAGAAGACTCCATCCCTTCGAGTATAGAAGACTCCATCCCTTCGAGGATAGAAAACTCCATTCCCTAGAGGAAAGAGAACTCCAACCCTTCGAGGACAGAAGACTCCATCCCTTCGAGGGTAGAATACTCCATCCCTTGGAACGCCGAGAACTCGACCCCTTTGGGGAAAGAAGACTACATTCCTTCGAGGGCCAAGAACTTCACCCCTTCGACGAGAGAAGACTCCATCCCTTCGAGAACTAAAATCTCCATCGCTTTGAGGGCCAAGAACTCCACCCCTTCAAGAACTAAAAACTCTATCGCTTCGAGGATAGAAGACTCCATCCCTTGGAGGGCCGAGAACTCGACCCCTTTGAGGACAGAATACTCCCTCCCTTCGAGGAAGGATGAATCCATCACTTCAAGGGCCAAGAACTCCTTCCCCTTCGAGTAAAGAAGACTTTATCCCTTCAATGAAAGAAGACTACATCCCTTTGAGGACAGAAAATTCCATCTCTTGTGGGGGCGAGGACAGGACCCCTTCGAGGACTGAAGACTCCATCGCTTCGAGGAAAGAGAACTGCACCCCTTCGAGGACAGAAGACTCCATCCCTTTGAGGACATAATACTCTATCCCGTAGAGGGTTGAGAACTCACCCATTCAAGGAAATAACACTTTACTCTTTCGATGATAGAAGACTCCATCCCTTGGAGGACAGAAGACTACATCCCCTGAAGTGCCGAGAACTCGATGCCTTCGAGGATAGAAAACTCCATCCCTTCGAGGACAGAAGACTCAATCCCTTCAAGGGGCAAGAACTCCAACCCTTCGAGAACAGAAGACTCCATCCCTTCGATGATAAAAGACTCCCTCCCTTTAAGGTCAAAAGATTCCATCCCTTGGAGGGCCGAGTACTAGACCCCTTCGAGGACAGAAGACTTCATCCCCTTGAGGATAGAAGACTCCATCTCTTTGAGGGCCAAGAACTCCACCCCTTCAAGTACAGAAGACTCCATCCCTTCGAGGGCCTAAAACTCCACCCATTCGGGGAAGAAGACTCCACCCTTTCGATGACAGAAGAATCCATCCCTTCAAGGAAAGATGACTTCATCCCTAGGAGGGCCAATAACTCGACCCCTTCGGGGACAGAAGACTCCATCCCTTCAAGGACAGAAGACTCCATCCCTTCAAGGGCCAAGAACTCCACCCCTTCGAATCCATAAGACTCCATCACTTCGAGGGCCAAGAACTCCACCCCATCGAGGACAGAAGACTCCATCCATTCAAGTGCCTAGAACTTCACCCATTCGAGAAAAGAAGAATCCACCCTTTCGATGACGAAAGACTCCATCCCTTTGATGACAGCAGGCTCCATCCCTTAGAGGGCCAAGAACTTTCCCCATCGAGGATAAAAGACTACATCCCTTCGAGGACAGAAGAATCCATTCCTTTGAAGGCTAAGAACTCAACCCCTGCGAGGACATAAGACTCTAACCCTTCCTGGACAGAAGACTCGATCCCTTGGAGGGCCAGGAACTCGACCTATTCGAGGACAAAAGACTCCATCCCTTCGAGGATAGAAGACTCCATTCCTTCGAGGGCCAAGAACTCCACCTCTTCGAGGATAGAAGACTATATCCCTTCGAGGACCTAGAACTCCACGCGTTTGAGGAAAGAAGACTATACTCTTTCGATGGCAGAAGACTACATCCCTTGGAGGGCCTAGACCTCGACCCCTTCGAAGACAGAAGACTCCATCCCTTTAAGGATAGAAGACTCCATCCTTTCAAGGGCCAAGAACTCCACCCATTCCACGACAGAAGACTCCATCCCTTTGAGGGCTTAGAACTCCACCTGTTTGAGGAAAGAAGACTCTTCTGTTTTGATGACAGAAGACTCCATCCCTTTGAGGGCCTAGAACTCGACCCCTTTGAGGAAAGAAGACTTCATCACATTGAGGATAGAAGACTCTATCCCTTCAAAGGCCAAGAACTCCACCCCTTCAAGTATAGAAGACTCCATCCCTTCGATGGCCTATAGCTCCACCGGTTCAAGGAAAGAAGACTCCATCCCTTCGAGGATAGAAGACTCCGTCCCTTAGAAGGCTGAGAACTCGACCCCTTCGAGGACAGAAGACTCTATCCCTTCAAGGACAGAAGACTCCATCCCTTCGAGGGTGGAGAACACGAACCCCTTTGAGGACATAAGACTACATCCTTTCGATGACAGAAGACTCTATCCATTCGAGGACAGAAGATTCCATCCCTTGGAGGGCCGAGAACTCGACCCCTTCGAAGATAGAAGACTCCATCCATTCGAGTATAGAAGACTCCATCCCTTCGGGGACAGAAGACTCCATCACTTCGAGGAAAGAGAACTTCACCCATTCGAGGATAGAAAAATCCATCCCTTCAAGGACATAATACTCCATCCCTTGGAGAGCCAAGAACTCAACCCCTTTGAGAATAAAAGACTACATCTTTTCGAGGATAGAAAACTCTATCCTTTCGAGGACAGAAGACTCCATCCCTTGGAGGGCCGAGAACTCGACCCCTTCGAGGATAGAAGACTCTAACCCTTCTAGGATAGAAGACTCCATCCCTTCCAGGGCCTATAACTCAACCCCTTTTAGAACAGAAGACTCCATCCCATCCTGTACAGAAGACTCCATCCCCTGGAGGGCCCGAAACTCGACCTATTTGAGGACAGAAGACTCCATCCCTTCGAGGACAGAAGACTCAATCCCTTCGAGGGCCGAGAACATGAAACCCTTCGAGGATAGAAGACTCAATCTCTTCGAAGGATAGAAGACACCATCCCTCGGAGGGCAGAGAACTCGATCCATTCTAGGACAAAAAACTTCATCCCTTCGAGGACAGAAGAAACCTTTCCTTTGAGGACAGAAGACTCCATCCCTTCGAGGACAGAAGACTTCATCCCTTCAAGGGCCAAGAACTCCACCCTTTTGAGGACAGAAGACTCCATCCCTTCGATGGCCAAGACCTCGACCCCTACGAAGAAAAATGAATCTATCCCTTCGAGGACAGAAGACTCTATTCGTTGGAGGGCCGAGAACTCAACCCCTTTGAGGACAGAAAAATTCATGCCTTTGAGTGCTGAGACTCGACCCCTTCGAGGACAGAAGAGTCCATCCCTTCAAGGACAGAAGACTCTATCCTTTCGATGATAGAAGACTCCATCCCTTAAAGGACAGAAGACTCTATCCTTTCGATGATAGAAGACTCCATCCCTTCGAGGACAGAAGACTTCATCCCTTCGAGGGCTGAGAAATCGACCCCTTTGAGGATAAAAGACCGCATCCCTTTGATGGTAAAGGACTCCACCCCTTCGAGGAAAGAAGACTCCATCCCTTCGAAGACAGAAGACTCCATCCCATCGAGGAAAACGACTGCACCCCTTCGAGGAAAGAAGACTCCATCCCTTCGAGGATGGAAGACTCCATCTATTCGATGGCCGAGACCTCGACTCCTTCCAGGAAAGAAAAATCCATCCCTAAAAGGGCCGAAAACTTAACCCCTTTGAGGACAGAAGACTCCATTGCTTCGAGGACAAAAGATTTCATCCCCTCGAGGGCGGAGAACACGAGCCCCTTCGAGAACACAAGACTCCATCCCTTCAAGGACCCATAACATGAACCCATCGAGGATAGAAGACTCTATCCCTTCGAGGATAGAGGACTCCATCCCTTCGAGGGCCGAGACCTCAACCCCTTCAAAGACAAAAGACTCAATCCCTTCGAGAGCCTAGAACTCCACCCCTTCGAGGACAAAAGACTACATCCCTTGGAGGACAGAACATTCCATCCCTAAGATGGCTGAGACCTTGACCCCTTCGAGGACAGAAGACTCTATCCCTTCAAGGATCGAGAACACGAACCGATCGAGGACAGAAGACTCCATCCCTTCGAGGGCCGAGAACTCGACCCCTTTGAGGAAAAAAGACTGCATCCCATCAAGGGCCAAGAACTCCACCCCATCTAGGACAGAAGACTCCATCCCTTCATGGGAAAAGAACTCCACCCCTTTGAGTACAGAAGACTTTATCCATTCGAGGAAAGAAAACTCCATCCCTTCGAGGACAGAAGACTCCATTCCTTTGAGGAAAGAGAACTCCATCCCTTCGAGGCAAGAAGATTCCATCCCTTCAAGGACTGAATACTCCATCCCTTAGAAGGCTGAGAACTTAACCCCTTCGAGGATAGAAGACTCCATCCTTTCGAGGGCAGAAGACTCCATCCCTTGGTGGACCGACAACTCCACCCCTTTGAGGATAGAAGATTCCATCCCATTGATGATAGAAGACTCCACCCTTTGATGATAGAATACTCCATCCCTTGGAGGGCAGGGAACTCGAACCCATTCAAGAAAAGAAAAATCCATCCCTTCGATGAAACAAGACTTCGTTCCTTCGAGGACTGAAGATTCCATCCCTTGGGGGCCAGGAACAGGACCACTTCGAGGACAGAAGACTCCATCCCTTCGAGGAAATAGAACTTCACCCCTTTGAGGACAGAAGACTACATCCCTTTAAGGACAGAAGACTCCATCCCATTGAGGACAGAAGACTCCACCCTTTCGATGACAGAAGGTTCCATCCCTTGGAGGGCCGAGAACTCGACCCCTTCGAGGACAGAAGACTCCATCCATTCGAGGGCCAAAACACCCCCCCCCCAATGACAACAGACTCCATCCCTTCGAGGGCATAGAGCTCCACCCGTTCGATGAAAGAAGACTCCACCCTTTCGATGATAGATAACTCTATTCCTTCAAGGAAAGAGAACTCTATCCCTTCGAGGATAGAAGATTCCATCCCTTTGAGGACTGAATACTCCATCCCTTGGAGGGCTGAATACTCCATCCCTTTGAGGGCTGAGAACTCAACCCCTTTGAGGATAGAAGACTCTATCCTTTCGATAACAGAAGACTCCATCCCTGGGTGGGCTGATAACTCCACCCCTTTGAGGACAGAAGACTCCATCCCGTTGATGATAGAACACTCCACCCTTTCGATGACAGAAGACTCCATCTCTTGGAGGGCAAGGAACTCGAACCCTTTCGAGGAAAGAAAACTCTTCCCTTTGATGAAACAAGACTTTGTCCCTTCGAGGACAGAAGATTCCATCGCTTGGGGGGCCGAGAACAGGACCACTTCAAGAATAGAAGACTACATCCCTTTGAGGACAGAAGACTCCATCCCTTTGAGGACAAAAGACTCCATTCCTTCGAGGACAAAAGATTCCATCCCTTGGAGGGCCGAGAATGCGACCCCTTTGAGGACATAATACTCCATCCATTCGAGGACAGAAGACTCTTTCCCTTCAAGGGCAGAGAACACGAACCCCTTCAAGGATAGAAAACTGCATCCCTTCAATGAAAGAAAACTCCATCCCTTCGAGGACAGAAGACTCCATCCCCTGGAGGGCCAAGAACTCGACCCCTTCGAGGACAGAAGACTCCATCCCTTGGAGGGCCGAGAACTTGACCCCTTTGTGGAAAGAAGATTGCATACCATCGAGGGCCAAGAACTCCACCCTTTCGAGGAAAGAAGACTACATCCCTTCGTGGGACAAGAAATCCACCCCTTCTAGTACAGAAGACTCCATCCCTTCGAGGACAGAAGACTCCATCCCTTCGAGGAAAGAAGAATCCATCCCTCCGAGGAGAGAAGACTTCATTCCTTCGAAGAAATAGAACTCCATCCCTTCGAGGACAGAAGACTCCATCCCTTCGAGGACTGAATACTCCATCCCTTGGAGGGCCGAGAACTCAACCCCTTCGAGGATAGAAGACTCCATCCTTTCGAGGATAGAAGGCTCCATCCCTTAGTGGGCCCAGAACTCCACCCCTTTGAGGATAGAAGACTCCATCCCTTTGATGACAGATGTCACCACCCTTTCGATGACAGAAGACTCCATCCCTTAGAGGGCCGGGAACTCGAACCCTTTTGAGGAAAGAAAACTCCATCCCTTCATTGAAACAAGACTTCGTCCCTTTGAGAATAGAAGATTCCATCCCTTGGGGGGACAAGAACAGGACCACTTTGAGGACAGAAGACTCCATCCCTTCGAGGAAAGAGAACTCCACCCCTTTCAGGATAGAAGACTACATCCCTTCGGAGGGTGGAAAACATGAACCCCTTTGAGGATAGAAGACTCCAACCCCTCAATGAATAAAAACTACATCCCTTCGAGGATAGAAGACTTCATCCCTCAAAAGGCCTAGAACTCGACCCCTTCGAAGATAGAAGACTCCATCACTTGGGGTGCCGAGAACTCGACCCCTTCGAGGAAAGAAGACTGCATCCCTTTGAGGGCCAAGAACTCCACCCCTTCAAGGAAAAATGACTTCATCCCTTCGAGGGGCCAAGAAATCCACCCCTTCAAGAACAGAAGGCTTTATCCCTTCGAGGACAGAAGACTCTATCCCTTTGAGTATAGAAGACTCCATCCCTTCGAGGATAGAAGACTCCATTCCTTAGAGGAAAGAGAACTCCAACCCTTCGAGGATAGAAGACTCCATCCCTTCAAGGGAAGAATACTCCATCCCTTGGATCACCGAGAACTTGACCCCTTTGAGGAAAGCAGAATGCATCCCTTCGAGGGCCAAGAACTCCACCCCTTCGAGTAAAGAAGACTCCTTCCCTTCGAGCAAAGAAGACTTCATCCCTTCGAATACAGAAGATTCCATCCCTTGGGGGGCCGAGAAAAGGACCCCTTTTAGGAAAGAAGACTCCATCCCTTCGAGGAAAGAGAACTCCACCCCTTCAAGGATAGAAGACTCCATCCCTTCGAGGACATAATACACTATCCCTTAGAGGGTTGAGAACTCAACCCCTTCGAGGATAGAAGACCCCATCCCTTTGATGACAGAAGACTCCACCCTTTCGATGATAGAAGACTCCATCCCTTGGAGGACCGAGAACTCAACCCCTTTGAGGATAGAAGACTCAATCCCTTTGAGGGCCAAAAAATCTACCCCTCTGAGGAAAAAAGACTTCATCCCTTCGAGGGCCTAGAACTCCACTCGTTCGAGGAAAGACGACCCCACCCTTTCGATGAAATATGACTCCATCACTTCGAGGACAAAAGACTTTATCCATTGGAGGGCCGAGAACTCAACCCCTTTGAGGATATAATACTCCATCTTTTCGAGGATAGAAGACTCTTTCCCTTCGAGGGTGGAGAACGCGAACCCCTTCAAGGATAGAATACTACATCCCTTCAATGAAAGAAAACTCCATCCCTTCGAGGACAGAAGACTCCATCCCTTGGAGGGCCGAGAACCCGACCCCTTTGAGGACAGAAGACTCAATCCCTTGGAGGAACGAGAACTCGACCCCTTTGAGGAAAGAAGACTGCATCCCTTCGAGGGCCAAGAACTCCACCCCTTCAAGGATAGCAGACTCCATCCTTTTGAGGGCGAAGAACTCCACCCCTTCGAGAACAGAAGACTCTATCCCTTTGAGGACAGAAGACTCCATCCCTTCGAGTATAGAAGACTCCATCCCTTCGAGGATAGAAAACTCCATTCCCTAGAGGAAAGAGAACTCCAACCCTTCGAGGACAGAAGACTCCATCCCTTCGAGGGTAGAATACTCCATCCCTTGGAGCGCCGAGAACTCGACCCCTTTGGGGAAAGAAGACTACATTCCTTCGAGGGCCAAGAACTTCACCCCTTCGACGAGAGAAGACTCCATCCCTTCGAGAACTAAAATCTCCATCACTTTGAGGGCCAAGAACTCCACCCCTTCAAGAACTAAAAACTCCATCGCTTCGAGGATAGAAGACTCCATCCCTTGGAGGGCCGAGAACTCGACCCCTTTGAGGACAGAATACTCCCTCCCTTCGAGGAAGGATGAATCCATCACTTCAAGGGCCAAGAACTCCTTCCCCTTCGAGTAAAGAAGACTTTATCCCTTCAATGAAAGAAGACTACATCCCTTTGAGGACAGAAAATTCCATCTCTTGTGGGGGCGAGGACAGGACCCCTTCGAGGACTGAAGACTCCATCGCTTCGAGGAAAGAGAACTGCACCCCTTCGAGGACAGAAGACTCCATCCCTTTGAGGACATAATACTCTATCCCGTAGAGGGTTGAGAACTCACCCATTCAAGGAAATAACACTTTACTCTTTCGATGATAGAAGACTCCATCCCTTGGAGGACAGAAGACTACATCCCTTGAAGTGCCGAGAACTCGATGCCTTCGAGGATAGAAAACTCCATCCCTTCGAGGACAGAAGACTCAATCCCTTCAAGGGGCAAGAACTCCAACCCTTCGAGAACAGAAGACTCCATCCCTTCGATGATAAAAGACTCCCTCCCTTTAAGGTCAAAAGATTCCATCCCTTGGAGGGCCGAGTACTAGACCCCTTCGAGGACAGAAGACTTCATCCCTTTGAGGATAGAAGACTCCATCTCTTTGAGGGCCAAGAACTCCACCCCTTCAAGTACAGAAGACTCCATCCCTTCGAGGGCCTAAAACTCCACCCATTCGGGGAAGAAGACTCCACCCTTTCGATGACAGAAGAATCCATCCCTTCAAGGAAAGATGACTTCATCCCTAGGAGGGCCAATAACTCGACCCCTTCGGGGACAGAAGACTCCATCCCTTCAAGGACAGAAGACTCCATCCCTTCAAGGGCCAAGAACTCCACCCCTTCGAATCCATAAGACTCCATCACTTCGAGGGCCAAGAACTCCACCCCATCGAGGACAGAAGACTCCATCCATTCAAGTGCCTAGAACTTCACCCATTCGAGAAAAGAAGAATCCACCCTTTCGATGACGAAAGACTCCATCCCTTTGATGACAGCAGGCTCCATCCCTTAGAGGGCCAAGAACTTTCCCCATCGAGGACAAAAGACTACATCCCTTCGAGGACAGAAGAATCCATTCCTTTGAAGGCTAAGAACTCAACCCCTGCGAGGACATAAGACTCTAACCCTTCCTGGACAGAAGACTCGATCCCTTGGAGGGCCAGGAACTCGACCTATTCAAGGACAAAAGACTCCATCCCTTCGAGGATAGAAGACTCCATTCCTTCGAGGGCCAAGAACTCCACCTCTTCGAGGATAGAAGACTATATCCCTTCGAGGGCCTAGAACTCCACGCGTTTGAGGAAAGAAGACTATACTCTTTCGATGGCAGAAGACTACATCCCTTGGAGGGCCTAGACCTCGACCCCTTCGAAGACAGAAGACTCCATCCCTTTAAGGATAGAAGACTCCATCCTTTCAAGGGCCAAGAACTCCACCCATTCCACGACAGAAGACTCCATCCCTTTGAGGGCTTAGAACTCCACCTGTTTGAGGAAAGAAGACTCTTCTGTTTTGATGACAGAAGACTCCATCCCTTTGAGGGCCTAGAACTCGACCCCTTTGAGGAAAGAAGACTTCATCACATTGAGGATAGAAGACTCTATCCCTTCAAAGGCCAAGAACTCCACCCCTTCAAGTATAGAAGACTCCATCCCTTCGATGGCCTATAGCTCCACCGGTTCAAGGAAAGAAGACTCCATCCCTTCGAGGATAGAAGACTCCGTCCCTTAGAAGGCCGAGAACTCGACCCCTTCGAGGACAGAAGACTCTATCCCTTCAAGGACAGAAGACTCCATCCCTTCGAGGGTGGAGAACACGAACCCCTTTGAGGACATAAGACTACATCCTTTCGATGACAGAAGACTCTATCCATTCGAGGACAGAAGATTCCATCCCTTGGAGGGCCGAGAACTCGACCCCTTCGAAGATAGAAGACTCCATCCCTTCGAGTATAGAAGACTCCATCCCTTCGGGGACAGAAGACTCCATCACTTCGAGGAAAGAGAACTTCACCCCTTCGAGGATAGAAAAATCCATCCCTTCAAGGACATAATACTCCATCCCTTGGAGGGCCAAGAACTCAACCCCTTTGAGAATAAAAGACTACATCTTTTCGAGGATAGAAAACTCTATCCTTTCGAGGACAGAAGACTCCATCCCTTGGAGGGCCGAGAACTCGACCCCTTCGAGGATAGAAGACTCTAACCCTTCTAGGATAGAAGACTCCATCCCTTCCAGGGCCTATAACTCAACCCCTTTTAGAACAGAAGACTCCATCCCATCCTGTACAGAAGACTCCATCCCCTGGAGGGCCCGAAACTCGACCTATTTGAGGACAGAAGACTCCATCCCTTCGAGGACAGAAGACTCAATCCCTTCGAGGGCCGAGAACATGAAACCCTTCGAGGACAGAAGACTCAATCCCTTCGAGGGCCGAGAACATGAAACCCTTCGAGGATAGAAGACTCAATCTCTTCGAAGGATAGAAGACACCATCCCTCGGAGGGCAGAGAACTCGATCCATTCTAGGACAAAAAACTTCATCCCTTCGAGGACAGAAGAAACCTTTCCTTTGAGGACAGAAGACTCCATCCCTTCGAGGACAGAAGACTTCATCCCTTCAAGGGCCAAGAACTCCACCCTTTTGAGGACAGAAGACTCCATCCCTTCGATGGCCAAGACCTCGACCCCTACGAAGAAAAATGAATCTATCCCTTCGAGGACAGAAGACTCTATTCGTTGGAGGGCCGAGAACTCAACCCCTTTGAGGACAGAAAAATTCATGCCTTTGAGTGCCGAGACTCGACCCCTTCGAGGACAGAAGAGTCCATCCCTTCAAGGACAGAAGACTCTATCCTTTCGATGATAGAAGACTCCATCCCTTAAAGGACAGAAGACTCTATCCTTTCGATGATAGAAGACTCCATCCCTTCGAGGACAGAAGACTTCATCCCTTCGAGGGATGAGAAATCGACCCCTTTGAGGATAAAAGACCGCATCCCTTCGATGGTAGAGGACTCCACCCCTTCGAGGAAAGAAGACTCCATCCCTTCGAAGACAGAAGACTCCATCCCATCGAGGAAAACGACTGCACCCCTTCGAGGAAAGAAGACTCCATCCCTTCGAGGATGGAAGACTCCATCTATTTGATGGCCGAGACCTCGACTCCTTCCAGGAAAGAAGAATCCATCCCTAAAAGGGCCGAAAACTTAACCCCTTTGAGGACAGAAGACTCCATTGCTTCGAGGACAAAAAATTTCATCCCCTCGAGGGCGGAGAACACGAACCCCTTCGAGAACACAAGACTCCATCCCTTCAAGGACCCATAACATGAACCCATCGAGGATAGAAGACTCTATCCCTTCGAGGATAGAGGACTCCATCCCTTCGAGGGCCGAGACCTCGACCCCTTCAAAGACAAAAGACTCAATCCCTTCGAGAGCCTAGAACTCCACCCCTTCGAGGACAAAAGACTACATCCCTTGGAGGACAGAACATTCCATCCCTAAGATGGCTGAGACCTTGACCCCTTCGAGGACAGAAGACTCTATCCCTTCAAGGATCGAGAACACGAACCGATCGAGGACAGAAGATTCCATCCCTTCGAGGATAGAAGACTTCATTCCTTCGAGGATAGAAGACTCCATCCCTTCAAAGATAGAAGACTCCAAACCATTGAGGGCAGAAGACTCCATCCCTTCGAGGGACAATAACTCCACCCCTTCGAGGACAAAAATTCTGTCCGATCGAGGGCCTAGAACTCCACCCCTTTCAAGTACGGAAGACTCCATCTCTTTGAGGGCCTAGAAAAAGAACCCGTTTTAGGATAGAAGACTCCATCCCTTCGAGGACAGAAGACTCCATCTGTTGAAGGGCCGAGAACTCAACCCCTCTAAGGACAGAAGACTCCATGCCTAGGAGGGCCGAGAACTCGACCCCTTCGAGGACAGAAGAGTCCATCCCTTCAAGGATAGAAGACTCTATCCCTTCGATGATAGAAGACTCCATCCCTTCGATGAAAGAAGACTCCATCCCTTGGAGGGCCGAGAAATTGACCCCTTGGAGGACAAAAGACTGCATCCCTTCGATGGCAGAAAGTTCCACCCCTTCGAGGAAAGAAGACTGCATCCCTTCGAAGACAGAAGACACCGTCCCATCGAGGACAAAAGAATCCACCCCTTCAAGGAAAGAAGACTCCATCCCTTCGAGGACGGAAGGCTCCATCTATTCAATGGCTGAGACCTTGATCCCATCTAGGACAGAAGACTCTATCGCTTAAAGGGCCAAAAACTCGACCCCATCAAGGACAGAAGACTCCATCCCTTCGAGGACAAAAGACTTCATTCCCTCAAGGGCTGAGAACACGAACCCTTTCGAGGACACAAGACTCTATCCCTTCAAGGACTAAGAACACGAACTCATCGAGGACAGAAGACTCCATCCCTTGGAGTTCCGAGGACTCAATCCCATCGAGGATAGAAGACTCCATCCCTTCAAGGACGGAGGACTCCATCCCTTTGAGAACCGAGACCTCGACCCCTTCGAGGACAGAAGACTTTATCCCATCCAGGGCCTAGAACTCCACCCCTTCGAGGATAAAAGACTCAATCCCTTCAAGGACCGAGAAAACAAACCCATCAAGGATAGAAGACTCCATCCCTTCGAGGATAGAAGACTCCATTCCCTCGAGGACAGAAGACTCCATCCCTTCAAGGATAGAAGACTACAACCCATCGATGACAGAAGACTCCATCCCTTCGAGGGTTAAGAATACCACCCCAGTCCGATCGAGGGCCTAGAACTCCACCCCTTCAAGGAAAGAACACTCCATCCCTTCGAGGACAAAAGACTCCATCCCTTCGATGGCCGAGACCTCGACCCCTTAGAGGACAGAAGACTCCCTCCCTTGGAGGGCCGAGAACTTGGCCCCATTGAGGACAGAAGACTCCAGCTCTTTGAGGACAGAAGACTACATCCCTTCGATGACTGAAGACTTCATCCCTTCAAGGATAGAAGACTACATCCTTTCGAGGACACAAGACTCCATCCCTTCAAGGACAAAAGACTCCATCCTTTCGACGACCGAGAACTCCACCCATTCTAGGATAGAAGACCCCATCCCTTCGAGGGCCGAGAACACGAACCCCTTTAAGGATTGAAGACTCCGTTCCTTGGAGGGCCGAGAACCCGACCCCTTCGAGGACAGAAGACTCCATCCCTCCAAGGACAGGAGACTCCATCCCTTCGAGAGCCGAGAACTCCACCAATTCTGGGGCAGAAGACTCCATCCCCTCGAGGACCGAGAACTCGAACCTCTTTATGGACAGAAGACTCCATCCCTTTGAGGACAGAAAATTCCATCCCTTCGAGGACAGAAGACTACATCCCTACAATGACAGAAGACTAGATACCTTGGAGGACCGAGAACTCGACCCCTTCGAGGATAGAATAATCCATCCCTTCGAGGATAGAAGACTCCATCCCTTTGAGGATAGAAGACTCTATCCCCTTGAGGGCCGAGAACTCCACCCCTTCGACGAAAGAAGACTCCATCCCTTCAAGGACAAAAGACTCCATCCCTTGGAGGGCCGAGAACCCGTCCACTTTGAGGATAGAATACTCGGCTCGGCTAGGTGGACTAGCAGAGCCCCTCTTCTTTAATGAAACCAGCCCAGTCTGGTCAAAACTAATAAATAATAAAGAAGTAAATCTACTCAATGAGCAAAAGAGAAGAGAGAGAGATTCGAACCCTCGATAGTTCTTTATTTCAAACTATACCGGTTAGACTACATCTCCTCGATGATAGAAGACTTCATCCCTTTGAGGGTTGAGAACTCCACCCCTTCGAGAACAGAAGACTCCATCTCTTCGAGGGCCGATAACACGAAACCCTTCGAGGATATAAGACTGCATCCCTTGGAGGGCCGAGAACTCGACCCCTTTGAGGATAGAAGACTACATCCCTCCGAGGACAGAATACTCCATCCCTTCGAGGATAGAAGACTCCATCCCTTCGAGAGCTAAGATCTCCCCCCCTAGAACTCTACCTCTTCAAGGAAAGACGACTCCATCCCTTCGAGCAAAGAAGACTCCATCCCTTCGATGGCCGAGACCTCGACCCCTTTGAGGATAGAAGACTCCCTCCCTTAGAGGGCCGAGAACTTAGCCCCTTCGAGGACAGAGGACTCCCTCCCTTTGAGGGCCGAGAACTTGGCCCCTTCGAGGACAAAAGACTACATCCTTTCAAGGATAGAAGACTCTATCCCTTCAAAGACCTAGAACTCCACCCCTTCGAGAACAAAAGACTCCATCCCTTTGAGGACAGAAGACTCCATCCCTTGGAGGGACAAGAGCTCAATCCCTTCGAGGATAAAAGACACTCTCCCTTCGAGGACAAAAGACTCCATACCTTGTATGGCCGCGAACTCAACCATTTCGAGGACAGAAGACTCTATCCCTTCGAGGACAGAAGACTTCATCTCTATGAGGGCTAAGAACTCCACCCCTTCGAGGACGGAAGACTACATCCCTTCGAGGGCCTAGAACTCCACCCCTTTGATGAAAAAAGACTCCATCCCTTCGATGGCCGAGACCTCGACCCCTTCGAGTACAGAAGACTCCATCCCTTCAAGGACCAAAATGCGAACCCATCGAGGACAGAAGACTCCATCTCTTCGAGTGCCGAGAACTCAATCCCTTCTATGACAGAAGACTCCATCCCTTCCAAGATAGAAGAATCCATCCCTTCGAGGGCCAAGAACTCCACCCCTTTGAGGATAAAAACTCCATCTGATCGAGGGCCGAGAACTCCACCCCTTCAAGGAAAGACGACTTCATCCCTTTGAGGATAGAATTCTTCATCCCTTTGATAGCCGAGACCTCGACCCCTTCGAGGACAAGAGACTTCATCCCTCGGAGTGCCGAGAACTAAATCCCATCGAGGACAGAAGACTCCATCCCTTGAAGGGTCAAGAACTTGGCCCCTTCGTGGAAAAAAGACTCCATCCCTTCGAGGAAAGAAGACTCCATCCCTTCTATCACAGAAAACTCCATCCCTTCGAGGGCCGAGAACTCAACCCCTTCGAGGACAGAAGAATCCATACATTCAAAGACAGAAGACTCCATCACTTTGAGGGCCGAGAACTCACCCCATTCAAGAACAGAAGACTCCATCCCTTTGAGGGCCGAGAACACGAACCCCTTTAAGGACCGAAAACTCCATCCCTACGAGGATAGAAGACTCCATTCCTTGGAGGGTCGAGAACTCGACCCCTTCGAGGACAGAATACACAATCCCTTCGAGGATGGAAGACTACATCCCTTCGAGGATAGAAGATTCCATCCCTTCAAGGGCCGAGAACTCCACCCCTTCGAGAAAAGAAAACTCTATCCCTTCGAGGACAGAAGACTCCATCCCTTAGATGGCCAAGAACTCAAACCCTTCAAGGACAGAAGACTCCATCCCTTCGAGGGTAGAAGACTCCATCCCTTGTACGGCTGAGAACTCGACCTCTTCGAGGACAGAAGACTCCATCCCTTTGAGGATAGAAGACTCCATCCACACGAGGGCCAAGAACTCCACCCCTTCGAGGAAAAAAGTCTCCATCCCTTCGAGGGACTAGAACTCCACCCCTTTGAGGATAGAAGGCTCCATCCCTTCGAGCACGGAAGACTCTATCCCTTCAATGGCCGAGACCTCGACCCCTTTGAGAACAGAAAACTCCATCCTTTCGAGGATAGAAGACTACATCCCTTCTATGAAAGACGACTCCGTCCCTTCGAAGACCGAACACCTCATCCCTTGGAGGGCCGTGAACTCGATCCCTTTGAGGACAGAAGACTCCACCCCTTCGTGGACAGAAAACTCCATCCCTTCATGGACAGAAGACTACATCCCTTTGAGGGCCGAGAACACGAACCCCTTCGAGGACAGAAGACTCCATCCCTTCGAGGATAGAAGACTACATCCCTTAGAGGGTCGAGAACTGAACCCCTTCGAGGACAAAAGACTTCATCCCTTCGAGAACCGAGAACTCTACCCCTTCGAGGACAAGACTCCATGCCTTAGAGAATAGAAGACGTTATCCCGTCGAGTGCCGAGAACACGAACCCCTGTGAGGGTAGGAGACTATATCCCTTCAAGGGCCGAGAATTCAAACCCTTCGAGGACAGAAACACCATCCCTTCGAGGGCCTAGAACTACACCCCTTCAAGGAAAGAAGACTCCATCCCTTCGAGGACAGAAGACTCCATCCCTACGACGAGCAAGGAGTCCACCCCTTCGAGAACAGAAGACTCCATCCCTTCTAGGGCTTAGAACTCCACCCCTTCGAGGAAAGAAGACTCCATCCCCTCATGGATAGAAGACTCCATCCCTTCGATGGCCAAGACCTCGACCCCTTCAAGGAAAAGAAGACTCCATCCCTTCGAAGACCGAACACTACATCCCTTAGAGGACCAAAAACGTGACCTCTTTGAGGACAGAAGTCCCCATCCCATTAAGGACAGAAAACTCCATCCCTTTGAGGACCGAGAACACGAACCCCTTCGAGGCCAGAAGACTCCATCCCTTCGAGGCCAGAAGACTTCATCCCTTCGAGGCCTGAAGAATTCATCCCTTGGAGGGCCGATACCTCAACCCCTTCGAGAATAGAAGACTCCATCCTTTTGCGGACAGAAGACTACATCCCTTCGAGGGAAGAAGACTCCACCCCTTATACGAAAGAAGACTCCATCCCTTCGAGGACAGAAAACTCCATCCCTTCGTTGATAGAAGACTCCATCCCTTCAAGGGCCGAGAACTCCACCCCTTCCTGGACAGAAGACTCCAACCCTTCTAGGGCCGAGAACACGAACCCCTTCGAGGATAGAAGACTCCATCCCTTAGAGGGTCAAGAACTCAACCCCTTCGAGGAAGAAATACTTCATCCCTTCGAGGGGTGAGAACTCCACCCCTTCGAGGACAGAAGACTCCATCTCTTCGAGGACAAAAGACTCCATCCCTTCCAGGATAGAAAACCCAATCCCATCAAGTGTCGAGAACACGAACCCCTTCGAGGATAATAGGCTATATCCCTTCGAGGGCCGAGAATTCCACCCCTTCGAGGATAAAAATTTCATCGCTTCGAGGGCCTAGAACTACATCCCTTCGAGGACAGAAGACTCCATCCCTTCGAGAACAGAAGACTCCATCCCTTCGAGGAATGAAGACTTCATCCCTTCGAGGGTCGAGAAAATGAACCCCTTCGAGAATAGAAAACTTCATCCTTTCGATGCCAGAAGACTCCATCCCTTAGAGGGCCGAGAACTCAACCCCTTCGAGGACAGAAGACTCCATCCCTTCGAGAACAGAAGATTCCATCCCTTCGAGGATAGAAGACTCCATCCCTTCGAGGACGGAAGACTCCATCCCATCGAGGATAGAAGACTCCATCCCTTTGAGGGACGAGAACTCCTCCCCTTCGAGGAAAGAAGACTTCATCCCTTCCAGGACTGAAGACTCCATCCCTTCGAGGATAGAAGACTCCATCCCTTCGAGGACAGAAGACTCTATCCCTTCGAGGGCCGAGAACTCCACCCCTTCGTGGACAGAAGACTCCATCCCTTCGAGGGCCGAGAACACAAACCCCTTCGAGGACAGAAGACTACATCCCTTCGAGGATAGAAGACTCCATCCCTTGGAGGGTCGAGAACTGGACCCCTTCAAGGACAAAAGACTTCATCCCTTCGAGGGTCGAGAACTCCACCCCTTCGAGGACAGAAGACTCCATCCCTATGAGAGCAGAATACTCCATCCTTTAGAGGATAGAAGACTCAATCCCGTCGAGTGCTGAGAACATGAACCCCTTCGAGGATAGGAGACTATATCCATTCGAGGCCGAGAATTCCAACCCTTCGAGGACAAAAACTCCATCCCTTCGAGGGCCTAGAACTACACCCCTTCAAGGAAAAAAGACCCCATCCCTTTTAGGGCAGAAGACTCCATCTCTACGAGGGCCAAATACTCCACCCCTTCAAGGAAAGAAGACTACATCCCTTCGAGGGCCTAGAACTCCACCCCTTGGAGAAAAGAAGACTCCATCCCTTCAAGGACAGAAGACTACATCCCATCGATGGCCGAGACCTTGACCCCTTCGAGGACGGAAGACTCCATCCTTTTGAGGATAGAAGACTCCATCCCTTCGATGACAGATGACTCTATCCCTTCGAGGACCGAACAATCCATCCCTTGGAGGGCCAAAAACACGAACCCTTTAAGGATATACGTCTCCATCCCATCAAGGATAGAAGACTCCATCCCTTCGAGGGCCGAGAACATGAACCCCTTAAAGGCGAGAAGACTCCATCCCTTCGAGGCCAGAAGACTCTATCCCTTGGAAGGCCGATAACTCAATCCCTTCGAGAACCGAAGAATCCATTCCTTCGCAGACAGAAGAGTCCATCCCTTTGCGGGAAGAAGACTCCACCTCTTTGAGGAAAGAAAATGCCATCCCTTCAAGAACAGAAGACTCCATCCCTTCGAGGATAGAAAACTACATCCCTTCGAGGGCCAAGAACTTCACCTCTTCGTGGACAGAAGAATCCAACGCTTTGAGGGCCAAGAACACGAACCCCTTCGAGGAAAGAAGACTCCATCACTTCAAGGATAGAAGACTCCATCCCTTCGAGGATAGAAAACTACATCCCTTCGAGGGCCAAGAACTTCACCTCTTCGTGGACAGAAGAATCCAACGCTTTGAGGGCCAAGAACACGAACCCCTTCGAGGAAAGAAGACTCCATCACTTCAAGGATAGAAGACTTCATCCCTTGGAGGGCCGATACCTCAACCCCTTCGAGAACAGAAGACTCCATCCCTTTGCGGACAGAAGACAACATCCCTTCGAGGGAAGAAGACTCCACCCCTTCTAGGGAAGAAGACTCCATCCCTTCGAGGACAGAAAACTCCATCCCTTCGTTGATAGAAGACTCCATCCCTTCGAGGGCCGAGAACTCCACCCCTTCGTGGACAGAAGACTCCAACCCTTCTAGGGCCGAGAACATGAACCCCTTCGAGGACAGAAGACTCTATCCCTTGGAGGGTCAAGAACTCAACCCCTTCGAGGAAGAAATACTTCATCCCTTTGAGGGGAGAGAACTCCACCCCATCGAGGACAGAAGACTCTATCTCTTCAAGGATAAAAGACTCCATCCCTTCCAGGATAGAAGACTCAATCCTGAAGATAATAGACTATATCCCTTCGAGGGCCGAGAATTCCACCCCTTCGGGGACAAAAATTCCGTCGCTTCGAGGGCCTAGAACTACACCCCTTCGAGGACAGAAGACTCCATCCCTTCGAGGATAGAAGACTCCATCCCTTCGAGGAATGAAGACTTCATCCCATCGAGGGCCGAGAAGACGAACCCCTTCGAGGATAGAAGACTTCATCCTTTCGATGCCAGAAGACTCCATCCTTTGGAGGGCCGAGAACTCAACCCCTTCGAGGACAGAAGACTCCATCCCTTTGAGAACAGAAGACTCCATCCCTTCGAGGATAGAAGACTCCATCCCTTCGAGGATAGAAGACTCCATCCCTTCGAGGACGGAAGACTCCATCCCATCGAGGGTAGAAGACTCCATCCCTTTGAGGGACGACAACTCCTCCCCTTCGAGGAAAGAAGACTCCATCCCTTCGAGGACAGAAGAATCCATCCCTTCGAGGATAGAAGACTCCATCCCATCGAGGATAGAAGACTCTATCCCTTCGAGGGCCGAGAACTCCACCCCTCGTGGATAGAAGACTCCATCCCTTTGAGGGCCGAGAACACAAACCCCTTCAAGGACAGAAGACTACATCCCCTCGAGGATAGAAGACTCCATCCCTTGGAGGGTCGAGAACTGGACCACTTCGAGGACAAAAGACTTCATCCCTTCGAGGGTCGAGAACTCCACCCCTTCGAGGACAGAAGACTACATCCCTACGAGGGCAGAATACTCCATCCCTTAGAGGATAGAAGACTCAATCTCATCGAGTGCCGAGAACACCAACCCCTTCGAGGATAGGAGACTATATCCGTTTGAGGCCGAGAATTCCAACCCTTCGAGGACAAAAACTCCATCCCTTCGAGGGCCTAGAACTACACCCCTTCAAGGAAAGAAGACTCCATCCCTTTTAGGACAGAAGACTCCATCTCTACGAAGGCCAAAAACTCCACCCCTTCAAGGATAGAAGACTACATCCCTTCGAGGGCCCGGAACTCCACCCCTTGGAGGAAAGAAGACTCCATCCCTTCGAGGATAGAAGACTACATCCCTTCGATGGCCAAGACCTCGAACCCTTCGAGGACGGAAGACTCCATCCTTTTGAGGATAGAAGACTCCATCCCTTCAATGACAGATGACTCCATCCCTTCGAGGACCGAACACTCCATCCCTTAGAGGGCCAAAAACACGAACCCTTTAAGGATAGACGTCTCCATCCCTTCGAGGAGAGAAGACTCCATCCCTTCGAGGGCCGAGAACACGAACCCCTTAAAGGCCAGAAGATTTCATCCCTTCGAGGCCAGAAGACTTCATCCCTTGGAGGGCCGATAACTTAATCCCTTCGAGAACCGAAGAATTCATTCCTTCGTAGACAGAAGACTCCATCCCTTCGTGGGAAGAAGACTCCACCTCTTCGAGGAAAGAAAACGCCATCCCTTCGAGAACAGAAGACTCCATCCCTCCAAGGATAGAAGACTACATCTTTTCGAGGGCCAAGAATTTCACCTCTTCGTGGACAGAAGACTCCAACCCTTTGAGAGCCGAGAACACGAACCCCTTCGAGGAAAGAAGACTCCATCACTTCAAGGATAGAAGACTTCATCCCTTGGAGGGTCAAGAACTTAACCCCATCGAGGAAGAAATACTTCATCCCTTTGAGGGCCGAGAACTCCATCCCTTCGAGGATAGAAGACTCCATCTCTTCGAGGATAGAAAAATCCATCCCTTCAAGGATAGAAGACTCAATCCCATCGAGTACCGAGAACACGAACCCCTTCGAGGATAGTAGACTATATCACTTTGTGGGCCGAGAATTCCACCCCTTAGAGGAAAACAATTCCATCTTTTCAAGGGCCTAGAACTACACCCCTTCAAGGAAAGAAGACATCATTCCTTTGAGGACAGAAGACTTCATCCCTTCGAGGGTCGAGAATACGAACCCCTTCAAGGATAGAAGACTTAATCCTTTCGAGTGCAGAAGACTTCATCCTATGGAGGGACGAGAACTCAACCCCTTTGAGGACAGAAGACTCCATCCCTTCGAGGATAGAAGACTCCATCCCTTCGAGGATAGAAGACTCTATCCCTTCTAGGATAGAAAACTCTATCCCTTCGAGGATGGAAGACTCCATCCCACCGAGGATAGAAGACTCGATCCCTTTGAGGGCCGAGAACTCCTCCCCTTCGAGTAAAGAACACTCCATCCCTCTGAGGACATAAGTCTTCATCCCTTGGAGGGCTGAGAACCAACCTCCTCGAGGACAGAAGTCTCTATCCCTTCGAAGACAGAAGACTCCATCCCTTGTACAGCCAAGAACTCAACCCCTTCGAGGATAGAAAACTCCATCCCTTCGAGGACAGAAGACTCTATCCCTACCAGGACCAAGAACTCCATCCCTTCAAGAGCCTAGAACTCCACCCCTTCGAGGAAAGTAGACTCCATCACATCGATAGCCGAGACCTCGACCCCTTCGAGGACATAAGAATCCATCCTAGCGAGGATATAAGACTCCATCCCTTCGAGGACCGAAGATACCATCCCATGGAGGGCCGAGAACTCCACCCCTTTGAAGACGGAAGACTCCATCCCTTCGATGATAGAAGACTTCATCCCTTCGAGGGCCGAGAACATGAACCCCTTTGAGGACAGAAGACAGCATCCCTTCAAGACCGGAAGACTCCATCCCTTCGAGGACAGAAAACTCTATCCCTTCAAGGACAGAAGACTCCATCCCTTCGAGAACAGAAAACTCCATCCCTACAAGGGCCTAGAACTCCACCCCTTTGAGGACAGATGACTCCATCCCCTCGAGGGCCGAGAACTCCACCCATTATAGGACAGAAGACTCCATCCTTTCGAGGGCCGACAAAACGAACCCTTCGAGGACAAAAGACTACATCTTTTAGAGGGCCGAGAACTCGATCCCTTCGAGAACAGAAGTCTCCATCCCTTCGAGGATGGAATACTCCATCCATTCAAGGATAGAAGAATCCATCCCTTCGAGGGCCGAGAACTCCACCCCTTCGAGTAAAGAAGACTCCATCCCTTCGAGGACAGAAGACTCCATCCTTAGGAGGGCCGAGAACTCAACCCCTTCAAGGACAGAAGTCTTCATCCCTTCGATGACACAAAAACCCATCCCTAGTACGGCCAAGAACTCGACCCATTCGAGGATAGAAAACTCCAACCCTTCAAGGAAAGAAGACTTCATCCCTACGAGGGCCGAGAACTCCACCCCTTCGAGGACAGAAGACTTCATCCCTTCGAGAACCAAAGACTCCATCCCTTCGAGGGCCGAGATCTCGACCCCTTTGAGGACAAAAGACTACATTCCTTCGAGGACAGAAGACTACATCCCTTCGAGGGCTGAGAACAAAAGCCACTTCGAGGACAGAAGACTTCATCCCTTCGAGGCCAGAAGACTCCATCCCTTCGAGGGCCGAGAACTCAACCCCTTCGAGGACAGAAGACTCCATCCCTTCGAGGATAGAAGACTCCAACCCTTCGGGGGCCAATAACTCGACCCTTTCAAGGACAGAAGACTCCATCCCTTCGTGGATAGAAGACTACATCCCTTCGAGGACAGAAGACTCTATCCCTTTGAGGGCGAAGATCTCCACCCCTTCGAGGACAGAGGACTCCATTCCTTTGAGGGCCAAGAACATGAACCCCTTCGAGGAAAGAAGATCCCTTGGAGGGCCGAGAACACCACCCCTTTGAGGACAGAAGACTCCATTACTTTGAGGACCAAAAACACGAACCTCTTTGAGGACAAAAGACTCCATCCCGTGGAGGGCAGAGAACTCCACTCCTTCAAGGATAGAAGACTCCATCCCTTTGAGGACAGAAGACTCCATCCCTTCGACGACCGAGACTGTGACCCCTTCGAGGACAGAAGACTCCATCCTTTTGAGGATAGAAGACTCTATCCCTTCGATGACAGAAGACTCCATCCCTTCGAGGACAAAATACTCAATCCCTTGGAGGGATAAGAACTGAACCTCTTTGAGGACAGAAGGCTCCATCCCTTTGAGGACAGAAGACTCCCTCCCTTCGAGGACCGAGAACACAAACCTCTTCGAGGACAGAAGACTTCATCCCTTCAAGAACAGCAGACTCCATCCCTTAAAAGGCCGAGAACTCGACCCCTTTGAGGACTGAAGACTCCATCCCTTCGAGGACAGAAGACTCTATCCCTTCGAGGGCCGAGAACTCCACCCCTTCAAGGATAGAAGACTCTATTCCTTCGAAGGCCGAGAACACAAATCCCTTCAAGGATAGAAGACTCCATCTCTTCGATGACAGAAGACTCCATCCATTCGAGGACCGAGAACTCAAACCCTTCGAGGATAGAAGACTCCATCCCTTGAAGGGCTGAGAACTCGACCCCTTTCGAGGATAGAAGGCTCCATCCATTCGAGGACAGAAGACTCCATCCCTTCGAGTGCCGAGAACACGAACCCTTTCGAGGATAGAAGACTACATCCCTTCGAGTGCTGAGAACTCAACCCCTTCGAGGACAGAGGACTCCATCCCTTCGAGGGTGGAGAACTCGACCCCATCAAGGATAGAAGACTCCATCTATTCGAGGGTGGAAAACTCGGCCCCTTCGAGGACTGAAGACTCCATCCCTTCGAGGGCTAAGAACACGAACCCATCGTGGACAAAAGACTCCATCTCTTAGTGGGCCGAGAACTCAACCCATTGGAGGACAGAAGACTCCCTCCCTTCGAGGGCCAAGAACACGAACCCATCAAGGACAGAAGACTCCATCTCTTCGTGGGCCGAGAATTCAACCCCTTCAAGGACAGAAGACTCCATCCCTTTGAGGGCCAAGATTTGAATCTCGTGGAGGACAAAAGACTCCTTCCCTTTGTGGGGGGAGAATTTGACCCATTCGAGGATAGAAGACTTTATCCCTTTGAGGGCCGAGAACAGAAACCCATCGAGGACAGAAGACTCCATCTCTTCGAGGGCTGAGAACTCAACCCCTTCGAGGACAGAAGACTCCATCCCTTCATGGGCGAAGACTCAACCCTTTAGAGGATAGAAGACTCCATCCCTTCAAGGATAGAAGACATCATCCCTTCGAGGGCCTAGAACTCCACCCCTTCAAGGACAGAAGACTCCATCCCTTTGAGGGCCTAGAACTCCACCCCTTCGAGGACAGAAGACTTCATCCAATCAAGGCTGAGAACCACCCCTTCGAGGATCCCCCATCAACCCCTCGAATGGGTACCTCTTGATTGGATACCTCTCCAACCCATCCAATGGAACCCCTCCACCTGAAAGTTCACATCTCGATTGGGTACGTCTCGAATTGGTACCTCTCGAACCCATCCAATCAAACTTCTCCAACTGAGAGTTGACATCTTGAATGGTGACCTCTCAAATAGGTACCTCTATAAACCATCCAGTCGAACCCCTCCACCTGAAAGTTCACATCTCGAATGGGTACCCCTCGAACATGCCCAATGGAACCCCTCCACCTTAAACTTCACCTCTCGAATGGGTACCCCTCAAAGCTCTCCACTGGAAGCCTCACCTCTCAAAGCTTCCAATGTCCAAAATGATGTCGTTTTGTGTGGCCATCTAGCAGTACATGTAGATGCGCATGGTGGCGCCGCAACTTTTGACAAATGGGATGCACAAAACGACAAAAGTGGTGCCCAAAATGATATCATTTTGGGCAGCCACTTCAGAGCACAGCTTGGGGCACCCATTCGGCCTGCCCTGGAAATGACCACTATGCCCCTGACGACAGTTGACACAAGCGTGTCGTTTCCAAGTATTCCTTTTATATAGTAACCATATAATTAACTATTTGTTACTATAGTTATTTTTACAACGGTCACGAATAGACCATTAACTTGATGCAGTTATTCAACTCAAGGGACATAAAATTTTATATGTTAGCAAATGTTATATGTTAAATCATTAAGGTGTTGGTCAAATCAGATTCTGCCACGTGTTCCACAAATCACCAATTTCCTCAAAAAATAAATAATAAACCCTCTCGCTTTACTAAATATAAATTTTGTAGAACACACGGTAGAATCTGATTTATCCAACACGTTAACATTCCATATTTGCAAACATATAAAATTTTCTGCTCCAGGGATCTGAGTATAAGAGGGAGATGCATTGATAGCTTATGACCGGCTATTATGTGGCTTAAGTGGAGATTAGGATTAGATCCCATACATTTTTGGTGCCCCAATTTAATTACTTTTGCTGTTAATTTAAAGACCCCAATTTAAAATCTTTTACTATTAATTTATAAGAGAAAGAAAAAATTGCAATTTCTATTTTTTATATTCAACTATTCACATATCTCTTCATTTTCTGTTTATTTCATTTTAAATTTTCAACAAAATAACTAATTTATTTAATTACCCCTTTAAAAACTCAATTTTTTAGATGGAAAAATCTTGAGAAAGACCGTCTTTTCATAGGCTTATAAAAAGATTATGTTTAGTTAGAATTATAGAAATGTAAAAAATTTAGTTGCAATATTAAAAATTTATTATGCAATGTTCACTTGTTATAAGTTTATAACCCGGTTAATGCAATCCAAAAAATTTATCTTGATTTCTTCTAGTTTTTAGTTTAAACCTTGGTCTTTCCATAACTTATTGAAATATTGTCTTTCAAGAGACAGACTCTTTTTAGATTTAAATAAACTAATTTCCTCTAATCTCTCTATCTAAATTAGAAAATTTTAAATATTATAAGGTAATTTTATTTAATAGCTATACTTTAAAATATTTATATGACCTAATTTTCATACTTAACACAGAGCCTCTAAATTATCGAAGATGGCCCAATCTTTGAATCAATTGTGTAAACAGTATAGTGAAGAAATCCCTTCTTCCCCTTGTTTTTTCTGACACTCACTCTCTCTTAATGCAACCAAAAAAATTTATCTTGATTTCTTATACTTTGTAATTTAAACATTGATTTTTCCATAACTTATGAAAAGACCGTCTTTCAATATGCTTTTTTTATTGTGATCGTGGTTTAAAGTTTCACTTTTTATATTTAGAAGATTGCTCTATATTGGTGGGGATGGCTATTGTCTGATCTAATAGCACATGGAACTGCACATTACAATTATGTGTGGTCTCACTATTAACTTTATCGTAATAAAGAGACAATCCAACACTATAAAAGAAAAAGAAACAAAAAATGACCTTTAGATGAAAACAGAAAAGAAAATAAATTTTACTGTACTTGATCTCCTAGAACTAAAAAATGAATGCTCCACACGATTACTATCATGCAAATTGTAAAAAAAACCTGGACCCCATATCATGAAAACGTAGGAAAAGAAAATGTGATGGAGTATATATGGCCATGAATAGATGGAGATCGTTTTATTATGACCAAGTAACAAATACTCCCCATTTTTGCTTGTTTAAAAGCTGTACAAAACAAACATCTTTATGGCCATAAATAGATGGAGATCAGAAAGATGTTTGACTACGATTATATAACCAATACACCCCATTTTTGCTTGTTGATGCAGAGTGCGACAGTTATAAGTTTATGACCCAATTATAATGCAACCCAAAATTTTTATCTTGATTTCTTGTAATTATCATTTTAAAACTTGGATTTTCCATAACTTATGGAAAGACCGTCTTTCAATATACTTTTTATATGATTGTAGTTTAAAGTTTCATTTTTATATTTAGAAGATGGCTCTAAATTGTTGGGGATGGTTATTGTCTGGTCTGATAGCACATGGATCTGCACATTACAATTGTGTGTGGTCTCACAATTAACTTTATCCTAATAAAGAGACTATCCAACACTATAAAAGAAAAATAAATGAAGATGGCCTTTAGAAGAAAATGGAAAAGAAAATAATTCTAACTGTACTTGTTCTCCAAGAACTAAAAAATGACTGCTCCACACAATTACCATCACACAACTTGTAAGAAAAAATTTAGATTCCATATCATGAAAGCGTTGGAAAAGAAAATGTGACGGAGTATATATGACCATAAATAGATGGAGATCAGAAAGATGTTTAACTACGACCAAGTAACAAATACTCCTCATTTTTGCTTGTTTAAAAGTTGTACAGAACAAACACCTTTATGGCCATAAATAGATGGAGATCAGAAAGATGTTTGACTATGACCAAGTAACAAATACTCCCCATTTTTTCTTGTTTATGCAACATGCAAGTTATAAGTTTATGACCCGATTAATGCAATCCAAAAAGTTTAGAGCAAAGTGCATATATAACCCTACATAATTCACGAAAGTGCACATATAACCCTGTGATATTTGAAAGGGCAAAGATAACCCTAGATAGTTAGTTTATGAGTAAATATCCTATTTCAACAGTTTGAGGACGAATTATGATGAAAATACTATTTTACCCCTTTGAAAAACAAAAATTAAAAAATATATGAAATGTCTTTAATGCCCCCACCCTAATTTTCTTTCTCCTTCCATTTCTTTTCTCCCTTTTCTTTCTTCTCCGTGTCCTTTTTTTCTTTCTCTCAATTTCTTTTCCCTTTTTTTCTTCTCTGGTGCAGTCTCCATTATTCTAGATTTGGGTTCTTCTTCTCCGGTAAAAATGCTCTTCATAGTCTCGGAGGTCTTATTCTTCTTTCCGTCATAGCAACGTCGGATCTGGTCCAAAGCTCCTCATAATCTACAAATTTTTTTGGCTCTGCAGATTCTATGGTCGGGGTTGGGGCACCGGTAGGGTGGTGGTGGCGCTAGGATTTGCACTGCCATCCATTTCTCTTTCTCCTTTTTGGTGGAGGGGGCATCGGTAGGGTGGTAGTGATACTTCCGCCGCCACCCATTTCTTTCTCTTTCTTGGTGACGGGGGCTGGGCGTCAGGGGTGGGGCACCGATACAGTACTGGGGGCACTAGGGTTTGTGCCATTATTTCTCTTTCTCCTTCTCGGTGGCGGGGGTGGGGTGTTGGTAGGGTGGTGGTGGCGCCAGGGTATGCGCCGCCACCAATTATTTACGGTTTCTAGGTGACAGGGGTTAGGCCTCAGAGGTGGGGCACCGATAGGGTGGTGGTGGTGCTAGGGTTGCTGA
Source organism: Rubia yunnanensis (assembly GCA_037428765.1). Classification (NCBI taxonomy): domain Eukaryota; kingdom Viridiplantae; phylum Streptophyta; class Magnoliopsida; order Gentianales; family Rubiaceae; genus Rubia; species Rubia yunnanensis. The sequence goes on along the minus strand of CM075071.1, from coordinate 22,382,029 downwards.
AAGGGGTGGTGGTGGCGAGGCTAGAAGGGTGTGGTGGAGGCAGGGATGGTCATGAAAACATAGGAAAAGAAAATGTGGCAGAGTATATATGGTCATAAATAGATGGAGATCTAAAAGATATTTGACTATGACCAAGTAACAAATACTCCCCATTTTTGGTTGTTTAAAAGCTATACAGAACAAACATATTTATAGCCATAAATAGATGGAGATTAGAAAGATGTTTAACTACGACCAAGTAATATATACTCCCCATTTTTTCTTGTTTATGCAATGTGCAGTAGTTATAAGTTTATGAACCGATTAATGTAACCCAAAATATTTATCTTGATTCCTTCTAATTTGCAGTTTAAACCTTAGTCTTTCCATAACTTATGGAATTACCGTCTTTCAATATGCTTTTTTATATCATCATGGTTTAAATTTTCATATTTATATATAGAAGATGGCTCTAAATAGTTGGGAGTGGCTATTATCTGGTCTAATAGCACATGGAACTGCACATTACAATTGTGTGTGGTCTCACTATTAACTTTATCCTAATAAAGACACTATCCAACATTGCACATTTCACTCTTAAAAATAATAATCCCTTATACGCTCCGAATTACTTGGGTCGTCGATTCTCTCACATACACTCCTCCTCCTTCACCAAGCCATCATCGCCACCAATTTATCCCAATCCTTCTATCTCTTATGCATAAGTTTTGAACAATGAACAGTGAGAAGCCCTGAACCTTAAACCTATCAAAAACCTCGTTGAAATCAACGCTCCCTTCAATCCAAAATTGAAAATAGTGCATCTGGGAGAACCATGTTTACAAGCTCATGAAAGATTTCCATACTGCAGGTTTTAAAGGCCATGCATATATTACTCTTCTATATAATCTCCATGTTTTTATTTCCTTTTCATTCCCTGATGATTATTATCAATGTTAGCTTCATAATATTTGGAATTTGGGATCATATTCGATTAGAATGACTAAATGGGCTCCTAACTACAAAATCCCAATGTTGATTTCCCTATTGCCCCTATCTAGATTTCTTTATATATTTTACCACAACAATTCTTTGATTAATGAGTTTTAATTTCTATTGGTAATCTTATAGGTACTCCAATCAGGGTAGTTAAGGCCTCACGGAATAGAACTAGACACAAAAAGCCTTTTGAATCAGAATTCAAGAATAAACAGGAAATATATTAAGAATGACTACTCCTCTACTCCTAAAATGGGTTTTACCTATTCATCTTTGAAGCTTTCCAAAACACATTTATGATAGGTCTAAATATATGTGTATGGAATATCAGAGGAGTAGGCAATAAACCTACTCAAACTAGATTAAAAAAAATTAAAAGACGTAATGTAATCAAGCTTTGTGCTATAATTGAACCAATGCTAAACTATGACTAGGTTCGGAACATATCAACAGAACTTGGATTCAGTAATTCCTTTGTTGTACCAAATTGTAAAATGTGGATTTTTTGGGATGAAGAAATATCAGTGCATATTATTTCCACTGATGAAAAACTTCTCCTAACCAAAATCAAGGCACAAAACCTCTCAAAAAAAATGTCAAGTTGGTTTTGTATATGCTAAACATATAATCAACGAGAGGAATAAACTATGGCAGATTATAGAAAATTTGAACAATGAACCTCTGTGTCTAATAGGAGACTTCAATGTAATTTCAAATAATGAGGAGTATTTAGGACATTCCATACCAGATCAGAGAAGTATTAAGAATTTCAACAAATTTCTAAATGCTCAAAACCTGACAGATTTACCTACATCTAGAAGCCTATTTGCTTGGACTGACATGAGACCAAAAGGTAGGGTAGGGAAAAGATTGGATAGAGGAGTTTCAAACAATCCTCGGTGGTCAGTATTCCAAGATTCTAATATAAAAAATCTTGCAAGAGAAGAATCTAACCACACACCACTAATGTTCCACATCTCAGATACATCTCCAAAAAAAAATCAAAAACCATTCAAATTTCATCCAACATTCATAAAAATTGTTGAAGATTCTTGGAATATCTACACAAATAAAAAGGGAATGTACAGATTAAGATTTAAACTTAAAAACTAAAAGAACTCTCTAAAGCTCTAGAATAAGACAACTTTTGGTAACATTTTTTATAGTGTCCAAATCTGTGAGGAATTGTTGATAAAAGCTGAAAGAGACTTACAAGAATCAGAATCTACTGAAAATATGCAAGCCACGAATTTTCCAAAAGCGAAATTAAAACAAGCTTTAATTAATCAAGATATTTTTTGGAAATAAAAAGCAAGGCTAAAATGGATGAAAGAAGGGGATGCTAATTCAAAATTCTTCCATCAATCAGTTTAAAACAAACACAAAAAATAGATAATCTCATCCATTAAAAACATTGAAGGTCAAAGCCTTCAGCAACCAGAAGAGAATGAAAATAAAGCCATTAGATTATTTTCTGAGAGCCTTACTGAAGAACAAAAAGATCCATCATGGGTATATACTGCATGGATCCTTGAAAATATTCCAAAAATGGAAACCGAGGACATGAACCCAAAATTAATTAAACCTGTACCAGCCAATCAGCCTCTGGACCTGATAGCTTTTCAAAAATCTTTTTCCAAAAATTTTGGGTTTTAATAAAATTTAATTTCTTAAAGGCAGTTGAAGAATTTTTTGAAGCAAAAGACATACCTAAAGCCATTTCATCAGATCTTGTTATATTGATCTAAAAAAAATGTATGTTCAACATTCAAAGATTACAGACCCATTAGTCTGTGTAATTTTACAAATAAAAAAATCATATCAAACTGATTAAGGGCTTTCTTAGACTTGATAATAAGTCCTGAACGGTCAGCATTTGTCTCAGGTAGAGAACTTGTTGATAATGTCCTTTGAATGCAGGAATGAACCATTAATTTACACACAAAAGTTAAAGGATATAACATGATAATCAAGTTGGATATGATGAAAGTCTTTGATAGAGTTTCTTGGTCTTTTCTATCCAAAATCCTAACCAAGCTGGGTTTTTCAAACAAACTGGTCAATCTAATTATGTTGAAAATAAAATTAGCTTTCCTTTTCTTATTGATTAATGGAAAAACAGTTTGTTTTTTCTCAGCTACTAGAAGTCTTAAACAGGGAGATCCCCCCATCTCCGCTACTATTTATTTTAATGACTGATGCTTTTTCTAAAAAATTAATCTTCCTATTCAGTTATGGAAATATTCTTCCATATAAGCTTCCCTAAAAAATGAAATCATCCACTCATCTTTCCTTTGCTGATGATACAACAATTCTCTTAAAATAATCTTAAAATGGTTTTAAAATAGTAATCAGTTTTTTAAATTCATTTGAGTTAGCAACATGGCAAAAGGTTAACTTTGAGAAATCATTTTTTTACATCTCAAAACACTCACCTAAAAGAACCATTAACTTGATAAACAAGAAACAAAAAATGATAGAAGGCTCCCTGCCTTTCAAATACCAGGGATGCCCTATCTATACAGGAAGAACTAAGAACTCTTTCTTCTTGGGAATGAAAACCTCATTAACAATTGGCATAACAAACTCTTATCTCTAGCTGGTAAGACAGTATTAATAAAGCATGTTTTGGCCACAATGACAATTCACTTAATAACTGTATTGAAACCAACAAATACATAATTAGTCAGATACATAAAACCCTGGCTACATTCTTTTGGAAATCTGGTACAAATTCAGAAAGTGATCAAGAGAAGAAAAAAACTTGGAAATCATATCCTAAACTATGTTTTCCATCAGATGAGAATAGTTTAAATTTTAAAATTTTAAATACTCTAACTAAAAGCTTTTCAATCAAATTATGGTGGAAGCCACAATAAGGGAAATCTCTTTGGGCCCAAACCATGTGGTCTATGTCTAATACACATAAAACCTCAAAAACATGGAAAAGAATCAAAGAGATTCAACAATTAGCAATTGACGATACACAAGTTCAATCGTGCAAAGGCTTAGTCTCATTTTGGTATTCAAGCTGGAGTGATGTTGGCCCTTTAATAGATCATATTCAAAACAAATCAGATTTACCATATCCAGATATATCAGTTTTTGAATTTTTTACTAACAGGTCATTCTATGTTAACCATTTTAGATCCAGTTTACCTGGTTATAATATCAGTATTCTGAATATTGATCATAGGTCTTTTCCAGGATATGAAGATAAATTAACCTGGAAATTAACACAAAGTGGTCAGTTCATATTAAAATTAGCTTATGAGTTAATGAGACCAAGAAAAATGAAAATACCTCATTTAAACATTTATGGTCTAATTTAATTCCAAAGAAAATAAGCTACATGAACTGGAAACTACTAACAGGTTATTGGCCTTCCCATATGTATTAGAGGACTTTCAGTTTCACCTACCTTCAAGGTGTTGCTTTTGTTTCGATGATTATGAGTCTATACATCAAAGTTTTAATAAATGTGGAAAGGTGCAACAAATTTGGGACACCATAGATAGAGTTTTCAGCTTATGGACACATGAGTTTCAGTTCTTATGAGACTGATACTATTATTACTAGAATCTTTATACTGCGATGCTATATTCTCAAAACTTGTTAGAATTATACCTTGTGTTGTTATCCGGTACCTATGGTGTGCTAGATATTCTTATAATTTTGTGGGTATAAAACCAGTATTAGGGAATATAATCAGATGAATATTGCACAACATTAATGATACCCCATTTGTTTTCAAACTGGATTTTAAATGGGATATATCCCACATTCCAAAGCTTCTTTATCAAAAGGAAATAATCCAGAAACCAATTAGAATCATTAGATGGTTGTTACCCTCTAATTATAAGCTAAACACTGATGGTTCTTGTTTAAAGAATGGAAATGAAGGAATTGGTTGCATCATAAGGGATCACAAAGGTAAGTGATAGAAATTAAAACCCACACCACATTGTGGTTGTGTGTATTGATATATATATATATACAAGACATAAACAAATATGGAATAGGATATATACAAAACCAATCAGCGAAGCGTAGGACTGCCCTCCCCCCCCTCCCCTCCCCCTTCAAGCAAAGTGTAGGACTGGCCACAACACAAATCTTGGAACGTAGGAACTCAAACTGGGGATGAGGTAACCCCTTTGTAAAGATGTCAGCAAGCTACAAGTCCATAGGAACATAAGCAACCCTGAGCTTGCCAAAAGACACCATCTCCCGCACAAAATATATTCAATATCAATGTGCATGGATCTCTTATGCAAAAATGGATTCTGAGCGAGGAAAATAGCACTATTTTTCTCACATAGTGAAATAGGAAGAGCACGAGTCAATACACATAAATCCCGAAGAATATTTATCAATCAAACCAGCTCCGCAGCAATATTTTCCATAGCACGGTATTCTGATTCTGAACTAGAATGAGAAATTATAGGTTGCTTCTTAGCACGCCAAGACACCAGGTTACCACCAAGAAAAATGGCATAACCATATGTAGACCTTCGAGTCTCAGTGCAACGAGGCTAATCAGCATCGGAATAACCTAGAACTGGTAAAGTGAATGAATTTGCGTGAAACTGAAGACCATAGTGGGGAGTACCACGAACATAGCGTAAAATTCGAGTGACAGCTTGGAAATGGTCATCTGTAGGAGCCTATATGTACTGACTGACCGTGTTCATAGCATAAGACAAATTGGGACGTGTAATCAACAAATACTAAAGTGCACCAACCAGAGATCAATAAAGAGTGGGATTTCTAAATGGTTTACCGGAAGAGCAAGAAAGCTGCAAAAAAACCACAAAAGAAATGCCAACAGGTGAAGAATTTTTCATTCCCGCACACAAAAAATATCCTTCGCGTATCTGGCCTGACCAAAGAACATGCCGTCACATATACGAACAACCTCCAAACCCAAAAAATACTGCAAAGTGCCAAGATCGGTAATCTTGAATTCCTAATTAACCTGATCAATAAACTTCCGAATGAGATGACCATTATTCTCAGTAACAATAATGTCATCAATATAAACCAACAAGTAGAGCAAAGAGGCACCCTGTGAAAAGACAAATAAAGAGGTATCAGAGGAATTGCATACAAAGCCTAGGCTAATAAAATAGGAACTGAACTGCTGAAACCAAGCACAGGGAGCTTGCTTCAAACCATAAATGGTCTTGCGTAGACAAAAAACAAGATCAGGACGCATTGGGTGTTTGTATCCAGCAGGAAGCTCCATGTAAATCGGAGAATCAAGAACACTATTTAAAAATGCATTCATGATATCAAGTTGTCATAATGGCCAATTCTGATGGACAGCAAGAGATAAAACCATACGAATAGTAGATGTTTTCACCATGAGACTAAAGGTATGATCATAATAAAAGGCTAGTAATTACGAAAAACTCTAAGCAACTAACCTTGCTTTGTGTCTGTCAAGAGAGCCATCGGTTTTGTACTTCAATCTGAAAACCCATTTTGAACCAACAACATTGGCATTTGAAGGATGTGGAACCAAATCCCATGTCTGTTGAGTGCATAGAGCATCCATCGCTAAGTCCACGGCAGCAACCCATTCAGGATCATTGACAGCCGAGCGATGACTGCGAGGCTCGGTCTTAGAAATAAAGCACTCAGCAAACCAGAAATGTCATACTCAGAAAAATCCTTGTACCGTAAAGAACCAGTGTGTAAACGAGTAGCTATCTGATGTTGGGAAGAGGGACCTACAACTGGAGATAATGCGGATCCCGAGGTGGGTACAGAACTTGAGGTGATGGGCACGAAACCCTAGATGGGTGATGATGGCTGTGCAAAAGACGCTGATGGTGGCACTGGTGAAGCAGGGTCAGCCGGTTCAGCTGGAAAAGCTGCCGGCGGCTAGACATATGGCACATGGTGCACACGTGCGGGCTGGGTGGCCGTTGTGTGAATCGCTGTGACGGTGGCGGTGCTGACTGCTGTCGATCATGCTACTAGCCACTCTGTAGCGGACAAACACAACTTTTTGAAGACCCTTATAAAGTAGGAAAATTAATATTTTCCAAAATAATGGGTTATTTGGTTGAAGAAGATGGCTCAAAAACCTTCGACGGGACTGGCGAAGGCTCCAAAAAAGTAGAAACATCCAGTGATGACAAATCAGCAACAGTACCAGTACGGGTAGCTGGAAGATATAATTCATCAAACCGAGCATAGTGAGTAATATACTCCTTCTTCATGAGAGGATCAAGACATCGATAACCATTGTACTGTTAACTGTAACCCAAAAATATACAAGACATACTCCAGGCACTAATTTTTACGTAGCATAGGGCCTCAAGTGCAGAAAAACTTGATAACCAAATAAGTGAAAATTGGAGTAGTCATGCATAGTACCAAGAATAGCAGAGACTGGAGAGTGGCCAGATAAAACCGGAGTAGGCACTATATTGATAATGTAGACTGCCATTGAAAAAGCATCATACTAAAAGGAGCGATGAAGGCCAGAATGAAATACCATTGATAAACCCGTCTTTGTAACATGATGATGCTTCCTTTCTGCGCGACCATTTTTCTCTGGAGAGTAAGGATATGAAAGCTGATAATGAATGCTCTTTGACACAAAATGAGTTTGCATGCGATGATTCACAAACGATGTTCCACTATCGCTCTGAAATACTTTAATGGTGGTAGAAAACTGGTTCTCAACAAAAGCTTCAAATTGCATGTAAGTCTCTACAAAATTAGACTTCCATTACAGAGGATATAACCAAGTTAACTAAGAAAAATCATCAACAAAAATGACATAATAAGAGAAGCCAGATAGAGAGACAACATGTGAGGGTCCCCAAAGATTACAATGAACCAAATCAAGTATGCGTGGTACACGTTTTAAATTATCAGTAAAAGAAAGACTTTCCTCTAGCCATCTCACAAGAAGGACATAAATGAGGCTTAGGCAGCAAATTGGTAACTCACAAACATCCACACTTACTCAAAGGTGAAATGATGGTGTGAGGCACATGACCCAGTCTACTATGCCAAAGTTCAAAAGATGTTTTAGAAGCACTCGATGCAACAAAAGCGGATAAAGCACCACCATAATCCAAAACATATAAGCCACTATCAAGATGGTTTTTTCCAATAACATCTCTAGTAGATTTTTTCAAAATAGTGAAAGAAGAATCATCAAAGAAAATAACAACATTCATATCCCGAGTCAACTTGCTAATAGACAATTTTTTTTAGTAATTTACGGAACTACCAAAACATAAGACAAGGATAATGAATCAGATACTCGAGAATGACCAACATGGGTAATGTTAAGAGCAGAGTCATTACCAACAATAACATGAGTGTTACCAGAATAAGGAGTCACATGCTCAAGAGCAAACTGAGAAGAAGTTATATGGTTGGTCGCGCCAAAATCACCTATCCAGCGAATATGCGGAGGGGCATGTTGTGAAGAAGCAGTATATGAGGTTGAAGAGACCAAATGAGAACAAATAGAGGCAACATGACCAAATTTCTTAAACCACAGACACTGCAAATGGTATCCTTCATTGTGCAGTATAGAACAAGAAGAAGTAACATGGCCGAGAGTATAACACTATTGACACCGTGATTGATCAAAAAGAGCTATAACACAATTATTTATTTTGTGTAAAAATAATTTTTAAAATTCTGAAGAAAACCAAGCCAAAAATAAGCGACTAGTTTATTAGGTGTGCGGGTATACGCACTTGTGAAGGGAGGATACACGTCTGTGTCACTCGCACGTGGGGATCACGTGCGTCTGAAGCATGGTGCGCGTCTGTGTCAACGACGCATCGATACAAGCGCTTCTGGAAAGTCTTGCACGTGAATTTGATGCGCTCCCTTTCTTTTACGGCTGATGGAACGTCGACTGGGAACACCAGAGAACGACGCAGAACACCGGAGAAGAGGACCGTCATGAACTGGAATCCAAAACTTGTCGGAAAAGCAGAAGACAAGGACAATGATCGGCGGAGCAATGAACGAAAGGTGGAGGCTGGTGTCATCGGGAAATAGAGTGTCAATGAAAATCAGACGATGCTGGTGGACACTAGTGTAGGAAACAAGAGAAGAACACAATGGCAGAGCAAGAACAGAGGTCGTCGGACTAGAAGCGAACATCGGGATAGAAGACGGCGGCGGTGGCTGGTGGCCGGCAACTGTCACGGGCAGGGATTGGATGTTTTTCTTAATGGAAAAAAAGAATAATCCACAACACTAACGGAGAGATAGAACGGACCAATCATACAACAAGTTTGTAATTGGCAGTCAACGTTTGCCTCGGTGTTAGTGCAAAAAAACACTTACAAAGGATTTTTTAATCAAAAAAATATGAGAAAAGACCAAGAATATCAGAGAAATCTGTTTGATACCATGATAGAAACTAAAACCCAGACCCCATTGTGGTTGTATGTATTGATATATATATATATATAGTGAGTACAAATGGTATACATGACCAAAACAGATATGGAACAAAATATATACAAAACCAATCATAATTGATATTCCTTTCTTATCCTGATTCTAACTTAACTCTGTCTCTATTAGTAAGGTTATTGTGGCATTATCAAAGATTATCATTGCTGACTCCAGTTTGCAGGTTGAAACTTCAGCTCTGATGCACGGGCTACAATTAGCACAACAACATCAAATTAGTAATTTAGAGATCGATAGTGATTCAGAAACTCTGGTCAAAATGGTACACAAGCAATACAAAATCCCATGGAAATTACTACAGAGCATAATTTGGGCAACACCTAAACATACAATATTTGCTAAAATATAAAATTGAAAAAAGTGCTTTTATAATCCTACCTAGTTGACATAAGTGTCAATATAACCTTTCAATATTCGAAAGTGCCAATATAACCCTATATAGTTAGTGAAAGTGCCAATATAACCCTATAAGTTTTAAGGATGTGCTGATTTAACCCAACAAACATTAGAAATGTATTGATATAACCCTACAAACATTAGGAATGTGCTGATATAACCCAATAACATTGCATAATGTGCTGATATAACTCTACCTAATTTCAACGAACTATGGCGTTCTAGCTAACTATGAGGGTAAAATTGTCCACCCAATTTCAGAGTTAGCCCAAAGGGTATTTTGATCAATTTATATAGAGTCAACGCTGAAAAATTGAGGTCAATGCCAGAAATGGGGTCTGAGAGTTTTTTTTTTAATAAAAACACCCGTAGGTGGGGGATATATATTAGGTTCCCCAGGCCCAGTCAACCAAATATATTTTAACAAACCAGAGTTGAGTTATAGCAATATAACTGTAGGTGAGGCAACCCCGTTGCCTCCAAAAGTACTACAACTATCTAATCTAGATTTAGACAGCTATACAACAGTGACTTGATCTGTAATGGAGTTGCGATCCACAAGCGAGAACCTCCACCCCTCGTGTTAGTTCTCCCTTGTGGCCAGGCAACTCCAAAACCAAATAGTCTATAGTATTCCTGCAACAAATGAGCGCAGCAGCAGAAGTGTTACATCAGGGAGGAAGTAACCATCTCGAGACACTCAGAGTATTATTGAGTTGCTATCCGTAGTCCATCTTTATCCTGCAAAAATAACAGTATCAATTCGAAGGTAAAAGATGTAGTCTAATGTGTGGAGTCTGAACTTTATCCAATAAGATCAGCCCCTTAATGTGTGGAGTAATGTTCTGCAGATTTAGACTCAGGACCGAGCTATAATGTGATTTTGCAATAGTATGTGCCACTGCATTGCATTCTATAACCACATATTGTAAATGGGATGATCCAAGTAATTTTTTAACTCTATAGGTCAGATCAAAGAGCTTCCAATTTGCAACATATGGATCATTTATCATCTGAACAGCCAGCTTACAATCAGTTTCAAAGACATACTTATGGTCCTGATCATGGAACTTACTGCAGGCCAGTAGAAGTGCCTTAATTTCTGCTTCAAGAGGTGAATCAGCAGTAGTATCAGCAGATAAAACAAGTAATGGATCCCCTAGACTGTCCCTTGCAATTAAACCAACTGAGGCCTTATCTGGATACCATGATGCATCTGTATTAATTTTAATTGTTCCTACAGGAGGCTTCTCCCACCTAACAATGGAAATATTAGGCTTAGGAGGTGGTCGAGTAAAAGGTGTCCATTGGCTTAGAGGAGAATCCATTACAAAATGAGAGAAAAATGTTCTAGGTGAGGAGAAGAGAGTCAGTTTTATAAGCTCCTGTACTTCCTTGGTAATAGCCAGTGTGGAGAAGGGTTTAGAATAAAAAATAAACCTATTCCTAGCTTTCCACAGAGACCAGCATGTTATGGATGGCAAAATTTTACATATGAACTGCTTCCAGCCCAGTAGGTCATGACAATCCCAGAAAAGAAAAAACCTCTCTGAGAGGGAGTGCTCCTGAGTGATGTGAAAGCCAACTATTGATGCAATGTTACTCCAGACAGATCTAGCAATGTGACATGATATAAAAAAGTGCTGAATAGAGTCAGAGTTACAGCAAGCAGGGCATTTAGATGCCAAACTAAACCCACATTTAATAAGAATCTCATCAAAGGGAAGATAGGATTGTAACAGCTTCCAAGTGAAAATAGATACCTTCTTCTGAATTGCATTATTCCAGATGAATTTAGGGGCAAGTGAGTTACCTGTTGGCAGAGTTAGTGCTCTGTATGTTGATTTAGATGTAAAATTACCAGAGGGTTCAGGCATCCAAATTAGTCTGTCATCTCTATCCTCCATTAGTTGTGCATCCTGCAGAAAGGTCAGAGTATCACGTTCTAGGAAAGAGTTAATTTGAGATAGAACAGTAAGTTTATCATTAATGAAGTCAGCAACAGATAGGTATGGCAATCCAGAAACAATGCTCTGAGGGATAATGTTAATAAGGGGGCCAGATGGGCACCAATTAGCCAGCCATAAGCTACAAATTCCCTTACCATGAATAATTTTGGTATTCCTCTCAGCAAAAGAGTTTACAGCTAAGATTCTTTTCCAAGTTACTGATTTCCTATAGGACATAGGCAAAGCCCAAAGCAGTTTTGCCCACAAAGTTGTTCCTAGCTGACTTTTCCACCAAAGCTTAGCAGAGCAGGTATCAAGAATAGCATTCATAGACCTAAAACCAAGACCATTCATCTCAGTGGGAACTGAAATTGTAGACCATTTCCTCCAGATTTTATTGCTTTTTCCCTCAGATTCACCCCAGAAAAACCTGGCTAGTCTTTTTTCAAAGGTTCTAATGATTGACTTCGGGGGATTAGTGACTGCCCACAGGTGCTGAGGTAAAGAGTATAAGCAATGTTTGATTAAAATCATTTTACCCCCCGCACTAAGCCACTTATTTTTCCAACTCTGAAGTTTAGTGTCAAGATTAGCCATCAATGGTTGGAAATATCTTTTTAGGGTTTTACCCTTGAAAATGGGACAGCCTAGATAAGTAAATGGGAAGGTGCCTTTTATCATTTTCAGTATGGCTCTTACTTGGTTGAATCTTAAAACTGAAGCTCTCTTACTAAGATAAAATTCTGACTTATCAAAGTTAAATTTCTGTCCCGAAGTGATTTCAAAGATGTCTAAAAAAGCTTTGATCCTAACCAGGTTGGATTTAGATGCTTGCAAAAATATGATAGTGTCATCTGCATACATTAAGTGTGAAACAACAGAGATAGAAGCAGGAACTTGGAAACTAGTAATCCTATTATTTGAGAAAATGAATGATAAGCTTCTAGAGAATGCTTCAGAGAAAATATTGAAAAGGAAAGGAGAAAGGGGATCACCTTGTTTAATACCTCTAGTAGCTTTGAAAAAACCTGATGGATTCCCATTTACCAAGACAGAGAAATATGCTTGAGATAAATTATTCATAATTGCATTTAAAAATTTCCCATTGAAACCAAATTTAATTAAAATCTGACTAAGGAAATGCCAATTCACTCTATCAAATGCTTTCATGAGGTCCAGTTTCACTATACAGTTTGGAATTCTATTTTTCTTATCCAGAAACCTGATCATTTCCTGAAGGTACAGAATATTATCAGAAATATTTCGTTTCTTCAAGAAAGAGGATTGGTTAGGAGAGATTAAAGCCTCCATGTGAGGCTTTAGTCTTTCCATCAAGACCTTAGAACAGATTTTGTTTATGACATTTGATAAACTTATTGGTCTGAAATCCCCAAAAGAGCATGGTGTGGCTTTTTTTGGGATGAGGACTATCCAAGTACTGGATATACCCTTAGGGATTTGAGAACCAGAAATGAAATCATTGACAGCATCAATCAGATCTTGCCTAATAACAGACCAGCATTTTTTGTAAAATTTTGGTGTGAACCCATCTGGCCCTGGACTGCTATTACTGTCTAAACTATTTACCACTGCATGAAGTTCAGTATCAGTAACTAAGGCTTCTAAAAATTGATTATCCCTATCAGTCATAATTGTGGGGATTTGGGACAGGAAATGAGAGCAATAGGTATCTGAGGTATTCTGGTTAGGTTCATTTAGCAAATCAGTAAAATGGAGAACAGCTTCTTTTTGAATTTCTGATTGTGTGTTTAGCCATTGACCCTCATAATTCTTGATTTTACTGATCTGTAATTTACATTGCTTTTCCTGTACCACCTTATGGTAAAACTGAGTATTATTATCCCCCATTTTATGCCATTTAAGCCTAGCTTTTTGTTTCCAGAATTTCTCTTTCTCTTTTAAAGTCTTTAGTAGCATAGCTTTTTTCTGGTTAAGACTGACTCTCTCAGACAGTGTTGGGTTCAGGTCATAGGACAGTTCCTGTATCCTTAGAGCCTCCTCAGCTAGAGTGACATTTGAATCTATGTTCCCAAAACATTCCTTGTTCCATATTTTTAGCATCTTTTTAAGCCTGATTAATTTCAGATAAAACCTGACCATTCCTGTCTCCTTAATTGGCCTTTCCCAATTTTCCTGAACTAATGCTAAAAATTCTAACCTCTGGAACCAAGCATTAATAAATCTGAATGGCTTTGGAAATGAGAGAACTAAATTGTTTAGCTGGAGGAGTAGTGGGGAGTGATCTGATGTATTTCTATTAAGGATCTGGATTGTTGATGAAGGGAATTTAGTATACCATGATAAAGTGCAAAGTCCCCTATCTAATCTCTTAGATGTAGGATTTCTAAGTCTAGAGTTACACCAAGTAAACAAGTTACCTACTGTGTTTATCTCTTGAATTCCATTAGAGTTAATCCATGTATTAAAATCTCTGATACTACCAAGGCCAGGGTTAGAGGGACCTCTATATTCAGCCACAGAAGATATAGTATTAAAATCACCTATAAAAATAGTGTCCCCCTTAGATAACAACTTTAAATCTCTCCAAAGGGCTTGTCTACCCTCCCTACTTCTTAAAGCATAAACAAAAACAGCCTCCATACAGAGATTAATGGTGAGGTGGGAAATATTCACATGGATAAATTGTTCATGATAGGAAAGTAGTGTCACAGATACAGGATTTGAGTAGAAGAGCCAAATCTTCCCATTAGGAAGTACCAGATTATTAGTGAAATTAAGTGAATTCATGTAGTACTGGGCTTTAGAATTATCATGCATAGGCTCGATTATACATAACAACTGAATTTTCTTTAGTTTGATCAGACTAAGAAGTCTAATCATTGAAGTTTCCATGCCTCGAAGATTCCAGATCAGAAAATTAATGTTGGTCTTCATTATCATATTTCATTAGAATTATTACCTTTAGTAGCTGATCTTAAAAGCATTTTGTTGAGCTGACTCAAATAGGTGACCTTCTTGTTTTTTGCCTTACCTTGTTGTACATACTTACCTGGGGACTCTGATGTAGAAGCCTCCTGTAACTGTTGCTGACCAGAGGAATCCAGATCCATAGCCATTTGCAGGTCCTCAGTTGTTCCCTCATTCTTGTCTTCATGATACTGGGAGGAACAGCCTTCATCCTGTAAAACAGAAAATCTGTTTGACATCTTTCCAGGTAAGGAAAGTGTAGGGTTGTTAGTAATACTTCTCAGTGGCACCAGCAGTGAACCAACATGGAGATCATCTTTGGCATAAGGTATCCGGGCAGGTTTAGCATTTTCAGTCTCCTTAATAAATCTAGTAATTGAATGCTCAGGGATCTCTAGAGTACGAGTTCCTGATTGCATAGGAGTGCCTGACTGCAGTGGATTACTCCTAGCAGGAGTACTAAGGATTACACTCGGAAAATTATTTTCCAGGTTTGTGGCAGCCATATCATCTTCAGTGATTGGGAGATCATTAGTTAAATCATTGATCAGAGGAGGGGTGGTGAACTTTTTACCTGTTGCCTGCCATTGAGGAGGAGGTTGGATCGGATTTAGGCTAACTTCCTCAGGTCTATCCTTGGTGGTTTGAGAAATAACTCTACATTGGCTCAGGGAATGGCCAAGTTTAGCACAGTGGTTACAGTAGAGAGGGATATCCTCATACTCAATCTTGTACTTAGTGTTGTTTGAAACAGAACCTAGCCTAATATGAGGGCTCAGTGGTTTCTGTAAATCCACTTCAACACAGAATTTGATGGCCGAGGGTCTAGTGAGCATATCAGTAGCTAGGTCATTTTTTATGAAATTCCCTATGCTATTACCAATTGATTCAATGGAAGCAGAGTTATAATAGTACAAAGGGACCTCTCTGATAGTACATCAAATAGGAACAATGGGTGATTCCTTATGGGTTGAGAATTCTGGAGTCCACTTAAGCATCTTAAGCAAAACACCATTAAAGTTCCAGATACCCTTCATCCTACACCTCTGATAATCGTTAATGTGCTCAAAACGGAGTAAGACATGCTTATAATCTAATGAACCTAATTAGTACTTACCTTCAAAACCGATTGTTTTGAGAGCTGTCTCCATCTGCTCCATTGACAGCCTACCTTTTGTGAACTTACCGACCAAGGCGTTGGAGTAATGGGCCGCTAGTGTAGCGATTTGTTCATCCGAGTAGAGACAGGCCGGATCACCGAGATGGGTTGATTTTGGAACCAATTCGGGATTACTTGGGAGATTCTTGGAAAGAGTGGGAGCTTTGGTTTGAAGAGCGGCGGCGAAGGTTTTGGGAGGAGGTGGCTGGTTGATTACGTTATCGACCATCATTCACGGCGATGGCCGATGATGAGGCCCGATGCCGAGGAATCAGAGAAGCCAATTCCGGCAGTTAACAGAAGGTTACAGACCGTTGGTAGAAGAAATGTAGGTTTCAGACCGTTGGTAGGGGAGAAAAGTAGGTTACACACAGTATCGCACCAAATATCGGGGGCCTGAGAGTTATATTGACACTTTCATTAACTAGTTAGGGTTATATTTGCACTAAAAATTATCATAGGATTATATTGATACTTACTCAAGTAGATAAAATTATTTGGCATTTATTCTTATAAAATTTTATGCTCGAGGGAGCTGAGTATAAGAGTCAGATGCATTGATAGCTGGAGTACCTTTTGACATGACCGGCTATCATGCGGCTTAAGTGGAGATCAGGATTAGATCCCATACATCTTTTGTGCCCCAATTTAATTACTTTTGCTGTTAATTTAAAGACCCCAATTTAAAATCTTTTACTATTAATTTATAAGAGAAAGAAGAAATTGCAATTTCTATTCTTTATATTCAACTCTTCACCTCTCTCTTCATTTTCTGTTTATTTCATTGTTAATTTTCAATAAAATAACTAATTTCTTTAATTATCCCTTAAAAAACTTGATGTTTTCGATGGAAATTTTTGGGAAAGACCGTCTTTTCATAGGCTTATAAAAAAAAGAGGTTTAAATTAGAATTATAGAAACGTAAAAAAATTTAGTTGCAATATTAAAAATTTATTATGAAACGTTCAGCAGTTATAAGTTTATAACTCAATTAATTACATTCTCGCTTTCCTCTCTTCTCTCTTCTATTGCCTTCTTCTTCTCTACTGAACAATTTTCTGCCGGTAACGGCTCTCTAGCGCTGGTAACGGCTCTATCCCAAGGCGGATCACACCTCAACGGGGAACACCAAATCGTTCTTAGCTGCCCTCCAATCGAAACCCCCACCCCTCACCACATCCCTCCCAAATAACCCAAAAATAATCCCAAAATTTGAACACCTAGGTGAACCAGCATGTGTCTACTCCAATGATGAAATTTCCAAGCTCTCTGCTCACTACGCTAATGCCCTAGTCAGAAAATTCACCAAAGGTCAGCTTACAATGGAACAACTCGAGGTGGCTTTCAAGACGGTGGGCTTTGCTGGGAAATACCAACTGGGCTCACTTGATTACAAGCACGTTCTTATCATATTCGACCAGGTGAACGATTATCAACGGTGCTGGATTAAAGGTTTGTGGACTTTCAACAGAATCCAAATGAAGCTGCTCAAATGGACCCCTGATTTCTCCACACACAGATAATCATCAATCGTCCCCATTTGGTGCACAATCAGGGAAGTTCCTCTCTATTATTACAATACTTCTTCCATTGAGGCTATTGGTAATAATATAGGAAATTTCATTAAGAAGGATTTAGCTATTGAAATGTTAACTAGGCCCTCTGCTATTAAGCTATGTGTAGAAATCGATTTACATAAACCACTTAATAATTTCATCAGATTAGGATCTCTCTCAAATAACAGAAAATACTCTATTG
The DNA here is from genome assembly GCA_037428765.1 of Rubia yunnanensis. Classification (NCBI taxonomy): domain Eukaryota; kingdom Viridiplantae; phylum Streptophyta; class Magnoliopsida; order Gentianales; family Rubiaceae; genus Rubia; species Rubia yunnanensis. Next base: position 22,364,374 of record CM075071.1, on the reverse strand, counting down.
AATATGAAGACATCCCTCTGTATTGTACCCATTATGCTAAGCTAGGTCACTCTCACACTCAATGTAGAGCTATTCCCCAAAATCATAACCTGCCACAGTGGCAAGCCACCGGTAACAAGTTTAATAAGGCCCCAAATATGATAACAATAAACCAGTCTCCTAGTAACCCTCAACATAATGGCCAACTAAAACATCAGCTAGCCACAACAAATCCTACTCTAAACCCATCCCCCTACACACCAAAGCCTATACAGCAGAGACTGAAAATAATACACCCCAACATGTCCCAAACTCTCCAACTCCAAGCCTAGCCAACATCCACCCTAAAGGCCCCGAATCACCACTTACAAAACTGATAAATGCCACAGTTTTTACTTTTCCAAACATTTCTCACAAAAACTATGCTAAGGATGATATTTAGATTGGCTCACACAAATTTATCATCCATCAAACCTTATCTACTAACCCTGCACTTTCTCAAAAGAGAAAAATGGAAAATAGATTCTCTTTACTGCAGGATATGGAGTCTTTCTCTCAAGTAGAAGACCTCCTAGACCAAGAACTCCATACAGAACAGGAGGGGGAAGATATCTCAGCCATGTCAAACACAGACAACTCCCAAGCTCAACTATCACTATCACCTACTCTACCACAATCAACAGGTAACCAAGGTAAGCTTAAACACAAAAAGAATAATTACCTTAGTCAGTTGAATAAAATGATGTTAAGATTATCTACTAAAAGCCACAAATCATGTGAACAATGATGAACAACAGTAAAATCAATTTTTTAGTTTGGAATCTGAGAGGCATGGAATCTTCAATGCTTAGACTGGAAAATTTAATCAAACTGAAAAAATGCAGCTCTTATGTATCATTGAACCTATGCATGATAATTGTCAGCGCCATTCTTACATGGTAAAGCTGAATTTCTCTCATAGTCTTCCTCTACACAATGGAAAAATATGGCTTATGTGGAATGACTCCCTAGTTATTTCTATGATTTCCCACAACAACCAGTTTTTGTATGTTATAGTTCTTCACCCAAGCTCAAATATGGATATGGATGTTGTCTTTGTTTATGGACTTGGAACTAGAGAAGGTAGAAAACTCTTATGGAAGGATCTTAGTCTCTTACCAAACTCTGACACCATTTTCACGGGAGTTTTTAACACAATCACCTCTATCTCAAAATATAGAGGGCCCAGCTCTCCCAAATTAGGTAGTATTAATGGTTTTAATGAGTGGATTAGCACTAAAGGAATTCAGGAAATTAATACTGTAGGTAATCTATTCACTTGGAAAAACTAAAGGTTAAGAAATCCCACCACCAAGAGATTAGATAGGGGACTCTGTACTATGCAATGGAGTACAAAATTCCCAGCTTCCTCTATCCAAATTCTCAATAGACAATCCTCTGACCACTGCCCCTTATACATACATATTTCAACCTTTTCAACCTCTCATCCTAAGCCTTTTAGGTTTATAAACACCTGGTTTAATAGACCAGAGTTCATAAACTTAATAAGAACTAACTGGATTATCCCACTTCCTCAGTCAGGAATGTTGGGACTGTACATAAAATTAATCAGACTCAAAAAATAATCAAGATCTGGAATAAAGAATCTTTTGGTAACATTGACTCTAATGTACTCACATCTGAAGAGAATCTAAGATTACAGGAAATTAAATATGACTACACTCACTCTGAAATCGATCTAATCAAACTTAATGAAAATAGGGCCTTACTAATTAGAGCACTTAAAGAAAAAGAAAAATTTTGGAAGAAAAAATGAAGAAGCAACTGGATTAAACTTGGAGATAACAATACACATTTTTTCCATAAAACTGTAGCAGAAAAAAAAATAGCAGGATTCATATATCCAAAATTAAAAATAGGCTAGGTTAATGGCTTAACAATCACCAGGAAATCCAGGGTGAGGCTGTTGCTTACTACTCAGAACTCTTATCGAAACCCAATCTCCCAGCTAATAACACATACTACCCACATTTTCTCACTCAAATCCCTAACTTTATTTCTGACCATGATAACTCTCTACTATCTAAACCAGTTGCAAAGGAAGAACTTATATTAGTAGTCATGAGTCTCAATAAAAATAGTAGCCCTGTTCCAGATGGCTACTCATGCAAATTCTACACCAAATGATGGGATTTCATTAAGAAAGATCTGATATCTGTAGTCAATGATTTTCTCTTAGGCACTGACATGCCAAGAGGTATTACTAGTACTTGGATAGCCTTAATACAAAAAAAAAACCAACCCCTGCCTCTTTTGATGATTACAGACCAATTAGTCTATCAAATGTAGCTAATAAGATATGCTCTAAGGTACTCATGGAAAGGCTCAAACCTTATATGGAAAAATTGATTTCACCAAATCAAACTGCTTTCATGAAAAATAGAGATATTTCTTATAATATTCTTTATCTCCATGAAATGGTAAGATTTCATGATAAAAAACATAGAGTGTCAAACTGTATCCTTAAGCTAGACCTTAGGAAAGCTTTTGATAGGATTAACTGGAATTCTTAAAAAGCATGCTCTGTAAATTTGGTTTTAATGGTAATTTTGTGAATGCTATTATGAAAAACCTCTCCCAAGCTCATTTCTCAGTGCTCATGAATGGTAATCTAGTTGGCTTTTTCAAAGCTACCCGAGGCATTAAACAAGGTGACCCTCTATCTCCCTTTCTTTTTAACATATTCTCTGAAGCTTTCTCTAGAAGCCTCTCTTTTATCTTCATGAATAACAAACTGAAGTATTACCAGCTTCCACAAGGCATTACACTAGCCTCACACTTGAGTTATGCTAATGAAACCATAATATTTATGCAGGCATCAAAGACTAACCTAATTAGGATCAAAGCCTTTTTAGAAACCTTTGAACTTACCTCAGGCCAAAAAATTAATTATGAGAAATCTGATTTTTACATAAGTAAAAGGGCAACAGTTGGGAAGATTAATCAAATTAGGACAATTTTATGGAAAAAGGAATTTTTCCTTTTAAATACCTAGGTTCAGTTTTTACAGGAAGAGCACTGAACATACATTTCCAACCTTTGCTTGAACTCATTGATAAAAAGTTTATGAACTGGAAAAACAACTGGTTGAGTACAGGGGGAAAATTGGTTCTTATTCAAGCATGTATATATTCTTTTCCGCAACATATATGGTATGTCCTAAGGCCTCCCAAATAGATAATTAAATCCCTAGAAAAGAAAATGTCTAGATTTTTTGGGGTGAAAGAGAGGGTAAGTTGAACAAAGTGTGTAAAAAATGGTCTGACCTATGGCCCCATAGGTTTCAAAATGGATTAGGCTTTAGATCTATTCAGGCAATAATTGATGCATGCTCACTAAAATTGTGGTGGAAATGCCAACATGGCATCACCATGTGGTCTAAACTAATCTGGGCATTACCACAGTCTCACAGGAAATCACAAACTTGGAAGAGAATTTGCTCTATCAACTTGTTTGCTGAAAATAACTCTGTAGTTATTCATGCCCAAGGTCTCTGTAACTTCTGGACCTCTAATTGGTGCCCAAATGGCCCACTGATTAACCATGTTCCCCCTTTTTCTTCCTCTATCCCCTCCTCTTGTACAATAGAACAATTCATCAATAACAAATGCTCTTTCCTGTCTCAGATCAGTCCCTATCTGGACAATGATACTCTGATATTTTTTGCAGGATGCCGTAATCAATGAAGATAGGCAGGACAGACTAATATGGAAATCTGAAGAGAATGGAGTTTTTACCTTCAGATCAGCTTACAAAGCTATCACTCACATATCAGGTAATTTCCCAGCTACCAAAAAGATATGGAATTTTAGATTGCAGAAAAAAATCTCAATCTTCACCTGGAAAATGCTTAACTCTTTTTTTCCTTTTGATGATGTATTAATTAAATGTGGTTTTAGCCTTGCCTCTAAATGCCCTGCCTGCAACCAATTAGATTCTCTTGATCATTTTTTCAACTCATGTTAGATTGCACAAGCTGTATGGAATGATGCTGCTGACATTCTAGGTCATAGTAACCATACTCTGAATAACTTAACTGAAAGAATCTTTGCCTACTGGAACAATAAAGGCCTCCCAAAAATCCATAGACTTATTTGTAACATTCTGCCACCTTTGGTTTGTTGGTCCCTGTGGAAAGCTAGAAATGCCTATCTTTTTTAAAACAAAAATTTTTCTACAGCTCAAATTTGCAGGGAAATAAGAGATTTAGTATTCTTATCCATTCTGGCAAAACCTTGCTTCTCAAATGAACCAGCTGACATGAGGTTTTCTATTACTTCCTCAATCCCACCTTTTAGACCTCCCCCAAAGCTTTCACTTACCACCTTTCAGACCTCCCCCAAAGCCTTCACTTACCATTATGGATTGGGAAAGACCTAAACTAAATAGTATTAAAGTCAATGTTGATGCTACCTAGTCTGCTACTAACTCAACACTTGGCCTTATAGCTAGAGACAATAATGGCATGCCCTTCTTAATCAAGACCTCAAACATCACTGCCCACTCCCTCCTTAAAGCTGAAATGAAAACCATTCTCTTTGCCTGCCTCTCTTTTCCAACTCCTGCTTGCAGAATTATAATTGAATCTGACTCATTATTAGCTGTTACTATGATTAACACTCCCGGTAGAGCAAGGTGGTCTCTGTATACCCTTGCTTTCCAAATTCACTCTCTACTAAAGGATGCTATTCTGAAACATGTTTTCAGAGAATGCAATTCTGCAGCTGATGCTCTTGCAAAATTAAAATCCTCTCCCTTTGCAGAAACTAACTGGTGTTTAGCTGATCTCCCTGCTAACATAGACATGTTTTTTTATGATGATTGATACTGCTGATATTTTTCTCTATCTGCTAACTCAGGTACTCAGCAGAAGCTGCACCTCAAACTACAGGATAGACTTTGGAAACATAAATGGCTTTACACTCAATGTATCATCTGGTTCCTCAAGCTCCACTTATAGGGGCTTGCACTCAGTCCTACTCAACCATTTTGACTGCACTGATGAATCCATCTGACATCACTCACATGATGAACAATCATTTTCTGGAGAATCCGATAACCAGGACTCATCGAAACAGTCAGTAGCTGCCCGGCCAAAGCTAGAAATTAACACATGGGGTGGAGATTTCTAACTTTGGAAACGCATCTGCTGATACAGATCTTACATATGTTAAACTACATACTTTAAACTCTAGTTTAGATGCTATCTAATTCTATACTAATTTTGGAGGCAATAATGTTGCCTCGGCAGAAATGCTACTAATATTAAACTTCAGTAATATATCTTTCTACACTGAAAGGATTGGGGACCCTTATATAAAAATCCCTCACCTTAGGATGTTTTAATAAAAAAAAGTTTATAACCCAATTAATGCAATCCGAAAGTTTTATCTTGATTTCTTCTAATTTTTATTTCAAACCTTGATTTTTCCTTAACTTATTGAAATATCGTCTTTCAAGAGATGGACTCTTTTTAGATTTTAAAAAACTAATTTCCTCTAATCTCTCAATCTAAATTAGAGAATTTTAATATTATAAGGTAATTTTATTTAATAACTATACTTTAAAATATTTATACGACCTAATTTTTGTAATTAATACAGAGCCTCTAAATTATCGGAGATGGCCCAGTCTTTGAATCAATTGTGTAAACCGTATAGTGAAGAAATCCCTTCTTCCCCTTGTTCTTTCTGACACTCACTCTCTCGTAATGCAACCAAAAATTTTTATCCTGATTTCTTATAATTTTCAGTTTAAACATTGGTCTTTCCATAACATATGGAAAGATGGCCTTTCAATATGATTTTTTTTTTTATGATCGTGGTTTAAAGTTTCATTTTTTATATTTAGAAGATTACTCTAAATTGTTGGGAATGACTATTGTCTGATCTAATAGCACATGTAACTGCACATTACAATTATGTGTGGTCTCACAATTAACTTTATCCTAATAAAGAGACAATCCAACTCTATCAAAGAAAAATAAATGAAAATGACTTTTAGATGAAAATGGAAAAGAAAATAATTCTAATTGTACTTATTCTCCTAGAACTAAAAAAATGACTGCTCCACACAATGACCATCACGCAACTTGTAAAAAAAATACCTCGACCCCATATCATGAAAACATAGGAAAAGAAAATGTGACGGAGTATATATGGCCATAAATTAATGGAGGTCAGAAAGATGTTTGACTACAACAAAGTAAAAACACTCCCATTTTTGCTAGTTCAAAAGTTGTACAGAACAAACATCTTTATGGCAATAAATAGATGAAGATAAGAAAGATATTTGACTATGACCAAGTAACAAATACTCCCCATTTTTGCTTGTTTGTGCAACGTGCAGTAGTTATAAGTTTATGACCTGATTGAAGCAATGCAAAAGTTATATATTGATTTCTTCCAATTTGCAGTTTAAACCTTATTTTTTTCATAAGTTATGGAAAAACCTTTTTTCAATATAATTATTTTTATGATCGTGGTTTAAAGTTTCATTTTTATATTTAGAAGATGGCTCTAAATAGTTGGGGATGGATATTGTCTGGTCTAATAGCACATGGAACTGCACATTACAAATGTGTGTGGTCCCACTATTAACTTTATCCTAATAAAGAGACTATACAACACTATAAAAGGAAAAGAAACGAAAAATGGCCTTTAGATAAAAATAGAAAAGAAAATAATTTTTACTGTACTTGTTCTCCTAGAACTAAAAAGTGACTGCTCCACACAATTACCATCACGCAAATTGTAAAAAAAAATATGGACCGCACACCATGAAAACGTAGGAAAAGAAAATGTGACGGAGTATATATGGCCATGAATAGATGGAGATCGTGTGACTACGACCAAGTAACAAATACTTATCATTTTTGCTTGTTTAAAAGCTGCACAGAACAAACATCTTTACAACCATAAATAGATGGACATCAGAAAGATGTTTTGGTACGACCAAGTAACCAATACTCCCCATTTTTGCTTGTTGATGCATGGGAGGCCATCGCTGTACCTCTCAAAGTAAATATTTATAAGCCCTAAATGCTTACCATCCACAACTGAGTCGGGGTCATCCACGAAGAAGGGGGATTTTCTCAAGCATTTAGACATAAAATGTTGCTATTAGGCTAGAAGTAGATATATATATATATATATATATATATATACATACATATAAAAGCTTGTAAATGGGGGGGGTTGGTTGGTTGGTTGTCCTAAGTTATGAAAGTTAAAAGACAAGACAACTAGAAAAGTTAACTATGCTAAATCATCAAACAAAACTAAGAAAAGGGGATTTAAAACTAGAAAAGACAAAGCCTTGGGGGCAACTGATATCCACTTCCAAACCAAATGTAGATCATTGAACCATTCACTTATCCTATCACATTTGTTGCCTATGGGGAATGCCAATGGAAGATCAACATTCATTCCTTCTTAAGAGCAGTTTGCAAAGACAAACAACGACCATTTGCAAACCTCATTGATGATCACCCTAGACAAACAACGACCATAGGGGTATTTCATCAACGGCATTATAAAGAAAGGACCATAGATTTGACAACGACAAGTCTTCTACCAAAGACATAGCCATTTAACCAAACATAGCATTCATTATGCTAAACCTAGGACAAACCACATTCAAGGTTCAACCTTTCATTGCATCTATAGGATAAATATGAGAACAAACCACATTAACATACTTATCTAGCAAGGATCACAACACATTATGCACAAGAAGTTCTAAGTTCATGTTCTTAGATTTTCATGCAAAGGAGCTAAGGAATTCATCACTTTCCTAACACCCTAACACTTAAGTCATACAAACACTTCCTATTCTCATACAACCCATGGCATAAATGAAGTGAAACATAGCATCAAAACAATCTATTCACTACTTCAACTATTTCTTGTGATGATAAATCTTCCATCCTTCTTAGATAGTAGTTTGGAAGAGTGAATTCGAAATCTCTTGTCAAACCTCACCAATAACTCCTTTATCACTAAGATTATCCCATTGATGGCATTTAGCACGAAAAATCAACAAGCTTGGAAACACTTATAAACACTACACCATGTCTAAGAATTTAACCAATTCATGCATTTACACAAGATTAGTCAAGAACGATCGACATTCATAGACCTCTCTGATTTGCTACCTAAAACAAACATGACAACGAGTTCAATATCATCACATTCATCAAGCAATTATCAACACATCAACATCATTTAAGAATCTCTAACTCATGCTCTTGGATTTCACATTAAAAGAGAGAAGAATTAGCTACTTTCTCCCAACCCTAACAAATAATCATACAAGCAATTCATATACTCAAGCTTCCAACAACATCGATGCCATTAACAATTCATATTCAACGCTTAATAAATGCACAATAGCAAAAGCACCAAATAGATAGATAGATGGTTCTTACTACATAGAAATAGAAGCTTCAATCCATTGCTCCCAAGATAAAACTAAGCTAGAAAAATAAAAGACATAATTAACCTACAAAAACTAGGAAAAGAAAGAAGGAAAAACTAGGATTTTTAGCCCAGAAAACGCAGGAGGAAGAAGGAGAGCCAAAAACTTCATGAAGAGGAGAGGATAAGGTTAGTATTCATAGTACAAAAAGCAAGAAGAGTTTCAGACCACTCGTCCGTCGTGAGTTGCGACGTGCTTCGACGACCTCGCGAAGGACTTCAAGTCCAGCACCATCTCTTCTTTCTTCTTTTTATCTCATATCCTCCTCTTCTCTTCACTTCTTCAATTACTAACCTTGTCACACATACAAGTCTTCAAATCTTCAAAGGTATTCTTCAAAGTCTTCAAACCTTCAAAGGTATTCTTCAAAGTCTTCAAACAAATTACCTTGTCACACAAAATTCTCTAGAAAAGTAATAAAAGCATAAAAGTCGCTTTTAACCCTCCTTAGAGAATTTCAAGGCAAAATGTCACATTTAGAGCACAAAAGTATACAAAAGTGAATCCTAAAAGTCCTAATATAACCGTATAAAATGGGCACATCAATGAAAAGTGCAACAGTTACAAATTTATGACCCAATTATAATGCAACCCAAAAATTTTATCTCAATTTCTTGTAATTTGTACTTTAAACCTTGGGTTATATGAAAAGACCGTCTTTCAAAATGCCTTTTTATATGATTGTGGCTTAAAGTTTCATTTTTTAATTTAGAAGATGGCTCTAAATTGTTGGGGATGGCTATTGTCTGATCTAATAGCACATGGAACTGCACATTACAATTATGTGTGGTCTCACTATTAACTTTATCCTAATAAAGAGACTATACAACACTATAAAAGAAAAAGAAACGAAAAATGACCTTTAGATGAAAACAGGAAAAAAAAATTTACTGTATTTATTCTCCTAGAACTAAAAATTGACTGCTCCACACAATTACTATCACGCAAATTGTAAAACAAATCTGGACCCCATATCATGAAAACTTAGGAAAGGAAAATGTGACGGATTATATATGGCCATGAATAGATGGAGATCGTTTAACTACGACCAAGTAACAAATACTCCCCATTTTTTCTTGTTTAAAGCCACAACATCTTTATGGCCATAAATAGATGGAGATCAGAAAGGTGTTTGACTACGACCAAGTAACCAATACTCCCCATTTTTGCTTGTTGATGCAGAGTTCAGCAGTTATAAGTTTATGACCCAATTATAATGCAACCCAAAAATTTTATCTCAGTTTCTTGTAATTTGCATTTAAAACCTTGGGTTATCCAGAACTTATGGAAAGACCATCTTTCAATATGCTTTTTTATATGATTGTGGTTTAAAGTTTCATTTTTATATTTAGAAGATGGCTCTAAATTGTTGGGGATGGCTATTGTATGGTCTAATAGCACATGGATCTGCACATTACAATTTTGTGTGGTCTCACAATTAAATTTATCCTAATAAAGATACTATCCAGCACTATAAAAGAAAAAGAAACAAAAATGACGTTTAGATGAAAATGGAAAAGAAAATAATTCTAACTGTACTTGTTCTCCAAGAACTAAAAAATGACTGCTCCACACAATTACCATCACAAGCGTGTATGAAAAAATTTGGACCCCATATCATGAAAGCGTTGGAAAAGAAAATGTGACGGAATATATATAACCATAAATAGATGGAGATCAGAAAGGTGTTTGACTACGACCAAGTAACAAATACTCCCAATTTTTGCTTGTTTAAAAGTAGTACAGAACAAGCATCTTTATGGCCATAAATAGATGGAGATCAGAAAGATGTTTGACTACGACCAAGTAACAAATAATACCCATTTTTTCTTGTTTATGCAACGTGCAGTAGTTATAAGTTTATGACCCGATTAATGCAACCCAAAAATTTTAGAGCAAAGTGCATATATAACTCTACATAATTCACAAAAGTGCACATATAACCCTATGATATTTGAAAGTGCAAAGATAACCCTAGATAGTTAGTTTATGTGCAAATATCCTATTCCGGCAGTGTGAGGCCGAATTATGATGAAAATACTATTTTATCCCTTTGAAAAACAAAATTTTAAAATATATGAAATGTCTTTAATGCCCCCACCCTATTTTTATTTCTCCTTCCATTTCTTTTCTCCCTTTTCTTTCTTCTCCGTATCATTTTTTTCTTTTTCTCCATTTCTTTTCCCTTTTTTTCTTCTCTGGCGCAGCCTTCATTATTCTAGATTTGGGTTCTTCTTCTCAGGTAAAAATGCTTTTCATAGTCTCGGAGGCCTTCTTCTTCTTCTTTCTGTCACATTAACGCTGGATCCGGTCCAAAGCTCCTTGCAATCTACAAATTTGGCCGGCTCTACGGATTCCATGGTGGGGGCTGGGCGTCGCGGATGGGGTGCCAATAGGGTGGTGGTGGTGCTAGGATTTGCACCGCCGTCCATTTCTCTTTCTCCTTTTTAGGGGTGGGGCATCGGTAGTGTGGTAGTGACGCTGCCACCGCCGCCTATTTATTTCTCTTTCTTGGTGACGGGGTTAGGGTGAGGCACTAGTAGGGTAATGGTGACAGTAGGGTTGCGTCGTTGTTTCCCTTTCTCCTTCTCGGTGGCGGGGGTGGGGTGCTAGTAGGGTGGTGGTGGCACCAGGGTATGCGTTGCCACTAATTTCTTACCCTTTCTCGATGGCAGGGGCTAGGCCTCAAGGGTGGGGAACCGGTAGGGTACTGGTGGCGCTAGGGTTGCATAAAGAGGTGGTGGTGGCACTAGGGTTGCTGAAAGGGGTGGTGGTGGCAAGGCTAGAAGGTTGTGGTAGAGGCGGGGATGGTCATGAAAACATAGGAAAAGAAAATGTGATGGAGTATATATGGTCATAAATAGATGGAGATCTAAAATATATTTGACTATGACCAAGGAAAAATACTTCCCATTTTTTGTTGTTTAAAAGCTATACATAACAAACATATTTATAGCCATAAATAGATGGAGATCAGAAAGATGTTTAACTACGACCAAGTAACATATACTCCCCATTTTTTCTTCTTTATGCAATGTGCAGTAGTTATAAGTTTATGAACCGATTAATGTAACCCAAAATTTTTATCTTGATTTTTTCTAATTTGCAGTTTAAACCTTAGTGTTTCCATAACTTATGGAATGACCGTCTTTCAATATGCTTTTTTATATCATCGTGGTTTAAATTTTCATTTTTAAATATATAATATGGCTCTAAATTGTTGGGGATGGCTATTATCTACTCTAATAGCACATAGAACTGCACATTACAATTGTGTGTGATCGCACCAGAATCAGCTATCCAGTGAATATGTAGAGGGGCATGTGGTGAAGAAGCAGTATATGTGGTTGACGAGACCAAATGAGAACAAGTAGAGGCAACATGACCAAATTTCTTACACCACTGACACTACAACTGGTATCATTCATCGTGCAGTTTAGAAAAAGAAGTAACATGGCCTATAGCATATCACCATTGACACTGTGGTTGATCAAAATGAGCCATAACACAATTATTTATTTTGTATAAAAATAAATTAAAAAATTGTTGAAGAAAACCAAGCTAAAATGAGCGACTGGTTTATCAGATGCACATGTATACGTGCTTGTGGAGGGAGGATGCGCATCTGTGTAACTTGCACATGGGGAACACGTACTTCTTAGGGATGTCGCATGTTTGTGTCAACGGTGCATGGATACAAGCGCTTTGGGAAAGACTCGCGCGTGAATTTGATGTGCTCCCCATCTTTTAAGGCTGATGGAATGTCGGGCTCTAGTAAAGAGATAATGGAGAATGGCAAATGGCGGGGAACACAAGTGAACGACGCAGAACACTGGAGAAGAGGGCCACTGGGAACTAGAATCCAAGACACGTCAGAAAAGCATAAGACAAGGACAACAATCTACGGAGCAACGAATGAAAGGTGGAGAGCGGTGTTGTCGGGAAATAGAGTGTCGATGAAAATCATATGATGTTGGTGGACACTGGTGTAGGAAACTAGAGAAGAACACAATGGCAGAGCAAGAACAGAGGTCGTCGGACTAGAAGCGACGATCGGGACGGAAGATGGTGGCGGTGGGTGATGGCCGGCAATGATCACAGGCAGGGATTAGAAGTTTTTTTAATGAAAAAAAAAGGAATAATCCACAACACTAACGGAGAGATAGAACAAACCAATCACGCAACAATCTTGCAATTGGCAGTCAACGTCTGCCTTGGTGTTAGTGCAAAAAAACACTTACAACGGATTTTTTTTATCAAAAAAAAACAAGAGAAAGGACCATGAATTTTAGAGAAACCTGTCTGATACCATGATAGAAACTAAAACCCACACCCCATTGTAGTTGTGTGTATTGATATATAAAGAGTACAAAGGGTATACAAGATCTAAACAATTATGGAACAAGATATATACAAAACCAATCAGAAAGGATATTCCTTTCTTATCCTAATTCTAAATTAACCATGTCTCTATCAGTAAGGCTATTGTGTCATTATCAAAGATTATCATTGCTAACTCCAGTTTGCAGGCTGAAACTTCAGCTCTGATGCACGAGCTACAATTAGTACAACAACATCAAATCAGCAATTTAGAGATCGAGAGTAATTCAGAAACTCTGGTCAAAATGGTACACAAGCAATACAAAATCCCATAAAAATGTCTATAAGGCATAATTTGGTCAACACCTTAATATTTAATATTTGCTAACATATAAAATTTTCTGCTCAAAGAGCTAAGTATAAGAGGGAGATGCATTGATAGCTGGAGCACCTTTTGACATGACCGGCTATCATGCGGCTTTTACTATTAATTTATAAGAGAAAGAAGAAATTGCAATTTCTATTCTTTATATTCAACTCTTCACCTCTCTCTTCATTTTATGTTTATTTCATTTTATATTTTAATAAAATAACTAATTTCTTTAATCATCCCTTAAAAAACTCGATTTTTTTGATGGAAAAATCTTGGGAGATCATCTTTTCATAGGCTTATAAAAAAATGAGGTTTAATTAGAATTATAGAAATGTAAAAAAATTTAGTTGCAATATTGAAAATTTATTATGAAACGTTCAGTAGTTATAAGTTTATAACCCGATTAATGTAATCCGAATGTTTTATCTTGATTTCTTCTAATTTTTAGTTTAAACCCTGGTCTTTCCATAACTTATTAAAATATCGTCTTTCAAGAGAGGAACACGTTTTAGATTTTAAAAAACTAATTTCCTCTAATCTCTCTATCTAAATTAAAAATTTTAAAATATTATAAGATAATTTTATTTAATAACTATACTTTAAAATATTTATACGACCTAATTGTCGTACATAACACAGAGCCTCTAAATTATCGAAGATGGCCCAGTCTTTGAATCAATTGTGTAAACCGTATAGTGAAGAAATCCCTTCTTCCCCTTGTTCTTTCTGACACTCACTCTCTCTTAATGCAACCCAAAAATTTTATCTTAATTTCTTATAATTTGCAGTTTAAACTTGGTCTTTCTATAACTTATGAAAAGATCGTCTTTCAATATGTTTTTTTTATGATCGTGGTTTAAAGTTTCATTTTTATATTTAGAAGACTGCTCTAAATTGTTGGAGATGGCTATTGTCTGGTCTAATAGCACATGGAACTGCACATTACAATTATGTGTGGTCTCACTATTAACTTTATCCTAATAAAGAGACAATCCAACACTATAAAAGAAAAAGAAATGAATAGGACTTTTAGATGAAAATGGAAAAGAAAATAATTCTAATTGTACTTGTTCTCCTAGAACTAAAAAAATGACTGCTCCACACAATTACTATTACGCAACTTGTAAAAAAAATCTCGACCCCTATATCATGAAAACGTAGGAAAAGAAAATGTGACGGAGTATATATGGCCATAAATTAATGGAGGTCAGAAAGATGTTTGACTACATCAAAGTAACAAACACTCCTCATTTTTGCTTGTTTAAAAGTTGTACAGAAGAAACATCTTTATGGAAATGAAAAGATGAAGATCAGAAAGACGTTTGACTACGACCAAGTAACAAATACTCCCCATTTTTGCTTGTTTGTACAACGTACGGTAGTTATAAGTTTTTGATCCGATTAATGCAATCCAAAAATTATATCTTGATTTCTTCTAATTTGCAGTTTAAACCATAATTTTCCATAACTTATGGAAAGACCTTCTTTCAATATAATTTTTTTTATGATCAGGGTTTAAAGTTTCATTTTTATATTTAGAAGATGGCTCTAAATTGTTGGGGATGGCTATTGTCTGGTCTAGTAGAACATGGAACTACACATTAAAAATGTGTGTGGTCTCACTATTAACTTTATCCTAATAAAGAGACTATACAACCCTATAAAAGAAAAAGAAACGAAAAATGACCTTTAGATGAAAACAGAAAAGAAAATATTTTTTACTGTTCATGTTTTCCTAGAACTAAAAAATGACTGGTCCACACAATTACCATCACTCAAATTGTAAAAAAAATCTGGACCCCATATCATGAAAACGTAGGAAAAGAAAATGAGGCGGAGTATATATGGCCATGAATAGATGGAGATCGTTTGACTACGACCAAGTAACAAATGCTCCCCATTTTTGCTTGCTTAAAAGTTGTACGAAACAAACATCTTTATGGCCATAAATAGATGGAGATCAGAAAGATGTTAGACTACAACCAAGTAACCAATACTCCCCATTTTTGCTTGTTGATGCACAGTGCAGCTGATGTGCCCATTTTATACGGTTATATTAGGACTTTTAGAATTCACTTTTTTTTTTCTAAATGTGGCATTTTGCCTTGAAATTCTCTAAGGAGAGTTAAAAGGGACTTTTACACTTTTATTACTTTACTAGAGAATTTTGTGTGACAAGGCAAATTCTTTGAAGACTTTGAAGAATACCTTTGAAGATTTGAAGACTTGTATTTAAGCTTTTGAAGACTTGTATTTGAGCTTTTGAAGACTTGAAGAAAAGTGAATAGAAGAGGAGGACATGAAACAAAATGAAGAAAGTCATCAAAATGCTGGAACTGGGCACCGTCGTGACTCGCGATGGACGTATGGCCAGAAATTCTTCTTGCTTTTTGTACTATAAATACTCACCTTATCATCTCCTCTTTAGAACACAAATCCATCTTCTTCTTCCTGTGGTTTTTCTAGAGTTCAAACCCTAGTTTTTCTTTCTTTCTTTTCTTAGTTTTTATAGGTTAATCATGTCTTTTAATTATCTAGCTTAGTTTTATCTTGGGAGTAATGGATTGAAACTTCCATATCTATGTAGTAAGAACCATATCTCTCTATTTAGTTCTTTTGCTATTGTGCATTTACTGAGCTTTGAATGTAATCTGTTAATGGCATTAATGTTGTTGGAAGCTTGAGTATATGAATTGCTTATATGATTACTTGTTAGGGTTGGGAGAAAGTAGCTAATTCTCCCATCTTTTAATGTGGAATCCAAGAGAATGAGTTAGAGATTCTTAATAATGTTGGTGTGTTGATAATTTCTAGATGAATGTGATGATGTTGAACTCATTGTCATGTTTGTTTTAGGTAGCAAATGAGAGAAGTCAATGAATGTCGATTGTTCTTGGCTAATCTTGTATAAATGCATGAATTGGTTAAATACTTAGACACGGTGTAGTGTTTATAAATGTTTCCAAGCTTGTTGGTTCTTCGTGCTCAATGCCATCAATGGGATACTCTTAGTCATGTTTCGACTAAGGGAGTCATTGGTGAGGTTTGACAAGAGATGTCGAATTCACTCTTGCAAACTACAATCCAAGAAGGATGGAAGATTTATCTTCACAATAAGTAGTCGAAGTAGTGAATAGGTTGTTTCAGTCGTTCTTGAAGCCTTTGTTATTTAGCATTCATGTGTTCTTAATGCTATGTTTTACTTTATTTATGCCATGTGTTTTTTGATAATAGGAAGTTTTTGTATGATTGAAGCGTTAGGGTGTTAGGAAAATGACAAATTCCTTAGTTCCTTTGCATGAAAATCTAGGAACATGAACTTAGAACTTCTTGTGCATAATGTGTTGTGACTCTTGCTAGATAAGTATGTTAATGTGGATTGTTCTCATATTTATCCTATAGATGCAATAAAAGGTAGAATCTTGAATGTGGTTTGTTCTAGGTTTAGCCTAATGAGTGCTATGTTTGGTTAAATGGCTATGTCTTTGGTAGATGGCTTTTCATTGTCAAATCTATGGTCCTTCGTGTATAATGCCATTGATGAAATACCCCTATGGTCATTGTTTGTCTAGGGTGATCGTCAATGAGGTTTGCAAATGGTCGTTGTTTGTCTTTGCAAATTACTATTAAGAAGGAATGAATGTTGATCTTCAATTGGCATTTCTCATAGGTAATAAATGTGATAGGATGAGTGAATGGTTCAATGATCTACATTAGGTTTGGAAGTGGATATCAATTGCCCCCAAGTCTTTTTTTTATAGTTTTAAAACCCCATTTTCTTAGTTTGTTTGATGATTAGCATAGTTACTTGACTTTGCTAGTTATCTTGTCTTTTAACTTTCATAGCTTTGGACCACCAAACAACCAAACCACCCCCACCCCATTTACTCGCTTTTATGTGTATATATATACTCCTAGCCTAATATCAACCATTTACATTTAAACCCTTGAGAAAATCCCTCTTCTTCATGGACGACAGCCTCCGAAATTTTGGTGCCGCTGCCGGGGAAGAGGCATTTATTTTTAAGTGTGTAGGTGTATTTGGTTTCATACTAGCTAGTTGTTTTTATTTTCCACTCCTTGGTGGTTGTTTTTGTTTGGAGTAGGTATTGCTTAAGTTCTTGGTAAATTTTATCGAGAATTCTTGCAATATAATTTCAGACTTTTGAAAATTTAAAAATAAAAATAAAATAATGGAGCGTCTCACCTTGAGGGAACTCATGATGAGAAGAGAGGCTCAACAAGCAAGTTTTTGTAGGATGTGTCATTCCGACCATTCTACCGAGTGTTGCTATTTGTTGTGGGAAGAGCACTATGAAAGGGAAAGAACCTTTGGTTTCCAAAACCAAGGGTATTATGAAGAGTACTACCAAGAGGTAAGAGATGTTGGTTTTCAAGGACAAGAAGCTCAAGAATGGTATCCATACCACAATCCTTACAATCCAAAATGGAGTGGTAATCCATATTGATGGTATGAGAATGAGCCGGAAAATCAACAATACGAGCAAAATAGTTGGCCATCGCAACCTTATACCATACCCCAAAACCAAGCCCAACAAGGAAGTTCAAGTTTGACACGTGAGGAAGTCATGAATACAATAGCAAACTTGAACAACTTTACTAGTGAAGAACCGGACACCCGGCTCTCCTCTAGTGTTGAGGCTATTGAGGGGCATGCGAGGAGTATATTAGAAGCGTTGGCCCGAATGGAAGCTCGTGATTTCAAAAACACACCATCCCAAATCGAACTCTAGGATTCGGTGAGTGAGGTCACCATGGGAAATAATCTTGAGTTGGAAGGGGATGAGGAGTTGGTTGTTGAGGATGATAAAAAGGAGGAAGAGGTGATTGTGCTACATTCATTAGCATCGTCACCCCTACCCCTACCTATTGAACCAACTCCACCATTTTTGGAAGTTTTGAGGGAGACAAGAGAGGAGCCAAAAGACTACCCCAAGCCTCCTAACCAGCCAACTCCCTTTAAACCATCTCTACCTCAACAAGACTTTCCTCTTGAAAGTTTTGTACCCCCACCTCTTTACTTTTGGATACTCATGGTGAAGGGGTTCAAGCCATCACCCTAAAATTAACATTAGGGTCGTGCCAATGACCTTAAATATACAGAGCTTTGTCGTGCCGACGACGTAAATAAATTCGGCCTTTATTTTGATTTTTGTTGTTTAGTGTTTGTTATTTTGTCTTGTTTTTTCATGGTGTGTTTTTCTGTTATTTTGTAGCAAAGTGAAGTGCATTTCATTAAGGGAGATAAAGGAATGAGATCCATGAGAAAGGAAGAAAGCTTGGAATGTTGGTAAGAAAATGTTGAATTTTTCATAAGTGCTGGGAAATCCTGTCATCGCGAGTCACAATGGCCTCGTCGCAAGTCGCGACGAAGTAGTTACGAGTCACGATATGATCAGAAATGTTGTGTTAAAATTCAGCTCCCGACCTCCACTTTTCATGAGTCATGATGAGCCATCACTAGTCGCGACCAACGGGTCCTCGAGGCCGCAAGACCAGCCCCTCGAGACCTCGACTCAAGCCGAACCCAAAAAACTATCAGTCCCTCGAGACCAGTCATCCCTCGAGACCAGCCCTCGAGACGTCACCCCCTCGAGACCTTAGGTCCTCGAGGCCGCAAGCCCTTGACTCGAGCTGAACCTGAAAGACTATCATTCCTCGAGACCATCATTCCTTGAGTCGAGCAGAAGCCCTCAAGACATCAGCCCCTCAAGACCTCAGGTCCTCGAGGACGCAAGCCCTTGCTCGAGCCGAACCTGAAAGACCATCATCCCTTGAGACCATCATTCCTCGAGTCAAGCCGAAGCCCCCAAGACATCAGCCCCTCGAGACCTCAGGTCCTTGAGGCCCCAAGCCCTTGACTCGAGCTATACCCAAAAGTGCATCATACCCTCGAAACCTTGGGTTCTCAAGGCCACAAACCCTCAACTCGAGCTAAAGCCCTCGAGACCTCGGGTCCTCAAGGCTGCAATCTCTCAACTCGAGCTGAAGTCCTCGAGACCTCGGGTCCTCAAGGCTGCAATCCCTCGACTCAAGCTGAAGCCCACGAGGCACCATCCCCTCGAGGTCTCGGCTCCTTAAGACCAAAAACTCTCGAGACCAGTGACGCCTTTTTAGCCCCTCGAGACCAACACCCCTTGACACGTCATCTTTCATCCTAGAGCCCAGCTAGACCCAAGCCCCTCGTGACCAAATATTTCATCCTTGAGACTAGCCAGACCCGAGCCTTCCCTACCTATATTGACTCGTTACAATGGATCGCGAGTCGCGACCAGTGCTGTCGCAAGTCACGATGAAAAATCCAACTTTTCAACTGAGTTTAAACATTGCATAATCATTCCTTCTTCTCCACTAAATACTCCCAAGAACCACCACACATACACTCATTCCTCCACCATCTCACATATATTGACATATGAAAATTCTTGCATCTTTATAGTATCTTTGTTGATTTTAGTATGCCGACTATATCATTGAGTCTTTAATTTCTATATTCTATAATGATGCTTGGATATGTGTTGATATATGTTGGATATTTTTATTGGAAAATCTTATAGTGGTGATTGCATGATGGATTGGGAGTTCTTTGAGAATAATATGGTTATTAACTCTTCATGATAAACCTAGTATTACAAATCCTTATGTACTTGTGAGTTTGATGTTATCTATATGGTGTTAGTCTTGATCAAACGGTGCCAAGGAGACAACATTTTGCTCGAGGGGTGAGTTCTTCTATGACACTTTTGCTCCCCCTTCCAACTCCAAAACCAATTTTGGGACTAATTCTATACAATTACATTGGATTGTGCCATATCATCGGTGACTATGCAAAGAAACGGGTGTCATTCTACCTCTTACCTTGAGTTTTATTAATCTTGCCTTACATTTTTTTTAATTTAAACCATCCGAAGATGGGGGGACATTTATAGGCTCCCCTAACCGTAAAGATGGCTAAAACGCCTAGGAGTTCATACATGATAATATAGGAAACTTCCTTGTGATAATCCGAGAACTATCTGAAAATCCTGATTGCAATTGCTATCAGATAAAATTGAACTATCCACATTTAGCCTAGTAATGCAGATAATGCTAGTATTGTATCTTTCTATATGTATAACTTTCCGCTGTTTTCCATGAACCAATCGGCGAATCGAGAATCGAAACCCCAGTATGTCCGTGAAAAACAAGCAAAATGAGATATAATTAGAAAGATAGTCTCTGCCTAAAGTTTCTATGTGTGTGAGAGCTCGATCAAGTTGCCTTCTCATACTTCCATGTGTTACCGTACATTCCAATGGTCATACTCTGAGTAGCCCAACATGTGTAGTCTCTTCCTCCTAAGCCTGTTAATCTGCAATGAAGAAAACAAGAAAGAAGCAGTCTCTGTACCTCAAGAAAACATGAGCCCGAGAACCATATTATGTGTGATCTATGTTACCACTAACAGTTCCGATTCTGACCCCCTGAACTCCATTTTTATCTAGCATAATCAAGCCTTTAAGGAAAGATGGGGTATTGCTTGTGTTTAAATCTCCATTTATGGATTTCTCCCGAGCATATTTTGCCAAAATATCAGCCACCGTGTTTGCTTCCCGTGGGACATATTGGATTTGGTTTTCTGTGTGCAGCTCATGCAGATGATAGTTAAGAGAAAATAGTCTCCATGAGCCAGAATAAGGATCATGTATTGCTCTAATTGCTTGCTTGCAATCTGACTCAAGTATACTACCTCTAATATCCATATCTAAGCAGATCTGATATGCAAAAAGAATACCTTCCAGCTCTGCATGCAGAGGAGAATCAGATTTAAAGGTTTTGGCTCTCATAAGTTTCACATCTCCCCTCCAGTCTCTAATTATTACAGCACAAGAAGAGTCTCCCCCATTTACCCATGAAGCATCAGTGTTCAACTTAAGACCATTTGTTGGTTTTTCCCATTTTACTGCTGAAATTGAGATTTCTTTCTTCCTTTTTAGAGTTATACTAGGAATGATTCCTGCCTGGATTAGTTTCTTATGTTTGTCAGGATTTCCTTTCAACAGCTTTGCAGTGAAAATTATGAGCATCAGGTCCTTAATATTCTGAAAACATGCATCTACTGAAAATGCAAGATTTTCATATAATACTTTGTTCCTATGCGTCCAAAGAGACCATGTTGTAACAATGAGTGCATCTATGTATACATGATTCAGATTCTTAGAACCTACCTTAATGGAGAGATAGTGATCAACTAGATGACTAAAACTCCTAAAACCATGTGGATACAAATTCAGAAGGCTGTTAACTTTTTTCCACACTGCAGTTGCCTGGTGGCAGGAGTTAAAAAAATGGTTGATAGAGTCCGAGTGGTTCGAGCATATGGGGCATTTAGAGGCTAGTGAAAAACCAAGCTTACACAGAACATTTTCAAAAGGCAAAATTCCATTCAAGGCTCTCCAAATTAATATAGACATTTTAACTGGTATGAAATTTGACCATACCTTGTGTAAACTTCTGATGCTTGTTCCCCTCTGCCTCAGGATCTTGTAGGCTGAGCTGACTGAAAAATTCCCATCCCTTGAAGGTTCCCAAATCAGTCTGTCCTCATGTGAATTCTTGATGGCTACCTCCTGCAATATTGTAACTATATTGGTAGCCAAATATGGCTCCAGAGAAGGAAGATTAGAGTCTTTGTTCAGGATGAAGGTGCTTAATGTGATATCAGGGAAGGGAATTTCCACATCATCAGGCCATTCATAATATAAAGCACCTTTTCCTGACCAGTTTGAGTTCCAGAAGGAGCATTCCCCTTTTCCATGAATTACTCTAGTCAATCTATTTGTTTTTTCAGTAATGGAGCAGATTCTCTTCCATACCTGAGATGTCTTATAGGAATCAGGTAGTGACCACAGGTGGTGAGACCATTGAGTGGTGTTCCTTTGAAGCTTCCACCATAACTTACAGGAGAATGAGTCAACTGTGGCTTGAAGGTCTCTAAACCCTATCCCATTCTCTTGTATTGGCATACTCATTTTACTCCAAGCTCTCCATTTTTTCCTTGCCTCTGAACTATCAGTTGCACCCCAGAACAAACCAGAAGCCATCCTTTCCATCTTCCTCAAAACTACCTTTGGAGGTCTTAGTATAGCAAACAAGTGAGTTGGGATTGAAAGAAAGCAATGGTTTATTAGTATGATCTTTCCCCCTGTACTAAGCCACTTATTTTTCCAGTTATTAATGCTTTTTTCCATTCTCTCCAGTATAGGGTAGTAGTATCTCTGAGTGTTCCTTCCTATGAATATGGGAATACCTAGGTATTGAAAAGGAAACTCTCCTGTAGTCATCCCTAATGCCCTTCTTATGGTCTGAATTCTATCTACTGGGGTGGTAGGAGCAACATAGAAGTTAGATTTAGAAAAATTAACTTTCTGTCCTGTTGTTTGCTCATATGCACTGAGAAATCTTTTAAATCTTTTCAGATTTTCCTTATTTCCACTGAGAAATACAGCAGTATCATCTGCGTACATTAGGTGAGTTATCTGTGGGCATGTCTTAGGTAAATCAAAATTTTGCAGAAAACCTGTGTTGAAAAGTTTTTTAATTCCTCTAGAAAAGGCCTCAGATAGTATATTATACAGAAATGGAGAGAGTGGATCTCCCTGTTTTATTCCTCTATTTGATGCAAAGTATCCTGATGCTACACCATTAATTATCACAGAGAAATGGGCTGAGGCTATGTTCTGCAGTATCCGGTTCACAAAAACACCATGAAAACCAAATTTAAGGAGAATTGAATTAAGAAAAGACCATGATACCCTATCAAAAGCTTTCTGCATATCTAGTTTGATGATTAGGTTCTGCTTCCTAGATTTCCTCTTTAACATTCTGGTCATTTCTTGCATCAAAATTATGTTATCTGTGATATCCCTCCCTTTCATGAAAGCACTTTGTTCAGGAGATATTAGTTGAGACATGAAAGGCTTAATCCTTTCCATCATCATCTTGGAAAAAACCTTGTTCACAAAATTTGAAAGACTTATTGGTCTGAAGTCTGAGAAAGTGACAGGTATTGTTCTTTTAGGAATTAGAGCTAGCCAGGTACTAGAAATAGCCTTAGGAATTTTTCCACTTTTCAGAAAGTCATTTGCAGCTTCAAGTAAATCTGTTTTTACATTTTCCCAAAAGGTGGTATAGAAAAAACCAGAATATCCATCAGGACCAGGGGAACTGTGTTTATTAAGGTTAAAAACTGCAAACTTTAGCTCGTGGATCAAGAAAGGAGACAGCAGTTGATCATTTTCTTGTTCAGTTATTACTCCAGGTATTTCAGCTAGAAAGTGACTCATATAAGTTCCCTGCTTCTGTGGTTCTTCTTCATTGAATAGAGCTTTATAAAATCCCACTGCTTCCTCTTTAATCTTTGTTGGATCGGAGATCCAAATTCCTTGTTCATCTCTAATCTTACTGATTCTAGATTTAGTTCTTCTTTCCCTAATTGAGTGATGGAAATAACTAGTATTAGCATCACCATATTTAAACCAATTCAGTCTTGCCTTTTGCCTAAGGTAGATTACTTTCTCCTTTTGAGCCCTCATCAAAAACTGTTTTGTGTTATTCAAATCTGTCAATATGGAGTCAGTTGGAGTTTGTTGAAAAGAGATTTCTAAGTCATTTACCTTATTCTCATATTGAATCAGATTCTGATCAACATTGCCAAAGTGAGTTGTATTCCATTGCTTTATTTCCTTTTTAAGCCTTTTTAATTTATAAACCATCCTATACATTCCTCTGTAGGGGGTTTCCAGTTTCCAATTAGATTCCACTAAATTTAGAAAGTCCTGTCTACTGGTCCACATCTCCTGAAATCTAAATGGTCTAGGGGCTTGTTCCTCAGATGATTGTATTGATAATAAAAGAGGAGCATGATCCGAAGACAGTCTATTTAGAACATGTATTGAGCTGTTAGGAAAATTTTCAAACCAGTCTAATGAGCAAAGTCCCCTGTCTAACCTTTGGAATATTAACTCTTTACATCGTTCCTTATATCTATTATTGCACCATGTAAAAGAGTTACCTACAGTGGGAATATCATGCAAATCCAGATCCCTTATAAAATTATTAAATTGCTTCATGCTTTTTTTAGGGGTTGACTTCCTCCCTCTATACTCAGATACTAAAGCTACAGTGTTGAAGTCACCAATAAAAATAGAAGGAGGAAGATTAGCTGCCTTTAGGTCCTTCCATAAGGATTCTCTGATTAATCTATGTACATTTGCATAAATAAAAACACAGTTCCAACTCAGAAAAGATAAAGAATCAATTATATTTACTTGTACATACTGATCAGTCTCACTTAAAACTGAGATGCTAAAAGACTGGTTCCAAAATAGCCAGATTTTAGCACTCTGAGCAGAGTAAGCATTCTGATATCCCAAGTCGTATTTAAACTTTATGATCTTCTGATTTTCTTGCCATGGTTCAATTAGGCACATTATGTCTAACTTGTGTTTTTGTTTCAGGATCTTAAGTCTGTCTATTGAGGTACCAACTCCCCTTACATTCCAAACTAATACATTCCCAATTATGGTGTGTGTTATCATTTAAAAATTTTGGGGTTGGCTTTTTGTGTTGATCTGAGATTTCTACTAGTCTTAGCTGAGTTTTTACCTTTTTCTCCTGACTTTCCATTGTTATGAGTATTCACAGATGAAAGATTCTGCTCTGAGGGACTTACCTGTACCTGTAGCTGCTCACATTCTTTTTCCAAACTAACCATCTCAGAGGTTTCTGATGTTTGTTCTTTCAATTCTTCCAAACTAACCATTACGTTTTTTATGACTTACCTTAAAGAAATTTATGTTTCTGTCAGTTAAGATTCCTGTGTTTATTGTTTGATTCTACACATCCTTTTCCTTTTGTGAAACTGTTAGAGCAGATGTCCCTCCCAAGTTTGTTTCCTCTTTTGGGTGAGGGCCTGTTCTCAGATTGTTATTATGGGCAGTATTCTCTAACTTCTTGTTAGTTATTTTCCTCAGATTAGGATGCAGAAAGTTGCAGCTTGTGTTACTATGGCCAATTATTTTGCAGTGAGTGCAATATGTTGGTAAATCCTCATACTCTATTGGGTATTCAGCAACCTTGTTTCCTATACCTACCATAATTGATTTAGGGAGCTGAGCTAACAAGTCTATTTCTACACAAACTTTAATTGCTGAAGGTCTGGTTAATGCCATTGTTGCAGCATCCATCTTAAGAAACCTTCCTACCTGACTACTTATACCAATTATAGCAGAGTTGTTATAGAAATGGAGTGGTAGTTTGTGAAAAGTTACCCAGACTGGTACTATGGAAGATTCCACTGATGGGGAGAAATCTGGTGTCCATTTCTGCATCTTCATTGTGTAACCTTGTATTGACCACTGTCCCTTCATCCAACACCTTTGGTAGTCTTCATTTTCCTGAAATCGAATCAAAACGTGATGATAATCAATAGAGCCAATTTGAAATTTTGATTTAAAACCTATTGATTTGAAGGACTGTTGTAGAGAATCCATTTGCGGTTTCCCTCGGATGAACTTTCCGACGAGGGCGTTCTGGTAGTGCGAAGCTAGGATTTCTCCTTCTTCGGGGGGGAGTATATATGCTATCTTTCCTTTGAATTCTGTTGTCGGGTGTAGGTTTGGGGTATCCTGAAGGGACGAAAGGAGAGGAGGTTGTTTTGTGTTGAGAGCTTGGACAAAGCTTCGAGCGACCAGGGGCTTAGGAAGGATAGGATCCGGGGGCGGAGGAGGCATCGACGACGCCATGATCAACCGCCGAAGTGTTTATCAAGCGAATAATAGGACCGTTTCAGTGAGAATTGGGTGAGATCGTTAGCAGTTAGAAATGGAGGTGAAGAAGAAGGACGATGACAGTGTGTGAAATCGCACGTTTTCGTACACAGGCACAGTAATGAGACCGTTTGAAGCGTTTTCTTGATTCTGGCTAGTGTATTAATCTTGCCTTACATGTTTACATTGAAGGCAATGTAATGTTTTAAGTGCGGGGAAGGGTTAGAGGACTCACATGACTCACATGCATGCTACCTTCATTTAAAATGTTTTTTGCTACTTTTGATTGGAAAACATGAGAAAAAGAAAGAAAAAATTGAAGATTGGGAAATTTTGAAAAAAAAATAGAAAAGAAAAAAGAGAAAAGAAAACCCGCTAAGTTGAAAACCCGAGAGGGAAACTTAGGCAACATTGGGGGCCCGGATATGTCAAAAACCCGAAAGGGTGACCTAGGAAAAAATACGAGGCTAAATGTGCGGGAAAAGGTGAGATGTGAGCCAAAGAAAGATGATGTGCGGCTAGGATGGAAACCCGAAAGGGCTCCTTGGCAAAATGAGAGAAAGAGAGAAAAAAGGGAAAATTCTATGATTTAACTCATTTACCGGCATTGGAGTCATAAGGTTGTGGTTTTCATATGGATGGATTGGGTAGCTCAACACCTTTAGACCACTTGGGATTGGGTAACTTAATGGATTGGAAAATGAAGTATGGTTATGAAATTCTTGTTTATTTATACTTCATTTTGGTTGATATATTGGCATGAAGTGAAGTATGTGCTTGAACCTCCCAAATGGTTTTAACGTTATTTTGTGTCATTGGACTTTGGGATTATCAATTCGGGACTTTGAAATACTTTTATGGGTAGTGAATTGATAAGTGGCAGGTTTGGTTAGATTTTGGAATTGGGGTTGTGTGTGTAAAATTCTCATTTTAGCTTTGATTTTGGGATTTACGATATTGAGAGTTTTTGTGAGGTTTTTATTGGGGGAATATTAGTTTAGGATATGGACATATGAATTCCTTCGTGTGCTTGAATCTTTTCTTACTCAAGGGCGAGTAAGGTTTAAGTGCGGGGAGATTTGATGTACCCATTTTATATGGTTATATTAGGACTTTTAGAATTCACTTTTGCACACTTTTGTGCTCTAAATGTGGCCTTTTGCCTTGAAATTCTCTAAGGAGGGTTAAAAGAGACTTTTACGCTTTTATTACTTTTCTAGAGAATTTTGTGTGACAAGGCAATTTGTTTGAAGACTTTGAAGAATACCTTTGAAGATTTGAAGATTTGAACACTTTTATTTGAGCTTTTGAAGACTTGAAGAATAGAAGAAAAGTGAAGAGAATAGGAGGACATGAAACAAAGAAAAAGAAAGAAATCAAAATGCTGGAACTGGGCACCGTCGCGACTCATGACGGATGTATGGCCATAAATTATTCTTGCTTTTTGTACTATAAATACTCACCTTATCTTCTCCTCTTCAGAACACAAATCCAGCTTCTTCTTCCTGTGATTTTTTTGGGTTCAAACCCTAGTCTTTCTTTCTTTATATTCTCAATTTTATAGGTTAATCATGTCTTTTAATTATCTAGCTTAATTTTATCTTGGGAGCAATGGATTGAAGCTTCCATATCTAAGTAGTAAGAACCATATCTATCTAAATAGTTCTTTTTCTATTGTGCATTTATTGAGCTTTGAATGTGAATAGTTATGATCATATCATGCAAAGGAGCTAAGGAATTCGTCACTTTCCTAACTCCCTAACACTTAAGTCATACAAACACTTCATATTCTCAAACAACCCATGACATAAATGAAGTGAAACATAGCATTAAAAACACAAGAATGCTAAATAACAAAGGCTTCAAAAACTAGTGAAACAATCTATTCACTACTTCGACTACTTATTGTGAAGATAAATATTCCATCCTTCTTAGATTGTAGTTTGCAAGAGTGAATTCGACATCTCTTGTCAAACCTCACCAATGACCCCCTTAGCGGAAACACGACTAAAAGTATCCCATTGATGGCATTGAGCACGAAGAACCAACAAACTTGGAAACACTTATAAACACTACACCGTGTCTAAGAATTTAACCAATTCATGCATTTACACAAGATTAGTCAAGAACGGTCGACATTCATAGACTTCTCTCATTTGCTACCTAAAAAAATATAACAATGAGTTTGACACATCACATTCATCTAGCAATTATCAACACACCAACATCATTAAGAAACTCTAACTCACGCTCTTGGATTCCACATTAAAAGAGGGCAGAATTAGCTACTTTCTCCAAATCCTAACAAGTAATCATAAAAGCAATTCATATACTCAAACTTCCAACAATATTAATACCATTAACAATCCACATTCAAAGCTCAATAAATACACAATAGAGAAATCAATAGATAGATAGAAATAATTCTCACGACATTAGCAAGGAATTTTCAATCAATTCCTCCCAAGTACAAAACTAAGCTAGATAATCAAAACCCATAACATAGAACAAAGATCTACAAAGAAAGAAGAAGAAATGGAAGAAAATAATGAAAAACTAGGGTTTTGGAGCCCCCAAGTCGGGCTTAGAGAGTTGGGGAAGAAGAGGGGTGAAAAGCTATTTATAGTACAAGAAAAACAGGAGTAAAAGCAAGTTGCAGGGCAATTGTCGCGAGTCGTGATGACTCCGTCGCGATTCGCGACCAGATCAGTGAAATTTTGAGCTCTCAGGTCAACATTTCGAGAGTCACAACAAACTAGTCGCGAGTCGCGACGGAAAAAAGTCCCGTTTTGTTTTGCTTCCTCCGGGTGAACCGTTGATTCGTTTTTGGAGTTCTTGTAGTCGATTTTATAGTACTCGAGAAGAGGAATCCAATGGTACCACTCTTGGAGGCTGATTATTCTCGCAAAATTCTCAAAACTCTGCTTCAAAACATAGATCATTCTTCACCCTTTTCTTTGCTCTCGTTTCTTCACTTTATCTTCTACCACTTTGTGAGTGGCCTTCCATCTTCTACCATCCTTTCGGATGGCCTTCACTAAACCACTCCTAAGTGCATGAGTGATCTACAAATTAATCTTACAAAAAGCAATCTAGATTCTCATAAGGACCAAAAGTCCATTAGACTAAACATAGGTTACAAAATGAAGGATTTAGATATAAAAATCCAAAAATGACTATCTAAACCCCTTTATATGTAAACCTACCTAAATCTAACAATCTTACAACAAAAATATGACAAAAGATGTGTTAAATGCTTTGGAAAATACAATAATTTGAAGCCTCATCAAATCTCCCCACACTTAAACCTTACTCATCCTCGAGTAAACAAGAACAAGCAAAGATCAATGTGTAAACTAGCATATAAAAATTTTCCCAAATCATCCAACATCATATTCCTAGGCTACCCTAACCCCCAAGACATAAGAATCTCTCACACATTCACATCCTAAAGCCTAAGATAATCTGAACAACCAACAAACCATAACAAAAGTGAGGTTTATATATAATGCCAAGCTATCTTACTCTACCGAAAAAGCCACCCAATAGACACATCAAGAGAAGGTTAAAATTGTTCAATTTCTCTCATTTTCTCTCATTTTTCCTAGGAGCCCTCTCGGGTTTTCATCCTAGCCTCACACATTTTTGTTTTTAAATACTTACCCTCACCTTTTTCCACACCATTTTGCCTCTCATTTTTGTATAGGTCACCCTTTCGGGTTTTCGACCTATCTGGGCCTCCCCCTTTTGCCTAAGTTGCCCTCTTGGGTTTTCAACGTAGCGGGAAATTTTATTTTTATTTTTCTTTTTTTATTCTTTTTTTCAAACAAAACACATCAAAGTGGAGCATATGCACTCTACAATACAATACAATGAGATATATATTCCTCTTTACCTCCACACACTTGAAACACACATTGTCCTAAATGTGTATAGGACAAGATAAAGAAATAAGGGAGAAAGAAAAAAATACTCACAACTAGGACCTTGAAGATTCTTCCCGGTGATGGCAATGCTCACTCCTCAATGAATGTTCTCTCCTCCATGTTCTTGAACACCGCCCAACATGATACTTTGATCCATCCACTACAAAGCCACAACTATGCAAATCCCGATCAACACTCACAAAAGACAACAACTAGTAGTACTCTTTGATGGTGGTTTTGGTAGTGGTTTTTGGTGGTGGGTTGTGGTGGTATTCTTGTGGTTTTGGGTAAGGGTTTGAGGCCATGGTTGAGGATTTTCTTTTTTTCAAGAAAAGAAAAATACTAACCCAACTTAAAAGCTCGGGTTGCCTCCCAAGAAGCTCTGTATTTTTAAGGTCGTCGGCACGACCCTAATGTTATCCATATGGTGAAAGTTTGAACTCCTTCACCATAAGCATCCGAAAGTAGAGAGGTGGGGGTACAAAACTTTCAAGAGGAAAGTCTTGTGGAGGTGGAGATTGTTTGAAGGGAGTTGGGTGGTTAGGAGTCTTGGGATTATCTTTTGGCTCCTCTCTTATCTCCCTCAAAACTTCCAAAAATGGTGGAGTTGGTTCACTAGGTGGGGGAAGGGGTTACAATGCTAATGAACGCTGCACAATTACCTCTTCCTCCATTTTCTCATCCTCAACAACCAACCCATCATCCCTTCAAACTCAAACGCATTTCCCATGGTGACCTCACTCACCGAATCCTTGAGTACGACTTGGGATGGTGTATTTTCATAATCACGAGCTTCCCTTCGGGCCAATGCTTCCAATATACTCCTCACATGCCCCTCAATAACCTCAACACTAGAGGTGAGCCAAGTGGAGTGGAGGCCTAATTCAAGGGGATGGAGACCTGATTCGAGGGAGTGGAGACTTGATTTGAAGGAGTGAAGACCTGATTCGATGGAGTAGAGGTCCCTTTAGGAGGACCCTGACCCTACTTCGAGAGTGGCTTCTTATTCCTTAAGCCGCTAGCGAGACCCACTGGAAAAAAAGGACAGCATCAGTAAAAGTAAATGCAATGGTACAAAATATAGGAGAAGTATAATTCTATTATGGCACCTTCGAAGGTTTTCGAGTGCCTAAAATCACTAACTAGGGTCTCAAGAGGAGATCCTTCCTTGGGGCTTTAAGTTCTCTTCTCCTCTTCATGATATTCTTCCGGAGTACTTTATACACATTCTCCTCATAGATTTTAGGGGGGAATACAAAGCCGCCAATCTGGGGGTTAGGATTGTTAAAGCGGATGTAATCAAGGGAGCAGGACAACAACTTTTGCATATCCCTCTCGAGGGCATCTAGACAAATATACTCCCCTAGTTTGGGAGACTCAACTAGCACATCCTAGTTCCATGAGGGAACTCGATACCTCCTGCTGTCGAACAAAATCCCCTTCTTCCAGCTTCTCCAGTCACCCGAATTACCAAAAATAGCAAAAACCTTGTGATGTGCCTCCTGGCTGGTAAAAGTGATAATCAAGTCGGTGGACCGCCCACTATAAAACACGAAGTACAACGAGCAAAGCAGCTTATACCTTGGCTTGATACCAAACTCATCACATCATTTCAATATCATAATAATCACCAAGACATTGGGATGAACTTGTGCAGGGCTCGCCTGAAATTGTTTAAGAAGTTTAAAAAAGAAAGGCGGAAAGGGAAAGGTGAGCCCGCATCGAAGGTGTCTGGGGGAAATAACTGACCTTCCCTCGGGGAGGTTATAGGGGATATCTTTCTCTCCGAAGGGTTGAAAATCAGCAGCTGGGGATACTCGTTGGCCAAGAGGGATCAAGTCCAAAACCTTTGAGATAACTTTCCCCATTACTGGGTTCGGGGGCTCCTTCCTAGAATCCCTCAATCTTACCCCTCGAAACATCCTCTCTTTCTTCTTCTGAGAGGATTTAGCCAAAGAAGGTACATGTAGTACTCTCGAGGGAGCTTCCTCCTCCTTGAGGGACGTCCCCTTTCTCAAAAGAGATGCATTCTCCTCCTCCTCTATAGCTTCGAGGGACACTTCCTCGTAAGCCGAAGATGTATTTCCCCTCCCCCTAAAACCTTGAGCTCTAAATTCGAAAGAAGGTAGAAGCCAATTTTGCCACTGGTAGGGGATCTCCTTATATAGGACTTGCCTATGCCTAGTGGCCAGTTCTCGAAGAGCTCTCGAGAAGGTATGTCAGTTACTAGGAAAACCCTCTCTTCCCCGGGACTGTTAGTAATGTGATCTGACATACCTCCTCCGCCATCATACTCACATTGGAATTCTTCGAAATGAGTGCATTCCGAGTCAGTATTAACCCTCTCTAGCGTACTAAACCCCACCCCTCATACCCTAATCTCACCAGGAAATCTCTCGGAGTCGGAACCCTCATCAGAACGGGACATGATTATAAGGTGAGGAAAGGAAAATATTAGAATAAGGAGAGAAATGAAGGTACTTACTGATTTTCTAGGAAAGGCGACGAAAATTAGATCGCTCGAGAGAGAAGAAGAGAAAGAGTGCTTGTAAGAATTTCCTGCAAATGAGAAAAGTGAAAGAAAGAAGAGAGCTGAAGGGGTAATAATGGGGGCTGAAACTGCGGATAATTAATAACTGTGTTGGAAATGTAAAAAGTTATAGAAATACGCAACTACTTTTCTGCCTTCTGACAACACGCCATTTGGGGGTCAATGACAAGCATAGTTGAACGGCATGTGCGCGCCTTTTGAAATCCTAGCACTGAAAGTTGATTAGAAAACCATATTCCCTCTCTCGAAGGCAAGAGCAACGAAATATAAGGTTCGTTTCGAGTCTTAAGAGTTCTCGAATTGTCCCATGCATTCGAGGCCTGGAAGAACCTTTGTACCATTCCAGTCCTCCGAGGTCGAGAACCTACTTTTCAGGGGGGGCTCTTGATAGAGGTTGAGCCCAAGAAGGGCATTGGGCTGAAGATATGCCGGCCCAATTAGGGTATTATTTAATACCCTAATATAATCACCGCATTCATGGGTAATTGAGGGCAATAATTAAGAGCTCGAGAGGGTTATTACTGACTCGGAATGCACTCATTGACTAACTTAAGCATCAGAGAGCTGACCCCTAGAACCCCCAGGGACAATTTATTATAGGTTGGTTCGAGAGGAGCTCAAGCCCACGAATTGGTCGGTCGTTCGAGAGGCATCATCCCCCCCCAATCACAGGTGGATTTACTTTTTTTATTAAAAAAAAAGACTTTTCAACACTATAAAAGAAAAAGAAACAAAAATGACCTTTGGATGAAAACGGAAAAGAAAATAATTCTAATTGTACTTGCTCTCCAAGAACTAAAAAATGACTGCTCTGCACAATTACCATCACCCAACTTGTAAAAAAAATCTGAACCCCATATCATAAAAATGTAGGAAAATAAAATGTGACGAAGTAAATATGGCCATAAATAGATGGAGACCAGAAAGATGTTTGACTACGACCAAACATTTTCTCTTGTTCAAAAGCTGTACAGAACCTGAATTCTCGATTAGAGCTGCATGATTAATTTTGAACAATCCCTATGGTTATTGATTAATTGACATTTTGTTCAGAACAGATTATATGTAAGAAAATGAACCATGTGAAGTTGAGGGGTTAATTAGAATTTAAACATAATTAGTTTTAATTATGACCAATATTAATTCTAAAAATGGTTGGCATAAATGGATTATGGTAATGAACCAAAATATTATATTATCTTAAATTTAATCTACAGGTACAAGTGACACTTTGATCCCCAACAACCCACCCCGACCCATCCAAATTGCTCCAAGAATGCCAGCACAACTCCATTAGACCACTCGAAAACAGTCTGCAAAAATAAATATAATGAATTGAATGAATTATGTAATATGAATGAATTGATATTTATTGAATTGAAATTAAATTAAATATAATAAAAAAATATTAATCATACAATCTTGTTTTAGACGACTTTTTTTTTAATTAAAACCATTCAAAAATGGGGGGTATATATTTGGCACCCCAAACCAAAGTAAGTGAGCCAAAATAGGCGCTAGAAGGTCGTAGTACATCGCAATTTACAAAAAAGATCATCTCGTAGATGTTCCCAGAGCTAAGTAAAGCTCCTAAAGCAAACACTTGCTTCCAAAACAGCAGTAAAAGTCTATGACAAAAAATTAGCTAAAACACCTTGCTAAGAGAAACCATTTAGCTAGAACCTCGCGAACAGGTCGGAGAAATGAGAAATCGAGACTCCTATTTGTCAACGATGTGCCAGCCGGAAAAGTTGATTAGGTCCTGATTGAGATATAAATCTCAAATTATCAGCTTCCAATATCATGGAGAAGGAGTTGTGAAATAAAAATTGCTGTAACTCGCTGCATAATCATTGCAATCCTGGGCTCAAACCGTTCTAACCCTGTGTTCAGTCCAAAAGAAAAACCTGTGATCAATCGTTTGCTTCAGTTGAAAAACCTCCTTTGCATCATTGCTCAAGAAGTCCTCACCTGCACAGTAGGGAAAAAAACACCAGCAGTTTCCATTCGAAGAGTGAAAAGAGAAAAAATAGAAAATATAAATTAAGTTACTGAAGTGAGTCTAGGCGTGTTCTAAAAAATCTAGGAAATACCCGTAGGGGAAACAATTCTCACTCCATGGACTCCAATTTTATCCAATAGTAAAAGACCCCTAAGAAAAGCTGGTACATTTTCTAAGTTTAAATCTCCAGTAATGTTCATATCCTTTGCATATTTAGCCAAAAAATCTGCAACTGTATTAGATTCCCTAGGAATGTATTTGATTGGGTTAACTTTGTGCCCTTTGTTCAAGGAGCTACAGATAGAGAAAAATCTCCATGGACTGCCCATTGGATCATGTATTCCTTTAACAGCTGATAAACAGTCTGACTCAATCATACAACAATTAAGGTCAAGTTGTGAGCATAATTGATATGCACTCTGAATACCTACCAATTCAGCATGTAGTGGGGAATCAGATTTGAAAGTATTAACTGTAAGCCTAATCACTTCTCCATTCCAATCCCTCAATATAACTGCACATGAGGAGTCTCCTCCAGGTTTCCAAGTAGCATCAGTGTTTATTTTGAAGCCTAATATTGGTTTTTCCCAACTGACAGCAGTTAATATTCTTTTCCTTTTTTGGAGGATTTTAGGTATGATTCCAGCCTGGATTAAGTCCTTATGTTTTTCTATATCACCTTTCAGTGGACAGGCAGTAAAAATTAAGTTTATCAGATCAATGATAGTCTGAAAGCATGCATCAACTGAGAAGGATTGATTGTCAAATAGAATTTTGTTTCTGTATATCCAGAGGGACCATATTGTGACTATTAGGGCTGCTATAAACAAATTGGATAGTATCTTAGAGTCCGCCCTTATGGAAAGGTAGTATTCTACTCGGTTCCTAAAACTCCCCAATACTGGTTGTTGAAAATGTATAAAATTGTTAACTTTAGACCAGATTGCAAGTGCAGAGGGACAGGAGTTAAAGAAATGGTCCAGGGAGTCTGAGTGGTTCATACACAAAGGACACTTAGAGGCTAAAGAGAAACCAAATTTACACAATATGTCATCAAATGGAAGAATACCATTAAGAGCTCTCCAAACTAGAACAGACATTTTGGATGGAATGTAAGGAGACCATAGTAGGTGTCTAATGATTGTACCTTTCTGTCTGAAAATCTTGTATGCTGAGCTGGTAGAGAAGTTCCCATCCAAAGAAGGAGTCCAGACCAGCCTATCTGCATGTGAGTTTGTAGTTTTTACATTCTGCAAAAGAAGATTTGTATTGGTAGCCAAGTGAGGCTCCAAGATTGGAAGGTAGGAATCTTTGTTAGTAATGAAAGACCTGAGAGATATATCAGGAAAAGGGATTTCCATCTCCTGGGGCCAATCATAGAATAGGGCACCCTCACCAGTCCAATTAGCACTCCAGAATGAACATTCACCAGTTCCATGAATAACTCTAGTAAGACTATTTGCAGTTTCAGTGACCTTGCATATTCTATTCCATATGTGAGATTTTTTTATACGATGCTGGGAGTGACCACAAATGATTGGACCATTGGGAATTATTTATTTGCAATTTCCACCAAAGTTTACAAGAAAATGCATCTACTATTGCCTGAAGGTCTCTAAATCCTATACCATTCTCCTGAACCGGAAGACTCATTCTTTTCCATGAGCGCCATTTTTTCTTATTCTCATAATTCTCAGTGTTTCCCAAAAATAGTCCAGAAGCCAATTTTTCCATTTTCCTTAAGACTAACTTCGGAGGACTGAGAACAGCAAATAGATGTGTGGGAATAGACAGAAAACAGTGGTTAATGAGAATGATTTTACCTGCAGTGCTTAACCACCTGTTTTTCCAGTTGTTAATGGTTTTTTCCATTCTTTCCAAAATAGGGTAGTAATGTACCTGTGTATTCCTTCCGGAAAAGATGGGAACCCCTAGATACTTAAAAGGAAATGTACCTCTAGCCATACCTAAAGTCCTGCTCACTGTTTGCACTCTATCCAAAGATGTTTTAGGGGCAGCAAAGAAATTAGATTTTGAGATTAACTTTCTGGCCCGAAGTCTGCTCATAAGCTTTCAGAAATATTTTTAGTCTTTTCAGGTTTTTAAGATTACCATTCAGAAAGACTGCAGTATCATCCGCATACATAAGGTGAGTTATCTGTGGGCAATGTCTAGGCAGACTAAAATTAAGCAAATATCCTGTGTTGAACAATTTTTTTAGACCTCGAGAAAAAGCCTCAGATAGAATATTATACAGAAAAGGTGAAAGAGGATCCCCCTGTTTGATGCCTCTATTGGATGCAAAGAATCCTGAAGTAATTCCATTTATTAAAACTGAAAAATGAGTTGAAGCTATGTTTTGCATAATGTGATGCACAAATGTACCATGAAATCCAAATTGAAGGAGAATTGAGTTAAGGAAAGACCATGAGACCCTGTCAAAGGCCTTCTGCATATCTAATTTAACTATCAGATTTGGAGCTTTAGACTTCCTAGTTAAACATCTAGTCATCTCTTGCATCAAAATTATGTTATCAGATATATCCCTCCCTTTTATAAATGCACTCTGTTCAGGGGATATAAGTAGAGTCATTAGGGGTTTAATCCTTTCCATTATCATCTTAGAAAAAACTTTATTCACAAAGTTTGATAAGCTTATGGGCCTGAAATCAGAGAAGGTGGTTGGAATTGGTCTTTTGGGAATCAAAGTCAGCCAAGTACTAGATATGGCCTTAGGAATATTACCACTTTTTAGGAAATCATTTGCAGCATCAAGGAGATCTCCTTTAATAGTATCCCAGAAAGTGGTATAAAAAGCACCAGAATATCCGCCAGGTCCGGGGGAGCTAGATTTATTTAGGTCAAATACTGCAAACTTAAGCTCCTGAAGTTGAAAAGGGGACAGGAGAGTGTTGTTATCTTGATCCGTAATTACTTTAGGTATTTCAGTTAGGAAGTGTTTTAGGTATGTTCCCATTTTTTGTGAGGCTTCCTCATTAAAAAGTTCTTTGTAAAATCTCACAGCTTCCTCTTTGATCAATGTTGGTTCTGAAATCCAGTTACCTTTTCCATCCTTAATTTTACTTATTCTTGTTTTTGTTCTCCTTTCCCTAATTGAGTGATGGAAGTAACTCGTGTTAGCATCTCCATACTTAAACCAATTTAACCTAGCTTTTTGCTTAAGATAGATAATTTTTTCTTTTTGAGCTCTCATCAGCAGATGTTTGGATTTATTTAGCTCTGCTAGGGTTAATTCATCTTGTGTTTGCTGGAAAGAGATTTCCAGATCATTAACAACATTCTCATAGTGTGCCAAATTCTGAGTCACATTACCAAAATGTAATTTATTCCATTGTTTGATTTCCATCTTTAGCCTCTTAAGTTTAAAAACTAACCTGTACATCCCATTGAAAGGAGAGGCTAATTCCCAGTTTTAAACTACCAGGTCTTGAAATTCCTGTCTATTTGACCACATATCTTGGTATCTAAATGGTCTAGAGGCTTGTTCTTCAGATGATTGTACAGAGAGAAATAAAGGGGAATGGTCCGAGGTCATCCTATTTAAAACATGAATGGAACTATTAGGAAATAGGTCCAACCAATCCAGGGTAGCCATACCCCTATCTAACCTCTGAAACATTAAGTCCTTGCATTTGTCCCTATATCTGTTATTGCTCCAAGTAAAGGAGTTCCCCACAGTAGGGATATCGTGCAAGTCCAGAAGGTTTATAAATTCATTGAACTGCTTCATACTCTTTTTTGGTGTTGACTTCCTTCCTTTAATTCAGATACAGATGCAACAGTGTTAAAATCTCCTATATAAATGGAAGGATGATGCATTGTTAGCTTTAAATCATTCCATAAAGCCTCCCTCATTTGTCTATGTACACTTGCATATATGAAAAAACAATTCCAGCTAAATGAAGAAATAGAATCAGATATATTGACTTGCACAAATGGATCTGTCTCACTTAAGGTTGTAATGCTGAAAGCTTGATTCCATAGGATCCATATTTTTGCACTTTGAGCAAAGAGAGCATTTTGGTATCCAAGTTCATGCTTTAAAACTGTTAAGATATGTTTATCCTGCCAGGGTTCTATTAAGCACAGGATATCAATCTTATGCTTCAGTTTTAAAACCTTTAATCTATCAAGAGATGTTCCAATACCCCTTACATTCCAAACTAGAATATTTCCTATTATGGTGTGTTTTATCATTTAAAAACTTTTGGGGTAGCTTTCTGTGAAGATCTTAGGTTTCTACTCGTCTTAGCCGAAGTCTTACCTTTATCACCTGATTTGCCATTACTATTTTCAATATTCACCAAATTAGAATTCAGGTTAGAGTTGCCTACCTTGTTCTGCATGTTTTCCTTTTCCTCTTTACTCTGCTCAGGTTGTGAAAGATCCCTTGTATTAACACCTGAGGAGGTGTTTTGCTCTGTGAAACCTGTATGCACTTGCTCAAGGAGAGGAGGAGCAGTTATATTGGTAAGATTTTCTTCAGACTCCACTGATTCATGAAATATCTCAACTACCTCCCCTTCCAGATCATCCTGTAAATCATCTAATGATTGAAAAGCATTAGAAATTGTTACTGTGTTATTCTTTGTAGCATTTTCCGGGATAAGAGGGAGTTCTGAGAGCTGGTTCTTTTTTCTCCAAAAAGATGTGGTTATTGGCTTAGATATATCATCAAGTGAGTAGAAAGGGCCATTTCTTTTCTTGTGGCTAACCTTAAAAAGATTGATGTTACTTTCATGTTGAAATCCTACATTTATTTTTTGAGTTTGGAACTCCTTCTCTTTTTGTGTGACAGTTAAGGTTGAGGAGCCCTCGATGTTAATTGTTTCTTTTGGAGGGGGTTCTAATCCTTTTGTCTCCTTATGTTCATTTCCTCCAGTTCCCTCAGTTTTTTTCAAAATCTTTTTTCTCAGCTCAGGATGCAATTGGTTACAACTTGTGTTACTGTGACCTATTATTTTACAATGTGAGCAGTATAATGGCAAATCCTCGTACTCAATCGGGTATTCCGCCACGTTGTTGCCTATTCCTACCACAATAGTATAAGGGAGCTGTGATAAAAGATAAATCTCAATGCAAACTTTGATAGCAGAGGGTCCAGTTAAGGCTTTGGTGGCAGCATCCATCTTAAGGAATCTACCTATCTGACTGCTTATACCCATAATTGCAGAGTTGTTGTAAAAATGTAAAGGCAGTTTATGAACTGTTACCCAAACTGGAACTATGGAGGATTCCACAGATGGTGAGAAGTCCGGAGACCACTTCTGAACTTTCATTGTGAAACCTTGAATAGTCCATTGACCCTTCATCCAGCATCTTTGATAGTCCTCGCTTTCCTGAAAACGAATAAGAACATGTCGGTAATGAATCGACCCTAATTGAAATTTTGATTTAAAACCAATGGATTTGAAAGCTTGTTGCAGAGTGTCCATTGAGGGTTTCCCTCGGATGAACTTTCCGATGAGGGCATTCTGATAGTGCAAGGCTAGTAATTCGCCTTCTTATGGGGGAAGGATGTAGGATATTTTTCCCTTAAATTCCGTAATGGGATGCAGATTTGGGGTGTCGGGGAGTGATGTGAGAAGCGGTGATTGTTTTGTGTTAAGAGCTTGAACGAAAATTTTTTGGATGGGCTGAATAGGGGGCTTAGGATCAGGTGGTGGAATTGGCATCGGCGACGCCATGGTCAGCCACCAGAGATGGTGAGTATGAACCAGAGATGGTGAGTATGAACCAGAGATGGTGAGTATGAACCAGAGAACACAGTGGAAATGACCGTTGGCAGTGAGATTGTTTTAGACGACTAACTTTTAGACGTGGTCATTTTACAATCGATGTAACTAATAGGGTGATTTGATGTTTGTTTTTATTTTTTGCAGCGAGATTCGTATACTTTGAAAAACTTTGAAATGTATCGTAATGCATATATAATTATAGTTTAACCTTTTTTTCTTTTTTTTTCCAAATCAGACTATTTTATACATATAAAAGGGAATTTCTTGAGTCTAAGTTACATTTTTTATAGTCCAAGTTACATTAAATATGCGTAGATTGTACAAGGATTTTTTTTTAATGGAAAGACACCCGAGGGTGGGGGTTGATATATTGGTACCCCAAGCCAAAAGAACCATAGTATAGTGGCTAAACTTTACAGAAGGCAACCGAATTGCCCGCAAAATATTAGACAGCCTAAGCTAAGAACTGTACATGATGAGAAATATCAGTCAAGTTTAGTTAGTTGCGATTCCAAAGCTACGAATCTCCACACCCCGGTTAATTCGCACTTTGGCCAGGCAACTAACTAGGAAGTAGTCAGGTATAAAATGATATAGCAGAAATGGGAGAACCCATGCTGATGGAGTCTGAGCAACAATCTCCGAGAGAGCACCAAGCAACAGCGCAGAAAGGTAAGTAATGGAAGGGAGATTTCCAAAGTGAGGTCAGTCAGAAAAGTACCTGCATGAATAAAAACCATCAGCAGTATCAATCCTATCCCAAGCAATTGGAGAGAATTCTAATCTGGGGAGTTTGTTTCTTATCAAGTGCAATAAGACCCATAATATGCACAGGTACATTACTGAGATTCAAAGTCTGATTATGTGCAGAATGATATTTAGCTATTGCATCTGCCACCAAATTACCCTCCCTAGGCACATACATAAGCACAACGCCACAAAGAAGATGATTGACTTTGTAGGCAACATTAAATAAAGGCCAATGAGCAGTATATGGATCACATATCATCTTGACTGCCAATAAAGAATCCGATTCAATGATAACAGATTCATCCAAGTTGGTATAACTTTGACAAGCAATTTTCACCGCAAGAATTTCAGCCAGAAGGGATGATTCAGCAGAGATGGATGCAGAGTTAATCAGTATGGGTGAACCACTACAATTCCTTATTACTACCCCTACTGCAGCCTTATCTAGGAACCAAGATGCGTCAGTATTGATCTTAATGCAATGTTCTGGAGGTCTCTCCCAGCATACAGTTCGAATAATCAGTTTAGGAGGGGGCCTCAACTGAGGCAAAAGATTTTTTATTGGATGAGGCATGCCATTTGAGGATTTCAGATATGTAGGATTAGAGAATAGTGCTAGCCTGATAAGATCAATAGCTTCCTTACAGATGTAATCGGCAGAAAAGGGGATCTGTTCAAAAAGATATCGAGTCCTAGCTTTCCAAAGGTACCAGCAAGTAATGGGAGGGAGTATGTTACATAACAGCTGGTGGCCTTTAGGTAGATCCTTACAATTCCAAAAAATGAAGAAGGTTTGAGCTATGGAATGGGGTTCAGGTATTTGGAATTGAACTAAAGAAGACATATAACACCATACAGATTTGGCCAGAGGGCATGCAATGAAAAAATGTTCATGTGAATCCATATGGCAACAAACAGGACATTTCGATGCAAGACTAAAACCACAGGAAATTAGCACATCATCAAATGGGAGAAGGGAATGTAACATCTTCCAAGAAAAAATAGATATCTTTTTTTGTAAAGCCCTATGCCATAAAAATTTGAAGGCCATAGAATTACCCGAAAGACCTGTAATTGCGCTATATGCAGATTTAGATGAAAACTTTCCAACAAGATCAGGCTTCTAGATGATCATATCCTCTCTTGTCTCTACAAGATCAGCTTCCTGTAAGAATGAGAGAGTATCATTTCCTAAATAAGGAGAAATCAGTGCAATAATCTCAGTTTTATTCCTAATAAAATCTGCTACAGTACAAAACAGAATTGGTGCAGAGATATGATCAGGAACATGGTTTATGAGTGGACCTGTCATGCACCAATTTGATGTTCAAAAATTGCATAGCCCTTTACCATGAATTATGAAGGAGTTTTGTTCAGCAAAAAGGTTCACCGAACAAATCCTTTTCCAGGTTACAGATTTTTTATGGGTATCAGAAAAAGACCATAACAGTTGAGCCCATAATGTGTTCACTAGTTGACTTTTCCACCACAGTTTAAGGGAGCATACGTCCAAAATAGCTCGAATTGATCTAAAGCCTAAACCACACTGAGAGATTGGAGTTGCAAGGTGAGCCCATTTTTTCCAAACTTTATTTCCTTTCCCATCTGACTCACCCCAGAAGAACCTAGATAATCTTTTATCTAGGCTCTTGATTACTATTTTTGGAGGTTTAGTAACATTCCAAATATGTTGAGGCATTTAATACAAACAGGACTGGATTAGGACTAGTTTGCCCCCTGAGCTAAGCCACTGATTTTTCCAATTTTGCAGTTTTTTATCAAATTTCTCCATAAGTGGCTGATAGTACCTATTAAATGTTCTACCTTTAAAAATAGGGCATCCTAGATACTGAAAAGGTAGGGATCCTTGCTTCATTTTAAGAATCATCCTGATCTGATTTAGTTTGCCAATTGAAGCCCTTTTACTAGTATAGAAATCAGACTTGTGAAAATTAAATTTTTGGCCAAAGGTATATTCAAAGACATCCAGGAAGGCTTTAATCCTAACAATATTGGATTTAGA
This sequence comes from Rubia yunnanensis, assembly GCA_037428765.1. Classification (NCBI taxonomy): domain Eukaryota; kingdom Viridiplantae; phylum Streptophyta; class Magnoliopsida; order Gentianales; family Rubiaceae; genus Rubia; species Rubia yunnanensis. Next base: position 22,321,323 of record CM075071.1, on the reverse strand, counting down.
TGCTTGCATAAATATAATGGTGTCATCAGCATACATAAGATGAGTTGCTGCTGGAATTGGGGAGGGTAGCTAATAGTATGAAAGCTTGTTGTTATGGAAAATGAAAGATAAACTTCTAGAGAAAGCTTCAGAGAAAATATTAAAAAGAGAGGGGGATAGGGGATCACCTTGCTTAATTCCTCTTGTGGCCTTGAAAAAACCCATAGGATTGCCTTTGATAAGTATAGAGAAATAGGCTTGTGAAAGATTAGACATAACAGCATGTAAAAATTTACCTTGGAAACCAAATTTCAGCATAATATTCATCAGAAAATGCCAATTAACTCTATCGAAAGCTTTCTGTAAATCTAATTTCAAAATACAGTTAGAGATCCTAGCTCTCTTATCTAGAAATCGAATCATCTCCTGGAGGTAAATTATATTGTCTGAGATGTCCCTATTTTTCATGAAGGCCGACTGATTAGAGGAGATCAGTTTATCCATATATGGTCTAAGCCTTTCCATTAGAACCTTAGAGCATATTTTATTAAGGACATTAGACAGGCTAATAGGTTTAAAATCATTGAATGAACAAGGTGTGGTCTTTTTTGGTATTAAAGTAATCCAAGTACTGGAAATTCCCTTGGGAAGGGGAGTACCATCAATAAAATCATTAACAGCCTGAACTAGATCAGCTTTTATAATAGGCCAGCATTTCAGGTAAAATTTACGTATGAAACCGTCGAGGCCAGGACTACTGTTTTTATTCAAACTTTTAACTACTGCCTCTACCTCAGTTTCAGTTGCAGGTTTAGATAATTCACAATTATCAGTTGCAGTAATGACATTAGGTATTTGGTTCAGAAAATGTGAGTAGTATGTGTCATTTGGCAATAGATTAGGATCCTTTAACAAATCTGTGTAGAAAGAAATGGCTTCATTGTTAATGTCTGCTTGGGTACTAAGCCATTGACCATCTTTATTTTTAATCTTACTTATCTGCAATCTACAGTTTTTCTCTTGAACCACTTTGTGGAAGAATTGAGTGTTATTGTCACCTAACTTATGCCATTTCAACTTGGCTTTTTGTTTCCAGAACTTTTCTTTTTCCTTTTGAGCTCGCAACAATAAAGCTTTTTTCTAATTTAATTCCATAAGTTCAGCATCCGAGGGATTTAGATCAAAGTTAGATTCCTGGATTCTAAGGGATTCCTCAGCATTTAAAACATTAGTATCAATGTTCCCAAAGCAATCTCTATTCCATATTTTTATCTCCTTTTTAAGCCTAATTAGTTTAAGGTAGAAACCTAATAAACCAGATACTATCATTTCTTTATCCCAATTTGTTTGAACTAGTGTGATGAAGTCCTGCCTATTAAACCATACATTAAGAAACCTGAATGGTTTAGGGTTAATAGTGGTCAACTTTGAAATCTGTAAGAGCAGAGGGGAATGATCAGAAGTTTGTCTGTTCAAGATTTGAATGGAAGAGGAGGGAAACCTATAGTTCCAGGATATAGTACATAAACCTCTATCAAGCCTTTTAGATGTGGGGTTCCTAAGTCTAGAGTTGCACCATGTAAAAAGATTCCCAACCGTGTTGATTTCCTGAACACCCGAGGTATTTATCCACGCATTAAAGTCTCTAATGCTACCTAAGGAAGGTGTACTAGGGCCCCTATATTCAGTGAGAGAGGTGATAGTATTAAAATCTCCAATAAAAATGGTATCACCATTAGAGATTGGAGCCAAGTCTTTCCAAAGATTCTTCCTGCCTTCTCTATTCCTAAGTGCGTAAATAAAAACAGCATCCATTTGAGCATTAATGGTCAGATGATTTATGTGCACATGTAAAATTTCTCATGGGAAGATAGAAGGGAAACTGTGATTGAATTAGTCCACATAATCCATATTTTACTATTAAACAGTGTCAGGCCATTTGGATAGTTAAGTTTATCCATATATGAATGAATCTTAGAATTGTCATGCATAGGTTCAATTAGGCACAACATTTGAATATTTTTTAGTCTAACCAAATTAATTAATCTTAACATTGATGATTCCATTCCCCTAATGTTTCATACTAAGAAATTTATTGAAGGGAGACCAGTCATTACTCACTAGATTTACTACTTTTAGTAGATGATCTGAGCATCATTTTGTTAATCTGGGATAAATAGTTAGTTCTTTTACCTTTAGACTTACCTTGCAATGTTTCCTGACCCAGATTGGGAGGAGATATCATGCTGGCTTGGTGAAATGAATTGAGCACTGGAGCTGCCACATCATCCTAATTTGAGATTAAATCCTCCTGCTCATCCTGCAAAACTGCAAATCTATTTCCTACTCTTCCTTGAGAGGAGTTAGTAATATTCTTTTGTTTTTCCAGATATAATGTATGTTTTCCCACATGGATATCATCTATGGCATATGTCCTTGGGGTGAAGTTAGTGAGGGTAGAGTCATTGAGCAGCTTGGATAAAGAGTTATCCGTGCTCGCATAGTTTTTGGGATTGAAACATTTTTCAGGTGTGGTATCCAGCTGTGTACCTACAGTACTAGGAATTTCAATGTTGGGGCTGGATTGGGGATTATGAGAGGAGGATGGCAAAGCCACATGACTTGCAATCTTGTCTATATCTCTACTAATAGGATCAGGTTGTTCATCAAGTATTATCAAGGGAGGAGATTCAAACTTTTTCCCAGTTGGCTGCCATATGGACTGGTTAAGTATCTTGTTTTCTTCCTGCGGTTTGACATTTTGGTTAGGAGGAAAGGCTCTTCATTGAGCCATAGAATGACCTAATTTGGAGCAGTGATCACAGTACAGTGGGATGTCTTCATACTCAATTAGATATTTCTTATTATTTGTTACAGATCCCAAACGAATATGGTTACACAGTGGTTTTTGCAAATCAATTTCAACACATAGCTTAATTGCTGAGGGTCTTGTGAGCATATCTGTGGCTATGTCATTTTTTTATGAAACTCCCTATACTATTACCAATAGATTCTATTGAGGCCGAATTGTAATAGTATAAAGGAACTTCTCTGATAATACACCACACAGGAACTATGGGGGATTCTTTGTGAATTGAGAATTCAAGGGTCCATTTTAACAGTTTGAGTAGGATTCCACTAAAATTCCACACTCCCTTCATCCAGCAACGTTGATAATCATTAAGCAGTTCGAATCTAATAAGCACATGCTTATAATCTAAGGATCCAAGTTGATACTTACCTGAGAAACCAACCGTTCTGAAGAAATGCTCCAGTTGCTCCATTGAGCATCTCCCTTTTGTGAATTTGCCTACTAGGGCATTAGCATAATGAGATGACAATTTTGCAATTTGATCATCAGAGTACAAGCAGGCCACATCGCCAAGGTGTTGGGATTTGGGGATTAACTCAGGGTTGCTGGGTAGGATTTTAGCTAAAGGGGGGGATTTGCTCTGTAAGGCTGTGGCGAATGATAGCGGAGGAGGAGGAGTTAGATTTGGGTTACTATTTTCTGGGATGGGTAGAACTTGGGCGGCTGCCATAGCTAAGAACGTCGGATAGGCCTTTACCGGCGTAAAGCCGTTGCCGGCGGATAATCGTTGCCAGAAGATTCGGCAACGAGTATCAAGATCATATGGAAGAAAAGGAATTGGAGATGAGAAGGAGGAGGAGAAATGGAAATCGCACTGTTGTTCGCACCTAGTAACAGTATTTTCCACCTGAATTATAGTTTAACCTTAAAAGTTATTAAAATAATATTTTTCACGATTAGTTTAAAATCGGTACAACAGAAAACTTTTTAAGTATTAATATATTAATTAACTTCAGTTAAGAATTTACGAAAATGAATTGAATTGGCATGATTAGTTAAACTTACTTGAGGGTGATATCCACCGCCACCACAAAAAGATCCACACTTTTCGATATCGTACTTCTCATGCTTTGTGCTTGTATTCTTAAATGCTACAAAGTTGGTTCTGATCCATCTTGCAGCAATATCCTTGACTAAGGCTTTGGATTTATCTATTCCTTTTTTTATTGACTGGGGATCTCAAAATTATGTACTAATATTTTTATTTTATTTTTGCACCCTGAGGTGGGGGATATTTATTAGGTTCCCCAAACCTATTTAGAACCAAAAGATGTACAATGATGTTTTGGAAATATTACATCGATAAGGCAACCTCGTTGCCCTCAAAAGAAAGATCTAATACTAATGGACTACTGGTTCAGAAGGAGAGGAAGTAGTACTTGGTGGCTCGAGGTCTCGAGGAGTCGAGGCTCGATGCTTCGAGGTTTGAGTGCTTGAGTGCTCGTTGGTTCGAGTGCCTGATGGCTTGAGGGCGGCAGGGCTCGAGAGTTTGAGTGTTCGAGGGATCCAGGGCTCGAGGCCTCCTATGCTCGAGGGCTCGAGAGCTTGATTGTTTGAGGTATCCAGTGATCGAGGGCTCCACAGCTCGATGGTATGAGGGCTCGAGGGCTTGGGTGCTCCAGGGCTCGAGTGAGAACTCCAGTGCTCGAGGGCTCTAGTGTTCGAGGGCTCCAGTGCTCATGGGCTCCAATGCTCGAGGGCTCGAGGTATCCATTGTTCGAGGCTCAACGGTTCGAGGGTTCGAGTGCTTGATGGTTTGAGTGCCTGATGGCTCGAGGGCGGCAGAGCTCGAGAGCTTGGGTGCTCGAGTGGGTCCAGTGTTCGAGGCCTCCTACGCTTGAGGCCTCGAGAGCTTGAGTGCTCAAGGGATCCAGGGCTCGAGGCCTCCTAGGCTCAAGGGCTCGAGAGGTTGAGTGAAAAAAGCTCCATCTTGTGTCTCTTCATCTTTGCTGCTGCCACTTGATTCGAGTGCTCACAGTTGGTGATGACGAGGTTCAAGTCCTTGATGGTTTGTAAATTTGAGGGGTTGATGGTTAAGTGCATTACTGGCTCGAGGTCTCGAGTGGTCGAGGCACGATAGTTCGAGGGATCGAGTACTTGAGTGCTCGATGGTTTGAGTGCCTGATGGCTCGAGGGCGGCAGGGCTCGAGAGCTTGAGTGGTCGAGGGATCAAGGGCTCAAGGCCTCCTAGTCTTGAGGGCTTGAGAGCTTGAGTGTTCGAGGTATCCAGTGCTCGAGGACTCCATAGCTCGATGGTTCGAAGGCTCGAGTGCTTGAGTGATCGAGGGCTCGAGTGATCGAGTGCTCGAGTGCTCGAGGGCTCCGAGGGTGGAAGGGCTCGAGAGCTTGAGTGCTCGAGGCCTCCTAGGCTCAAGGGCTTGAGAGCTTGAGTGTTCGAGGGATCCAGGGCTCGAGGCCTCCTAGGCTCGAGGGCTCGAAGCTTGAGTGTTTGAGGTATCCACTGCTCGAGGGCTCCAAGGCTCGAGGGCTCCAAGGCTTGAGTGCTCGAGGACTCCAGGGCTCTAGGCTCGAGTGCTTGGTAGCTATTGGGAAAGAGCAGAACCACAGCCCTTGAAACCGGTTAGATGCCAAAATAGCAGCTTGGAAGCCTTTCAATGAACAAGGTCAACTTGAAACAATTCCAAAGATCAGTAGCCAAAACTAGACTTATGCTTCCATAGGTAGAAACTGGGAATCCGCCATGTGAAAGCGCAAATGGGACTGTCATAACCGCCGTCTTATTTCTTGTCAACAATTCAGTTCAATGTCCATGCTATGTCCCTGCAAAAGAAATAAAAAAACTCCAGTAGTATCTATCCTCTAGTAGCATGCTTCTATGTTCGGATGTAAGGGAAATTATTATTGTCCAGGTGAATAAGGCCTTTGATGATTGGTGGGATGTTAGAGATGCTAATGCTTGGTTGTGAAGGGTGAGTAGGTTTATGCTTTGAGATTGCATCAGCAGCTGCATTACATTCCCTAAGGACATGCCTGAGTGTAGCCTGCTTAAGTTCAGAGTGGATTTCGAAAGCTAAGACATATAGAGACCATTTGGCATTTCTGGGATTGTTTATCATGTTCACCGCAAGCATGGCATCTGATTCCACTATGTAGGAACAGCCGGGGTCCAAACTAGTGAAGCTCCTAGCTGCAGCTTGGATAGCTTTCAGTTCAGCCTCTAATGGTGTACTAGCAGTGATAGTTAAAGATTTAATTAGGCAAGGTTTACCAGTCCAATATCTAGCTATAAGGCCAATTGTCGATGTGTTGGAGGACCAGGATGCATCTACATTCACAGTTATGGTGTTCTGTGGTGGCTTCTTCCAGAAGACAGTGGATATAGAAGGCTTAGGGGGGGTCTCAGGGGTGGGATTAGAGAGGAAATAGGATAGCTTCTATTTAGATACATATTGGAGTGACCAGGCTTGGCTGAGAAAAAGAGGAAAATAATATCTCTCACTTCCTTACTGATTAGAGCTTGTGAAAACTTTTTGTTGTCATAATAAAAGGCATTCCTAGCTTTCCATAATGACCAACATATTAGAGATGGCAACATCCTACATATATCCCTATGAACCTTGGACAGTTCAGTATTATTCCAAAGTGCAAAAAACCTTAGTGGCAGGCTGTCTAAGGCATGTAGATTAATCCCCGGAATATCTTAAATATTGTCCCAAATATTCTGAGTCAAATGGCATGAGGTGAAAAAATGCTCTATTGAGTCTGGTTGATTGCATGCAGGACATTTCGAAGCTAAACTAAAACCACATTGGACTAAGACATCATCAAAAGGTGGGAGACAATTCAGTAATTTTCATGTGAAAATAGATATTTTTTTTGGCAGTCTGGGGTTCCAGATGTGTCTAGTGGCTGGGAAGTTACCTGGTTGCTGAGTAAGGGCCCTATAGGTTGATCTGAAGGAGAAAATGCCTGTGTCTTCCAGTTTCCATATAAGTCTATCCTCCCTTTTAGTGTTAACCTGTGCAACCTGCAAAAACTCAAAGTATCATGTTCCAGATAGGGGGAGATATGTTGCATTATCTGACTTTTTTTCTCTGATGAAGTCAGCAATAGTGTAGTAGTAAAAAGGTGAGAGGACTAAAGGTGGAACACATTTAGAAAGGGGGCTATTTGGACACCAATTTGCATTCCAATTATTACTCATTCCTTTGCCATGTATAATGAGAGAATTTTCTTCTGCAAAGGAGTTAATACCACATATCATTTTCCAAGTATGGGACTTCTTATGGGACTATAGTAAAGCCCATAACAGTTTGGACCACATAGTTGTTCCCAATTGGCTTTTCCACCACAGTTTGGCAGAGCATGCATCTATTATTGCTCTTACAGATCTAAATCCTAAACCATTCTGGTATCTATGTGTACTCAGATCAGCCCATTTTCTCCATATTTTGTTTGATTTACCCTCTGTTTCTCCCCAGAATAATCTTGTCATTTTCTTTTCTAATGCCTTTTTATCTATTTGGGAAGCTTTAGGACAGACCAGAGATGCTGTGGGAGGGAGTATAGACAAGATTGAATAAGCACCATTTTGCCTCCCAGGCTTAACCATCTGTTTTTCCAGTTCAGGAGCTTTCTATCTACAGCTTCCAACAAAGGTTCAAAATAGAGTTTTAAGGTTCTACCTTTGAATATTGGACATCCCAGGTACTTAAATGGAAAGACTCCTTTCTTCATCCCTAGAATCGATTTTATCTAATTTAGTTTAACAGTTGTTGCTCTTGAACTAGAATAGAAGTCAGATTTATCAAAGTTTATCTTTTGTCCAGAGGTTAGTTCAAAAGTTTCTAAGAAAGCTTTGATTCTGATTAGATTAGATTTAGAGGCTTGCAAGAAGATAATAGTGTCATCAGCATAGCTCAAGTGGGATGCAGGCGTAATGCCTGAGGGAAACTGATAGTAACTGAGTCTTTTATTCATGAAAATAAAAGATAAGCTTCTGGAGAAAGCTTCAGAGAAAATATTGAAAAGAAAAGGGGATAGAGGATCACCTTGTTTGATGCCCCTTGTAGCTCTGAAAAATCCAACAGGGTTCCTATTAATGAGAACTAAAAAATAAGCCTGAGAGAGGTTGTTCATTACAGCATTTAAAAAACTCCCTGTGAAACCAAACTTACTAAGAACCTTTTCCAAGAAAAGCCAATTTACTCTATCAAATGCCTTTCTAAAGTCTAGCTTTAAAATATAGTTTGGACTATTTTTCCTGTCTAAAAACTTAATCATTTCCTGTAGGTATAGTACATTATCTGAAATGTCTCTATTTTTCATAAAAGTTGTTTGATTTGGGGAGATTAAGTTTTCCATATAGGGTTTCAATCTTTCCATTAGCACTTTAGAGCAGATTTTATTTGCTACATTTGAGAGACTAATAGGCCTATAATCATCAAAAGAGGAGGGTGTCTGCTTTTTTGGGATTAATGCTATCCATGTACTACTTATTCCTCTTGGTATTTCTGACCCTAACAAGAAGTCATTTACTGCATCTATTAGGTCATGTTTAATTATATCCCAACATTTAGCATAGAATTTTGTAGTGAATCCATCAGGACCTGGACTACTATTTTTGTTTAGACTCACTACCACTATTTTTAATTCCTCTTCTGAAACTGGTTTAGACAAGGACTGGTTGTCCTGGGGAGATACTACTGTTGGGATTTGGCTAAGAAAGTGGGAGTAATATGTGGAAGGGTTGGGCTGGTTTGGCTCAGAGAGCAGATCAGAGTAAAAAGATATAGCCTCTTCCTGTATGTCAGCATGATTATCTAACCAAAGTCCTTGTCTATTTTAAATTTTTGACATGTGTAGCTTGCAGTTTTTTCCTGAACTGATTTATGGAAAAATTGAGTGTTATTATCTCCAAGTTTGGTCCAGTTAATTCTTGACTTCTGCTTCCAGTATTTTTATTTTTCTTTTAAAGCTCTTAGTAGCAGTGCCTTTTTCTCATTTAGCTTAATTAGATCTGTTTCTGAATGGGTGGAATCATAGCTTATCTCTTGCAGTCTTAGATTTTCTTCAGCAATTAGTACATTGGAATCAATGTTTCCAAAGTATTCCTTGTTCCAGATTTTAATTACCTTCTTAAGTCTAATTAGTTTAAGATAGAGTCTGAGCATTCCTTGATGAGGGATCGGTTGGCCCAATTATTTTTAACCAATTCTGTAAATTCTGGTCTGTTGAACCATGTATTTAGGAATCTAAAGGGTTTAGGGTGGGAGGGAACTGTGGATGAGTTTTGTAGAAGAAGGGGGGAGTGGTCTGAGGATTGTCTATTTAGTATTTGAATGGAAGAGGCTGGGAATTTGGCATTCCATTGCATAGTACTCAGACCTCTATCTAATTTTTTGAAAGTGGGATTTCTCAGCCTAGCTGAAAGTCCATACATCACTAAACCCTCAGCAATCATGTGTTGGAGTGGCGCCCATCCATTTGGGAAATCCATGTCAATCATGAACTAGGGTTGATCATTCCCTTAATGTAAGAATTTCATCTTTTGATATAAGATTAATTACCATGAAAAAAAAAGTGATTTGATTTCATATAAAGTAATAGCTTACACAACATTTTAGTACGTGACATTTATAAAACAAAATGTGATAATATTTCAAACAATATCAGAATTAACATAACAAGTGACACTGTATGAAATGGGCATGATTGAAGATTGGTTGTTTTGTGACACTTAATCTAATGTTACGCAAATTTTCATCAAATGTCAATTTTTACAATTTTTTTAAAATGAAAACACCCGAGCGTGGGGGATTATATATAAAGGTTCCCCAGACCTTAATTGTAGCAATTGAAATGTACAAGGGCTTGGATTATTCATGAGGAGAATTGAGGCAACATAGTTGCCTCCAAAAGAAATACTTATCTACTAATAGATTGTGTAAAAACTATCCATAGTAAAAGAGGATAGTTATTGAAGTTGCGATTCCAAAAGAAAAAATCTCCACCCCTTGTGTTAATTCTTTCCTTTGGCCAGGAAACTTCAATCTAGAAACTACAGAGATTAATCTTAAAAACTCCGAACCTAAAGTTGGATTTCTGAGTAATCAAAATCTGGTAACTGAGACTTCTTTCACATAAGCCACGGGAAGATAAATTGAGTTGAAAGTCCATAAGTTATAGCTGAGCTGTGCTTCAGATGTTGGCATCCCTCCATAGTACCTTCAAAATCAAAACAGCAAATTCTTAGCAGTATCAATTCTATCAAGAGCCATTCTTATACAGTCTGATATAGGGAGTATGCTCCTTATCCAAAGAAATGAGGCCTTTGATATGTTTGGGAGCATTAGAAAGGCTTAGACTCAGATGATGGGTTGAATGGTGTTTAGCAATAGCATCTTCCACATAATTACATTCTCTAAAGACATGTTTGAGATCAGCATTCTTTAACAGAGATTGTACTTTAGAGGTTAGATCAAACAAAGGCCAATGAGCAGTGTACGGATCTTTGATCATTTTTATTGCCAACAATGAATCTGATTCAGTTGTGACAGTGTTATCTAGTTCTGGAAAAGTATGGTATGCAAATTGTACAGCTAGAATCTCTGCTTGAAGTGAAGAAGCAGCAGTAATAGCTGTTGATTTAATCAGGAATGGGGTACCAGAACTTTTCCTCAATGAGGCCTACTGTTGCATTATTAGGATTCCAGGATGCATCTACATTGATCTTTATGCAATCTGGCGTTGGCCTTTCCCAAAAAACAATAGATATAATAGGTTTCGGAGGTGGTCTAAGATGAGGGATCAGATGCAAAAAGCTGGATGGAATAGATAAGAAGGAACTATGGAGATAAGGTTTAGCATGGAGAGACAGATAGATTTGATCACAAACTTCCTTGCATATTAGCTCTGAAGAAAAACGTTTTTTGTCAAATAAGAAACGGTTTCTTGCCTTCCAGAGGCACCAACATATCAAAGGTGGGAGAATTTTGCATAACAGATGGTGCCACTTAGGGAGGTCATGACTATTCCAAAACAGAAAGAATCTTTCATTAATTGAGTCTTGATCATTAAGGTGAAAATCCAACAAAGATGCCAACTTATTCCATATGTTATGAGCAAGGGGACAAGATATAAAAAAATGTTGAACAGAGTCTGAGTGACAGCATGCTGGGCATTTTGAAGCAAGACTAAAGCCACATTTGATTAGCACATCATCAAATGGTAGGAAAGAGTGCAACAGTTTCCATGTGAAGATAGAAACCTTTTTTTGCAGTTTAGGATTCCATATAAGTTTGGTGGCAGGGAAATTACCTGAGGAGAGAGTGAGTTCCTTGTATACAGATTTGAACAAGAAAGACCTTGTCACTTCTGGTTTCCAGACCAATCTATCTTCTCTGTCTAGATTAATTCCTGCACCCTGAAGAAAAGAGAGAGTATCATGCTTCAGGAAGGGGGAAATCTGTGATAGAATTGAAACTTTATTACTGATAAAATCATCAACGGAGTAATATAATAGTGGTGAAAAGATGGAGCTGGGGATGTAGTTCATCAATGGTCCATTAGGGCATCAGTTAGAAGACCAGAAATTACAGCTACCTTTACCATGAATGATCAGTGTGTTTTTTTCTGCAAAGGTGTTAACTGAACAGATTCTTTTCCAGGTCATGGACTTTCTATGTGTTTGTGGTAAGGACCATATCAATTTAGACCACATAGTAGTTTCTAACTGACTCTTCCACCAGAGTTTAAAAGAGCAAGAGTCAATTATGGCCTGCATTGATCTAAAGCCTAGACCATTTTGAGACTTTGGTACAGCTAAATCAGTCCATCTCTTCCATACTTTGTTCTTTTTGCCATTAGACTCACCCCAGAAAAATCTAGACATTTTTTTTCAAATGTCTTAACTATATGGTTAGGGGGTTTGGTAACAGTCCATAGATGCTGAGGTAAAGAGTATAAGAAAAATTGGATTAAGGTCAATTTTCCCCCTGAGCTGAGCCATTTGTTTTTCCAGTTCATCAGTTTTTTATCTAGGTTTTCCATCAAAGGTTGGAAGTATCTGTTCAGGGTTCTTCCTTTAAAGATTGGGCAACCTAGGTATTTAAAGGGAAAAGAACCTTTTTTTTCATTTTTAAGATCATCCTAGCCTGATTTGATTTAGCTACTGTAGCCCTTTTACTTATATAGAAATCAGATTTCTCAAAATTGAATTTTTGTCCCGAGGTAGATTCAAAGACCTCTAAGAATGCTTTAATCTTAATTAGGTTGGATTTAGAGGCTTGCATGAAGATAATGGTATCATCAGCATACATTAAGTGAGAAGCTGGTGTGATTGAGGCGGGTAACTGATAGTATGAAAGACTCCTATTCAAAAATATAAAAGAAAGGCTTCTAGAAAAAGCTTTTGAGAAATATTGAAAAGAAAAGGAGAAAGTGGGTCACCTTGTTTGATTCCTCTTGTGACTTTAAAAAAGCCCACTGGATTGCCATTGATAAGAACTGAGAAATGAGCTTGTGATAAATCATTCAATACAGCACTTAAAAAATTCCCACTAAAACCAAATCTAGCTAATATGTTCCTAAGAAAATCCCAATTTACCCTATCAAAAGCTTTCCTAAGGTCCAATTTGAGGATGCAGTTAGGCACTCTACTCTTCTTATCTAAGAATATTAACATTTCCTGTAGATAGAGAATGTTATCAGAAATGTTTCTATTCTTCATGAATGCAGTTTGATTGGGAGAGATTAGGTTCTCCATGTTAGGTTTCAATCTTTCCATTAAAACCTTAGAGCAGATTTTGTTGATAACATTAGAGATGCTAATTGGTCTGAAGTCATCAAACAGGATGGTGTTGTGAAATCAACTCAACTTATGTGTAATCAAACTATTTTAGAAAAATAAATATTGTTAAATTGTGAAAAATTGTCATATACTCCCTCCATCCCAATATAAATTGCAAATTACTGTTGACTCAAAAAATATTTTATGATATTTAATTATGCACTTCTAAAATTATTTTTTTAGATAATATTTTAAATGTAAAAATTATGACAAATGTAACATTATATCACGTATTGGACAGATTGAAAACAAAATAGGGGGTTGGAAGAATAGGTGGCTTTCTATGGGGGGGTAGGATCATCTTAATCCAGTCATGTATATACTCCATTCCACAACATATTTGGTCAGTTTTAAAACCTACAAATGAGGTTATCCTCACCATTGAGAAAAAACTTAATAGGTTTTTCTGGGGTACAACTGATCAAGGATCAAAAAGAATATGGAGAAAGTGGGATTTTCTGTGTTATCCCATTGATCAAAATGGACTTGGTTTTAGATCGATTCATACAATCCTACAGACATGTTCTGCTAGGTTGTGGTGGAAATTCCAAAAGGGAGAAGTACTTTGGTCCTCCCTTCTGGCATCTCTACCTTCATCCTACAGGACCTCTCAAAATTGGAGGAGAATTTGTGAAATTAATAGTTGGGCAGAAGCTAACTCTAGGGTTATAGTAGGAAACGGAGCTTGTAATTTCTGGACTTCAAATTGGTTAGGTATAGGACCGGTTGAGGATTGGTGTAACTCTATTACTGTCAATATTCCACAATTAAGCACTGTTTCTGACTTCATCACACATAAAGCTTCTTGGTTTCAAGAAATTGCTCCTTTTCTCCCTTCTCATGCTGCCACTTCATTGCAGGAAGCAACCCTATCTCCGCATAGAAAGGATAGACTCATATGGAAACCAGGTACAACCGGGGATTTCTCCTTTAAAGCTACTTATACATTGCTAAGACATCAAAGAGGTAATATCCAATCTGCTCAGTACCTGTGGAATACTAGAATTGAGAAAAAAGTTTCTATCTTTATGTGGAAGTTGATGAATTCCTTGCTCCCTTTTGATAATGTGCTACGTAAACTGAGATTCTCTTTGGTTTCAAGATGCTGTATGTGTAATAATCATGAGGACTCTTTAGGCCATTTTTTCAACTCCTGCACATTTTCAATACAAATTTGGGAAACTGTTCATTCATTCATGGGGATTACTGCTGCTGCATACTCCACTATTTGGGAGAGACTCTCTTGCTATTTAACTATCTCGGGTACAAGTGCCCTTCATAATGATATCATAAAATCTGCAGCTATTATAACTTGTTGGCAATTGTGGAAAATGAGAAATAGAATCATTTTTTATTCAGCTTTGCCTAGGATAGGTGTGGTCATAGCAAACATTAAAGAACAAATTTTCTACATGTTCACTGCTAAACCTGCTTTCATTAGATCAAAATTTGACACAGACATTGCAAAGCACTCTTTTTTGCCACTGATCAAGTCCCCTCCTAAATCGAAAATCTTTAAAATTGCTTGGTCTCGGCCAAACTGGGGATATAAATTAAATGTTGATGCTGCTTGGAATTCCCATCTGAATTTGACTGGAGTTAGCATGATCCTAAGAGATAGTAGGGGTAATTTTATTATAGCACATACTCAAATTTCAAATGCTAAATCTCCTCAAGAGGCTGAAATGAAGGCAATACAGTTTGCCATATCAAAAATTGATGGTTTCATGGTAAATGTTTGCATAGAATCAGATTGTAAGAATGCTGTGATATCAATATCAGATCCGTTGCTTGCCCCTTGGCAATTGTTCCAACTTGCGGATGACATTAAACAATCTTTGAGTCCTTTCAAACTTACTCATGTTTTGAGGCAAGAGAATCTTGTAGCTGATGCACTAGCTAAGAAATGCCTTAAAGATGGTACAAGTGAATCTTTTCTCTCCTTTAATATGTTACCTAATCATAATCAGGGCCTCATTAGGCTAGATCAGTTAGGGACTCCTTCCTTAAGAATTTCACATGGTATGGATGCTACTGATTAAATGTTTTTCACAGCTTGTAGGTACACGGAGGCAGTTTGTTTTTACTACAACCACAACGATGCTCAATATGGAAAATTTTCCAGGAAGATTCAGTTCTCCTCACTGCTGGTTTGATTCGTGGACAACCTTGCTGATTTGCATAACTTCCACACCTTTGCTGTCTTGCTTGATGCACGGATCTGTTTTGCTTGTCACAACATGGTGAATTCAGAAATGTGCAATTATTTTGCTGGAAACATTGCTGCTGCTGGTTCTTCTTCAGTGCCAATTTGTGATTATTTTGTTTCTTAGTTCTAGTTTGAAGCCTCTACTAGAAGCTTCATGACTACTCTAGGCTACAGGGGATAAGATTCTTAGTTTTGGATGGGGTGATTTTGACTGACCAGTGTTTCGTCATTACGATCCACTAATAAGTTCGATGACCTCCATTCTCAACTAAGAGTTTTAATTAGCCTCTCACAATTAGATATATCCTCTTAATCATTTTGGAAGCAACAAATGTTGCCTCAATGAGCCTATGGAGCTTAAATGTACATATAGACTAAGCCAATGGCTTCTCCCTGTATTTTAACTTTCAGTTTTCTGTTATTTTAAGGCTTGGGAAGGCCAATATAATTTCCCCCATCTATGGATGGTTTAATTAAAAAAAATGTCGTGTTTTATACATCAATAAGCTTATATGATTAAATTGAATTAATTTTTAACAAAAACAATAGTGTAAGTGCATCTTATAATGAAACATAAATTATATCATTTATTGCTAATCTATCATGAAAGTAAAAGAAAATTATGGTTTAAGCGCTAACAATTGTTGCCCTGAATAGTGATTATTAGGGATAGTAGGGGTGCTTTCATGGGAGCTTCCACTCTATTTTCTAACGCTTCCTCCCCTTTAGAAGCTGAATTGAAGGCCATTAAGTTTGCTATACAATTGACATATGATTTTCCTTCCCCCCTGCACATAGAATCTGACTGCCTTTCAGCAGTCCTCTTTGCTAATGATCCACCGCGTTGTCATTGGAACTATTTCTGCTTAGCGGATGAGATTCATCAATCATTGAGTGATATAAAACTTGGTCATGTATATAGACAGGCAAACCTTGTTGCTCATACGCTTGCTAGAAATTGTTTGCAACTTCAATGTGATTCATCCTTTCTTAACATTTCTGAGCTTTCCAATACTTTACAGGGATTAGTTAGACTTGATCAGTTGGAAACTCCTTCTCTGCGGTTTGCAAATTAGTTCAGATGCTACTCATTCTACATTCTTGACTACAGGTTACGGCAACGTGGAGCAGCTTGTATAAAATTGGCACAACCGTAGGAGTACGAGAAGGAAAAGGCATACTCAAAGGCTGAATCATAGAAGCCTTGTTGATCCTTTCAGGTTGTTCTGCTCGGAATGGGTGCACCCGAAGATATTTTAGACAAAGACTGTTGCTTGCCATGGTGATGCATTAGGGTCTTTACACCAGGTCTCACTCATATTTCGAGCCTCTAACATGTACATAATCCTACCTAGGATGGATTGTCATTTGCAATAGATAGGTTTTTTTGTGTCATCATTCACTATTAGTGGAGGATACGCTTACTATCTAGGTGGGAGGACTGGAACTGCCTTGTGTTTCTTTTAGATTCACTAATAAGTTCTGACATTCTCCCACTTAGACAAAGAGCTTTTGGAAACCTCTCACGAACTGTCAGTAGTTTTCATCATTCTTTTGGAAGCAACAAGTGTTGCTTCAAGAGCCTAGTGCTCAACATTATATAACGCAACTTATCTTCGGATTCCTATTATGTTCCTTTTAGTTTTGTCTATTTTACGGCTTGGGAAGGCCTAATATAATTTCCCCCATCTACGGATGGTTTCATTCAAAAACAAATGCAATACCAGCAGGTTGAAGCAAATCCAAAGCTTGAAAACTTTGAATAACTTTCGTAATCATCTGGCGGTCTATGATTCATCAAGCAATATAAATTAAAATAGGGATAAGTGTCAATATAACCTTATCTATTTGAATAAGTTTCAATGTAATCCTGAGATAATTTTTAGTACAAAAATAATTCTAACTAGTTAATGAAAGTACCAATATAACCCTCAGACCCCATTTCCGGCATTGACTTTGATTTTTTGGTGTTGACTCTATGTAAATTGACCAAAATACCCTCTGGACAAAATCTAAAATTTGGTGGATCATAGTTCACCGGACCATCACCGAAACAGGTAAAACTTATAGGGTTATGTCAGCACAATCCTAAAACTTGTAGGGTTATATCAGCACATTTTTAAAACTTATAGGGCTATATCAGCACATATTATAAAAGTTATGTGTATGGTACTCGACTGGCCTTAACGGACGACCACATCATCATATACACCATTATCACATCATAACAATATCTTATACAACATAAAATTTGGATCATGACACCATCATTCATATTAATCACCATTATTACATATCATAGCCTCATTTAAAAACATTAGGTCGAAGAACATGGTAAATAACAACCACACACGACACCAAACGTCATCCAATAATCAATCCGGACTAAATAGAACAAAATACACAAAATATCATTAAAATGCTTATAATCTATAGTGTGTGCTGATATAACCCTACACGTTTTACAAATGTAATGATATAACCCTATAGGTTTTACGAATGTGCTAATATAACCCAATAAATTTTAGAAATGTGCTGACTTAACCCTACCATTTTTCATAATCTACTGATATAACCCTACCTATTTCGGCGGCAGTGTAGCAGCAGCCCGGTGGCGGTCCGATGATAGTCCAGTGGAAGTCTGACGGCAATCCGGTGGCAGTCCTGCGGCGATCCGACGACGGTCTGGTTGTGGTCTGATAGCAGTCCGACGGTGGTCCGACTATATTGAAGTATTAATTACTCTAAGGGAAATAACGTCATTTCCTTTTTTTTAGTATTTTAATTTCTTTTCTGAAGGGCAAAAATATACTTTAATAAAAATCTAGCTAAAAGTTTTCGGAGAGGGCCATATTGACACTTATACTAACTATCTAGGGTTATATTGACACTTTCAAACACTAGAAGGTTATATTGGCACTTTCAAACACTGGAAGGTTATATTGGCACTTATGTCAACTAGGTGAGGTTATAGAAGCACTTTTCTCACAAAAATAAATTAATATTAATTTAATTTAGAATGAATTTATATTCCTTCGATTCATGATGAAAATATAACTTTTGGGGAAACATCCTCAAAAGGTGTTAAATTTCCTGTCAGGCTACCACATGTTGCTTTAACAAAAAATAATTTTAAACCACTTTGAAACTTAACTCAATGTTTTCCCAAAATATCCTTAATTTTCTACAATTATCACCCGCCACATATTATTTTAACAATATGTTATTATTAATCCTTAGGTCCCTAGAATATTGGCCCAATTGTTTATACCCCACAATTTTATGTGAGCAGATGTGGCAGATGATAATTGTAGAAAATTAGGGATAATTGTAGAAAATTAGGGATATTTTGGGAAAACATTGAGTTAATTTTCAAAGTTGTTGAAGTCAAAGAGAATAATGTGAAAACTTAACAACATATTCTTTGTCATTTAAAGTAATTTTCAAAGTATATCATTACTTGTGGAGCATACGAAAAAAGACAATATGCTAACATTGACGGGACTAGGAAGTATCTATAATTTAAGTTTTTGATTTGATTACATTATTTGATAAAATTGATAAATAGATGTGGAGTTTTATTGGAGATAAGAGGAGTATATAAAATTTTCAATATGTAAGAAACATCTTTTAAACAAGCAAAAATGGGGAGTATTTGTTACTTGGTCGTAGTCAAAAATCTTTCTGATCTCCATCTATTTATGGCCATATATACTCTGTCACATTTTCTTTTCCTGCATTTTCATGATGTGGGGTCCAAATTTTTTTTACGAGTTGCGTGATGGTAATTGTGTGGAGCAGTCATTTTTTAGTTATAGGAGAACAATTACAGTAAAAACTATTTCCTTTTCCGTTTTCATCTAAAGGTCATTTTCGTTTCTTTTTCTTTTATAGTGTTGGATAGTCTCTTTATTAGGATAAAGTTAATAGTGAGATTACACACAATTGTAAGGTGCAGTTCCATGTGCTATTAGACCAGACAATAGCCATCCCCAACAATATAGTATAAAAATGAAACTTTAAACTACAATCATAAAAATATATATATATTGAAAGACAGTCTTTTCATTAGTTATGGAAAACCAAGGTTTAAACTGTAAATTAGAAGAAATTAAGATAAAATATTTGGGTTGCCACTAGTGGAGGCAGCCTCATTAAAGGCATACATCAAAGTTGGTTCCATTTCTTTTGTTAAACCGTCTTCCCTGGGTACTTCCGAGTTTGAAAGATGTTGTATCCGGGCCCCAAAATTTTTTGAAGCCGGTTGGTCCGTTTTAGAAGTCAATTTTTTTATGACCGCCTTGATTTTGTGCCTTTCAAAGTCGGTTAATTATGGAACCGATTTTGATTGAGTTTTTTTAAAATCAGTTTTGTCGGGCCTACTTTGTTGGTTCATATGTTCCGATTTTGGAATATTATCGCCGAGCTTGGTTCCTCAATCGGAACTTGTCTGAGAATCCGCATCAAAGAGTTGAAACATGTTCCAATATCGTAATTTTATCTGGACCAAGTTCCGAGCTCGTAACAACCTCCCAAACAATGGTTGATTAATAACATTGAGTTCTGAGCTCGGAACTCGGAACTCTTAACACTATAAGATTCTAGGTTCATTTCATATGGATTTCATTTTCAAAAAAAACAAATATTTGAAATGGATACCTACTTTGATTTTTCAATAAGCAACTAATTGGGTGAGGTAAGTCTACACATTCATAACTTGATGTATAGATGTACATTATAAGCTATGGGTAGAAATCCATGTGCTGAATCTATTGGTTAGGGTTTATTCAATTTTTGTAGGGTAATGTGTTGTGTGAGGGGGAATATTTTGGGACTTTATGACTATGTAATTGGAATTCATTTCTAGATTTGAATTGTATTGATTTAATGGGTATAAGGGTGAAATGATGGTTATTGTATTTATGGATTTGTAGGGTAATTAATGTGTTTAGTTGTGCTATTTCAATGTAGGTTTGTGGGTGGTAATGGATCGCAATGAGCTTATTGGTAATGATCGTAGGAAGTCCCCGAATCACCTTCCTTTGGTAGAATCATTCCTTGTTTTTCTGGTTGAACATGCATCTAAGAATGGCTTGGTGCATATACAATGTCAATGTAAGGTTTGTAGGAATGGTGCTTTTTTGGGGAGAAAGAAGATATGGGAACATTTCATCATCCGTGGGTTTCAAACATCTTACACCACTTGGGTGTGGCATGGCGAGGTTGTGAATGAAGAAGATGTTAAGAGAATGGTAAGAAGTTAAGTTGATGAAGTTGATGAATTTGATGTGATGGTGGAGGATGTTGCTAGAGAATTTCATGAGAAACCCGAGGTTCTAGAAGCGTTGCATAATGATAAAAGTACTTTAATGTATACCGGTTGTAAACATTTAGTACTCAGTGCTACTTTGAGAATGATGAATTTGAAGGCTAAATTTGGTTGGACAGATAAAGGGATGACAGAGACTCTTGAACTGTTTAGGGAATTGCTTCTTAATGGAAATCTACTTTCTGATAGGTCATGGGAAGCCAAATGGATTCTTTGTCCAATAGGACTGGAGTTGAAAACAAATTCATGCATGCATGAATGATTGTATGCTATACCGGGGGAAGGAGGATGAGGCCCTTGATAGTTGTTGGATGTGTGGTGAGTCTCGAAATAAGCTAAAGCGTGTTTCAATCGGCGTTGGCGCAGAAGTTGGGTTGAAGTTGAAGAAAAAGATACCGGCTAAAGTGTTATGGTGCCTGCGTATCATTCCACGGTTGAAGAAATTGTTTGCTTGCAAGGAAGATGCAAAGTTGTTGCTGGAATTCTGAACGTGTTCGACCGGAAGATGATGTCATCCGGCATACGTAAGACGATGAGTAGTGGAAGAAGCTTGATGCCATCTACCCGGAGTTTGGAGAGAAACCCCGACACTTGAGGTTAGGCTTATCTACTGATGGGATGAATTCTTTTGGTAATAAAAGTAGCACACTTTGTTCTTGGCCTGTTATGTTAGTGATTTATAATCTTCCAACGTGGTTGATGAAGAAAAGAAAGTACGTTTTGTTGTCCATGATGATTTCAGAACCGAAGCAGCTGGGCAATGATATTGATGTTGTTGTGGTATTCCTAATTTTCAAAAGTGATCGTCATTCACCATAAATGCTCCTGCAAAAGAGATCCCGTAAGTGATTCCGGGGGAAATACTCTGACGCTCAAGTCAGTAATTTCCTCTTGAGAAATGGGATTTCTCAGTATAGTTTCACTTACCTTGACTAGCGTTCTTCTTCCTGTATTTAAAGCATGTTACAATCGTGGCTCCACTTTATTAGGATTCAAGATCTTGGGTTATGTCGTGGTTCCGATAAAGATAGTTCGTGCCTATCTTCGTGGCTGAAGCTTGATCGTGGTCTCCGTCTTTCTCAATTCTTGGCTAAGTATATTCCGACCTGATTCTTCTTTTTCCAGTTCGTGTCTAAAATTAGTGTAGGGCTAAGTTCTAGGTTGGGGTTGAAGTCTGATCTTATGTGGTTCATGGGCTAGGTATACACCATAAGCCCCCCTATCCATGAAGACTAAGAGACATGAAGTGATGGTATTACTTATGAAATAAATGCAAACTGCCATTGTATGAGTTTATTAAACTCTAACAACCTATTCGTCATTAATATTACTCATCTCATCATCGCAAGTGTCATTTTCTTCTTGGTTATACTTGTGACTCTGCGGATGTTTTTTTTTAATTTTAAATTTTGAATCTTCACCGTCAATGTCATCTTTGTGATAGGTCAAATCGTTTAGATTTTATTTTAGTAAACCAAGATTCTATCCTTATTCTTCGATGTATTGTTCTGATTTTTTCTGACTTCCATTATCGTTTGTCCCTTAAATGAGGAATTTGAATCAACTAATTTAATTCCATCATCATTCAATGTATTGTCTACTCAAATTCCTCCGTCGTCTCGATTTCTGTAAAAGGTAACCCACTTTTGTGTCAGACTCTCATCATGATGCTTTTGAACTAATTGAACTCCTCATTTTTGTAGTTTCTTTGTTCTTGTTTAAATGCTAAAATTTATTTCTTTTAGTTCATCTCCTCAGTCGTTGAAACCTTCATCTTCTCTGGTTCTTCATAATCCTTCTGGGAATCACTGTTCTTAATCTTCTATACAAGTAAGTATGTTTACCTCTTTCTCTCCTTTCTTTGTTGTATCTGCTGAATTTATAGAGTATCTCTTCTTCACTTTCTGGCACTTTTTCATTTATAATTTGAATCGTACATTTCCAATCATCTTCTCCATCGTACCCTCTTCTTTTTTCTTGAACTTCCACACTTAGACACTTATATCCAAGCTTTGTAACTCTGATTAAGGTTTCTATTTCAAATTCTAGGATCCATGTCTATCTGAATGTCTTCTTCTAACCATATCGATAATCCCATAGAAGATATTCACTCCGATGAGGATTCCGGTCATGTCACTAGATCTTCCATTATTAGTTGTGTTTTGTCTAGCCCATACTTGGAAGGTTTAAAAAGCTATTCCTTATAGTCTTCGTTTGAACTTCAGGCTCCTGCAAACTCTGAATGTGTTCGTACTCCTCCTACTGGCTATATATCATGTTATTTAGCCTACATGAACTTTGATCTTTATTTTCCTCTTCCCCAACATTTTCTTGAGCTTATTTCATCGTACAAAATTGCTTTGTCCCAATTTCATCTAAAGGGCATCGCTATTATTATAGGATTCCACCATGTATGCGAAAACGCGAAAGTTCCTTTTACTATTGACTTATTTCATAGCTTTTATCATCTTCTCAAAGTAAAAAACACCATAGATGAGTGTACTTTCTATCATGTTATTCCGTGTGTTGAGCTTGTGAGTGGTTTTCCTAGCAATGTTGGTCCTTGGCGTAAAAAATATTTTTAAGTGAAAATAAATCAAGAATATGAAGTGGTCATTCCATCTTGGAACATTAATGTTCCTAGTCCAGGAGTTCGTTTTATCGCTAAATCTGAGGTCATGGTAACACTCCGCAAACATACACAACATCACCACCATGTTGATTTTGATGCTGAAGGTGTTTTGTTTGCTATTGAATGACCATGTCGGATCTTCTTTTTTCTCCTATTTTTTACATTACTTAAATTCTTTTGTGCACTCGTTTGATATGTGCTATTCATTCATTTGTAGACATGGATCTAGCTGGAGGCTCTCCCGTTCGGTAACTTTTTCTGATGGTGAAGAGGAGATGGATGAGACTCTTGTCCACTCCAATGATGCTACTTCTGACAATATCTGTCAAGAGGATAATAATAATAACACAAACTCTCAGTTGGTATCTGCTAAGGGTAAAGAAACTGAGAGCGAAGAGTTGGGTGGTAACCGCACTAATGGTGACTCTAAAGGAAAGAAAAAGAAAATGGAGCAAACTGATGGGTCCTCCGCTGTCTTGATGTCCCCTGGAAAGAAGGGGCACCGTGTTTAGCCTCGTTCTAGGGCTTAGACACGAAAAAACAATTTACTAGTGAAGGGGACTATTCCTGCAACTCTCTCTAAACTTTCTCTTCCTGAAACCTTGTCTGTGGTAAGTTCGCTAGAAATTTGAATGATGATTTTTTATATATTTTTTATACTCTCTTATCTCGATGAACACCTATCCTATTCATTTGTGTATTTATGTAAAAGGTTGGTGAAAGTCTTCAACTTGTTAGCGAGCCACTTCAAAATTCTCCAAAGATGGTGGTTCGTTGTTGGAGTAGTACAAGGCTAAGGAGAAAAAGTTCAAGTCTCTGGAGAACTCTCTTAAAACTCCTAAGGGCGTGCGAGGTCATTGAAGAAAAGGCCAATATGCTCTGCTCTGATTTGAAGGAGATACGGACAAATGGTCACGCGTCTCCTATGTATCCTCAAATTCTTGTTGACCGACTTTGTAAAACGAAGTCTTTCTTTAAGTTGTTTGAGGATAATTCCAACTCCCCTTGTAGCATTGGTTATTACAAGGCTATAAATATTTGTGTGACTTAAACTTGACCGCAAAAGTGCAGAACTTGCCTTCTTGGGCCAAATCTAGTACAGTGTTGGCGAAGCGTAAGGCTATGCTAAATAATGGTTTCATTGAAAAGATTTCTGATGGTGGGCATCCTTATGTCTTACTATCGCATCTCGCGGGTCTCTCTTCCTTGCCCTCCATTCCAGAGCTTCAAAGTTTCCAAGTAGATTATTGTGAGGGTCTTCCATTCGCTTCTTATGATGCTACACCGACCCCCAACCCAGAGTCGGATGCACAGGTGGAGAACCCTTTCCAGGATGCGAACCAGGGAGAAACTGCCCTTGCTGTCTAGAGCACTCATCCCTCTCATAACGAAGTCAGTTGAATTTTAGAGATGTGATTTGATGTGAAACAATATTAACTCTTGTCTATAATATCTGGCACTATTGTGTATTTTTGCACCGTGTGCTTTGTTCTTCTACAATTTATTTTTAATATTCTGATTTTGTACTTTTGTCACGTATTTTTTTGTATGCATGGTTTCGATATTTTCATTGACCATAATTTTTTAAATCTTTGGGGCTTGCCTGGGTCTAGTGATTATTTTGGGCATCTTCTTGGATCTATGTATTTTGGTCCTTAGTGTCCTAATGAGCTAATTGAGGCTACTAGTTCTATATCCATGAAATATGTTGAGCTATTTTCTAGTGATCGTTTGTCTAGCATTGGGGTTTCAGATTCAAGTTCTATCCCCTTTCTTGGATGGCATGCTTCCACTCCGTCATCGTCTTCATCCTCTTCTAGGAATGTCTGTGTAGTAAGTTTGTTCCTGATGTTTATAACCTCGAGTCTCTTGGTAAAGACATCATTCGTAATTTATCTGATCTTGAATCTATTGGCACATATATCCGTTTACTTAAGCTTCCTATTCATGTTGAAGAATAGGCGATATCACTAGGCCTTTGGCTAAAATACATACTTCTTGGTGTAAAGGATCTAGACCTTGCATGGAAGAAGACTCTTAATGAGACCAAGAGCATATTCGTGAATTGAAGAGGTTCTGTTCAGAGCAAAATAATCTTAGCCATCGTCAACAGCTAAATTTGGTTAAGATGCAAAAAGAAGCAAAGAATTTTGTTGCAAGTAAAGCACGCGAGGCGTATCAGAAAACCGGTATCATAGACAAACTGTGTTCTTAGATTGATGACTTAATTGACCGGTTGAAAAAGAAACAAAATGAATGTGACCATCTTTCCAGATGTTCTGTAAAGGTTGATGAATAGGTTGCTTTGAATATTCAATTGCATAGTGATAATGATCACCTTCGCACTGAGTGTTCCCGTCTTGATGCAAGTGCTCATCAACTTGAGCAAGCTTGCTCTGATTATAAAGATGAGTTGAAGGCTTTGTCTGCTTGCTCTCGTAGTTCTCTTGGTCGTGGTGATTTAACTATAAGTATTGGTGGTCAGAAGGTTAATTTTTCTGAGGCCATTTGCTCGCATATTCGCCAACTACGGGAGGAAATTCACAACTTTGAGGAAGCGAATAAGGGCTACGCGGAAATTGCTGACCTTATGAGTATGCAGCTTGATCGAGAAGATTTTGGCCCTATAACTAATTTTAAAGCTTATTATGCTAAGTATCTTGATCGCATGGAGCAAAGTGGTTAAACTCGGCATCTTGCTTACTTACGTATGAAATGGAATTACAACCATATCATGGCTGAAGAACACCAGGCTTTGC
Organism: Rubia yunnanensis; assembly: GCA_037428765.1. Taxonomy (NCBI): domain Eukaryota; kingdom Viridiplantae; phylum Streptophyta; class Magnoliopsida; order Gentianales; family Rubiaceae; genus Rubia; species Rubia yunnanensis. The sequence continues at coordinate 22,295,732 of CM075071.1, read as the reverse complement.
AATCTCATCGTTGTGGAGGTTCTTCCTTCTCTGGGTCTTCTCATGCCTCAAGGCGTAGATAATTTATGATGTAATAATTGTTCCTTTGAATGTTTCCATTACTATTTTCTTTTCATTTTAGCTTCTAGAAGGTTTTGCAGATTCTGTTGAATAATACCAAACATTATGCTCTACGCACTTTCGCTTGCATGATCTTTTTTTTGTTTATGGGATCTATATATTTTTTCGTTTGTTCCGTATATTATGAAAAAAATGGATATTTTGCTCTGTGCAAATTTGCAGGATGTATTGACTACTTTCATCGATTATCTGTAGGCACATCTGCCTTATTGTAAAATCTATAGCTTGCTTAATTAAAATTGTATATTGTGTGAAGCCGCAAGATCTATTGCTTTCTTTTGTCATTGTTCTATAGGCATATATGCCTTATTGCAAGATCTATATCTTGCTTAATTTTTATTGCGTGAAGCTGCAAGATCTATCGCTTGCTTTTGTTGCTGTTTTGTAGGCATGTCTTCATTATGGCAATATCTATAGCTGGCAAAATTGAAAAGTTGTGTTGTTTGGATCACAAGATCTATTGCTTTCTTTTGCTTGAGTTCCTAGAAATTTTCTTTTAAAATAGCCTAACAGTCAACTTCGTAGTTTGTTACATTCCAGTTGGTCAGACTCAATTATTTGCAACTATAAGGCGTAGTATACGAGTAAAGGATAAAAGGTAATGTGTCCTAAAAGATGCTTTTTGATATTAATAATGTGTGATTGCGATAATATCGCCTTCAAAACAAAAACAAGGGTAAGAGCATCACCAATTATCATCTCATGCTTCCTATACAACTAGATTTTTCTTGTATTGCTCTACGGAACTACACATAAAAATTTCTTAAGTTGATCATGGGCCAAGTATTGAGAATACTGTTGTCATCCAATCTCTCTAACTCATAGCAGTTGGATCGGCGTGCCTTTGTGTTTTTTCTTCAAGTTCGTCTAAATCCAACCTCATCACTTTGGGATTATTATCCTCCTTGTATTCTTCTACTCGAAGGCTTGAGTTCCCAATTTCCACCGGTATCACCGCTTTGTAACCATAGACAAGACTGTATGCTGTTTCTCCAATTGGTTATCGAACTGCTGTTCTGTATGACTACAAGGTATTAAGTATCTCATTGACCCAACCAGTTCACTTTCCCCCCAGTCTTTTTTGGATACCTTGGACTATTGTCCTGTTTATTACCTCCACCTGCCCATTTTCTTAAGGGTGAGCTAGTTCTAAAGTAGAAAAAAATTATGTAAAATTTTTGTGATTCCGAACTTCGAACACCATTCAGTAAAGGTTCCACTTGTGAATTGTGTGCCATTGTCCATGACGATAGTTTGTTTCACCCCAAAGCGACAAACTATATTCTGCCAAACGAACTTTCTTGTTACTTCTGTTGTGACTCTTCCTAATGGATTTGCTTTCACCCACTTTATAAGTAATCAATTTCCACATTTAGAAATTTAGCACTACCAGTACCTTTTGGAAAAGGTCCGACTAGGTTGACTCCCCATTAATTGAATGACCAAGCTCCATATATTCCTATTAAAGCAGCATGTGGCTTGTGCGATATAGGGGTGTTAATCTGACAACTTTTGCATTTGAGGACGTAGTTGTATGCATCATTAAACATGGTTGGCCAATAATATCCTGCTCGAATAATCTTCTTCACGATTGTTCGAGGCCCTTGATGTGTTCCTCATAATCCTTCATGCACTTCCTTCAGGATTTTAGCTGTTTGTAATAGACCCACACAGTTTATCAATGGAGATAAGAAACCTTTCTTGTATAGGATCTCTTCTTCATAAATGTAGTTGTGAGATCGCAATTCCAACCTCCTGGCTTTGTACCTTGGCAGATTCCCTTTGCAAAGTAATATATTAAAGGTGTCATCCAGCTTACTTCTTCTGTCTGGACTGTTGACACAGTTGTTATTACTGTACTCTTGACTGGAATGAATTTCACTTACACATCCTTGTGTTCGATTAATAATTCAAAACCAGATATTGCCAGCTTGCTTAAGGTGTCTGCTTTTGTGTTTTCACTTCTTGGTACATGTTGGATATTAAAGTATTCGAGGTGAGCGACGAGCTGACGAACCCTTCTTAAATATTTAATAAATTGCCCTTTCATAATCTCCCCGTACTTATTGGACTACTATCTGTGAAACACTAATGGCTCAAACGCTTCTGACCTTTATCTTGACTGTGAGATTTAAGCCACGTATTGACGCTTTGTATTCAGCTTCATTGTTGGTGAGCAGGAAATCAAAATGAAGTGAGTATCTGTGTTCTCCTCCTTCTGGGTTGACCAATAGCAGTCCTCTCCGCAACCTTCCTTGCTAGATGCCCCATCAACAAACAATTTCCATGCAATGTCTTCCCACTTGAATTTTCCTTTGTCGATTCCAAGATTCTTCTTTTTGTTCGCTTCCGGTGCCTCTGCACTTGTCATCTCCTCAATAAAGTCTGCCAACGCCTATGCCTTAACTGCAATTTGTGGTTGAAACTGGGTATCATACTGCCCCAATTCAAGTTCCCACTTGGTCATTCTTCCTGATGATTCAGGCTTGCTCAAATTGTTCTTTATTGGGTAGTCAATATAGACTACAATCCCATGGCTGTGGAAATAGGTTTGCAGTCTTCTCGTTGAATATACCAAAGCTAGGGTTAATTTTTCAATTGGAAAATATGCCATTTCCGCATTCTTTAGTATTCTTTTGATGTAGAACACTGGTAATTGTTTCAGGAAGTCCTGTCGCACCAAAACTGAGCTTATCGCCCAGCATAAATACAGTGTTTTTACAAGAATTGGTGATTTCAATGCCGGCAGCGGCTAAAGTTTCTCCTTCAAGGACTCATATGCTCTTTGACTTTCCTCGTTCCAACTGAACTTTTTAACCTTCTTAAGGACTTCAAAGAGTGGGAAGTGCTTCTCAGCCACCTTTGAAACAAACCTACTAATTGATGCTAATGATCCCATCAATATTTGCACTTCCTTAAATTTTTGTGGTTATGGGAGGTCAACTATCACTTGTATTTTCTCTAGATTAGCTTCAATTTCTTTGGAGGATACCTTGTATCCCAAGAATTTTCCTGCACCTACCCTGATTACACATTTTTTTGGATCAAGCTTCATTCTAATCCCACTCAGTGTATCCAAAGTCTCCTTCAAGTCTTGAACAAAGCTGCATATCCTTTTGCTTTTTATGACTATGTCATCGACATATGCTTCTACATTTTGTCCTATCTGATTATGAAATACATTGTCGACCACTCTCTGATATGTTGCCCCTGCGTTTCTTAGGCCAAACAACATCTTCACATAGAAACATATTCCGAAGCATGTTTTGAAGGCTTTTTTTTCTGCATCTTCTGGATTCATGAATATTTGGTGATATCCCTTATACGCATCCAAGAAAGCTGGGACCTTGTATCCAGAAATTGCTTTAACTAACTGGTCAATTTTAGGCAAGGGATACAATCCTTTGGACATACCTTGTTTAGATCAGTGAAGTCTATACACATTCTCCACCTGGAGTCTGCCTTCTTTAGCATCACTGGGTTTGCTAGCCATTTTGGGAATATCACTTCCTTTATGATACCATCCTGTAATAACGATGTTACTTCTTCTTCAATTGTTTTCTATCTGTCACTAGCGAAGCTTCGTTGCTTTTGCTTGACTGGTTTGACTGAATCACTGATATTCAACGAATAAGTCGCAATTCCTGCATCGACTCCTTCCATGTTTTGTACACTTCATGCAAATGTATCTTTGTGTTCTCGCAGGATTTTTATCACCTTCTCTTCCTCCAAGTCTGGAAGATGCTTTCCTATTTTGACACACCTAGAGGTGTCTTCTTCATCCAAAATGACAACTTCAGTCTCTTCCCCTAGATCTATTGGAGGGTCCAATTGGTTGAGTGAGTCACCATCCGTGATAGTGCTAACCATCTTTATTTTCTCCGCATTCTTTCATGCTCTCATCGCGATAACCATACATTGCCTGGTTGTTTGTTGGTTTCCTCTCACCGTTGTAATTCCTATTGGGGTTGGGAACTTCATGACCAAATGGTATGGAGACCATATTACCTTTTCTCTATTTATCCAAGGCCCGCCGATGATAGCATTAAATGAACTTGGTGCATCCATGATAATGAAATCACAAATAATAGTATAGTTTCTATCATTTTTACCAATTTTTACAAGTAGTTGTATGTTGCCCAACAATGTCTCTGCTCGTCCAATGAATCCCACAAGTGAGGATGTGGACTTTGTTAGGTCAGTCTCCTTTAACCCAATCTATCAAAGAAATCCATAAAAAGAATTTCCATTGCGCTCCCATCATCTACAAACACTATATAGACCGCTGCGTTTCCAATCCTAGCAATAATGACCATTGGATCATTATGAAGTGAAGCCTTAGGAACTGCATTCTCTTCGCTAAACGTGATTGTTTCATTCACACACAATATCTTGTCTACAGGCTCTTGTGGTGGAGAATACCTAGCCTTGGCTTTCCAGGCATTATTTGATAAAGACTTGGTTAACCCAACTATCGATAAGACTATTTTCTTTGGAGCTTCATTCGCTGTCGTCTTCGTAATCTACCACTATTGTCATCTCTTATTTTCGTTCTGAGTGTTCACAACGGCCTAGTTCTTGGCCATGGAGCTTTCTGCTTTATTAGCTTCGTTGTATCAATTTCCTCCATCTTCTTTCTTATACTGGCTCAGATAGCCATTCCTCAAGTTCTCCTACATTTTCCTTCTCAGATCTCTACAATATTCAACATCATTGACATGACATTTGTAGAAGGCACAATAGTACTCTCTTGATCTTTTGTCTGGAGGTGCTATCATCGGTGCTGGTTCACAAAATAGCTCTTTGTTTGCTTGCCATATTTCTTTTTGCGACTTCGTTAGCGGTGTTTCTTAAGGTAGGGTTCTTTATATTCCCACTTACTCTTTTTTGCCTCGCTCCCGCTCTATTTTTCAATTATTTGCATCTTCGGTTCGTACATACCGCTCAATCATTTTTTGTAACTATTTTGGGTTTTTGGCATGTTCTTTATGAGTTCTTTGTAGAATTCTCTTGATCGCATGCCTCATGTTAATGCACCTAAGGAAGATTGGAACGATAGATCATGAACCTGCAAATTTTCTGTGATGAACCTACTGTGACATTTTGCAAAACTTTCATCACTTTGCTGAGCTATGTTTTTCAGGTATGCTATTGTCTTGGTGAATTTTTTCTTCTGGTAGAAGCGCCTTAAGAACATATCTGACAATTGTGCCTAAGACTTGAAGCTTCTGTTTGGCAAGTCCTCGTACTATGTAATCGATGTTCTCGATAGAAAGATAGAGAAAGCCTTACTTACCAACTCAATCTCTGCATTGCAAAATCTTGTGTTTTTACGATAGGAATGTAGGAATTCCATCGAGATAGTGGTCCCATCATAAATTTTGACATGCAATGGCAGAAGTCATTTGGCATCTTGAAGCCGCGAAGATGTGATGCTAGTGGTGACTTGTCTGCATCGTCATTTGCCACTATATCTCTTGTTTTTTGGGACTTTGGCTTGAGAGTGGCTAAGAATTGACTATACAGTTGTTCTCTGTTCGCTTCTAGAAACGATGTGAATGCTCTCCTTTCTTTTTCTTGATTTGCGTTAGGAGACTCTCATTTTTCCTCATCATCTTCCTTGTTTTCTTTACTATGCTCATGTTCTCTTCTAGGGACATATTCTTGATCTTGGTTGGGATGCATGCTCTTGTTGTGTCCAGTTGTTTGCTCTTGTGTATGATGGTTTTAGCTTCTTTCACTTCTGGTGAACTCCATGTCTACTTTTCAGGGAATGAAGGATCAAAAAAAATTCTCATGCCCACAGACGGCGCCAAATGTTTTGGTATTCCCAATTTGCCAAATTGACCATTGTTCACTGTAAATGCTCATGTAAAAGAGATCCCAGAAGTGATTTTGGGGAAAATACTCTGGCGTTCAAGTCAGTAGTTTCCTCTTAAGAATTAGGATTTCTCATTATAGTTGCACTTACCATGACTGGTGTTTTTTTTCTTGTATTTATAACATGTTACAGTCATGGCCCCACTTTATTAGGATTCACAATCGTGGGTTATGTCGTGGTGCCGATAAATCCGGTTCGTGCCTATCTTTATGGCTAAAGCTTAATCGTGGTCTCCACCTTTCTCGGTCTGTGGCTAAGTACATTCCAACCTGATTCTACTATTTCCATTTTGCGTCTAAAATTAGTGTAGGGCTAAGTTCTAGGCTGGGCCTGAAGTCTGATCTTATGCGGTTCATGGACTAGGTATACACCAGATGTGTACCTTGCTCCTCCTGTTGATGATTTGTACACATTTTTCAAAGAAGGTATCCTAACCTACAATGGAAGTGTTGGAGAAGAATTTACAATGGAGGAATTATTGTTTTGTATTGTTAATGATTTTCCTGCGTATAGGAATTTATTTGGATACACAGTGAAAGGGAACTTTTCATGTCCGGTGTGTGAGAAATAAACAACTTTTTGTCCGTTGAAGCATGGTTGTAAAACAGTTTATCAAGGTTATAGACGGTTTCTCCCCAAGGGTCACTCATGGAGATTTGCAAAGCAGTGGTTCAACGTAAAAGTTGAGGAAAGAGGACCTCCGACACCATTATCGGGTACAGAGGTATTTGAAATGGTAGGGAATTTGCCTAATAATTTTGGGAAGGGGAAGAGAAACCGACATAAGAAGGAAGTTGGAAAAAATGCTCAATTTTTTTCCAACTACCGTATTGGAAGGATTTGGAGGTCAAGTATTGCCTTGACGTAATGCACATTGAGAAGAATGTTTGTCATTCATTAGTAGGGGCACTTTTAAATACCCTTGGGAAAACGAAGGATAGTTTGAAGGACCAACTTGATTTAGTTGAATTGGGGATTAAGGAGAATTTGGGTCCTGTGACAAACAACGATGGTTGTTATCTTCCTCCAGCTTGTTATTCCATGTCTAAGCCAGAGAGGAAATCATTTTGTGACACCCTTAGAAGTGTCAGGGTGCCTGCTTCATAGTCTTCTAACATGAGTTCATGTGTATCTCTGAACGAGCTGAAGCTGGTTGATTTGAAATCTCATGATTGCCACAACATAATGCAAGAACTGAATGTCATTGCCATAAGGTCGTCAATGTCATCCTATGTAAGGTTGTGCATTACTAAGTTATGCTTGTTCTTCAAGAGTATTTGTGCGAAAAGCATTAGTGTTGCAAGACTTGAACATTTGCAAACGATGATTATGGAAGTCTTATGTCGTATGGAGATATACTTTCCTCCATCATTCTTCGACATCATGGTCCACTTGATTGTTCATTTGGTACAGGAGATCAAACTATGCGGACCTGTATTCTTGAGATGGATGTACCCCTTTAAGAGGTATATGAAAATATTTAAATATTTTATGAAGAACATGCACATGCCTAATGAAAGTATTGTTCATCATTACGTGGTGGAGGAGGCAATCGAGTTTTGTACTGATTATTTGAAGGAAGTAGATTTTGTGGGTATTCCACGAACTAGACATTAGAGGCTTGAGGGTCATAGGGTAAGACAAGGAAAACTATTGAGCCCAACAGCTAAATATTTGAATGTTGCGCATCTCTATGTTTTTGTGGAACCACGATGATATTGTCTCATATCTAAGATCCACATGGATGAAATAAGAGCAGCGAATCTGAATTGCAATGAAACTCAAGTTCTAAAATGACACGCTTCAACGTTTGCAAATTGGCTTTGGAGTCACGTGGAGGTAGGAAGTCATCCTGAATCCATAAAATGGTTATCGAGAAGACCTCTTAGTACATTTTTTTCATTTGGAGGGTGTGACATAAACAGCTTCACATTTGCCACTAAGTCGGTTGATGAAAAGGGTGTGTCTCAAAACAACGGTGTAACCCTTATTTTAGTGGCCCATCACTTTGGAAGTGCAATGGATAGAGATCACGTGTATGCTCACACTTGTTAATTTGGGACAATATTAGAAATTTGGGAGCTTGATTACGTAACCCTACGGGTGCTTGTGTTTAAATGCCAATGGGTTTATTTTAACAGTGGCAAGCGGACTGAGGCTATGGGATTCACATTGGTTGATCGAATTGGATCGGTTGGAGAGAAGATCCGTTCGCATTAACCTCTCAAGCGATTCAAGTTTTTTATGTTCGAGATCCGCTTGATGCTAGATGGGAGATTGTTATTGAGGGTAAAAGGGCTTTTTCATAGAAATTTGACCTTGGGGATGTGGTTAGTTTCATTCAAACTAGTTTGATGGGCTTGAACGATGATGAAATGTGCCTTGAAGAGGATAACTTGAGCTTGTTTGCATATGTAGGTCGCACAGATCATGATGAAGGAATTTGGGTTGACGACCTAGGAAAGGCAAAGAAGGGAAGAAAAGGAAAGAAAAAGAAGCAAACAAGGAAGAAACGCAAAATTAGATAGGGATTAATTAGTTGCACATTTTAGCAATGAACACTTGTAACCGTGCTAGTTCCGATCTCCAAACTACGTCAGAAGAAATGGTCAATTTGTGATTTTGGTGTTATAAATATGTAGCCTATATGTATTAACAATAACAATAACATATATCCTATATGTAGCCTATATGTAGCCTATATGTATTAACAACAACATACCCACTATTTCAAACTAGTTAATTAGCAGCACATATAATGCAATAATGTGTCATTGCCAAAATCTTTCAAATGTAAGAGAAAATAGGTTTTCGTAACAAGTTAAAATACAATTAAAGTTTCAATTCCTAACAAGTTCAAATCCCAAACCGACCAAAATTCCAAATCCCATTCCCTCAAATCACATTTGTTGACAGAAAGATGGTCTAATGGATCATGATCTCCTTGATGCCGCAAATTCACGTTCGAAAGAACGTTGGTGCCTCTCTAGCTCCCAAACCCTCTCTCGCAACTAGAAAATTTTGCTTCTCATTCACTTGTAACATGTTTTAAATCCCTTGAAAATTTTGGAGTCAAATTCCTTTACACAAAACAATCCTTATTCATTAGTAAGTAACAAACCTTTTAAACATGTGAATTACCTTTAACCAAAATAACCATACCTTCTTCCTCAATCCTTGGCCTTTTGATTTGCTTCATTGCATCGAGACTTTTGTGACAACACTTGTGCTTGAAGAGCACCAATTGCTTCTTCAAAAAGTATTGCTTGTCAAAATACTTACAAGCTTTCTCTTCCCCATGCAACAGCATCCCCGGCACACTCTTCAGAATCAAAGTTATCAAGTTTCCATTCGGAAGATTTTTAACCACCCTTTTCGATGATGCAACTTTCATCATATGTTTGAATATAGACGACCAGGGATTAATTCTCTTTCCCTCCATATTATAGTAAAACATCATTAGGGTTGTATAACTTGGCTAGGTGAGATAGCTGGGGACAAGAATAATGCATCGTGTTATCATCTCGTAAACTATTCTATCATCAGGGCAAAGGATTTTCAGATTAAAGGATTCAGGCCTCCCTAAATCATGAGTGTTCCTTGAAAAGTATCTAACACTACACTCCAAAGGATCAACATTTGGGAGCTCGGTATCTAATGACCATTTATCTCTATGATGTATATCATCTAAAGGTTCATCCAAAACATACGGATAAACATATTCTGGACCCTTTAAGGGCATTCTAGAAATCCGTTGATTATCCATGGACTAATGTCCATATAAAATCCATTCACTCTCGTCATATAAATACAACCCTCTATTTCACGCAAGTTACTACAAAATTGATAAACTTCATCGAAATAACTCGGTTCATTCAATGTCAATAGCTTAAGTACATGCTGGTCTTGAAATTTTAACACAAGATCGGCCAAACCTATGCTATGGTAAACATTCAAATCGATGATATAAGGATCTATCACTTTACGAATATCTCTCAACTCATTGTACCTAGTTTGGGCAGGGAGTGAGACAAACCTCTCCGTTTCATGGCCCTGGTTGCTCGATCGAGAGCTCCTAGATGATTTTGATTGCCTCTTTTTACTTGTGGTGGCATGATTAGATGACGACTTCATCTTTTTGGCTCTCCCTTGAGGTTTAGTTTTTTTAATTAGGGCTAGGTTGGTTCTTTCTAGCTCCAAAATAGAAGGCTTAGGGCTTGGGATTTGGGGGTTTTGAACTAAATCACATTTTTATATAGAAAACTGAGTTGTGAGTTCGTAACTTGATCGTCGGTTAGTATTGAAGCCCCAAATTTCAGTTCTGGACTTGGAACTTGGTCTGGTTCGAAATACTAAGGGACAATTTTGCAATTCCAAGTTTGGAATTGTTTTATTTAGGAGAAGAAAGCTACACCTTTCAATCCCAGAGAGGGACCAGAATTGACACAAGAGTTCGAATATAGAGTTCTGAGCTTCTAAAACATTATTCGTCTCTTTGTTTTCTTCATTCGACTCATTTCCAAATTAGTAATATTTTCTGGGCCATTTTACTATACAGCCGACCAAGTTACGGACTCAGAACTTGGTCGAAAATAATGGTACATCTAAGTATTGGAACTATTTTCGATTGCATAGTCCCTACACCTATAGTGGGCTAATTCCTACAAATCTTATGAAAACACAACTTTTTAGGAAAACACAACATTAACTACACAAATTATACCATAATTTGTCCAACAAAACTTATCATCCCCAAACATTAAATATCAAAGTTTGAATCCTAACAAACATTCATCATGAAATAGAATCCAAGATAATAGTTCAACAAACATTAACCGAAGGCATGTAAGTGTTTTTAGGCAACCAATTCAATTAAAAATGATCAACTAGGGAGCTTCCTCGAACATTTGTTCAATCTCAAAGTTCGTCGCATCTTCATCAGGGTCACCCTCTTCGCTTGATTGTTCATCCTCTTCCTCCTCACCCCACCTTCTGAATTAGAGAATACTGGTTTGAAGTTAGGTATGTTGGCTATATATCCTTGGTCAAAGCGCAAACCCAATGACTAGACAAACTTGGCGTGGCTTGCTTCCACCACCTTGACCTCTGCATTTAACAAACTAATGTCCTCATGAAGGTATGCCATATACCTACTTATCGTGCTCTTGAAGGATCTTCCATGGCCTACAAGTTCAAAATCACCACATATAATCAAATGTAAAGGATGCATTAAAAATTAAAGTCTACTAAGTATGGACTTAAATTTAATAATACTTACTGGATGAAGATGCATTGGCCCTCACCATAGTAGTCTCCCTTGCTCTCTTTGCAGCTTTGCCCTTGGCTCCCAGAATGGTCCTATACTTGTATTTTCTATCGAAGCCCAATCCCAAGTGTTTATGCTCAAACCACCCCCTATCATAACACCTACTCGCAATGGCTTATCTACCATTATAACCACCCATTTTCTTAATCATCGATGTGATCAATCCTCCATACAGGAGATTCTTTTTTTCCCGACAGCTGCCTTAAGTATATAATTAAGAATTGTGTACCTCGGGTTTATTTTAATCCCTTCCTTTACGCAGTAAAATATCATCAAATTACCAATAGTGAGCTCTCAAGCATGACCACATAAGGGAAGAATATTTAAACATATCCACTCGTATACCCAGAGGCGGAGATAAGGGGGGGCTGGCGGGGGCTGCCCGCCAGCAATTTTTTTAAGGGTATTAATTTTTAAAAATTACACTTCAGCCCCCGCCAAAAATTTTCTAATACTATCAATTTTTTATTAAATTACCCTTCAGTTTCCATCAAAAATTTTTTTAATGCTACCAATTTTTTAAAAACTACCCTTCAGCCCCGTCAGGTTAAATAAAACTATTTTTATCAAATAATATTTTATTAAAAATTAATTAATTAGCCCCTGCCAGAAAAATTTTCTGGCTCCGCCCCTGCGTATACCAATATTTGGTCATCAGTTAAAACCCTCACATCATATTACTCAGCCTATATCAGTGTTGTACCCTCCCTACGAAAATATTTTTTATCCATCGCCACGGGGCAAAGAGGGGTATACTCAGTCACAGCTGGCCAACTTTGTTGGTGGAAATTTTCTAAAAGGCCTAAAAACATCCTCAAGGAGACAAGTGGATTGGTTTGTATATTCACAACTTAAGGCCTCGTGAATTGAGAATTTCATTATGGGTTTTAAAACACTGTTAACCTCACTAAGGTTATGATAGTTATTGTTGTTGCCTAGGTTTGCATAAAACTGAAGTACTTCATCATAATAAACAGGCTCTTCTAAATTCATTAACTTATCAACTTGGGAGTTCTTAAAATAATCGAGTAAATAACCTAAGCGCAATGGGCCAACATCGGAAGAATGAACAATCTTAGAATTACAACATTTTCGGTGGTGTAATTCTACGTACCTATGTTTGGCCGTTTCATTAAAGAATCTATGTGTCGGACCTTGCTCCACAAATGGTTTTTGACCCCGGGTAGACGCCACTCCAGTAGATTTTTCACCCCAACTCTTCACCATTGTCCAAATCGGTAGAGATTTTGTAAGGGTTTTTGAATGGGGGGTTTTTTTCGTCGGTTTGTGGTTTTGTGAAATCGAGTATTACTAATTGAAAAATAAACCCCCCCCCCAATTTTTTTAACACAGTAATTGAGTTCCATAATCGAAACTTGATCTGCCCTTTAGTAGAAGACCCGACTCTCTTACGAACTCAGAACATGGTCTAGACCAATTTTTGAGTTCGTAACTACAATGACAGGCCAATGGGTTTGAGGGTCATTAAAGGCGTTTTGAAATAAAATAAAGGCCCATTTTTGGGCACGACTTTCCCTCCTCTTCCTCCCCCAAAACCCTTCTTCTTCATTTCCTTCTTCATTTCAAATCACACTCAATCCCCATTTTCATTTTTTTTCTTAACATAAATAATCACAAACCCTAGCTCGTCCTATCTATAATTCACATTTGTCAAAAACCCTAAACAAATGGGGGGGAGTTAGGGTTTGTGTTCAATAGATATGTTAGGAGATATGTTAGTACATGGAGAGTATGGCAAGGGAAATCCACAACTTCATTTGATAAGGTAAACATCACTCTATCTTTAAACTATGAGCACAATTTCTATGTTTTGGTCTATTACAATTTTAGTCTATGTTTTGATCTGTTACAATCTATGAGCACATTTTCATGAAAAAATGGACTTGTTGAACTATTGTGTGCAATTGTTTTCTACAAATAAAATGTAGAATATTGTGTATAAATTAAATGGAATTTTGTGTAGAAATCGAGTATGGTGATTATCAATGTACCTCTCCTTCCAATAATGGCTAAGTTCGTGATTTGAGTGCTAGAGTTTCGAAATAGAGTTACATTACAACACTCTTTAAAAAATTTAATTGATTGTCCATTTTAGATAGAATAATATCTCGGAAACAACCACGCGAGGATCTCACACGTTCGGGTGATGTCAATGCCGATACTACGGAAAATGAGGAGGATAATGGGGAAGGGTGGTCGGAAGAGGTGGGAATAACTAAAACTTATTGAAGGACACTATAACGGTGAATAGCTAGGAAAGAGTCGACTTTGTTGATCTTCAACAAGTTGGGTAAATGTTTGTCATAGGAACGTGCTAGTGGCCTAGTTGGGTTGGGAAGGTTGGAAGGACAAGGGTGGACATAAAATATGATAATTGGCATGAGGTGCCAAAGGAGTACAAAGACGTCCTATGGATGGAATGTAAGGTACCGCTCTTTAAAATTGTGCATTCAAAAGTTGTGCCCCCATCCTTTTATCACTAAATTATCTCTTATTTTTTCACAAAGTTATCCATGTAATTCGTTCTAGAGGCAATTTGAGATAGATTCTCCCGACTTAGAAGATTTATGGAAGAAGACAATGTATATGTTAAACAAGAGTTGGAGGGAGCACAAATACACTCTATCTAGAGATTATATATTCTCTAATAGGAAGGGAAATCGTCCATAATTAATTTATATGCATATTCAGCAAGAAAGTTTGGAGATCCACAAAAGAAGGACTTTGGGAAATGAAAAGAACGTTAGTCCACCTCTCTAAGTTTTTCTAACAATTTAGATTAACTTGTCTTTAGTAGTGACTAGGTTATGATATCCTAACATAAGGGACGAGGGCCGAGATGCAACGTATATCCAAAAGGAATGATACGCCATATCAGAAAAGCCATGGGGGCTATGCTTTAGCAACAATCCAAATTGTGAAGGACCATTATGAGAAGAATGTCCAACTTGCAATCGAAGGTGGGATGATCGAGGAGGAAGCAAGGTCATCGGTCACACCAATCGATGTTGATTACATTGATGGTGTGATCTATTCCTCAAGAGCCGAGAAAACAAAGAGGGTCGGTTTGATAAAGAACCCGTGATTACAATTGCAGAAAAAGTGGTAGGCCCCAACTTCCTAAAATTCATTGAACTATTTTTTTTCTAGAATTAATTAAAATTTAATTTAATATTAACACATTCATAAGCTAAGTTGAAACAAGACCAAATGGAAGGGCATTTCCTTCCAACGGGTAAGATCGGCGTCCTCACAATAACAACTGGTAAAATAGATCACGCGGGACGTGCTAGAGGGGTTGCTTCGTTCTTGTCACAAAAAGATGTGTTCGGAATTGTTAGGTCTTATGAAAGGGAAAAATCATATAGAGTGCACATCTTGCAGAAAGAGGCTCTTATTCGTGACAAGCACATAGAGCAACAAGAATGTTAATTAAGAGGTTAATCCAACACACTAGTCTACCCATACCCAAGAATTTACACGAACTAACTCCCAGATGGACACCACCGCCTAGAGGGTCACGCCACTCACCAAGGGGATTGAGGTAAACCATGAACCAAAAAATTAACCCCAAGACATGAAGTCAAAAACCTTGACCAGGTGATCATGTCGACACACAAAAAGGTACATATATATGTTTTTTTCAATTTCTCAAATGATAAATTATTACTTCATAATTATTTATCATTTGTTTGCCGACGGGATTTTGCACCCTTTAATACGACATCATCAGTCGATACCAATTCCTGAAGTTATTTCTCGAGTTTCATTGGAGAATCCATTGGTCCTCAATGCTCTATTGCCAATCCGTGATGGCGAGTACAAGTAAGTGGGAGCGGCTCGAGGAAATTTTCTCCTATGGCCATGTCGCCTAATTTATGCTTATCCTTTGATGGACAATCATTTGAAGGTCACTGCCCCTAAGAAATCCAAACCGGTTGTTCAGCCGCCAAAAAAAATTACATCTCTAGTCCCTCGGGCACAGGTAATTAAGGATGCACCACAATTCGTACGGGTTTTGTACGATTGGCTAGCAGGCCACCCTAGTAACTTAACGTACTTATTCTCCGGAAATGAGTGCGTATTCGGTCAAAAGCGAGACATCATCGCCTCATTGATAGACTTCGAAGATCAGTGGAAGTGTGAGCGAGTTAACCAAATGATAATGTCCCTCTACCTATTGTGAGTACTAACCATTCAAATTCTTAATTTAAATGTTCTTTGTCTACTATTAAATTCAATTTTTAATGTCGGCTTTGAAGGTACATGTATTACATTGTGAATCAAAAGAGAATGACTTGGGTCAGATATTTGTGCCCACTAATGACCCAAGAAATTGGTTTTACAATCGAAGAAAGGATCAACTACATCTGCAAGAGTCTAGGACGAAGAGATAAAAAAAATCTTCTTCACACCATACATTGAGCGGTGATGGTTTTAAATCATTTCATTAAGTTAAGTTCTATTTTCTAGCCGTTATTCATTTATTTATGTGTCACATTGCAGGGACCATTGGGGATTAATATTTATTGTCCCAGAGGTTTTTTCGATGGATCCACTGCACTTCCAACCATCGGAGAGGTTTATCAAAATATTTGGAGCGTCGTTCAATGATCAAGTCGATCTAATTCAAAATGGGGGGTTTGGACATTATCGAGATTAAGGTGTGGTTGATTTCACAAATAAACCTTTCATTTTACTCGTAATTTTAATCTACTAATGCTTACCTTCATTTTGTACAAGAAACAAGAAAAAAATTGGGAGTGCGGCTACTACGTCATGCTCTATGCTGCTGAGTGTGTTCAGCAAGTCCAATTGGATTTTCTTGAGATCGACAAGGTTAAATTTGAGTTTTTTTATGTATGCTTTCAAATTTATTTATCATAATTTTATCATAATGGACGTATTTTCAAACTTACAGAATTTTAAGGCCAGCCACAAGCCGTATTCCCATGAAGACATCGACATCGCGAGAAATTGCTTGACAAGGTATTTGCTGAACTCCCGATCGTTATCTATAGGAAATCCACTGGTACAATAGAATTGTTTGGGAGACAATGTGTTGTGTGATTACATGAAATGTGTGGAATAGAATTAGATAGATCTCTATTCCTATCTGTAGATCGATGCTTTGTTAGCATAGTCTATAGATTTTTGCTAGTTAGGATGATGATTCCAAGTATTTTTTGGAATAGAATTTGTTACATTTCTATTCCTATCTATAGATTGATGCTTCGTTAGCATAGTCTATAGATTTTTGCTAGTTATATTGATGATTTCATGTCTTTTGCGGGATAGAATTCGTTAGATTTCTATTCCTATGTAGAGATTGATGCTTTGTAAGTGTAGTTTATAGAATCTTGTAAGAATTGGAGCTGATCTATGGGCATTTTATTTTTTTCAGCCATGTTATATATACTGAAAGCTATAATTTTACCTATTTATCCGAGTCTATTTCGAGATCGGAACTACAATCGTCTCCAATGGTCTCTAAGCTACAAAACATACGAACAACGTGTTCCGAACTCGGAACTCTGTCCAAGATTCTATACCCGAGCTCGGAACTATTTTTTTGAAAATTAAGCATTTAACGCATCCAATTACAGTGGCGGAACAGAATGGACGTCCAATTCAGGAAGTGGTTACAAAGGCAAGTTAAAGGCTACGAGGCTCAAACGTTCACCCAGTTCCGAGTCTGTAACTAGAAAACATCGTCTGAGGATTGTTATCTCATTCCAAGCTCGGGACTCAGTCTCCAATATCAAAACTTTGAAAAAGTTGGTTCCCAGCGAGTGATCAAAGTCGGACAAAAACAGACTTTGTTGGTTGATTTTGAAGTCGGTTTTAAAAACCGACATTGATCACTACCAATCAAAGTCGCTACCAGAGAAGTCACCTACAAAATGACTTCTCTGGTCCCTTAGAATTGGCTTTAATGAGGCTTCCTACACTAGTGTGCATTAATCAGGTCATAAATTTATGACTACTGCACGTTGAAAATTAACTCCCTTTTTTATGAATCATGTCTAACGGAGCGTATTTGCGCTGAGTGGTTCTTCCACTGCTTAGGCGAGGTGTTTAGCACACCCAGTGAAGTGGTTATTCTGATGCTACATCTCACTTAAATGGGTATAACATAAGCCTCCAGTCACGAAGTCATGGTAAGTGAAGGGGCGTGTTGAAAGATGTATCCCACATCGGTTTCTTACAAATAATAGTAACCAATATATAAGATCTTGGGTCACCTCCACTTAGTGTCAATTAGTTTTAAGATGGAAGCGTAAGATACCTTGAAATTTAACACCCTCTTTCCTGAATTGGTTATTCTTATGCTAGACTTTGCTTGAATGGGTATGGTATATACCATAAGCCTCCAGCCACGAAGTCATGGTAATGAGTGAAGTGACTATATTAGCGAAGCTCGGAGAGTGAGTGTAATATAATTTTTCTGTCTGGTAAAAGTTTAGGTGTGAAGCGAAAGATGATTTTGTGGGTAAAGAAATGTGGAAATATGTAATTGTACATTGTCTTCCTATAACATCAGGTAGTAATTACTAGTGGGGAGAAAGTGGGGGAAAATTTTGAACTATAAATCGAACGATATGTGAAGTAGTGATTAATTGGAGCTTATTAAGAATGTGCATTTTTCAGTCTTGGGTTTTGACTGACACATGTAAGAATATTTCTTGGAAAAGTGATTTACTAAGTACTTTTTTTGTATGTTGATATTTATGATTTTTTTTGTTTAGTTGGTTCATTTGCAGCTGTATTTTTCTGAAATTTTTAACAATCGGACAATTTATAAGGGTGAGTGTGCGGTGTAGAAGCTAAGGTACCCTTTATGAGGTTGTGTACTTTCCGGATTATAATGGACAAAGGTAGAGACGGTGATAGCGTACTTACCTCTAATAACATAGTTTCATTGAGGGAGCTCCAGTCATTTTTGAATGATTGCAAGATTAAGATACCTAGTGCCAGAGAGAAGGTACCGGATCTTCCAGATAGGTTTTTCAGTGTGTATGAACACCATCTGTTGTATGGCATGATATTGCTCGTACCGGATTACCATGTGGGTGTGTTTGAGGTTTATAAGGTTGCCGTCACCCAATTTCATTCTTGAGGGGTAACCATACTTGTTGGCTTCGGACAAGTGTACCGTAAAGTTGGGAAGAAATTTTCGATGGAGTTTTCTACATTTCATCAACTACGTAGGGCAGTGTGACCGGACCATGGGTAACTTTCTACCCTATGGTGTCAAGTGTTCATGTTGTGCAGAACTGTCCTAGTGATTGTGGTGCTTGGAAGGATAAGTTCTTTTATATAAAATGTCACAGTAGTGACACTATGCCTTTATTGAATGATAAGGTGCTAGTGCATAGGGAGGCACAGTGGAAGAAGGAAGCGAGTTACATGAGGAAAATGCTCTCTTTTTCACTAAAGGTTGGGAAGCCAGTGTGGAAGTGGGGTTATTATTTTAGATTATCGGCATGTGAAAATTAAGTTAATCGTATTTTTTCTCGTTATACAGTCATGAAACTATTAGTAGACAATGTCGTGGTGAGTGGTGCTTCTCCACCCTTTTCAAGATTGTACCGATTGGTTACCATGTTGGCAAAGCAATGTGGCCAGTCTATGAGTGTTTAGCAAGTGAGCTGTAGCGGAACAACTCTTGTAATAGGGTTTCATAGGTCGTATACATACCAGTAAGGGTAGATGAAAAAAAATTTTAAGCTACTTAATTGAAGGATATTATTAACTATTTATTAATATAGTTGCTTTACAACGGTCAAGAACAGACCATTGATGTGATGCATTTATTCAGCTCGAGGGACAGAAAATTTTATAGGTTAACAAATGTTATATTTTAAGTCTATAGGTATTGGTCAAATTAGATTACGTCACGTATTTCAAAAATCACCCATTTCTTCAGAAAAATATTTTACTTTACTAAATATAAAATTTGTAAAACACGTAGTAGAATATGATTTGTCTAACACCTTAACATACAATATTTGTTAACATATAAAATTTTTTGCTCGAGGGAGACCATACAGATGGCATCGCAAATCCCGTACCAATCCAATGGGACTAGACACCACATCTTGATCAGTTCGTTACTGCGGAGCGGGCAAAATTCTCTTTGAAATTCTGTCATGAAGTTTGGACATTAGGTTGGCGATTCCAAATTACCATATTTTAATCAGCATTTCCATAAGGATAGGAAATCCACTTTCAATCTAGTACGGTACCACTCTCTCCTCCAATCGGATATTGGACCCAGATGAGATATCGAACATTGATAGCTGGAGCATCTTTTAACATAACCGGCTATTATGCGGTTTAAGTGGAGATCAGGATTAGAGCCCAAAAAATTTTGGAGCCCCAATTTAATTATTTTTGCTGTTAATTTTATATGGAAAAAAATAAGTTAAAGACCCCAATTTAAAATCTTTTACTGTTAATTTGTAAGAGAAAGAATAAATTACAATTTATATTCTTCATATTCAACTCTTCATTTCTATCTTCATTTTCTATTTATTTCATTTTTAATTTTCAATAAAAATAACTAATTTCTTTAAGGCAAAGTCTTGGGAAAGACCTTCTTTCCATGGGTTTATGAAAAAATTGAGTTTAATTAGAATAATAAAAAGGTAAAAGATTTTAGTTGCAATACTAAAAATTTATTGTGCAACATGCCGTAGTTATAAAGTTTATGACCCGATTAATGCAATCCAGAAATTTTATCTTCATTTCTTCAAATTTACAGTTTAAACATTGGTCTTTCCATGCCTTATGGAAAGACCGTATTTCGAGAGACGAACTCTTTCTTTAATTATTTCTTAAAAATACTCTATTTTTTATATGACAAAATCTTGGGAAAGACCGTCCTTTCATTGACTTATAGAAAGATGAGATTTAATTAGAATCGTAGAAACGTAAAAGGTTTTAGTTGTAATATTAAAATTTTATTATGCAACGTTTAGTAGTTATAAATTTATAGCCCGATTAGTTTTCCACAGGTTCCAACATGTTATTAAGGAAGCAGTTCGAATAATTATTGAATGCAAAGAACTCAAACCAGGATAAGTGAGATAGCATGATAGTCTTTCCCATATAGATGTTTATATGACTCAGCCATGCCATTAACAGGTTTAGTACTCACTCAAACAAGGGATCAAATTTTCTATACTTTTTGTGCTAAACCTGTTTTTATAGCCTCTACTATTGATTTAAGCATTGCTGAACACTCCTTTTTACCTCTGATCAAATCTACTCCAAAGCCAAAAAATTTCAAAATTGCTTGGACAAAGCCATGTAGGGGTTACAAAATTAATGTTGATGCTGCATGGTGTTGTCATTCTAACATGTGTGGACTTGGTATGATTATCAGAGATAATAGGTGTAGTTTCATAGCTGCTCATACTAAATATACACAGGCCAATTCCCCTCTGGAAGCTGAGCTGAAAGCAATTCAATTTGCTTTAGATAGGTGTGCAGGATACTCTTCACCTGTTTACATGGAATCAGATTGTCTAAATGCAGTTCAATTTGTTCTTGATCCCCTAAATGCACACTGGAAATTGTTCCAGTTAGCTGATAATATTCACCAACTTCTGAGTGATATCAACCTAGTGCATATTCAGAGACAAGCAAATCTGGTTGCTGATTCACTTGCAAAAGCTTGTCTCAGAGCTCAGACCAGTACCCTGTTTAGATTTCAAATGCTCTCCAATACTATTCAAGGTTTAATTAGGCTAGATCAGATAGGTACACCTTCATTAAGGATGGTACAATGAATGGATGCTACTGATATGAACTGTTATTTGTAGGTTGAAACTGCATCAAACTGCTGTGTACAATGCACTGGATAGCATACGGATCGAAGGACTTCACTTGCTGATGGTTTCACTTGCTGGATCATTTGCTGTATACTGAGGGCTTTTCTACTAGTAGAGGATAAGCTCTTTAGTCTATTTAGAGTGCTTTTGACTGCTTTGTGTTTCGTTATTACGATTCACTAAAAAGTTCGAAGATCTTCTCCAATAGACTAATGGTTTTTGTAATCCTCTAACTATTAACTACTTACCCTACATTATTTTGGAAGCAACAAATGTTGCTTCAAGAGCTTATGGCTCACTCTTGTATATCTCAACTAAGCCATGGCTTCATCTTTTTCTTTCTGTTTTAAGTTTCTATTTATTACACGGCTTGGGAAGGCCTAATATAATTTCTCCCATCTTTGGATGGTTTCAAAAAAAAAATTTTATAGCCCGATTAGTGCAATCTGAAAGTTTTATCTTCATTTCTTCAAATTTTTAGTTTAAGCTTTGGTTTTTCCATAACTTATCGAAAGGTCATCTTTCAAGAGACTGGCTCTTTTTAGATTTAAAAAAAAATAAACTAGTTTCCTCTTATCTCTCTATCTAAATTTTAAAAATCTATATATTATACGGTAATTTTTTTTACTAATTATACTTTAAAATATTTATA
Source organism: Rubia yunnanensis (assembly GCA_037428765.1). Lineage (NCBI taxonomy): Eukaryota > Viridiplantae > Streptophyta > Magnoliopsida > Gentianales > Rubiaceae > Rubia > Rubia yunnanensis. Next base: position 22,273,893 of record CM075071.1, on the reverse strand, counting down.
CGACCTAATTTTTGTAATTAACACACAAGGTCTAAATTATCAGAGACGACCCTATCTTTGGATCAATTATGAAAGCCGTATAGTGAAGAAATCCCTTCTTCCCCTTGTTCTTTCTGACTCTCAATCTCTCTTTGAGCATCCACAATGGTTGTTCCTTAAACTAACTTTTATTAATAAGGAGCACTCCTAATTTAAGGAATACCATTGTGGAGTTTTAAAAATCACTCCTTAATAAGGAGTTTATTTTTAGTTAAGGAGTTGATACCTCTTTATTTGTGAAATGTCAATCAATCAATGAATGACACTTAACATGGCTTTGTTATATATTTTTATTTAGTACTTCATCATCTTTATCCAAAGAATCAACAAAGACTTCCTGATCTTGAAAGATTTCAGGGCAAAAGAAAGTCAGCTGCTCAACAACCAAGAGCTACTACAGCTAGATATCACAACAACTGGAAAGCAAAGGATGACACTGCAACCCAGGCCCTTCTGAAACCCTACTAATAATTAATAGAGATAAGCACCTGCAAACATTTAAAGATTTCAGTACTAACTACCTCTTTAAAATTAAATTGAAACAGGTTCCCAACCCTCAACAAGAAATCTCACAACAGAGGACAAGGAATCCACTGCAACACCAATGAGAAGTTCAGGCACACCCATAGGAAACACAACTGAAGGACTGGAAGACATAATGAATCAAAAAGAGCACCTGCCAGTTGATCATGGGACACCAGGTAATCCCAAGCCTCCAGATCAGGTAAGAAACTTCTTCAATTCTCCAAATGTGATAATCAATCGTATGAAAGCTAAATCTAAAGTAACCAATGAGTGTTATTCTCCTAACTTGGAATGTAAGAGGAATACGGGGATCTATAGCTAAACTGCATGGACTGGTTATGATACATCATATCTCAATTCTTGTAGTAGTTGAAACTAAACAAAACACTGAACAACTCGAATCATATGCCAAGAAATTAGGGTTCATCCAAGGATACCATCACATGATGGTAGAACTTGGACTTTCCTCAAAGATAGATTTCAGGGACTGTTGATATCTCAACATGATCAATACACACACATACTCATCACAGATACGGTCTTAAATGAGAAACTCAATCTTATCTTTGTGTATGGTAAGCACCGCAGGGAAGATAGACAGAAGATGTTCAAAGACATAACCTGCATCTCATCACTAGCATGCATTCCAACAGTCATATCTGGTGACTTCAATGTCACCAGGACTGTTGATGAATGTAAAGGGAAAACACCTCAAAATCCTAACATTATGTTAGATTTTGAAAATTTTATAATCAGTAACAACCTGGATGAAACCCCCACCTGTGGTAATTTGTATACATGGACAAATGGCAGACAGGGTAGAGATAAAGTCTATAAAAGATTGGATAGAACCATTGCAAACACTGAATTTTTTAGGAAATTCAGTAATGCATCAGTTCAAGTCTTAAATAGACTTACATCAGACCATGCACCACTTCTCCTAACCTATAAGGATTCTCAACCAACTCATCCCAAAGCCTTCAGGTTCCAGTCAATGTGGGTTAGAAGACCTGAATTCAAAGATTTAATTGCACAGTTATGGTCTAAATAGTTAGAAGAACAAGGAATGATTAGATTCAGTCTTAAATTGAAAAGGCTTAAACAGGACATAAAATTATGGAATGAGGATCACTTTGGGAACCTGTTTGACAATATCAAAAAAGCTTAATTGAATGTTCAGGAAGCTGAATCCTGGTTTGATAACCTAGAATCTATAGAAAACCTTAACTAGCTGAATCAGGCAAGAATCCAACTCATAGATAGACTCACTGTGGAAAATGACTTTTGGAAAAAGAAGTCAAGGCAAAAATGGCTCAAAGAAGGTGATCTTAACACAACCTTCTTTCATAACTTAGTAAGAGACAAGCATAATAAGCTAAAGATTAATAAAATCAAGAGAAAAGTGCAGATATAACCCTATATAATTAATGAAAGTGCAGATATAACCCTGCGCTAATTGAAAGTGCAAATATAACCCTATCTATTCAGGCTACGTGCAAATATAACCTTTTTCGGTAATTTGATGTTGGAATTAGGTGAAAAGACAAATTTACCCTTCCGATTTATGTTTAAAAAGAATTTCAAATTTCAAATGAGGTAATGACCATATTTCCCTTCGTCTCCTTCAAACCCTTGACCACCTGCATCTTCTTCTTTCATTGTCCCTTCTTCTTCTTCTTTCTTCTCCTCATCTTTTGTCTTTCTGATCTCTCTTCTCTGACCTAACCACCTTCTCATGCCAATCATCGCCACTGTCACCCTAATGCGGAAGGACCGAGGTTTGAGGCTCTGATTAAGAGCTAGATCTTCTCTCTGGTGGTTTGACGGGAGGCGGTTATGAAGGTTGTGGGTGGAGGCAGAAACGATGATAGTGGAGGCGCATGTGATGGCAGGGCGGGGCGAGGCTGAGCTGAGTTTAGGGATGAGATTCATGGTTGGGTGAAGGTGGTGGTGGCTGGGAGAGCTTGGTGGTGGTGGCCTGGGATTGGTGGTGGTGGTGGCCAGGGATTGGTGGCGGTGGTGGCCAGAGATTGGCGGCAGTGGTGGTGGTCAGATTTCGTCAGAATTTGCAACCGTCAAAGTTAAAATCAAAGTCAAATTTGTTCAAATTTTTTCTAGATTCGAGGCAGCTACTCGTCGGTTCAATTTGGCACACACCTGACCACAAAATTTGTAGAATTGGAAGCGGTGGAGAGGATGCGCATCGTTCACAGGGTCCTTCGGATATGATCAATTTACGGTGGATTTGAGTTGGGATTAAGTCTCGAATTTAGAATTTCAGTCTAGGGAGTCATCATTTTGGTCACAGTGTCAGAATTTGAGTCGAGACAATCATCCTTGGAGTCGCGGTGGTCGAGAATTGATTCTGGTGGTGAGGGATGAAAGGAAGAGGAAATTTGCGGTGGTGAAGTTCAGTAGAGTTGCTAGCGACAACGTCATTTTTGAGAAGGTGGGGAAATTGAAGGCGTGGTTGGAGAGGGATGGGTTTAAGGTGGCCGGAGAGTTTGAACTGGGGAGGTACAATCCAAAAAAATCAATCCACCTAAGTTCAACAGGGGAAGGAAAACTAAGGAAGTTAGGTGGATTAATGTAGAAGAAGGGATGGGTTTAAGGAATGACCAGTTTTTTTGAAAACAAAGGAAGTTAACATATGGTTTTTGTGGGCCCAATGATAATAAGGGAAAAATTGTCCTTCCAAGTCAAGGGTTCATCCATAATGGTATTTTAGTCATTGCAAGCTGGTCAACGCTGAAAACATGGGCGGAGGGTTATATTTCCACTTTCATTCAACAGTCAGGGTCATATTTGCACTAAAAAACAATTGAGGGTTATATTTACACTAAAAAACAATTGAGGGTTATATTTGCACTTTCCTCAACATATAGGGTTATATCTGCATATTACCCTAAAATCAAACGTGACAATGTCATGATAACTGAGCAAGATAAGATAGGAAAGGCTGCAGCCTTATTTTACCAAAACTTGCTCATTGAGGATACTAAAGATAACTCAGGAATCAGCCTAGCTTACTTCCTAAATTTCATCCCAGTCATAATCACCCAGCAAGACAATATATGTCTGATAAAGCCAATCCAAATGGAAGAACTCCATAAAGTTGTTTTCAACTTAAGTGAACACAGCAGTGGAGGGCCAGATGGCTTCAATGGCTTCTTCTATAGATGGGCATGGGATACTATCGAACATGATTTACTAGCTTGTGTTAAATAATTTGTGTGTGGAGTCTCAATGCCTAAATCTATCACCAGCTCCCGCATCACTCTGATTCCAAAAGTCCAAACTCCAGCCCAATTCTCTGAATTCAGACCAATCAACCTAGCCAATTTCAGTAACAAAGTCATCTCTAAGATACTTGTTAATAGAATTACCCCTTTGGCCAACAAATGTATATCCATAGAGCAATCTGCCTTTATCCAAGGCAGAAGCATCTCTGACAACATTCTTGTAATGCAAGAATCGGTCCGAATGCTGGATAAACCAGCCCAATAGCTCAATGTCATAGCCAAATTGGACATGTCCAAAGCATTTGACAGAGTTTCATGGTCCATGCTCAATTCTTTATTGTAAAAATATGGATTCCATGGCCATGTTGTGAAACTCGTCATAAGTAACATAAAATCTGCCTACTTCTCAGTCTTAATCAATGGTTGCCCTCATGGGTACTTCACAGCATCAAGGGGTCTCAAGTACGGGGACCCCCTCTCTCCCACTCTCTTCAATTTCATTACTGAACTTCTAACAGAGGACTCAAGGCAATGTTTAGAGAGAAATTACTAGACCCGTTCTCAGTTCCTAGTTCCTAGTAATGCATTCACCTTATCCCATCTCTCATATGCAGATGATACAGTGGTTTTTTCAAAACCACAAGGAAATCCTGCAATAATCTGATTAAATTCCTAAGGCACTACCAAATGGCCACATGCCAGAAAATAAATTATGAAAAAAGTGCCTTCTACATGGGTTCCAAAACCAGTTCAGTGACAAGAAACAGAATCCACTCACTAACTGGCATACAACAAGGTTTCTTTCCATTTAAATATTTAGGAGTTAACATTTTCAAGGGCAGAAAACTGAACATCCACTTCAATGAAATAGTTGAAAAAGTTAACTCCAAAATATCCCACTGGAATAATAAATGGTTATCCCCAGCTGGAAGAATGATCCTCATCAAACACACTCTGACACCAATTCCTATCCACTAATGGAGTGTAATGTCTCCCACTGCTCACATTATAGAAAAAATTGAACTCCTTTTTAATTCTTTTATCTGGGGAGATCAACCAGAAGACAGCCACAGACACTGAAAATCACTCACCAAAATGAGTTATCCATTCTCAGAAAATGGGTTGGGATTTATAACAGTGCAAGATTTCATCAAAAGTTTTTCATTAAAACTGTGGTGGAACTTGCAACAAGGTACATCTATCTAGTCTAAACTCATCTGGACCATTCCAAAATCAGCACGTAGTTCAGATGCATGGAATAAAGTATGTAAGGTGTCACGGTCAGCAAACTAAAACACCCAAATCCTAGTTGGGATGGACAGGTAAACTTTTGGATTGCTAACTGGTCAGGTTCAGGTTGTTTAATCGACCACTGGAACTAAGATTTGAACATCTGCATGCCTAATCTCACACTTGCACAATTCCAGGAGAACCCTACGCTTCACACTCAGCACCTATGTATAGGTTTACCACTGTGGATTATTAATAAATTGCAGGTGCCAATAGCTTTATATGCTAACAAAGATCAGATGGTATGGAAACCCTCTACATCTGGTATGTTCTCAATTAAAAGTGCTTTTCTGTTGGTTAGGCAAAGAAGAAATACAGTAGCAAGTATGGAACATGTATGGTCACCAACTATCCCTCCAAAAATGTCCTTTCTTGTCTGGAAATTAGTGAATAATTGTTTACCATTCTCTGAAACTTTGAATCAGATTGGCATCATATCAGTGCATAAGTGTCCCAACTGTCAATCCATGGACACCATGAATCATTGCTTCAATTCATGTTATATTGCAAGATCTATGTGGGCTTATATTTTAGACATGTTAGAAATTAGACCAGGGCATAAGGAACATATCTTCGATCATCTGTCAAGCTTGTGGTCCTATCCTAGCAAAACCAAAACTGGAAAGAATATAATCTCTGTAGCAACCTCAGTAACTTGTTGGGTTATTTGGAAGTCCAGGTGCAGCATCATTTATGATAACAAAACACTAAATATACCTGGAATGAAAAAGGAATTAACTCTTCTCTTAACTGATATTTTTGAAATCCATCCTCAGAAATTGACTGATGATTGCTATAAGCCTAGGAGAATAGGGGTTATGAATTCTTTCAGATCTAAAAAACCAAAATAGATTAAGGTGCACAAGTGGACACCGCCAGACTGTGGATTTAAGCTCAACACTAATGCATCTTTTTCCACTATCTCCCTATCTTCAGTTGGCATTATAGTTAGGAATATAGATGGTAAACCAGTACTCACAACATGCAAACTTTTAAACAGTACTGGCTCATCTTTAGAAGCTGAAGTAAGGTCAATTTTGGAAGGTGTCAATCTCTGTGTACATTACCATTTTTCCCCTGATTGCTGAATCTGATTCTTTGCAGGCGATTAACATACTAACAAACTGCACAAAGGCTCCATGGTAATTACATAGACTTATCTGGGAGATTCACAAGCTAATTGGAGACAAACACATCACATGGAGACATATCTATAGGCAGCAAAACAATGTTGCACACCATCTTGCACGAAATCATCAAGCAATCCCTTCTGCACCTGATATCCTGCAAGTGCATAAACTCACAAATTTGACAAGATTGGCGATTACAGCAGACAAACAGGGAATACACTCAATTATAATACATCAACAAGTTGCGGCATAAATCATTCCAAGAAGTAGATCACGCAAGCTGGGTACTTTTGAAGGCAGGTTTAGAAGCATGCACTCTCAAGATTCAAGAAAAACACCAGGGCCATCAACGGAGAAAGGGCGGATCAAAGATGGAGTACATAAGCTCTTCAAGGTAGCTTCAATGCACCTGGCCTACATCACGAATAACACGGGGGTGGAGTTCGTGTTGATAGGAATCGTGCATTGCAAAGCTATCTTTAAGAGCTCACATTTTCAACCACAAAACCTTCTCTCGGACTAGCATCATCATGGTGTTACTTTAGAAACATGTTTTGTATAACATCTAGTATAAGGACTAATTTTGTCAAGGTCAAGTTATCACTTGAACCTTTTCTATAACTGTATAGCTTTACAAGGTTTGGGAAGTTTAATATATCTCCCTCACGTCATGTGGTCTTAATTTATAAAAAAAATGTTTTATATTTTCATTTAATTATAATTTAAAATAAAAAAGAAGTGCCTAAGAAGTGCTTTTTTAAGGAGATCTAATGTTGGTAGTTAGTTCCTACCTAGTTTTTATCAAAATTCATAATCTAATTAAATTGACTATCATTATGGATGCTCTTAGTCAATCTATCTCCCTTTCATTTCTGCCTTTTCTTTCTTGGGTCTGTAACATTTATTCTGAAAATCTTTAGCAAATCTCCTTTTTATCCCTTCGTTTGGTTAAGCTCGTGACGACACATAACCGGCTTTGTGTACTTGACATCCTCGTCCTCGCTCAAGAAAAGCTCTATTTCATGAAACTTCTTTTTTGAAGATATTGATTAAACTAATAGAGTCATCTACAGAGTATTCGTAAAAGGTTCATGATAAAGCTCATAACAATAAATTCGTACAAGTTCAGTTGCTTTTGTTGTATCTATATCCTTATGATTAGAAACATAAGTTCACTATAATCTAGTTTTCCTGCTCCCCGTACACAATATACTCCATGAAATCTAGTTTTGAGTCGTAAATCGTAATGAGAACAAAAAAGCTATACAAATATTTTGGAACGAATGAAAGCATCTTTCAACTAATTCACTACACAAATGAAGTCCTTTACTGGTAGCAGATCCCAATTCCAACATTTTCTACCAAAACTTTCTGGTTGCCAACCTAAATGCGCACTTTGGTGGAAAAGGGTGTTCTCTGAACATCAAACATAAGTATGTACCGTGGTGCAGATGCAGAGAAGGAACAAATGTTTCTCCAATGGATTCTACTTGTAAATCCATTCATTTGCGCGACCTCCAGATTCATCCATGTCGATGAAAATGCTAATAGCCTGAGATGATATTAAATCAAATGTTACGTAATTTAGTTTACAAAACCAATTTAAGACTAGGAATGGAAATTAGTTGGGTGACAGGAATGGCAAGGAAATGATGTCTTCTCTACCTTATGGTGTTTGTTTTCCTAATATGAAGTTTATAAGCAGGCTAGAAAATTAATTCATCATTTATAGGTGAAAAATGGGGGGATTAGAAAGTATAGACATGAATACAATTAAAATTTTGAAGTGGTTAATTCTTTTTGAACAGAAATCATGAGGTGTGCTTATTTGTTACCTTCCCGATTCGAGGCCTCTCTTTTTCCCTCAACTTTTCAAGGCTATTCCGAACATGTGATACAGCTCCCCAGCACCTCAACGTATTTGCGACATCATCAAGCCTCAATATATACTCTTCTTCAGTTAAAGGGAAAGATCTCTGAGACAATTAACCGAGCATGTTTCAGGCTGAAAACAATGAACTAGTTTCAAACATAAAACTTTAGCAAACAAGATGGTAACTGACATCGATTGTGGTCCAAAATCCAGAATGACATAAGGGTAACTTCCAACATAAAACTTTAACAATTAAAAGCAGGATAAGGACCGGTGTGGAGGGAATTTGTGTCAGTTTAACTAGTTCACTTGGACAATTTACAATCATTAATTACATAAGAAGAGCATCCGGAGACCAAAAATGCCAGCTAAATATCAAGGGAACACTTCTTGCGTGCCAAACATGAAAAATGCCTCAAGAATTATACACCCACAACATTTTTTGCACTTTGGTAGTGACATGGAGAAGTGACTGATGTCGAGTCCAGTTGACATCACTTGACTCTGGTCATAATAGATAATACATATTTGGGAGATCCCAACTAGATTAGACACCGATCACTAACAAACCATTGCTCTTTGTACTTTCAGTAAGCAGATTAAATACTACTGGAATGTCATAATACTGAAATTTGAAGAAATAGAAGTATGGTGGACAAAGAGGTGAGCTAACCTGCTCCCTGTATTTCCACATGACATTTAGTGCAAGGAGATTCCTTCCCATGAACTCCTGCAGAGAAAATGAATGAATGGATTTAGTTCTTCAACTAAATCACTGAAGAGGCGAAGATATAATTAATCATTCAGTCATCATATTCAAAGCTATCGTTTGCTGAAGTTCAAAGATTTATATAAGTTGTGGTTATGGTAAAACAAAAACTAAGCCCCCATGCCACTATGGGTGTCAGCTATATTGTAATAGTTATACAAAATACATGGGCAAAGCAGACTGACCATTTGGACATCAAAAAGCACCAAGATGGTCACCAAACATGCCTCATTTTTATTAAAAAGATGATTTTGCAAGTCAAAATATTGGTTTACGCCTCAAAACTGGAACTATATAGTATAAAAAAAGCATTGACCCTGACAGGCATCCCAAACAACTTTAAAAATGTTTAATGTCTCCCATCTGCTTGAAAAACAAACTACTCATAGGCAAACTACAATTTTATCAGTTCTATCCATTCACTGTAACTCTGTAACGGGGGGGAAATGCCATTAAACAATTCATTGATACTTACATTATGCATCAAAAGTTCAGTATATTCAATGCAATAGATATTGGGGGATCACAGGACACTTCCATTGAACTAAAGGTTAAAAATTATATTTCAAAAGTTCCAAGAACAATTGAAATGATATTTAGCTCTACCATCAGCCGATCCCTCTACCAACCGTATTAATAGGTTTGAGCAATTCCACTCCTTTTTCAACTTATTTTTCTGTCCCAGCAACCCACCAAGATGCAAAAGATATTTCACAAGTGAAAATATACAATTGTTTCATGGTCTATTGGTATGCCTTGAATACGTATTAGCCGCTTCGACAGGTTGTTACGGGGGTACGGGGGGCGGAGCACACCCTGGCCTGAGGGTCTGGGAGGCGGAGACGCCCCCGGCCCGACGGTATAGCATGTCCTCTGTTTGGGCTGTTATTGGCATTCTGTCTCCTGTTCTGGTTTGGGCCAGATTGTTTCCGGGCCCAAAGCCGTTAGGGTTTAAGGTGGAGAGGACTATATATATAGTGTCTTGTCTTTTATTGTAACTCTTAGAAAAAAGATAGGATTGGTAGAGAGTAGAAAATCTGTAATTCTGGCCTTTCTCTCTAGTGGATACCGATCTTGGTCGGCCGTGGATGTAGCCAATTGGTGAACCACGTAAAAATCTCGGTGTTTTGTTTTCCATTTTTTTTTTGCTTGTTCTTTCTCAGGTATTCCGCACAACATGGTCTGTAGAGCATCTAAAAACAAAAGGTATTACCTAGCAGCCCATTGGTACAAAGCCATTCGAATAGGTTACACTACACTGGCTTGTAAACCCTCCAACAGGACACGGATCATGCAAGAATCTTAAGAAATAATCACTTATTCCTTCTCCTTTATTCTAACCTGAGACTTGCATGTAATGAAAATAGATCAAAATTTCACTAATAGTTTCATATATCCATTTGGTATCAAGCTTTCCAGAAAAAGGGGATTATATGTTTTAAATTTTTTGTTTAATGGGCCTAGTGTCAATTAAGCCATGAATCATAAAAGTATCTGAAGTAACAGGTCCCATATGCTAATGTGGTGGCTCATCGATATACCATGCAATGGGATTGGAGGTTTAACCATTTATGATCTCTTCCTAGTATGTACCAGTAGAAGCATTCAAGCCTTATATTTTCCCTCCATTTTAAGTTCCAGTTGGATCACCAAAAGTCACTTAAGCTAAGGGGTCCTTCTAAAGGGGATGTATCAAAGCCACCACCACACACCGAGTGTGTGTACTTGTACCAGAAATGCAGTAAAAAAATCCTTGTATGTTGTACAGAACCAGGAGACCATACTTTACAGTTTGAATGGTTTGTTAAGAACTTAAAACAGACCTAGAAAAAAAAAAAAAGAGGAGGTTGTAAAACTGACAGTGTTTTCATTTGTTTACTTTAGGCCATATAAAGTGACTGTTGTTTACTTAAGGCCATAAAAAGTGACTGAAAAATAAATTGAAAGGGTAATCATTCAGAAAGAGAAATATGCATACTACCTTTTTAATTAATTGAACATCATAGGACCTTCCAAATTTGTTGCGTATAAGAGTGGCCAAGTCTATGCCGCTGAAAGTAGAGTCATCTCTTCCAACGATCCTTTCAAGCTTCTCCCTAAGAATCTCTCTATTCACCTGGGGGGAGAAAAAGCTAACTGCTCCAGAACAAGGCAATCAACTACCATATATACAAGCACACAAATGAATGAAAAATTGGATACACTGATGCTACATTGTAGCAGTAAATAGAAGCACAGACATGTTTAGCTAGTAAACCGACTTTGATAGAAAAGCAATCACTGGTCTGGTTACTGCATTGCAGTGGATACAAACCACATCATGAACACACATAATGCTGACATAGTAGACAAAATTGACCAAAGACACAATTAAAAGTATTAAATAACTCTTAACTTTTCTAGGACACATTCAGCACAAAATTTGTCTTCCAGTAAGAGTGGAGACAAAAGAATGTGGGAAAAAATGAGAACCGATGATTAGCTCAATTATATGAAAGCTTCCACCTCTCGGAACTGCTTTACATATTATAATAATTCATTCAGTAATACTGTGACAAACTCTTCGATCATTACCACAGAAGTTCTTCCAAGTTCTCAATTGAATGATAGCAGTAAACCAGACTTGATATGTGCTATGGATGCCTCACATTGCAAGTAAAGTAGAACACAGAGGAGGTTGGAGCAAATAGGAACAACTAAGATTGCCAAAAATTATCTCATATTCAACCAAAAAGTGAATGGAAAGCCAGTGAGCTTAAAACGGGACTAGAAGAAACCTACAGCTTCAGCTTCATTTTTGGTAGATTCATCACTGTTATCTTCCTCAGAGAAGTCATCTGGATCCGTTTCGCCATCAAGTGTACCAGAGAAGACTGGCTTGTACGTTCTAGCAGAATGACTGCGTCCACTAACGAGGAATGGCCATTTAGAGGAAAGTAGTTCTCTTGTACCAGACTCCATATTTGAGTACTTCAGACCAGGGTTTAGGCAACTTCTACACTTGGGTGTATACTCTAGATCCCCTGGAGACCAAATGCACGTTTTGCTAGCCAATATACTTGTCATAGCTAAAACTGCAAGAAGGAAAAGAAGGAACAAACCGCATGTTAGTAGGAAGTGATGCTATGCCGAAGAAATACTACCATATCTTGACCAATTTTGAAGAAGAATAACTAGATACATTGGTTTCTATGTCACACACTGGGAAAAAGAATAGCACGTAGTACATAAATTCTATACTACTCCCTCTGCTGCCCAAGTAACTTCTCACTTTCCTTATTAATTAATAGATATCAAAATTAACTTCTCACTTTATTTATTTCCTCTTTTGGAAGGATTCCATTCATTTTCATCCTATCATTTATGTTACTTACTTTTCTTTATTTCATTTCACTTTCTCAACAATTTCTCCTCTACCCATCTTTTCATCGATTAATTTGCGTGCATCTGCGAAGTTGTTTCTGAGTTGGAGGGAGTACTAACAGTAAGTTGTTAACTCGGAGTGGTTTTGTTCTTTCAAATGCCTATGCAATTAAAATCACATGGAGTTAAGCCAAGAGGGCTTTCTATTAAACGTGTTGGTGTTAAAGGAGATATTTTGTTATATTTTGTGTATATCTTATACCCTGGATAGAATTTTTTCCATTTGTGATTATGTACATTGTGCCTGTATATAAAACCCTTGTATTATCAATAAAATCAACCAACCGTTCATATTTTACATGTATCAGAGCTAAAAGTCCTGAAAACCTAAATCCTAAATCCACCACCACCGCCGATATTTCAGTTGGATAAAAATTGACAGATGAAAACCAACCTTCTGCTCTTCTCAGAGATCAGCACCAACCCGAAGTTGGTTATTCGGGCATACAAATTATAACATTGCAGCCCTTTCTCAGTTCACCGGACAAAAAAAGCTTTCAATTTTCATGTTTCTTTATCCTTTTTTTTCCTTGTACCAAACACAGCCACAAAAACATACAAAAGCAAGTAATTTATGCCTCAAAGAACCTCATTTCCCTCCAAAAACAATATTCAAAGTCAATAAGGAAGAGTTTCGCGCACCTTTGTTCAGCGATCAGCTGGCGGAAATCAGACGTCTGGTTTGTATGGTTAAGAGTGATCTGGAACGGGAGGATGTTGGGGCTTGGTGGTGGTTGCTTCTTGCTTATTATTTTGTTTTCTTCTTTCTTTTTTAAATTTTAAACCACATATCGTTGGGACTTGGGAGTTTAATTGGCTCGAAAGAGCTCTCAATCTCAAATAAAAAAATTCTCTCTCCAGCTCTGGGGCGAAAAAAAGAAGAAAAAATGCGCAGCCTTTCTTCCATCTTCTGGAAGCCGATTTCTTCAATTTCATTAACAATCAACCGATGAATTATGGTTTAACGGATTCTACTCTGGATTCCGCACAAAACTATATGCAATTCGTGGTGAGTTTTTTATCTAAATCGGCTTTGGAGTAGGGTTTGAATTCGGCAACAAGGGTTCTTGGTGGATCTTGATCGTGAATTGGATTTGGATTGAGGATACAGATTCGGATCTGGATTTGGGAGGGTGATCGAATTGGTCTCTCATCTAAATCCTTGTTCGAGAAGGAGATTTGATTGAAAAACTCAATCTTTCTTCGATTTGGATTGGGATTTGGTGTGTGCAAAGGAGTATAAAGGTTTTGATTATAATTTTCAGCACGAATTATAATCAAATTCCTACAATTTGGATCGGATTTAGCACAAAGATTGGGGATTTAAGATCGATCTACAAACCGGCCACAAGTACTTGGTCCGGATTGCTTGGTGATCACGGTTTCCAGGTTTTTTCGATCCATCTTTTTGAACTTTGTTTGAATTTCGATTTGGAGCATGATTTTATGTGTGTATGCATCCGATTTCATGCTTGAAGGACTTCGGTTTTAAGATAAAGTTTTGAATCCGATTTATCATAGGGTTTAATCGGTTTAGATTCAAGTTCTTGCTTGATTTTGAATTCGGTTTGGTGTTGGTGGATTACGGTTTTGTTGTTTTGATTTGTTCTTCATTCTGAATACGGTTTTGGTGTTGAATATGGTTTGGTATTTGGTGGATTACGTTTTTGCTTGTTGGTGTGTTTCTGATCGGTGTGTTTCCGATCGGATTGTTACCTTATCTGTCTTTGTGATCTGGTAGTTTTGGTGAATCCGATCTGTTTTATTGGAATTCATCCATAACAATGGTGATGAATGTGGGGAATAATTCGGGTCCGAAGAGCAACAATGGTACGGCCGATATGAAGGATAATCAGAGGAAGAATCAGCAAGTGCATCCACGAGATTGGAATGATCCAAAATTAGAGAGGAGAAGGAAATGGGATGATCCTGAAATTCTAATGAATAAGTCGGACATTGAAGTTGTTGCAAACAATGGAGATAGTGTCGATTTTGTGCTCACTGATGAAGAAATTCATAAGGATCTACATAAGCCATTTTTCGGATTCTTGGGTGTGTTTCCGGGATTCTTCCCAGGTATGTATGCCATTCGTACATTGTTGGTAGCGAAGTGGGAGGTGCAGTGTAATGTTCAGACCAAGCAGAATGGATACGTCATGTTCAAGTTCAACAGTGCAGAGGATAGAGACAAGGTGATGAATGGTCCTGATCATTATCTCCATGGGAAGAAGTTGTTCATGATGCTAGTTGATGAATCTGGGCAATATGATGCAACCATCCAAGCCACCAAACCAGTTTGGTTAAGGATGGAACACTTGCCAAAGGCGTATTGGCACAAGAAGTCGTTAGAGAAAATTGCTACTTCACTAGGAGAACCTATCCTTATGGACAATGGTACTCTTGAGTTAAGGGGCTATTATGCACGTCTCTTGGTATGGATTGACACTTCAAGAAAGCTTAAGGAGGAGGTGACTTTTCGTATTCCGTCTGGTGAATTGTTTGTGCAAAAGATCATCTATGATTATTGCAGACCTTGGTGCACTAATTGTGGTGAAAACAATCATCTCATGGAAGAGTGCGATGACTATTGGAATGCCAAGGAGACACAACAAAAGAAACCTATGGCCGAGAGTAAAGTTGTTAAGGCGAAGGGCAAGAAAAGCATGAGAACTCGGTACAATGATCATGTTTGGGTTCGGAAGATGCAAACTGAAACCATTGGAGATAATCAGAACTCAAATTCGGTTGGAGGCAATGAGAATATGACCATTGAGGACGCCTCTTCGGACAATGAGGAGGTAGAAAGGCAAAGGAAAGGGAAAGGAAAAGTGGTTGAAAGCATAGTCAAGAATATCGAGAGAGTTGGTAGTGCAAGAAAAGGGTCAGGAATAACCATTCGGGGAGTGCAGGATGAAGATCATCGGGCCGTTGTTGCGCTGCCTGCAGCACCTACGCCCGTAGCCATAAGCACTGGCGCTGGAATTCGTGGCGCGGGCGCAAAATCAAGACAAACAGCGCCTGGCGATGTTGGCGCTGGACACGGCGTTGGCACCAATTCTGCTCAAGCGGTGCCTGGAGCTGCTGCCGTTGGAAAACAAGCACAAATAGCGCGCGGTAGAAGCACTGAGCGCAAGCAATCCAGCACTCGTTCGGCCATTGAACCCGATAGAAAACAGCAAGCGTTTGGAGATGATGATAATCCGATTGAAGGGGCGGGAAAATTGCCTAAGCAGATGATTCATCCGGATGCTCGGGGCTCTAAAATACCAAGATTGCATAGGAGTAAGAGTAAGAGTAGACCTCCCTCCGCATCAGGGGTTTTGACTAGGTCTAGAAGCAAGAGTAGGACTCGATTAAATGAGCAAGGGAAGGGTATCCAGAAACCTTTTCAGCGAATGCTATCAGCTACAAGGAGTCATTCAGACAGTTCTGGAAGTAAATCAACTGAAGGCGGCGGTCCGAAGCCACAAGGGACCTCTGTTTCCCAATGAATACATCAGCAATGAATGTCAGGGGTCTATCGGCCTCTGTAAGAAGGAGGTGGGTGAAAAATATCATCTCCACGAATAGAGTTGGTCTGTGTGGTTTGTTGGAAACAAAAATGGAGGATAAGGTGTTGCGCATTTTTCTGAAAAGTTTTAAGGGATGGAAGTTTACGCACAATTTTGAACTGTGGCAGAACTCGAGGATATTAATCATCTGGGATCCGAAAGGCTTCTTGGTTGATGTTCTAGGGAAAACGCCGCAATGTATTCATCTGAAAGTTCGTAATCTTGCTTCTGGTATTAAGTTTTTCTGCACATTTGTGTATGGGCATAGTGAAGGATGTTTGGCGCGTTTACCACTATGGGAGGAATTGAAGTCGTTTGGAGCTAGCCTGAATGCGCCTTGGATGGTTCTTGGTGACTTTAATGCTATCCTTAGTGTTGAAGATCATTATGGGACTACTGTACCTAGTCTGTATCCGATGAAGGAATTTCAGGATGTTTGTTTGAAGTGTGGACTTCGGGATGCACCTGCTTTGGGAGAGCACTTAACCTGGCATAGTGCGGATTGGAAGATTTGGAGGAAACTGGATAGAGTACTATTGAATCACGGTTGGGATGAAGCTGCTTGTCGTACAACCTTCTTACCAATCTCGGCTCAATCAGATCACTCTCCCATGGTGGTGGATATGTCGCAAGAGATAGATGGAAAGGGAAGGCCCTTTCGCTTCTAGAATATGTGGTTGGGTCATCCGAATTGTGGACAAATTGTAGAAGATTATTGGAGTCCATCGGTTGAAGGGACTAAGCAGTTTTCGGTGACCAGGAAATTATTTCGTATGAAGTACCCCTTGAAGGAATTGGGTCGACTCGATTTAAGCCATATTTCTGAGAAGGCAAAGGCTGCGGATGCAGAGTACAACAAGGCTTTTGATGAATTCGATGCTAAGTATGCCTCGGACGATGATGTTGCGGCATTGCGTAAATTGAAGAAGCAAGCAATGTTGTTTTATTTGGCGGAGTCTTCTTTTCTTGCGCAAAAGGGAAGGATTAATCATATTACTCAGGCGGATAAGGGATCACAGTATTTTCACTCTATGGTCTCTGCACGAAAAGGAGGAGGTATCCCTGCAATTATTGATAGTGACAATCGGATCGTTACTTCCAATAGTCGCAAGGGGGAGTTATTTGCTGAGTTTTATAAAGGACTATTTGGTATGAAGAAGGACAGATTGGCCACGGATCCGAGCATATTTTATGCGAGTACGAAGATTACCGAGGTGGAAATAGCCTACTTGGATCAGGATGTGGCGAGTATTGAAGTTAAACAGGCGCTATTTGCAATGGCAGATGATAAGTCTCCGGGTCCGGATGGCTATACGGCAGGATTTTTTAAGAAGCAGTGGAATACAGTGGGAGAGGAAGTTACGGCTGCAGTACTTGAATTCTTTCAGACAGGTGACATTTTGGCGCAGCTTAATCACACTGCGGTGGCCTTAATTCCGAAGAAGCCGGATAATCTGAAGGTCGGTGACTTCAGACCAATTGCGTGCTGCAATGTGGTCTATAAAATTATCACGAAAATTATGGCAAACAGGATTGAAGGTATTTTACTAGGAATTATCGACCCTAGTCAGGGAGCATTCGTGAAGGGCAGAAATATTTCCGACAATGTCATGTTAGCGCAGGAATTTGTCCGGGGATATGGAAGAGCTCGCAATTCGCCCAGATGTATGATTATGGTGGATCTTCAAAAGGCGTTTGATACAGTCTCTTGGGATTTCCTAGAAGAAGTTTTACTTGGACTAGGATTTCCGGAAAGGCTAACAAACAGAATTATGACTTGTGTGTGCACTTCTTCGTTCTCGATTGCAGTCAACGGTAAACTGTGCGATCACTTTCAGGGACAGAGGGGAATTCGTCAGGGTGACCCTTTGTCGCCTCACCTGTTTGTGATCTGCATGGAGTATTTCTCGAGATTACTGAAAAGGAGGACGGCATCTAGGCATTTTACATTCCATCCGAGATGCGAGACTCTTCGGATCACGCATTTGGCTTTTGCAGATGATCTCATGCTCTTTTCTAAGGCGAACACGAGTTCAGTACATATACTCATGGACGCCCTGAATGAGTTTGAGCGCACTTCGGGTTTGGGAATTAATGCTGCAAAGTCGAAGTTCTTTGGGGTTGGTATAAAGGAAGATTTGAGCTTCACAGGTATTCCTTGGGCGACATTCCCCGTTAGATACCTAGGCGTGCCACTTGATTCCAGCAAGTTGAAGGTGACACAATTCGGTACCCTATTGGGAAAGGTAGATTCGGAAATAGCTAAATGGAAGGGCCATACCCTCTCATATGCAGGCAAATTGGAACTTGTGAGATCAATCGTTGGAGGTATTGCGGGATTCTGGATCCAGAATTTTGTTATACAAACTACGGTAATGGATGCTCTCGAACAGAAATGCAAAAGGTTCTTATGGGGAGGTAAACATAAGGCGAAGGTTGCATGGAAGAAACTTTGCGCGCCTAAGTCTTTTGGAGGCCTCGGTTTGAGGGACTTTGTTACGTGGAATCGGGCTTCAATGGCTAAAAGGCTGTGGGATCTTCACTTGAAAAAGGATAGCCTTTGGGTCCAATGGATTCACTCGTACTACCTTCAGGGAGTAGATTTTTGGGGATTAAATCCGAGAATTGCAAATGGTAGATTGGGGGAGAGATACTCGAGCTACTTTAGTGACCTCTGCAAACTCAGGGATGAGTTGTTCGCAATGTTTAATGGTGATTTGCAAGAGGTAATCGGCCATCTTGGCGTTTGGTCTGGCTCGGGAAAGTTTACTAGTGCAGCTTATCTTCATATGCATCGTCATAGATACCCGAATGTCTATGATGTTGGTCGATCAAGTGAAAGGGTTTTCAACAGTATTTGGCGTGGGTTTGTTCCGCCAAAATTCTCATTCATCACTTGGTTGGCGGTCATCCAGAGACTTCATACTAAAGATAAGCATCGGATGGAGGAAGGGGATAGCATGGAGAAGGTATGTTCTTTATGTCATTTGGAGGAGGAGACAAATGAGCATTTGTTCTTCAAGTGTGAATTTTCTGAGGTTGTTTGGGGGCGTATTCGGACTTGGATTGGTTTAAGGAGATGAACTAATTCGATTCCAAGTTCCATGACTTGGGTGAAGAGGCAAATTAAAGGCTCAAAGTTGCGAAAGAAGTTTGGTATTCTAGCCTTGATCACCACGGTTTATCGCCTTTGGAGGGAAAGGAACAATGTGGTTATGGATGGTGCTCAACCAAGTTCGGAAAGAGTGGTGAAAATCATCATGAAGGATTGCTACATGGTGATGAATAGGCTATTTCCGGATGAGCACCTGTTTTAAATAGAGAAGTTGCTTGGATTGAAGGGTGCTGGCGGCAAGGTACTGGGTGCTTCACATTTCGGGTCAAAGTGCTTCATTCCTGGCACTGTGCTGGCGTCAGGTGTTGCGCCAGAATTCGTTACGGTTGAAGGGATGCAGGACGCCAGCAACGGAGATGATTTCAGCGATTCAAGGCTGGAACGGTGTGTCACGGTTTGGATTTTCTGGCACGGTTTTCAGTGATGGTTGATGCGGTTTTCAGCGCCGGGAGAGCCTGTTTTGTGCTCGATGGAGTCCTGATTAGCCTACGGTTTTCTTGGATTTCTATTGGCACTTGCAGCTCAGTATTCAGGAGGAGGCAATAGGGTTTAGAGTAAGGATTTCCGTCCTCATACTCTTTCTCCTAAGCCTAGTTTTTACTACTGATTTGACGGTTATTTATGCGCTTTATGCTCGCGCTACACTCTGTGTTAAAATAGCATATAGCTGTCCATTTGCTCAAAATGGAGTGGGCGAGTACATACTCGCCACGCTTGGTGCACGCGGTATAAGTGCATCCATTCTCACATCTTTCGGAAGTTGATTTCACTGGGAGACACAAAGGTTGGAGGCACGGCCTCATTAATCTTTGCCCAAAAGATCAGCTTCGGTGCAAAAAGAGAATGCCAGAAGGCCAATAACATCCCTCTTTCTTCATTTTAGGGATGTATATGGTAGAAGCTGTTGTCCATTTGGTTCATCGGCTTCAACTTTCATGCGACATCCAAGACCCGAGACATCCTCGGCTGCATTAGGATATCCTTATCATCTTTTCTTGGACCTTAGCCCCTTCATCAACGATCCAGCACCTACATTAATTCAAGACCCGAGACCCTACTTCTCGGTTGCATTTTGGAAATTGTAATGAAGAAGGCCCCATTTGTTAGGGGTAGAACCGGATTTGTTTATGGGTAGTGAGTTTGTTCTCACCCCATCATTTCGTTTAGGTTATAGCCTGTGTTTTTCCAGGTTGTTTTGTGCTCCCTCTGCTCGCCTATCTTGCATTGGGTTGGTTGTTATTTTATTTGGACATAAGGGGGGGGATGGTAGAATGCTGTCCTACGGACTTGCATTCTTCTATTCCCCCCCTACCTCTTTTGGACTTTACTCCTTAGGCTTACTTAGTAGCCTAAGGTTGGATTCTTTTGTATTTGGTGGGGTCCTTTTCGGGCTCCACTGCAGGTTCCACCGTTTATACTATTTACCTATTTACGTTGGGAGTTTAATTGGCGTTGTCACGCCCTGTATTTTACTAGTTTACATCCTAATACGTATATATACATATATATATATAATAGTAATTTTAATTTTTCAAAATAAAACAAAAATTAAAAACAAAACAAAAAAATTTGATATTCCCTCCAGACCACCTCCACCACCACCGCCACTGCCGGACCACCTCCACCGCAGATGTTACGTTTTCACTGGACCACCGCCACCGCCGGAACACAGCCACCGCCGGCGCCGAACCACCGCTACTACTGCCACCACTGCCACCCGGTTTGGATCTTGGGAAGGAGAACTGGTCAAGGAGCCGGAGAAGAAGATGAGAGCCGAAGTCGAAGCCGGAGATTCGGGAGAAGAAGAGGAGACCTGGAGCCGGGATAAGAAGAGGAGAGCCAGAGCCGGAGAAGAAGAGGAGAACAGGGAGAAGAGAACGGGGCCGGGAGAAGAGGAGGAGAACAGGATCGGGAGAAGAAGAGGAGAACGGGGAGAAGAGAACATAGCCGAGAGAAGAAGAGGAGAGCCGGAGAAGGAGAGGGGAGCGGGGGCCGCCGGAGAAGAAGAAGAACGGGCCGGAGAAAAAGACCGGAGAAGAAGAGAACGGGCCGGAGAAGAAGACCGGAGAAGAAGAGAACGGGCCAGAGAAGAAGACCGGAGAAGAAGAGAAGGGCCGGAGAAGAAGAGAAGAAGGCAAGCGATGGCGGAGGATACCGGAGAAGAAGAGGCGGCGGACGGTGGCGGAGGTGATGGTTAATAATAAATTTAATTTAATAATAAATTTAGCATATTTTAATTAATCAAATTAAATTAAAAATACATATTATATACTAAATTGTATAAATACAGTGCGTAATCAAGTAAAATACAGAGCGTGATATAGCAATCCACTTTATTGGCTTCCCAAATCTTTTATTTCGTTCCAAATCTGCTTACAGCATGCAGTAAGTTATTTGATATTCCTGGTTACCATGGCTGTCATATTTTTGGCGATATTTTGTGTATTTTAAATTGTAAGAATTTGCATCATAATCTTATGCATTATTTAATTTGTTTATGAATACAACATAAATATTGAATGCGCAAATAACAATAATGAAATGCACATTCTACATATTTACGATATACATTCATGATACCCCAAGGTACGGTATAACAATTGTGCATAGTCCATCTATACCATTTCAAACTGTACAAGGGACTTTTTCAATCAAAGTTGATAAAGTTTAAAATGTGATGGAGAGAGTACTTTCCTTTTGGGTAAAATAAATATTTAATCCTATTATTTTTTTCAAAAGTGCCAATATCACCCTATATAATCTGAAAGTGCGATTTTAACCCTAATTTTTTCATCAAATGTGCCTATATAACCTTTTGGTACTATTCCAGCATTGACTTGGTATTTTTCGGTATTAACCAAACCTAAGAAGACTAAAACACCCCTAGTCTTAAAATGGAAATTTTAATGTCTAAAACAACCCCTTGGGTTCTTCTTTTTCATCTCCAAAACCAACGATGCTGCCAGAATCTAGTATTTTGCCGCCGCCCCCGCCGCCTGATTAAACCCTCTCCGTCACCACCTAATTAAATATGCCACCCCTCTGTTCACCCAACCACCTCCCCCCAACCAGACCTGTCGTCGTTCACCGCTCCAAGCCTCCCCCGCCTCCAAAAACTGAAGAAATCCATCATCAGCCCCGCTATTCACCGCTCCCAACCAGACCCACCGCTCGAAACCCTACCTCTCATTGCCACCACCTCACATCCCCACATGTTACGGGGTCGACCTTATCACCCAACCCCAACGCAACCCCATGCCCGCACGCACACCACAAATATGTTGCGGTCCTGTGCCACTCAACGTGTGCCTACGAACCAGTCTCCCTAAACTGTGACGCACACACCTCTGGGCCATCCAGTGTCGCCTTCCTAACCGCTCACGTGATGCACTGTGCACAATTCCCGAGCCGTTTGTGACCAATGCCAGTGTGCGCAGCACCTAATCGCCCACCAGGCCAGCACACTAAGTGTTGAGTTAAGGCCCAAGAAGACTTTTCCCCAGCTCCTTTCCCCAGAAGTCTTCTCTTTTCCTTGTAATAGCTTAGCTAGTAGATTAGCTTAGCTTTCTTCTTTAAGGTCCAGGCTTGCGTGCCTTGTTTTCTTTGATCTTCTTTTGCCTTTGTACCTAGCACTTGTAATTACTTTCGTACACCATATATGTGAAGTACTGAGCTACCCACATTCGATTACCTCTTTGCAATATATTGAAAACGAGCATTTGCTCCCCAGTTGTTGGGTATTGTATTACATTGTTGCTTGTTTGTGAACCCTTGCTCCTATTCTAAACTCATGTGTATTTCTGTTGCATATACATCTCATGCCCCTCTAAAGGCTTTGTGTTTTTGGATTAACCAAGCTGAGTGCGACGTGCATGAGAAACAGGCAGTAGTCATGAAATGGCTGCACGGTTAACCCCTTGAGAGGGTGGCCCATGACAGTTGATATTAGAGCTCAAGCAATCCCTGAGTGCATAGTGAAAGAGGTCGTCACTATGTCGAAGAAGACCGGTCGGTTGGAGAACATTGAGAGAATTATCTTTGGTGAGGCACAAGGGTCTGGGAGCCTAGCTGATCGTATGGATCAGACGAAATTGGATGTTGCCATTATCAGTAGAGACATCGAAGTGTCCAACACGAAGAATGCACGTCAGGATGAGGAGATCGCTAAGTTGGGGGAAGCCTTGGCATCTCACGAGTCTAACGTTGTTGCGATGAGAGGCACCATTGAGAAGCTTAGCAGAGACGTGCACGTACTCATGTAAGTTGTGGCTAACTTTTCTCAAGGTGCGGGCGGGGGCGGTGGCGGTGGCGGTGGTGTCCGCTGTACACAAATGGAAATTCCCTGAGCCTAAGAAATATGGAGGGGCCCGTGACGCAAGAGAGCTTGATAACTTCTTGTACGAGTTGGAACAATATTTTAAGGTGACCGAGTCGGACTCAGAAGTTGAGAAAGTCACTAACGCCACAATGTACCTGGAGGACTCTGCTATGGTGTGGTGGCGATCCTAAGACATGGAAATAAAGGCATCACGCCTGGCCATCGACATATGTGATGATTTGAAGCTCAAGGTGAAGCAATAATTCATGCACACCAACGTGAAGGAGCAAGCGTTGTTAAGACTCAGGATTCTGACGCAAACCGATAGTATAAGGGAATACGTGTCGGGTTTCCAAGCTTTTATGCTTGACTTGCCTGACCATCATAAGGAGTACAAACTCTATGACTTCAACAAGGGATTGAAATTGTGGGCTAGACTCGAGATAAGGAGAGCTCGTTGCACTGACTATAACTCAGCAGTGGCGTTCGTTGAAAGTCTTAATGACTATAGGGGCGGAGGATCGCAAAGAGTTGATAGGGAGGTCAATTGTGATACTATTTCCAGAGTGAGTAATGGTGCAGGTGCAAGTTCTCCCCAGGTTGGGAGTAACTTTAAACCCGGTCCAAGCGGGAGAGATAACTACAGGGCCAATTCGAATGTGGGAAGAAATGGGGGAAGCCCCACTACAAGTACGGCTAGTTCAGTCGGGTCCAAACCAAGGTGGGACGGACAGACCAGGAAGGCACAACTTGTGTGCGGGATGTGCAAAGGGAATCATACCCTTGTTGATTATCTAACAGAGCATGGGATCACTGCTACGTTGCTTGAAGACTCGAGACAAATCAAGGAGGCACTGAGCAAGGTAGTTCATGAGTAATCGGCTGAGGAGTCTGGGTTAGAAGAGGAGAACTATTCTCCATGAGAGCGTTGAATCTACGGTGTAATTCCATGGTGGGATCAATAGAGCCACGGCGGTTGAATCCGTTAACGGAGCTTGAGATTGACCGGGTTATTGTTGCCCCCTAAGTGGGCCACGTGTCCCACCCCACAACCTTTTTTGACCAGGAGAGGAGAAAGGCACCCAAACCTTTGACCAGTGTAGCTATTTACAACAAGGTGAAGAAATTTAATGTTGTTCTAGGTAGGAAGTTATCAAAGGGTGGTGGGTTGTAGACGAACCATGGAAGAAAAAATCCATTATCTTTGATTTGTCGTACTAGGAAGATTTGGATGTTCGCCATTGTTTGGATGTCATGCATATCGAAAAGAACGTTTGTGAGAGTCTAATTGGGATGCTTCTGAACATTCCTTGGAAGACTAAGGATAGCTTGAATGCGAGGAAAGATTTAGTTGACCATGGTATACGGTTGGATCTGGCACCAGAGGTAAGAGGGAAGCAAAAGTACCTGCCTCCCGCTCCTTACAATCTGTCAGTTGCTGAGAGGAGATCGGTGTGTGAAACCTTCCAAGGAATGAATGTACCTTCCGGTTACTCCTCTAATGTTAGTCGGTTTGTTAATGATGAGTTGCGTCTTAATACTTTGAAATTACACGATTGTCATGTCCTTATGCAACAACTTTTGCCCGTAGCAATACGTGGGTGTTTGGAAGAGGAAGTTAGATTTCCTGTTATGCGCTTGTGTTTCTTCTTCAACTCGATATGCAGGAAAAATATTAGCAGGCAATAGCTTGATGAACTGGATCGAGAGGCTGTTGTTGTTCTATGCCATTTGGAGAAGTATTTTCCCCCATCACTATTTGACATCATGGTGCGCCTAGTGGTACACTTGGTTATGGAGATACGTATATGCGGGCCTGCCAGAATGCATTGGATGTACCCATTTGAGCATCACATGGCTATTTTCAAGGGTTATGTTCATAATCGTAGCTGACCCGATGCCTTCATTGTTCAGAGGTATGTCATTGGGGAGATCATCGAGTATTGTACAGCAAACTCGGTTGGAAGAAGAGCGGTTGGTGTTCCTGGAGGACCCACTGTGGAAAGCAGAATGGGATTCAACGGTCCAAGGGTACGCTTCATACACCCTATCACGCTGAGTTGATAACTGTTCACCTATATGTATTGCGTAATAGTAGTGAGACTGTAACATATGTTGAAGAACATGTTTCCTTGTTGGAAGAGATTCATCCAGACTGGTCCCAGAATAAAATTCAGGCCGAGCACCCTTCAAGGTTTGTTAACTGGTTTTACAATCGTTGTAATGTCAACGGGATGCCCAGTAACCTACGAGCGTTTGCAAGGAAGTCGAACTGCACTGTTAAACGATACCTTGGTTATAACATTAATGGCTTTAATTTCTCAACATTGGCGAAGGACGCGAAGAGCACCACTCAAAATAGTGATGTATATATTGGATCTGAATCCATGTGGTAGGCAAGCAAGAGAGATAAACATATAGTTGTTGTTGTGATGCCTTTCTATAGAGCGATTGAGGAAATTTGGGAGTTGGATTATGTAGATTTCAAGGTTGTTGTCTTCAAGTGTCATTGGGTGGAACACAGTTCCGGTGTTGTTGTTGAGAAGCTCATAGGGTTCACGTTGGTCGACTTGAATCGTCTGGATATGAAGATGACAAGTTCATCTTAGCTACCCAGGCACGACAAGTTTTTTACATCAAGGATCCTTCGAATGAGAAGTATCATGTGGTATTTCATGGGAAGAAGTTTTACTTTGATGAAGAGATTGATCAGCCCATCATAGCCGATAGTCCTGAGTTTCCATCGGTATTTCCCGATTTGGAAGATGTTGGGGGGCCCATTGTGGGAAGGCGTTCTCACGGCGATGGGCTCTGGGTTGATGAGAGAGGTGAAATATTAGGTGGGGACAATGTCTTGAAGTGGAAGCGATAGATCGGTCGTTCCCGACCGTTGTTTTTGTGGCCTTGTTTTGTGAAAAATCGTATGATTATTCAGCGATTTAGCATGTAATGTATTTAATTGACACTCTTTTATGAATTGGTTGGTATGATCTGTGATTTCAATAGAGTGTTTATGAATTGAACCGGTGAAAATGTGTTTAAATTGAGATTAAACTTTCTAGTAGCTGTTGATTTTTTACTCCGGCAAAGATGAAATTACCGGTGTAGAAATATAGGGGAGGGACTCTGTTTTGTACTTACGCACTAGTACTCCTACCGGTACATAGTACTTAGAAAATGTTTTGGTCCTTTTGCTCTCGTGTTCGACAATATCAATTTTTTGGCATTTAAAGCAGCGTAAAGCAGCTGCTTTTTGTAACATTTGCACCGGTAATTGTACCGGTGCTGGGTACTTAGAAAATTTTGTAAAATTTACTCTTGGGTCGGATTAGATAATTTTTTTATTTAAAATAGCCTATAGCAGCTGCTTTATGCCTCGTTTTACACTGGTATATGTATAATACCGGTGTATAAAAGACGTTCCCTTTTTAAAAACCCAATCAGCACCCCATTTTCACAGTACTTAGAATTTATATCTCTCACACCATACCATCTCCATCACTACCCATCTTTGGTGAAATCCTACGTAGGTTGGCATATAATCAGGTAAACCACTACAATGCCTCCATTGTATGATTAATTAGCAATTGCATATGAAATAGAATCATTGAGAATGTGACATCATGAATAGCTTGACTTGCATGCAAGGTGTTTGATGAAATTCCTCAATGTGTTTCTTAGGAAATGCCTCCAAAATATAATTCGAAAAGGATATGCCATTCAAAGTCCCATCATTGCCAAAAGTATCACCGCACACTTACTCGAGTGGTACCTTCGTGTCCGAGGAGGCTAGGTTGGTCCATGAATCTTACAAAGGACAACGTTATCACATAGACAGAGGAATTGAATCATCTCCCCCATTCGAAAAAACTATCCGGAAGCTTGGGTGGGAAAAATTCCGCGAGACTCCGCAATCATTCCACTTGACCATTGTAAGTGAGTTCTATGCAATCTTGAAGTGCGGGCTGAGCTATGATCATGTGTATTGTAGAGGTAAAATTGTCCTCATGACACCAAAATCTATCAATGGCTTGTTTGGGTTGCCCAATAATCCATACGATGAAGACGAGTTTCTCGCACTACATTTTCTAGGTGATGACGACTATATTCTACAACAAC
Organism: Rubia yunnanensis; assembly: GCA_037428765.1. Taxonomy (NCBI): domain Eukaryota; kingdom Viridiplantae; phylum Streptophyta; class Magnoliopsida; order Gentianales; family Rubiaceae; genus Rubia; species Rubia yunnanensis. Next base: position 22,246,499 of record CM075071.1, on the reverse strand, counting down.
CAATTGAGAAGGAGATCGTTGGGACAATAACTAGGGCAAGTACGGTGACAATGCTAATGAATGTAGCACAATCACCTCTTCCTCCTTTTTGTCATCCTCAACAACCAACTCCTCATCCCATTCGAACTCAAGATCATTTCCCATGGTGACCTCACTCACCAAATCCTCGAGTTCGATTTGTGATGGTGTATTTTTGGAATCACGAGCTTCCATTTGGGCCAACACTTCTAATATACTCCTCGCATGCCCCTCAATAGCCTCAATACTAGAGGAGAGCTGGGTGTCCAGTTCTTCACTAGTAAAGTTGTTCAAGTTTGCTATTGTATTCATGACTTCCTCACGTGTCAAACTTGAACTCCTTGTTGGGCTTGGTTTTGGAGTATGGTATAAGGTGGTGATGGCCAACTATTTTGCTTATATTTTTGGTCTTTCGGCTCATTCTTATACCACCAATCCAGATTACCACTCCATTCCGGATTATAAGAATTGTGGTATGGATACCATTCTTGAGCTTCTTGCCCTTGAAAACCAACATCTCCTACCTTTTAGTAGCACTCTTCATAATGCCCTTGGTTTCCAAAACCAAGGGTTCTTTCCCATTCATAGTGCTCTTCCCACAACAAATAGCAAGACTAGGTAGGATGGTCAGAATGACACATCCTACAAAACCTTGCTTGTTGAGCATCACTTCTCATCATGAGTTCCCTCAAGGTGAGATGCTCCATTATTTTATTTTTAAAATTTTTTTTTAATTTTCAAAATTCCAAAATCATATTGCAAGGATTCTCGATAAAAATTCACCAAGAACTCAAGCAATACCTACTCCGAACAAAAACAACCACCAAGGAGTGGAAAATAAAAATAACTAGCTAATATGCAACCAAATATACCCAAACACTTAAAAATAAACGCCTCTTCCCTGGAAGTGGTGCCAAAATTGGGGAGGCCGTCGCCGTGCCTCTCAAAGTTACTATTTATAAGCCATAAATGCTCAATATCTACAACTAAGTAGATAGCGCGGCAAGTCGGGGTCATCCACGAAGAAGGGGGATTTTCTTAAGCGATTAGACACAAAAGGTTGCTATTAGGATAGAAGTAGATATATATACACATATAAAAGCAAGGAAATGAGGGGGGGGGGGGGTTGGTTTGGTGGTCCTAAGTTATGAAAGTTAAAAGACAAGACAACTAGCAAAGTCAAGCAACTATGCTAAATCATCAAACAAAACTAAAAGTGTCCCATTGTTGGCATTGAGTGAATTTGACATCTCTTGTCAAACCTCACCAATGACTCCCTTAGCCGAAACATGACTAAAAGTATCCCATTGATGGCATTGAGCACGAAGAACCAACAAGCTTGGCAACACTTATAAACACTACACAGTGTCTAAGAATTTAATCAATTCATGCATTTACACAAGATTAGTCAAGAACGATCGACATTCATAGACTTCTCTCATTTGCTACCTAAAACAAACATGACAACAAGTTCGACATCATCACATTCATATAGCAATTATCAACACACCAACATCATTTAAGAAGCTCTAACTCATGCTATTGGATTCCACATTAAAAGAGGGGAGAATTAGCTACTTTCTCCCAACCCTAACAAGTAATCATACATGCAATTCATATACTCAAGCTTCCAACAACATCAATGCCATTAACAATTCACATTCAAAGCTCTATAACTACACAATAGAAAAAACACCAACTATATATGTATATATATATATATATATATATGGTTCTTACTACATATAAATGGAAGCTTCAATCCATTGCTCCCAAGATAAAACTAAGCTAGATAATTAAAAGACATGATTAACCTACAAAAACTAAGAAAAGAAAGAAAGAAAAACTAGGGTTTGAACCCAGAAAAACTGCAGGAAGAAGAGGGAATTCATGTTTTTAGAGGAGAGGATAAGGTGAGTATTTATAGTACAAAAATCAAGAAGAATTTCAGGCCATTCGTCCGTCGTGAGTCGCGACGAGCTCGTGATGACCTCGCGACGGACTCTATTCCAGCAGCTTGATGTCTTTTCTCTTCTTGTTTCATATCCTCCCCTTCTCTTCATTTCTTCAATTCTTCAAATCTTTAAAAGCTCAAATACAAGTCTTCAAAGGTATTCTTCAAAGTCTTCAAAAAAATTGCCTTGTCACACAAAGTTCTCTAGAAAAGTAATAAAAATGTAAAAGTTCCTTTTAACCCTCCTTATATAATTTCATGGAAAAATATCACATTTAGAGCATAAAAGTGTACAAAAGTGAATCCCAAAAGTCCTAATATAACCATATAAAATGGGCACATCAAACCTCCGCGCAATTAAACCTTACTAACCCTTGAGTAAGAAAAGATTCAAGCACACGAAGGAATTTATATGTCCACATCCTAATTAATATTCCCCCAATCAACACCTCACAAAAAATCTCTGGGAGGTCGTCGCCGTACCTCTCATAGTTAACAATTTTAAGCCCTAATGCTTCCTATCTACAATAAAGTAGATAATGGCAAGTCGGGGTTGTCCACGAGAAGAGGGATCTTTTCAAGTGTTTAAACATATATAGGAGAAGACATACCAGGAAAATACATATATATATATATATATATATATATATATATATAAACATGTAAACAAGGGGGGTTTTTGGTTGGTTTGATCCTAAGCTATCAAATTGAAATACAACAACTAGTAAAGCAAGATAACTATGCTAATCATGCAATACAACTAAAGATACGATGTAAATTATAATTAACGGAGCCTTGGGGGCAATCAATTTCCACTTCCAAACTTCATATAGCTCATTGATTCATTCACTCATTCAATTACATTTATTGTCTATGGGGGAATGTTATCACTTCTCATTCAAAGATCAACATTCATTCCTCCTTAGGAGTAGTTTGCAAAGACAAACAACGACCATTTGCAAACCTCATTGATGATCACCCTAGACCAATAACATCATAGGGGTATTTCATCAATGGCATTTCACCCAAAGGACCATAGGTTTGACAATAACAAGCCTTCTACCAAAGACATAGTCATTTAACCAAACAAAACATTCATTGGATTAAACTTAGAACAAATAACATTCAAGGTTCAACCTTTATTTGCATCTATATGACAAATATGAGACCAAACCACATTAACATACTCATCTAGCAAGAATTACCCCACATTATACACAAGAAGTTCTAAATCCATGCTTTTGGATTTCCATATCAAATGAGTTAAGAAATTTGCAACTTTATTAACACCCTAACATTTCAATCTTACAAACATTTCATATACTCAAACTACCCATGGTATAAAAGATGTAAAACACAACATTAATGGCATAATAAATGCTCTCCAATAAATGTTCATAAATGAGCAAACATATAATCTTACTACATAAGCTTGGAAGCTTCAATCAATTGCTCCCAAGAACTAGATTTAACTACAAGAGTTCTTACTAATTGATGCTAATCAACCAAACATAATACAAGAGATTTCAAAGATGAAAATGGAAGAAAATAAGGTTCTAAACAATAATAAGAATGCAGGTGAAGAAGATGTGAATGAGAGGAAAGGTAGTGCTATTTATAGTACAAAAAGGATAAGGTAAAATTCTGGCCACCCGTTAGTCGCGACTCGCGACGGGTGCCAGAATTTTGTCTTGTTTCCTTTTCTTCTTCTTCTTGTGGTACACATTCATCTTCATAGCAATTCCTCTCCTTTTTCAAGTCTTCAATGTCTCCAAAAATGGTCTTCAATGGTCTCCAGTCTTCATGTCTTCGAAGCAAGTCTTCAAAAGTCTTCAAAAATGTGATCTTCAATGGCATCTGATCTTCATGCCTCCGTGTTCTTCCCTTGTCACGCAAAATCCACTTAGAAGAGGTAAACGAGCGTAAAGTTACTCTTACCCATCTTAAGAGAATTTTAAGATAAAACACAAGCTCTTGATAATAAAAGAGCACAAAAGTGACCCAAAACAGTATTAAATTATGCATATAAAATGGACATATCAAACCTACCCACACTTAAACCTTACTCGCCCTCGAGTAATAAAAGATCCAAGCATACGAAGGTAATGACGTATCCACATCCTAACTACTATTCCCCCAAATCAATACCTCACAAAACTCTCAATATCACACATCCTAATGTTAAGGTCAAATGAGAAGTTTCCCACAACCCATATTCCTAAATCTACCCAAACCATATCAACCCATCAATTCATTGATATCCCTAAAATATCTCCAAATCCCGAATTGATAATCCCAAATCCAATAATACAAGGTGAAGCTAAAGACATGTATAAGGTTCAAAACACATGCTCCACTTTATATCAACATATCAACCTAAAAACGAAGCATATTAATGATCAAGAATTTCATAACTTACTTCGTCTTCTCCCGCTAAATTTTTCACTCCCAAAAGGTCCTCAAGATATCAAGCTACCCAATCCATCAGTATGGTCACTGCAACCTTATGACTCCAACACCGGCAAATGATTGAACACTTAACGTTTTTCAATTTCTCTCGTTTTCTCTCATTTTTCCTAGAAGCCCTTTCGAGTTTTCATCCTAGCCACACATCATGTTTCTTTGGCTCACGTCTCACATTTTTCCGTACATTTAGCCTCTCATTTTTGCTTAGGTCCTTTTGGGTTTTTGACCTATCCGGGCTCCCAATGTTTCCTAAGTTGCCCTCTCGGATTTTCAACTTAGTGGGATTCTTTTTATCTTATTTTTTCATTTCATTTTTTTTCAAAATTTTCAGCATTTTTCATGCGTCTCCAATCCAAAAAGTAGTAAAGTGCTTTCCAAATGTTAAGGCTAAGAAATGTATCAAAGCCAACATTATCCAAGTACATCAAAAGAAAAACATTCCAACACAAAAGGGAAAAATATCCAAAACCAATCAAAAGAGTTATGCAAAAGTGTCTTCAATCCCAATCCTCTCAAAGTAGATACCTCTCCCCATACTTAGAACACTACATTGCCCTCAATGAAGACAATAGGGAAAAAACGTACAAAGCGAAGTATGGAAAGGGTAAAGATATGGTGCTCAAAAAATCACTGTTGTGATGAAGAAGGGCCACCGCCAAAACACCGCTGCTGATACTATGGTAGCCACTCCATGCTCCTCTGCCTCCTAGCTCTCTGCCTCTCTGCTCTTGGATCGGGGCCTGAGACACTGCCTGCTTGGGACTGCATCTCATGGATGCGAGCTGACAAGTGGTCAATCTCCTTATCTATGCCAATCAAGGTCTGGGAGACAAATACATTATGCTCCAATATCATGTTGTCCTGGCAGTAGAATCCATCCTGCATAGTCTGTATCATTCGCTTATAGAAGTCTGGTGGAGGCTGGGAATAGTGAGGTGGCACATCGTCCTTCTACATCGGCTCTGTCTCTGGTGGAGGCTGCATGGAGTGCTGTTGTCGCTTAGAGAGAGGTAGAATGCTATCATCACGCTGGATAGGAGCTGGGCCAAGGTTGCGGAGCTCGCGCTGGAATTCATCTCTACATGAGAAGTTCAGTGAAATCTCCAAGTTTCCTAGAGGTGTGTCAAATTCCAGCTTCGTCTTGTTGGGCTGAGAAAGTGCCATGAATGTGACCTTCCTCGCACTATACAACCAATGGAAGAGCCCCGTGGTCCATGTGGCACTGAGCATCTCAAATATAACTAACCTCTCAGTAGTGATAAGATAGGACGTGCGCCTCCGTAAGCGTGGAAAGTGGGCCGGAGGAACCAATCCCAAGTACTCTGCTAAAAGGCCCATGATCTTCTCCTTGGGTTTTCCTGCCACCTCCACAATTCTCTTCAACCACAATTCTACCCACAACCCATATCCTGGTCCCTCACTCGTTAAGTGGCACAGAAAGTGAATGTCACTGTCTGGCACATTCGTCGGCTCCGCGGAGCAAAATACTGTGCCAACCAACAGACGGTGCACATAACGATTTGCAGGGTGAATGATGATGCTACTCTTATCATGGGAATTCTTCGGTCTCATGTTGATGACATTCCAAAAGTTTATGTCATCCTCAATTGATCGCTCCTGGCCCTGTGGGTCCAGCCTGGCCTGTATCTCCGCAGTGTCAAATCCAAAGGCCTTCTCAATCTGCAAGACGATCATTTGCCTAGATATATCATCTAAGTGAAAAAAATGTACCTCTCGCATGATTGATCGCCTCTTATGCTGCTTATATGGACTGTGGACAAGAACTCCAGCGTGTACCTTCGGTAAGAGGACGCGCTCCTACTCATAAACCCTTTCATTCCCCCCTTGTTCGAGGAGGCATCTGACAGGCTGAGTGAGCTTGAGAGCATCTAATGTGGGCCCATTGACAAAGCTTGTCTCCTTGAGTTGGCGCCTCTCCAGGGCCTCCCATCTTTCCACATAGGACTCGGTGATTCAGGTCAAACCTATGTACCTATTTGGATGAGGAGGTACATGGCTCAATTCTGGAGCCGGTGCAGGAGGTGGAGATGGAGCAGTGGTGCGCCCACCTCGGGGGGGGAAGCCCTAGGTCTCTTCGTGGGAGCCATATCTAACAATCACAGCAAACAAGTCAAATGCACAAGAATATGTGTATATGCAATAGTACAAATTCATACTCAACCTTAAACTAGTTCATCTTCACAAGCCGAATCAAAATCAAGTCAACTAGTTCAAGTCCTAATCACAATTGCATATACAATCCATACTTTGTCCAGCAAGCCTATATTCTCAAGTCTATGAAGTTCTCACATAGTTGAAATCAATATGCTATGTCTCAAAACCACAGGTGTGCTCAACTAGTTTAGCCACCATTAGTACATTCACAATGTCAACATTCATGTTCCATGGCTAAACTACCCTAAGCAAAATAACACTGCAAAGCGCAATAACATTTCATCCAAATAACAATTATGTTTAATTAAGGGCTAACATGCCTCCTATCTAGTATAAGTCACAATCTATTCTCAGCCAAAGCAACACAAATGCACACAATCCAAACTCAAACAAGCACAATATAATCCAAACCGCAACCACAAAATATGCACACAGTACCTATGAAATTAAATTGCAGGCACAATTTATTCACCAAAATCAATCAAGATTCAACAATTCAATTTCCTAAGGCATTACACGTAATCTACACAATATCCAAAAAAAATAGAGTATACATTTGTAATCACAATTAAAGCTCAATAAAGTGAAGAAATGTACCACCAATATGCGTAGGAAGAAGAAACGAGGAAGCCCACAGTCAATTCGATTTCAAATTGCCTTAAGCCACAAAACCCCCAAATTCTAGGGTTTGTGTTCTTTAAAGATTTTATGGCAATTTGTGGGTTGAGATTGGGAAGAAAGGATGGGGTATGGAGTGGCGGTTGTGAGCGGCGGAGGGCGGCTATTAGCGGCGGCGAGTGGCGGTGGTTTGGTTGAAGAAAGGTTGAGAACGGTGAAGAGGAGTGCGAGAAGATGAAGAGCAGTGGAAGACTGTTGATATATTTGTGGAAAAATGGGTTTAGCACATCATTTAAAGCAGATTTGTACGACCCTCGTCACTTGCAACTTGTTTGTCGCAACTCGCGATGGGTGGTCTCGAGGGGAGTTAGGTCTAGCTAGGCTTGAGGATAAAAGATGACACCTCGAGGGCTTGCAACTTCGAGGTCTCAAAAGGTTCGGCTCACGACCCCGAGGTCTCGAGAGGAGGTTCGGCTCTGGCTTGGCTCGAGGATGAAAGATGACACCTCGAGGGCTCGCAGCTTTAAGGTCTCGAGTGGCTAGGCTCGAGGATGAAAGATGACACCTCGAGGGCTCAAGCCTTTGAGGTCTCAAGAAGCTAGGCTTGAGGATGAAAGATGACACCTTGAGGGTTCGTGGCTTCAAGGTCTCAAGAGGCTAGGCTCGAGGATGAAAGATGAAACCTCGAGGGCTCGTGACTTTGAGGCCTTGAGAGGCTAGGCTCGAGGATGAAAGGTGACACCTCGAGGGCTCGCGGCTTCGAGGTCTCGAGAGGCTTGCAGCCTCAAGGACTTGGGGTGGTGATGTCTCGAAGGGCTGATCTCGAGAATTGACTCGAGAGAATGATGGACTTTAGGTTCAGCTTGAGTTGAGGGCTTGCTACCTCAAGGTCTCCAGGGGATGATGCTCAAAGGTCTGGTCTTGAGAGGGTGATGGACTTTATGGTTTGGATTGAGTCGAGGGCTTGCTGCCTCGAGGTCTCGATGTGGTGATATCTCGAAGGGCTGGTCTCGAGAACTGGCCTCGAGAGGATGATGGACTTCAGGTTTGGCTCGAGTCAAGGGTTTAGGGCTTCGAGGTCTCGAGAGGGTAATGGACTTTCAGGTTTGGCTCGAGTCGAGGGCTTGCTGCCTTGAGGTCTTGAGGGGATATGTCTTGAGGGTTCGCGACGAGGTCCTTGCGAGGCCATTGCAGCTCGTGAAAATTTGAGGCCGAGACCTCCATTTTAACACAAGATTTTTGAGTACATCGCGACTAGTGACCACTCTATCGCAAGTCGCGATGAGGCCCTTGCAAGGCCATCGCAGCTCGCGAAAAGTGGAGGCCGAGACCTCTATTTTAACACAAGATTTCTGAGTACATCGCGACTCACAACCACTCTATTGCTAGTCATAATGAGGCCCTCTCGAGGTCATCATGACTCGTGAAAAGTGGAGGCCAAGACCTCTATTTTAACACAAGATTTCTGAGCACATTGCGACCCGCGACCACTCTGTCGCGAGTCGCGACAAGGCCCTCGCGGGGCCATCGCGACTCACAAAATTCTTTGGCCAAGACCGCCCATTTTAAGCCAAAATCCCTGATTTGGTTGTGGTTCACGACGAGGCCCTTGCGAGGACATCGCGACTCGCGATGATGCCATCGCGACTCGCGACGATGCCCTCGCGAGGCCATCTCGACTCGCGACCACTTCTAACCTGGTACTTAGAATTTTTTTATAGATTCCTTCTCTTGTCCAAGTCTTTCCTTATTGACTCTAAGCCTTTCTCCCTTCGAAAGTCCAATGCCCTGGCTTCAAAATTGCTACAAAATCATGGAAAAAAACAACCCATGAAAAGCATAAAGCAAAACAATGAAACTTAATAATAAAATCCAAAACCAAACAACATCAATGGAAAGTCACGAATGACGATCCAGATGTTCAAAACCAAGTTTATTTAACATCATTGGCATGACTTACTCCCTTTTCTTGGGGTTTTACTTTCAAATCGGATCGAGGAGATTAACGTCCTCTCCTTTTTTCGGCACAAAATTCTCGTGGTAAGGTTTCAAACGTTGTCTATTGACCTTGAAAGTATTGGACTTAGCTTAATCTAGAATCTCCACCGTGCCATGCAGGAATACTTTAACCACCTCAAAAGGACCGATCCATTGGGACCTCAACTTACCTAGGAATAGGCGAAGGTGAGATTGGAATAGGAGGACCTTTTGACCAACGTCAAAGTCCTTCCTAATGATTATCTTGTCGTGCCACACCTTTGTCTTCTCTTTATAGATTTTGGCATTCTCATAGGACTCCCTCTGGATCTCATCCAGTTCATCCAATTTTAACTTCCTATGCAAGCCAGCCTCATCTATATCAAGATTGCATTCTTTGACCGCCCAGTAAGCGTTATGTTGAATTTCCACCGGTAGATGTCAGGGCTTACCAAACACTAACCGGTATGGTGACATACCGATTGGTGTCTTGTAAGCCGTCCTATATGCCCATAAGGCATCATTTAACCGAGAACTCCAATCCTTCCAGTTAGGGTTAACCATCTTTTGAAGGATGTACTTGATTTCCCGATTGGAAACTTTGCCCTGCCTGTTGGTTTGCGGGTAATAGGCAGTGGATGTTTTGTGAGTGATGCCATACTTCTTCAAGAGTGCCAGTATGTTCCGATTGTAAAAATGAGTACCTCGGTCACTAATCAAGGCTCGAGGTACCCCAAACCTAGAAAAGATGTTATCTTTCAGGAATTCTGCAACCACTTTAGAATCGTCAGTCCTAGTGGGTTTTGCTTCAACACACTTCGACACATAATCAACGGAAAGAAGAATGTATGTAAAGCCATAAGAACTAGGGAAAGGTCCCATGAAGTCAATACCCCAAATATCAAAGATTTCACAATATAGCATAGCTTTTTGGGGCATCTCATTTCTAGATGAGATATTTCCTACTCTTTGACACTTGTCACAAGCCTTACAAAATATGTATGCATGCTTATTCAAAGTAGGCCAATAAAAACCACTTTCTAAGACTTTCCTAGCGGTCCTTTTAGCTCCAAAATGACCCCCGCATGCATGAGAATGACAAAAAGTGAGAATTGAATGTACTTCATTATCGGGGATGCATCTCCTAAAAACTTGGTCTACACAATGCTTCCACAAAAAGGGATCATCCCACACATAATATTTAGCATCGCTCTTTAGCTTATCTTTCTATGCTTTAGAAAAGTGAGGAGGAAATTTTCCAGAGACAAGAAAGTTCACAATGTCGGCATACCATGGTTGGAGGTCCCTTATAGCGAACAATTGTCATCGGGGAACTCCTCCCGTAATTGCTCCTTCATTAATAGATTTACCTCACTATCTTGGCAGGGTGCCAACTGGCTTAGGTGATCAACCACGAGGTTCTCCGTGCCTTTCTTGTCTCGCACCTCTAACTCAAATTCACTCAGGAGCAGGATCCACCTAATCAATCTTAGCTTGGCCTCTTTCTTCATCATTAAATAGCGAAGTGGTGCATGGTCAGTGTACACAATAACCTTTTTACCAAGCAAGTAAGATCAAAATATTTCCAAAGAAAAACCACTGCTAGCAACTCTTTTTCGGTGGTGGAATAGTTTCTTTGGGGTTCATTGAGAGACATGGATGCATAGTAGATGGTGTGAGGCACTCTCCCCACCCTTTGACCAAGCACCGCTCCAACGGCATAATCACTAGCATCGTACATAATCTCAAAAGGCAGCGACCAATCTAGGGGTTGTATAATATGGGCCGAAACTAACCTTCCTTTCAATGTATCGAAGGCCCCTTTACAACCCTCATCCATCACAAATTCCACCTCTTTTTACAACAACTTGCATAAAGGGGATCCCATCTTCGAGAAGTCCTTGATAAATCGGCGATAGAATCCTGAATGGCCAAGAAAAGAGCACACTTTGCGCACATTAGTAGAATAAGGCAAAGTTTGAATTGTGTCTATCTTTGCCTTGTCAACCTCAATACCCTTAGAGGAGACAACATGGCCTAAAACAATACCTTAATCTACCATAAAATGGCACTTCTCAGAATTTAACACAAGATAAGTATCAATGCAACGTTTAAGAACTTGTGCCAAATTTACTAAACAGTTGTCAAAAGAATTACCATGAATGGTGAAATAATCCATGAATAGCTCGACAAAATTTTCAATAAATTCTAAGAAAATGCTTACCATACACCTTTGAAATGTTGCGGGGGCGTTACATAACCCGAAAGGCATGCGCCGGTAAAAAAACGTACCAAAGGGGCACGCGAAGGTGGTCTTTTCTTGGTCTTCCGGGGCGATAGCCACTTGAAAATACACCAAGTACCCATTCAAAACGCAATAGAAGGGGTGCTTTGCTAACCTCTCAAGCATTTGATCTATGAATGGCAATGAGAAGTGATCCTTCTGGGTTTCCGCATTTAGCCTCCGGTAGTCAATGAAAATGCGCCACCCATTTTGAACTCAGGTGGGCACCATTTCTCCCTTCTCATTTTCAACCACCGTCACCCCACTCTTTTTGGGTACCACTTGAGTTGGACTCACCCACTTGCTATCCGAGATTGGATAGATCATGCCCGCTTGGAGTAACTTGAGGATTTCCACCTTCACCACCTCCATCATCGGTGGGTTTAAACGGTGTTGGGGTTTTCGGATGGGTCTTGCATCTTCTTCCAACAACATTCTATGCATGCAAGTGGATGGACTTATGCCTTTGATGTCGGCAATAGTCCATCCAATTGCTGCTTTGTTCTCCTGCAACACCACCATCAACTTTTCTTCTTGCTCCTTGGTGAGCTTGCTTGAAATGATGACCGGAAGTATCTCCCCTTCCCCAAGAAATGCGTACTTGAGGTCACTTGGCAACAGTTTAAGCTCAATCACCGGAGTCTTCATAAGTGATGGGAGGAATTCCAGTTCTTCGGGTTCCTCTAAGACTATAGGGTAGGGACTTTGCACCACTTTCTCAAGAATGCTTAACTCCTCAACGCTTTCCTTCAAGTCAGTACTCATGGAATACACAAGACATGCTTTTTCAACATCATTTTCCAAAGCAAATAACAAGGAATCATCACCACTCAATTCAAAAACATCTTGCACCACATTGTCAACAAAATCAATAGAATGACAAGAATACTCTTCAGTAGGATACTTCATAAAGTCATTTATGCTAAACTCTACTTTAATCCCATCAAATTCCATGGTGAGGGTACCGTTATGCACATCAATGATGGTCATAGAGGTCTTCAAAAATGGCCTCCCCAACCAGATTGAGGCGGCATGTTTATCATGCTCCATGTCTAGGACATAAAAATTCTTGGGGAATATTAAGGAATCCACCCTAACCAACACATCCTCGACGATACCCTTAGGGTACGCACTAGAACGACAGGCTAGTTGGATCACCACCCCGGTTTTATGCAAAGTACCAAGATTGAGGCTTTCATACAAAGAATAAGGAATCACATTTATCAATGCACCTAAGTCAAGCATTGCCTTTTCAAAATGTGTATTTCCTATCCTTCAAGGGATCATGAACATGCTGGGATCGCTACATTTAGGGGGTAACTCCCTTTGGCACAATGCGGAGACATGTTCACTTCTCCCATTTTTAAGCTTGTTCTTCACTTTTTTTTCCTATTTACTACACATAATTATTTCAAAAATTTTGCATAGCTAGGAATTTGTTCAATCACATTCAAAAGAGGGATATTTACCTCACATCTACGAAAGACTTCGTAGATGTCTTTGTTGGATTCCTTCCTCCTTTTGTCTTTTAGAGCTTCTGGGAACGGTGGCTCCAGCACATATGGAGGAATTTCCACTACTCTTGCCTTCTTGTGAGGAGGGGATAAAGGTTCAGAAATGGAGGTTGATTTCTCAACAGTGATCTCCTCTTCCTTCCCCTTTCCCTTCCTTGCTTGCTCCCTGGCCTCCTCCTTGTTCTCTTCTTTCCATTCTTTCTCAAGCATTTCAAGCTTCCTAGGTTCGTCCTCAACAACTTCACCAACCATGGGAGAGTCAACTTCTTCACCACTTCTCAAAGTGATAGCACTTGCATTTTGTCGAGGGTTGATCTCCGGTTGGGAGGGTAGCTTACCCTTTTCTCGGGCTTTCATCTGATTCACTACTTGAGCTATTTGGCTCACTTGTGATTTGTTCTGGGTTTAGCCTAATGAATGCTATGTTTGGTTAAATGGCTATGTCTTTGGTAGAAGGCTTGTCGTTGTCAAATCTATGGTCCTTTGTGTATAATGTCATTGATGAAATACCCCTATGGTCGTTGTTTGTTTAGGGTGATCATCAATGAGGTTTGCAAATGGTCATTGTTTGTCTTTGCAAACTACTCTTAAGAAGGAATGGATGTTGATCTTCCATTGGCATTCCCCATAGGTAACAATTGTGATAGAATGAGTGAATGGTTCAATGATCTAAATTAGGTTTGGAAGTGGATATCGATTGCCCCCAAGGCTTTATCTTTTGTAGTTAAAAAACCCTTTTTCTTAGTTTTGTTTGATGATTTAGCATAGTTGCTTGACTTTTCTAGTCGTCTTGTCTTTTAGCTTTCATAACTTATGACCACCAAACAACCCCCCCCGTTACATGCTTTTATATGTATGTATATATGTATATATATCTACTCCTAGCATAATAGCAACCTTTTGTGTCTAATCGCTTGAGAAAATCCCCCTTCTTCGTGGACGACCCAATATTGCCGCGGTCTACTTAGCTGTAGATAGTAAGCAAAAATGGCTTATAAATATTAACTTTGAGAGGCACAACAATGGCCTCCCAAATTTTGGCGCCACTGTTGGGCTTCCTTAGCTCCTTAGACCCAGCAGTGGCGTCAAAATTTGGGAGGTCATCACCGTACCTCTCAAAGTTAATAATTTTAAGCCCTAATGCTTCCTATCTACAATAAAGTAGATAATGGCAAGTCGGGGTCTTCCACGAGAAGAGGGATCTTTTCAAGTGTTTAAACATATATAGGAGAAGACATACTAGGCATATAAATACATAGATATATATATATATATACATAAGCATGTAAACAATGGGGGGTTTTTGGCTGGTTTGATCCTAAGTTATCAAATTGAAATACAACAACTAGCAAAGCAAGAGAACTATGCTAATCATGCAATACAACTAAAGATACGATGTAAATGATAATTAATGGAGCCTTAGGGGTAATCGATTTCCACTTCCAAACTTCATATAGCTCATTGATTCATTCACTCATTCAATTACATTTATTGTCGATGGGGAATGTTATCACTTCTCATTCAAAGATCAACATTCATTCCTCCTTAAGAGTAGTTTTCAAAGACAAACAACGACCATTTGCAAACCTCATTGATGATCCCCTAGACAAACAACATCATAGGGGTGTTTCATCAATGGCCTTTCACCCAAAGGACCATAGGTTTGATAATAACAAGCCTTCTACCAAAGACATAGTCATTTAACCAAACAAAGCATTCATTGGATTAAACTTAGAACAAACAACATTCAAGGTTCAACCTTTGTTTGCATCTATATGACAAATATGAGAACAAATCACATTAACATACTCATCTAGCAAGAATTACCCCACATTATACACAGGAAGTTCTAATCCATGTTTTTGGATTTCCATATCAAATGAGTTAAGAAACTTGCAACTTTCCTAACACTCTAACATTTAATCTTACAAATATTTCATATACTCAAACAACCCATGGCACAACATTAATGGCATACTAAATGCTCTCCAATAAATGTTCATAAATGAGCAAACATAGAATCTTACTACATAAGCTTGGAAGCTTCAATCAATTACTCCCAAGAACTACATTTAGCTACAAGAGTTCATACTAATTAATGCTAATCAACCAAACATAATACAAGAGATTTCAAAGATGAAAATGGAAGAAAATAAGGTTCTAAACAGTAATAAGAACGCATGTGAAGAAGATGTGAATGAGAGGAAAGAGAGTGCTATTTATAGTACAAAAAGGATAAGGTGAAATTCTGGCCACCCATTGGTCGCGACTCACGACGGGACCATCACGACTCACGACGGGGCCAAAATTTTGTCTTGTTTCTTTTCTTCTTCTTGTGGTACACATTCATCTTCGTAGCAATTCCTCTCATTTTTCAAGCCTTCAATGTCTCCAAAAATTGTCTTCAATGGCCTTCGGTCTTCATGTCTTCGAAGCAAGTCTTCAAAAGTGTTAGAAAATGTGATCTTAAATGGCCTCCGGTCTTCATGCCTCCGTGTTCTTCCCTTGCCACGCAAAATCCACTTAGATGAGGTAAAAGAGAGTAAAGTTTCTCTTACCCCTCCTAAGAGAATTTCAAGGTAAAACACAAGCTCTTTATAATAAAAGAGCACAAAAGTGACCCAAAACAGTATTGAATTATGCATATAAAATGGACATATCACTCTCAATGTCATAAATCCCAAAATTAAAGCTCAAATGAGAATTTTTCACCCACACAACCCCGATTCCTAAATCTAACCAAACCTACCACTTATCAATTCACAACCCATAAAAATGTTTCAAAGTACCAGATTGATAATCCCAAAGTCCAATGATATAAAATGAAGTTAAAACCATAGGAAAGGTTTAAGCACATACTTCACTTCATACCAATATATCAACCAAAATCCAATGATACAAAATGAAGTCAAAACCATAGAGGAGGTTTTTACACATACTTCACCCAATGTCAATATATCAACCAAAACGAAGTATAAAATAATCAAGAATTTAATACCCATACTTCATTTTTCAACCCACTAAGTTACCCAATCCCAAGAGGTCTAAAGATGTTGAGCTACCCGATCCATCCATATGACAAACGCAACCTCATGACTCCAACGCCGGAAAATGAGTGAAATCTTAGTATTTTTTCATTTTCTCTCTCTCATTTTGCCTAGGAGCCCTTTCGTGTTTTCATCCTAGCCACATATCATGTTTATTTGGCACACATCTCACTTTTTTCTGCACATTTTGGCCTCTCATTTTTGGCTAGGTTGCCCTCTCGGATTTTTGACATATCCGAGCCCCCAATGTTGCCTAAGTTGCCCTCTCGGGTTTTCAACTTAGCGGGTTTTCTTTTCTTTCTATTTTTTTTCATTTTCTCATGTTTTTCCCATCAAAAGTAGCAAAAAGCATTCCAAATGAAGCTAGCATGCATATGAGTCCTCTAACCTCTCCCCGCACTTAAAACATTACATTGCCCTCAATGTAAACATGTAAGTCAAGAATAATAAAACTCAAGGTAAGAGGTAGAGTGACACCCATTTCTCAGCATAGTCGCCGGTGATGGTGCAATCCAATGTTATTGTATAGAATCAGTCCCAAAGTTGGTTTTAGAGCTGGAAAGGAGAGCAAAAACTAAGCTAGAAAATTAAAAGACATGTCTAACCTACAAAAACTAAGAAAAGGAAGAAATAAAAACTAGGGTTTGAATCTAGAAAATTTGCAGGAAGAAGAGGGAATTCGTGTTTTTAGAGGAGAGGATAAGGTGAGTATTTATAGTACAAAAAACAAGAAGGATTTTAAGCCATTCGTCCATTGCGAGTCGCGACGGGCTCACGATAACCTTGCGACGGACTCCATTTCCAGCAACTTGATGTCTTTTCACTTCTTGTTTCATATCCTCCTCTTCTGTTCACTTCTTCAATTCTTCAAATCTTCAAAAGATCAAATAGAAGTCTTCAAATCTTCAAAGGTATTCTTCAAAGTCTTCAAACAAATTGCCTTGTCACACAAAATTCTCTAGAAAAGTAATAAACGCGTAAAAGTTGCTTTTAACCCTCCTTAGAGAATTTCAAGGCAAAATGTCACATTTAGAGCACAAAAGTGTACAAAAGTGAATCCTAAAAGTCCTAATATAACTGTATAAAATGGGCAAATCATACAAACATAGAGGAGTTGGTCAAACCAGGTTAGAGAAAAATGCATAAGAAAACTCTAACTCCGAAAATGAATGGGTGGTACCACTTTGTGGCGTCTAGAATCCATCCAGTAACTCTTAAAACAGAAGTTAACAAACTTTGCCTCACCTTCTTATATGCAATAAAGAGGGAGCTTCGATGGAATGTTGGTCGTCAAATTTGTCCTATATTGTAGAGGGAATGGGATCAGATGGGATCTTATGGCTATTGCAGTATCATCTCTGTGCTTTGTTCAAGTGCGGGAGTTAGTGCCCGTGCACATGATGTTTATGGCCAACCGATGGCTAAGATTTACGTTGACTCTTTCTATAGACAGACAACTGACACGTCTGTCGCTACTATTGAATCCAGATTTGCTGCATTGGAGGTCGGTGTAGCAAACTTACTTGCAGAATCCAAATACCAAAGATCCTGGCAGGAACATATGGCCAATGTTATGACGTATCAATTTCCTAACGCGGTGGTAGCAGTCAGAAATTTTCCAACCTTCCACACAAGCAATGTCGAGAACATATACGTTGGCACAAGTACCCGTGATAGTGATGCAACAGGACCAACTGACGGGGTAGAACCATTTTCTCAATATTATTCGTTGGAAACTTGTATTAGCGGTTAGGAAGAGTAGATTCTGTACTTAACTTTGACTGTGTTGCACTTAGACAGTTTGACATTCTTACTTTTGACAAACATGCACGATGATGAATCGAATAAAAAATTTGTGCTCTGCGATTATTGAAATTCTGTCCGTTAAATACACTAATGAAGACCAAAAAGATAGGCCAAACGTAGTTGTCCTATTTTTTAAAAATTCAGGACAGCCGAATATACTTTTTTTTAAGCATAACCATCCGCGGATGGGGGGAAATATATCAGGCTCCCCAAACCTATGTAAATGAGACCAAAATTAGCGTCTTAAAATTGTTCCTTACAAAAGGTCATCCGATTGATGATCCAAGAGCCCGAAGAGCACTTGAAGTAAATAAAATTGCTTGCAAAAGCAGTGAAACCCCCTATACAAGGCTAAGGTAAACTATATGTCAGATTGGGTCAATCTTAAAATCCTAAGTACTGGGATATCACGAACGGGTCGGGGAGTCGAGAATCGAAACCCCAGTTAGTCAATGATATTCAGACCTAAAGAGATAAGATGAAAAAACCATGTGAGGCAAGTATGTATCCGGGCTTGTCCTTAAGAAGAAATGAGTAGAAGATCTTCTCAGCTTCCCATAAGTTGCAGCATCATCTTCATCAAAGTGTCAGCAGTGTCGAAATGTCAGCATCAATACATATTGTCCACTCCGTTGTAATCCTTAGTTACCTGAGAATCATGAGGAAAGAAAATAGCAGAAACTATACTAATGGAAGAAAAAAAGATAGATGTATGTTTGAATTTAGACAGATAACCGTGAATCAAAGTGTTAGCCATGACAGCATATGAGTGACTTAAAATATTCCTACTCTAATCCCTGGGAATCCAGAATTATCCAGTGAAAGGAGACCTTGAAGAAAATTTGGAGCTGCCATGATATCCACATCCCCGTGGAGATGATTATCCATAGCAAATTTAGCCAAAAAATCTGCAGGTTGGTTAGCTTCCCGGGGGATATACTGGATTGAGATTGTGAGCTGTTCCCTGTGTAGTGTACTACAGATTGAGAAAACTTTCCAAGGACAACATGAGGGGTTGATAATCCCCCTGACTGCAGTTAAGCAGTCTGATTCAATAATGCAGTTATGTTAAGAGAGTTCAGAACAAATTTCATAAGCACTCTGAATAGCTAAAAGTTCAGCATGTAAAGGATCAGTACTTTGGAATGAATTAACTCTCATTTTGATCAAAACCCCCCTCCAATCCCTTACAATCACTGCAATAGAGGATAAACCACCCATTTTCCAAGATGCATCCGTATTAATTTTGTAGCCACTTAGTGGTTTTTGCCAATTGACAGTCGAAATTAATTTTTTCTTCTTTCTAAAAATTTTGGGGATGATTTTAGCTTGAATCCATCTCTTGTTCTTTTCTATGTTGCCATAAAATTGATGAGCAGAAAAGATTTGGTAAATCATCCCTTTGATGTCAAGGAAACATGCTTCAGTAGAAAAAACTCTGTTTTCATAGATGTTTTTGTTCCTATAAATCCATAAGAACCAGATTGTGGCAACTAGGGAAACAGAAATCAGGTTATCATGTATCTTGGAGTCAGCTGTGTATGTCAAAAAAAATTCTACTCTATTTTTTAAACTACTGAATCCAGGTGAAGGTAGCTGTAGCAAAGAAAGGATCCTAAGCCATACAGCATTTGAAGCTGTGCATGAATTAAAATAATGTTCAAGGTTGTCAGAATGATTCATGCAAATAGGGCATCTAGAAGCAAAGGAAAAGCCAAACCTGATAAGTATATTGTCAAATGGTAATATGCCATTTAGGGCTCTCCATAGCAGTACAGACATTTTACCAGGAAGAAAAGAAGTCCAAACCTTTGTGAAATCTCTGATTACTGGTCTTCTAAGTCTGAAAATTGAGTATGCTGGCCTGATTGAGAAGTTTCCGTCCAAGGTGGGGGTCCAGACAAGCTTGTCTTTGTGTGTGTGCTCCAAAGTAGCAACCTACAAAGTATGGATAGTGTTGGTAGCCAAATGTGGCTCCAGGAGTGGTATTAAAGAAGCTTTATCATTAATGAAAGACCTTAGAGATATATCTACAAAAGGAAACTCAATGTCTTCAGGCCATTTGTAACATAAGGCTCCATTGCCAATCCAATTAGCATTCCAAAAAGAACAGTCCCTAACTCCATAAATGACTCTAGAGGCACTGTTAGCTGTGGCAGTAATTCTTCTAATCCTGGCCCATGTGTGGCCCATGAGTGGGATTTTTTATATGATTCAGGTAGAGACCATAGAAGAGAAGCCCATTGGGTATTGTTTTGTTGCAACTTCCACCATAGTTTACATGAAAAAGCTTCCACTGTTGCATTTAGGTCCCTAAAGCCTAAGCCATTTTCCTCAACTGGGAGACACATTTTCTTCCATGCTCTCCAAATTTTCCTTTCACTATTTTCACACTTCCCCCAAAATAGACTAGATGTAGTTCGCTCCATTTTTTTTAAAAATTATCCTAGGGGGCCTTAAAACTGCAAAAATATGGATAGGTATCGAAAGGAGACAGTGATTTATCAAAATGATCCTTCCAGCTGAAGTTAACCATCTATTCTTCCAATTATTAATCATTTTTTCCATTCTTTCTAATACTGGAAGGTAATGAACCTGTAAATTACGACCAGCAAAAATAGGTACTCCTAGGTATTTAAAAGGGAAAGAACCTTTCTCCATTCCCAATATCCTCTTGATTGAGAGAACAGTTTGGGGAGAGATGTTATGTGCTACGAAAAATTCAGATTTGGAGAAATTAACTTTTTGTCCAGATGTGCTCTCATATGCTAACAGAAATTGTTTAAAAAGTTTCAGGTTACTTGGCCTGTTGCTCAAAAACACAGCAGTGTCATCTGCATACATGATATGTGTGAGGGGAGAGCATGTAGTGGGGAGACTGAAGTATTGCAGATAACCATCTCTAAACATTTTCTTTAAACTTCTGGAAAATGCTTCAGATAGAATGTTATACAGGAAAGGGGATAAAGGATCCCCTTGTTTGATACCTCTAGAAGCAGAGAAAAAACCAGATGTAACTCCATTAACTAGAGCAGAGAAATGAGCAGCAGCAATGTTATGCATTATAAGTCCTACAAATTTACCATGGAACCCAAATTTTAGGAGGATTGAATTTAGAAATGACCAAGAGACCCTGTCAAAGGCCTTTTGCATATCTAATTTAACTATCAGATTAGTGACTTTAGATTTTCGAGACAATAATCTGGTCATCTCTTTCATTAGAATAACAGTGTCAGAGATATCCCTACCCTTGATGAAAGCACTTTGCTCAGGAGAAATCAGGATTTGCATTAGAGGTTTAATCCTCTCCAACAGCAGTTTAGAAAAAACTTTGTTAACAAAGTTAGATAAGCTGATAGGTCTAAAATCTGCAAAGGTTATAGGGATTGGCTTTTTGGGATTAAAGTGAGCCAAGTACTTGAAATAGCTTTTGGAATGTTACCATTTATTAAGAAGTCATTTGCAGCAGTCAAGAGATCTTGTTTAATGGTTTCCCAGAAGTGAGTGTAAAATTCTCCTGAAAAACCATCAGAGCCCGGAGCACTAGATTTGTTGAGATTAAAAACTGCAAATTGAAGTTCCTGTAAGCTAAAGTGGTTCAGCAGCAACAGATTTTGTTGTTCTGTGATAAGTTTAGGAATCTCATTAAGAAAATGATTATGATAGGTTCCCTCTTTTTGTGAAACATCCTGATTGAGTAGTTCCTGGAAAAACCTAACACCTTCCTCCTTGATGAGTTTAGGATCCGAGATCCAATTACCATTTCCATCTTTAATTTTGCTGATTCATGATCTAGCTTTTTTTTTCCTTAATGGAATGATAAAAGAAACTAGTGTTAGCATCTCCATGTTTTATCCAATTAAGCCTGGCCTTTTGTTTCAGAAAAATGTTGAGTTCTTTCTGAGCTCTCAGAAGATCAGCTTTAGACTTTGTGAGTTCCATTAGAGTTGCATCATCAGGTGAATGCTGGAAAAGTATCTCAAGGTCATTAACTCTATTCTCAGAATTTAAAAGATTCTGATTCACATTGCCGAAATTAGATCTATTCCAATCTTTTATTACAGTCTTTAATCTCTTAAGTTTATGAACCAGATTCTGCATTCCATGAAAAGGAGACATCAAATTCCAATTAGAAACAACCAGTTCCTGAAATTCTACTCTGTTAGCCCACATTTCTTGATATCTGAAGGGCCTTGGAACCTGCTCTAGAGCAGATTGGATTGAGAGTAATAGAGGAGAATGGTCAGAGGTTAGTCTATTTAGGACATGAATGGAGCTATTGGGAAATCGTTCAAACCATTCTAAATTACTCAGTCCTCTATCAAGTCTCTGAAACTGTAGGTCCTTACACTTATCTAGATATCTGTTATTGCTCCATGTGTATGAGTTACCTACAGTAGGTATTTCATGCAAATCCATATTAGATATAAAGTCACTAAATTGTTTCATACTTTTCCTGGGAGTGGTCTTCCTACCTTTATATTCAGTAACAAAGACTACAGTGTTAAAATCACCTATATAAATTGCTGGATCAGAATCAGAAGATTGTAGGTCAGACCATAATAATTCCCTTAAATGTCTATGAACACTAGCATATATGAAGAAACATTTCCAGGAAGAAGAGGTAGCTTTTTTCCATTATTTTAGTTTTTATGAATTGGTCAGACTCCTGTAAACTTTCTATGTTGAAATTATGATTCCAAAGGATCCATATTTTAGCATTCCGAGAATGTAGAGCATTTTCAAAACCTAAAACATGCTTCAAATTAATCAAATCTTGATTATCATGCCATGGTTCAATTAAGCACAAAATATCTATCTTATGTTTCATTTTGAGAGCCTTTAATCTATCAATTGAAGTGCCATAGCCCCTAACATTCCAGACTAAAATATTACCAAATTTGGTGTATTTTATCATTTAACACTAGCTGGGGTAGCTTTTTGTGATGATCTTAGGTTCCTTTGCTTATTTACAGTAGCCTTGCTGTTTTGTTTCAATTTAACATCAGATTTCTCCTTAGTTTCAGAGTTTGAGATGTCTACCTCCTGATGATTGTTATCTAAATTATTACCTGGTACAGGGGGTTGAATAGTAGATTCTGGTACTAGATCGGCCAGATGGACAGAGGGCTCCTCTTGCACTGCTTCAGAGGATATCACTACCAGTTCCTCATTGGCCTGCTCAGCTTCCAGAACAGGATTTTCTACACTTGTGGTCTGATCAGATAAATCCTGTGATTCTAAAGACTCGTGGAAAATGTCAACAATATCATCCTCTTTAACCACATTATCCTTATCATTTAGATCAAACAAAGATTGAAAATCATTTGATATTGAGACCACATTGTTTTGACCTAAAGATTCTTCAATAGGAGCTAGTTCAGATTTTTTTTCCTCCAAAAG
Source organism: Rubia yunnanensis (assembly GCA_037428765.1). Lineage (NCBI taxonomy): Eukaryota > Viridiplantae > Streptophyta > Magnoliopsida > Gentianales > Rubiaceae > Rubia > Rubia yunnanensis. The sequence goes on along the minus strand of CM075071.1, from coordinate 22,223,237 downwards.
AAGCTTGTGATTGGTTTTGAAATGTCATCTAGTGAGTAAAAAGGGGTGTTTCTCTTCAACTGATTAGCTCTGAGGGGATTAAGCTTTTTCTCCATCATTAAGGCTGAGTTTTTTTCCTGAGTTTGAATATCAGTTTCCTTTTGTGACACTGATAAAGTTGAAGATCCTGCTACTTCCACTGTGGCTTTTGAGGGATTGCCTAAGTCATTCTTCATTTGATTCTGAGCTGGGGGTGTCCTAACCTGAGTCTCTTTGATTTCCATTTTTTTGTTTTGTTTTTCCTCAGTTCTGGGTGCAAGAAGTTACAATTTAGGTGACTATGTCCAATTATCCTACAGTGAGAACAGTAAGAGGGCAATTGATCATATTCTATGGGATAGTCTGCCACCTTATTTCCAATTCCTACCACAATAGTAGAAGGAAGCTGAGACATCAGATCAATTTCTACACAGACCTTAATAGCAGAGGGTCTAGTCAGAGCCTTAGTTGCAGCATCCATTTTCAGAAACCTACCAATCTGACTACTGATTCCTATAATAGCCGGAGTGTTATAAAAATGAATTGGAAGTTGATGAATCGTTACCCAGGCCGGGATTATTGAAGATTCAGCAGTTGGAGAGAAATCAGGGGACCATTTCTGTACCTTCATCATCGATCCATGTATCATCCATTGACCTTTCATCCAGCAGCGCTGGTAGTCCTCGTTATCCTGAAAACGAATTAAGACATGACGGTAGTCAATTGAACCTAATTGAAAATTAGCATTGAAACCAATTGATTTGAAGGCAGTTACTAGGGACTCCATAGGAGGTTTCCCTTTGTTGAACTTTCCAACCAATGCATTCTGATAATGCATAGCCAGGATATCGCCTTCCTCCGGAGGGAGAATATAGGCGATCTTACCCTTATATTCCGTAATGGGGTGAAGGTTCGGGGTGTCAGGGAGGGATGCTAAGAGAGGAGCGGGTTTCGAATTGAGAGCTTGAATAAAGCTTTTGTTAACCGGTGGGGGATGATCTGGAGGGGGAAGAGGCGTCGGAGACGCCATCGTTTGCAACCAGAACCAGAAGAGATTCTGGGATATGACCGTTATCAATGTGAAATGAGGAAGAGAGGAGAAGAGGAGGAAGAGAACAGTATGTATGTGTGTTTTTCGCACTTTTTTTTGCCCGTAGTAACAGTAACAGTTAGCAATTTTTTCGCCCCACGGATGGGGACAGCCGAATATACGGCATTATATTCCTAGAATGGGTAGAATTGCAAAAAATTGTTGCAATGGGAGCTATGGAGGTTCCCCAAGTAAATTTGTGGGCAATAGTGTAATTGTGGAAAATATGGTGCAAGCATTCATTGTTGGTTTTACAGGGCCTTCCGTCCACCAGTAGGGTCTACAAATGCATTAACACAATCGTTATGTATTGAATTGCATATATGTGAGCCAATTTTATATTCCAACCCTTCCAAGATTCTTGGAGGGACTAAATTGCAAAAAGTAAAAAGTTTACTCGTAAATCAAAATTGCAATCCGATCGAACCAGATGGTCCACAAAACAACCCTTTTGTATTTCCAAGTAAAACAGTTGGGGAAATGAATGGGTTCGGGCTCCGTATTTAGTTTCGAAGATGTTCATATTACATATAGAAACATTAGAGTAAACCCTTACCGTTTACTCTACAACACCCACTAGTGCTTCAGGACGAACCACCACCCCGGACACAAATTATATTTAAATTATGATTTAATCCTAAGAATATTCAATTTGATAATTTATGTAGTTTCCTAACACGTCATAACCACATGTCACAATTAGGGGGACCTAATTGCAATAAACACATACAATCAACTTTGCGGGTTCCTCGGTACCGTTGAGGTACGAAAATGTTACTTATTCAATCTGGAGCATTGGAAAATTCCATTTTGGATGGTGGAAAAGCGCTTGAAGGGGTCGAACAAAATGTTTGGGGTCAATCTGCAAATTTTTTGTAATTAAACAACGCTTAGAAACGTCACCGTACGGGGCCCATGTGTAGTCGATATTTGCATGAAACAACTAGTACAATGTCTATTCACAATAATTGAATGTCAATTTGATTAATTATGGTCGTTTGAAAAATGCATGGGAGGCAAATGCAATAAGTGATAATTTAAACAACTAATAAACTTTTTTACACCGGTAATAATGAAGAAGTACCGGTGTATTTGTACAACCTTTTGGTGCGCATTTCAAAATTTTCTTTTTTTTTAATTAAACCATCCACAGATGGGGGAAATTATATTAGGCCTTCCCAAGCCGTGAAATAAACCAAAAACTAATACAGAAGGAAAGATGAAGCCTTAGCTTAGTTGAGATATACAAGAGTGAGCAATATGCTCGTGAAGAAACAATTGTTGCTTCCAAAATAATAAAAGTAATGTGGATAATAGTTAGAGGATTACAAAAAACTGTTAGACTATATGAGAATCATCGAACTTGTTAGTGAATCGAACTAACGAAACACAAGTCATTCAGAATCATCCCACATTGGCTAAAGAGCTTATCCTCTCCTAAAAGAAAAGGAAATGAGTGTACAGTAAATGTTGCAGGTGGAGAAGAAATCCAGCAGTGATGTCCCTCGATCAGTATGTCGTCCAGAGCATGAAGAAGAACAGTTTGATGCTGCCACAAGCCTGCAAATAACAGCTAAAATTAATAGCATCCATTCATTAAACCCTTAATGAAGGTGTACCTATCTGATCTAGACTAATTAAACCTTGAATAGTAGAAGATAGCATTTGAAATCTATTCAAGGAGGAGCTGGACTGAGCTCGGAAACAAGCCTTAGCTAGTGAGTCTGCAACCAAATTAGCTTGTCTTTGAATATGCAATAATTTGATATCACCCAGAATTTGGTGAATATCATCAGCCAATTGGAACAATTTCCAGTGTGCATGTAGGGGATCAGCAACACATTTAACAGCATTTAAACAATCTGATTCCATATAAACAGGGGAAGCGTATCCTACACAAATATCTATAGCAAAAAGAATTGCTTTCAACTCAGCTTCCAAAGGGGAATTTTCCAATGTGTACTGAGTATGAGCACAAATGAAGCTACCCCTAGCATCTCTAATAATCATTCCAAGTCCACACATTTTAGAGTAGCAACACCATGCTGCATCAACATTAATTTTGTAACCCCTACATGGCCTTTTCCAAGCAATTTTGAAAATTTTCGGCTTTGGAATAGATTTGATCAAAGGTAAAAAGGAGTGATCAGCAATGCTTAAGTCAATAGCAGAGGCAATGAAAACAGGTTTGGCACAAAAGGTATAGAAAATTTGTTGCCTTATTCGATTAAGCACTGAACCCGTATTTGGCAAGGCAGAGTCATATAAGCATTTGTTTCCATCTTCCACAGATTCCAGCATGTAATTAGGGAAGCAGTTCGAATTATTATTGAATGCAAAGAAGTCAACCCAGGATAAGTAAGATAGCATGATAGTCTTTCCCATATAGATGGGAAAGATCTGTCCCTAATTCCCATGAATTGGTGTACAATACTCCAAACTTGTACTGCAAAAGTGCAGGAATTAAAGAAATGATCTAAGGAATCCTCATGATTACTACACATGCAACATTTGGAAGGCAAACAAAATCTCAGTTTTTGCAGAACATTATCAAAAGGTAGATACGAGTTTATCAGTTTCCACATGAAAATTGAGATTTTCTTTTCAATTCTCGAATTCCAAAGATGTTGAGTAGAAGCTGTAGTACCTAACTGGGAGCTGAGTAAGAGATAGGTGGATTTAAATGTGAAATCACCTTTAATTCCCGGTTTCCATATGAGCCTATCGCACCTATGAGTTGAGAGCTTTGATTCCTGCAAAAGGGAGATAGCATGAGGGGGACGTAAAGGAGAAATTTTAGGAATCAAAATTGATTTATTTGAGATAAACTCTGAGACTGTACAGGCAGCCGAGATATCAACAAGATTTTGATCACAAAGATCCATAATGGGGCCTATATCTAACCAATTCGAAGTCCAGAAATTACAGTCACCTCTACCAACTATTACTCTAGAGTTTGATTCTACCCAAGCATTAAATGAACAGATCATCTTCCAGTTAGGAGAGAATCTAGATAAGGGTGGCAGGGATGCAACAAGATGAGTCCATAAAGCCTCAGCCTTTTGATATTTCCACCATAGTTTAACTGAGCAAGTATCTATTATGGTGGTTATTGATCTGAAACCTAGACCATTTTGATTAATAGGAAAGCAAAGAGCTTCCCATTTCCTCCATGATCTTTTTGGTTTAAGATCAATAGACCCCCAAAAAAATCTACTGAGTTTTTTTTTCTATGATGGAAATAATCTCCTTGCTAGGTTTTAGGACTGCCCATATGTGCTGAGGAATAGAAAAAATGCAAGACTGAATAAGTGTAATTTTCCCCCAGTAGAAAGCCACTTATTTTTCCAGCTACCTATCCTACTATCAATCTGTTCAAGTAGTGGCTGGAAATATATTTTTTGTGCAATCCCAGTGAAAATAGGAACTCCCAGATATGTGAACGGAAAACTCCCTATTTTCATGCCTAGAATCCTCTTTATGCTGTTAACTGTGGGAGCATAGGCATGTTTCCCAATGAAAATGTCACTTTTACTGTAATTTATTTTTTGGACAGTGACCTCTTCGAATTTAGACAGAAAAGCTTTAAATCTAATCAATGTTTTATTTCCAGCTTTTAAAAAAACCACAGTGTCATCCGCATAAGATAAATGGGAGATTTGAAGAGAATTACCTGGAAGATCATAGTAGGCCAACTTACCATTTTGAAAGATAAAAGCCAAGCTCCTGGTAAATGACTCAGAAAAAATATTAAAAAGAAAAGGAGAGAGGGGGTCTCCCTGTTTGATACCTCTTGTAGATTGAAAGAATCCCACTGGCTTACCATTGACCAAGATAGAGAACCATGCCTGTGATAGGTTATTCATGATGGAAAAAATGAATCTAGCATGAAAACCAAATTTAGCAAGGACACTATATAGAAAAGACCACTTAACCCTATCAAAGGCCTTCTTAAGATCTAATTTGACAATGCAATTAGGTTCTCTTTGCTTCCTATTCAGAAATCTTACCATTTCTTGTAGGTAGATGACATTGTCCGAGATGTCTCTACCTTTAAGGAAAGCTGTTTGATGAGGAGAAATAAGTTTTGGCATTAGAGGTTTAAGTTTTTCCATTATAACTTTTGAGCAGATCTTATTAACCACATTGGAAAGACTAATTGGTCTGTAGCCATCAAAAGAAATAGGGGTATTCTTTTTAGGAATGATTGCAATCCAGGTGCTACCAATACCCCTAGGAATGTTATTCCCAGCAAGAAAATCGTGAACCGCAGAAAGTAGATCAGTTGAAATTATATCCCAAGATTTAATGTAAAACTTAGCTGTGAAACCGTCTGGCCCAGGACTGCTATTCTTATTGAGACTAAGAATAATGTCCCTGAGTTCAGACATTGTAACAGGTTGCATGAGTCTATCATTATCTTGTTGAGTAATCAAATTAGGTATCTGACTCAGGAAGTGAGATTGGAAAAGGCTACTGTCAGGAGTGCTATCATCTGTTAAGAGATCTTTGTAGTAGTGGGTGGCTTCATTCTCAATGTCATGTATACTATCTAGCCATTGACCATTACTACTCTTGCTTTTTGTGATCTTTAATCTACATTTCCTTTCCTTAACAGAATTATGGAAAAAACTGGTGTTATTATCTCCCTCCTTTAACCATTTAATCTTGGCCTTGTGTTTCCAGAAGCTTTTCTGTTCTGCTAGAGCCCTAACTAGCTTAGCCTTAGCTTCTTTAAGTTTAGTCAGATTGTCCACAGAAGCATTAGAGTCATATATATATGTTCCTGAGCTTCTAGAGCCGTTTCAGCAAGCAACACATTATCATGAATATTACCAAAATGTTCCTTATTCCAGATTTTAAGTTCTTTTTTCAATCTTAAGAGTTTAAGATAGAAACCAAGCATTCCTGATTTACTTAGAGGAAGATCCCAGATATGCTTAATTACATCACCAAAGTCTTTCCTTTTATACCAGGTGTTCAGAAATCTAAATGGCCTAGGATTAGATGGGATATCACTTCCAATAGTAAGAAGCGTAGGATTATGATCAGAAGAATTCCTATTCAAAATTTGAACAGAAGAGGCTGGAAAAGTGGATGACCAAGAAGGGTTACAGAGACCTCTATCTAATCTTTGGATAGTAGGGTTCCTCAGCCTGTTATTACTCCAAGTAAATAAATTACCTACTGTATTAATTTCTTCCAAAGTCATTACATTAATAAAATCATTAAAGTCCTTCATACTACCAAATTTGGGTGTAGGTGGACCTTTATATTCATTTATAGATGTAATGGCATTGAAATCCCCAATATAGATAGCATCTGAGTGAGTAATGGACCTGAGATCAGACCAAAGATTTTTCCTACCATTTCTAGTTCTGAGGCCATACACAAAGAAGGTGTCCATGCTTTTGTTCAGAGTGAGACTGTTCAAAGAAACAGCCAAGAATTGCAAATTGTCACATTTAACCGTGAGGGATATACTGGCATTCCGAAGGAGCCAGATCTGACCATTCATTGCATACAAACAATTGTCATAATGTAACCGATGTCTATAAGAATCACATTGCATGTTGTCATGTTTAGGCTCAATTAAACAGATAAGCTCAAACCTATGCCTAGTGATCAAGTTTTGAAGTCTTAGCATAGAAGTATCCATTCCCCTAAGATTCCAAACCAGAAATTTAATCTTAAGAGTTGTGTTATTCATAGGGAAACATTATTAGTGCTTTTTGATCTAGTCATGATAGTATTTAACTGAGTTAAATAAGTCTCATTACTATGATTAATTTCTTTCCCTGATTGCCTACCATTTTTCAGCTTGCTTGATTTGGAATGTAAGATGGTAGAGCTTACTTGACTGACCTGATTAGCATAATTGTCTGTACTATTGGCAGGAGAAGGTCTCGGGTGTTTAGTAACAGCAAACTTTGTGACCTCATCATTGGTTGGAAAGTTATTTGGTGTGTTCTCCTCACTGGATCCATCTCTATCCGCAAGAGGGAGGAATCTATTTTGTCTTTGTTTCTGCTGAGAGAAAATGGAATTTTTAGCAGCAATAATGGAATTGAATGGTGAGAAAGACTTACCCCGTTTGCTAGGAATATCATCCTTAGCAAAAGCTTTCTTTGAGAAGAGGTTTGGTGGAGCAGATAGGGAGTGCTTGGACTGATGAGCAGGAGACTGAAGTTGGGAGTTTGTGCACTTAGCAGTATCACCATAGATCCCCTTAAGATGTTCAGCCATATCCACCTCAGAAACCAACTCAGCATTTATGTTAATACCCAATTGATCCCCAATGTCAGGGTCAAGAGCAACAGGATCTAGAGACTGATCAGCTCTCTCCAGCTCCCTCGCAAGGTTATCTTCCATGGTTTTCTCAAGAAGCCTCTCTTCCACCAAAGACTCAGAAGCCCCTTCTCCTTCGATATTTATAACTGAAGACACCTTCTGCTTTGGAACATATTTGAAGGTCTGTGTGGACAATATTTTTGTTTCTCTGCTACCAAAATACCAGAACCCCCTGGCCTATTGTTATCATCATGTATAAGTCTAACAACCTTATTAAGTTGACCATCTGAGCCTCTTTGTTGGTCCTTGGTTTGAAGCACTACCTTACTATCCCCTGAGTTCCTATAATTAGGGTTAGGTTTATCCATCCTATGGGTCTTGGTTCTCTTAAGTTCAGGGTGCAAGTAGATGCAAAGATTATCCTCATGTCCTATAGATTTACAGTGGTGACAATATAGAGGCAGATCCTCAAATTCTAGGGGTAGCTTAACCACATTATATTCAATTCCATCCTCCTCTATTCCCACTCTAATGAATGATGGAAGCTTATTTTTTAAATCAATTTCAACACACATCTTCACTACTGAAGGACGAGTGAGAGCAGCAGTAGCTGCATCCATCTTAATAAAATTCCCTATTTGATTCCCCATAGATTGTAGCATAGCAGTGTTATAGAAGAAAACTGGAACATAGGGGATGGTAACCCATACCGGTACTATAGTAGATTCGGCCTCAGGAGAGAAATCCGTAGTCCATTTGAGAACCTTCATTGGGGCATGGTTGAAAATCCACTGACCTTTGAGCCATAGCCTCTGATAATCCTCCTTGTCTTGAAACCGAATTAGGATATGTCTGAAGTTGATGGATCCGATTTGGAATTTGCCTTTGAATCCCACAGAGTTGAAAACATCATTTAGGGCAGACATGGGTGGCTTACCTCTTGCGAACTTACCCACCAAGGCATTTTGGTAATGAGAAGCCAGAGTTTCAGCGTCTCGACGAGATACCAAACAGGCTATATCACCTTTATATTGGGTTTTCAGCACAATTTCAGGGTTAGAGGGAAGGGAGACATTTAGAGGTGGTGGGCGATTACCTAAAGCTTGAAGAAACGATTTGGCCGCAGCGTTGCCGCCGCGGCCAGGCGGAGGAGCCGCCATATGCAAGATGAAAATACAAGATTCCGACCGTTATCAGTTTAGGAAAATGGGGAAGAAGAAGAAATAAAACGAGAAAGACAGTTGCATTTTGGTTAGTGTGTATTTCGCACTATTTTCGCACCTAGAAACAGTATTCGCACTTTGTTGCACCGAATTCATTTCATTTCAAAATTTTCAATTTTTTGGATTTTTAAAAAGGCGCGAAACATTTTACACCGGTAGATATTCCGGTGCTGGACAGTTAGAAAAATTACATAAATTACTCTCAGGTTGAACATTTTTTCCAAACATATATTAAAGCAGCCGCATGCAGCTACTTTTTGCACATTTTTACACCGGTATTTTTCTTTTATACTATGGTACTATGTACCAATGTACAACAGTTAACCAAAATTTTTGTGCATTCCTCTCGGGTGAAAGGAAAATTCCTTTAAATCAGTTGCACACAACTACTTTTCTTCATTTCTACACCGGTTTTGTTACCGGTGCTGAATAGTAGCAAAACTTTGTGCCCATTTTCACTCTTCTTACACCGGTACTGTGAGTTTTGCCGGTGCAAAAAATGTAACTTCTGAAATCAAAACCGTTTGAAAGGGCCATAACTCCTGCAATTCATCGTATTCTCATCTTCAAATCCTTCAATTTCTCTTTCAAAGCTGCCATCATCCACTCCAACCATTCAATCCACAACTCCTCATCAACCATTGTAACTTCTCATCTCTCATTCCATCCCTATAAAGTGTGGAGCAACACAAGAGAACCAACAAAAATGAGAGAGGAAGTTGGGGAGAGAAGAAAGTACTTGGCGATCCGTTCTTGGCGAGTTCGGATAAAGGGAGTAGCAACAAAAATGCTCCATTGGTGAAGGTAAGTGTTGGGGTTTATGTTACCATGGTTTACCAAGTCAAAATCTCTTCAAAAAATCATTCCATCCCTCACGCACAATACATGTTCGATCAATTGCCTCTATGACCAAAAATATGTAAATCAAGAAAAAGTTGAATGGCACTTTTGAATGGTATGTTCATACAATTGTGGGGAGTAAATTTTTTGCATTTTTTGTGGATGGGTGATGTAGTTCTATAGTATTTATGTTGGTGATAATGTTGATAGCCACATTAGGGGGAGTGAGAATTTCTCTGTTGCATGCCTAATTTATGATTGGAAAGGCATTGGTATGGTATTCGATCATAAGGTTCCATTTCATTCTATATTAAGTTCCATGCCTTAATTTTTCTAGTTCTATGCCATGTTATATAAACTTTTATGCCTCACATGATGTAGTTTCATCTATGAATTGTTCAATTTCTATGCCATGTTTTGCTCAAAAGTTTTACAAACTAGTTGATCAAGTTCTACGCCACATTCTATCAATGTTGATCTTTAAGAACCATTATTGTGTGAACCATCATGGATTGAGAATTTCCAATTCTACTGTTGTAGATGCCGTCGAAGAAGGGGAAATTCAACCCGAAGAGGAAGCAGCCGGTTACGAAGAAGGAGGAGAGGGTGAAAGATATGGTCGATGAGGAGGTGGATGTGGTGGACCAAGAACCACTGCCAAAAAGGATCTCGTTGAAGATAAAATTTGAGGAAGAAACAACTCAAACGAATGATCCATCCAGTGAAGAAAAGGAAGAAACCGGGGTGATGTTATTGTAGGGGATGTTAAAGAAGTGGACACCGGTAAACAGTTGGCCAAAACACCAATTCACAAGGGAAATGGAAAGAGCACCTTCAAAGGAAGGCCAACTATTAATGAAGCGGACGACAACTTGACAAAAGCTGGAGGGAAAAATGGAGAAGGTTGGGACAAGTTTGAGGTAAAAAGTTATTTGAGGAGGCGAGGAACTAGTACGTGCCAGTTTGTGATGTTGGAAAAGAATAACATTCCAACTCCTGTTGCATTTGAGTTCCGTGGGAATCAAGATGTATGCATTAAGAATTGGTCAGTGTGACATGCTTATGGCAATTACACTTTCCGGCACCGCATCAGATTTGGCGCATGTAAACACTGGAGCGATGTCCCTGAGGATGTTAAGGAAGAGGCATGGAAGAATGTTATGGTAAGAATCTTGACAATTGTAATTTAAAATTTTTATGAAATGGTAAAGTCTTAGTGAAGACGTGATTAATGAAATTCTTTTTCATATGATTCATTCCAGGAGAGCTTCACGATTAAAACACCTATGATAGATGGGCAACTAGAAATACTAAAGAAGGAGCTTACAGAGAGGGAAAAAACCAACAAAAGAATTGGAAGACAAAGGTGGAAAATAGGTTCATTCACGACGTTGAAAAAGGTATCAATAAAACAGGAATACCGGCATGGGAGAAGTACAAGTAGATGGATGAAGACGAATGGCACTTGTTTGAAAAGAGGCACCGGCATCCAGATTTTTAGGTATGATGAAAAAATAAATACTTCTTAAGAGACATGTTTCTTACAACTTCTATTCAACTAAATTTTCATTTATAACAACGGAGGCTCAGGGTGACAAATACTGAACACAAGGGCAGGGATTACACGCACCACACGTGCAGAAGGGGCAATCGATACACCTGTGACAAATTGAGTAAGGATATGAAGGAGAAGGAGAGAATGAGGTTGACCACCGAGGGATTCACTGGCGAGGAGATTGAGAAACAACTCAGTCAAAGGGACTTCACACCTGACAGATCTCTTGTCTACCTTGAGGCAAACAAAGATAAGAAAGGGTCATACACATCGAAAGAGGTTGAGAAGATCATACCGGACGTTGTAAGTTACGCCAAAATCAACCATTTAAATTAATTTTTTTGTGTACTTCACATTATTCATATAAAAAATTGCTTTCCTATGTGATTTTCAGTTGAAATTGAATGAGCTTAAGGAAAAAGGAGCATTGGAACTGCAGTCAGGTGAGGACATCCTCATAAAAGTCACAAAGAGGAAGGATCACCCGGGCAGGTATAGAGGAACTCAGATAGGTCTACCCACATCGGTGGATGTTCCTCATCTCTCCCGCAGCAAGTGCGGTAGCAGTTCCTCAGCCAAGGAGACAACCCGGAGGAGACCATCTGATGATCAACCGGTCATGAAAGCCATGGTATTGTACTTGGACCAATTGGTTAAGGGCTTAGCATCTGCAAGCGGTGTTCAGATTCTTCCAGGCCTTGACAATCCCAAGAAGTTTATAGAGAAGGCGATGGATGGCATTGCTGTAGCTTCTACAAAGTCCAGTGAAGAGCTCAGCGACGGAGAAGGAGATGAAGAGGTACACTGTCAATAATCGATGCATGTCTTATACGTGGATTTACACATTTGAAATATCTCCATAACCATTTTATTGATTCATTATAATATTATACGAATAGGATGGAGAACACGTGACAATTTTCATCAAAGACATAGTTGGGAAGAAGAAAATGGTCGCCCATGGCCTGCGACAGGTATCTCATCGTCGGGATATCCAACAAGGAAGCATTGCTCGTGTTAGACTATGCGAGCCAGTCCTCCGTCCTAGGGCGGGATTGCCCTTGGTGGATCACCACTTTGATAATGTTGGAGATGCGCTCAATAGCATCGTGGATTGGCTGGTGTCCTTAATAGGCAAGACAAGTGCGCAACCGAGTGACATCGATGAAATCAATGCCAAAGGTGATACAGACGACGATGATGAGGAGGTTATGATTCTCACCAGCGACGATGAGGTACATTCTTGTAGCACATTATTTTTCAATTCCTCAAAGTACTTTTGTGTATCCCTATTCATAATCCTTGTAATAGGATACTGGCGAGCAAAAATCTCAATCGATGGCTAATTCCGGCCATTTGCAAGACCAAGATTAAATAGGCTGCCAAAATAGGTAATGCACTATAAAAAGTCCCATTATTATTTATTAACAACAACAGTTCAATACTACATGCTCGAGTGATCATTTCGTATCATTTCACATTCACAGATTGTCAACAAACAAGACCTGACAGATTGGCCGATCATGGAGCAATTCATAAAGGAAGAAAATGCCGCTATCCTGGAAATGATAAAGAATAAGGAGTGCATGTTCTTCCCAGTGTTCCAACCATCAACATTCACATGCATTACACCTGCAGTGTTGGAATAGAAGTTCTGGTTGAGTTCGGGAAGAAACTAGGAAATATGTGTTCGATGACCTGGATCGATAATGCGCAGGTCGATGTGTGGATGGGATGAGTTTCAAAACTTATAGCCATTATGTTTTTTAATTTATCAAGAATTCATTTTCATGTACGATTAACTTTACAAGCACCTGTGGGAGAACATATATGAAACTAATTCAGGCCAAATCCAATTCTACCCATCCAGTTGTGGCAACCTAACCAACTTCGAGCAGGAGGTCGAACTCCGTTTCAAACAAATTTGGGAAACAATGAAGGCAACGGTTGCTTAGTTCTACATCATACCCTACATAAGAATGTAAGTATTTCTTCCTGATAATTACACTCACATCTCAATCCACTTCCATTTCATTAATTTGTTAACATAAGTTTCCGATAGCGATCATTGGTACCTCATCATTATCTGTCCCTAAACAGGGGAGGTTTTCACTCTAGACACATTGTCAGGGGGTATCAAACCAACAAACTTGGTCGAACTCAGGGTCATTTCAAGGTATTTCAATCAATCAAATTAAATATCCTAGTTTCATAATAAACGGGAAGAAGTAACCATTTAAATTTACTTTCTTCACAGGCTTGCTTGCGCATACCAAAGGGAGAAGAGAAAGACATAGCCAGAACCCGACTACACTTAGAAAATCAACAACATTATGGTAAGTCATTCTGTCATTTCATCCATCAAATTTTATGTTTAGGGTTAGTAATTACACTTACCTTTCCCGTGCAGTACCGAACCCAGAATGGTTCGTGGCAATGCAGGTACTCCATCATGCTCTTCATGGAAGAATTTGTTAATCACTCCGAGACAGACAATATCTTGGAGGTAAACCTTGCTTCTCAAAATTTGTTATTATTAATCTCTAGTAAACGCAACATTATTGACAACGGTGTAAGTTTGAAATTAACATATTTTCTCAGAGGGCAAATGGCCGTACCATGTGTAGAAAATTCAAGGTGTACTGGGAGGTCGTCGCCGTACCTCTCAAAGTTAATACTTTTAAGCCCTAAATGCTTCCTATCTACAATTAAGTAGATAATGGCAAGTCGGGGTCGTCCACGAGAAGGGGGGTCTTTTTAAGTGGTTTAAACATATATAGGAGAAATTATACTAAGCACTTACATACATAGATACATATAAAAGCATGTAAATAAGGGGGGGAGGGGGTTTGGTTGGTTTGATCCTAAGTTAACAAATTAAAGTACAACAACTAGCAAAGCAAGAGAGCGATGCTAATCATGCAATACAACTAAGGATAGGATGAAAATAACAATTTACAGAATCTTGGGCGCAATTGACTTCCACTTCCAAACCTCTTATCCATCATTGAACATGCAACTTATTTACTACTTTCACTACTTGTTGTGAAGGCTAAACTTCTATCCTTCTTAGAGAGTAGTTTGCAAGAGTGAATTCGACATCTCTTGTCAAATGTCACCAATGACTCCCGTAGTTGAAACACAACTCAAGGTATCCCATTGATGGCATTTAGCACGAAGAATCAACAAGCTCGGCAACACTTATAAACACTACACTGTGTCTAAGCATTTAACCGATTTATGCATTTACACAAGATTGGTCAAGAACGATCAACATTCATAGACTTCTCTCATTTGCTACAAGCGACAAACATGACAAAGAGTTCAACATTATCATATTCACCTAGCAATTATCAATCCATCAACACAATCAAAAGCTCTAAATCATACTCATAGATTCCTATCAAGAAAGGGGGGAAATCAACCCACTTCCCCCAAACCCTAGCAAGAAATTCATACAAGTATTTCATATACTCAAGCTTTCAACAACATTAATGATATCAACAAACACATTCAATGCTCCATAAATGCACAATAGTAAGAGCAATAAATAAGCTACAAATTGTTCTTAAGACATGGGCTTGGAAGCCTTCGTCAATTGCTCCCAAGAGATAGATTTAACTAATACAAATCATACTAACATCCATAAACAAATGCATAGAGAAATGAAGAGAGAAAAGATGGAAAAGATGAAGAACCTGGGATTGGGAGAGGAGGAATTTCGGCCAAGGAGGATAAGATATGAAGTGGGTGGCCAAAAATCTCTTTTATAGTGCAAAAGGGAGGAAAAGAAAAGCAAAAACAAAAAGTGTGGTAGGCTGCCGCCAGGGAGGGATTGGGCTCGCCCGGGCGGGAATGGCCTCGCCCGGGCAGGAATGGCCATTTTCACCCTTGTGTCACCTCGCCTTCAAATCCCCAATTCTTTTTTTGTCTTCAATCTTCAAAGCTAGTCTTCAAATCTTCAAATCTTCAAAAGGTGATCTTCAATGATCTCCGGTCTTCAAGTCTCGATGTTCTTCCTTTGTCACACAAAATACACTTAGAAAAAGGTAAAAGAGCCGAAAGTCGCTCTTACCTCTTCTAAGAGAATTTCAAGGTAAAACACAAATTATTGATAACAAAAGAGCACAAAAGTGATCCCAAAAAGTACTAAAAGATGCACATAAAATGGACACATCATGTACCAGAGAGATGGTGTGAGGCTACGTTACAACTTCTGGATGATAAGAACGACATAATAGGTTGATGGTTAATATTGAATGGCTGACGATATTTGAATTCTATGGATGGTGTTTGGTTATACTAAACTTATGTTTTACTTTGTTTGATTCCATGTTTAAGATACTTTTTCTATTTCATATGTTGGAATAATGTTCACGTGTTTTGTGAGCCATATTTTAGTAATAAAATGTTTCAAATTTCTTACCTATTCAAAAGTTTCCAATTTATTATAGTTCACAAGTATCTCTGGCTGTCGTTGCCCCAGAAATGATCTATAATGGACCATCGGAAAACAAATTAGGCATTGCAAATTTTAGCCACATAATATACCGGTATAAGGAAGGTACCGGTGTAAATATATTTCACATTTTAAATAATTTTCTAAAAATTATTTCAATAATACTGGTGCATAAAGTACAGTAATACCAGTGTAAAAAAATACCGGTGCAATCTATTCCGGTGAAAAAAAAACTATATTTCGACTACAAAACAAAGACCGGTGTCAGATTTAATACCGGGGTACAAATCACTATTTTACACTGGTTCATGGGTTAAATACTCGTGCAAAATACCGATGCAAACTATATTCCGGTATTACACCGATTTTCCAAATAATACCAGTGCACACATTTTGTGATCCTGCTATTTTGCACCGGTATAAGATACCGGTGAAAATATTGCTCTACACCGGTCCATTTTACCGGTGCAAATTTGTTGCATTTCTATACCCCTATACATATGCACCAATATTTTCGGGGGCCAAAATACCGGTGCTATTGCCCTAAATTACTAATGCAAATACCCCTGTCCTGCAGTAGTGGTATATTTAAGATCATCAGCACGACCCTAATGTTATCCATATGGTGAAGGTTTTAATCCCTCTACCATGAGCTTCAAAAAGTGAAGAGACAAGGGTAGAAATCCTTTAAGGAATGGATTTTTTGGAGGTGGAGTTTGTCTTAAAGGAGATGAATAGTTTGAGAGCTTGGAAAAATCATTTGGCTCCTCTATTGTCTCCTTCAAGAATTCCAAAAAATGTGGAGCTAGTTTAGTTGGTGGAGGTGGGGATGATGATTCAAGAATAATGAATATAGGACAATCACCCCTTGTCAACTTCTTTGTCTTCAACAACCAACTCCTCATCCCCTTGGACCTCATATTCAACTTCTTTCACCACCTTGGCCATCAAGGTAGAAGGATTTACACCTGGCTACAGGTTCACCTCCGGTTGTGATGGAAGCTTGCTGGAATCTCTAGCTTCCAAACAGCTCATGGAGGATGCAATTTGGTTAATTTGGGTCTCCAAGCTCTTGAATCTAGAGGATAATTGCTCTTCCAAGTTTATGAATCTAGAGGAAAAATGAGCCTCCAAAATTTTGACCATATTTGATATTGCTTACATGAGTTCCCCATTCGAGCTTGAACCTCCCCCTTAAGCATGGTCTTGGGACTTGGCATAAGGTGATGAACGCCAATCATATTGTTCACAGTGTTGGTTTTCCAGTGCATACCCATACCAGCAATCTGGGTTACCACTCCACCCCAGATTGTATGAATCATAGTATAGATACCATTCTTGAGCTCCTTGAACTTTGAAACCAACAAATCCAACCTCTTCATAGAACTCCTCATAATACTCTTGGTTTTGAAAACAAAGGGTTCTATTCTCCTCGTAGTGCTTCTCTCTCAACCAATAACAAGACTCGGTAGGATTATCGGCATGACAAATCCTACAAAACTTGCCTTTTGAGCCTCCCTTCTCATCATGAGTTTCCTCAAGGTGAGATCTTTCATTTGTTTCTCTCTTTTTTTATAAAAAAAAATTGGAATCATAGTGAAAGGATTCTCGGTAGAAGTACACCAAGAATTAAAGAAATGCACACTACGAATAAAAACAACCAAAAACAAAGAAGCACAAAAAAATTGGGGTCGTAGTGCAAAGGTTCTTGGTTCTTGGTTCTTGGAACAAGTACATACCATGAACCAAGAACAGAGGCAATAAGTCCTATTGACAAACAAGAACACCAAACAAGCACAAACTATAAACAAACGAGAAGACACAAAGAAAATACAAAATGCAAAGAACTACGATAACACTCAATATAATATGCCTTTCCCCTGGCATCAGCGCCAAAATTTGGGAGACCATCATCATACCTCTCAAAGATAGTATTTATAGGCCCTAATTTTGGCTAACTGTTAGAAAGTAGCTAGTGGAAAGTCAGGGTCATCCACGAGGAAAATGAGGTTTTATCGAGTGTTAAACATAGTTAAAAGCATACAAATATGTTACTTTAAGTGTGTGGTAACAAAGTGTGTGTGTGTGGGGGGGGTTGAGTTTAGAAAACACTATTGCTATTTTAAGATATTAGATTAACAAAAAATTAGAACAAACAATGTAAATACTATCACAACTAGCACGAAAGATGTACTCCCCCTATCCCACCCAAACCTGCAGAAAGAGAAAGTAGATGTTTTAATTTGGGAAAGGTGAAAATACTAGAATGCCTTTCTTCTTCCTCTCCCACCCTCCCCTGCCCGCCTATCACCACCACCACTTCTCACCCTCCCTGCCCGCCAATCACCACTACTACAACAACCACCACTGTCGTCGTGTTGTATCTCTTCAACCACCCAATCATCCCTCATGGACTAGACATTATCCGCCAAAGCAACCCTAAAAAAGCTAAACCCGAAAAACAAAAACTCTGAAAGCCACAACCCTAAAAAAATAAATTGAAATGAATCTGGAGCGTTGTACTACGCCGACAAGAAGGCGTCAATGCAGTGAATCAGAACAGAGCCTTCTTTGCCATCCACACTTTCTTGAGGAATGAATCGGAGCACACCCTCTCCGTTGCTCGAGGATGAGGTGGCACAGATCCACCGTGTGAGGTCGATGGAATCGCGGTGGAGATGCCTTCGATGGAGGCATGATCGTCGATATGGTGAGGTTGAAAAGGTGGCCCATATTTGCCATTGTAAATTCGACTGAGGCTCAATGAAGGCATGGGCAGCAGAGCCACGGTGGAGGCTTGGCCAGCAGAGGCGCAGCCAGCAAAAGCGCTACCAACGAAGGCGCGATGGAGAGGGTGAGATAGATACTAGATAAGGGTGAGAAAGAAGTCGGAGAGGATGATAGTGAGTTGGGGAGAGGGTGAGAGAAATATTCCGGAGAGGGTGAGAGAGGGATGAGAGGTGGAGAGGTGGAGAGGTTGAGAGAAAAAATGGAAGACAGAGTGTGGTGAGAGAGAAAAGAGGGGTAGATAAGGTTTTATGTAATATTTTGGTATTTTAAGGGTATTTTTGTCTCATGACATATATGATATTTCTAAATATGAAAAGTGTGCAGATTTAGCTGGGACAGCCTAAAAAGGAAAGTGTGTAGATATGGCTGGGACAGAGGGAGTAACTAAGATTATAATGAGTTTTGGGTGCAATTGATTTACATTTCTAGTTTTCCTTTGATCATCGACAAATTATCCTATTTTTATGCATTAATCACATATTTTGAAGAACTTGTCAACACCTTTTCAGTGAAGACATTTCTCACCTCTCCTGATGTGTCCATTTTATGTGCATATTTTAGTACTTTTTGGGATCACTTTTGTGCTCTTTTGTTATCAAGAATTTGTGTTTTACCTTGAAATTCTCTTAAGAGAGGTAAAAGCGATTTTTCGCACTTTTACCTTTTTCTAAGTGTATTTTGTGTGACAAAGGAAGAACATCGAGACTTGAAGACCGGAGAACATTGAAGATCACCATTTGAAGACTTTGAAGACTAGCTTTGAAGATTGAAGACAAAAAAAAGAATCGAGGATTTGAAGGCAATGCGACACAAGGGTGAAAATGGTCATTCCCGCTCGGGCGAGGCCATTCCCGCCCAGGTGGGAGCCTGCTACACTTTTTCTTTTTGTTTTTCTTTTCCTCCCTCTTGTACTATAAAAGGAATTTTTGGCCACCCACTTCATACCTTATCCTTCTTGGCCGAAATTCCTATTCTCCCAACCCTAGGTTCTTCATTTTTTCCATCTTTTCTCTCTTCCTTTCTCTATGAATTTATTTATGGATGTTAGTATGATTTGTATTAGCTAAATCTAGTTCTTGGGAGCAATTGACTAAGGCCTCCAAGCCCATGTCTTAAGAACAATTTGTAGCCTATTTTATACTCTTACTATTATGCATTTATGGAGCATTGAATGTGTTTGTTAATGTCATTAATGTTACTGAAAGCTTTAGTATATGAAGTACTTGTATGATATGCTTGTTAGGGTTTGGGGAATTGAGTTTATTTCCCCCTTTCTTGATAAGAATCCAAGAGTATGATTTAGAGCTTTTGATTGTGTTGATGGATTGATAATTGCTAGGTGAATATGATAATGTTGAACTCTTTGTCATGTTTGTTGCTTGTAGCAAATGAGAGAAGTCTATGAATGTCGATCGTTCTTGACTAATCTTGTGTAAATACATAAATCGGTTAAATGCTTAGACATGGTATAGTGTTTATAAGTGTTGCCGAGCTTGTCGATTCTTCGTGCTAAATGCCAATAATGGGATACCTTGAGTCATGTTTCAACTACGGGAGTCATTGGTGAGGTTTGACAAGAGATGTCGAATTCACTCTTGCAAACTACTATCTAAGAAGGATAGAAGTTTAGCCTTCACAACAAGTAGTGAAAGTAGTAAATAGGTTGAATGTTCAATGATGGATAAGAGGTTTGAAAGTGGAAGTCAATTGCACCCAAGGTTCCGTCAATTGTTATTTTCATCTTATCTTTAGTTGTATTGCATGATTAGCACCATTCTCTTGCTTTGCTAGTTGTTGTATTTTAATTTGATAAATAGGAACAAACCAACCAAACCCCCCCCCCCCCGTGTTTACATGCTTTTATACATATATATATGTATATATATCTATGTATGTACATGTTTACTATGTCTTCTCCTATATATGTTTAAACACTTGAAAAGATCCCTCTTCTCGTGGATGACCCCGACTTGCCATTATCTACTTAATTGTAGATAGGAAGCAATAGGGCTTAAAAGTATTAACTTTGAGAGGTACGGCTGCCAGGGAAGAGGCATTTAGTTTTAAGTATTTGGGCATATTATGTGTGATTATATGCTATTTGTAAATATTTGTTAGTTTGGTTTTTATTTTGATTTCTTAGTTGATTTTCCATTTTCACTTGGCTTGGAGACATATTGTTCGAGTTCTTGGTGTATGGTTCGTACGCGATCCTCTTCACAAGAACCCCTGCACTACGACCCCGAGTTGGAGTTGAATTTGAGATGGGCTAGGAGGCTTTCTTTGGAAAGTGTGAATAACACCTTTCCTAGGGACCATTTTGCGGATACATCTTCATCAATGGAACATCGAATCGAGCAAGAAGATGAGCTTCTGAGAGAGGAACCTCACCATCCTCCTCTCCACCAAAGAGAGATCCCCTTGGGGCAACCTTTGTTGAGAGGCATCATGGCTCCCAACCTCGATCAACAATTGATGTGTATCGAGTATCCCGTGGTTGGACCAAACGGGCATTTTGAGCTAAAGATCGGGTTCATCAACATGCTACCCGTCTTCCTTGGTAGGCAAGGGAAGAATGCTAACAAACATCTCACCGAGTTTCACTTCTTGTGTGGTGGTACGGTTCCCCATGGAGTGGATGAAGATTTCTATAAATTGAAGGCATTCCCGTTCACACTGAGGGATGGTGCAAGAGATTGGCTCCACTACCTACTTCCCAAGAGCATCAAGAGTTGGCTTGATATGAAAACAAAGTTTCTAGCCAAATACTTTCCGGCTTCTAGATCCGCCGCCTTGAAGAAGGACATAAGAAACATCCTCCAATAGCATGAAGAATTTCTCTTCGATTATTGGGAGAGGTTCAAGAAGCTTCTTGCAAGTTGCCCTTATCACGGTTATTTGGAGGGGGATTTGGTTTATTACTTCTACAATGGCCTTCTTGATGAAGATCAAAGGTTAGTGAGAAATTCTTGTGGTGGTACTCTTGGGAACAAAACATCCTCCAAGGCTATGCAATTGTATGAAAATCTAGCGGAAGAGTCGAGAAACTTTAGCTCAAGGGCCGGTTTGAGAAGGAGGAATCCAATGCCCGCAAGTGACTCTTCAAATAGTGGAAAGCTAAAGGATCAAGTCTCGGCCCTTGAATCCATGGTGAAATCTCTGATGACAACTCCCAAAAATGCACCACATGTTAATCATGTGAAATTTGTTACTCGGTGCATACGGACACTTGCCCTACTTTGCAAGAAGACTCGTCGAAGAGGTGAGTGCAATGGGGTATCAGGGGAATCAAGGATACCAAGGCAACTAAGGGTATCAAGGTGGCCAAGGCTACCAAAGTCACCAAGGCTACCAAGGGTATCAAGGGTGCCAAAACTGGCCGTACAATTCGGGAAATCGTGATAACCCGAACCTCCGGTATGGAAACCCTCAAGGAAGCCAAAACCCTCAACCATATCGGCCTCCTTAACAACAATATAGGCCTTCACAACAACAATTTCAAAGGCTCCAAGACAAACCCCGAGACCAAGGGGAGAGCTCGGGGCTAACAAAGGATGAGGTGATGGAAGCCATTCACCGGTTAGGCATGTGTGCGGAGAAAAGCGAGAAATTCCAAGATGAAGCCAAAGCAAGCATCAAGAACTTGGAAATCCAAGTGAGCCAAATAGCTCAAGTGGTGAATTGGATGGAGGTCCGAGAAAAAGGAAAACTTCCCTCCCAACCGAAAATCAATCCTTGACAAAATGTGAGTGCAATCTCATTGAGAAGTGAAAGGGAAGTGAAGGAGCCCCAAGCAAGGGTTATTGTTGAGCAGAAGGTTGAGAAAGAAGAAGATCATGAGAACAAGGAAGAAGAGTTGACCAAGGAGAGCCAAGGAGAAGAAACAGAGGTGGAGACATTTGTGCCAAGACTAGGATCAAATCCAGAAACCTCATCCCCACCTCACAAGAAATCAAGAGGGGTGGAGATCCCTATCTATGTGCTTGAACCACCATTCCCGGAGGCACTAAAAGATAAGAGGACCAAGCAGGACACCAAGGAGATCTACGAAGTCTTTCGTAGATGCGAGGTAAATATCCCACTCTTAACTGCTCTAAATCAAGTTCCTAGGTATGCTAAATTTCTTAAAGAATTGTGTACCGTCAATAGGAAACAACAATTGAAGAGTAAGAAAAGGAGTGTGAAGAGTGAATATGTCTCTGACGTGTTTGATAATGAGATGCCCCCTAAATGTGATGATCCCGGAATGTTTGCAATCCCTGGTGAGATAGGAGACAAATGTGTTAACAAGGCCATGTTAGACTTAGGTGCTTCCACCAATGTGATCCCATATTCTGTGTATGAAAATCTAAATTTCGGCACTTTGCACAAAATCGGGGTTGTTATCCAACTAGCTGATCACTCTAGTATATACCCAAAAGGTATCGTGAAGGATGTGTTGGTGAAAGTGGATTCTTTAACATTCCCCGCTGACTTTTATGTTCTTGAGATGGGAGGTGACAGTAGCTCTAAACCTATCCTTTTAGGAAGACCATTTCTAAAGACTTCAAGGACCATAATTGATGTGCATAAAGGAACATTGACCATGGAATTTAAGGGGCGGAGGGTAGAATTTGACACTAATGATTCTATTGATCACCCTAGTAGATATCATTCCTGCTAAATTGTTCATGTTATTGATGATGAAGGGTAAGATGAAATTGAGCTCAGAATTGGTAGTTTCTTAAATGTTGCCATAGATGATGTTTTGAGTGATAATTTGATTTCAAATGTTGTAAGTACTAACTTGAAGGAAAGCAACGGCGAATGCACTCTTGGGGCGCAACATCCAACCCTTTTCGTGTGTCTGCGGGTAAGCCAGTAAGGGTGTTTTTCCCTCCTTCTCTTGAGAAGACTTCGGTGGAAGAGTGAAAACCACCACCGAAAGCTCTTCAATGTTCACCCCTTGGAGAAGGAGAGAAACCCTTGAATGCTCACGTGCTTGGGACCACCATGGAACAAAAAGGTGAGTTGTTGGAAATGTTAAGGGAACATGAAGAAACCCTTAGCTATTTGAAGAAGGTTTTGTTGGGGGATGATGTGAATCCCGATTGTTTTGACTCGGATCGGGGAAAGGGAACCGATCATCTCGGTTCATTTTGTGAGTAGGCTCCAAGAAGGGGAGTAAGTCGTGCCGACGACGTTAAATAAACTTGGTTTTGATCATCCGAATCGTCATTCGTGACTTTTCATCGAGGTTATCTCAATTTAAATTTTTATTGTTATTTTTCATTGTTTTAATTTATTTTATTTCTATCACGGTTCAGTTTTTGATCTAAACAGAAATAGTTCCCCAGGTCCAGATGGATTTCCTAGTTCTTTTTACACTACTTTTTGGGATACTATTAAAAATGATCTCCTGGATGCATCTAATGACTTTTTAAGTAATGGAAATATCCCCAAAGCTATTTCCAGTACTTGGTTATGTTTAATCCCCAAAAAATTAGTTCCAGTAGATTTTTCTGACTTTAGGCCAATTAGTCTCTCAAATTTTGTGAATAAGATTTTTTCTAAGATGCTAATGGACAGAATTAAACCATTGATGTCACAAATAATATCCCTGGAACAGAGTGCATTCATGCAAGGGAGAGATATTTCTGATAATACCATAATGATGCAGGAAATGACCAGAATATTAACTAGAAAATCTAAAGCCTCAAATATTATTGTTAAATTAGATATGCAGAAGGCTTTTGATAGGGTCTCATGGTCTTTTCTCAACTCAATTCTTCTGAAATTTGGTTTTCATGGCACCTTTGTACACAGAATTATGCAGAATATATCTTCAGCACATTTTTCAGTGTTAATCAATGGATCAGTTTCAGGATTTTTTGCCTCTAATAGAGGTATCAAACAGGGAGATCCTTTATCTCCTTTTTTGTATAATATACTTTCTGAGGCCTTTTCCCGTGGTTTAAAGAAGCTTTTTAGTTTAGGCTACCTAAAATATTTTAGCTTGCCTAATAAATGCCCCCAGATTACTCATCTAATGTATGCGGATGATACGGCTGTTTTTCTTAATGGACATAAAAAAAACTTGGATAGGTTTAAGAGGTTTCTAACAGCATACGAACAAACAACGGGCCAAAAAGTAAACTTTGCAAAATCTAATTTTTTTGTGGCTCCTAATACATCTGTGGATAGAATACATGCTCTGAGCAGGAATTTAAGTATGACCAGGGGTAGCTTTCCTTTCACTTATCTAGGAATTCCCATTTTTCCAGGTAGGAATAAACAGATTTATTATTATCCTATCTTAGAAAGAATGGAAAAAGCAATCAGTAACTGGAAGAATAGGTGGTTAAATACTTCAGGCAAAATCATCCTTATTAACCACTGTTTTCTTTCAATCCCTACTTATATGTTTTCAGTTTTGAATCCACCTAAGGCAATTTTAAGGAAAATGGAGACTATGGCTTCTGGTTTTTTCTGGGGTGGTAGTGATAACACTGAAAACAGGAAAAGATGGAGGTCATGGCATAGAATGAGCTACCCAGTCCAAGAGAATGGCACTGGATTCAGAGATCTACAGGCTATAGTTAATGCCTTCTCTTGTAAACTGTGGTGGAAGCTGCAAGTAATAACACCCTTTGGGCACACCATCTATGGACACTGCCAGATTCCTATAAGAACTCTAATGTATGGAATAGAATCTGTAAAATAACTGAATTAGCTAATGGATTCTCAAAGGTTATCTATGGAAAAGGAGAGTGTTCTTTTTGGAATGCAAACTGGTCAGGAAAGGGTGCACTGATTTATGAATGGCCCGTAGATGACGAAGTTCCTTTCCCTGATATATCTCTCAATTGTTTTATATTGAATAAAAACTCTTACATGAATATTTTGGAGCCATATTTGGCTACCAGTACAATCTTGATCTTGCAGGAAGCAAAAATCACTCACTTACATGAAGATAGGCTGATTTGGACAGCATCAACTGATGGAGAATTCACAACTGCTTCTGCTTACAAGATTTGCAGACAGAAAGGTGTAACTGTAAGACAATTACATAAGGTATGGTCACACTTTATTCCTGCAAAAATGTCTGTTGTAGTCTGGAGAGCACTAAATGGAATTCTACCTTTTGATAATATCATTTGTAAGCTAGGCTTTTCACTGGCTTCAATTTGCCCTATGTGTAGGAACCATTCTGATTCTCTTAATCATTGTTTTAACTCATGTCCTTTTGCCATTGCAATCTGGAATAAGGTGAATTCACTGTTGCATATTAATCAACCAACTTTTGGGAGTTTTAAGAACAGAATTGATTTCTATTTGTCCATCAGAGCTGAATCTTTGATCTGGTCCAACTTGATAATTGCTTATATAATGGTCACATCCTGGTCAATTTGGACATTTAGGAACAAGAAACTTTTTGAAAACTTATCTCTTTCTGTGGACTCATGTTTTCTGAATATTAAAGATCAGGTTTACCAAATATTTCAAGCCTATCCACAAAAAGGTAAACTTGATAAACATAGATACTTAATCCAAAATGGAATCATTCCCCAACCTGATCAGAAAAATAAGAAATTGATCACAGTAGTTAGATGGGTAAAACCTATTGTTGGTTTTAAACTTAACACAGATGCAACATGGAACCCTAACTGTGAGTCAACATGTGCGGTTATAATTAGGGATTGGAGGGGAGATGTGATTAAGTTAAGAGTGAATCATTTCCAGGCTGAATCACCTTTATATGCTGAACTTACTGGTATTTACTTTGCTTATCAATTAGGCTTAGAACTTAATATGAATTCATTCACAATTGAGACTGACTGTCTAACAGCTGTTAAAGGAATTCAGAACCCAAAAGGAAGTCCATGGAGAGTCTTTTCAATTTGTAGCACTCTGAATGAATGGAAGAAGGGAGCAATGATTAATTATATCCCTAGGGAGGCTAACTCAGCAGCAGACTTTATGGCTAAACATGCTAAGGAAAATAAACTTTCTGGTGATCTAGAACTGAGAACTTTACCTCCTTTTCTTAGAGGCTTGTTATTGTTGGATAAATCTGGGATATATGGTATCAGAATAGGAACCTAATAGAGAATAGAAAGTGTTTTTACTTCTCTTTCAATGGGATACTGCTCTTCTTCCTTTGTTTTCTTGCAGATGAGGTGGACATGAGGATACTCAGCTTAGGATGGCAACATGAGAATGAGAAACTGATCAGTGGAGGAAACTGATATAGGGACTGCAAAGGTTGCGGAAGAAGGATCACCTGTAGCAAAGTATAGAACTGAACTTACATTTCTGGACTGAATATAGGGAATGCAAAGGCTACATAGGGACTGATCACAGGGATTGGCCAGAGGATTGAGCAATCATCCATCATCTGACTTTTGAAGCGGCCACTCGGGATTTGATCCCCACTCAGTAATCTATCATCTTGGCCGGCACATCGTTGACAAATAGGAGTCTCGTTTAATCGCTTCTTCGACCTGTTCGCGATGTTCTAGCTAGATTGTTTGTTTTCACCTAGGCTCTTTTAGCTATATTTTTAGTTACTTGACTGTTAGGGTGGAAACACCAATTTTCGGAAGAGTTTAGGAAGTAACAGCTGTTTTGCATCATGAGATTTACTTAGCTCTGGGAACAACTACAGGATGATTTTTTTCTTTATTCATTGTGTTGTACTACGACAGTTAGCGCCTATTTTGGCTCATTTGAATGGTTTGGGGAGCCAATATATACCCCCCATCCCAGGATGGTTTTAAAGCTAAAAAAAAATATATATATTTCTATCACGGTTGTGTTTTTCATGATTTTGTAGCAAAATAGGTTGAGCATTGGAGAATCGATGACAATTTTGGAATAAAAAATTGGCCATGAAAGAAAAAAACCTGATTAGGGGAGCTGGCCGCGGGATGGTGTGAGCCTTCCCGTGCGCGCGGCCAAGCTCCCGCCTGCGCCTAAGGCGCAAGAAAAAAGAAGAAGAAACAGAGAATCTGGCTGGCTGGACGGATGCTGGGAGCCTTCACGCCCGCGTGGCCAAGCCCCCGCCCGTGCGGGAACTGTTCACAGCTGTTAATAGGCACTGTTCACGGCACTTTTCACGGTACTGTTCACGTGTACTGTTCACGGGTACCGTTCATGCCAAATGTTTTTGCCTTTTCCCATCCCTTCTTTCTATTTTCCTCTCTTCTCCACCTCATTTCAAGAACTCTCCCAAATAAGACATCTCCATCTTCCAAATTTCACCTTTTTTTGTGGTGATGTGCTATATTGTCAATTGTTCATTGGACTCTTGGAGCTTGGGGGAGTCGTCGCATCAATAGTTGTAAGTTGTTTTTCCTTTGTCCTTATACTTGAAACTTATTGCCTTAGGTGTTTTACATTGAGGGCAATGTATGATTTTAAGTGTAGGGAGGGGGCTTTAATGATTTACATGTACATAATTAGCTACTTTTGATTGAAAAATATATGGAAAAAATGATTTTTTTTAAATCCCGCTAAGTTGAAAACCCGAGAGGGCATCTTAGGCAACATTGGGGGCCCGGATAGGTCAAAAACCCAAAAGGGCGACCTAGGTAAAAATGAGAGGCTAAATGTGTGGAAAAATGTGAGATGTAAGCCAAAAACAAAAACATAACGTGTGGCTAGGATGAAAACCCGAAAGGGCTCCTAGGAAAAATGAGAGAAAACGAGAGAAATTGAAAAATGTTAAGTGTTCACTCATTTGCCGGTATTGAAGTCATAAGGTTGCGGTGGCCATATGGATGGATCAGGTAGCTTGACATCTTGAGACCTCTTGGGATTGGAAAATTTAGCGGGGAAATGAAGTAAGTTATGAAATTCTTGATTGTTGATATAATTCATTTTTAGGATGATATATTGGTATAAAGTGGAGTATGTGTTTGAACTTTATGTATGCTTTTAGCTTCACCTTGTACCATTGGATTTGGGATTCGGGATTTGGAGATGTTTTAGGGATATGGTTTGGGTAGATTTAGGAATGGGGGTTGTGGGAAACTTCTCATTTGATCTTAATGTTGGGATTTGTGATATTGAGAGTTTTGTGAGGTGATGACTTGGGGGAATAGTAGTTAGGATGTGGATACGTTAATTCCTTCGTGCACTTGGATCTTTTCTTACTCGAGGGCGAGTAAGGTTTAAGTGCGGGGAGGTTTGATGTGTCCATTTTATGTGCATATTTTAGTACTTTTTGGGATCACTTTTGTGCTCTTTTGTTTTCCAGAATTTTTGTTTTACCTTGAAATTATCTTAGGAGAGGTAAGAGTGACTTTCCACTCTTTTACCTTTTTATAAGTGTATTTTGTGTGACAAAGGAAGAACATCGAGACTTGAAGACAGAAGACCATTGAAGATCACCTTTTGAAAACATTGAAGACTAGTTTTGAAGATTGAAGACAAACAAAAGAATCGAGGATTGGAAGGCAAGGCGACACAAGGGTTAAAATGGTCATTCCCGCCCGGGTGAGGCCATTCCCGCCCGGGAGAGGCCATTCCCGCCCGGGCGAGGCCATTCCCACCCGGGCGAGGCCATTCCCACCCGGGCGAGGCCATTACCGCCTGGGCAGGAGCCTGCTACACTTTTGCATTTTGCTTTTCTTTTCCTCTCACTATACTGTAAAAGGAATTTTTGGCCACCCACTTCATACCTTATCCTTCTTGGCCGAAATTCCTCTTCTCCCAACCCTAGGTTCTTCATTTTTTCCATCTTTTCTCTCTTCATTTCTCTATGCATTTATTTATGGATGTTAGTATGATTAGTATGATTTGTATTAGCTAAATCTAGTTCTTGGGAGCAATGACTAAGGCTTCCAAGCCCATGTCTTAAGAACAATTTATAGCCTATTTAATACTCTTACTACTATGCATTTATGGAGCATTGAATGTGTTTGTTAATGTTATTAATGTTATTGAAAGCTTGAGTATATGAAGTACTTGTATGATATGCTTGTTAGGGTTTGGGGAAATGGGTTGATTTCCCCCTTTCTTGATAAGAATCCAAGAGTATGATTTAGAGCTTTTGATTGTGTTCATGGATTGATAATTGCTAGGTGAATATGATAATGTTGAACTCTTTGTCATGTTCATTGCTTGTAGCAAATGAGAGAAGTCTATGAATGTCGATCGTTCTTGACTAATCTTGTGTAAATGCATAAATCGGTTAAATGCTTAGACACTGTGTAGTGTTTATAAGTGTTGCCGAGCTTGTTGATTCTTCATGCTAAATGCCATCAATGGGATACCTTGAGTCATGTTTCAACTACGGGAGTCATTGGTAAGGTTTGACAAGATATGTCGAATTCACTCTTGCAAACTACTATCTAAGAAGGATAGAAGTTTAGCCTTCACAACAAGTAGTGAAAGTAGTAAATAGGTTGCATGTTAAATGATGGATAAGAGGTTTGGAAGTGGAAGTCAATTGCACCCAAGGTTCTATCAATTGTTATTTTTATCTTATATTTAGTTGTATTGCATGATTAGCATTATTCTCTTGCTTTACTAGTTGTCGTATTTCAATTTGATAACTTAGGAACAAACCAACCAAAAACCCCCCATGTTTACATGCTTATATACATATCTATATATGTACATGTTTAGTATGTCTTCTCCTATATATGTTTAAACGCTTGAAAAGATCCCTCTTCTCGTGGATGACCCCGACTTCCATTATCTACTTAATTTTAGATAGGAAGCAACATGGCTTAAAATTATTAACTTTGAGAGGTACGGCGATGACCTCCCATCTCCTCGATTATAGTTAGAGTGGGAGATAGGCGCCACACAAGAACCCTTACCCTCGGGTCACTCAAGACGATCAGTGTCATATACTTCCCTGATAATAGCAATAAACAGGGAGACCCAATGCAACTAACACAATGTCCTATAAGTGAGAAACATCGGGATAGCACAATTATGTAACCTAATGGTGACTACGGGGATCGGCCTTCATGCTAGGCGTTATTAGTGTACTACTTCGATAAATAGGCAAACCCATTCAAATTCATCCTAAATATAAGAAATTTTATTAATAAATAATCATAATTAGCTGTCACACCCAATTATAACCAAACATTGACCAACGATAGTCACATTGACAAAAATTCAATGTCTTCCGGGTATAACCAAAAACATAACAAATAATCAACTTACAATCATCAACTAGTTGATCACCCTAGTCTTAATCATGCATTAATCACACAAGAAATCACAAAGCATACTTCATAATCAAAGTACAAAATAGGATAAATCAAATATCACAAATTCATACTAGAAATGCTTACCAATTGTTTCGAAGAATATATTTAGCCTAGATTAGCTAAACACTTAACCTAGAACATAAATCCACAAAGAAACATTGAAGAAAATGAAAGAGGAATGGAAAAACTGGGGTTTTGGAGGCCCCAAGTCAGACTCACTCAAATGGGAAAGAAGGGGGCTATTAATAGTCCAAGGAAATAGATGAAAAAATCCCAAAAATGTCAAATTATGGGTTTATTTTGCGGGCCGCAGTATATTTCTCAGCCTGCGAAGGTGCTTCTGCCCTTTTCTTATTTCCATGGCTAAAGGTGAACCATTGATCCTTTTTGGGAGTTCTTGTATTCATTTGTATAGTACCTACAAAGAAGAATCCAATGATGCTATTTATGAACACCAATTAATCTCAAATCATTCTGAGAACTTAGCTCCAAAAACCCGGATCATTCTTCCTCCGCTACTTTGTCATTCTTCTTCATTCTATCTTCTACCACTTTGTAAGTGGCCTTCCTTCTTTTACCATGCTTATAAATATCCTTATTCATTCTTCTACCATCCTTGAAAATGGTCTTCTTCATGATGATCACCAAATAAGCTCACAAAACACATATTAATCGACCAAATCATAAAGGTAAACAAGTTAGACACCAAATGCTTACAAAGTAGGGAAATTAGGGATAACCACAAAAGGTGATTCTTAACTCCTAATTTGTAAAAGAACTAATAATCTAACTAATCACCAACAAAAAAAGGTAAAAATAGATGTTAATTGTACTAAGAAAACATCGAAATCACATCTCATCACCTGTCAATGTTGTCTATGGATTGCTAATACTATCACTGATCATGAGAATGTAGTCATACACCACTTTCTCATGGGATTGGATGATGGCTACAACACTCTTTGTTCGAATATTATATCTGAAGAACCATTGCCGCCTCTTAGTCGTGTCTACGCCCTTGCAGTTCAAGAGGAGCGTCACAATACCATGGTACGATCTTGAGATTCTCAAATTGACTCTGTACCTTTTGCTACTCTAGCATGACGTGGCCAATCAGGTGTCAATGTGTCCCAAAGTCAAATTGATCGCAATAATTTGTTGTGCACTCATTTTGGACGTAAAAGACATGATGTTAATACCTGCTTTAAAATTCATGGTTTTTCGGATTGGTACACAAAGACACGTGGAGAAGGCCAACAACATCAGTTGCAACAACTCTTAAATCGGAACACCGCTGGTGGTGGCTGGACTTAACCTGGCACTGCCACCCCCGCTTCTTCCGATTCCACACCAATCTTTCAGATGCCCAGTGTTGGGACCCAATCTTTCAGACTTACCTAGCAATCGGTGTTAGGACCCAATCTTTTAGATACCCAGTGGAACTCTGACTTGAATTTAATTTCTAAATTAAATACAACTGACACAAAGTTAGGTATGTCTTCTTTACCTTGGATAATTGATTCCGGTGCTTCTTATCATATGATTGGTGACAAGGAGTTTCTTCATGATATT
The DNA here is from genome assembly GCA_037428765.1 of Rubia yunnanensis. Classification (NCBI taxonomy): domain Eukaryota; kingdom Viridiplantae; phylum Streptophyta; class Magnoliopsida; order Gentianales; family Rubiaceae; genus Rubia; species Rubia yunnanensis. The sequence continues at coordinate 22,191,187 of CM075071.1, read as the reverse complement.
ATCCCTGTTGAATCTGTTGATGTTATTCTCCCTGATGGCACCATGTATATTGCTTTCTACCAAGGCACTTTGCGTCTTGTCCATATTACCTCATCACATGTTTTGCTTGTCGTTGAATTACGTTATAATTTATTATCTTGTGCTAATTTACTTGCTTCTCTAAAATGTTTAGCTGTGTCTACCGAAAATCTTTGCTTACTTCAGGACGCCAGCTAGAGAACAGTGATTAGCATGGGTGAGCAATTGGGTGGGGTTTATTGGTTGCACACGTTTGAAGATTCTTCCTCTCCATCATGCATACAAGTACTCTTTGTTGTCTCCAATTATTATTTTTCTGCAAATCTATGACATCAACGATTTGGGCATCCTTCTACATCGGTGTTATCTTCTATTTCTTTTATTAAAGATAGTCATTTGGATTTTAATAACACTATTCCCTACTCAATCTGTCATCAAGCAAAACAATCTAGGAATAATTTTCCTTTAGGTTTAAATAAGGCTACTCCTCTTTTTAAGTTACTTCATTGTGATGTTTGGGATCCTTATAATTCCCCCTCCACTAGTGGATCATTTTCTTTTTTAACTATAGTTGATGACTACTCTCAGGCTATCTGGGTTCATTTGCTTGTTACAAAATCTGAGGTTGCTGTTAGATTTAAGGAATTTCGTGCTCTTATACTCCGTCAATTCCGGTGCCATACATTCAAGGTAAGGAGGAAAATGGAACATAATTTTTACCACTGCGGTCTTACTTTGTTGAATTAGGATTTAGATTTACAACTTCATCTGTTGATACACCTCAGCAGAATGGTTGTGTTGAACGTAAGCATTGGAATCTTCTTACTGTTGCTCGTGCTCTTCACTTTCAGGCTAATCTTCCTATCAATTTTTGGGGAGAATGAGTCTTGAAAGCTTCTTATCTGCCTAATCGCACTTCTACACCTTTGTTGGATGGAAAAACTCCTTACCAATTACTACATGGATGAGAACCAAATTTTGCTCTTCTCAAAGTTTTTGGATGCTTATGCTTTGCTTCTAAATTTCCTTGCCGCCATTATAAATTTCCATCTTGGAGTAGACGTTGTGTTTTTCTGGGTTACTCCACAGGAAAGAAGGTATGCCATGTTTTTTTATCTTGACTCTCAATCCTTATTTGACAGTCGTGAAGTTATTTTTTATGAAGATCGCTTTTCATTTTATCAAGTTTTGGATTCAAACCCCAAACCCATATCATACATTATTTTGACACCATCCAACGATGCCATTTTTTTAACACTGAAAGATCCTGTGGAAGTCGCCACTCCGTCACCTACCGAGCCACCCGCCGCCAACCCATCTATCGCTGTTGCACCGCCCGTTCCAGCCTTGCTAGCCGATAGCCTCCATCAGCTTTGCCACTTCTCGATCGTCTGCAACCGTCTCCGTGGCCCACCTCCGTCACCCGCCACTATAATTCTAACACCAGATATGGCTCCGCTGCCCACAACTGATCCGGGTGCATCCCATTCACCAGATGTCCCTGCCGCGATGCCTGTCAGGAGCTCAGGCACCACCTCTATTGAGGTTTCGTCGCCATCTCTTGTTATATCTGACGAGATGGTTTTTGAACTTGAGTAAGAACAAGTGCCTGGTCCCACTGGACAGAGCTTGTGTGTTTGCCATCCACCTGTTTATCTTTAATACTATGTTTGCAAAGGCATCTCCAAACTCCCGCCCACTACTGCTTTTCCATCTACACCTTCGTCATTGACCTCAGGTATTACTTATCCTGCTAGTGATTATGTTTCCTGTGATAATTTTTTGGTTTAGTATTCTAAATTATTGTGTGTAGTGATTTCTTGCACATATCATTTTTCTTATGGTGAAACCTCTCGGTTCGCGCACTGGGAAGAAGCAATGGCGGAAGAAATTGATGCGCTTGAATGCAACCATACTTAGGTTATATCTCCTCTCCCACCTGGCATGTCTGCAATTGGTTGTAAGTGGGTTTTTTGCACCAAATATAATTCTGATTGTTCAATTGCGAGTTATAAAGCTTGCCTTTTGTTTTGGGTAATCGTCATATTGAAGGCACTGACTTTACAAAAAAATGTGCTCCTGTTGCAAAATTAAGTTATGTTTATATATTTCTTGCTATTGCGGTGATTAAAGGGTGGGACATTCATCAAATAGATGTTCATAATGCCTTTCTACATGGTGATCTTGAGGAGGAGGTATTTATGCGCCTCCTCTTGGTTATCATTTACCTACCTCTGGTCTTGTTTGCAAGCTTCAGAATCTTTATATGGCCTTCGCCAGGCTCTTTGCAATTGGTTTGCAAAATTAACCGAGACCCTTGAGTTATTTGGCTTTGTACAGAGTAAGGCAGATTATTCACCGTTCTCTTTTACTCATGATTCCCAGGAGTTACATATCCTAATTTACGTTGATGATTTGATTATTGCTGGCGCATTGCCTTCTCTCATGAGGGAATTCAAGACATACTTAAGTTCCTATTTTCATATGAAGGATCTTGGTCCTCTTAAATACTTTCTTGGAATTAAGATTGCTCGGACTCCAGATGGTATGTTCTTTTTCAAAGGAAGTACATTCTTGACATTTTATCTGATACTGGTTTGTTAGCAGCCAAGCCAACTGACTTTCCCATGGAACAACAACATGATCTCACGCCTACAACTGGTCCCCGGTTTGAGAATCTTGCGCGCTATCGTCGATTGATTGGGAAACTGATTTATCTCACTATCACTCGACCTTAGTTACGTTATTTAGTTCATAAACTTTCACAATTTATGCAAGAGTCACATTTGGTACACTGGCATGTAGTTTTGTGTGTTCTTCATTACTTAAAGCATTATCCATATCATGTTCAGTACAATTAACTTCTTAGATTTTAGTACATTTAACTGCTTACTATGAATTGGATTGGGTAACATGTTCTATTAGTCAACGATCTCTATCTGGATATTTTGTGATGCCTGGTGAATCTTCAGTTTCCTGGAACACTAAGAAACAACCTACGGTCTCTCGCTCCTCAGCAGAAGCAAAATACTACGATATGGATGTGGTTGGTTGTGAATCAATACGAATTAAGTCTCTTCTTCATTCACTTAGTGTTGATCATTATTCTCATATGAGCTTATTTTGTGACAGTCAGGTTGCCATTCATAGCGCTGCTAATCCTGTCTTTCATGAGCAAACAAAACATATTAAAATTAATTGTCATTTGTTAGAGATCTTGTTTAGTATGGTGAGGTTGTCACTCATCACATCGGCACCTCAAGTTAACCAACTTATATCTTCAGTAAAGCACTTGGACGATATCAGTTTCAGTTACTACTTTGAAAGTTGGGCTTTTTGGACTTACACACTCCAACTTAAGGAGAAGTATTAAGGATATTTTGTAAATATTCTGATTGGATTATGTTATATTATTTTCCCATTAGATTTAGGTAAATATGCTTAGAATAGAATCCTTTTCCATATGTAATTAGGTAGTTACCTTTATTTACATTTTCCCGATATCCTTTGGTCTTTCTATTTGCCCTATATATAGGAGCCTTCTATGAGATTTTATCCTTCAAAGTAGTTTCAGTTTGTTTTTTATTTATTGGGCATGATGTAAATGTGGGAGTTTGAACCTTATCGTCTCATTTGTTTTAAAAATTACTTACAAACAACCAACTTACATCCAAACATCATACTGTATAGATAAGATTAAACTAGGAGACACAACTTGAATATGCTGAAACTCAGTGAAACCTTCACTACAAGAGACATCACCTATTACCTCAATTTTTCAGTGGATTTTACCTTGGTTTCCAGCCCTAAAAAACTGAGGTAAATGTAGATGAAGTTAAAAAGTATACTTTTTACCTCGGTTCAAAATTGTAGTTAAAAATACTTTTTACCTAGGTCTCATGTAACGTCGCACCCCTATCGGTCAAACCAAAACCTCTACCAACAGTGGTGCAATGTCTCAAAAAAATCGAGCTAAAAATTTTATGACCAACAACGCTTGTGATGTCGCACCTGCTGTCGGTCTTACCAAAGCTGCTATGGACAGCAATGCGACGTTGCACGTATTATTTTAAATTTTAAAAAAAATCTACCGAAAGAAGAACCGATGTCAGTCCTACTTTTGGTAGTTAATATCAAAATTTCATATAATTTAAAATTAAATTTCACTAACCAAATTCAACAACCAAAATACAAATAATGGTTAGTAATTAAATAATTAACAAAAACCCTATAACTCTAAAATATTTTTTTTAAAACCCTAAAATTTTGAAAAATATTATCCGAGATCTGAGTCGACGACAAGAATAGCTCTATGGCGGGCGGAGGTCTGAGCTCAGGTGTCTTGGCGTGGCATAGATCTGATCTCAGCGGCGGTCTGAGTCGACAATGGGCAGAGTTCAACGACAGGAGAATGTCTGAGCTCGGGCGGAGGTCGAAGGCATGATAGAGCTCGACGATGTGACTGGAGCGGTGGCGTCAGTGGGGCACGGACTGGCATTGATGGAGGAGTTGTGTGGCCTGGCGCCAGATCGGTGGCATGGCGTTGGAGCAGTGGAGTGGCATTGGAGCGTTGGGTGGCATAGCTGGAGAAGAGAAGACAGAGGCTGGACCAACCGGAGAAGACGCATGTGACAGCATAGAAGACGTGGATCTGGAACATCGGAGAAGACGTCAACGGAGCAGTATCGGTCAACGGTGGGACGACAATGATCAATGGTGGTAAATGTCAGAGGAGAAGGCTGGTGGGAGTTAAATGAGAAGATGCTTGTGTTATGTTAAAGGGGAAGGAAAAGATATCTTGTACTTATATACTAGGGTTTAGGTTAGTAGTGTTTGGACTTAGGGCTTAGATTTTTTGGGCTGATTTCTTAGTTCTAAGTTATGAATAGAAATAAAGATTTTAATGTGAATAATGAAGGATATTTATTTTTTATAAAATGATGAAGAAAGTATTTCTAACTGTGAATCACAAAATTGAGGATACCAAAATACAATGAATTAAGAGATGATTGCGTGTTCAAAATTTTGGTTTACAATGAGTGAACGGAAATGCCTCAACATATTTATGGAAAATTATGCTATGGCCTAAAATTTAGTTACGACATTATCCTTCTCTCCAAAACACACAGATTTTGTTATTCTTGCATAAATATATAAATAGAAATTAAATAAAATTTTGGGTAAAATGTTGGAAAACGCTAGTACATGTTTTAGAGTAACTTAGAGTTGATTAATTAGAATTGCAAATTTTGTGAATTTGCAATTTGGCCATTTTTGTGTGAACGGAAAGGCCTTGAAAGTCAACATTGATTACTTCTACACATTCTTGGAAAATTACACAATGGCCCAAAATTGTGTTACCCCATTATCCATTGCTTCAAAATACATGATTTTTGTTATTCTTGCCTAAATATAGAAATATAAAATAAATAATTTTTTTGATGAAATGTTGGAAAGCGCTAGTACATATTATAGAGTAACTTAGAGTTGAATACTTAGAAGTACGAAAGGAAAATCGGAAGGGATTACAGATATGTTCTTATGCCCGATTATTGATGAATATTTTGTCACGGACTTGGAAAATACAATGAGGGTGTGTATGGTAGCATCAAGTTTGAGCATATTTCAATTTGGAGTTACGAGTAAAGTTTTTTTAACTTTCGCACTTAGGCCACTCCAAGAAAGTTGGAGTTGTCGAATCACAAAATTGGCAACACCAAAATAAAATTAAATAATATAAGATTGTGAATTTTCAATTTGGGCATGTATGGGTGAACAGAAGTCAATATTGATTACTTCTACACAATCTTAAAAAATTACACTATGGTACAAAGTTATGTTACCCTACACCAAAATGAAATTAAATAATATAAGATTGTGAATTTGCAATTTGGGCATGTATGGGTGAACAAAAGTCAACATTGATTACTTCTACACAAACATGAAAAATTACACTATGGCCCAAAGTTATGTTACCCTATTATCCATTGCTCCAAAATACATGATTTTTGTTATTCTTGCCTAATAGAGAAATATAAAATAAATTAAGTTTTTGATGAAATGTTGAAAAACGCTAGTACATGTTATTGAGTAACTCATACCGGTGCCTATGTGCTTATTTTCCAGTAGAGACATATCCATCTAATCACTAAATTGGTACAGATCACCTTCCTCACAAATATTTATATATCATACCTGCAATGTATCAGAAATAATGAGATTTTCGTAACTAAATTTAACCTAGCAACCAAATTTTCTATTACTTATTTTATATAATTATGAATAATTAGTATATAAAATAATTTTTTTTGGGATAATTGACTTTCATTTCATCTTTAAAATACCAAATTTACATCTCTTTTCAAACGTACTAATCTGCTATCATGAGTTTTGCACAGTGCTTCCTAACTTTAGGATTCACCCATGCTGCATACACCACAATATCCAAAATTATTTTTGTCACCTCTATTACATTTACATTCTCACTACGCCGGAAACATATCTCATTTCTTGCCCTCCACACTTCATAAACCGTCTCAGCAATCAATATCTTTATAAGAGTGGCTCTCCATCCTTTCCCCTTGCTCCTACATATAAGCCATTGCAGCTCCTCATCCCACTGTTGCAGCTTCCTTCATATTTGAACCCATTGCAACACACCAGCCCAAATTCGCCTTGTTTTCTCACAATCAAACAGAAGATGCTGGATGTTTTCTACTTCACCACACATGCCACACTTGTCTTCAACCAGTAAACCAAACTTCATCGGCCTCTATTTTATTGGTAATCTGCTATGACATGACAACCACAATGTGAATTGTGCTCTTGGTCTAGCTAGGTTACCACAGAAGAGTTTACTCCATTCTATTCTCCTTTAATCCCCTCTTAGTTCTTTGTACACTTCCCTGGTACTGAACCTGTTCTTTTCTAATTGCTTCTTCCAGGACTCCAGCATCTGTACTTTGCTTCTGCATTTGCTTAGGCTCTTCAACATTCACGATGCTGAAGCTGGGAACTCCACCCCATCACCTCTCTTCCTTTTATGTATATAGCATAAACCCATCTTATCCATAGCCTATCAGCCTTTCTGCACAGATTCCAAAGGTTCTTACTCTGAGTTGCAGTTCTCCACTCCTGCAAAGCTATAACATTCTGTCGTCCAGCCTTTTTTGAATCACAGACCTTTTCCCAGGCCACAGGTGTTTTTTTGGTGATGTTTTCACCTCCACTCCACAAGAAGGATCTGCAAATTGCTTCTACGTGCTTGATCACAATTTTAGGTACTGGAAAGCATTGTAGCCAGTAGTTAACCACAGTAAATTGTACACTTTTCACCATCTGCAATCTACCTACATAACTAAGAAATCTAGAGCTCCAGTGCCTCAGTTTTTCAATCAGTCTATCTACCAATGACTGGCATACAAGCACAGTCAATTTCTTACTAGTCAGTGGAACACCTAAATACTTGAAAAGAAGCATACCTTCTTCAAAGCCAGTTATGGTTAATATCTCCTGCTTTTGTTCCTCCTCCACTGACCTGAAGAACACTTTACATTTTCCAGTATTCACTCTCAATCTAGTGAACTTCTCAAATTTCTTGTAAGCCTGCATCAGGGCTGTCACTGATTCAGCATCCCCTCTTGACAGTAAGAGCACATCATCAGCAAAGCTGAGATTAATCAGTCTTATATCCTCATAGTGTGGGTGATATTTTAACTCCTTCCTTCCTTCCACAGCTTGAAGACACCTGCGCATATACTCCATTACCAGCATAAACAACAGTGGGGATATTGAATCTCCCTGCCTCAAACCTCTTTCAACAATAACAAATTTGGTTAGTTTTCCATTTATGTTGTATCTATAGCTAACTGTGGATACACATAACATAACCCACTCCACAAACTGTTGGGGTATTCCCATTTCACTCATTATCACCTGCAAAGCCTTCCACTCTATAGTATCATAGGTCTCCTGTATGTCCATTTGGATTAGGCATCTGGTAGCTCCACGTTTTCCTGTTGTATCCCCTAACTAGTTCATATGCAAGCATAATGTGGTCATATATGTTCCTTCCTAGCACAAAGGCTGCCTGATTCTCCTAAACCACCTCAGATATTACTCTACTCTGTTTACCTGTTAAGACCTTTGAAATGATCTTATATAGTGTGGAACAGCAGGAGATAGGCCGTAGGTCCTTTACCTTTCTGGCAGCAGCATGCTTTGGGATTAGAGTCACTAGGGTGCTATTTACTGCTCTGTACATTCTTCCTTGTTTGAAAAATTCCTGCACAGCCTCTATTACATCAACCCTGATCACCTTCTAGTTTGTTTTGAAAATTTCTCCATACCCTTTTGTGCCTGGAGCTTTTAGATCTCCAATGCTCTTTCGAGCCTCCCATATCTCCCTCTCCTATACTTCCTGAACCAGCATTTTCCTAGCCTCCACTCCCAGCCTCTTCCCATTTCTTATGACTTCAATATTTACTCCCTCTAAGCTTTTAGATTTTCCACCAACCAGTTTCTTGTAGAAATTTAGTATCTCAACCTCCATATCCTCCTACTTACTGATCAGTTCCCTTGATTCTGTTTCCAGTCTCTCCAATCTCACCATCTTGTTTTTTCCTTTTACTGTGGCATGGAAATAGGCATTATTTCCATCTCCTAGCCTTAGCCAATCTATCTTTACCTTCTACCTTGCTATGCCTTCATCAATATCACTCCATTTCTGGACCAGTTCAATCCCCTTGATCACTGCCTCTATTTTCTTCTTGTTTAATTTATCCTACCCTAAAGCTTTCTGAGCCATTTCCAGATGTCTCCTCTTCCAGATTCTTTTTTGCTCCACTAACTTGTTTAGAATGCTCCTTAATGTCTCCCTGAAGCCTTTTCAGCTTTTACCATACCACAAACATTGGACTTCCTCTTAAATCCTTCTGCCAACTCTTATTTATATCCTCCAGTATCTCCTTCCTTTCCAATAAACAATTCAGGAATTTGAACTATTTGTGTACTGTTTCTGCTCCTTTTGTAGAGTGATCATGACCAAGGCATGGTCAGAAATCCCTAGGTTCCAGGTTATCCACCACCATCTAAGGATATTTTTTAAACCACTCCAGGTTTGTTACTGCTCTATCTATTCTAGAGTAGATCACTCCATTCAATTTCCTGTAAGATCATGTGTAATAATCTCCATTGCTTTCACATTCAAATAGACCTACTCTTTGCATCATCTGCTCAAAATCCTAGTATTCATGCACCACTACTGCACTTCCTCCAATTCTATCTTTTAGTGTAAGCACATTATTAAAATCTCCAACAACCAGTACTGGGCCTTTCACCTTTGAGTTAACCCTCTCTATCTCCTTCCATAGTTTCTTCCTTATCTTCAGTTTGTTTCCAGCATACACGGCAATCAACTAGTACATCCTATCTCCATGTTTTTCCTTCACCTCCACTAACATAATCTAATCAGACATTTTATGTGTCAGAATCTCCACCTTCCTAAAATCCCACATTACCCAAATCCTTCCATTGTAGTGACTGCCATAATTATTGGCAAACTTCCATTTATCCCCAAATTTCTTCCTTATCCCCTCAGCTTTATCTTGTTTCACCCTCGTTTCTAGAAGAACAACAACATCTAGCTTTTGCCCAATGAGACGGGAGCTAATCTCATTCCCCTTTGCTGCCTTGTTTAGCCCCCTGAAATTCCAAGCACCTATCATGGGCCTAAGCCCTGATCCTTCTCATGATCTTTCCAAGTCCTGAGAGGATGTTCAATTTTCTCTCCATACTGCCTCCGGCTTCATTGTGGAAATCAATAATCCCCAGTTGCTCAAGCTCCATTACCTTCTTTTCTTTGTTTTTTGACTGCACCAGGGTCCATTGAGCAGGTTCTTTTTACTCTTTTGCCTTTGCTTCCCCTGTTTCCATTATTCCATCCTTCACCTTCCCTATCCTATTTTCCATAGACTTCTCCTGTATTTTCACTTTCCATTACTGAGTCACCTTTCTGATTTCTTTTCCACATCTGTGTCCCCTAACCTGGCATTTCTCACAAAATAGTGGCTTACCCTCCACTTCAATTTTCTGATTGAGTATACTCCCATCAACATCTCAGATTTTCACAACTTCTTGCACTTGCTATGATATATTTATCTCCACCATCATCCTTGCATAAGATATCCTTAGTTTGCTAGCTATACACTCATCTGTGAATAGAGGCTTCCTAATCACACTTCCTATCTTTCCCTAGCTTTTAACCCCCCACAGATGCAGTGGTAGCCTAGGAAGTTTCACCCATACTAGAACTGTTCTCAGCATATCTTTCTCCATGGAGAAACCAGCCTTCCACATATGCAGAAACATGGCCATTCCATAGATTGTATAAGGGCCCTTCTTCATGACCTCCTCCCTATCCCTCTTACTTTTTAATTTAATCAAAAAGTAGCCTTGATCATTTTATAGCAACTCGGGACTCTCAACAAATGCCCAATTATTCAACACAAATCTCTTAATCGCATTCATGGTTAGCTCCCCACCTATAACGTACATAACCAGACTAGTCTCTCAGTACTTCAATTCAGACTCTACATCATCAGGTTCTATTTCCACCTCAATTTCCCTATTCACAATTTTAGGAGCAGAAAATTCCATATTCATACCATTCATCAGCACCCTATTTCCCCTAATCACATCAACCCATAGCTTACCCTTTTCAAATCGGTTCTCGGTATTACTAGGGACAGGGATTTTGAGTCTTACCGTTTCCTCAATTGAGTCTTCCCGGTGCATTTTTGCAACTCCTTCATCTTTCATCTTCCTTTCATCCTCCCAATCCAACTCCAAATCGAGACTGGTAGCTTCCACGCTATCCTCCCTCGCAGAGCCACCCCATTCCACCTTGGAAAGAGTCACCTTCTTCATCGGCCTTCCCCTTCCACGTTTCATGGTTGGTGCGATAGCACCTCAGGTGTGTGAAATCGCACCTACACTCAATAGTGTAGTTATTTGGTGAAAAAATAAAATTTATTTATTGATATTCGACTTTGATCACATATTACTCGAACTCTACGTTTAATTTATTTCATTTGAAAATATAAACATAAAGTCATAGTTAAAAGTATATTTATAAAATCTTTGAAAATTAAAAAGAAATGGAGTTGCAAAAAAAAACTAAATATTATATTTTTATTTAATAAAAAAATTACATTATTAATACATATTCAATTATTTGAAATCGTGCATCGCAATGGTGTTTGCAAAAGGTACGTGCGTGGTTGGTAAGCCAGATATACGTCTGATGTCGGTCATTTCATGCCTACGAGGGGTACGTGCGACGCCGGTCACAATAATAATCGACGTCGATAAGCCAGAAATGCATGCGACGTCGGTCATTTCATGTTAGCGAGAGATACTTGCGATGTCGGTCACAATTATAATCGACGTTGGTAAGCCAGACATGCATGCGACGTCGATCATTTCATGTCTGTGAGTGGTACCTGTAACGTCGTCTAAAAAACTGATTGGGTAAGCCAGACATGCGTGTGACGTCCGTCATTCATTTCAGCGAGAGTGACGTGCAACATCGGTCTAAAAAACAACCGACGTCGGTAGGCCAAATATGTGTGCGACATCGGTAATGGTAGGCTTTTACCTTGGTTTTAAAAAAAACCAAACATCAATTTTTTTGCCAAGATAAAAAATACTTTTACTTCGAAAAAAATGAGAACCAAGGTAAAATAACTTTTTACCTCAATTGTTTGCCCTTTACCAAAAAACTGAGGTAAAGGGGCAAAGTAATAGGTTCAGTTTCTTATAGTGCTTGAAACAACTCCATCCATTTGAATAGTTGCAGACGCCCTTCGAAGAACAACCAATTGCTGCTCCACCATCGAACCACCACCACCTAAGTAAAATCCAACTCTATTAATTTGAATAGTTGGGGATGCCTCCGAAGAACATCGAGTTGCTACCCCACCATCGAACCACCACGATTGCACCCTTATAGACCACCTGCAAGGTGAGAAACCACTGCGGAGACCACCAACATGGTCCTACAACATCCGGTAATCTCTATTAATAAATTTCTCTATAATACACTTCTTACTATCAGTGTGGTTTGAACCCGAGAGCTCTTTATTATAGAGAGTGTGGATTAACCACTAAACCATGGTCCAATTCACAGTCTCACCATCTCATAATCATGGACACATCATAAATAAGGAAAATAGAAAATAAGAACTTTTGAATTTGAGATTAAATTATAATAATATGTTTTTGAGGGTCACATTACGGTGGGTTCCCTTCAAGTAATGATGACAACTCATGTCGGCGATTGGGCAAAGGTGCTTCTGTCCTGCAAATATCCCGGATTGGATCTAGGGTAAGAGCTCTGATGCTCCAGTTAGTGTTGAGTGATTATTTGTAACCCTTTTGTTAGCCAGAGCTCTCTCACCTTATTTCCTTAATTCTTGCTTTATTTATAAGCTTTCTCACACCCACGCTAATGGAATGTCGCCTACCGTGCAAGACATGTTAATTGTGTCTATTGTGGTAGCTCTCTTGCGTGTATATAGTGTGGTCCATATTCTTTCGATCGTGGGCTAAGTGGTAGCTATTTGTACGGACGTGGATGAATGTTGTACCGCGGTGATAATATGCACCGTGTGCAAAGTGACACTATTGAATACTATTTGTTGCTCACGTATACAAATAATTTTTTGAGCCATGTGTGGCTTGGACTTATTGTTTGTGCCACATATATACTCCCCTACCCATAAAGTATTGAGGGTAGAGCATTAGGTGCTGCGAGGCAAGCTGATACAATATGAAAATCATAATTTTCTTAGTTTAGTATTTTTATGGGCTTAACACTATACTCTTTTTTCACTGGGTTTTTAGTGAGGTAATGTGCTAATATTTAGAGTTAATTTTGAAATATTATAATTTAGGAGTTTTAATTCTGATGGGATTAGATTTGTTAAGTTTAGATAAGGCAGGTTCCTTCAATAATTCATCTAATATTTGGATTGATTTACTTGGATGAATTTGGTCATCATTTTGATTAAATTAGGTATTTTAGTTTGATATGATTTTAGCTTATTAAAGTTGTCATAAGTCATTCAAGTTTTTGACAGGAATTACCAAATCCTTGGCTTCTTCGTACTTCTGAAGGTGATACCCATGTACTATAGGGAATGGTTTTCAACATGTTAATTACCTTACACTTTTATCAATCATATATTCATAATTTGAGTTATTACTCTTTGATTGCGAGCATTTCATTGTTACTTAATCCCGTGGGTTAAGTTAGCAATATCCTTCAAATGTATGAGTTAATCACGCGGGCTAGTTAGTGAGCAATTTGTGCAACTAGTAATTGGGTTCATGAGAATTAGTCCCTAGTGTTAGTGAAGTTCATAAGGTTGCATTCTTGACTAGACTTCGTCTGTGTTTACTTGATTTCAAGAGGCTGCTTCGATCAACCTTTGTTAAGAGTGCTTCTTAAAATTCCTCAATTTAGAGACTTCTCAAAGAGATTTATATCAGTTGGGATGAGAGCAATGCAAAATTTATTGTGACCATTATATATGTCGGCATCAGTTGGCATCTTAGGGGGGTCGGTTGACACCATCATATTTGTATTTTATCAGAGCAAGAAGATCTATATGTGCGCATCCGACCGATAGACAAGAGTTCGATTCTTGCTAATTTTATTTTCAAGAAAAAATTGAATATAAAAAATAGAAAACTTTTGACGCCAGGCATCCTCACCGCCACCGCTAAGCTTCATCTCCGGAGACTCCAATCTCTCGCCGCCAGCTTCAGCTTCATCTCTAGTTTTCTCAAGCCTACTTTGCCACTCCGCTCTCCATTGGAAAATCTCTCCGTTCAGCTTACCGCAAGCTTCAGATATGATCGCCGCCAGTCTTCATCCTTTGATCTCCACCGATTGCGTCATTCTAATCAAAACACTTTGGAATCTTCTTCAATTTTTGGTTCATCTTGTTCGATGGAAGGGTTTTTTATCCAATTTTTTTGGCACCTCTAGCAATTGTTTTCAGCATCACCAATCTAATCTAAAAATCTGGAAAGCTTTGAAAATTGCTAGCATGTGTTTCCATGGGGTGAGAAGTCAGATTCATTTGTGCATCACTTGAGGAACATCTACCACACGCGCAAGGCACAAGGTTCATATATTCATATCACGAGCTGATCAATTTATCACAAGTTGATATATGTTTCTCACCAATTTCTTACTATCTCACGAGTTAAAGCCACATTAGCACCCCAGTCACTACCTAATTAGCCTCCAGTCATCGTTTATTAGCAGAACTTTTCAAGGATCACGTGGGATGTTTTTCTACATTTACTTTGGAAAAGCGTTCATGTTTTGATAAGCCGTCAAATGCATTTATTTTACTGAGCATTTAAAATCTCTTTTGTTATCCTTTTGTTGTAAGATTGCTAGATTCAGGTAGGTTTACATCATAAGGGGTTTAAATGACCATTTTTTATTTTCTTACCTTAATCCCTTCATTTTGTAACCTTTGTTTAGTCTAATGGATTTTCGGTCCTTACGAGCATCTAGATTTCTTTTTGGGATCTTAATTTGTAGATTACTCGTAAGCACTTCAGAGTGGTTTAGTGAAAGCCATGAGCCAACCCATGGTAGAAGATAGAATGGTCGAAGAAGGAAGATAAAGAAGCAAATGAATTGTGACCTGGAAGTTTGGACCAAGTTTACAAAATGATCTGACCCGCCTCCACCCGGGTCATTAATTGTAGCTAATTAACCCAAGTAGAGGCTTTCCTATGGGAAAGGTCAAAGATAAAATTTATATTCAGCACCCATTCTTACTGCTACGCTACCTAAAGGGTAATTAGCAGTAAGCCTTGGGTTTGCCTACAAAGATGCTAGGGCTCAAGTATCAACTAAAAATACAACCTTGTACAGGTTGTCAATCCGTATGAGTGAAAGAAATAGCTAGTAAATGCAAACACAAGGGGGGTTGGATTTCCAGTTTACGTTACTAAACATAAAAGTAAAAAGACAAAATTAATCTATTAAGCTAAACACTTGGGGAATCATTGCGCAACATGATTAATCTAATGTTTCAATCCTCGATTTCTTCACATATAAGATTTACTAGACAACCTAATAGAGTGTTCATAACACATGGTGTGGCCGATGTCATACACTTCCCCATACCTGTCATGTCGGGTGAGCTCGCAACCCTCCATCGACACCACCATCGTAATTAGGGAAGTACAACAAGGTCCGACCATTGTTGTAGGTCTTTTTCTCTCCCGTGAGATTATGTCCCGAGCTTCCACCACAAATGCACTGGAAAGTAAGTCAGAGCAATACTTGGGTCTCCCATGCACACACCCACACAAACGCAACATACTCCCTTACCCATTCTAACATCCATGTTTCTCTTCCCAATGGGGCATCGATATTTGCACCATACATGAATATAGCCCAAAGTGTGTGCTAATGTGGTGTACTATTCATGCAATTCAAACATTCAAGAACAATCATAATAACATCATGAAGATGAAATTAGGACAAACTAGAGAATCTCACAAAACAAAATTTAAATCATGCGCTACAAATTATCCCCAAGCTATGGATACTACTCTGTAGATATGGAATTCAAATATGGATTTGAATTCCACATCTAGGATGAAAAAAAAATAAAAGGGAAGAAAAGAAAATGAGAGAGTGTTTCTCTCTGTAAAGTGCTCTCCTAAATGCCTAAGAATAAGAATAAAACTATCTAGGGTAACATGCAAATATAACCATATATATTGGAGAAAGTGCAGGTATCACCCTGAGTTATTTTTAGTGTAAATATAACCCTAACTATTATACGTAAGTACAAATATAACCATAAACACATTATTCTGGCATTGACTGGCCATTTCTGACCATTGGTCATGTCAGAAATGACCAAAATGTCCTTCTAACCTAATACAAAATTTTAAAAGATAAAAATGCCCCACCACCCACCACCAATCCATCACCCGCACAACCCACCAACCTCTTCTCCGAAGAATATGCATCGGATAAAAATAGAGAGGATATAACCTTGACAAGCTCTTTCTCCATATCCAAATATTCCAAATTTTGGGGTTCCTCTTCCAGCAGCCGGCGGACCTAAAAAAGGCCAAAATGTAAATGGTATCAAACACTAACTTAAAAGCAAGTGGAAACACAACCTAAGATCAAAATACTGGTGGAAATTCAAGCATTAAAGGATTTAAGAAGAAGGAAAATAAGGGAAGAAATCATCAAATATGTTAATTGGATGAGAACCTGCTGGAGTTGTTCTTTGTACGTAGTGAGATTAGAAGCGAGCTCTTCCACGCTGACCTCTTCATCTCCATTCTCCATTATAACCAACCCTTGAATTTATGAATTTAAATGTGGCAATTTTATGAAATTGGGGAAATCCGAAACCAACCTTTGAGCTTTTCCAGTAGCAAAAATCAATGGTGAAAAGGGCTTTTTCTACGAAGAAGAAGACGGTGACTGAGTTAAGATCTAAATTAGTAAATTTATTTGTTTTTTGTTTTTTTCAGAGGGGTAAAATTGACTTTTCATCCAATTTCGATCTAAATCCACCGAAAAAGGTTATATATACACATAACCTCAATATATATAGTTATATTTGTACTTTCAATTAGCGCAAGGTTATATCTGAACTTTCATCAATTATATAGGGTTATATCTACACTTTCATCAATTATATAGGGTTATATCTACACTTTCATCAATTATATAGGGTTATATATACACTTTGCTCAACTATCTACTCTACTTTGTACATGTTTAACCTAGTGCACTAAGACTAGATTTATAGAAGGCGATTGGGCCTAAGAATAGGCCCAAAATAGGCCAAAGGAGACTAAACCCTAGTTCAGCCATCACGGATGGCGCGGTCCGTGCCATGTTCTTGTCGCAAGCTGCATTATTGGGTGCTATCGTGCTCCTTCATCCAGTGCAGAGAGCTAGATCTGGCGCGGCCTGCATCACTTCATCTAGCGCAGACCGTGGTCGTTGACGCGCGCCGCCGTCTGTATGCTGGATTTTGGACTTCTGAACTGTGGGGCACGACCTTTGACGTAGGCTATCATCTAGAGCATCAGTTTACTCAGAATTATTAGCATGGGGTGCGGGTTTTGGTGCTGGCTATCGTCTGGAGCGTCGGTCTCCTTAGAAATCTTGGTGCAGGGCACGAACTTGAGTATGGGCGTGGACCATCCCATTAATGATGGCACGCACCGTTCCAAGTTCAAGATGTCAAGACCAGCCAAGTCCATGCCATTGCCTTGTGCTGGACAGTGTTGGTGCAGAACGACTCCTTTGGCACGGGTCATTGGTGCCTAACCATGAACAACCTGTGCCAACCTGTGGTACCTTGATCGAATGAACTTGTTTCCTTTGCTACGGTTGAACCGGTAGTCTGATTTTAGAGTTTTAGTAGTCGATTTTTTAGTGCTCAAGAAGAAGAATCCAATGGAATCAGCCTTGAAAGAAAATTCTTCTCGAATCGTTCTTTGAATTTGGCACAACTCATCGGACCACGATTCCCCCATTTCTTCATTGGTCATTTTGATCTCCGTTGCCGCCTATCTTTGACTCTAATCTCCTTCTACCATGCATTGATGTTTGTGGCCTTCGTCCACTACCATTCTAGAGGTGACTAGCATTTGATCTCTTCTACCGTTCTTGCAAACGGCCTTCAATATCTTCTACTGCCCTTACAAACGGCCTTCACATAGAATGTAACCAAAAAGTACCCATGGGCGACCTACTAAAGATGATCAAATGGAAGATCTAGGAGCCCGTGGATACAATATGATCATTAGTACTAATTAAGTCTACAAAACACAGGGTTTAGACAAGAACACCAAGCATGGTTGTCTAAACTCCTTGTCACGTAAACTCAACTAATACTAGCAATCCACCAAACAAAATAAGCTAAAAACTATGCCGAATGCAATGGTTGATGCACGCAAAATAAAGCACATCAAGATTTGAGAAAATCCAGCCTACAAGAGTAGAATAATTGGATTTTTCTTCTCGAGCACTATAAGTTCAACTCCAAGAACTCGAAAATTGGAGCAATGGTTCACTCGTAGCGACGCAAAGACTGGCCGGCCGATCTACCAGTCGGTGAAGAAGACTAGGCATGCAGGCCGGGTGTTGCACTATGCACCAACACACCCCAAAATGCAAAGAAAAATGCCCTTCGGTTCAAAAGGGAGTGCCCAGCACGATGCATTTTGCGGCCACGCGCCAATGCCAACCAGGCGAGCCAGACCCACGCGCCCATGCGTCTCGAAGAAAATTGTGGCATAGCCTCTTAGTTCTCCACCATGCGCCCACCGCGGAGTCTTGTGTGCCCATGCGCTCTAGCGCCCAACACCCCGCGACAGTGCCTTACTTTACGCCACTGCGCCCCTTGCCCTCATCAGTCTACGCGCCCGACGCGTAGCTTGCCTGCTCTACTAAACTCTTTGACTTTTCTTAACCCACATGGGGTATAAATAGCCCCCCTTTCTTCCCCATTTGGAAAGCCTAACTTGGGGCTCCAAAACCTTATTTTTCAACCCCCCCCCCTTTCTTCCATTTTCTTCTTCTTTCTTTGTAGATCTTTATTCTATGCTATGGGTTCTTTAGTCTATGTTATGGGTTTTAATTATCTAGGTTAGTTTTGTACTTGAGAGCAATTGGTTGAGACTTCCAGGCCCATGTCTTGAGAACTTTATTTATCTGGTATTTTTTCTATTGTGCATTTATTGGGCTTTGAATGTGGATTGTTAATGACATTAATGTTGTTGGAAGTTTTAGTATACAAATTGCTTGTATAATTACTTGTTAGGGTTGGGAAAAACTAGCTAAGTTTCCCCAATTTTTGATATGAAATCCAAGAGTATGAGTTAGAGCTTCTAATAGTGTTGATGAGTTGATTGCTAGATAAATGTGATGATGTTGATCTCTTTATCATATTTGTTTAATGTAGCAAATAGGAGAGGTATATGAACGCTAAACGTTCTTGACTAATCTTGTGTAAATGCATGAATTGGTTCAATATTGAGACACGGTTGAGTGTTTATAATTGTTACCAAGCTTGTTAATTCTTCATACTCAATGTCATTAATGGGATACTTTTAGCCGTTTCTCGACTAAAGGAGTCATTAGTGAGGTTTGACAAGAGATGTCGAATACACTCTTGCAAACTACTATCTAAGAGGGATAGAAGATTTATCTTCACAACAAGTAGTTAGAGTAAGGAATAGGTTGTAAATTCAAGGATAGATAAGAGGTTTGGAAGTGGAAATCAATTGCCCCCAAGGCTTTTTATTTTGTAGTTTTTATCTCTTTCTTCTTAGTTGTTGCATGATTAACATAGCTACTTGACTTTGCTAGTTAGATTGTCTTTAATTTCATAACTTAGGACAAAACCAACCCCCCCCCCAATTTAATTTCTTATATATATATATACATCTAGTATAGTATCCACCTTATACATTTAAATGCTTAAGAAAATCCCTCTTCTTCGTGGATGACCCCGGGTTTCAATTATCCACTTAGTTGTAGATAGGAAGCATTAGGGCTTAAAAATATTAACTTTGAGAGGTATAGCGACGACCTCCCAAATTTTGGTGATGCTGTCGGGGAAGAGGCGTTTATTTTTAAGTGTTTGGGCATATTTGGTTGCATATTAGCTAGCTGTTTTTATTTTCTGCTTCTTTGTGGTCATTTTTGTTTGGAGTAGGTATTGCTTGAGTTCTTGGTGAATTTTTTTCAAGAATCCTTGCAATATGGTTCTAGACTTTTGAAAAAGATTTTTTTTTTTAATGGAACATCTCACCTTGAGGGAACTCATGATGAAAAGAGAGGTTCAACAAGCAAGGTTTTATACGATGTATCATTCCAACCATTCTACCGAGTCTTGCTATATGTTGAGAAAGGAGCACTATGAGGAGGAAAGAACCATTGATTTCCAAAACCAAAGGTATTATGAAAAGTGCTACCCAGAGGTTAGAGATGTTGGTTGTCAAGGGCAGGAAGCCCAAGAGTGGTATCCATACCACAATTCTTACAATCCGGAATGAAGTGATAATCTGGATTGGTGGTATGAGAATGAGCCGAAAAACCAATTATACGAGTAAAATAGTTGGCCTTCACCACCTTATACCATACCCCAAAACCAAGTCCAACAAAAAGGTTCAAGTTTGACACTTGAGTAGATCATGAATGTAATTGCAAACTTAAGCAACTTGGCCCAGACTAATAAGGAATCAGAAACCCGAATCTCCTCTAGTCTTGAGGCTTTGAGGGACATGTGAGCAATGTGTAGGAAGTGGTGACCCAAATGGAAGCTTGTTATTCCTAAGATGTACTATCCCAAGTCAAACTCGAAGATTCGGTGAGGTCACCTTGAGAAATGAGTTTGAATTTGAAGGGGATGAGGAGTCGATTGTGGAAGACAAAAAAGTGGAGGAAGAGGTGATTGTGCTACATTCATTATTCTTACCATCATCACCCCTACCCCCCACCTAGTGAACCAACTCCATCATTTTTAGAAGTTTTGAGGGAGATAAAAGAGGAGCCAAAAGACTATCCCAAGCCTCCTAACTGCCCAACTCATTTTAAACAATCTCCACATTTACAAAACTTTCCTCTCTTGAAAGTTTTGTACCCCCACCTCTCTATTTTTGGATACTCATGGTGAAGGGGTTTAAACCTTCACCAAATAGATAACATTAGGGTCGCGCGGATGACCTTAAAAATATAGAGCTTCTCAGGAGGCAACCCAAGCTTTTAAGTTAGGCTAGTATTTTTCTTTTCGTGAAAATAAAATTCCTCAATTATGTCCTCAAACCCTTACCAAAAACCACAAGAATACCACCACAATCCTCCACCAAAAACCACTACTAAAACCACCATCTAGGAGTACTGCTAGTTGTTGTCTTTTGTGAGTGTTGATTGGGATTTTCATAGTTGTGGCTTCGTAGTGGATGGATCAAAGTTGCATATTGGGCAGAGTTTGAGAACATGGAGGAGAGAACATTCATTGAGAAGTGAGCATTGCCATCACCGGGAAGGCCCTTCAAAGTCCTAGTTGTTAGTATTTTTTCTTTCTCCCTTATTTCTTTCTCTTGTCCTTTTCACATTGAAGACAATGTGTGTTTCAAGTGTGGGGAGGTAAAGAGACATGTATCTCATTGTATAGTATTGTAGTGTGCATATGCTTCACTTTGATTTGTTTTGTTTGAAAAAGAAATGGAAAAAAATTAAAAAATTCCCGCTAAGTTGAAAACCCTAGAAGGTACCTTAGGCAAAAGTGGGAAAAGGTGAGAGTGAGCATTGAAAAAGAAAAAAGTGTGGAGCTAGGATGAAAACCCGGGAGGGCTTCTAGGTAAAATGAGAGAAATAAAAAAAATTATGCTTCTCTTGATTTGTCCATTGGATGCTTCTTTGGTGGAGTAAACTAGTTTTACACTTGGATTTTATGCCCCACCTTTGATTGGTATGATGGTTGTATAGATTATCTTAAACTTTGGGATGTGAGAGTGTGAGAGATTCTTATGTCTTCGGGGTTAGAGTAGTCTAGGAATACAATGTTGGATGTTTTGGGAAAACTTTTGCATGCTAGTTTACGCTTTGATCTTTGCTTGTTCTTATTTACTCGAAAACGAGTAAAGGTTTAAGTGTGGGGAGATGTGATGAGACGTCAAATGCATGTATTTTCCGGAGCATTTAACATCTCTTTTGTTATCCTTTTGTTGTAAGATTACTAGATTTAGGTAGGTTTACATCATAAGGGTTTAAGATGGTGCGTGCCTCGGAGCAAACCATGGCGCAGCCCTGAGTTCTCAATTACGCGACAAACGCAAAGTCTCGGGTGCCCCTGCGACAATGCCTTGAGACATAGCGCCTTGCCTCACGCCACCGTGCCCCCTGCCTGCATAATCCCACACGCTCTGCTACAATCTTTGACTTTTCTTGACCCACTTGGGCTATGAATAGCCCCACTTTCTTCCTCATTTGGCAAGCCCAATGTGGGGCTCCAAAACCCTAGTTTTTCACCCATTTCTTCCTTTTTCTTCTTCTTTCTTTGTAGATTTTTTTTCTATGTTATGGGTTTTGATTATCTAGGTTAGTTTTTTTACTTGGGAGTAATTGATTGAGGCTTCCAAGCCCATGTCTTGAGAACTCTATTTATCTATTTGGTATTTTTGCTATTGTGCATTTATTGAACTTTGAATGTATATTCTTAACGACATTAATGTTGTTGGAAGTTTGAGTATATGAATTGCTTGTATGATTACTTGTTGGGAAAAACTAGCTAAGTTTCCGCTCTTTTGATATGAAATCCAAGAGCATGAGGTAGAGCTTCTAATAGTGTTAATGAGTTGATAATTGCTAGATGAACCCGGTGATGTTGAACTCTTTGTCATGTTTGTTTAATGTAGCAAATATGAGAGGTCTATGAACATTAAACGTTCTTGACAAATCTTGTGTAAATGCATGAATTGGTTCAATGCTGGGACACAATTTAATATTTATAAGTGTTACCAAGCTTGTTGATTCTTCGTAATCAATGCCATTAATGGGATATTTTTAGCCATTTCTCGACTAAAGGAGTCATTAGTGAGGTTTGACAAGAGATGTCAAATTCATTCTTGCAAACTACTATCTAAGAAGCTTAGAAGATTTATCTTCACAACAAGTAGTTAGAGTAAGGAATAGGTTGTAGATTTAAGGATAGATAAGAGGTTTGGAAGTGGAAATCAATTGCTCCCAAGGCTTTTTATTTTGTAGTTTTACAACAAGTAGTTAGAGTTAGGAATCATTTGTAGATTTATGGATAGATGGTTTGGAAGTGGAAATAAATTGCCCCCAAGGCTTTTTATTTTGTAGTTTTTATCTTTTTTTTCTTAGTTGTTACATGATTAGCATAGTTACTTTGCTAATTAGCTTGTCTTTAATTTCATAACTTAGGACAAAACCAACCAACCCCCCTTATATATATATATATATATATATTAAACACATTAATTAAAACAGAAGTAATAAATTTAAAAACGACAGTAATTAAAACAGTAGAATAATGAATAAAGCAAACAGTATTAAGAATAATGAAACAAATACTTAGAATAATGAAACAAATACTTGAATGAATTTTTCTTTGTTATATCAGAATAGGTCCAGGCTTACAGTGGGAATGGAACTCAAGATTGTACTTTGAGCTCAGATGGATGAGATTGCAGGGATTACAAGCAGGGCGAATATTCAAGCGTGCCCCTAACTGAAATGAAATGGCATACTTATAGGAAAATATTGGAATACTAGTCTATTACAATTTGGAATCCATTGTTTGGAATCCATGAATCTCTACCTTTGATTTGCTATCTTGAATCTGGGCCATTGCTTTTTCCTTTTGAGTGGAGAATGAAGCCCGCCACTTGCTGATTGATTGTTGGTGGAATCTTTTGAGTGGAAAGTGGAGCCTGCCACTTGCTAATTGATTTGTGGTGGAAGCTGAGATCCACCTTACCACTTATTTGGCTGATTGAGTCCACTTGCTGATTGATTTTTGGTGGAAGCTAGGATCCACCCTTAACTTCTGCTTGGACTAAGTATATTGCTGGAATGCGTCATTGCTTATGTCCCCTACATTTCAAAGGGATCTTGACTGTCTTGAAGAAAATCATTCATTTGAGTGTTTGTTTCCTGTTTGAATGCTTGTTTTTTTACTAACCAGTTGTTTGTAGAATTCAAGAGCCTTTTGGAAATCTTCATCTGGCTCAACTTTTGGACTTACAGCTGTTGGAATCTGTGGAATTGGAATTTGATGGGATGTACTAACTTGTCTAATAGGTGTTGGACAAGAAATTTGAGGATATCTGGAAGTGGGTGAAGGAAGTGTCTGTTGAATAATTGGTTTGAATGAGATTTTTAATTTCCCTCCAGTTTGGAAATAATGAGTAATTGCTTTTGGAGAGCAAAATTCTGGATTATAGTTACCCCACCATTTTACTCTGTATTAACGTACTAGAGAAAAGGGCTTGGAAGGGTAAACTGGTTTGGCTTGGAAGCTCCAAGCAAAAATCCAAGGAACTCTGAAAATGGCATGGAATAGGATATCCCTTTCATAGGGTTTTGAGTGGCTAAGTGTCTGTTGGCTGAGTTTCTGGAATGTTTGAAATCCCTCCAGAATTGGATTAGGAAGGATGTCTCAAGATGGTCCAAATTTGTACCACCAGTCAAGGAACCAAACTGGAATGTGGTTATTAAACTTTTGATGGAAATTAATAAACCAGGAATGATCAAAGGACCTGATAAAGAAGGTTCTATACCAGGCTTGGATGTAATCAGCATAATTAAATCCATGAGGGAAATAATCAACTGAAAAAGGAGTGATGGAATGAATATTGGAAACTTGGTGAGGACTCAAAATCTGCTTGATATAAATCTTGGAATATTCTATTCTATTGGGATCTTGCTTGTTTTGGATGTGCTGGATTTCAATGGACTGTGTATTTGCCTAAATTAATTCATAAAATTGTTGCGTCTTGTGAGTATCATCAGCCATCCAGAGGGATGATGGCAAGAATAAATTGGAGACAAATATTTTTAATTGTGGAATATCTGGTTCGGATTCAAAATGGGTGACTAATATGTGCTCTAGATTAGGTTTATCAAAGTAAACTGGAGAAGATTTTGAACTGGTAGGAATGGTTTTTGTGTTTGGGAGTGGAGTATGAGCTTTAGTCAATGGTGTAAAATTTGAAGTCAAAGGAGGAGTCTTGTTTTCAATGAATTTAGCATGAGGAGTTTGTGCTATGGTGGAATAGGTAAGTGGAGGAAAATCTTGGGATGGAATAGATGGAGTAAGCGGTCTTGGGTTAACATAATCCTTGCTAGTTCTGGAATTGGAAGAACTGGATGATTTGGAATTTTCACCCATTGTTTTCTGTAAGGAATTCACGAGTCAGGAAATCTGGAAGGAAATTATCCTTTCCTTTTATAAATTGAATATCAAAATAAAAAACTGATAAAATTGCTTGCCTTCTGGCAAAAATCTGTTTTGAAACCAAATTTTTTACATCTTTTTGTAAAATATCCTTTGCTGATTTGTAATCAATATTTAATAAAAACTTTTTGTTGTATAAATCATCTTGAAATTTTGAAATGCATAAAACTATGGATAAAACTTCTTGTTTAACTGTTGAATAATTTTTTTGTGTGATTGACCAGAATCCTGAATGGTATCTTACTATAGATGTTTTTCCTAAATATTTTTGTTTTAATATGACTCCATATCCTATGTTTGATGCATCTGTTTCAATTATCATAAATGCATCTGGATGTGGAATTCCTAAACAAGGTAATGACTTAGCTTTTAATTTAATTTCTTTTACCAAGTTAGTATGAATGCCAGACCATGCTGGGGGATTGGATTTTAATCTCTCATATAAACTTTTACATATGATCTTGATTTTAGGAAAGAAATCTGAAATATAATTGACACATCCTAAAAATCTTTGTAATTGATTTTTATCTTTAATTTCATCTGAAAATTTTTCTGCAAATTCTATGGATCTTTGAATGGGTCTAATTTTTCCTAAGTGTATATCAAATCCTAGAAATCTAATATTTGTCTGAAATAGTTTCATCTTAGGTTCAGATATAACTAATCCATTTGCTCTTATTATTTTTAGTAAAATATTTAAATGTTTGAAATGACTATCAATTTTATTTGAATATACTAATATATCATCAATATACACTATGACAAATGATGAATAAGGATTAAAAATATCATTCATAATTTTTTGGAATTAAGATGGTGCATTTTTTAATCCGAATGGCATAACATTCCATTCATATTACTCGAATGGAACTACAAATGCGGTTTTGTATTTATCCGTTTCATTTATTTGAATTTGCCAATATCCTGATTTTAAATCAAATTTTGAAAATATCTTTGCATTAACTAGTCTATTAATCAAATCTCTTTTATTTGGAATAGGGTATCTAATCCATTGTAATACTTTATTTAGTGGCTTATAGTTTATAACTAATCTTGGAACTCCTCTTTCTTTTTCTGCATTTTTATTTACATAGAATGCAGAGCAGCTCCATGGAGATTTGCTTTTTCTTATTAATTTCTTATCTAGATGGTCTTGAATTTCTTGCTTACATAATTCTATCAATTCAGCATTCATTTGAATAGGTCTTGCCTTAGTGGGAATATTTTGTTCATTAAAATCTTTTTCATATGGTAATGAAATTATATGTTTCTTTCTATCCCAAAATGCATTGGGATGACTTGAACATATTTGTTTTTTAAATTCTTTCTCTATATTTTTTATTTTTTCTTTTATTATTTTATTACTTAATTGTTTTTCTATCTTAGAATAACTTAGTTCTTCGTTTAAAACGAAAATGTCTTTTTGCTTTCTGTTTAAAACACATATTCTTTTGTATATGGAATTGGTTTGTAATAAATGTAATTCAATTTGACTAGGAGGGCTAATGAAAGAAAATAATAATTTCTTTCCTAATATTTTTGTACTAATTCCTTCTTGAGTCTTTTTGAAAGGGGTTATTTGATACAAAAATGGGTTTCCTAGTACTGCATCGTAAGATACATTTTCTAATATTAAAAATGAATGTTTAATACAATAATAATTATTACTGATATATCCATTTGATAATTTTTTCCTAATAATCATTGGAGTACCATTTGCTGCTGATAATTGTTCATTAGTTTTTTCTAAATATTTACTTGGAATTATCCCTGATCTGATACAGGATTGATCTGCTCCACTATCAATCAAGGCTACTATGGTAGTACTAAAATCTTGAACACCTATCGTAACTAAGGAATGCCATTTTTTCATATTGATTCTATTAATAACATTAAAAAATTGTTGGCTAGTTGGGGTGTCATTTGAAATTGGGATGTAAGAGGTACCAGGTTTTTGTAATGATATAAGTTTGAATTCTATTTCTAAATCTTTTTCTTTTAAACTATTTAATTCATTTTTAATTTGATTAATTTCTGATTTTAATAAATTGATTTCTATTCTTAAATCTTGAGTATCTGCTGGATTAGTAATTGATTTCTTTTTTTCTAATTCTGAATATTTCTTAATTGTCTTGCTTAGACTGAATGCTTCTGTTATTTTTGGTTTACTATCCTCTAGTACTAGATTTTTTAATCTTTGTATGTATTCTGTTTTATCTTCAGAATTTCCTATTTATCTATTATATCTAACAATTCTTTCTTATTATGATTTGTACTATTTAACATATTAATGGTTGGAAACTTACATTGACATATGTCTTCTGAACTACTTGAGTCTGAATTTGGCTCATTATTTGATTGTTTTGTTTCCGAATCATCAATTAATATAGATAATAATTTATTTTTTAATTCTGTATCTTCCAAAGCATTTATTTTCTTTTCTGTTTTGCAATAATTTGCAGTATGACCAAATTTCTTACATTTATAACATTGAATATTTTGAAATCTATTTTGTTTTTTATTTAATTTTCTTTTTCTATGTTTTTCATAATATGGTTTTTCATAATTAGGATTATCTTTTTTATGATAATATTTATTCTTTTTATGTTTTCTTATATGTTTATAGTGGGATGATGGGGGTTTTATTCCTGTTATGCCAAATTGCTGGCAAAAAGAGCCCATTTCCTTTCTTTCTGATCCATATTTATGTTGAATTTTTAAATCTTGACATAAAGTTAAAGCTTCTTTCTTTACAATAGCAAAAATTTGACCAAAAGTTATTGTATTATAGTCTAGTTTTTCTGTTCCTAATGCTTTGTGTAAATTTGTTAATATTCTTTGGGAAAATAAATTTGGTAATCCTGTAATAAATTTTTCTTTCCAAAATGTAGAGTTTGAATCTGTTCTTCTAAATACCCGTGTCAAAAATATATCTTTATACCATTTGTAATCAGTTAATGTTGGACATCTTAAATTAGTTAAACATATTTTTGAACTTTCTAATGCTTATTCTGGATTTCCTACAAAATACATTAATATGGCATAAACTAAGAAGGCAGATCCATCTTGGACCATGACAAAATTTATGTCATCTCCTTCTCCTTGAGCTTCTTCTGTTTCATGATTAATAATTGTTTGTTCATCTTGTAAACTGAGATGATTATCCCACCAACCTTTTAGTTGACCAGTAAATCCTGTGACTAATAACATGACTATACCTGGTTCAGAGGTATTTAAATTTGCCTTATAGGCCATTCTGGCCATACCCATTTCTTGTAGTATATTTAATATTTGATATTATGATAATCCATCTATATTCCATTGATATATGGATGAACCATCATAACTATTAAATGTTGGATTTCTTTCTTCATATTGAATATCTGGAGGAGTAGGTCTAGGATAATAAGCTTTTGTATTATGATTTTTCCAATTATTATGATACCTATGAGTTTTTAATTTATTGATTTGCATTTCAGGTTTGTCTTCTAATTTTTCTTGAAATTGTTGTTCTATGGAATATATTTGTTGATCAAAATCATTTTCAGATTCTTTTTTCGAATTTTCTGAATAGGAATCATCTGAATCTTCTGTTACTAGTGGATTTACTTGAGATATAACTCCTATCTGCTTAGAACTACTAGGCTTATCAATTTGTTTGAGTGATAATGATTCTTCCATTTGTTTTGAAAAAGGTGATACTTGAAAATGAGGTTTAGATAGCTTATTTTGAAATGTTTCTGGTTTATTATCTAATTTAGTCGAAATAAAATCAACTTGATTTGCTATAGTGTATAATATTTGATTTGAATAATTATTTTGTTGGTATATTTTTTTAATATCTCCTAAATTTAATGATTCTGTGTCAGCTCCTTCTCTTCCTGTTTTTTAGAGGGGAGGCTACTACTGTAATATTTTCATTAGTAATATTTAAAGATTTTAATGGTGGGTGTATAGAGCTAATTACTGTGTTATTTTGTAATTTCCATTTTTTATATAAATTTGACTGAACATTTATTACTGGAATTTCTATAAAATTATCTTTTCTTATTATTTGTTCTTTTTTTAGATAATATCCTAACCACATAAAAAATTTCATTTGTCTAATTTTCTTGGTTGTTAATTCTTTATAAAAATTCTTCTTTTAATTGTTCTCTGTTATCTTTACTAAGTTTTTCAAACCAAATTCTATTTGTAATATTTTTTGAATTGTAATAATCATTGTTTAAATATACTTTATCTATTATAAATTCATTATCATTATTCATCATATTAATTTCAGATTGTCTCATTTGACTAGGAGTTGGTGAACCTATTGAAGAACTATTATCTGGAATAATTTCTGGTAATGGAGTAGAATATCTTACCCTTGCATCATTGAAATGTGTTGGAATATCTGATGTTGAATGCCTATGGGTACCATAACTATCTATATTTGAATATCTAGAAAATGGTCCTGGAGAAAATCTACTAGACATGGGTTTATTAAATTTGATTAATATTTTTTCCATCATTTTGTTCCTCTATTGTTGAAGGCTCAGTAATTCTTACATTTCTTTGTATTCCTATTGGCCTTTCTGCTAATATTTCTGCTGGAATAGTTATTTCATTCCATTTTAGTAATTTAGGTGTTTCTATTGATATGTTATCTGAATTTGTTGTTACATAAACTGATTCTTCTTTCTCTGTTGGATTTAATCTTAATGTCGTTGGGATCGTGGATTGCATTAGTTTGAAATATACTCTGTAAATTAATACAAAATGTTCTGTATCATTGACTATTCTATCTTGTTTTAGTTGAATATCCAATTTTAAAGAATCCATAATATGTGGGTCTCTTAAGCTTACTGAATAATTGGGAATACAATCAAATCTTATGGTTCCATTACATATATTAGTTTGTACCATAGCTAGTATAGAATCTTTATACCTTATTAGTTTGTCATCTCTTAATGCCATGAATATGGGGGTATCTATGCCTAGTCTAACTAGAGGGTGTAATGCAATTTGTACTAGACCAAAATGCAAAAATTTATAATTTTGTTCTCTATATTTTTGAATAGCCTGAGATGATAATAACCTAATCGACTGTACTTCCTGATTCATTGGTAATATTTTCTCATGAATTTTAATAGAATATGACTTATTGAATTCTAGTATGCCCTGTTGATAAATTGATTTTAGAGTTTTATTTGGCAAAATTTGTTGGATTTCATGACTTTGTAAAACATTTGAAGATGTAGAAGATGTAGATCCTGAACTAATAGTACTGGAGCTTCCGAATAAAAATCTTTTTATCCTTTCTCCCATATTAAAATTATTAATAATTGACCAGTATTACTGATGTACGAATCACGTGTATCCTATCAGGACCACACCCATACCATACATGGACCACCTCTTTCTCTTTGGGCTGACCAACCGATTTACAGGAATAAGCACATGGTGCTGACCAACGCTAAGATATACAAGTCCGTAATTAATAGTAAACCTTTCAACTTATAATAATTGTAATACTGCAGTAGGGATTAAAAGATTAACACACTTGGCTCTGATACCAATCTACATCTTCTACATCTTCAAATGTTTTACAAAGTCATGAAATCCAACAAATTTTGCCAAATAAAACTCTAAAATCAATTTATCAACAGAGCATACTAGAATTCAATAAGTCATATTCTATCAAAATTCATGAGGAAATATTACCAATGAATCAGGAAGTACAGTCGATTAGGTTATTATCATCTCAGGCTATTCAAAAATATAGAGAACAAAATTATAAATTTTTGTAGTTTGGTCTAGTACAAATTGCATTACACCCTCTAGTTAGACTAGGCATAGATACCCCCATATTCATGGCATTAAGAGATGACAGACTAATAAGGTATAAAGATTCTATACTAGCTATGGTACAAACTAATATATGTAATGGAACTATAAGATTTGATTGTATTCCCAATTATTCAGTAAGCTTAACAGACCCACATATTATGGATTCTTTAAAATTGGATATTCAACTAAAACAGGATAGAATAGTCAATGATACAGAACATTTTGTATTAATTTACAGAGTATATTTCAAACTAATGCAATCCATGATCCCAACTGCATTAAGATTAAATCCAACAGAGAAAGAAGAGTCAGTTTATGTAACAACAAATTCAGATAACATATCAATAGAAACACCTAAATTACTAAAATGGAATGAAATAACTATTCCAGCAGAAATATTAGCAGAAAGGCCAATAGGAATACAAAGAAATGTAAGAATTACTGAGCCTTCAACAATAGAGGAACAAAATGATGGAAAAATATTAATCAAATTTAATAAATCCATGTCTAGTAGATTTTCTCCAGGACCATTTTCTAGATATTCAAATATAGATAGTTATGGTACCCATAGGCATTCAACATCAGATATTCCAACACATTTCAATGATGCAAGGGTGAGATATTCTACTCCATTACCATAAATTATTCCAGATACTAGTTCTTCAATAGGTTCACCAACTCCTAGTCAAATGAGACAATCTGAAATTAATATGATGAATAATGATAATGAATTTATAAAAGATAAAGTATATTTAAACAATGGTTATTACAATTCAAAAAATATTACAAATAGAATTTGGTTTGAAAAACTTAGTAAAGATAACAGAGAACAATTAAAAGAAGAATTTTATAAAGAATTAACAACCTAGAAAATTAGACAAATGAAATTTTTTATGTGGTTAGGATATTATCTAAAAAAAGAAAAAATAATAAGAAAAGATAATTTTATAGAAATTCCAGTAATAAATGTTCAGTCAAATTTATATAAAAAATGGAAATTACAAAATAACACAGTAATTAGCTCTATACACCCACCATTAAAATCTTTAAATATTACTAATGAAAATATTACAGTAGTAGCCTCCCCTCTAAAAACAGGAAGAGAAGGAGCTGACACAGAATCATTAAATTTAGGAGATATTTAAAAAAATATACCAACAAAATAATTATTCAAATAAAATATTATACACTATAGCAAATCAAGTTGATTTTATTTCCACTAAATTAGATAATAAACCAGAAACATTTCAAAATAAGCTATCTAAACCTCATTTTCAAGTATCACCTTTTTCAAAACAAATGGAACAATCATTATCACTCAAACAAATTGATAAGCCTAGTAGTTCTAAGCAGATAGGAGTTATATCTCAAGTAAATCCACTAGTAACAGAAGATTCAGATGATTCCTATTCTGAAAATTCGAAAAAAGAATCTGAAAATGATTTTGATCAACAAATATATTCCATAGAACAACAATTTCAAGAACAATTAGAAGACAAACCTGAAATGCAAATCAATAAATTAAAAACCCATAGGTATCATAATAATTGGAAAAATCATAATACAAAGCTTATTATCCTAGACCTACTCCTCCAGACATTCAATATGAAGAAAGAAATCCAACATTTAATAGTTATGATGGTTCATCCATATATCAATGGAATATAGATGGATTATCAGAATATCAAATATTAAATACACTACAAGAAATGGGTATGGCCAGAATGGCCTATAAGGCAAATTTAAATACCTCTGAACCAGGTATAGTCATGTTATTAGTCACAGGATTTACTGGTCAACTAAAAGGTTGGTGGGATAACCATCTCACTTTACAAGATAAACAAACAATTATGAATCATGAAACAGAAGAAGCTCAAGAAGAAGGAGATGACATAAATTTTGTCATGGTCCAAGATGGATCTGCCTTCTTAGTTCATGCCATATCAATGTATTTTGTAGGAAATCCAGAAGAAGCATTAGAAAGTTCAAAAATATTAACTAATTTAAGATGTCCAACACTAACTGATTTCAAATGGTATAAAGATATATTTTTGACACAGGTATTTAGAAAAATAGATTCAAACTCTCCATTTTGGAAAGAAAAATTTATTGCCGGATTACCAAATTTATTTTCCCAAAGAATATTAACAAATTTACATAAAGCATTAGGAACAGATAAACTAGACTATAATACAATAACTTTTGGTCAAATTTTTGCTTTTGTAAAGAAAGAAGCTTTAACTTTATGTCAAGATTTAAAAATTCAACATAAATATGGATCAGAAAGAAAGGAAATGGGCTCTTTTTGCCAGCAATTTGGCATAACAGGAATAAAACCCTCATCATCCCACTATAAACATATAAGAAAACATAAAAAGAATAAATATTATCATAAAAAAGATAATCCTAATTATGAAAAACCATATTATGAAAAACATAGAAAAAGAAAATTAAATAAAAAACAAAATAGATTTCAAAATATTCAATGTTATAAATGTAAGAAATTTGGTCATACTGCAAATTATTGCAAAACAGAAAAGAAAATAAATGCTTTGGAAGATATAGAATTAAAAAAATAAATTATTATATATATTAATTGATGATTCGGAAACAAAACAATCAAATAATGAGCCAAATTCAGAATACTCAAGTAGTTCAGAAGGCATATGTCAATGTAAGTTTCCAACCATTAATATGTTAAATAGTACAAACCATAGAAAGAAAGAATTGTTAGATATAATAGATAAAATAGGAAATTCTGAAGATAAAACAGAATACATACAAAGATTAAAAAATCTAGTACTAGAGGATAGTAAACCAAAAATAACAGAAGCATTCTGTCTAAGCAAGACAATTAAGAAATATTCAAATTTAAACTTTCGTTAATCGAAACTCCCTTCTCTTCCACCTTCTGTCCTCGCCGGTAACGGCTATTGCCGCCGTTAACGGCAAACCCAACTGTGAACATCTGAGCGATAAGTTTTTTTCCTTTTCTCTCATACCGTTATCTGACAATAACGGTCATAAACGGACAGATCCCCTTATGGCGGCACATCCGCCTACCCGCGGCGGCAACGCGGCGGGCAAAACCTTTCTCCAGGCCCTAGCAAACCGCCCCCCTCCACTGCAAGCTAATCTTTCGTCCAATCCTGAAATTGTCCCCAAGACGCTATATAAAGGAGAAATAGCTTACCTTGTCACGCGCAAAGAAGCCAAAATCCTCGCATCACACTATGAAAATGCCCTCGTTGGCAAATTTGCAAGAGGCAATCCACCGATGGTCAAGCTAAATGAGGCATTTCAATCTGTCGGTTTCAAAGGTAGCTTTCAAATCGGCTCGATTGATTACAGACATGTCCTGATACGGTTCCAAGAAAAAGAAGACTACCGGCGTTTCTGGCTAAAAGGCCATTGGACTTTCCTTGGTGCCCATATGAAAGTGCTGAAATGGACCATGGATTTTTCTCCAGAAGCAGAATCCTCAATCGTTCCGGTATGGGTTACTATCTCTTACGTACCTGTGTTTTTCTACAATACTGCAATGATAAAGTCGATGGGCAATCAAATTGGTAATTTCATAAAAATGGATGCTGCTACTGAGGCTCTATCTAGGCCATCTGCTGTCAAGCTATGTGTGGAAATAGATCTTAAGAAAAAACAGCCTACCTTCATTAGAGTAGGAATAGAGGAGGATGGGGTAGAATATAATGTGATGAAACTCCCTCTGGAATTTGAAGAGCTTCCACTGTACTGCTACCACTGTAAATCCATAGGTCATGATGACAATCAGTGTGTACATCTCCACCATGAACTTAAGAGAAATAGACCTTTTAAGAAAGTTCATCCTACCACTGATGCCACTATGCTACATAAAGATGGAAAGGATGTGGTTCCTCCAGTTTTCAATGCTGGCTTATCTGGAGTTTCTGCTCAAGACAAGGTTCAGACAATTAAGTACCAGGAAAAGGCTCATAAATCCAAATATGTGCCAAAAACAAAAGTAGCTCTTACTGATGACCAGATGGTTGATAATAAGCCTATAAACACTGAAGATAGAGTTATTGAGGAGGTTACTAAAGTCAATGAGGTCACAAAGGTCACCGAAGTCATCACTGAGGATAATGGGGAACCAGATCCTCCTATTAAGTTTGTGAATGATGTACATCTTTCCATGGATGTTCCTGAAATTGTGGACATCACGGAACAAGAAGAAATCTCTCAACAAGAAGAAACCAATGAAGATTCTCAGTCAAAGGCCCCTGTGGTGGTCTCTCTAGCAGAAACTTCATCTGGATTCCATCTCCAGCACTCTGGCACACCTACACAACAACAACTTTCCCCCACTCAGGACCTTCCCCCAAAACCTATGCTGGCAATTACCCCTCCTCTGCACCACCACACTTTAACAGTAAGAAAGCATATGCTAGGGATGACACCCCGGCCAAAAGAGGTAAGACTTTCTCTCCTTTGAATACAATTTTGGCTGCTAAAAAATTTATTTTCTCTCAGCAGAGATCCAAACAAAACAGGTTCCTTCTCCTGGCTGAACCTGAAAACCCTGTGGAGTTTTCTGAATCGGGCCCTGAGGCTCCTGCTACCAGTGCTGAGGGTCCGGCTCCCAGTACTGAGGTTCCATAAACCCCTGTTTTAAACCCTCCTCAGGATATACCCCACCATGTGGCACAGGTAAGTCCCACAAAGAACCAGAAAAAGTCCTCCAAGTCTAGGAAACCTGCTAAATTAGACAAGTAGGGAAAATCTAGCGCTTCAGCTAATGAGACCTATTTAACTCAGTTAAATACTATCATGACTAGATCAAAAAGCACTAATGATGTTTCTCTATGAATGGCACAACTATAAAAATAAAATTCCTGGTTTGGAATCTCAGAGGAATGAACACTTCTATGCTTAGACTTTCTAATCTAATCACTAGGCAGAACTTTGAACTTCTCTGCATTATTGAACCTAAACATGATAACATGCAATGTGAACATTATAGACAGCCACTTCATTATGACAATTGCATGTATGCCAGTAATGGACAGATTTGGATTTTTTGGAATACCAACTTGTCATTATCTGTTAAAGCTGATAATCTTCAGTTTCTAGCTGTAACTTTGAACTCTCTGACTCTCAATAAAAGTATGGATGCATTTTTTGTTTATGGTCTGAGAACTAGAAATGGTAGGAAAGATCTATGGTCTGACCTTGGGTCTTTTGTTCACTCTGAGTCAATTTTTATTGGAGATTTCAATGCTATTACATCTATAAATGAATATAAAGGTCCTTCTACTCCCAAACTTGGTAGTATGAAGGACTTTAATGAGTTTATTAATGTAATGGCACTGGATGAAATAAACACTGTTGGGAATTTTTTTACTTGGAGCAACAACAGACTTAGGAACCCTACTAGACAAAGGTTAGACAGAGCTCTATGTACATCATCATGGTCATCCACTTTTCCTGATTCTTCTGTTCAAGTTTTAAATAGAGTTTCTTCTTACCACAATCCTATGATTCTTTCCATTGGTATTCAATCTGTCCCTAGGCCTTTTAGATTTCTGAATACTTGGTATAAAAGGAAAGAATTCAGGGATGTTATCAAATAGAACTGGAATCTTCCTATCCATGAAACAGGAATGCTTGGCTTTTTCTTAAATTAATAAGACTGAAGAAGGAGCTTAAATTTGGAATAGGGACCACTTCGGTAATGTCCATGAGAATGTGATTAAGGCTGAATCAGTTCTAGGTTTCCATGAATCTGAATATGATATAAATGCTTCCATTGAAAACCTGGTTAGAGTAAAAGAAGCTAAGGCTAGTTTGGTCAAAGCTCTCACAGAGCAAAAGAATTTTTGGAAACACAAGGCTAGGGTAAAATGGCTAAAGGAAGGGGACAGTAATACCAAATTCTTTCATAACTCTGTTAAAGAAAGAAAAAGTAGGCTTGACATCACAAAAATTAAGAGCAGTAATAACCAATGGCTAGATAACATGCAAGATATTGAGAATGAAGCCATTAATTATTACAAGGATCTCTTAACCGAAGATAGTACCCCTGATAGCAACCTGTTTCAATCTCATTTCTTAAGCCAAATCCCTAAATTGATCAACAGTGAAGACAATGCTAAATTGCTACAACCTGTTGTACTTTCTGAGCTTAAAGAAATAGTTTTTAGCCTGAACAGAAATGGAACTCCTGGTCCTGATGGTTTCACTCCCATTTTCTATATCAAATCATGGGATGTCATTGCCAATGTTTATTGTCTGCAGTACATGATTTTTTATCTAGCAGCAACATTCCTAGGGGTATCGGCAGCACTTGGGTCACAATTATCCCTAAAAAGGATATTCCCGTATCTTTCGATGATTATAGGCCAATAAGTCTTTCTAATGTTGTGAATAAAATCTGCTCTAAGGTGCTTATGGAAAGACTTAAACCCCTTATGCCCAGGATTATCTCTCCACAGCAAACTGCCTTTCTTAAAGGAAGAGATATCTCTGATAATGTTCTCTACCTTCAAGAAATGGTCAGATTCCTGCACAGGAAAAATAGAACTCCTAATTTTATTGTTAAACTAGACCTCAAGAAAGCATTTGATAGAGTTAAATGGTCCTTTCTATATTGTGTGCTAGCTAAATTTGGTTTCCATGCTAAATTCATTTTTAGTATAATGAAGAATCTATCACAGTCATGGTTCTCAATTCTGATAAATGGTAAGCCTGTGGGTTTTTTCCAAGCATCAAGAGGTCTTAAACAAAGTGATCCTCTCTCCTTTCTTGTTCAATATTTTTTCAGAAGCATTTAGCAGGAGCTTAGCTTTTATTTTTCAAAATGGTAAGCTAGCCTACTATGACTTACCTGGTCAGGCTTTTCAAACCTCTCACCTCTCACCTCTCTTATGCAGATGATACAGTGGTTTTTCTTAAAGCCAATACTCAAACTTTGATTAGGTTTAAAGCCTTCTTATCTAAGTTTGAGGATACTACTGGCCAAAAGATAAACTACAACAAGAGTGATATTTTCATTAGTAGGCATGCTTCTGTTCATCAAATTACCTCTGTTAGGACAATTCTTGGCATGAAAATTGGTAAACTTCCTTTTAAATACTTAGGTGTCCCCATCTTTCATGGCTTTGCCAAAAAAAATATTTTTCCAACCATTAATGGAACAGATTGATTCTAGGTTAAATAGTTGGAAAAATAAGTGGCTTTCAACTGGGGGAAAAATCACTCTCATTCAGTCATGCATTTATTCGATTCCACAGCATATTTGGTCTGTTCTTAAACCTTCAAAAGAGATTATTCACACCGTGGAGAGAAAACTGAGTAGATTTTTCTGGGGGGTGCATGATCTGAAACCTAAAAGGGCATGGAGGAAATGGGATGCTCTCTGCTACCCCATTAACCAAAATGGCCTAGGTTTCAGATCAATTCCCACCATCATTACCACCTGCTCAATAAAATTGTGATGGAAATATCAAATTGCTGATGCCCCATGGACCCATTTTATTGATTCTCTGCCACCCTCCTTTAGAACCTCATCAAATTGGAAAAGAATTTGCTATGTTAATGCATGGGCTGAGTCTCATTCTAGAGTGATAGTTGGTACAGGTTCATGTAATTTCTGGTCATCCAACTGGCTGGACTTATGTCCTATTATGGATCTGTGTGACCAAAGTCTTATTGACATTCTAACTGACTGTACAGTGGCTAATTTCATCTTTCACAAGGACACTCTTCTTCCTAAAATCTCCCCTTTTCTCTCACCTAATGCTGTCTCTCTTTTGCAGGGTGCAACACTCTCTGCACACAGACAGGATAGGTTAATATGGAAACCTGACAAAAAGGGAAGTTTCTCTTTTCACTCTACATATCAATTTCTCAGATCACAAAGAGGTAATATTGCCTCAATTCAGCACCTCTGGAATCCAAGGGTTTCAAAGAAAGTCTCAGTTTTTATGTGGAGATTAATTAACTCTTTCCTCCCGTTAGATAATGTTTTGAAAAAGATGAGTTTTTGCATGCCTTCAAGATGTTGTATGTGCTATCAGCATGAGGAATCTCTAGATCATTTGTTTAATTCCTGTCTTTTTGCCATTCACATTTGGAAGATAGTGCACGAGTTTATGGGTATTAGGGATAGAATTTTTCCATCCATATGGGAAAGACTGTCATGCTACCTCACATATTCTGGCCTCAGCTCTTTACATTCCTTGATCATTAAATTAGCACCTTCAATAACTTGCTGGAACCTCTGGAAGGTCAGGAATAAATATCTGTATGACAACGTGCCTCCACTGACCAGCTTTGTTATTTCACAGATCAGGGATCAGATCTTCTATTCTTTCAGTGCTAAACCTGTTTATGTTTCTTCTGTTTTTGACTTGGGTATTGCAGATCACTCCTTTCTTCCTCTAATCAAATCTACCCCTAAGGCAAAAAATTTTTAAATTGCTTGGTCTAAACCGTGCATAGGTTTTTAAGTTAATGTTGATGCTGCATGGTGTGGTCTTTCTAAAAAGTGTGGGCTTGGTATGATCATCAGAGATAATAGAGGTGGTTTCATTGATGCACACAGGAAGTATACAAATGCTGAAACTCCTCTAGAAGCAGAACTTAGGGCAATTTTATTTGCTCTTCAGAGGCTGCTGGTTGCATGCTATTCAGTTCATATCTGTATTGAATCTGATTGTCTTAATGCAGTCTCCTTTGTTCTGATCCCATCAATTGCTCATTGGACATTGTTCCAGTTGGCCGATGACATTAACCTTCTTCTGAATGATATTACCCTAACGCATATATATAGACAAGCTAACCAAGTTGCTAATAGCATAGCAAAATCATGCCTCCAAGCTCAATCCTGTTCAAACCTATCTTTTAGTTCCCTATCTAACACTGTACAGGGACTGATTAGACTTGATCAGATTAGTGTACCTACTATCAGAATTGCAACTTGAACGGATGCTACTGATCTTACTTATTTTCTGACAGGATGCTGACCAAAGTTCTCGAGGGATGCTGACCAGGATGCTGACCATGATGCGCTCAGAAGATCAATTTCCGGCTCAGAAGATCAATTTCCGGCTCAGGAGTTTCTCCTTTCCAGCTCACTTTTTAATTCTAGCTCCACCTTTTGACTAAATTGTGCTTCATTTTATACGATCACTAAATTGTTCGAAGGTACGGAGCTAAAATTATTGGGTGAACACAGAAACCTACTGCATTAATTTTGGCTGATCAGATGGTTCGAGACCTCGAGGGGGTTCGAGACCTCGAGGGGTGGTTTCGGGACGGTCTCGAGGGACGGTTCGAGGCATCGACCTCGAACATGGTGGATCTCGGCGGTTCGAGACCTCAAGGGGTTCGAGACATAGAGACCTCGCACATGGTGGATCGAGGAGTTTCAGCGGTTCGAGACCTCGAGAGGTGTTTCGAGACCCCGAGGTGATCGAGGCCTCGAGGGGTGGTTCGGGACCTCGAAGTGTCTTTCCGAGACCTCGCAAATGGTGGGTGAACAAAGAAACCTACTACATAGATTTTGGTTGATCACATGGTTCGAGACCTCGAGGGGGTTCGTGACCTCGAGGGTTTCGAGACATTCGTGACCTCGCACATGGTGGTTCGAGGAGTTCAGCGATTTCAAAGACCTCGAGGGGGGGTCGAGACCCCGAGGGATTCGAGGCCTCGAGGGGTGATTTGGGACCTC
Organism: Rubia yunnanensis; assembly: GCA_037428765.1. NCBI lineage: Eukaryota > Viridiplantae > Streptophyta > Magnoliopsida > Gentianales > Rubiaceae > Rubia > Rubia yunnanensis. Next base: position 22,150,567 of record CM075071.1, on the reverse strand, counting down.
GAGGTGTCTTTCCGAAATCTCGAGGGGTTCGAGACATTGCAGCAGTTCCGAGACCTCGAGGGGTGTTTCGAGACCCCGAGGGATTCGAGGCCTCGAGGGGTGATTCGGGACATCGAGGTGTCTTTCCGAGACCTCGCAAATGGTGGATGATCAGATGGTTCGAGACCTCGAGGGGGTTCGTCACCTCGAGGGGTGGTTTCGGGACCCCATGGGATGGTTTCAGCATCGAGACCTCACACATGGTAGATCGAGGAGTTCAGCGGTTCGAGACATCGAGGGTTTCGATACATCGAGACCTCGCACATGGTGGATCGAGTAGTTTGGCGGTTCGAGACCTCGAGGGTTTCGAGACATCGAGACCTCGCAGTGGATCGAGGAGTTTCGGCGGTTCGAGACCTCGAGGGGTGTCGAGACCCCGACGGATGGCTCGAGGCCTCGAGGGGTTGTTTTTGTTCCCCGAGACCTCGCAACCGTATCCTAAATGGGCTGTGACAGATTTTAGCTGATCAGGAGGTTCGTGACCTCGAACGTTTTTACTACACACTAACATAGGTTAGTACTATTCTTTTGGAATCGACTAGGGTTGGTTCGAGAGTGTTCCAACTCTCATATGTATCTCATATGATCCAAACTTAACGATTGCTACCTGTATTTTGTGAATGTTTCTTTTAATGGTTTAGGGGGGCCAAATAAAATTCCCCTCCATCTTCGGATGGTTTCATTTAAAAAAAATTAAGAAATATTCAGAATTAGAAAAAAAAAGAAATCAATTACTAATCCAGCAGATACTCAAGATTTAAGAATAGAAATCAATTTATTAAAATCAGAAATTAATCAAATTAAAAATGAATTAAATAGTTTAAAAGAAAAAGATTTAGAAATAGAATTCAAACTTATATCATTACAAAAACCTGGTACCTCTTACATCCCAATTTCATATGACACCCCAACTAGCCAACAATTTTTTAATGTTATTAATAGAATCAATATGGAAAAATGGTATTCCTTAGTTACGATAGGTGTTCAAGATTTTAGTACTACTATAGTAGCCTTGATTAGTAGTGGAGCAGATCAATCCTGTATCAGATCAGGGATAATTCCAAGTAAATATTTAGAAAAAATTAATGAACAATTATCAGCAGCAAATGGTATTCCAATGATTATTAGGAAAGATTATCAAATGGATATATCAGTAATAATGATTATTGTATTAAACATTCATTTTTAATATTAGAAAATGTATCTTACGATGCAGTACTAGAAAACCCATTTTTGTATCAAATAACCCCTTTCAAAAAGACTCAAGAAGGAATTAGTACAAAAATATTAGGAAAGAAATTATTATTTTCTTTCATTAGTCCTCGTAGTCAAATTGAAATACATTTATTACAAACCAATTCCATATACAAAAGAATATGTGTTTTAAACAGAAAGCAAAAAGACATTTTCTTTTTAAACGAAGAACTAAGTTATTCTAAGATAGAAAAACAATTAAGTAATAAAATAATAAAAGAAAAAATCAAAAATATAGAGAAAGAATTTTAAAAAATATATATTCAAGTCATCCCAATGCATTTTGGGATGGAAAGAAACATATAATTTTATTACCATATGAAAAAAAATTTAATGAACAAAATATTTCCACTAAGGCAAGACCTATTCAAATGAATGCTGAATTGATAGAATTATGTAAGCAAGAAATTCAAGACCATCTAGATAAGAAATTAATAAGAAAAAGCAAATCTCCATGGAGCTGCTCTGCATTCTATGTAAATAAAAATGCAGAAAAAGAAAGAGGAGTTCCAAGATTAGTTATAAACTATAAGCCACTAAATAAAGTATACAATGGATTAGATACCCTATTCCAAATAAAAGAGATTTGATTAATAGACTAGTTAATGCAAATATATTTTCAAATTTTGATTTAAAATCAGGATATTGGCAAATTCAAATAAATGAAACAGATAAATACAAAACAGCATTTGTAGTTCCATTCGGTCAATATGAATGGAATGTTATGCCATTTGGATTAAAAAATGCACCATCTGAATTCCAAAATATTATGAATAATATTTTTAATCCTTATTCATCATTTGTCATAGTGTATATTGATGATATATTAGTATATTCAAATACAATTGATAGTCATTTCAAACATTTAAATATTTTACTAAAAATAATAAGAGCAAATGGATTAGTCATATCTGAATCTAAGATGAAACTATTTCAGACAAATATTAGATTTATAGGATTTGATATACACTTAGGAAAAATTAGACCCATTCAAAGATCCATAGAATTTGCAGAAAAATGTCCAGATGAAATTAAAGATAAAAATCAATTACAAAGATTTTTAGGATGTGTCAATTATATTTCAGATTTCTTTCCTAAAATCAAGATCATATGTAAAAGTTTATATGAGAGATTAAAATCCAATCCCCCAGCATGGTCTGACATTCATACTAACTTGGTAAAAGAAATTAAATTAAAAGCTAAGTTATTACCATGTTTAGGAATTCCACATCCAGATGCATTCATGATAGTTGAAACAGATGCATCAAACATAGGATATGGAGGCATACTAAAACAAAATATTTAGGAAAAACATCTATAGTAAGATACCATTCAGGATTCTGGTCAATCACACAAAAACATTATTCAACAGTTAAACAAGAAGTTTTATCCATAGTTTTATGCATTTCAAAATTTCAAGATGATTTATACAACAAAATTTTTTTATTAAATATTGATTGCAAATCAGCAAAGGATATTTTACAAAAAGATGTAAAAAATTTGGTTTCAAAACAGATTTTTGCCAGATGGCAAGCAATTTTATCAGTTTTTTATTTTGATATTCAATTTATAAAAGGAAAGGATAATTTCCTTCCAGATTTCCTGACTCGTGAATTCCTTACAGGAAACAATGAGTGAAAATTCCAAATCATCCAGTTCTTCCAATTCCAGAACTAGCAAGGATTATGTTAACCCAAGACCGCTTACTCCATCTATTCCATCCCAAGATTTTCCTCCACTTACCTATTCCACCATAGCACAGACTCCTCATGCTAGATTCATTCAAAACAAGACTCCTCCTTTGACTTCAAATTTTACACCATTGACTAAAGCTCATACTCCACTCCCAAACACAAAAACCATTCCTACCAGTTCAAAATCTTCTCCAGTTTACTTTGATAAACCTAATCCAAAGCACATATTAGTCACCCATTTTGAATCCGAACCAGATATTCCACAATTAAAAATATTTGTCTCCAATTTATTCTTGCCATCATCCCTCTGGATGGTTGATGATACTCACAAGACTCAACAGTTTTATGAATTAATTTTGGTAGATACACAGTCCATTGAAATCCAGCACATCCAAAACAAGCAAGATCCTAATAGAATAGAATATTCCAAGATTTATATCAAGCAGACTTTGAGTCCTCACCAAGTTTCCAATATTCATTCCATCACTCCTTTTTCAGTTGATTATTTCCCTCATGGATTTAATTATGCTGATTACATCCAAGCCTGGTATAGAACCTTCTTTATCAGGTCCTTTGATCATTCCTGGTTTATTAATTTCCATCAAAAGTTTAATAACCACATTCCAGTTTGGTTCCTTGACTGGTGGTACAAATTTGGACCATCTTGAGACATCCTTCCTAATCCAATTCTGGAGGGATTTCAAACATTCCAGAAACTCAGCCAACAGTTACTTAGCCACTCAAAACCCTATGAAAGGGATATCCTATTCCATGCCATTTTCAGAGTTCCTTGGATTTTTGCTTGGAGCTTCCAAGCCAAACCAGTTTACCCTTCCAAGCCCTTTTCTCTAGTACGTCAATACAGAGTAAAATGGTGGGGTAACTATAATCCAGAATTTTGCTCTCCAAAAGCAATTACTCATTATTTCCAAACTGGAGAGAAATTAAAAATCTCATTCAAACCAATTATTCAATAGACACTTCCTTCACACACTTCCAGATATCCTCAAATTTCTTGTCCAACACCTATTAGACAAGTTAGTACATCCCATCAAATTCCAATTCCACAGATTCCAACAGCTGTAAGTCCAAAAGTTGAGCCAGATGAAGATTTCCAAAAGGCTCTTGAATTCTACAAACAACTGGTTAGTCAAAAACAAACATTCAAACAGGAAACAGACACTCAAATGAATGATTTTCTTCAAGACAGTCAAGATCCCTTTGAAATGAAGGGGACGTAAGCAATGACGCATTCCAGCAATATACTCAGTCCAAGCAGAAGTTAAGGGTGGATCCCAGCTTCCACCAAAAATCAATCAACAAGTGGACTCAATCAGCCAAATAAGTGGTAAGGTGGATCCCAACTTTCACCACAAATCAATTAGCAAGTGGCAGGCTCCACTTTTCACTCAAAAGATTCCACCAACAATCAATCAGCAAGTGGCGGGCTCCACTCTCCACTCAAAAGGAAAAAGAAACGGCCCAGATTCAAGATAGCAAATCAAAGGTAGAGATTCACGTTTTCCAAACAATGGATTCCAAATTGTAATAGACTAGTCTTCCAATATTTTCCTATAAGTATGCCATTTCATTTCAGTTAAGGGCACGCTTGAATATTCGTCCTGCTTGTAATCCCTACAATCTCATCCATCTGAGCTCAAAGTACAATCTTGAGTTCCATTCCCACTGTAAGCCTGGACCTATTCTGATATAACAAAGAAAAATTCATTCAAGTATTTGTTTCATTATTCTAAGTATTTGTTTCATTATTCTTAATACTGTTTGCTTTATTCATTATTCTGCCGTTTTAATTACTGTCGATTTTAAATTTATTACTTCTGTTTTAATTACTGTGTTTAATCAATCCAAGACAATATATATATATATATATATATATATATATATATATCTACATCTAGTCTAGTCTAGTATCCACCTCTTTAATTGCATTTAATTAATTGAAAGTCAGATTATGTAGTGCTCATACTCTTTCTTTACCTAATTTTAATGGTACTTTCGAAAAAGAGTATACTGTTAAGCTCCTAAAAAACTAAATCAAGAAAACTATAATTTTGATATTGTATCATGGGCAAATGCCGATATTGTCTCTGGTGATGTGTATAAGAACAAGGCAATGATTGTAGATGTTCGTTCCACCATTGCACCTATGATGTGATGTTCTTAGATTTTCGTGGGTAATTGTGTTCGTCATGAGCAGAGTTGACTGATGTGATTGATGCAGGGTGGGCATTTAGAGGGGTTTCCATATAAGCTTTGTAACCATTTCTTGGATTTCGTTTGTGAAACATTTTAACTATTTGCAATACCGCCTATCTAGAGACTTTTTGATTCGTATGTACAATTTTAATTGTTTGATGCCTGTTTTGATTGAGTGCTTCAGGAAAAGGGATTTGAGATTTTTCTTTAATAACAGGTCTTGGGCATGAGCGTACTCCATTATCCTTCTTCGTATTCTGTGGGGCTTGAATTGAGGGATTTTGGTTGTGGCTAATTTAACCAGACTTCAAACCTCTTTTTTCGTCGTCGTCAGTTTTACTGTGCAGTTTTCCAATCCAAGTAAAGGATCCATATGCATTATTCTATGAGTATGTGTGTGGTGTTTTCGTGGATGAGCTGGTAGTTATATTTTGGGAGATGTTTTGTACTTGTATTTTCCATCTATCAACAGTAGTCAGAATGGTGGTCTCCTGAAGATTTCCGGTTTTGATGATTTTTATTATTATGTCGTTTGCTTCGTGTTTACAGATATGGATCGCTCCAGCATCGCTATTTCGGCACCTACCATTCCCCGCAGTGAGGCTGGTGTTAGCTATGTGGTTCCAACTGTCTGTTCCATTGATCCACCAGTGGTCTCATCGGATGCAAATGTGAGGGAGAATGGACAGTGGGAGGTTGATTATAATGGCAAGCTAGTGTATTTGAGGGTGAGACGTAAGCATGAATCACCGCCGTCAAGGCTCAGTGGGTCCACTAGTGAGCGGAGGAGCCACCAAAGAAGTGGCACGTACTCGACATAGGCGCTGCGGTAGGCTGGAGGGTGAATGGCTAGCCTGGCTATCTAATTGTGACTGAGCATTATTCAACGATTGGTGATCCTTATAATTGATGTCATTATTTTTGTATGCGTGTCCTTGTAGGGTGTTAGTGACACATTTTTCTGTTTGAGTTATCTATTACAGAGGATATGAGCTAAATTCATTTACACACAGATACTAAACATTATATATGAAACATAAGTCTACGTGGCAGAGTGAAGAACAAGTGAATGATACATATAACCTACGGCTAGAGGTACTCATCGGTCCAAGATCGGAACCTAAATCACCGAAAATCTTGGACTGAAGATGGGACCGGTTGGTGGGTATTTGGGACCTGGACCAGACCAAAATAATTTTGGTCTTGGACCGGTCCGGATCGGTTGGATCGGATTCTTGTATACTTTATTTTTCTTTAAAAATTAAATCAATATTTTTTATTTAAAACATAGTAAAATATAAGCAATTAGAAAAATTCACCTCAAAATAATAGAAGAATACTAGCCTTCACAAATAAATCTAAAATAGAATGTTAAACTTATTCATTAATATTTTAAATATATACATACAAGTAAAATACCGGTCCATCCTTTCCGGACCAGAAAAATTTGGTTTTGGATCGGACAAGACCGGAACCCGGAATCGAAAAAAATTGGTCCGAGGACTGGACCAAAATTTTATATATACAATTTGGGTCAAATATTCCAGTCTAGTTCAGTCCATTTTACCGATCTGGTTCAGTCCATTTTACCGGTCCGGACTTAATCATAAACACCCCTACCTACGATGATCGTCTACTATAAACCATTTGATTAGCTCAACTTGAATTCGTCGGCTTAATTTGTTCATCAATTTGATTTGGCGTCCCGCCTAAAATTAGAATCAATATATAGCATCAAATTATAAAAAATATGTAACCAGTCTCGAATTGTACTACCATGTCCCATCTAGCTGGAATATACCAATAAAATCCGAACCCTAACACCGGTGTCACCAAAAGTTAGTATTTGAACCACTTTTAATTCTAATTTCTATTAACCTTGTTTGGGAGCATATTGGAAAACTAACATGTTTTTCCGGAGAAAGGCATAGTTTGGTACATACAATCTAAATCTAATGCTAAAATAAAAAATAGACCTAAATTTTCATGCCCAATATGACCATATAAAATATAATTTTAAATACTAGCCTTTTTTTTGTTTTGAAACTTAAAAGGAGAATGACAAAAGTAAAAATAAAGGAAAAATACTATAAAAAATCAAATTAAACTAAAATCCCACCACAAGAAGAAAGAAAAAGAAAAAATGGAAAAGGAGAAAAAAATGGAAAAGGAGAAAAAAAAAGTAACAGATTCATGTGGTAGCTCTAGTGGTGGAGTGTTTGGCAGCACATGAGTGTCATTTATTGGGCGTGTGGCCAAGACAATTGACGCGCGACTGTCTTTGTTGGCGCATGCATCTCAATTGCGAAATCATTGAATATTCACCGTGGTGAAAATCTATGAATATGTGAACATTAATCCCTAAACCTTCAGAAAAACTGGCGCCTCCCCAAGCCCGCTGGTTTTGGAGAGCTCCAGTGTGTACCCAGCCACTACGTGGTTGTTGTAGCTATAGCCGGCCGTGGTGAGTAACCATCACCAGACTAAAATTAATGGCGGATGGAGCATTTTGATGCAAGAAGGTTCATTTTATTGGTTACTGGAGAAAGTTTTGATCTGCCGGATGAATGGTCTATAAAGAGCAGGGGCGGAACTAGGGGGCGAAGGGGTGCGCCAACACACCCTAAGATTCAGAAACTAAGGTAGTAGCACTGGTTGGATCGTCGCCGATCAAAAAATTTTCCCGGTTCTGCCACCCTTTGTCAGAGAAGAAGACCTGCACTGGTTTTCCATTATTTTTTTAACCCCTAAATAAGTCGAACAACGTTGTATAATGATATGGCGGATTAACAAAACTTAAAATGAGCAGAATGACCCGAATCCTACAAATTTCAGCATTTTGGAAATAAGTGACTTTATATTCATCATCAAAACTGTTTCTTTACATCCTCTATACATCCCTACCCACTCATCCAACCATTAATCCAGCACAGTTCTTCCTGAGTTTAGGCCTTAGCCATGCTTTCAAAACAATACATTCAATAATCTCTCTGACTATATCCTCCACTCTTTGTATTCTTCCAAAACAACATTCATTCCTCCAATTCCATACCTTGTATATTGTTTCTGTTGCCGCTAGTTTCACCATTTGTGCCTTCTTACTTTTCCATTTTGCAACATGCAACATCCATTCCAGTTCTTCATCCCATTCTGCAGGTCTTTTTTGTATTCTCAACGAATTTAGGACATCCATCCATACCATTCTGGTTCATCCACATCCATAGAATAAGTGTTAGATCATTTCAACCTCAAAGCAGAATTCACACTTATCTTCAACTGTCAACCCAAACTTCCTTAGCCGATCCTTTGTTGCAAGTCTTTTATGGTAGCACATCCATAAGACAAACTTTGCTCGTGGCCTTGCCCAATTCTCATATATTAGCTTCTTCCATTTGACCTCCCCTTGTGCAGTTCTCAAAGCTTTATACATGCCCCATAAATTGAACTTCCCCTGCTCTATCTGCCTCTTCCATTCTGACAACCCCTTGATTTTCTCCATGCTTTGGAATAAACTTCTCCGTATCCATGAGCAATCAGATGGAAGACTAGCATTTATCACATTGCCATTCTTTATGTAGTACATGTGCACCCACTTGATCCATAATATGTCCACCTTTTTACATATGTTCCACAACATTTTAATCATGTAAGCTTCATTCTAGTCTATTAAAGCCATAAGATTTATGATATGCACCATTTCGCATGCTGTAACCAATGCATATGACATAGTTTTTTGTTACTTTTGGTTAGCGGTTTGGCAATATTAGTTGAGTTTACATGACAAGGGGTTTAGACAAACATGTTTGGTTTTCTATTCTAAATCCTGCATTTGTTTGCTTAATTATTAATTCTTGACATCTCGTGTTCATGGGCTCCTTGGTCTTCATTATTAGTACCTTTAGTAGGTTGCTTGTGAATACTATTTGTTACATTACATTCTTACGAAGGTCGTTTAATTTTAACGGTAGAAGATTTGAAGGCCATTTTCATTTGAATGGTAGTAGGTGAAGGTCACGAACATCAATGCGTGGTAGAAGGAGATTGAAGCCAAAGATAGGCAGCTTCGAAGTTCAAGACGGTCAAAGGAAAAAATGGTGAATCATGGTCCAAGGAGTGTTGCCTTAGTTCAAGAGTGATCTAGGAATTATTAGCATTCAAAGATGTTCCATTGGATTCTTCTTCTCAAGTACTACAAAATTGACTACTCGAACTCCAGATTCAGACTAACGGTTCTCCCATGACAAGCAAACGCATTTCAGCCAATGAAGCACCAGCTGCCGGTCACAGACCGCGCATGGTCAAGCACTAGCGCCCCGTGAGAATCTTCATGGCCCTCACTACACAAGAATCCATAGGTTCCATGAAGACCTGCACGAGACCAGTACGAGACCTTCACGAAGCAAGGCGTCAGGCCTTGACAAAAACACCGGGCCGTGATGCAAGGGGATGAAGAGTAGAAGAATTTGGCTAAGTATAGAGCCAACCCATGAAAACCTTCACGGACCGTGAGAAAATGTTTAAGCAGAAGCCATAAGCTATTCGTAGTCCGTGAAAACCTTCACGGGCCGCGGGAAAACTCTGAGCAAAAACTGCATGCTGCTTGCAGTCCGTGAACACCTTCACAGACCGTGGACAATCCCACCTTCATGGACTGCGCCAGATCCCATTGGTCGCGGATATGAACATTCATGGACTATGGTAGAGCTGGCATCCCACAGCTATGCATGCTTCACGGATTGTGACGTCTGTGCCGGTCCGTGAAACCTTGGCGGCTGACTTAGGGTTTTGCTACTTTTGGCCTATTTTTAGGCCCAACCTCATACTACTATATATATTACCCTAGTATACTCATTTAGGGAGGTGGGAACATATTTGGAAACACATTTGAAGAGGGAGATCTTGGAGAGAAGGAAGGAGTTCCTTTTGTAAGTTTTGTAATCTTTTCTTTTCTTCTTGCTTTTTCCCAAAGATGTGGAATTCAAATCTATATTTGAATTCCATGTCTAGGGAGTAGTTAGATAAGCTTGGGATTCATTTTGGCACTTGGTATGTTCTATATGCTTTATGAGATTCATTAGATTCATCTTATCTTTGTGTTTATAATATTATTGTGATTGTTCTTGAATGTTATAAATGCATGAATATTACACCACATATAAGCACACACTTTTGGCTGTATTCATGTATGGTGCAATTATTGATGCCCCATTGGGAAGAGAAACCTGGATGTTAGAATGGGTAGGGGAGAACGCATCTGCATAGGTGTGTGCACGGGGAATTCGAGAATGCTATGACATATTTGTTGTCGCACCAGTCTTAGCCGATATTATAACTGTTGTCTAAGAGGTTGCGGGTAGAGATAGTGAATAGTAGCAAACTAGGTGTTGTGTTGAAACCCTAGTATCACACATAAGGTGCCTACGAACCTTGGGCCTAGCATATATAGGACCCACGGGGAGTAGTTGCATTCGTGGAAGAAGGTTGGGACGTAATAGCACAGGGGAGAAACAGACCTGCAACGATGGTTGGACCTCGTCGTACTCTCCTAATTACGAGGGCGGTGCCGATGGAGGGTTGCGAGTGCACCCACCATGACAGGGTTGGGGAAGTGTATGCCATCGGCCACACCACATGTTGTAAACACATTGATAGGTCTTTTGTATGTCTATTTGTGAATAAATCGAGAATTGGAGCATTAGAACTACCATGTTGCTAAATGATTTTCAAGTGCCTAGTATAAATAGTTAACTGTTTGTTAATTGCATGCTTTGTAGTTGTTAGTTGAAAATACCAACCCCCAACCCCAAGTGCATGTCTACACTACTAGCTGTTCCTTTCACTCGTGCAGATTGACAACTCACACGAGGTTTTGTTTTAATTAATACTTGAACCCTAGTATCCTTGTGGACAAACCGAGGGCTTGCCTCTTACTACCCCTTGGTAACTTAGCAGTAGCAATGGATGCAAAATTATAAAAATCTATCTTTGACCACTAAGTCCCTCAGCTCGTGTTTTTAATTGATGACCAGGTCAAAGACGAGTTAGATTTTGGCGCCGCTTACGGGGATGCTTTTCAGTTCAAGTATTAGTTGAGCATGACATGTTAGTAGTGTAGTTAGTAGTGTTTTTATCTTTATTATATTTTTCTTTGTTTACATGAAGCATGAAAAATAAATTGAAAATATTTGTTTGAAAACTCTCAAAAAGATACTTTTCCCGATATTGAAACTCTATATTCCTTGTCTTGTTTGAATAACCAAGCTTGTGATGATGTTCTTTTTGAACAATTTCTGAGAAATTTGGTGACTAACATACAGTGAGGAAGGAAGCGGACCAAGGAATTAAAAATTCCCAAGTCCATTCCAACTCCCAAACTCAACGAGAATATGTCCACTATCAAGAAAGATGGTTTCGTTTGGCTCATAGCTCCAAAAGCTAAAGGTAAACCTAGAATGATGTGGCAACCCATCCATTGTGATGTGGTCATTGGTGGTGTCAAGGATGGTGATTCCAATGACCCAACAAACCATTCTTTCTAGTTGAGACAATTGAGGGAAAAATAAGTCGTGAAGGCGATAATAAAGAAATATTGGTTTTAATGTCTAAGTTAGTATGTTCTTAGAAGGATATGGTTATCAAAAATTTTTTGTGGAATAGTGCTACTCAAGGTTTTGAATGTCTTTGGATGCAAGTGCTAGGAAAACTGCTCGATGAGTTAAGGGAGACTTGGTCGGCTGTCACGAAGCAAAGGCTTCGTGAGAGGATATTTTCACGAAAGGATCAGCATGAGGCCAGTTTCGTGACATGAGACTAGGACTTCGTGAAGATGGGTATGGCACAGTCATCTCTTTCGTGCAAGCTGGAGATGACATAGCTGAGCCACGTAGATGCTAGCACGATTTTGGCACATGCTTACACCAACCTTCACGAGACCTACACGGGACCTAGCTGTCTTCATGAGACTGGCTGTGGGATCTGTGAAGTCGCCCAAACCCTCCAATCCTAGCCTACCCTGGAGCCTATAAATACTCGCATGACCAGCCCTTCTCCCCATCAGATTTCCAATTCCTCTTCTTCCTCATATACTTTTCCTCACTTAAATCACCATATCTCTCCCAATTCTAACCCAAAATTTTCCCCACCATATACCATATTCATACTTTCTCAAAGCTCTACACAACCCACTACCCCTCAGCCCCATAAAAGCTGCAACCTATAGCAGAATTCTCCAAATTGGCTTGGGGTCGTGCTAGGTTTCTTCAAGGAGGCCAGATTTTTTTCTTGCCCATTGTATCGTGGAAGTGTTCTTGTTCACCGAAGGAGACGCAAACCACCACCCTCAATTAGAGATTCTACAACAATCACCTTTTGAGCTATTCTGTCGAACTCATTATCATTTTTGAAGAATCGAGACTTTCTCAACTACTTGTGTGTCATGCTTGCATATTAGGACCATCTTAAAGATATTTTGGTTGTTGAATTGTTTTGGGGAGTGTTACATTTTTTTTGGGGGTAATTTAGGGAAAATTTCTATATCCTGCTTCTAATTTTTGGTGAGGAGGGAGATGACTGCTTATAATGGTTTAACTAATCTGTCTGGGCCCCCAAAGAGTTAGATGGGAGAGGCTCTTGAACCATCAAATTGTGGAGACAAAGTTTGTGGACAAAGAGACCCTTAAGGATTTCAAACTCTATTAACAAGTCAAACTTTTGTCAAGTAGGATAGGCATGGAGGAATTTTTCTCTATTTCTGCCCCCACTTGTGCTGGCTACCGTGTGGAGTTTCTAGCCACGGTGGATAAATGGCAGAATGAGAAGGGGAGGAAGTGTGTGAGTTTCCATCTGGGAGTTGTGCACCGAGTTTAGACTTACAAGGAGCTTGTAGGATTTTCCATTGGAAGGAGCACAAGAAGGTAACAAGGTACACATCACCCAACGTTTGCTAGCTACAAATGTTCTGGCACAATATTACTTGGCAAGGACGGGGAAAAAGGAACCGCGACACCGATATAGTGCCTCCCGCACTTAGATATGTGACTAGGTTGTTGAACATCATTGTTAGTTGCCAAAGGGAAGCCACTGCCACTACTGATAAGGATTGTCGGCATCTTTTATGGCCTATCTGTATGGGTAGGGCCTGCCCTAATTTGGTAGATCTTTTCGTGTCCAGATACATGAATCTCTCTCTCTGGGATGCACACTGGGAAGATAGCTATTGGAAGAATGGTTTCCCTGATTGCTCGCCATTTTTAGCTTCCGGAGAATGAAGGTATGAGGGCAAACCCTAGACAACCTTTTACTTTCACTATTCCAGTGTTGGCAGAGGCAAAATGTGTGAGGAAGGTGCATGGTATAGTTTATTGGATGTACAAGGGAAAAAGATTTATGAGACTTTCCTAGAGCAACATGACCAAGTTAGCCAAGAGATTCACCACCAAAGATCTTATTATACAACTAGATGCAGATTTGGACACAGTCGTGGGAGACTAACACAGGAATGAAGAGAAACAGGAAGAACAGGCCCTTGGGGAGCCCGAGCATGCTAGTTCACCACCTATGGGAGACCAGCCAGTACCCCCACCACCTTTCCAGCTGGTACTGGTAGTGCCACCCCCTTTTGTGGGGATGACGAGCATACGTGATGATTCTTATCATTCCTCGGGGAATATGGCTAGATCATCTCATAGACATAGCTTCTCGAGCCACCCTAGTGCTTTTTCAGAGTTTAGTGGATATGATGGTTATGGCAACCAGGGGTCTTCTTCCTACCCTCGAGCAGCACAGATAAAATGTCTCCAACACTTCTTATCACGGAGGCCATTCTTGCCAACATCTTGATTATAGCCTTTCTGAGAGCATGGATCACCGGGACACCCACATGCACATTATTATCCTATGTGGATTGAGTCACTTCAGTACCACTCTGCTTGAGAGAGATCGTGGGAGCAATCTAGTTTTGAAATCAGACAATATTTGGAAAACGTCACCGCTCAGCTCGACGACCATCATTGGGATACCATGGCCAGATTTGACAAGATAGATAGTTAGATGTAGCATCTGTCAGTGGGAATGAGGGCACTCCATGAAGGCCTCTTGAATGTCACTGGTAGATTGAGGGACACGGGTATTGTGGAGCGTTATATGGATCCTCCGCACGGGGCAAGAAGCCAGACATCGTCGGGGGGATTGATCAGTATTCATTTTCCTACTCCCAGTTTCACCTTAGTTGCTTGGATTGAACACAAGTACTAAGTGTGGGGGAGCGGGGTTGGAATTCCTTTCATCCATATCCCTTTTTGCTTGGTGTTCCCTTCTTATCATCTTCCATTTTTTTACTTCCATTGTTTTGAAATTCTAGATAACCATTTTCTTCATATTTTTAGTTTTTCCCTCGTTGAACTCTTATTTTTGGTGTGAGGGAACCTTTTGGTGTTGGTTGAGTTTGTTGGAACCATTTATGTTTAGCATTGTTACTTTAAAATAAAAAAATTTAAAACCTGGACAATTCAAAAACCCAAAAGGGCAACTTGGGTAATATGAGGAAAACCCCGGATAGGTCAAAAGGCCTAGGTAAAAGTGAGAGGCTTGGCCCGGCTAGATTTACGAGTCAAGGCAAAAGTGAGAGGCTGTGTGGAAAAAGGTGAGAGGTGAGCACGTTTTGTGGGATAAAGCTAGGATGAAAACCCAAAAGGGCTCCTCGGAAAAAATGAGAGAAAAAAATGGAAAAAGAAACAAGAAATTAGGTTGACGATACATTAGACTCCTTGGTTGTAACTAGGTCGAGAATCTTGCGTTATCCATCTGTTGCAACCAAGTCGATGGCTTTTGGATTTCCTTGGTGGATTATTTTGCTTGAGGATTGCTCTTTGATTTCTTTTGGGACTACTTTTGGGAAAAGTAGCTTGGCTTTATTCCGATCTTTTATCACTTATCTTTTTCCTTACACATTTACTTGTTTTGGGTGGTTTGATTACTTTAGGAACTTTGGTGAGTGTGAGAGTTGTGATATTTTCACCTTCTTGGGGGAACTAGGTTAGCTTGGAAATAAGTTGAATGCATTGGCTATTTTCGCATGCTTCATTCCGCTTGAACCTTTTTTCTTTAATTTTATTTACTCGAGGACGAGTAAATGTTTAAGTGTGGGGATTCTAATCTGCACCATTTTGCATGCTTTAACCAATGCACTTGACATAACTTTTAGTTACTTTTTGTTGGCGATTTGGCGACATTAGTTGAGTTTACATGATAAGGGGTTTAGACAACCATGTTTGGTTTAATATTCTAAATCCTGCATTTTGTATACTTAATTAGTGATTCTTGACATCTCGTGTTCATGGGCTCCTTGGTCTTCATTATTAGTACCTTTAGTAGGTTTCCTGTGAATGTTATTTGTTA
Organism: Rubia yunnanensis; assembly: GCA_037428765.1. Lineage (NCBI taxonomy): Eukaryota > Viridiplantae > Streptophyta > Magnoliopsida > Gentianales > Rubiaceae > Rubia > Rubia yunnanensis. Next base: position 22,134,968 of record CM075071.1, on the reverse strand, counting down.
CATTACATTCTTGCGAAGGTCGTTTGCTTTTAACGGTTGAAGATTGGAAGGTCATTCACATTTGAATGGTAGTAGACGAAGGTCATGAACATCAGTGCGTGGTAGTAGGAAATTGTCACCAAAGATAGGCGACTTTGGAGTTCAAGACGGTCAAAGGAGAAAATGGTGAATCGTGGTCCGAGAAGTGTTTCCTTAGTTCAAGATCGATCAAGTAAGAATTAGCCTTCAAGGCTGGTTCATTTGGTTTTGTCTTCTTGAGTACTATGAAATCGACTACTAGAACTCTTAATTCGGACGAACAGTTCACCTGTGACAGGTAAACGAAGTTCTACAAACGAAGCACCAGCGGTCGGTCACAGACCGCGCATGATCAAGCACCAACAACCATGACAATCTTCATGGCCCACACTACACAAGAATCCACAGGTTCTGTGAAGACCTCCACGAGACCAGCATGAAACCTTAACAAGGCAAGGCGTCGGGCCGTAAAAGCATCGAGACGTGAAGCAAAGGGGTGAAGAGTTGAAGAATTTGGTTAAGTATGGAGCCGGTCCGTGAAAACCTTTACACACTATGAGAAAACTTTTGAGCAGAAGCCACAAGCTATTCACGGTCTGTGAAAACCTTCATGGGCCACGGGAAACTGTGAGCAAAAACCTGCACAAAGCGTGGCACGATCCCAGCTTCACAAACCTCGCCAAATCCCATAGACCGTGGCTATGAAGATTCACGGACAGTGGTAGAGTTGGAATCTCGTGGATATGCATGCTTCACGGACTGTGGTGTCTGTGCCAGTCCGTGAAACCTTGGCAGATGACCTAGGTTTTTGCTACTTTTGGCCTATTTTTAGGCCCAATCTCCTACTACTAGATATATGACCCTAGTGGGAGCATATTTGGAAACACATTTGAAGAGGGAGAGCTTGGAGAGAAGGAAGGAGTTCCTTTTGTAGGTTTTGTAATCTTTTCTTTTCTTTTCTTCTTGTTTTTTCCCAAAGATATGAAATTCAAATCTATATTTGAATTCAATGTCTATGGAGTAGTTAGATTAGCTTGGGATTCATTTTGACACTTGGTATGTTCTAAATGCTTTATGAGATTCATTAGATTCATCCTATCTTTGTCTTTATGATATTATTGTAATTGTTCTTGAATGTTATAAATGCATGAATATTACACCACACACACTTTGGGCTGTATTTATGTACGGTGCAATTATTGATGCCCCATTGAGAAGAGAAGCCTGGATGTTAGAATAGGTAGGTTAGAACGCGTCCGCGTGGGTGTGTGCATGGGGGATTGGAGAATGCTCTGACCTATTTGTTGTTGCACCAGTCTTAGCTAACTTCGTAGCTGTTGTCCAAGAGGTTGTGGGTAGAGATAGTGATAAGTAGCAAGTTAGGTGTTGTGTTGAAACCCTAGTATCACAGATAAGATGCCTAAGAACCTTGGGCCTAGCATATATATAACCTGGGAGAAGTAGTTGCATTCGTGGTGGAAGGCCGAGATGTAATAGCACGGGGGAGAAACAGAGCTGCAACGGTGGTCGAACCTCATTGTACTCCCCTAATTACGATGGAGGTGCCGATAGAGGGTTGCAAGCGCACCCACCATGACAGGGTTGGAGAAGTGTATGTCATTGGTCACACCACATGTTGTAAACACACTGGTAGGTCTTTTGTATGTCTATATGTGAATGAATCGAGGATTGAAGCATTAGAACTACCATGTTGCTAAATGATTTTCCAAGTGCCTAGTATAAATAGTTTACTCGTTTGTTAATTGCATGTTTTGTAGTTGTTAGTTGAAAATACCAACCCCCCCTCCAAGTGCATGTCTACACTACTAGTTGTTCCTTTCACTCGTGCGGATTGATGACCCGCACGAGGTTGTGTAATTAATACTTGAGCCCTAGTATCCTTGTGGACAAACCCAGGGCTTCCGCTTACTACCCCTTGGTAGCTTTACAGTATGAACTGATGCAAAATTATAAATCTCTATCTTTGACCACTAAGTCCCTCGACTAATGTTTTTAAATGACGACCGGGTCGGTGCGGGTCAATTTAGCCCTCCTGCTTTCTTCTTAGTACATACCTTGTCCCAGGAAACTGGTGATTTCCTTGTTATCTCCTCTCCTCTACTTCTAGGAATGATCTGCCTATGACTTCTACATGTTTCAACACTGCTTTTGGGATTGGAAAGCTCTGAATCTAGTAGTTAGCAATGAAACTAACACACTTTTAACCAGCTGTAGTCTACCTGTATACTTCAGGGTTCTTGCACTCCAATGTCTAAGTTTTGCTGTCATTTTGTCTATCAGGGGTTGGCATACCATCAGGTTAGGTTTCTTGCTGCAAAGTGGAACTCCCAAATAACAAAATGGTAATTGACCTTTTGCAAAACCTGTAATAGTCAAGATTCTCTACTTCTAATCCTCATCCACAGCTCCAAAATAAACTTTACATTTGCCACTATTCACCTTCAAACCTGTGGCATTAGAAAATATCTAGTATGTTTCCATAAGCACCTGGACTGATCTGCTTTCTCCTTTTGTAACTAGGATCACATCATCTGCAAAACTCAGATGATGTGATTTCAGCTTTCACATTTTAGATGGCATTTGAAATCTCTTTTTTCTCCTAAAGTTTTGATACACCTTCTTATGTACTCTATCACCATTAGAAAGAGCAGTGAAGAAATAGGATCTCTTTGCCTCACTTCACTCTTAGAAATCACCAGTTTTGACTGTACTCCATTCACCATATATTTAAAGAACACGGATTTCACACAAACCATTACCCAGTTGACAAACTACTTAGGTATCCCTAACTCTTGCATAAATTTTTCCAGTGCATTCCATTCAACTGTGTCATAAGGTTTTTGGATGTCCATTTGGATCATGCACTTGGCTCCTCCAGTTTTCCTATTATACCCCCTGACCAGCTCCAATGTGATCATGGATGCATCTCTCTAGAACAAAAGTTGCTTGATTATCACCCACAATATCTTTTATCTCCCACAATATCTTTTATCTCCATGCTTAGTTTTCTAGTTAGAACTAGACAGTATCTTGTATAGAGTGGTGCATTATGACATTGGTCTAAGTTCTTGTACCGTTCTATCACTGGGGTGCTTTGGATTTAAAGTGTCAAGGGTGCAATTCACTGCCTTAGAGAGTCTGCCATTGACAAAAAAAATCTTCCATTGCTGCTATAATGTCTTCCTTTAGCAAATTCCAGTTTGTTTTGAAGAATTTTGCATTGAATCCATCTATTCCAGGGGCTTTTTGGTCTCATATACTTTTTAATGCCTCCCATACCTCTTTTTCCTTCACTTCTTTAATCATCCTTCTCTGTGCATCATTACTTAAAACATTCCCCTTCCTTATGATCTCTACATCTACTCCAATCAGTTGTTCATTTGCAGTTCCACTCAATCCCTCATAGAAAGCAGTAACTGTTTCTTCTATGTGTTGTTGTTCCACAACTTCAGTTCCATCTGTTCTCATCAGCTTCTGTATTCTAGTTGCTTTGTTCTTCCCATTTACTATAACATGGAAATATCCATTATTTCCATCCCCCAGTCTAATCCAATCCACTTTAGCTTTCCGTCGAGCTATTTTATCATCAATTTCATTCCATTTGGTAACCTCTTCAATGTAGCTTATAACTCTCTGTACCTTCTTTGGATCTATTGTCTCTCACCATATCCTGTTGCGTTTCTTGTAACTCCAACCTGACATTCTTTAGTTCTATTTAACCCCAAACAGTTCCCTTATATAGCCTTTCAGATCATTCTCCAATCTCAACAATTTCCTCCACAACATGTACATTGACCTACCTTTTATAGGTTGTATCCAACTTTCATGTATTGCTCTAATCACCCTGCCATCCTCCAGTAAGCAATTCATGAATTTGAATTGCTTTCTGCTTCTTTTCTTATCTTCTTGTACAAGTACTTTCACCATCACATGGTCAGAACCCCTGCTGTAAGGTTTTTTACTTTTGCCTGAGGATAGCTCTGACACCACTCAATGTTTGCTACTACTCTTTCAATCTTGAAGTACATAATTCCATCAATCTACCTATTAGACCAGGTATAGTAATCTCCTTTACTTTAAACCTCATATAAGCCAATTCTATCCATCATATGTTGCAAATCCCAGAGCTCAGCTACATGAACCTCATTGCCACCAATCTTGTCCTCCAGTGTTAACACATTGATGAAGTCACCAATGTTTATCCATGGCCCTTGAATCTTCTTCTGCAGTCCTTCAATATCCATTCATAAGGTTTTCCTTTCCTTCAATTGCTTACTTGCATATATATATTAATCAACCAACATATTAGTTCTCCATTCCTGTCTTTCATTTCACACGGCAACATCTGATCAGTACTTGCAATTTTCTTACTTCCAGTTTGGATGGATCCCATAGAACCTAAATCCTCCCATTTAGATGATTGTCATAGTTGTCCTAGTAACTTTATTTTCTCCCCAAAACCTTTCTGACCTCCATCTTTTTTTTCTTTTTAACTCTAGTTTAAAGTAATACAACAAGCATAAGATTCATTGCATTAAGGAGGGAGCTAGCCTCTTTGCTTTTCGCTGTTTTATTTATCCCCCACACATTCCAAGATATGATCATGTAATGTGCCCTAAGGCCTCCAAAGAACCAGACCAAGTTTTCAGAGCCTCTTTCAAATCATCACCGCTTCCCACCTCTTGAACATCCTCCAAATTCACCACTGACTTCAATTTTTCTTTCCCTTTGCTTCTCTGTTTTACTACATTCCATTCTTCAATCTTTTCCTCATCCATCTTTTTTGCTAGAACACTTTCTTTATGATCACTCCCCTTTTGTTCAGCCTTTGGTTTCCACTGCTGCACAACTCTGTTCCTGCCCATCATTTTACTGCAATCATATCCTCCCATCATAAATTTATCACAGAATTGTGGTTACCATTCCAACTCCACTTCTTGTTTGATCCTGGTACCTCCAACATCCCTAATCATCACAGATTCGGGGATCTTCTTAGTTATATCGGCCTTAACCAAAATCCTTGCATAGGAGATCCTTAGCTTATTCGTCGTACATTCATCCGTGCACATTGGTTTCCCAATTGCGCTTCCAATCTTCCCTAAGCTAACAAATACCCACAGATGCAGAGGGATTTTGGGGGAGTTTAATGATGAGGCCATTTTATGCGGTTATATTAGGGTTTTTAGGATTGGATTTTGTACAATTTTGTGCTCTAAATGTGGCATTTTTCCTTGAAATCATTTAAGGGGGGATAAAAGCGACTTTGACGTTTTTATCACTTTTTAGATGATTTTGTGTGACAAGGTGATTTTTTTGAAGACTTTGAAGATTTGAAGACTTTGAAAGATATCTTTGAAGATTTGAAGACTTACACTTGGGCTTTTTGAAGATTTGAAGAAGTGAAGAGGTGAAGAAAGGAAAGCAAAGCAACGGGTGAAGGATGGTCCAGGGTTTTCATAATTTTCCGAGAAGAATCAGCCTTCAAGAGTGGTACCATTGGATTCCTCTTCTCGAGCACTATAAAATCGACTACAAGAACTCCCGAAATGGATCAACGGTTCACCCGGAGGAAGCAAAACAAAACAGGGCTGGAGTTTAATGATATGGTCGCGACTCGCGATGGAACTGGTCGCGACTCGCGGCGACAGCATGAATTCAGCCCTGCAGCAGCGTTTTTCTCCCCTTTTTCTTCCCCTATAAATACTTCTCCACCCCTTCTTCTCCACAGCTTCCGGGCCCGAGTTTGGGGCTTCAAACCCTAGTTTTTCTTCCACTCTCTTCCATTTCTTCTTCTTTGTTTATGGGTTTTAGTTATCTAGATTAGTTTTTACTTGGGAGCAAAGGATTGGAGCAAAGGATCGAACTCTTCATCATGTTCGTTTGTGTAGCAAACGAGAGAGGTATATGAGTGGTCGCTCTTGACTAATCCCGTGTAAATGCATAAATCGGTTAAATGCTTAGTCACGGTGTAGTGGTCATAAGTGTTGCCGAGCTTGTTGATCCTTCGTGCTAAATGCCATCAATGGGATACCTTGAGTCGTGGTCTCGACAACGGGATTCATTGGTGAGTTTGACAAGAGATGTCGAACTCACTCTTGCAAACTACTACCTAAGAAGGATAGAAGTTTAGTCTTCACAACAAGTAGTTGAAGGAGTGAATAGATGGTTTTACTCATCCTTGAAGCATTTGTTATTTAGCATTTGTGTATTCTTGATGGTGTGTTTCCCTTCATTTATGCCATGAGTTGTTTGAGAATAGGGAGTGTTTGTATGATTGAATTGGTTAGGTGTTAGGAACGTGACGAATTCCGTAGCTCCTTTGCATGAAAATCTATGAATGTGAACTTAGAACTTCTTGTGCATAATGTGTTGTGATTCTTGCTAGAGAGGTATGTTAATGTTAAGCCAAGTAACGAATGCGATAGGATGAGTGAATGGTTCAATTATCTACATTAGGTTTGGAAGTGGATATCCATTGTCCCCAAGGTTTTTTATCTTTGTAGTTTTAAACCCCCTTTTCTTAGTTTTGTTTGATGATTAGCATAGTCACTTGACCTTGCTAGTTATCTTGTCTTTTATTTATTCTCATAACTTAGGAAAACCAACCAACCAAACCCCCCCCTTTTACATGCTTTTATGTGTATGTATATATATCTACTCCTAGCATAATATTAACCATTTGTGCTTAAGCGCTTAGGAAGATCCCTCTTCTCATTGGACGACCCCGATTTGCCGCTATCTACCTAGTTGTAGAAAGTAAGTAAAAAGGGCTTACAAATATTAACTTTGCATAGGGGTGCGACGACCGCCCGCTATCAAAATGGCGCCGCTGTCGGTGAAGAGGCGTTTATTCTTAAGTATTTAGGTGTATTTGGTTGTGCATTAGCTAGTTGTTTTTATTTTCCACTACTTGGTGGTTGTTTTTGTTCGGAGTAGGTATTGCTTGAGTTCTTGGTGAGCTTTTATCGAGAACACTTGCAATATGATTTCAAACTTTTGTTTAAAAAATTTAAAAAAAATGGAGCGTCTCACCTTGAGGGAACTCATGATGAGAAGAGATGCTCAACAAGCAAGGTTTTGTGGGATGTGCCATTCCGACCATCCTACCGAATCTTGCCATTTGTTGTGGGAAGAGCACTATGACCGAGAAAGAACCCTTGGTTTCCAAAACCATGGGTACTATGAAGAGTGCTACCAAGAGGTGGGAGATGTTGGTTTTCAAGGGAAAGAAGCTCATGAATGCTATCCATACCACAACTCTTACAATCCGGAATGGAGTGGTAGTCCGGATTGGTGGTATGAGAATGATCCAGAAAACCAACCATACGAGCAACCTAGTTGGCCATCACCACCCTATACCATACCCCAAAACCAAGCCCAACAAGGAAGTTCAAGTTTAACACGTGAGGATGTCTTAAATACCATAGCAAACTTGAACTCCTTTACTAGTGAGGAGCTGGATACCCAGCTCTCCTCTAGTGTTGAGCCATTGAGGGGCATGTGAGGAACATATTAGAGGTATTGGCCTGCATGGAAGCTCGTGATTCCGAAAATACACCATCCCAACTTGAATTCGATAACTCGGTGAGTGAGGTCACCAATAAGAATGATTTTGAGTTTGAAAGGGATGAGGAGTTAGTTGTTGAGGATAGAAAAATGGAGGAAGAGGTGATAGTGCTACATCCACTAGCATCGTCACCCCTTCTCCCACCTAATGAACCAACTCTAATATTTTCGAAAGTTTTGAGGGAAACAAGAGAGGAGCCGAAAGATTATCCCAAGCTCCCTAACCACTCAATTCCCTTTGAACCATCTCCACCTCCACAAGACTTTCCTCTTGAAAGTTTTGTGCCCCCACCTCTCTTATTTTGGATGCTCATGGTGAAGAGCTTCAAGCCTTCATCATACGGATAACATTAGGGTCGTGCCGATGACCTTAAATATACGGAGCTTCGTCGTGCCGACGACGTTAAATAAATTCAGCATTTCTTTTAGTTTTTGTTTCTTAGTTTTCGTTTCTTAGTCTTTGTTTCTTAGTTTTTGTTGTTTTGTTTTGCTCTTTTTATGGCGTATTTTTCTGTGATTTTTTAGCAAAGTGAAGTGCATTGCAATGGAGGAGATGAAGGAACGAGATCAACGATCAAGGGAAGAAAGCTTGAACAGTTGGTAAGAAAATGAAAATATTTTAAACCTGGGATACCCTGCCGTCGCGAGTCGCGATGGCCTCGTCGCGGGTCGCGACGAACAGGGGAGAAAAATCATTCCCAGCACCAAATTTCTGCGAGTTGCGATGGACTCGTCGCGAGTCGCGACGATCCATCGCGAGTCGCGACATAGAGGTCGCGAGTCGCGACGTGATCAGAAAATTTTTGCTAAAATTCTGCTCCCGGCCTCAACTTTTCGCGAGTCGCGACCACTTCAGTCGCGAGTCGCGATGAAAATTCCAGGTTTTCATTTGATCTTAAACATTGCATGATTCTTCCTTCTTCTCCACCTAACACTCCCAAGAACCATCACATACCTCTCATTCCTCCACCATCCTACATATATTGGCATATGAACATTCTTGCATCTTTATAGTACATTTGTTGATTGTAGTATGCCGACTACATCATTGATACCGTAAATGCATATCCTATAATGATGCTTGTATACATGTCAATATATGTTGGATATTTTTAATGAATAATATTATTGTGGTGGTTGAGGGTGGATTGGTTGTTCTTTGAGAATACTATGGCTATTAATTCTCTATGCTAAACCTAGTATTCCAAATCCTTATGTACTTGTGAGTTTAATGTTGTTCTTGTGGTGTTAGTCTTGATCAAACGGCGCCACGGAGACAATGCTTTTCTCGAAGGGTGAGTTCTTCTACGGTATCTTTGCTCCCCCTTCCGGTTCCGAAACCGATTTCGGGACCATACAATTACATTGGATTGCGCCACATCACCGGCGACTATGCGGAGAAACGGGTGTCACTCTACCCCCTTGCCTTGATTTTTATTGTTCTTGCCTTACATGTTTACATTGAGGGCAATGTATTGTTTTAAGTGTGGGAAGGGGTTAGAGGACTCACATGCATGTTAGATTTTTTTGGAATGCTTTTTGCTACTTTTCATTGGAAAAACATGAGAAAAAGAAAAAAATATAGAAAAACAAAAAAAAACTAAGAAAAAGAAAACCCGCTAAGTTGAAAACCTGAGAGGGCAACTTAGGCAACATTGGGGGCCCAGATAGGTCGAAAACCCAAAAGGGCGGCCTAGGAAAAAATGAGAGGCTAAAATGTGCGGAAAAAGGTGAGATGTGAGCCGAAGAAACATGATGTGTGGCATTGGATGAAAACTCAAAAGAGCTCCTAGGCAAAATGAGAGAAAAAGAAAAATTCTAAGATTTCACTCATTTACCGGCGTTGGAGTCATAAGGTTGCGGTTGTCACATGGATGGATCGGGTAGCTCAACATCTAGAGACCTTTTGGGATTGGGTAGCTTAGTGGGTTAGGAAACGGAGTGTGGTTACGAAATACCTTATCTCTTTCTACTTCATTTTTGGTTGATATATTGGCATTAGGTGAAGCATGTGTTTAAACCTCCTATATGGTTTTAGCTTCATTTTATGTCATTGGATTTTGGTGGATATATTGGCATTAGGTGAAGTATGTGCTTAAACCTCTTAAATGGTTTTAACTTCATCTTGTGTCATTGGACTTTGGGAATATCAATTCGGGGCTTTGAAATATTTTTATGGGTAGTGAATTGATAAGTGGTAGGTTTGGTTAGATTTAGGATTGGGGATGTGTGTGTGAAAAAATTCTCATGTGAGCTTTTATTTTGGGATTTATGATATTGAGAGTTTTGGTGAGGCCTTGATTGGGGGATTAGTTTAGGATATGGCCATATGAATTCCTCCGTGTGATTGGATCTTTTCTTACTCGAGGGCGAGTAAGGTTTAAGTGTGGGGAGGTTTGATGAGACCATTTTATGTGGTTATATTAGGGTTTTTAGGATTGGATTTTGTACAATTTTGTGCTCTAAATGTGGCATTTTGCCTTGAAATCATTTAAGGAGGGATAAAAGCGACTTTGACGTTTTTAACACTTTTTAGATGATTTTGTGTGACAAGGTGATTTGTTTGAAGACTTTGAAGATTTGAAGACTTTGAAAGATATCTTTGAAGATTTGAAGACTTACACTTGGGCTTTTTGAAGATTTGAAGAAGTGGAGAGGTGAAGAAAGGAGAGCAAAGCAACGGGTGAAGGATGGTCCAGGGTTTTCATAATTTTCCGAGAAGAATCAGCCTTCAAGAGTGGTACCATTGGATTCCTCTTCTCGAGCACTATAAAATCGACTACAAGAACTCCCGAAATGGATCAACGGTTCACCCAGAGGAAGCAAAACAAAACAGGGCTGGAGTTTACTGATCTGGTCGCGACTCGCGGCGACAGCGTGAATTCAGCCCTGCAGTAGCGTTTTTCTCCCCTTTTTCTTCCCCTATAAATACCTCTTCACCCCTTCTTCTCCACAGCTTCCAGGCCCGAGTTTGGGGCTTCAAACCCTAGTTTTTCTTCCACTCTCTTCCACTTCTTCTTCTTTGTTTATGGGTTTTAGTTATCTAGCTTAGTTTTTACTTGGGAGCAAAGGATTGAAGCTTCCATTTCTATGTAGTAAGAACCATTTTTATCTATCTATTTGGTGCTTTTACTATTATGCATTTATGGGTATTGAATGTGTTTGTTGATATCATTAATGTTGTTGAAAGCTTGAGCATATGAAATACTTGTATGAATTGCTTGCTAGGGTTTGGGGGATTTGGGTTAATTTCCCCCTTGTTCTTGTTAGGAATGTATGAGTATGATTTAGAGCTTTTGATTGTGTTAGTGTGTTGATAATTGCTAGATGAATGTGATGATATCGAACTCTTCATCATGTTCGTTTGTGTAGTAAACGAGAGAGGTATATGAGTGGTCGCTCTTGACTAATCCCGTGTAAATGCATAAATCGGTTAAATGCTTAGTCACGGTGTAGTGGTCATAAGTGTTGCCGAGCTTGTTGATCCTTCGTGCTAAATGCCATCAATGGGATACCTTGAGTCGTGGTCTCGACAACGGGAGTCATTGGTGAGGTTTGACAAGAGATGTCGAACTCACTCTTGCAAACTACTACCTAAGAAGGATAGAAGTTTAGTCTTCACAACAAGTAGTTGAAGGAGTGAATAGATGGTTTTACTCATCCTTGAAGCATTTGTTATTTAGCATTTGTGTATTCTTGATGGTGTGTTTCCCTTCATTTATGCCATGAGTTGTTTGAGAATAGGGAGTGTTTGTATGATTGAATTGGTTAGGTGTTAGGAACGTGACGAATTCCGTAGCTCCTTTGCATGAAAATCTATGAATGTGAACTTAGAACTTCTTGTGCATAATGTGTTGTGATTCTTGCTAGAGTGGTATGTTAATGTTAAGCCAAGTAACGAATGCGATAGGATGAGTGAATGGTTCAATGATCTACATTAGGTTTGGAAGTGGATATCCATTGTCCCCAAGGTTTTTTATCTTTGTAGTTTTAAACCCCCTTTTCTTAGTTTTGTTTGATGATTAGCATAGTCACTTGACCTTGCTAGTTATCTTGTCTTTTATTTATTCTCATAACTTAGGAAAACCAACCAACCAAACCCCCCCCCCCCCTCCCCCTTTTACATGCTTTTATGTGTATGTATATATATCTACTCCTAGCATAATATCAACCATTTGTGCTTAAGCGCTTAGGAAGATCCCTCTTCTCATTGGACGACCCCGATTTGCCGCTATCTACCTAGTTGTAGAAAGTAAGCAAAAAGGGCTTACAAATATTAACTTTGCATAGGGGTGCGACGACCGCCCGCTATCATTTAACCCAAATCGGCAACATTCGAACCATATCCTTCTTCAAAAAGAAATCTTTCCTCCAAGTATGTAAGAACATTGTCATGTTAAAGATGGTATATAGTCCCTTCCTCAACACCCCATCTCTATCCATTATAAACTTAAACCTCAGAATAAAGTACCCTTCATCATTGTACAGTATCTTCGACAAATCTACATGACCAGAATCTAATCATGTATCGCTTCAAAGCATTCATACTAATATCCCCACCGATTACATACATGATTAGAGTTGTCTCCCAGTACTTAATTTCCTCATGAACATCTTCAATTTCAATCTCAATCTCAGTCTCACCATTAATTATCTTTAGTGCTATGAAATCTATTTCCAACCCATTTAATTGCTCTCGGTTTCCACTGATTACATCCATCTACAATTTACTACTCTTCTCCCCATCTAAGTTTAAATCAATAGGTGTTTTAGAATTCTGTACCTCTTGCTGCCTTTGATCGTCCTCTTTTATGTTCGTGTTTTCTGTGATTTCTTCTTCCTCCGATGCTTGCCCCTCTTTTAGCAAATTCAGTGCGCTTGACTCTTTTTTTGTGTTCCTCTATTCTTCCAGTGACAAGACCACATTCCTTCTCGGCCGGCCTCGTCCAATGGATTTTCCAATTTACACCGTGAATTCATGTTTTCGCCCACACAAGATTCGCACGCCATTCTTTTCAAAATTTCAACATTATTATGTACATTTTATAGTGTTTCTTATTCATTCAAGAAGCACCATTATTGTAAGCAAACATTCAGCTTACTCTAACCTGATTGCTTTATTATAGGAAAAATCTTATAGTAAATATTTTAGTGATTGAAATGAAATCAGGACTTGGTGTTTGAGTTCAAATGAAATATTGGGCCTTTTATTTTCTTTAAAAAATATGCTAATAAAAGATATGATATTCTATATAGTTTATTAAAAATATGATAATATGTAAGTTGGTAAATTATATTTTTCTTGTCACTAATTTTACTGTTAACTATTAAATGAATTTGTATGGTTTGTATTCTTAATTTGTTGAGATTGTAATAATAATACTAATTTGAAAAACTAGATGTGATATTTAATAAGTTATGAAAAAATATTTTGAAATAGTGAATTTTTATTTTTTAAATTGGATTAATTAAGAAAAATTCTACTATGATATTTCAGAATTTTTAAATACAATTTCACTAAGCCGCCATAGTTTTCTGGTTTGGTTCCGCCACTGATAAAGAGGAGGAGGAGAGTAGGGAAGGGTGGTGTGTGTGTGGTGGGGGGAGGCTGATGGAGAAGATGAGTAGCGTCGGCCTGTCCACTCGTTAAATATTTTGCTCTATTCACTCAATTTTTTCACATATTGTAACTTGCAAAAATTACAGAATTTAAAGTTATGATACCAAAGATAACAAAACAGAGGGAGAAGAGTATCATTAATAGAGGCAGCTGCAAGGCAGAAAGAATAACGTTGAAGGTGAAATGAGCAAATTGCCACTATTTTTATCTAGAGCCATTGGAGAAGAATTTAATCTTTTAATTTGGAGTAAAAAAAGTACAAGAAATTCGCTGTATCATTAAAAATATCGTATCGATACAACAAATATACTCCTATACAAAGATTTCAGAAAAATCCATTTTCCGATTAAAAGTACTCTCTCTCTCTCTCTCTCTCTCTATCCGTTGGCCATTATTGCCTTTTCCCTGTCCTATAACGACCTTGAGCTCAGTCAGTATAGGGTTCCATTTACCAATGCAATTGAATTGTAAATTCAAAGTGTCCAATCTGCAGTCGCAAAGTTTCAGATTATAAACGAAGAAAAAGGATTTGAGGAATGCTTGATTGTGTGAAGAATCGAATCTAATGGCGACAGAGTCGAACAGAGGGGTAGATTACCACCACCGCCGAGCTCAAGCGATGTCGTTTCAGTCGAGCGCCGCGTCGGAGTTCGGCAACTATTATTACGGGGTAAATAGCAATGTAAATGTGACTAGTTCTGGTGGAGCGGTTGTGTTTTCTGGAGCTCCACCTGGTGTAATTAGCAGCAGTAGCAATAGCAGTTGCGGGGTTCATCCGCCCGGGTCGTCCTTCGGGTCGCTTCTGGTTGATACAGTGCCCGGGCTTAAGCACGAAGCAGGGCTGGCCGTGGAGTGGTCTGTTGAGGAGCAGTTTAAGCTGGAGGAAGCACTTGTCAAGTAGGTAGTCAGTTTTAATCGCTGTGTAGATGCTTCTTATCAGCCCTGTTTCTGTTTTATATGTGGACCCATTCTGTAGAGTATATGCAGATTGATTGATTGATTATTGCTTGCTTGGCTTCTAGAGAGGGTAAAGAAGCTGATTGTGAAGGGTAGAAGAGAAAGTGGTGTTGGCACTTGGCATTGCATCTTGTGATTTCTTCGAAATGCTTTGTGTGCAAATGTGGTTGAAATCAATTCTATCCAGTTTTGCTTAGTTACATCATTTATCAATGGTCTTGTTTTTGTTTTATCTTGGGTTTGAATTTTGTTAATCTTCTACCTGTTCTTATTTGGCTGTGAATATAGGAGTGAGTTCTCGTCTACTTAGTGTAATAACTGGTGTTAGTGGTTGTTTTCAAATAGGAGAACTATAATTATCGCTAATTAGTAAAACTAAATGTCAGGTTCATAGTTTCCCCAAATCTGTGTCATGTTGCAATCCCTCGAAGTTTCTTGTCACTTATTGTTCCTTTGAGTTTTCATGGCTCTCCATTGAACCATCTAAGTCATACTTCTTGCCATGATAACATCCAAATTCTATGTGAGCACCAAGAACGACCAGATAAAATGAATCCCTCTATTAAAGATTTTGTGTGAACAGGCAACAATCAGCTTGTGCATGTCTTGAGAATTACAATCATGCTGTAGATGTCAAAAGTGGATCAATTTTGAGTTAATCCTAAAATTGTAAGATTCAAGGAAAATTTGACTATTGTGAGTTTGGAGTTTTAAGAATGGAAGGTGGGGGAAACCAGTGACCGGTTAGAGAGGGAATGTGTCGTATTTATTTTCTTCTGATCGGTAAGGTTGGTGAGGTGGATAAGGAACATTTTATGAAGAAAGCTAAGGTAAGTGTGTGATGGTAGCTCTGTAAGGGAGGAATGAGGCAAGGTGCCATGCTAAACTTATGATGAATGAGGTCTGGACTAATGCAGAAACGAGAATTTTGTACCAGTTATTGGGAGGGAAATAGACTTCTCCTGGGTTTTAAAAAGCGCGCTTAAGCGCGCTTAAAGCGCAAAAAAGCGCTGAGCGCTCATGTGGGCGCTTTGTATTGAAAAGCGCTGGCGCTGACTAAAAGCGCACGCTTCCGAGCGCTTTTTAGCGCTTTTTTTGAAGCGCAAAGCGCTCGAAAAAGCGCGCTTTTCGTTTTGTACTAAAATGAGCCTTTTTTTTCTTAAATGAAAGGAGATTGGGCTTAATTTTTGGGCTCAAATAAATAGCATTAGACAAAAATTATGGGCCAAACCAATAATTCAGGGCCGAAAGATTTATCATTCAAGGCCCAATTGGCAATTGGCAATTGCAACTAAAAGCTGTTGCTTGGCAATGAGAACCAGGATGAGTGAGTCTAGTATTTATAATGGAAAGATAGGCTAACTCTCCAAGAGATTTCCGATGTGGGACTAAATGAGTATAGCATTTTCACTGCTTTGCCAAATATTTGCCTTGGCTAGTTGGCTTCCTTCACGGCTTCACCAATCACCACAGCCTTCACATGCAAAATTAATTTCAAAATTTCAACTTCATTACTTTTTTTTTTTTTGAATTTATTATGAATCTATCTCTTGAGGGTATTTTCATAAGTCATGGAAATATTATGATTTAAAATACAAATTATTTATCTTGTGTTGAATGTTTTATTTATCTTTTATGATATTGTGTTATTATTCTAAATTCTTGTTGTGTCTTTATTGAAATAATCCTAGTATATGATTTGCGAGCGCTTTTTTCCGAAAAGCGAGCGCTTGCGCTCAGCGCTTCGCGCTTCGGTAAATTTTACCGTTAGCGCTTCGCTGCACTTTGCGCTTTTTAAAACCCAGGACTTCTCTATGCCTGAGGTTGACTTATCAAAATGGGCAAAATGACCATAAGTATATATTCTTACCAGTTTGATAATCTTCTTTGGCAAAGAACAGGCATAGTGACACTGTTTAGCTTTTGACTTGTATGGATTTACCTCTTGGAGTTCAATTATGATAGTTAGATTCAAGCTGAACTCTCTTGCACTTGACAAAAAAATTGTATGTGAACATGAATGTCTCTGTGGCTGTGCATGAGTAAATATTTTCCACTTTAAACCCTCTGAATGGTGAGGTATGTTAGATTTAGAGTCGATAGAGCCTTAGAGGCATTATTTAAGGTGACTGAGTTGGAAATAAGAACAAGAGAAAGCAACAAAATAAAGAACAGATAGTTTTGTTCAGGTGCTATAAGATTTATTGTAAATAAATCTGCTTTACTATTATCACCCTTTATATCTGCCCTCTTGCCTGGAAAATCTCCTTTGATTGTACTTTTTTTTATTGTTCTATTTGCTATCCAAGAATTGAACTTGTATTTCATTAAGTTCTCTTTATTAGACAACTTATAGGAGCTTGTTCAAGTTGAACCTAGACATAATGTGAACTTTCTTGTGGATTGTAGATATGCTAGCGAGCCTAGCATAATGAAGTACATTAAGATTGCAGCCGTCCTTCGAGACAAAACTGTTCGTGATGTTGCCTTGAGATGTAGGTGGATGACGGTGAGCTACTGAATTCTTCTAGTAATCTTTCTGATTGCCAGAGGCGAAATGTGATAACTTGATGAGCTGATATGCTGTTGTCTGTCTCTGTTTTGTTTTGTTCATGCTTAACATACTAAAAAGAGTAACCTGTGTTTTGGGTGAATATGCTTATATTGATATTATGTGGCAGAGAAAACGGAGAAAACAGGAAGACCATAATCTTTTGAAGAAAGTCAAAGATAGGAGGGTATGCTTTGTCTGTACCTTGTTTACTATGTAACGTTTTGTTTCCATTATGCGACAACATGCCTGGAGTTAGAGCAAGGATGAACCATTTCCCAAATGAGGGTAATAGAATGTAGCCCTAGTAACTAGATTCCCTGAAACTAATTCCTGAATGGATCAAATTATTTATCCATTAAATTTTGAAGTTTGATGGCAATTGCATTAAATCCAAGTCTTCTACTTTGGGGGCTTTCTATAAAACCTGGATTGTGAAGGAGCTAGAGGGAGATGCAATAATGAGATATGAGTTTATAAAGCTATGTCTTTCAGTTGGTTTGCATGCATATGTATCCTGTTAGACAATAACATCATTGCCTTATTATTAAATTTGTAACATTTGCATTTTTGCTGGGAAGTTTTACACTGCTAGCTATTATACTCTCTCCACCTCCTATGTCCATTTCACTGTCTTCAAGAACAATTTAAAACTATAAGAAAAGGAACAGAGGAACTGATGGAGATGTACCCATTGGATTCAAGCTGGGTCAACCAAATGGAGAAGTTTTCTCTTTAGTGTGATTATAAAATGCTTTTCAAAACAGCTTTCCCTCCGTAACTTGCACACATTAGTTGTGCATGATTTCCAGTGTTTGACCATTAAATTCTTTAACATCAATGAAACTTTATGGTCAAAGTTCAATACTTTAAACCAAATCAATAGTAAGTGTGTAGGCTATAGAGGGACAGAGGAAGTATAAGGCTAGTGAGGTTATACGCTCCAGAAAGTTGAGGGCCTAAACATAAACACAAAACAGAAGATAAGGTTAGCAGAATATCGAAATGAGTTTATGCACATACCAGGTTAAGTGGAATGCATATTACATATTTTAGAAATGAAGCAGGAATGGTCTCAATGGATAAGAAAAGGGAGAAGCACCCTAAATGGTTTTGACATGTTTGCAAAAGACCCCCTTGATGCCCTAAAGATGGATAGGATATAGAGAACCATTGAAACAAATTGAAATAGGAAAGATGAAGACCTAAAAAGATTTGGAATGGGATTCTATTGAACGACATGCAATATCGAGATATAAACTGTACAATACATCTTGACCAAACTCAAGAGTCAAGATGTGATTTAGATTGATGTAGCCTATCCACGTAGTTTAATGGAGGCATAGTTGTAGGTTTCTTTTCTCAATTGCGTGAGAACTCCCACTTAATTTGATAAGCCAATTGGTTCCGGTCCTCTTACAAGTTCAATTTTCTTTCTAGCTAATAGTCATAGATTTTAAAATAGTCTAAGGAGAGTGTGAATGACAAAATTTAAAGGAAAATGTGGAGGCTTATGGTGAGAGTTGTGTGACCACTGGGAACAAAGATAAATTGACTAAACTAAAGGTTTTCCGTAGTCTGTCTTATGGCACACATCTAGCATCTGAAATCCCAACAACCCTCCTTACTATTCTTTTTAGAAAGCGGTCATAATTATGTTAACATAAGTTGTAATATTTCAATTTACTGAGAAGATGAGGGTTACTTTGTCATTACAATCAGTTGATGTTATTATTTATTTGGTCTCTCTATGAATGTTTTTAACATTTGACTTGGCTCAAATTTTGTCTTTGACCCGTGTTTTTTTGTGTGGTCAATTGTACTAAAACTTTAGTTTGCCTTTCTCAGGACAGAATTGAGTCATGCTTGAAGCCTACTGTTGCATCACCTTCAACAATGAACGTGGCTGCATATTCCATACCATTACAAGCTCATGACCAAAGTGATGCTGCATCATCTGGTAATCAGCAATCTGGTATACAACTCAATTCATCTATTGCAAATACTAATTTATAGCACACGTCCAAGCATAATTGAATCAGAAAAATAAAAATAAAAATACTGAATTTGGATTCTAGAGGGGATGTTCTGTGTGTCGGGGGTGGGAATCAAACATTAGGATGAAATGCCGTTAGAATTAAACAGTTGATGAGTTTCCCTTGGATCCATTTGTAATTTTGTTGGACAATAAATAACATGTGGAGGGGATTGGTCAGTATTTTTTCATTTCCTTGGTTTCAATGAAGTGGTATATCAACGACCTATATAATCTTTAGCCACTTTTGAGTTTTTCCTTTTCCTTTTGCACTCATATTTGTCCGTGTATGTGTATTCTGTTTTTGTCTGTGTATGTGTATATTTTACTGTAGATTGATTGATGAAACTTTTGTTTGATTTAATCAGAATGAGAATTTTTCAAGAATGCTTTTATGATTTATTTTCGTTTTAGAAATTAACATGCGCAACATGTCAAAATTTATATACTTTCTATACCAGCTTGTTTTACGCATCATTACATTCATTTTCTGATTTAAAAGATTCCTGTATCTAGTAGAATTTAAAAAATGTTGTTTTTACATTGGACATTTAACTTTTTGATGTACCCTTTTGTAGTATTGTCTTTTCTCTTAATACTATTACTACATTCAGGCTTCAGTTTGCATATCTGATGATAATCAATGTATATTCGACACTGTTATGTTAGGGTGGTTCTAATTGACTTGTTTGATCTCCATTGCAGGTTTAATTGGTACAACTCGGCATCTCCTTGAAGAGAACAATCAAGCTCTTGGTCGAATTTCATCTAATCTTACCACTTTTAAGGTAACTAGTTTCATAAGGTGGATGATGCTGTTTTCACCTTCCACTGAACTTTGTTTGTCTTCTCTGAAGCCTTGTACAAACAATGGCCTGGTAGAGATCTCAAGCTCCAGCTGTTGGATATTTTAATGTTGATGACAGTAGATGTAGGTCTATGGCTAGACTGGTTAAAAGTGAGAAGAACTCCTGAGTTTTGACTTATGATGGAAAGCTTGATACATTTAAAATTGCAAACTAAGAGGATCTTGTAGTTTCTGGCGATTTAGGTGAAGTAATATTAAGGTTCATGCTGATAACATGAAATAGACAAGGAGTCTTTATGAAAATGATTCTTAGTGTTGTATTTAAGTAGTTTCACGAGGTCCAAATTCTCATAATATTGTCTATAGGGTGATAGACAGATGAAGGTTTCATCATCATTCAGTATAAGATCAAGTGGATCACAGGGGTCCAAATTCCCAAGATGTTGATTGTGTTTGATAGGTCTGCTCTTAAGAATGGGCTGACTTGCTGATATTGGATACCGTACATGGTCTAATTCTCCTCTAATAATAAACAGTGCTGTTCAAGGATCTATCTTTTGAAGTTCTTCAGAATCTAATGTGATGTGTGTAGTTTAACATGGCCATTTGGAGAAAAAAGACTCTATGTTTTGCTAATATTTTTCTTAATAATAGGAAAGCATCATAGGTTCTTACATGGACTGGTCTTGAAATCCTAGTATGCTATTATTTTCAAGTGGCAAGGTGTGCTCTGCTCTGTAGCATTTGACATAAAGAGTGTTTAAACAAAATATTGCAAGACATAGTGCATGCAAATATTGCATTGTACTTATGATGGTCAGTTTAGGTGATATGTGGATGGCTGTTTGTCATTTAACTGAAGTGGAACATTTAACTTATACAATGTAGCAACCCTGCCGGCTGCCATCCTATCCTTGCAGAGAGTAGCTCTTGAACCAATTTTGGTCCAACTAAAATGAGCAGTCTTTGTGATGCAAAAATTTGCTGTAAAGTACTAGCTGTGAGCAGTTAAGCCTCTGGTAGGTTTCCATGATGCTGTTGCAGTATTTAATGAATTTAGTATGGGGTATTAGCTTCAGCATTGATTATGAATTCGTTCCTACCTGGCTAGTTATAATTGAAATAATAGGCTCTCTCTCAGAAGTTTTTGTAAATGAACAATGAGAATTCCAAAATCACTGCAGATACACCAAGTGCTTACTAAAATAATTGAATAGTGAGAAGGGTTAGTTTAGTGCCCAATTAGTGGCAAGATTGTGCGGTTAATTGGAGCTGTGTAAATTAACTTGGTAAAAAAGAGCTGCAAATTTATGAAGTTTACTAGTGTGAAAAATGGTTATTACTTTTGGTCAATGACTCCTCTGATGCCCATTTTGTTTTTCAATAACTTTTGTCAATAACAAAAAAATTCCACCAGAAGCCTAGTTGCTCTAGGATACAGGGGTAGGCTAGCCATGAATTCTAGGTTGTGGTGGGGTGGGGAAGAATACAGGCACTGAAAGATCCTGTTCAATGTTTTTGGTGCCATGGGTCAGGCTTCAGCTATTTTGTGCAACCGAACTATCTTTAAACAATCTTATTGGTAATGGTGTGTAAATCTAAATCTGGCAACTGGAAAGACTTTAGTTTCTACGTTGACTTTACGAAGAATCTTTTGACGTCCCCAGTGGCATATGGTATCTGTATTTGGGTTGTATTCAAGTTGGGACCTATACTGTCTTTAAAGTAAGGTTGAGTATATTGTTTGCTCAACGAAATGATCTTTTTTTGCCATGGTTACCTTGATGTGGTATAATAATTAACATGATATGGTGAGATCAACTAAATGTATTCACCACGAAGAATAAATCAGTATGCACCATTATCATTCAATTGTGATATTCATAAGCTCTTGTGTTAGGTCTGTCTAATGGGAATTGACTTGATTTCATTTGTAATAACCCCTTTTGTCCTTGGTGTAGGCCTTTGCGGCTTTTCCTTTTCTTATCTCTCTAAAGATTGATCTGCAGAAAGAACATTGATATAAACTTTTCACGTCCAGGACCTTAGGCTTTAGAAATCTGCGAAGAACAATGATATAAACTTTTTGTGTCTAGGATCCTAGGCTGTGCCCATTTGTTAGAACAAAGAATTTTTTTTTCTGCAATCAGCAGAAAAAACATTGATATAGACTTTTTATCTCAAGGATTCTATGCCTTTAGAGATCTGTGGAATGAACATTGATATCAACTTTTCATGTCTATTTAGGATGTGCCCATTTGTTGCTTAAACTAAGACAAATTTATTTTCTTGCAATCTCTGTACAGTTGTTCTTGCTTTTCTCCATTTTCTTCTCTGCATATTCTCTGAAAAAGAGAATTTTCCATAGGCAATCAGCAATACTAATTACTTGATCTCTGCAGTTGCAGGAAAATGTAGATCTGTTCCTTCGAACAAGGAGTAATTTAACTACAATTTTGCAAGAGTATGTGTACTCTCTATCAATCTGAATCTTCTTTGCACAGTTCCCTTAGAATGTAGATTTCCTGGAATCTGGCTTGGTGATTTGATATTTCTTCTTCCAAATTGACTTTTTGGATGCAGCATGAGGAATATGCCTGGAATTATGAGCCAAATGCCTCCTTTGCCTGTATATTTAAATGAGGAACTCGTGAGTTATATTTTACCAAGTTTATCTCAGGTAAGTTAGGCAATGTTATTTAGTTTGTGGTTGATTGCAATTAACGTGGACACCGAGTTATGATAATTGGTTAGTTGAAATCTAAACTAGCATTAGTAATTAGAAATTCTAGCTTACTCCCTCCGCCCAACAATGATCTTTACACATTTCTTATTGGGAAATCCCACTTTGATGTTCACATTTTGAGATTTTCTAGTTAAGCACCCTTATACTTATTCTCATCAACTCATTTACGTTTATTTCCTCTCTCCACTACTTCTCCACACTCTTACTCCTCCTTTAATCTGCCTGCAAAACACAAGTGTGACAATCAATTTGGGACACAGGTAGTATATTTGATTTGGTAAGGTGGAATGATAATCTGGTTACTGTGCTTGATTTGTAATTTTTTGGCTGTGAAGGCTGGAATTTAACAACAAACCCTGTACGAACGTAACAACTGTAGAATCAACGATCTAGTTTTTACTTCACATTATTTGCTCTAAAGCGAAAGAAAGTACAAGAAATGTTGCCCTAACTAATGAACTTGTTCTTCTTTGGTGGATGAGCTTATGACAGTTAGTCTACAGACTACAGTAGCCTTAGTAACGGGGGCTGGATAATAGCAATCCAAGGCAGCATACACAGGCAGGAACTAGACTTTCCACTTATGACCTATGTAACAAACTACACCAAGTAAAATATTATGAGTCTCATGCCTCAAAGCTAATTACCCATGTACATTGAGCTTCAATTTCTCAAGTCTATCAACTTTTACCAGCTACATTATTCGGAGACGTCTTCTGGCTTTTGTTAATTTTTAATAGCAGAGTGTTTGCATCATATATGGGCTTTAATATGATTTTGGAGTTTTGATCACAGTTTGGTGCCTCTGCTAAATATGTGTTCTTAGATCACCTTCTGCATTGGCTTGTGTGTAATTTGCCTGAAAATTTGCATTATGTTTCTTGCTAGGCATGCTTGTATATGGTGTACACATGATACTAAACATGCAGCTTTTTTTTTCTAGGGCCCGATCTTTGGCTCTCCAATTCGGCTCCATTTGAAACAGGAGCCAGGTTGTTGATCAAGAACAAGAGGTTAGCTTTGGACATAACTGATGTGTGTAAGTGCAGATATATTTCTGCTGTAAATTCTGAAGCAGCTGGTAGGTCTTTCTGGCTCCTATATACATATTCATCTGCCTTGGGATTCCTCAATAAAGCTTCATTCATCACGGCGAATTAGGAAGCTGAATCTTCGCTGTGCCGGAAACTGAGCACCAGCACCAGCACCAGCACCAGATAACTATAATCTGCAGGCCCATTTTTATCCGGTCTCCTTCTTAAGGTTTCTCGGGCATTGGTTTTGTTGTGGCGGAATGGGAAGAGCTTGTTTGACTCTTGGAAGAGAAATGTCAGTGAATTTAACACGCTTATCTGTATGATATCTGAGAGATTGTAGGTGTCTGGGTGCTCGTCGCTTTGTAAAATAGGTGCCTCGTATTTAATGGAACTCTAATTTTTGTTGTGAAATGAATTCCGTGGACATTTTTCTTGAGGTTTTTGTTTTTATGGCCATTTGCAATTTCTTAGAGCATCCACAACGGTATCTCTTTAAACTCACTTTTCTTAATAAGGGGCATTCGTTATTTAAAAAGTACCATTGTGGAGTTTTAAGAACAGCTCCTTAATGAGGAGTTGCTCCTTAACGAGGAGTTGCTCCTTAGTTGGAGCAACTCCAACAGCTTTCCTAACATTTTCTCTAGGATAGGGAATGAAAATCAATATTCCCTATATTTTTTTTGACTCTTAACTCCTACAACTTCCCTATTTTGCATTATCTTGCATTTATTACACTAGAGTTACTTTTTATTTTAAACCTAAGAGTTCATTTTTATTCACTTCAAAATATTATATAATATAAAAATTAAGTTTGTTTTTTTTAAAACAATCAATATAACAAATTTGAAACTAAAATTTCGATGTTAAGACTTAGTTTTCTTTTTGTATTCTTTTTCTATATTCACCATGTATGACATAAAAGGTAACAACATTAAAAAAATTATGAACTGTAAACTAGGGGTGGCAAATGGGCGGATGAGTCGGGTTGGCTAAAATGGGTAGTTTAAAAATATGGGTATGACCCATTTTAACCCATTTTGTGATGGGTGAAAAATGGGTTGGGTCAAAATGGATCGGGTTGAAATGGAAAGTCATTTAACTCACGGGTCAAAATGGGTAAATTTGCGGGTTTCAACTCATATATGAACGGATATGGGTGTTTATGTACCAACCCATATGGGTAAATACGTGGGTCATAACCCATATGGGAAACCCGTGGTAAACTCACAAACTCAACCCGTTCAACCCATATTTTTCAACTACACATTTGACCTATTACCTATTTTACCCATAGCCACTCAGATTTAACAATAGACAACCCGCTTGACCCGGGTTACGGGTCTATTTTTCCACCTCTACTACAAACCAAAGAGATTAATTCCAATCTTCTAAAAAAATTATAATTGACAAAACCCTACAAAAAATATAAATAAGCATCCCACATGAGCTTGACATCGTGGTAGTTTTCTCCATAAGAAAATTGTTGAAAATCGAAGGTACTTTTTAGTAGAAATGGAATAATGGGGGAAATGTGTGGGAGTTAAATTTTTAATAGAAAAATAATTATTGTGTTATGATTTGATGTATTCAATTGGATTTGCATTAGATTTTCATTCCCTATAATTTTTTCTCTTTCTACAAATATAGGGAAGGAAATCATCTCTCTCATCAAAATCCCTATTTTAGAGAATGGGATAGGTAAGCTGTTAGAGTTGAAAAACCATGTAAACTCTTTATAATCAATGAAAATTCCTATTATAGGGAAGTTGTTGGACTAGCTACCATCCATTCTCTCTAGCTCGTAGCAGTTGGATCCGTGTGTATTCGTTATCTTGTACGGTCCTTCCCACTTTGGGCACAACTTCCTTTCTTCTCAGCCAGGCTAACTTCATTCTTCCTTAGCACCAGATCGCCGATTTGAAATTGTGTTTTCTTGACTATCTGGTTGTATGCTCTAGCAGTCCTTTCTTCGTACTTTGCTTCCGTGATCGCTGCCCCCTGTCTCTTTTCTTTGAGTTCATCTAAATCCAACCTTGTCATCTCTGGATTAACATTTTCTTTATATTATTCGACCCGAAGGCTTGAGTTCCCAATTTCCACTAGTATTACCGCTTCGTGCCCATAGACGAGACTGTATGACATTTCTCTTGTCAGTTCTCGCATTGTTGTTCTGTATGATCACAAGGTGATGGGTATCTCATCAACCCAGCCTGCTCGTTTTCCTTCTAGTCCTTTCTGGATACCTTGAACGATGGTTCTGTTCGTTACTTCCAATTGACTGTTCATTCGAGGGCTCGCTACACAAGTGAATTTTTAGGCGATTTCCAACTTCTAAACCATTCCACAAAGACTCCACTTGTGAATTGTGTGCCGTTATCGGTGATGATGGTTTGCGGTACTGCAAAGCGACAAACTATATTCTGCTAGACAAACTTTCTCGTTACTTTTGTTGTAACTCTTCCTAATGGCTTCGTTTCTACCCATTTTGTAAAGTAATCAATTGCCACAATTAGAAATTTGGCACTGCCAGCACCTTTTGGAAAAGGTCCAACCAGACCGATTCCCCATTTATCGAAGGGCCAAGCTCCGTATATTTCCGTTAATTCTGACCGTGACTTGTGTGATATTGGAGCATTCAGCTTGCAGCTTTTGCACTTAATGACGAAGTTATATGCATTATTAAACATGGTTAGCCAGTAGTATCCGGCTCGAATGATCTTTTTCGCGATTGTTTGAGACCCTTGGTGCAATCGGCATAATCTTTCATGTACTTCCTTTAAGATCTCGTTTGCTTGTGATGGTCCCACACACTTTATCCTTGGAGATAGGAAACATTTCTTGTATAAGGTCCCGTCTTCTAAACATAATTGTGAGATTGTATTTTTAGCTTCCTGGCCTATACTTTGTCTGTCGAAAACTTTCCCTTTTCAAAGTATTCAATTAACGGTGCTATCTAGTTTACCTCCTATGCCTGAACCGTTGACACGGTTGTCCTCATTGTGCTTCTAATTGAAATGACCTCTACCTTCACATCCCTGTGTTCAGCTAATGACTCGAACCCTGCTGTTGCTAGCTTGCTTAGGGCATCTGCTTTCGTATTTTCACTTCTTGGGACATACCAGATGTTGAAGTATTCGAGGTGAGCGATGAGTTAACGAACCCTGATTAAGTATTTCATCAATTGCTCCTCTCGCACTTCGTAGTCTCCTCGTACTTGTTGGACCATTAACTGTGAATTGCTAAACGGCCGAACGCTCTTGACCTTCATCTTTAATGTGAGATCCAAGCCACATATTAACACCTCGTACTCAGCTTCGTTATTGGTAAGTGAAAAATCAAAATGAAGCGAGTATCTGTATTCTCCTCCATCTGGGTTGATCAACAGCAATCCTGCTCCGCATCCTTCCTTACTAGATGCCCCATCCACGAACACATTCCATGCGATGTCTTCCCATTTGGACTTTTCTTTGTCTAGGTTAAGATACTGTTGTGGTTTCACCTGCTGCGCTCCTACACTTGTCATCTCCGTGATGAAGTATGCTAAAGCCCGCACTTTGATTGCAGTTCGTGGTTAAAACTGAATCTTGAATTGTCCCAATTCAAGAGCCCATTTGGTCATTCTCCCAGATGACTTAGGCTTGCTCAAGATGTTCTTAATTGGGTAGTCAGTATAGACTACAATCCTATGACTGTGGAAATAGGTTCGAAGTCTTCTTGCCAAATATATTAACGCTAGGGTCAACTTCTCAATTGGAAGATATGGTCTTTCAGCCCGCTGTAGTATTCTGCTGGTATAGAACACTAGTATCTGCTTCTGGCCTTCTTGTCTCACTAGAACTCACCACGTTTATTGAAACCACCAAGTATAAGTATAATTTTTCTCTCAGAATTGGTGATTTCAACGTTGGCAATATCTGAAGTTGCTCCTTCAATGACTCACATATTGATTAGCACTCTTCGCTCCAGCTGAACTTCTTAGCCTTTTTAAGGATCTCAAAGGATGGGAAGTGCCTTTTGGTTGCCTTTGATATGAACCTACTAAGCAATGCTAGCGATCCCATTAATATTTGGACTTCCTTAACTATTTGTGGCTTGGGAGATTAACAATCGCTTGTATTTTCTTCGGATTAGCTTCAATTCCTTTTGAGGATAACTTGTATCCCAGAAATTTTCCTGCGCCTACCCCGATTATGCATTTTTTGGGATTTAGCTTCATTCCAATTGCACTTAATGTATCCAGGGTTTCTCTTAAGTGCTTCGCGAAGTCATATACTTGTTTGCTTTTTATGACCATATCATCTGCATATGCTTCCATGTTTCGCCCAATCTAACTGCGAAACGCATTATCAACCACTCTCTGATATGTTGCCCCTGCATTCTTCAACTCGAACGACATCTTCACGAAGAAAAATATCCCGAAGCTTGTTATGAAGGCCATTGTTTCTACATCTTTCGGGTTCATCAATATCTGATGATATCCTTTGTAGGCATCCAAGAAGGCCAGGACATCGTATTCAGAGATTTCTTCCACTAATTGATCAATCTTTGGCAGGGGATAACAATCCTCTGGGCATGCACTGTTTAAATCAGTGAAATCTATGCACATTCTCCACCCTAAATCTGCCTTTTTCACCATCAAAGGGTTTGCTAGCCATTTTGGGTTTATCACCTCCCTTATGATCCCAGCTTGCAACAACGCCTCTACCTCTTCCTCGATTGCCTTTTGTCTATCACTGGCAAAGCTTATTTGTTTCTGCTTGATCGGTTTGATCGAATCAGCAATATTCAAAGAATGAGTCGCCATACTTGGGTCGAATCCTCCCATATTCTGTACATTCTCTGCGAATGTGTCTTTGTGATCTCTCTGAATTTGTATCACCACCTTTTTCTCCTGATCTGGAAGACATTTCCCTATTTTGACACACTTAGAAGTAACATCGTCATCCAAAATGACATCTTCATTTTCTTCTCCTAGATCAAGTGGAGAATCCCCTTGGTTGAATAAATCACTGTTCTTGATAGTACTAACCATCTTCGCTTGCTCTACGTTCTTTCCCGCTCTCATCGCGATAACCATACACTACCTGTCGTTTGTTGGTTTCCTCTCACTGTAGCAATCCCTGTTGGTGTTAGAAACTTCATAACTAAATGGTACATAGACCACATTGCTTTCACTCGAATCATCCATGGTCTGCCGATGATAGCGTTAAACGAACTTGAAGCGTCCACATGTTATAGTGTCGTTCCTATCATTTTTGCCAATTGTTACAAGCAGTTGTATGTTACCTAATAGTGTCTCTGCTTGTCCCGTGAACCCTACAAGCGAGGATGTGGATTTCTTCAAGTCAGTCCTCTTGAACCCCAGTTTGTCAAAGTAGTCTTCGAAGAGGATTTCTATTGCGCTCTCATCGTCTACGAACACTCTATGAACTGTTGCATTTCCGATTTTAGCAATGATAACCATCAGATCATTGTGAGGTGAAGTATTAGGGACCGCACTTTTTTCGCTAAACGTGATTATTTCATCCACACAGAATCCTTTGTCTACGGGCTCCTGTTGTGGTGAATACCTAGCCTTAGCCTTCCAAGCATTATTTAATAGGGACTCCGTTGACCTATGTATCGAGAAAACTACTCTCTTTGGTATCAAGAAAACTACTCTCTCTGGGACCTCATTAGACACGTCATCTTCGTAATCCACCAATGTTGTCATCTTTTGATTCTTGTTCTGAGTGTTCGTTGTGGCTTGTGTTTTTGCCATGAAACTTCCTGCCTTGCTTTCTTTTTTGGATATGTTTCTGCCATCTTCCTTTTTATACTGCCCTAGATAGCCCGTTCTCAAGTTTTCCTCTAGTTTCCTCCCCAGATCTCTGCAATATTCAATATCGTGACCGTGATCTTTATGGAAGGCACAATATTATTCTCTTGATCTTTTCTCTGGAGGTGCTATCATCGGTGTTGGTTTGTGGAATAGATCATTGTTCGCCTGCCAGATCTCCTTTTGCAATTTTGTTAATGGTGTCTCTTGAGACAAGATGCTTTGTGTTCCTGTTTCTCTTCCTTTGAAGAGGAGAATTCCTTTCCCCTTCTTTGCCAATTTTCTTTGCGAGTCTTCCATTACCCCTTTTTCTCCTCGCTTCCTTTCTATTTTGCGGTTGTTTGCTTCTTTGGTTCGCACATACTGTTCTATCATTTTTTGTAGTTCTCTTGGGTTCTATGGCATATTCTTTGTGAGTTCTTTATAGAACTCTCCTGATTGCATGCCCCCGGTGAATGCACCTAAGGAAGATTGAAAAGATAGGTCACAAACCTGCAAACTCTCCTTGATGAACCTACTGTGATATTCTGCCAAGATTTCTTCACTTCGTTGAGCTATACTGTTCAGGCCCGCTATTGTTTGGTGAAATTTTATTTTTGGTAGAAGCATATCAAGAATAGGTCCAAGAGTTGTGCCCAAGATGTGATGCTTCCATTTGGCAAATCTTCATACCAAGTAATCGTTGTTCCCGACAGAAATATAGGGAACGCCTTGCACACCAACTCTATTTCAGCAACGCGGAACCTCATGCTATTACGATAGGAATATAGGAATTCCTTTGGATAAATCGTTCCATCATAAATTTTGACGTGTAATGGTAACTTAAGTATTTTGGGACCTCGAAGTTGCAAAGATGCGGTGCTAATGGTGACCTGTCTGCATCATCATCTGCTACTATGTCTCTTAGTTCATCCCCATATTTCAGATAATTATTCTTTTGACCCGATTTTTTACTTACCCTTGGGGACTTTGGCTTGAGAGTGGCTAGAAACTGGTTATACGGTTGTTCTCTGTTCGCTTCTAGAAACGATGCGAACGTTCTCTTTTCCCTTTCTTTGTTCGTGTTAGGAGACTTTGCTTTTTACTCATCTCTTGTGTCATCCTTAACTCGTTCTTGTTCTCTGCTAGGAATATAATCCTGATCTTGACTAGGATGCGTGTTCCTGTCTCTCCCAGCTGTTTGCTCTTGAGCATGGTGGTTTTGGCTTCTTTCACTTCTGGTGAACACCATTGTCGACCTTGTCAGGAATAAACGATCGAAAAAAATTCTATCCCCACAGACAGTGCCAAATGTTGTGGTATCCCCGATCTGACCAAGTGATCGTTGTTCACTGGGATGTGCCTGCAAAAGAGATCCCGAAAGTGGTTCCAGGGAAAAGACTCCGACGCCCAAGTCAGTCACCTCACTCTTCAGAATAAAGTTATTTCAGGCTGGTTGCACTTCCCTGAATTAGTGTCCTCTTTCTCCCTTTTATAGTGTGCCACGAACTTGGCTCCGCTTTATCTGGGTTTGCTATCATGTGCTTGATCTTCGTTCCTAGAAGGCAGTTCGTGCCTGGAGCTCGATTGTGGCTTCTACCTTTCTTGGTTCGCGGTCTAACTTTCCTTAGCATGCTTCCGCTTCAATTCTTGGCCTATTGTAGAGCCCAGTTATAGAATGGACCTAAAGTCCAATTTGATGGGGTTTCTGGACTAAGTATACACCAACACCCGATACCCTAAGAAAAGGACACCCAAACCCTCCTTCCATCTCCCAAAAGTTCTATGATTTGCATATTTTTTTTTAAATATAACCATCCTTAGATGGGGGGATATTTATGGGCTCCCCAAACCGTAAAAGAGCTAGAAATAGCATCATGAGTTTGTTCATTACAAAAGGTCATCCGATTGATGATCAAGAGCCCTAAGAGCACTTGTAGCGAAAGACTTGCTAGTGGAAGCAAAATAAAACCTCCATACAGGATGATCAGTAAAAAAAGTAAGTCTAAGTGCCAGACTGGATCAGAAACAGATTTTCTAAGCCCTGAGATATCACGAACGAGTCGGGGAGTCGACATTCGAAACCCCAGTTAGTCAGTGATATTCAGACCGTAGGAAATATGTTTAAAAGCCTCATAAGGAGCAAGCATGGATCCGGATTTGTCCTTCAGCTGAGAGAGGAAGTAGCAGCAGCTACCCTTAGCAGTGAGTGTCTTCATCCAAAAGTCAGCAAAATGCAGCGGGAGGAGATGTCCGCAGTCAGCATCAGTTCCCGAAGGAGTCTTCTGGTTGAGATATGAAGAAGAAGACAGCAGTATCTATACTCGAAAACTAGCAGCTCAGGGATAGGCATAATCAGAGAAACTAGCAGCTCAGAGAGAGTCATAACCATAAAATTCTTAGATAGTCCTGCAAGAAATGTTAGCCACAGCAAAGAGGGGGGAACCTAATTTGTTCCCACTCTAATCCCCGGGACTCCAGAGATATCCAGGGCAAGGAGACCTTTAAAGAAAATTGGGACTGACATAATATCCACATCTCCTTGGAGATGGTTATCCATAGCCAATTTTGCCAAAAAATCTGCAGGATGGTTAGCTTCCCGGGGGATATACTGGATAGGGATTGAGAGCTGTGCCCTGTGTAGTATACTACAAATTGAGAAAACTTTCCAAGGACAAAGGGATGGATTAATAATCCCCTTAACTGCAGTTAGGCAGTCTGATTCAATAATACAGTTGTGCAAAGAGAGTTCTGAACAGATATTATAAGCACTTTGAATAGCTAGAAGCTCAGTATGTAAAGGATCAGAACTTTGAAAAGTATTAACTCTCATTTTGATCAAGAATCCCCTCCAATCCCTAACAATCACTGCGGTAGCAGATTGACCACCAATTTTCCAGGAAGCATCCGTATTTATTTTGTAGCCTCTATCTGGTTTTTGCCATTTTACAATCGATATCAGTTTTTTCTTCTTACTAGAAATTTTAGGAATGATATTAGCCAGAATCCATCTCTTGTTGTTTTCAGTATTTCCATAAAATTGATAAGCAGTAAAGATTTGGTAAATCATCCCTTTGATTTCAAGGAAACATGCTTCAGAAGAGAAAGCTGTGTTTTCAAAGATTATTTTGTTCCTATAGATCCATAAGAACCAGACTGTAGCCACTAGGGAAATAGAAATCAGGTTTTCATGTATCTTAGAATCAGCTGGATATGCTAAAAGAAATTGTACTCTATTTTTAAAACTACTGAATCCAGGTGAAGGTAGCTGTAACAGGGAGAGGACCTTTTGCCATACAGCATTGGAAGATATGCATGAATTAAAATAGTGATCAAGATTGTCAGAATGATTCATGCAAATAGGGCATCTGGAAGCAAAAGAGAAACCAAAACTGTTAAGTATGTTGTCAAAAGGTAATAGACCATTTAGACCTCTCCATAATAAGACAGACATTTTACCAGGAAGAAAAGAAGTCCAGACCTTAGAAAAATCTCTGATGCATGGTTTCCGTATTCTGAAAATTGAGTATGCTGACCTGATTGAGAAGTTTCCATCCAAATTAGGAGTCCAGACGAGCTTGTCTTTGTGTGTATAATCCAAAGTAGCCACCTGCAGGGAATAGGTAATGTTGGTAGCCAAGTGTGGCTCCAGAAGTGGTAGGAAAGATGATTTACCCTCAATGAAAGATCTGAGGGAGATATCTGTAAAAGGTAGATCAATGTGTTCTGGCCATTTGTAAATTAAAGCTCCATTACCTATCCAATTTGCATTCCAAAAAGAACAATCTCCTACCCCATAGAGGACTCTAGAAGCACTGTTTGCAATAGCAGTAATTCTTGTAATCCTAGACCAGGTATGAGATTTTTTATATGAGTCAGGTAAAGACCATATAAGAGAAGCCCACTGAGTATTGTTATGTTGCAACTTCCACCACAGTTTACAAGAGAAAGCTTCTACTGTTGCATTTAGATCTCTAAATCCTAAGCCATTTTCCTGAACTGGCAAACACATTTTCTTCCAGGTTCTCCACTTTTTTTTGTCTCCATGTTCACCCTTCCCCCAGAATAGACTCGAAGCAGCTCTCTCCATTTTTTAGGATTATCCTAGGGGGTCTTAAAACTGCAAAAATATGAGTAGGGATGGAAAGGAGACAATGATTAATCAAGGTGATCCTACCAGCTGAGGATAGCCATCTATTTTTCCAATTGTTAATCATTTTTTCCATTCTTTCTAAAACTGGAAGGTAATGGACCTTTAAGTTTCTACCCGAAAAAATAGGTACACCTAGATATTTGAAAGGAAAAGACCCTTTCTCCATTCCCAAAATCCTCTTGACTGTGAGAACAGTTTGAGGAGGGATGTTCTGAGCTAAGAAAAACTCAGATTTGGAGAAATTGACTTTTTGTCCGGATGTACTCTCATATGCTAACAAAAACAGTTTAAAAAGTTTCAGATCATTTGACCTGGTGGTCAAAAATATGGCAGTGTCATCAGCATACATGATATGTGTAAGGGGGGAGCATGTAGTGGGGAGACTGAAATATTGCAAATAACCATCTGAAAATATTTTCTTGAGACTTCTAGAAAAAGCCTCAGACAGAATGTTATACAGAAAAGGGGATAGAGGATCCCCTTGCTTGATGCCTCTGGAGGAAGAGAAAAAACCAGATGTCACACCATTCACTAGAACAGAGAAGTGTGCAGCAGCAATGTTGTGCATTA
The DNA here is from genome assembly GCA_037428765.1 of Rubia yunnanensis. Taxonomy (NCBI): domain Eukaryota; kingdom Viridiplantae; phylum Streptophyta; class Magnoliopsida; order Gentianales; family Rubiaceae; genus Rubia; species Rubia yunnanensis. Next base: position 22,101,089 of record CM075071.1, on the reverse strand, counting down.
TAAGTGCTACAAATTTTCTATGGAAGCCAAATTTTAGTAGGATTGAATTTAGAAATGACCAGGAGACCCTGTCAAAAGCCTTTTGCATATCTAATTTAACTATCAGATTTTTGACCTTAGATTTCCTAGACAATAATCTGGTCATCTCTTTCATTAAAATGACATTATCAGAGATATCCCTCCCTTTGATGAATGCACTCTGCTCAGGAGAGATCAGAATGTGCATTAAAGGTTTAATCCTCTCCAGAAACAGTACAGTTTTTTTTGCATATGAAACTCCATCCCTCTATAATAGTACAGTTTTTTTTTTACCTTGTCTATAATCAATAGTAATTCCAAAGGAGGTTGTGTAGACATGTACATTTATTCTCTATCGTGCTTGTCATGTGTATATTCCACACTAGTTTCATCATCGTTTTAATATTTTAATCAAATTCTTTTTCTCTCTCCTTCTTCGTTTTTTCCCAAGAAAAGAAAACCTTTCCTTTCTTCTTCTCCTGCACTTCCCGGCGGGGTGGCCACCGGCGATCTCCGCCGCGTCGGCCACCCCCGCCACCCCTACCAGTAGTATAGCCTAGACCTCCTTCCTCCTTCCCCTCGCCAGAAGCCGCTACAACTCCGCACATCTACGGCGAAACCCAGCAACCCGCATCAAGCTAATGTCCCGAGTTTGTCGCCGGTGGGTACAGATCGGCGCCGATCTGTGACGTCACCCCACCGGTCGACGCTCCTCGGCCGGAACGATGGTATGCCAGAGCTGGACAACTCGTCGGACCAGCTAGGAGGAGATACGCCGGATTTTGGCCGCAAGGTGGAGAGGAGCTTAAGCCGCTCTGGTCACGCGCCGCCCCTCCGCCACTGGCCGGTCAGATGCCCAACGCGCCGACCACGCGCGGCTCTGCCCGGCCATGTCTGCCTCTCTCACGCGCCACCGCGCCTGGCTGGGCTGCCAGTGCGCCGCCGCGCCGGTTTTGGGTAGATGCAGCCACACCTCCGGGGTGCCACCACTGTAATGGTTTCTATTCTTTTTCAATTATTTTTGTGCCTTTTTAGAATATTAGTGCTATGTTTTTCTATTTTAGTTTAAGGTATTCGGATTCTGTTTTTAGAGTATGGGGTACGTGCTATGACGTTAGGTTTTTGATATAGTACTGGATTCGTCTGTTGTCCGCCACCATACTTTTTCCGATCCGAGATTGGAAAAATTATGCTGGCTTCCGATCTGATTCAATAGATAGACAGGAGAAATCCAAGTCAATGGAAGTATTGACTCTCCCATTGGCGACTCTGTCTGAATTAGATTTGTAGTCCGTACAGGTTGAGGTGTTTTTTGACACCACTGCTTGATGCGGGTGGGCAGCTCACCGGCGTTCTGATAGTGTGTTTACGATCTGGGAAAGTCTCTTACTGTCATAGGGAGCCACACAGTGTCTAATCTGGCAGAGCGAGGACGATTAGCTTTTAGCGAGGAATGAGACTTTTCTAGGTAGTGATCATACTGTTGGGGACGTCAGTTTCAGTATTGTAGCTAGTATGCGGTCGAATTCTGCTGGCTACGACCAGGATATTTATCCCTGTTTTTTAGGTTTAGGTTTGCTTTTTGCCTCCCTGCGTGGAGATTTCTCATATTGCCTCCCTGCGTGGAGTTTTAGTCACAGAGATAGTATAGTCAGTCATATTTTTAGATCTCTGTCACAAATTGCCTCCTTTATGGAGTTTATCTTGGGTTCGGGGAGCCTTATATACCCCCCACTACGGTGGTTTTCTAAAAAAAAAAATTAATATTTTAATCAAGTACTGATGTAACTGAAACTTTTAATTTACACAAATGCTCCAATACATAATTTAGATCATTCTACTTATTGTATACCCAATATTCTAATATATAAAAACTATGATACAATGTAAAATAGTGTAAAAATAAATAGTTTATCCCAACCATCATATAATAGAAATTTTTTGCTTTGGATGGTTCTTCAACCGGTGATGTTAAAGTCATTTTGACCAACCTAAATCCATGAAGTTGTCCAAAAATAACATACTAATATTTTAATATATTACTGATTTTAATTCTTTACTATATATAATCAATCATAACTTGTCAACATAATAATATTATAATTTTTTACTGATTTTAATTCTTTGCCCATAATACATAATCAATCATAACTTGTTAAAATATATAACTTATAAAGATGTATTTAATTGTATTCTATGTTTAACGGTTTTTAACTAAATTAATTATGTCACTTCATAACTCATGTAATTTTTCTTATATGACTAAACTTTAAAATTTTATATAAAACTTAATCTCAATATTTTAATTAATGATATCGAGCAACGCACGACGATACCCACTAGTTTAATGTAATATAAATGATACATATTAATCAATGGTACATAAATATACAAATCTGTGACACGTATTAATAAATTGCTAGTTGATATCTAATCAATGACACATCTCATCAATCACGAGAACTACCATACTTCATCCGTTTCACTAATAGTAATACCATAGGTTTAGGTAAGAAAATGAGTGGATGAAATTGAATGTAGAAAAAAAATAGAATGAATAAATGAAATTGAAAGAATCTTACAAAAAATGGAAAGTGTGCAAATATAAAAGAAACAACCAAAAAAGAAAGTGTACCAATAATAGAGAAATAGAAGGAGTATATAGCCTGGAAACTAAAGTGCAACAGGAAACTAAAGTATATAAGAAAATTACCATCTATACCTACTTGAAAATGATTGATGATATTTTAATCTCTCATCAATTATACGACATCTTAATCACTGGCTCATTGATATCAATCACGAGAATTCAATATATAAGACTACAAATTAAGGTGGAATAATAATCAAAAGTAAAAAAAAAACCTTACAATTTACAACATTTCCTACCAGAAACAGAGATTTCTATGAGGCTCTAACCATTCTTACAAAGGAAAATATTTCTATTTACTTATTACATGCATTTCATATCATATGCATACCATAGTAGCTGATTTATTGCAAGCAACAAAACGTACAACAATGCATACAATTCACATCATTCACCGTGTGCGTACAATATGAACATAAATGTTCCTTTCTATTTTGCACAAAATAATTTTTTTTGTCAAAAATGTTAAACTTTAACTATATATTTGAATATATATATATATATATATATATATGAACAATAATTTTATCGTACGAGATATAGTTAGATTCATCGTAACATATAGTTTCTAAATATCAATTTTATGTGTGTCATTATTGTCTGTAGCAACACATATTTATAGTCAAATATATTTATTAGAGATTGTGAAAAGATTCTGTATAGAATATGGTGGGACAGATTGATTATACAATCACATTAATTCAAGTTTACATGCATCTTGATGTACAATGCATACTATTCACATTTTTAATGTACAATTCATACTATTCACGTGTTTATTTATTGTATACGAGAAATGTACATCAATATGGATGTGTTGTTAAAGAGATATTTTGTCATATTCTATGTATATCGTGTATCATAGTTAGAATCCTTTTTCATTTGTACTTCTGCATATGGTGCCTTTATATAACACCCTTGTACCATAAAAAAAATCACACCTTTATATTTTACATGGTATCAGAGCTAAAGTCCTGAAAACCTAAATCCTAAAATATCACCAGTGCGCCTCACGCACCACTTCCGCCACCGTCGGTCCTTCACGCGCCACTGCCGTCGCCGCCGCCGCCGTTAAAGGATCTTCCGTTGTCGTCCTTGTTCATGTTACCATGAATCCAAGCTGAAATTGAAGATATTGACCTTGCTCTTAATCCTATTTTCGATGATGTCGCCACCGCCTAGGACCACCAGTCCACGCATCGCCACTGCCGCTGCTGGAGCCGATCTGATCGCCATCGGCAACGTCGTTCCTATCGTGCCACAGCCGTATCCTCCGAGTTTTCCTACTACAGATTCTTCCATCTTCCAGGCTGTCGTACAAGCCATAACTATGGCCGCTGCACAGGCCATACGCCAGTCATCTTGTGACTTTTCTCATACTTTGCCTACCGATCATCCCTACTATGTTCATCCGTCAGATCATCCAGGTTTGAGAACCCGTCCTGAGATCTTTAAGGGTGAAAATTATAATGAATGGAGCGAATCCCTATTTAATGCATTTCTGCAAAACATAAGGAGGGTTTTCTTGATGGTTTTGTTGTTAAGCCATCACCCTCTGACCCTTTTTACAATGACTGGAATAGCGTGAATTCTATTCTTGTTGGTTGAGTGGTTCAGACACTTGATCTATCCATTCGTTCTGGTGTCACTTACCGTGCGTCTGGTAAGGAACTTTGGGATGACCTTAAATAACGCTTCTTTATTGGTAATGGTCCACACATGTGTGAAATACTGGCAGCCATTTATACTTGTCGCCAAAATGGTCAGCCCGTTGCTGCTTATTATAACAAATGTAAGAAGTTGTGGGATGAATTGAATATTACCTGCTCAGACATGTGTTTTCCCTCATGCTGAAATTGCTGCTCAGTTCCATGAGAAGGAGATCATTCATCAATTTCTCATAGGCCTGGATGAAGAGTACCATTCGTTGAGATCTCACATCTTGACACTTTGCCTCCTATTGGTTGTTCACTCGCTTTCCATTGAGAAGGAGCATCACAAGACTATTGTTCATGCTCGTGAGTCTGCCCCAGACAATATGGCCTATGTTGCGCATCGACCTCAGCCTGCGCCAAAGCCGCTCGCAGCCGCACAGGGAGCCAAATTTCTTCCTCCTAGATGCTATTTTGATGAGAAAGGAATTCAGTTCGACATCCACTGTCTACACGCTGCAACAAAATGGGCGCGTAGCACGAAAGCACCATTACATCTTAAACGTGGCTCGTGCTCTTTGGTTTCAGGCCCATTTCCCCATTGACTTCTGGGGAGAATGCATTCTTACTGCTGCCTACCTGATCAATCGCACTCCAACACCGGTGTTGAATGGTTGTTCGCCCTATCAGCTTCTTCACGGTCGTGCGCCCAACCACAACCATCGCCGTGTGTTCGGTTGTTTGTGCCTGCCCTTCTCCGCCGCCAGTACCTCCGGTGCCACGACCAAGCCGAGTCTCCATCGGACCACCTTGCTCTGCCGTCTGGACTGCTCTTAGCACCGGAGTCTGCTTCCTCATATTCTGTATCTCCGCCGCCTCTTCGACCGCCGAGTACTCGCATCCGTCATTCTCCAGTTAAACTACAAGATTATGTCTGCATTACTACTCAACAAATAAACCCCCCTTGTGTTTCTCTCTCTACTCCGCCTGATCTGTCCTCAGGTACTCGTTACCCTATTGCGGATTATCTTACTTATTATAATTTTTTGGTTTTGTATTCTGCATTTTTGGCTGCAATGACTGATAGCTCAGACCATGTTACTTATTCCGAGGCTTCTCGCCATCCTCACTGGCAAGAAGCAATGGTTGATGAACTTAGTGCTCCTGACCGGCACAATACCTGGGTTCTGCCTCATCTTCCTACTGACAAACACGCCATTGGGTGCAAATGGGTGTTTCAGACCAATTTCAAGTCAGATGGTTCTATTGAGCCCTATAAAGCTCGCCTCGTTGTTCTTGAAAATCGATAGATTGAGAGAACTGATTTTACTGAGACTTTTGCTCCTGTCGCCAAGATGAGCTCTGTCCGATTATTCTTGGTTGTTGCTACAATTCAGAATTGGGATATTCATCAAATGAATGTTCACAATGCCTTCTTACATGGTCATTTGGATGAGGAAGTCTATATGCGTCCTCCGCCTGGTTATACCATTCCTGCACCGGGTTTGGTTTGCAAGCTTCGCAAATCTCCTTATGGTCTTCGTCAGGCTCCAGGGTAAACCACCGCCTCTCAGGTCCCCCGCGCAACTGGTTTGTAAAACTTGCTACTGCCATACGCACTTTTGGGTTTTTCAGAGTAAGGCAGATTACTCTTTGTTCACTTATTTGCGCAATGGTGTTACCTTGCATGTCTTAGTTTATGTTGATGATTTGATTATTGTTGGTTCTTCCTCAGCCCTGATGATCGAGTTCAAGAGGTATCTCAGCTCTTGCTTGCACATGAAGGATCTTGGTGCTCTGAAGTATTTTCTGGGTATTGAGATTGCTAGGAAACCTGACGGTATGTTTCTGTCCCAACAAAAATATACCCTTGACATTTTACATGATACCAGATTGCTAGCTGAAAAGCCTTCGGATTTTCCGATGTAACAACAGCACAATTTGGCACGCTCGACCAGTCATTTCTATCCAGATCTTGCGCAATACCGCCGTCTGTTAGGGAAGCTCATTTATCTGATTATTACTCGTCCATAACTCAATTATTCAGTCCATATTTTGGTGCAGTTTATGGAGAAGCCGCGTGTCACCCATTGGCATGTAGCCCTTCGCATCCTACACTACTTGAAGAGTCATCCCGGTCAAGGTTTATTTCTTTCTGCTTAGAGTTCTCTTCAACTATCTGCTTTTTGCAACTCTCATTGGGCTGCTTGTCCAATTACGCGTCGTTCCTTGACTGGATATTTTTTCATGCTTGGTGAATCACCTATTTCATGGAAGACAAAGAAACAACCGACTGTTTCTCGTTCTTCTACTGAAGCTGAGTAACAGGCCATGGCTGTTGTTTGTTGTGAGTTGATATGGCTTAAGTCTCTTCTTTGCGATTTGGGAGTTGGTCATTCTTCTCCGATGCGTTTATATTGTGATAGTCAGGTAGCCCTCCATATTGCAACCAATCCTGTGTTTCATGAGAGTAAAAAGCACATTGAAATTGACTATCATTTTGTTTGTGATTTGGTAGAGTCCAGAGAAGTTGCTACTCATCATATTCGCACTTCCAGTCAACCTGTGGATTTATTTACTAAAGCTCTTGGACGACAGTCATATCAGACTCTTCTCGGCAAGTTGGGCATACGTGATCCACATGCTCCAACTTGAGGAGGAGTGTTAAGGAGATATTTTGTCATATTCTATGTATATCTTGTACCGTAGTTAGAATCATTTTCCATTTGTACTTCTGTATATGGTGTCTTTGTATAGCACCCGTGTACCATTAATAAAATTACACGTTCATATTTTACCTGTGCATTCAAAATAATTCACCACGTGCATTCATATTAATTTATTGTGTACGAATAACATACATCAACACATACACCACCACCGCTATATTCATATCAATATTGATGAACTGCAACCACTACAACAAGATGATGAATGTTGTTGCACTGATAATCCCATAGACCAACCACTACGTGCAGTCATATTAATCCCATAGACCAACCACTACGTGCAGTCATATTAATCCCATAGACCAAACATGATGAATATTGTTGCACTATGTTTCGGTTTACTTTTTCACTCACAACTTCACCCCTCTTTAAAAAATGACCGGATAAAACAGGACAAGATTGTCATTTTGAAGGAAAGCGAAGAATGGGAACATCAAAGTCAAAATATTTCTACAATAGAAGGAACACTATGCATATACTTCTACACCTTTGTTTTTTGTATCGATGAGATCGCCCCTCCAAACTCTATGGCAGGCCTGCCGTTTCACTGATAGTCGTACCATATGTTTAGGTGCTTGAATTTATGTGAAAAAAATGGATGGGCAAAATTGAATGGAGAAAGTAAAAAGTAGAATGAGTGGATGAAATTGAAGAAATCTTGCCAAAAATGGAAAGTGTGCCAATACAAAAGAAACAACCCAAAAAGGAAAGTGTGTCAATAATAGAGAAACTGAGGTATATTTTTTTTTTAAAATAAACCATCATAGATGGGGGAAATTATATTGGCCTTCCCGAGCCGTAATAAAACAAAAATAAAGAAGCCAAAGGCTAAGTTACTGAACAGTCTGAGCGAATTGCTCTTGAAGCAACCATAAATTGCTTCCAAAAGAATGAACTAGAGTAATTAGGATGCTATAGGATGAACTCTCGAACTTCTTAGTGAATCGACATCGAGACACAGGTCAGTCAGAGAGAATAACCATGAGCATATCCGCTTAATTTTGCAAAACAAAAGGAACTAGCAGATTGTAAGGGAAAGAAGAAAACTGAGTTGAGCTTTCTTATTGCCCTACTCCAAAGTGGATGATCAGGAATGTCCATAGCAAGCTCATCCAAAAGCTTGTTACTTGAGAATCTTGAAGGCCGTGTGTAGTCTGTTGAAGCGAATAGGAGGCAGTTATGCAGCATAGACTTCAAACCTGCATTCAAGAGTGAGAATGAGTAGCATCCGAACTAAAAGATTCGTAGAGCAGGGATGCCAATTTGATCTAGTCTGATTAGCCCCCTTACCGTGTTCGGAAGTTCAGATAAATCAATAAAAGATGAATCACATTCTAATTGCAAACAAAGTTTAGCAAGTGTATGGGCCACCAGGTTAGCCTGCCTATATATATGTACCAGATTGATGTCATTAAGTGATTGATGGATCTCATCAGCTAGTGAAAAGCATTTCCAGTGACATCGGAGTGGTTCAGTAGAAAAGAGAACCGCAGAAAGACAATCAGATTCCATATGTAGGGGGCCAGTTAAATCATGTGAAATCTGGATGGCAAACTTAATAGCCTTCAATTCAGCTTCTAAAGGTGAAAAAGCTACAGTAAATAGAGTGTAAGCTCCCACGAAAGCCCCTGTAATGTCTCTAATGATCACTCCAATCCCACACTTCAAAGTATTGCATGACCAAGAGGCATCAACATTAATCTTAACACCTGATGTAGGCCTAGTCCAAGCAATTTTCCAGATTTTTGGCTTTGGTGAAAGTTTAAGAAGTGGTAGAAAGGAATGATCAGCAATACTCACATCTAGAGGAGAAACTGAGGTATATGTAACTTGATAAATATTGGATAGTTCTAGTTGGAATTTTGTTTTATCTAGAATTTAAAACATGTGAAAAACAGTTAATACATTTATATATATATATATATATATGTTGGAGATAATCCAAAAATATTATTAAAATTTTAAAAAGTGATTAATTAACAAAATCATCTAAATACAAATATAAAAATAGATAATTACGAGAATAATAGTCATACCCCTTCCAGTCTTCTAATAATATCTCACTTTTCATTTTATTTTGGAATTGTCTTTTTCTTTTGTTTCTTTGCCTTTTGGTAAGAGCTGTCTCCTATGAGACCATCTCATGGTGAGACCAAGGAGTAGAAGTAAAATAGGAAAAGAGCAAACTAAATTTGGGGGCAAAAATATAATAAATCTGGACTCGGGGTTCTTAATGTTACGTGCAAAAAAACAGAGGGACCAAGGAGCAATAAACTAAATATCTAACCCATCTCACCCTTCACGGCCCAAAAGCGTGAAAAAGAAGGAGGCCCAAAACACGAATCAGAAAAACGCGTTAAACCAAAACAGATAAAACATGGAAATCGGCAACAAAATCAATCACACCTCTAAATCCTCCAAACGTTGTTCTTCATAAAAAATCAACCAGTCCGATTATGAATAAAAACTTCAATCGGCATCAGCAAATCATCCATCAAGCAAGGTACAACTAGATACAGGTTTTAATTCAACATCAATTGCAACAAATTTGTAACTAAACATAAATTTGAAATTTTGTAGATTCAAAATTGGATCATGATGGAAGAAGGTGATTTACAGATCGAAAATCAATTAGCAATCATACAATGAACGCAAACACAGAATCCTACACAAGAAAGCGAAACAAATATCAACAATGAACAAATCGTACATGTTTCGCAAGGTAAGAAGCTGAACTTTTGTCCTTGAATATGATGTTTCTATTTTCCGATTTGAAGAGCAGAAGAATGAGTTTGTGAACGATTCCATTGCATTTAGATCCTCTTAAATGAACAACATCAAACTATGTAGTAGAAAAATTCTGATAAGGATGAACAGATCATGTTGCTCTATTTTAGAACAATGTAAATTAGTTGTGAATGTTCTGCAAATTTCATTTAAAATGTTAGAGCTTTCAAATTATAAAGGTCACGTTATAAGAAATTATTCTGAATAGGATCTGTTCACATTTTGCAAAATGACAAATAGGTGGACAATGAACTGATTTATAGCAGACGATGTTCATGAAATATGGCATGATGTTTTAAATATATGACATAATGTTACATTCTAACTGAACATAATCAGAATAACAATTTGCGAAAAACATGATTTGATGTTACTCATGTACTGCTTGATGTTTGAAATATATAACATGATGTTCTAACTCTGCAACATCATGTATAGCTTCTTTTTATAATTTATTGGGAGTTTTCAATTACATGATGAAATATTCTATTAGTTTCTATCCATGTTATTATGTCTTGTGATGAATTAAGGGTTCACCTACTTTGTTATTGTGCTAGTAATCAATAATTCATATCTTGAACTTAGCTGCAGTTTCTTATTCTATTATGAATTTGAAATTTGTGTTTGATTGATGTATGTTGGGTTAGGATGCTTTCAGTGTAGGAATAAAGCCATCTTGATGAGAATATTGGGTGCTCTTTGTTAATGTTCATAACCATCAAATATTTCAATAGCTCGAACATGTTCAGGTGTTATCGTAGAATCTTATGAACTTCTCCTCAGTTCATACAATATGGCATGATGTTTTAAATATATGACATGATGTTACATGCTAGCTGAAGATAATCAGAATAACAATTTGCAGAAAACATGATGTGATGTTTCTCACATACTACTTGATGTTTCAAATATATAACATGATGTTCTAAGTCTGCAACATTATGTTTAGAAGGGAAAGTCAAGGAAAAATATTACACGTGCTCGCACCATGGAAAATTAGTTTCAAACACTCTTGACATCCAGACCCAACAACCACAAAACAAGAGAAGAAAGACTAAAGAATTTCCCATTACAATAACAGGATGTAAGGATGCAGTCAGGATCAAGCTTGTTGATAAAAACATCTATGAAATCAAGCACCACATCACTGAGCACAACTGTGAATTTACAAGGAAGGAGTGACAATACTTGCAGCGTGGTGAGAGGAAGATATAAGATGAAAAGGCAAGAGGAATTGAGCTATGGAATTGGTGGGTTCAAAGCCAGCTACAAGTTTCAAGCATTTGACATGCGATGTATAAATGGATGAGAAAATGTAGGGCACACGATGAGGGACCATATTAATTATGTCAAAAGGTTGAGGATGAAAGCAATTTAAGGAGGCGATGCACAGAAAGTGATCGATGAGCTCTACAAAATTGATGAAAGGGACAAGGATTTCTTCTTCAGAGTCAAGTTGGTTGAGGAGGGTAAATTGATCGCATTTTTTTGGAGGGATTAAATGATGAAAAAGGATTACATACTCTATGGTGATGTGATGGTACTTAACACCACATACAGAACAAACAAGTACAACCTTGTTTGTGCACCGATTGTGGGAATTAACAACCATTGGAATAATGTAATGTTTGGTTGTGCATTCATTGGCGACAAAAATAAAGGGACTTTCATTTGGCTGCTGGAAACATTCAAAAAAAGTAAATGGAAATAAAAGAACCAGTGACAATATTTACTGAACAAGACTCAGCTAGGGCATGTGCCATCCAAAAGGTCCTTACCGCAACCTGTTCAGTTTCTGTGTTGATGTTCCAAAATCTATTTGTGTTGATGTTTCATAACTCAACATATATGATTATAAAAACACTAAATTCATTTCTAAAATACATGTATGATGTTTCTGTACTATGAAATGAAGTTTCATGATAAATTAATTGATGTTTACTGAAATCAATTTAAACATGAATACCAGATGCTTGATGTTTCAATAGCAGGTCATAACCGAAATAGAATGCAATCAGTCACTATGATAACGTGAAGAGGGATGAAGAATTTGGCATGGCATTCGACCATTGTTTGAAGAAATGTGCAGAAGAGGAATTCCAGAGATGCTGGAACTCTATGATGGATAAGTACCATCTTCATGACAACCAGTGGTTCAAGCGCCTATACGGACTCCGAGAGAAATGGTGTACCGCATCAAGCAATAACTTCTTCTCGGCTGTGACATTATTATCACAGAAGAGTGAAAGCACAAACACGACAATCAGCTTCAGTGCCAAGAAAATAACAAACTTGACACAGTTTTCTCAATATCTGAAAAAAATTGTAAAGATCTAGAGAAGCACATAGACAACCAAGGAATACAATGGGTCAATAGGAAAACCAGGGTCAACGGAACAAGGACCAGGACTTCTGAAACATGCAGCCGAAATATACACATATAAGTTGTGCAAGGACTTCAAGGCAGAATAGAAGCTAGCCATGGCAAGTAAGGCTGTAAAACATTTAACATTGGATTCGAAGATGTTTACGAAGTATAGCCTAAAAAATGACACAAAAATGGAGAAGGTTACTTTCAAAAAACAGGATCAAAAGGTGGAAATTAAATGCTTTTGCAAGTACTTTGAAGAGGTAGAATTGTTGTATTTCCATGCCCTCTGCATCCTCCATTTGCACAACATCACTTCCATCCCTGAAGACTACATCCTGAAGATATGGACAAAGATGGAAAAGTAAGAAATATGGAACAATGTGCTCGGAGGAACAATGGCATAAAACAAGGAGATTAAAGGTAAGGTACCATGGTGTCATGATATGCCACACAAGTACTACAATCTTGTGTTGAAGTGTGAAGAGGAAATAGAAACTAGAAGAATCCTTGAAGAAGGGTTGAATAGAGACTTGGCTACAATCACTCAAATGAAAGCAATGGATACAAAAGAGCATTTAATAACTAATAATTCAATAGGTTCAACAACATAGACTGCTCCTAAAGTTCTCGATCCACCGAAAATAAAACAAAAGGAAGAAGTGCAAGAGTGAAAGGTAAGCTTCAAAGGAAGAAGCCAGTCAAAAAGAATTCGGATCCAAGACACCAGAAGCTCAATTGATCTAAACCCAGCTTGTTGGTAGATGTTTATAGCCATACTGTGATGTTACACACTTATGGATTGATGATACATTGTTACAGTTTGATGTTTTAGAAATAAGTAATTATGAGGATGTTATTTTGTTTTACCAGGATATTTAAAAGCTACGACTGTTCTTATACATTCCAATTTTATTGGATTGAATTTTTGGATGTCACACTTCTATGCACGGGTGTTATTATTTTCTTACATGATGATTTACAGATTAAAGTTGCCCCATATGTCTGTATCTATCTTACAGATTACCAGATATTTGTTTAACAAAATAAAGGAAAAAGTGCTTTTATAACGCTACCTAGTTGACATAAGTGCCAATATAACCTTTCAATATTCGAAAGTGCCAATATAACCCTATATAGTTAGTGAAAGTGCCATTATAACCCTATAAGTTTTAAGGATGTGCTGATATAACCCTACAAACATTAGGAATGTGTTGATATAACCCAATAAGATTGCATAATGTTCTGATATAACCCTACATGTTTCGGCGGCGGTCCTGCAAACTATGAGGGTAAAATTGTCCACCTAATTTCAGAGTTAGCCCAAAGGGTATTTTGGTCAATTTACTTAGAGTCAACGCTGAAAAATTGAGGTTAATGCCGGAAATGAGGTCTGAGGGTTATATTGGCACTTTCATTAACTAATTAGGGTTATATTTGCACTAAAAATTATCATAAGGTTATATTGCCACGTACTCAAGTAGATATGGTTATATTGACACTTATCCCAAAAATAAATTAAAAACATAAAACTTCAAACACTGATTCCTAAAAACTATACGATATCACACACTGATAATGAACATCACATCAAATTCGAAAATGGTAACATCCAACAAAAACATAGAAAAAAAAACTACAAACAGCTTTATATCATCCCATAAACTGTCAAACACCATAACAATATCACCATTCATCACATAGAGGGTTCAACTACCCTATCAAATCCCTAACTTAAAAACTGAATTATTCAAACCAATAATTATTCATAATAAACGACTGTCAAATACTAGTTCATCACACTCAAATCCTAATTCTCGTTGTTTTCCTTCGCAGCTGGGTCTTTTGAAGATGATGCCCCTCCAAGATCTTCAATGCCAAGATCGAATGATAGCGAAGGTCCTCTATTAATAAGAGTAGCAACAAGATCATCAACATGAGTACAATTCCTAAAGGCATTCCTTACAATCTCATCAACAACATTAAACAATTCAGAGATCAAAATCTTCTGAGTCAAAAGGAGGAGTAGGCTGGGAATCAACAACAAGTACAACATCCTTAGCACTTTCACCCAACTCAGAAACCGAGGCCCTAATGAAAACCTCGATATTCCTCTTGAATGTACGGACAACTTGATCAGCAACCTAGGAAAAAAACAAAAGAATTAGGAAAAGATAACAACACTAAATGCTTGAGATTAAAAAATCTCATACAAAATATAAAACATCAACTATTGAGATTAAACATCAAAGCTGGTAAGAACTAGAGTTTAAACTTAAAACATCACATACAAATTATCAACTACTGATTTTAAAACATGAAATCTGATAACACCTAAAGCATAATCTTAAAACATCTCATCCAAAATTTAAAACATCAATTCCTGCTTTTAAAACATCAAAACTGAAAAGATATGAATACTTACAGATCCTCTATCATTCATAATCGTAGCATCGATAGGAAAGTCATTTGGAACCACAAAGCTTAAAACTTGTAAGCTTGAACCAGCTGCTTCATCTTTCGTACGACTTCCTTGCTTCGATGTCGCAGCATGCTTGGATGTTGCAGCAACACCACTGCCCACATATTTCCCCATAAAAGTCAAAGGAAATTCATCCTTAGGCATGGGGCATGAATCAAAACCTGCCTCAACAATCTGCCTGCAACGTTTCAGCAACAAAGAAGTGTCCCAGTAACGAATGAGAGGAACTATGGGAGGGGATGATTTTCCTTGAAAAGGAAACCTGTAAAAGTAGCATATCAAAGGAACAATTACACATGCATTCCCTGTTGTGTATGAACTACCCTTATACCTATAAGCCGCCTCACCTAGCTTCCTAAGCACGTACCCACACCATTCATAATTCATAATCTCTGCTATACCCTCAACAACACTAAGAAGCTTATAATCCACAAAGCATCTAGCAGTAGGACTCAAGAAGGTGCAAACAACATACATGACAAACAATTTCTTAAATTCATCACCACCTTCAACTAAGCCCATCATCTTATCATACAACCTTTCACAAGGAATTACCCAATTTATCAAACCCAAGTTCATTCATCCACCTCTGTCTTAGTTCTAAATCCATTCTTTCCCCCTTCCCAGCATTACTAACCTCAATAACCTCCTTATCACTGATAGGGAGTGCTAAAATATTATACACATCATCACAGGTTAAAAAATTACCTATCAAAACCAATGGTTTGAACATAACTAATAGAATTTATATTGTGAATAAGGTAGGGAAGGATGTCTTTAGGAAGGGAAGTAAAATTAATTTTAAGCAAACCATCAAACCAATCTCTCCCACAGATTTAATCTGTTTTGAATTCAGCAAGGAAGGCACATTTTCAATTTTCCAAGGGCTACATCTCGTAGTGAAACCTTCTCAGCACTGTAAAAGAAAATAAAAAATTCATGAAACATCACATACATAATTTAAAACATCAATAACTGAATGTAAAACATCAAGTCACATTTAAAACATCAATATGAACAATTCATGGCATAACACATGAAGAGCTTAAAACATCAATCACTGAAAAATAAAACATCAAGAAAACTGCTGAGCAAATACAATGCTAGAAAAATAACAGGACAATAGGATTACAGACATAATGACGCATGACGTACTCCATATTTAGCAAAATCAACAAATTCAAATAGTTAAATAGAGAAGGTAAAATGCAAAGAAGACTTTATATGAGATTGGCTACATAACCCGTGGTAAACTATACAATTAACTGTCACTTGACTTTCATTAAGTCTTATTCCCAATTTAGTGACTAAAAAACTATCATATGAAAGATTCGAGTTCATAACAACAGGTTAGCTTCACACCACAATAAGCAAAATAAAAGTGCTAACAACACTATCCGTACTAAATAACATCATAACTCAATTCATCTAATCACAAGAAAAATACATTTTAATTCAGATATGCATCACAACAAGATGCATCACTGCAACTCCAAAGTGAAACTAAAACATCAAGTCACACGAAATAAAATCAACACCACCTAAACTAATAAACACCAAAGATAGTATTTAAAATATCAATAAACCTTGCATCATCATCAGACAAAATCCGTTTCCCTTTCACTTTCATCTTGGAAAACCCTCTAGCCGGCTTCTTTACAACTACCACCTCAGGTTCTGATTCAGAATCAGAACCACTTGAAACATCAACAACTTTATCAACCTCCTCCACACTTTCAGAATCATCAGATCCAGATTTCAATGCTTCATTTCCTTTTTTTAAAAAAAAATTGGGTAATAACTCAAATGAGCCCCTAATAAAATCCCTCCCCTCCCCTTGCCCTGGTGGGAATTGAACCCATGACCTCATGGTAGTAGCACTAGACATGGGTTCAACATCATTCTCAGCTCCAACATGTGAATCAACGTTGTCATTCACAGTTTGGGTGTCAGGAACAGTACTGAACACCTCATAATCTGAAAATATTTAAACATCATATCAAAATGCAAAAACATCAAAAAGTAATATCTAAAAAGCATAGCTATAAAAAACTTAAACAAAAAAAAATCCCACCAGAAACAATGATATCATCCACATCAGCATTCCAAGAAACTTGTTTCTCACTAACACCAGATTTATATTTTTGTTTCTCAGCAACTTTCTCCTTGACATCTTTAACTAAGATATAAAAAAAGAAGTGAAACTAGATAATCAGACCTTGGCATCATGAAAAAAAGGATAGAAATATGAAATGATCAACTGCAAAATATGAAACATCATACCATAATGTTAAAAATCACACCATCAATTTAAAATAGTAACTTTGCCACTGACACACTCAGCAACAACTTTAGATTTCTTCACAGCCGGAGTCTTCTGCAACATCCTTCTCTTAGCACCTTCACCTCCAACAACATCGTCCTTTTTTTATTGCTTCTTCAAAAAGGCATCACTCCTCGTAACATGATTTTTACCATTACCAACACTAGCAGCTAAAAATACAACATCAAATCAAATTCCACAAGTAAAGGGGATAAAACATTGAAAGGTTGAAAAATTGAAAACAACTAATTTAACTTCAATGCCTTTGCCATTAATACCCTCAACAACAACCTTGGATTTCTTCACAACCACAACCTTACGCAAAATCCTCCTATTAGACTGACTCTCAAGATCAACAACTTTGTGAGAATGACTAGAAACTGATTCAGGCAGCACCGTCTCCATATTGCAACCACCAGATCCTCCTGAAGTTTCATCTTCATCGACCAAATAAATATTCCTCTTGACCTTCTCCTGATGTCTCATCTCTGCAGGGGAAATGCATGAAAGAGAACAACAACATTAATAAAAATGTATGAAACATTAATATACAGAATTCAGAAAAGTAAATAAAAAAGTAAAAGACAAACTCTCAAGATTAGCAGCTTCATCAGCAACAACACCATCCGGAGGATTAGAAGCTTCATCGGCAATAACACCATCCGGTCCAACTTTATCAGCACCATCCAGACCATAACCTGATTAAGCCAGCAACATCTCCAAATTGCGAGCACCATCCGGTCCAGGTTTATCTACTTTATTAGTTCACCTTCGTCGACCAAATCAAGTTTTCTCTTAGCTTTCTCCTTCTGTCTCCTCTTCACAGAGGACAGTCCTGAAACAGAACAACAACATTAATAAAAAAATATGAAACTTTAATATACAACATACATAAAGTAAATACGGAGAAAAGGATATGATATCAAATTAACATTAGGATCACCCCTCAGTCGATGTGATTGTCTCACAGTACAACCAACATTTGCATTTGAAACATCAAATTTAATTATATAAACATCAGAAAAAAATTATAATGCAACACAAAATTACTTCAGCAAAATGATAACAAGATCAAAGAAAATAGCTGCTTATCAACACACATGAAAATATCAATCTGAAAACAAAGAACATCAAAGTGAAATAATAAAACATCAATAAGACAAAGACATTCTGCAAAGCGAAAAGCTTATGAAAACTAAAACAGTAAGGCATCAATAGCATCAAACTGAATCTAAAAGCCAAAATGGAGGTATAAAACATCAAAAATGCAAAATAATATCAAACAAGTACAAGAAAAAAAAATATAATCATCATTTAAAACCTCTGCCAAATCACAAACTACATCACACTCCTAATTTTAGACATGAACCTAAACAGACACAACATACACAAAATACATTAAATACACCTCTAAAAATTAATCATACCATCCAACATACCAGCTCATACCCTGAACTTAGAACATCATTCAGTAAACTTAAAACATCATAGCCTGCACTTGAAAAGCATATCAAACTGAAAAGTATACATGATAACCCGAATTTAAAGCATCATTCAGTAAACTTAAAAAATCAACATATCAGCTCAAATAGAAAATGGAAAATCAAATATATGAAAACATAGAAAACAAAACCAGCACAATACATGAAAGACACAATAGATAAAAAATCACACTAAAGAAAGACATATTAGATGACTGATTAACATGAAAATAGTATGTGTAAAACATCAACAGAAAACTATGAAACATCATGTCATAAAATTGCAACATCACAAATAACTGAACAGCAACATTTTACAATTAAATATGGAAATACATTCAAAAATTCCCGCCAATACATAGACAAACAGAAAAAACCTTGAGAAGGTGCTTGTTTCTTTGAATTTTTTATGACAGGAGGAGGACTAACTTCAGCAGGATCTTCATAGTTCTTCGCAATGTCGAGAAGAACATCATTAACTGATTCACCAGCAACTTTCTCCTTCGGCATTTACAAAACAACAACAAAAACACATAAATTAACACACAACCTAAATGAACCCTAAAATATCAAACACATTCAACATAGAAACCAAATCAATGCAAAATTTGAAGAAAAATAGTAGAATAACAACACATACAAGCAATAAAACACAACCACTAACACTTACTCAACAAAGACAAAAAAAAGAGTAATCCCCAAAATATGAGTACAGTCAAGAATAAAAACCCTAACAAATTCAAATCAAACACGGTAAAGAAATATTAAACTACACAATCAAAAGAGAAACACAAAATAAGCAAAAGACACACTCAGAAAACCTACCGGGAGCATAAAACATCACATTCATCCAAAAAATTGGGGAAATCGAGAAAAATGCCAAAATACGAACAAAAAATCGTAGTGACTACATTACCTTGGCAGATTAACACAATCTGAAGTCGTCCAGTCGTAGATCATCACAAACCAAATGAAAATCAACAAAAAACCGCCTAAACAAAAGCACAACTTCAATCTGATCAGTGCACACTTGAAATGAAAAGAAAACCAAAGCAATTAACCGATTAAATAAAATAAATCCGAGCAGTTGAATTTTGTGAGAGAAAACAGGTGTATTTTTTAAAGAGAGAACGATTGAACCTAAACAAAAATCAGAATGGAAAATGAGCAAAAATTTGGAAAAGATGCGGTCCGATTTTAATATATATACTAGGAATAAACTGCAAATTATCATAATTACACATCCAATCCCTGGAATTTTAAAACATCAGTAAGAAACCCCATCTTGAATTCTATGCAATTTAATCTCTGGTCTGTGAGACGGTCTTATATAAGACTTTGTCTTTTGGTAAATCCTAAAATGTTTTCTTCGACTCATTTTACTTTTTATACTCCCAGTTCAACTTTCACCACTCCATCATTAAAAAAAAGAAGTGTGCCATTTAAATGAGAGACAAAAAGAAGGACATATAAAGAAATTCATTACATACTATGAAACATAATATAATAAAACTTCAAATAAAAACTATAAAATCCCAATAAACCTAACCCATAAAATTTTCACCTAATTTGATATATAAGATTTAATCGACATTAAAAATTATAGTTATAAATGTCTTTTAATTTTAGTGGAACACCAATATGGTTGAATCATATCCATTTAACCCAATTATATACCCTACGTTTATATTTCACAATGTAATTTGTTTATACGAGTATATTTTAAATTATTATCGATACTCGTGTTATACGCACTAATCAACAAGAATATACTATTTTATGCTATTAATTCCAACAGATAAAAATGGAATATTAAATGCATATGATCGTACCATTATATAAATTATATGTATTATATATTTCACATTGTAATTTGTTTATACGAGTATATTTTAAATTATTATCGATACTCGTGTTATACGCACTAATCAACAAGAATATACTATTTTATGCTATTAATTCCAACAAATAAAAATGGAATATTAAATGCATATGATCGTACCATTATATAAATTATATGTATTATCGATACTCATGTGTGCACTAATCAACGGCAACGAACAAAAATGTAATATTAAAACTGTAGAGTGGGTAACAGGTCACTTATTTCTTACCTTATACACTGCATTTCTTAAATTACGTATAAAATTTAAAATTTTTGAAAATATTTTTTTTATATCATATATTTTTTATATTTTATCCTTCAAATACATATTATTACTTCTTTTAGCTTATAAAATTAATATTTAAATTTCATAAAACATTACAACATTTAACGCAAATGCTACTAAGGATTGTCCATACGCTTATGGAAATGCCGCATTTTCTGAGAATTTCCCAAACATTACAACATTTAACGCAAATGCTCCTAAGGATTGTCCATACGCTTATGGAAATGCCGCATTTTCTGAGAATTTCCCTTACATGTATAGGATCATACAATTGTATAAATCATATGTACACTATTTATTTATATGTTGTAACTCAAAATTAGAATTTAGATCCTCCTCCGTATGTTTAAAATAGTTTTTCACACTTATCTCCATAGGTTTAAAATAGTGTTTCACACTTATAGGCATTGTGTATCTGTGCTTATAAAGCACATTATACATGCCGGACTTTGTTAATAACTTTTGCCATCTCTTTTCCAATTTATTCATTTAACTGGAATAAAAATTAATGAATTTACGAAGGGTTATGGTGTTATAATTATATGAAGAATTGGTCTTATAAATCTTTGGAACTAGATTCAGGGTTGATTTTGAACTAATTGGCCCAAAAAATAGCATAAAATGTTCTAAAGTAGGCGCTAACCGTAAATATAGTTATGCACATAATCGTTATTGAATGAATATGCGGTATATGGGAGATTTACACCACACTGTATCCCAATAAATAAATAAATAAATTTTTAGTAAAAATTAATAAATTCTCCCTATTCTCTCCGATTCTACTTTCTACGTATACACATTTTAATCCGAGGATACAATGATCAACCATAACCCATGATAGTATGAATGGCTATCTTTCTAAGTTTTTTTTCCGTTTCTTGTAGTACAACCTAGATTGAGTGACTATAATGTGTTATATTTTTTTTATTGATTTGAATGAAGATTTAATTTCTATCATACAAAAATTATACACATTAAAATTACACATCAATATGTCATTAAACATGTAATCTACCATCCACATCAATCCACATCCGAGACACATAAACATAAATCAATATAAATGAAAACAAATAGAGATGAATATAAGTGAGCACACATCCTAATGCTATAATTTACTGACACTAAATGACACGTAAGATACTTTACTAATATTTTAATACACATTAATTGCAAAGATATACGTTTGTGAATTAATCTAATTGATCATTACTTTTAAACCAATATGTAAAAGTTAAATGGTTGTTTAGTCAACCCAACAAACTCGGATATATATTAACGGACTACACTGATGTAGTTGTGGTTAAAATGGGGATGTTAAACCAATATGTAAAAGTTAAATGGTTGTTTAGTCAACCCAACAAACTCGGTTATATATTAACTGACTACAATGATGTAGTTGTGGTTAAAATGGGGATGTTAAACCAATATGTAAAAGTTAAATGGTTGTTTAGTCAACCCAACAAACTCGGTTATATATTAACTGACTACAATGATGTAGTTGTGGTTAAAATGTATATGTTATTTTTATAGGGTTATGTTTAACTAGATCTGAACTCGATAGAATTAGGAGGAGCCCTTTATAATGACTCCAACTTATGGATACAATTTTTTTAAAAAATAAATAAATAGTAGAGATTGTATTGAAAATATAAAAAAGTAAAATAGGTAAATAAAATAATGTAGGATTTATTAAGGAGAATGAACCAATATAAAATAATCAATCAAAAAGAAAATTGAGTCAAGGACCGAATATAGTATATAAATGGAAGTATTTGTTTATTCTGTGTATTTTCACGTGTGTTTCGTGTCAGTTTATTCTTTACATTTTGCCGTTTATTCTTTACATTTTGCCGTTTATTCTGTATATGTGTCAGAAAGTGAGTGTGTATATGTCAAAATGGCGCCCACATGAGTATACACTTTCAACGGAGAAGGGAGCCAAGAGGATGCAGCCACGTGAGTATTAGATTTTCCAAATAAAAGGGAGCCACTCGAGTATGCGTTAACACTCCGAGCCTCTTTTCCAACGCACGTCTACGCACGTCTTTATTTTATTTAAGAATGGTGCATCGTGCATGTCATATATATGCCCCATTTACCATTAACAAGAATTAAAACAAAAAGGGTAAAGGACGTTTTTCATATGATTATGGAAAGAACGAATGATTAAAGGTAAAATGTTTTAGTTGTAATATTAAAAATTTATTATGCAACATGTAGTTGTTATAAGGTCATAACCCAATTTATACAATACAAAAATTTATTTTGATTTTTTTAAAATTTACACTTTAAACCTTAGTCGTTCCATGCCTTATAAAAAGACTTTCTTTTAAGAGACGGACTCTTAAACAAAAACTGCAACAACATTTTAACCTACAATTAAGAATTTCTCTACCTATTTTGTTATCCCTTTATATTTTTTAAAATTTTAGTTTTACTCGACCAAATTTTATACTTTACTAATATTTAAAGCATAGTAATTAAGATACACTCGTCTTTATTTTATTTAGGAATTATGCATTATCAATATAAATAAATGAACACTCATTCCATTGCTATATTGACATTGATAGACACATAACATACTCCAACATTGCATATTATACACAGTAGTTCTAAACATACACTTGTCTTTATTTTATTTAGGAATTGTGCAAACCGTATGAACTAGTAGAGAGCGTTCTATTAAAGACATCAATGGAAGCAGTTTTCAAAAATTTGCCAAAAATCGCCTTCTATTGGAGTTTTCAAACTCAAAATCTTCGATTCGTACCCCCTACCTATTTAAAGGCGGTTAAATTGCAATGTAAGGCGGTTTTTTGACAATCGTTTAAAGGCAGAACCGCCTTTAATTGAGGTCCGGATGAATTTCCAAGTTTGTAATGTGATTTTCAAGTTAAAAAATGCTTTCTTAGGTCACCTTTTTCATTTTAAAGGCGGTTCTGAAGGTGAACCGCCTTTAATGGGCTCGGCCCATGTACTTAGTTATTTTGGCCCGAACATTTTTATTTCTCCCTAGCCTATTTACGCCCAAACCTTCTTCTTCTTCCTTGATTTTTTCCCGCCTTCTCGATCCCCAACCTTCACCACACCACACCTTTGCCCATCTTCAGCCCATGGCACCCGGTCCCGTGACTTCCATTTCAACCGCTCTCCGCCTAGAGTTGTCGCCCCTGCCGCTTGCCACACGACGGTCGCCTAGGGTTCTCTCCACTGCCGCTAGCCCCACCTCCGCCTCTAGGCTCTGGTGCTCGTGGCATGACCCCGATGCACAGCACCGCCGCTCCTCGCTCGATACCGCTCGTTTGAGATTGCTTCCACCGCGTCGCTGCCGAAGGCCACAGCTAGAGATGGAAGCCATGTTGGTTTTTCTGTTCTTTTTTAATATCTATTAATTAGCGGTTGTTATTGTTTTTCTGTTCTTTTTAATTTCTATTTGCTAGAGTGGGATTTGAATAATCAGATTTGAATTGTCAATATGATCTATTTAGAGTTCTTAGTGTGAATAGAGTGCTTTGTTTTGCTGTTAATGTAAAGATTCACAGTGCTTTTTTTTTCGTGTCGATCTATTACTCGTTTAGCGGTCGAAAACCAGCTTTTTTTTTGGAAGGTTAGAATGAGTTTCCAAAATCTAAAACTCTTTAAAAGTGGATTTTAACCGCCTTTGCTTATGTTTTTTAAAAGCGGTTCTTGGAACCGCCTTCTATTGATTGACATTTGAAGGCAAGGCCAGAGAAGGCACCTGAAAGTGCCCTCTTTGGTTCGATACAACCACCTTTAGTAGAACCCTTTCCACTAGTGATGTCATGGTATATGACATAGTAATTCCAAAAAAACTGTAAAAACATTCTAACTTACCTTTTAAATTCATCTAACAATTGCAATCCCTGTATAATTTATTATTTTGGGTAAGTCTCAGGAAATGCGGTCTGTCCATAAGCTTATGGACAGGCCAGGGAACTGTTTGAAATTAATAAAATTTGATTAATTTTCGTGGGCTAAAGCCCATTTAGTTCAGACTTCAGATCTAAAAATTATCCTCCTTCTTCTGAATCGGAGATGGGAATAACAGAACATGGAAACACATAATTTGATCGGAGAGGGGATGGTGACCCGACCAAGAGGCCATGGACCGATCCTTTTGAGAATCATTTCAACCGTGGTTAAATTACTTGAATTTTTACCGCTTTTAACCGCTCTGATTGCTTCGTATCCGACCTTTTCGGTTTTGCCCATTCCACTGCCGGCGACGGAACAAAAGTTAGTCATTGCCGGAGTTGCAGCTGGTGCCGGGCTTCTGCTCTTTGTTTCTGATAGTGTTGCTATGCTGCACAAAGAAGAAGAAGCGAAAGCACCCTGGCCCTTTGTTTAAAGGTGAAGTACTTGCTTCAAAATATACTTTTTGACCTTTGTTTGATGATCATGTTATTCCAATATTCGTTATTTGTAAGTGATATTAGCGAGAAAGGGAAAGGAAAGAAGATGCAACATTGCAGATTGGGGTAGGGAGGAAAGAGGTTTAAAAAAAATTGGCAATAGTATTGTAACGAGCATGAGTAAGTTGTCAGCTTGTGCCATTTCTTCTAATCAGTATCTTTCTGCTATGAGGCACTGCATTTTATCATTTGTTTAATAACCCTCTTTTCTTCTCCTTATTGATTCAACGAGATTATACTACCAAGAGAAGCAATGGGATGGCAGACCAAGTAGAAACTGATTCTGTAAGAATTAAATAGTTAGATATTTTTTAGTTATGCAGTGTATAGATAAATGATAAGACCGATTCATGATTCATCGATCTTGAACTCACTGATTCATGATATTTGTAGGTGGATGCATCGGAAGATTTGTTTTTAAAGATCGGTTCGTCATAGGATATGCCTTTTTATTGACCAAATTGATGCTTTTTTACTTCTTTTTGAATTGGTGATTTTCTATGCTTAAACTGTCTTGAAGTGTATGTTTTATAAAATTATGAGGTGCATTACTTTATTTATATGTTGCAGCTGTTATTATCCAATGTGTATTTGTTAGTTGTACTGTGAATGACCTTTATTTTTCTTCTCTTTTTTTTTATCATTCATTTTGAATTACGAGTTGCATCTGTTTACTTATATGTTGCATATGTTAGTATTCAATGTGTACTTGTTAGTTGTACTGTCTATAAACCTTTTGTGAATGACTTTTTTTTTCTCCTCTTTTTTGCTGATAGTACATTTTGAATTACGAACTGCATGTGTTTACTTGTATGTTGCATATGTTAGTATTCAATGTCTACTTGTTAGTTGTAATGTATAATGACCTTTTGCTTTCATTTGTTGTTAGTTGTACGTTTTGAATAACGAGTTGCATTTGTTTACATATATGTTGCATCTGTTAGTATCCTGTGTGTACTTGTTAGTTGTGTTGTGTACGCCTATTTTAAAAAAAAGTTTTTGTTGGTTTTGTCTTTTGAATTAAGAACTGCATTCGTTTACTTATATAGCATTTATTGATTTCTAGTATGTACTTGTTAGTTTTATTGTGTTTGTTTTTTTACTTTCATTGTTGATTATTGTTCGTTTTGAAGTATATATTGTACTTGTTTGCTTATATGTTGTACATGTAAATATCCAATGTTTATGACATTTTGCATGAGTTGGATCTAAACTTGTTTTGATTTTAACTTTTAAGGAATCAGACAATATTGAACATTGGACTCCATAAGACATTCCGACACGAGGAGGATTCATATGAAGATGACATTGAACTTGAAGATTCTAAGATGATCCCCTTTTGAAGATTAATAACCGATTCATTGTATTTGGGATTGTTAGTTAATCTTGATAGGAAAACTGTTGTAATTTTAAGTTCCCTAATGGAATATTTCTATCACGAGCACTTTATCTTCCATTTTGTTTAGATGTTAAGAGCCCCCTCTCGTGTTTGAAATTGACAAAATTTGCATGTTTTCTATACAAAGTATGGAATGCTTTACAATGTTGCTTTCAGGTCGACAATACTTTATGTGACATCTCTTTGATTTTATTAAATCAGGGAAATCAACTCATGTTTTTTTTTTAAAAAATATTTTTTAATGTAATCAGTATATATTGTAAGGTACTAAATGCAGTACATGTGAACATTTTAATAGGCGACAAAAATGTGACCTCTGTTATGTATTCTATAGTAGTAACCGTAAGCTAACTGTAAGCTAACTTATTTCCGAGAAGATGGTAAAGTGTATATGCTAGTCTCAGTCTACTTGCAACTCTTTCAGTAGCATGTTTGCATCAATTCAACAATCAGATGCTATCTCCAAGAGTTGAGCAAATATCGAGCCATAGGTAATTAGTTGAATCCGACGTATCTCGTAGCTCCGGTCACACAGTACGTAATAGGGGTTGCTGCTTTAGCTTCCATGGAAGATGGATTCCACTCAATCTGACTACAAATGGTGAGATAAATGAAGATGGAGTTACAGACTAAATGATGACAAAGATCATAGGTTTTTGCAAGTTATACTCTGTTCATTTTCTAAAATCGAAAGAACACTCGAGAGCATAAACGAGTCCGACTTCAACTCAGCAATCCTCATTTCCCTCCATCATCACATCGAGAGCATAACCATCTCCACAACTTCTTTCCACCTCCTACTCTGCACATGTCTTCCAATAACAGTATTCCAAGATACAACATCATGCAACGGTATTGTTTCAAACACTTTTTGAACACAATCATCATCACATACATCCACACTTCTGTCAGGACTTTCATCAAACACCATCTTAACATACATGTTCATGAGCGCATTTGCAGTTAAAAAATTGGTATCTAGGCCAAGCCTGATCACATATGCGTGAACGCTCTATCCCAGCTTTAAGTCACTCAAACGCAGGCACAATTTCAGTACAGACGGAAAATATTCTGATCTGGGGTTCTTCCGGCAATGAAAGCACATTAAAGCAAGAAAAATGCAGAACAAGCTGAAGCATAATCTTGACACTCTGGGGAGTGTTGGCCATGGAGCTGGTGGCAGAAGAGGAGGGATCAGCTCCGGCAACGATGAGGATCCATGAAGAATCAGCTCTGGTGACTTGAGGAGAATGAAGAGGCCGATAATAACTATCATGTGAAACCTTATGACCGCAAATTTTGTTATATTTGCGTTAATTGCAAATTGATCCCTGGCTTATCCATAAGCTTATGAACAGGACGCCTGTTAGGAGACCCACTCTAAGTTTATTACCTGATTATTGAAATGTAAAAATGTTATCTTGATTTCTTCTAATCGATATACACAATACATTAATCATTGATTAGGCATGGCATCTCTCATCCACATTAATCACCAGAAATCAATATAAATAAACACACATGCATCAATATAAATGAAAGAAACAGACTCATACAAATATAAACATTAAAATTACACATCGATATACACAACACGGTAATCACTGTTGGGCATGTCATCTCTCATCCACATTAATTCACCAAAAATCAATGTACTACTCATCAATGTAAATGAACATGTATCCCACCGCTATACCCTCTGCTCTTTTTATATGACTCCAACTTTTAGGCATAATTTTTTTAAAAAGATAAATGAATAATAGAGATTATATTGAAAGTATAAAAATTAAAATGTATTGATAAAAATAATCTAAAATTTATTTTAAAAATGGAATGGACCAATATAAAAAACCATCTAAAAATAAAAAAACAAGCCGTTGTTAGAGGACCGAAAGTAGTATTTTATTGACATTGATAAAACCGTAACATACTTGACTGATATCTGTGTGTATTTGTCTTATTTAGGAATCGTGAATGCAACATGTCATCAATTTGCATATGGTACCAGGAAGATACAAAATTTACTAACAATAATAATAACAATAGCATTAAAATAGTAATTCACTGTCCATTATTTTAGGAGATAATTTAGAAACATATATGATTTTGAATTGAAACCATGAGGTACAATGAAAAGAATCTTTAATGCAAAGAGCATTACCCACAAAAATAGAAGTCACATGGCTAATTATTATTGTGTTTCACTGTCAAGTAGACATAATAGTACCGATAGCAAGGATTGTTAAAATTTGATATTCAATGAAATTATTGTAAATCAAACATCAATACTCCCTCCGTCCCTGAATAAGATGCACACTATCTATTTTGGTCTGTTCCTAATTAAATTGCAAACAATCAGACATTGCCATTTTTAGCATAATTGGCCGCCAGTGAAATGACCAAAATGCCCATGGATAGTGTAAAATTTACTGCCATTAATGATGATTAATTAGGGGGATTGGTAAAGTCTCTGGACACGTAGGATGATTAATTAGGGGATTGGTAAAGTCTCTGGACACGTGTCCAGAGACCGGTGGTTGGCGTGAGATTAATTGCTTTAATCTCCCAACCACCTGCACCGCTCCAAATGCGTCTCATTTATGCTCCCAATGCTCTATTTTTACTCTCCCCATGCTCTCATTTACGCTCTCAATGCTCTCAAATGCTCCATTATCTTCTTCATTTCTCTCATTTCTCACAGAATCTTCACAGCTCATCCTCTCCTCTCCCTCAAATCTGAAAACCCCAGCCGCTCAACCTCTTTTCAGCCATCGTTCTTAGTTGGAATACTGTGTTTTTTGTGTGGGTTTACTTGGTTAAATGATCCTTTTATCACAACTTGTTGTTTCGGATCTAGGGTTTTCTTGATTTGGTTTGGGGCTTTGAAAACGAAATCGATTTCTTCACTTTTTCAAACTGAAATCACAGCGTTTTAAGGCTAGGTTTATGTTTGGCTGGTTGATTTAGGATTTATTGAACATAAACAAATGTTGTTTATGTGCTGGCTTCAGATCTAAGATATTTCTCGTGTTGTAACTGTGGTATTTCCCATTGTTCTTGGGTTTTACTTGTTGAAAACTGAATGCATGTGTTTGATACTTGGATTTCATGTCATTTTTCGAGGTAAATGAACATGGGTTCGTCATTTTTGAACTGAAATTCATGCTCTTTGTGGTCTAGGTTCCGATCTAAGTTATATCTGGTGTTGTAACTGTGATATTCGCCATTTCACTTCGGTTTATGTTGTTGAAAACCGACATCATGTTTCTAATTTTGATTTTTATGGCCTGATTCCGAGGTCTATAATTTTTGGTTCATTTTTTTCGAACTAAAATTCATGCTATATGTGGTCCGGTCCGATATGAGTTTCTCGTTAGGTTGGATATGTGATATTATTCAATGATCTTCGTTGTTGTTGTTTAAAACTGAATGCATGCGTATGTTAAAAACTGATAATGATGTTCATTGTTTGCTCGGTTCAGATCTAGGGTTTTTTGTTGTGTTGGATATGCCACATTAGCCACTGTTTGTTAACATTGTGCTGGCAATTTCTTTTTGAACTGCCTCTGATGTGCACTGTGAACTGATTATGTTAATAATGTGAACTAATTCCGATCATATTGTGACCCTTATCTGATTATACTGTGACCTGATTCTTATTATAGTTACTGATATCTATTGATTGTTTGCATCTGAAACTGATGTATCATGTTGATAAGGTTATGGCTGGTCAGGGTAAGTCTGTCCCTTGCCAACCTTGAGTGAATCCGAGTTTGACTCTTAGTTTCAGTCTAGTTTGATCTCACATTATTTACTGGGCTTGATGACATTAAGTCTCAGCCAAAGACCAGCATTGTTAACCCACTCCAGTACCCTGTCCTCGATACTGATTCAGTTGAGTCTTGGGATACCCCTGTGGCCACACATTTTAGCCATGTACCTGAATTTGTCTTATACCACTCAAAATGAGATGATGATTCAGATGAAACACAGCCCCCTGATACTGATCATCACATAACACAATCCCCTGATCCTGACACTAATTCTGATGGAACCCAACCCCCTGATTCCGATGAAACCCTACCCCCTGATACTAATCCCGATAAAACACAGCTCCCTGATCCTGGCATTTACTCCGATGAAACCCAACCCCCTGACTCTGATGAAACCCAATCCCATGACTCCGATGAAACCCAACCCCCTAACTCTTATAAATATGATTCATCGGAATCTTGGTGTGATTCACATCCTTCAGTGTATTTCAAGGGTAATGAATTCCCTAAGTATGGCGAACCAGGTTTCTGGGAAACTGAGGCTTGTCTTTATCCTGGTAACTGGCCAAAAAATGAGGCAAAAAGTGATTATGATGCTGGAAAATAGTGTCATTATCCACATGTTTATATTTTGGCCTCTTTTCAGTTCTGATCTAACTTTGTAATTTCAAATTTTTGTACATATACTAACTGTCTGCCTCTTAATGCAGGATTGTTTATACAGGGTAGGTGTTGTTGGCTTTTACAGCAACTACTTTATCTTGTGTTTGTTTTTGGTTACCTGTTTGCTACATGGTTGTGATAGCAAATGTGCTGCTTATTATGTGCTGGTTTTTTTTTTCAATCTGGGTGATGTTTAAATTCAAACATGCAACCACTCAGATTTTATCTCAGATTCCGTTGAAACCTTTAGTGATTGTTCCCCATTTTTCAACTGATTCTGAAGTAGAACCTGAGTCAGGCAGGACATGTTTCAGATCAGGGGCAATAATGGGAGCAGTAAATTATTATGCATGTTCATGTGGTTTATATATGCAGTCATGCAGTGTTAGTTAGTAGACTTACTTGATCTTGGCAGGGCATTTGTTTATTGATGTCATCGCTAATATGTGTGCTCGTTGGGTATGTGTTGGTTGGACCCATAATTTATGATGTAGCTGTAATGAATGAATAAACATGCAGCCATTCTTATTAGTTGCTAAACTGATATGATCTTGGTGAGGCATGATGTGATTAAAACCAGCTCTGAAATTATTTGCTAAGTTGACCCTGTTGTAGTTGTTAGCCACCTATGATGATACCTTGCATGAACACTTTGGAAGAAACCATGTTTTCAAAAACATTAGGATGACACCTTCATAGTGTTTGTCACTTTGTTGTTATATGTGCTACTTTCCATTCATCATGGTTTTAATGGTTTATCATTCTAGACTAACCTGTTTTGCATCATAGAAACATGTTTTTAAACACAAGCTCATTTTTAAAAAGCTTCAAACAAAAGGGAGTATAGCCCTCCCAACTTTTACAAGGTTACCCTATAAACATACCTTATCAAAATAACTTGTATGTTTACCCTAGACCTGAATCTAGAAGCACAACCCTACAAAAGTACATCAGTTGCATGCCTACACTAACTCCATCATGATCAGTAGATCCCGTATGTTCCCAGTTCTTCCAATGGACACCATGTGTTCCAAACAAGCCCTTACTAACTCAGAATCCACAATCAGATTGTGGGGTAGCAAACCAAGCCTTCTTACCCCTGCATTTCATGATTTCTACCATAACACTTTGCAAGCTTAGGAATATCTTGTCTATGACCCTAGGATCCTTCCTCTCAAAAGCATCATGCACAGCTTGTAGTAATCCATCTAGGTTTTGGCTCAGGTTTTGCTGTTGTAAACTTTGAATTGAGGCAAAAAAAAACCAAGTCCAAAATGTTTAAATCGGGTGATTTGTCAGGTTGGCAAACTAACGGAATGTTAAATCCATCTGAGGTGGCTGCAGATAAAAATTCAGGGTCATTTGCAAATATGTGGGTAGGGGCATTATGTTGTTGTATGAGAATGTTTTTGCTTGTCCATACTGGCCATTTTCCCTTGATAGCTGGTATGAGTTCATTGCTAGGCTTGTGTCTAATTTTATCTCTGGTGATGGGTGTTATGGGTTGTGGCAGATAATGGAGATGTCATATTTGATGGAAAGTTAGGCATTTTTCCTCTAATTGACATAGTTCCAGCTCAAAGGACAAGCAAAAACAAGCCAAGGGGGACTATGGAAATGAAAGCTAAAGTGAAGGTCAGTCGCATAGAAATGAGGGAGTGTCTCATCAAGAAAGTGATTCCAGCAATCAAAGAGAGGTGGCCAAGCCATAGATAAAAAATAATCTATCTCCAACAAGATATTGCAACACCACACATACTACATGGGGACCGGGAGTTTGAGTGTGCTGCAAACACAGATGGATTTCAATTTATATGTGATTTTTAGCCTCCACAATCACCAGATCTCAACATCTTAGATTTGGGGTTTTTTCGATCTATTCAATCTTTAGAGTAAGAGAAAGCATGCAAGACAGTGGAGGAATTGGTAGATTCAGTGAAGATGGCATATAAGGAGCTACAGGCAGAAACAGTAAACAAGATTTGGATGTCTCTACAAGCTGTATGCATAAAGGTAATGAAGCATAAATGTACCAACAATTTTCCCCTACCCCATACTCGGAAGGACGCGTTAGCAAGAATGGGAATGTTTCCTAATGACCTAGAGGTGGATATGGATCTGGTTAAAGAATGCATTCAGTTTTTGCATATGCACAACAAGACATGCATGATTCAAAAACTGGTTCAAGACATTTGGCAACATGAAAACATCCATAATGGTGGTTAGTTATATGAAATGTTGCGAAGGTAGTTTTTGAATGATGGAGTTGTTGCATGCTTTTGGTTTTTTAGGTAAACATATAAGTACACAATGTCATGTTTACGCTGCAACAATATGCATTATTTTATGAAAGACATTGTCATGTTATTTTTTTTAATGTATGTTTCACCTGCAAATCTGGCCTCCTATGGGTTAATACATGGTTGCAAAAAAAAATGATAACATCAAAGTAAGCAGCACACTCAGGTCAGGTTTTGGGTTAGGCCTAGCATACAACACAAGACACATTTGTTTTACCGAGCTGTCCATAGTGATCAACATAATGATAGTTGTCACTCAGATAGACTAAATGATCATCAATCCAGCCGTTTAACACACATTAATGGCATACACACATAAACAACCAACCAACATCAAATTAATTAAACCACATAAATCAGACTAGCCCTCACACAATATATGATAATTAGACCACACAATTTTTATAGACCTAATTGTCCATAGTGATCAACATGATGATAGTTATCACTCAGATGGACTAATGAGTCATAAATCCAGCAATTTTACACACATTAATGCCATATGCACATAAGCAACTAACCAACGTCAAAGTAATTAAACCACATTAATTCCATACGCTTTTTCCCGGATTGAACCTGCAATACAAATAATTAAATTAGTTTCAGCATTTTTTTAAAAAAAAAGGAACAAGATTATAACAGTTACAGTTCATAGCTTAACCTTCAAGTTTCCCTATCCTCTGTTTTAGGGTCTATTTAGACTACAAACCCAGTTACGCATAGCATTGAATGTTGATGAATATTCAAAATCCCTCCATGCCGGAGGCAGCGGGTCAGCTGTTGGTGGATCTACTACCCCTTGGATGCCAAGGCCGGTTATTAGCAAAAAAGCGTGCCTGCCAAATTCAATAATGTTAAACAAACAATTAGCACTTATTCGTTTCTGCAAAGATGCTTTTTCCCCAGAACTAATTATTTGGATATTTTACAAAAATAAACAAACAGTCATGTACATATTGTGAATTACAGCTCCATTCAATCCACGGAAGTGTGAAGGGCAAAAGGACCTGAACTCTTTTAGATTAATCTCTAACAAGCATTCAAACATAAAAAACATTACAATATCCTAAAATAGCAAAAGAAAAGTGATACCAAAGCTATAATATATTTGTCTTCCGTATACCTCTCGATTAAAAATGCAATATTGTTTGAAAAGACAGAGCACCCAAAGCAGCTGAATATATAACCTGATTTTAAGCACTTTGATGAAAACAATGATCAACAAGTAAAAGAAAGTCACCGTGCAAATTGATAAATTACTAAAGGCCCAAAAGAAGAAAAATAATGATACATGCCAGTAGTCTATTTGAGCAAGTTGATGAAAAGAGAAACTAATGCAATTAATTTAATTTCGAAAAAGAAAAACTCCAGGACATACCATTCTCCGTTCGTCCCTGCTCAGCACCACCGAGCAAATGGAACCGCCGTGGGTCTGAGGTGGCACGTTGCCATCACGCGCCATCGAACAAATGAAACTGCCGTGAGTCTGAGGTGGAACGTCGCCATCACGCGCCACAGAGCAAATGGAACCGCCGTGGGTCTGAGATGACACGTCACCATCAGGCGCCACTAAGGCTTGAGCAGATCCGACGACATCGGTAGTGGAATAGTGCGAACGCCCCCACCTAGTCTTCCACCACCACGAGTTGACCAAACCAGCATCTCATCCCGAGAAACTCTAGTGGCAAAAGCTGAGTAAACGCAACAATGGACCGGATCTGACGTTTCACTGCTAGGGCTCGACCGTCCTGCGCCACACGTCGAGAAGACCCAGCACCATGGCTCAACCTTTCCGCCGGCACCATCTCCAGATTTCTAAGTAAGGTATCGGTGAATATTTGTTCGTACGCCTCGTCGACAGACTGCGGATCAAGATACAGGTCTCCCGGATCAGTTTCAGTTGAAAAATACGACGAATCGAAAGGGTCTAGGGGCGATTCAGTGTCCGCGTCTGGGGAACACTCAACAATCCATTCCGAATTTATCATATTGAGTGGAACATACGGTGGGATGTGAGAACAAAATTCATCATCTTGGCTCATTTTGAATGACAGAATTTAGGGTTTGTGACAAAATAAAGATGAAACAAAGAGAGTGAGAGGAAGAGATTGTGAGGAATGAGGTGAATGCTTCAGAAATGAGATTGTGAGAAATGAAAAACGAGAACTTGAAATCAAGAACTAAAAGCAGTGAATGCATTGAGTGGGGAATCTAGGAGGTGTGTGTGGTTCTCGAAAGTTAGGCAGGCTGGTGGGGAGATAAGGATGAATTTATTGTGCAGAGGCTTCTGGAAGCAATTTAGATTCAGACCTCAAAAATATTTTGAATTCTGAATTATTTAGGTTAGTGTTAAGTGGTTTTGGGTTGGACTAATGAAAGTAAGTAAATTGTTTTTGGGCCTAAACAAATCCAAATCATGTTCAACAATTCTTAATTAAATGAGGACAATTCAGTCCAAACACAAAATGATTAAGGGTAGAATAGTTACAACACAAGTCAAATTCAGACCAAATAAGGAAATTTTCAACTTAGGCGGGCAGACCAAAATAGAAAGTATGCCAATAATTATGGGACGGAAGGAGTAGATGTTATTTTTATAGGTTTATGTTTAAATAGACCTGAACTCGATAGAATTTAGAGGAGTTAATATGCAGTTTCTTTATAAACTATATATGCATGTGTTTTTCGAGATTATAGTACTCCCTTGGTCCCTTTATAATGACTCAAACTTTTGGATATAAATTTTTTTAAAGATTAAATGAATAGTAGGGATTATATTGGAAGTATAAAAAGTAAAATATATGGATAAAATAATGTAGGATTTACTAAGGAGAATGAGCTAATATAAAAGAACCATCCAACAAGAAAAGTAATAAAGGACCGAAGATAATATATAAATGGAAGTATTTGTTTATTCAGTGTATTTCCACGTGTGTTTCGTGTCAGTTTATTCTTTGTATTTTGCCGTTTATTCTGTGTATGTGTCAGAGAGTGAGTGTGTATATGTCAAAACGGCAGCCACACGAGTATACGCTTTCCAACAGAGAAGGGAGCCAAAGAGGAGGCAGACACGTGAGTATTAGATTTTCCAAAGAAAAGGGAGCCACTCGAGTATGCGTTAACACTCCGAGCCTCTTTTCGAAAGCACGTCTTTATTTTATTTAAGAATGGTGCATCGTGCATGTCATGTATAGAGTCCGTCTTTTGGAAGATGATCTTTTCATAAGTTATGGAAAAATCAACCTTTAAAGTGTAAATTAGAATAAATGAAGATAAAATTTTCGAGTTGCATAAATCAGGTTATAAATTTTATAACTACAACATGTTGCATACTAAAATTTAAATATTATAAGTAAGACCTTTTACCTATTATAATTTTAATTATACCCATCTTTCCATAAGAATATGGAAACACCGTATTTCCCAAGACTTTGCCTCATATATATATGCCCCATTTATCATTTACAGGAATTTAAAAAAAGAAGGCTAAAGAACGTCTTTTCATATGATTATGGAAAGACCGAATGATAAAAGTTAAAAGGTTTTAGTTGTAATATTAAAAAATTATTATGCAACATGTAGACCGAATGATGAAAGTTAAAAGGTTTTAGTTGTAATATTAAAAAATTATTATGCAACATGTAGTAGTTATAAAGTTGGAGTCCGTCTCTTAAAAGACGGTCTTTCCATAAGTTATGAAAAAACCAAGGTTTAAAATGTAAATTAGAAGAAATGAAGATAAAATTTTTGGGTTGCATGAACCGGGTTATAAATTTAATAACTACTCCATGTTGCATACTAAAATATTAATATTGCAACTAAGACCTTTTAGCTTTTATTATTCTAATCAAACCCCGTCTTTCCATAAGCCTATGGAAAGACCGTCTTTCCCAAGACTTTGCCATAAAGTTATAACCCAATTCATGCAATACGAAAATTTATTTTCATTTTCTTTTAATGTACACTTTAAACCTTAGTTTTTCCCTGCCTTATAGAAAAGTTATCTTTTAAAAGATGGACTCTTAAAAAAAACCGTAACAACATTTTAACCTACATTTAAGAATTTCTCTACCTATTTTGTTATCCCTTATACTGTAATAAACTTTAAAATTACACATTGATATACACATTACCATAAAATGGCATGTCATCTATCATCCACATACATGTAAATCAATATAAATGAACACGCATCCCACCACCATAGTTTACTAACATTTATAAACATGTAATATACTTTACTAACACAGTAATTAAGATACACTTGTCTTAATTATGCATTATGCATTATCAATATAAAAAATTAACACTCATTCCATTGCTATACTGACATTGATAGACACATAACATACTCCACTGACATTGCATATAATACACAGTAGTTCGAAACATACACTTGTCTTCATTTTATTCTGGAATTGTGCATGCAGTATGAACTAGTAGAGAGCGTTCTACTAAAGACATTAATGGAATCAGTTTTTAAAAATTTACCTAAAATTGCCTTCTATTGAAGTTTCCAAACTCAAAATCTTCTATTCGTATCCCCTACCTATTTAAAGGTAGTTAAATTGCAACGTAAGACGGTTTTTTGACAATCGTTTAAAGGTGGTTCCGAAGGCAGAACTGCCTTTAATTAAGGTCCGGATGAATTTCCAAGT
Organism: Rubia yunnanensis; assembly: GCA_037428765.1. Taxonomy (NCBI): domain Eukaryota; kingdom Viridiplantae; phylum Streptophyta; class Magnoliopsida; order Gentianales; family Rubiaceae; genus Rubia; species Rubia yunnanensis. Next base: position 22,063,196 of record CM075071.1, on the reverse strand, counting down.
TCGTAAATATGATTTCCAAGTTCAAAAATACTTTCTTAGATCACATTTTTCATTTTAAAGGTGGTTATGAAGGCAGAACCGCCTTTAATGGGCTCTGCCCATTTACTTAGTTATTTTGGCCTAAACATTTTTCTTTCTCCCTAGCCTATTTACGCCCAAACTCTCTTCTTCTTCCTTGATTTTGTTTTCCGCCTTCTTGATCCCCACCCTTCACCACACCACACCACACCTGTGCCCATCTTCAGCCCATGCCACCCCATGCCACCCGGTCTCGCGACTTCCATCTCAACCGCCCTCCGCCTAGAGTTGTCGCCCCTGCCGCTTGCCACACAACGCTCACCTAGGGTTCTCTCTGCTGCTGCTAGCCCCACCTCTAGGCTCTGGTGCTTGCCACATGACCCCGATACACAGCATCGCCGCTCCTCGCTCGATACCGCTCGCTCGAGATTGCCTCCACCGCGTCGCTGCTGAAGGCCACTGCCAGAGATGGAAGCCCTGTTGGTTTTCTGTTCATTTTTAATATCTATTAATTAGTGTTTGTTATTGTTTTCTGTTCTTTTAAATTTCTATTTGCTAGAGTGGGATTTGAACAATCAGATTTGAATTGTCAATATGATCTATTTAGAGTTCTTAGTGTGAATAGAGTGCTTTGTTTTGCTGTTAATGTAAAGATTCACGTTTTTGCCGTGTCGATCTATTACTCGTTTAGCTGTCGGAAACCAGTTTTTTTTAAAGGTTAGAATGGGTTTTCGAAATCGGAAACTCTTTAAAAGCGGATTTTAACCGCCTTTGTTTACTGTTTATAAAAGCGGTTCTTGGAACCGCCTTCTATTGATTGACATTGGAAGACAAGGCTAGAGAAGGCACATGAAAGTGCCCTCTCTAGTTCGATATAACCGCCTTTAGTAGAACCCTAACCACTAGTAATGTCATGATATATGACATAGTAATTCCAAAAAAAGCGGTAAAAACATTCTAACTTACCTTTTTAAATTCATCTAACAATTGCAATCCCGGTATAATTTATTATTTTTACTCGAATAAATTGGCATATGAAAAGATGAGATTGAATTAGAATTATAGAAAGTAAATAGTTTTAATTGTAATATTAAAAATTATTATGCTATGTACAATAATTATAAATTTATTACTTGATTAATGCAATGTAAAAATTTTATTTTAATTTCTTCCAATCGATATACAACATGGTAATCATTGATTAGGCATGTCATCTCTCATCCACATTACTTCACCAGAAATCAATATAAATAAACAGCACATGCATCAATATAAATGAAAGAAACAGACTCATAAAAATATAAACATTAAAATTACACATATATATGCACAACACGGTAATCATTGATTGGGCATGTCATCTCTCTTCCACATTAATTCACCAGAAATCAATATACTACTCATTAATGTAAATGAACATGAATCTCACCTAGGGCTGTTAATTCGGGTCATCGTGTCGGATTCGGGTCGGGTTGAAAATAATTCGTGTTAAAATAAGTCGGGTTATAACGTATTATATTTATTTTTGGATTGGGTCGGGTTGAGTCGGTTCCTATCGTGTTGGGGTAATACGTGTCAGATTTTTTTCTCGGGTCGGATCGTGTCGAGTTCGATTACACTCATGTCCGATTACTATCGTGTAATTTCTTTACTCGGGTTAGGTCGGATTGAGTCTAGTGGTGTCAATTTGGGTCATCGTGTCGGGTTGGGGTCGGGTTGAAAATAGTTCGTGTTAAACATGTCGGGTTATAACATGTTATATTTATTTTTCGGATCGGGTCGGGCTGAGTCGGGTTCCTATCGTGTTGGGGTAAAACGTGTCAGATTTTTTTAGGTAGGGTCTTGTCGGGCGATTGCACTCGTGTCGGGTTACTATCGTATAATTTCTTTACTCGGGTTAGGTCGGGCCAGGTCAGATTACTGTCGGGTTTGGTCTGTTCGTGTTATATTCAGGTCGAGTTGGATCATGTCGGGTTATTTTCAGGTCTGGTCATTTTCTTGTAGGTTTTTGTACTGGAGTTTTATTCGAGTTAGGTCATGTCAGTTTATTAAATTTCATATTGGATTTGGGTATATTTTGGATCAAGTCATTATACTACTCGACTAAATTTAGGTTGATTCACATTCTTATAGTTACAATATTAATGGTTTATGTTCATTGTAACATGTAATTTTTATTTACTATTTATTAAAATCAATTTTTAGTCGATCTTCTATATTACTTACTTAGAATCATGATTATGATTAAACACCTCTCTTTATCTTAATATTATTAATTAACTTTATAAACTTAACCGTAATTTTGCATTTTAAACTTAACCTTGCGCGCTAAAATTTATGATGAGATGAATTTATGCAATTATATTTGTAGATTTTTAATAAACATAAATCTCACTTTATTCTCATAAATATGTCTAACCAATTGTTAGCCTAACATATAACCAAGTTTATTTAGTTCCATATTAATGCCAGTAGACTTTATATAGTTACATTGTTAATGAGTTTTACACACTAAACTACATCCCTATATAAATATATAAATTGTGTATAACTAACAGGAATCACAAATCAACACTTGGTGTTATATATATATATATATATATATATATATATATATATCTATCTATCTATCTTATTGTTCACACAACTATATATTTTATCTAACAAAGCATAAGTTTCATTTGTATAGACACTAATTTACATTTAATATCTAATTTAAAATAATAATTTAATTATGACTTTTTGTAATAACTCATAAAATGGTTTATATACATCAATTGTCTTTTACATTTGTACATAGGTCTAATGATTATTACATTCACATATAATAATAACTAATGTAACTTTTTATGACTACTGTTGTGTTAATAAGTGAAAAATATATTTAAAGGTAACATATAGTGTGATTAAGAGTAGGGGCATTATAAGTACATATAAGGTATAGATATGATTTTCCTTTCAACTAGATGTTATGATTGTAATTAAATAATGCAATGATATAAGGTATAGATGTTACGGTTCTAATTAGCATTCTTAATCATTTAGCTGCATTCTTACATGAGAAGTTGATTGAATTTGAATAACTGCATTTATATCTACACTGATTATCCTTTATACCTTTTTTTTATAAACATTTCCATATGTAACTAGTTTGGCACTAATTAAGTAATCATTAGTTGATATTTCACAAATAAATTAAATAATACTTTATTTCATTTTTTACAGTTTAGCATGTCATTAATTAAATAAATTTATGATTGAGAATTCATAACAAAGCTTAAATAATTTAGAAAAAAAGAAAGATAAAAAGCTGAATTAATTAGAAAATAAAATAAAATAAAAGAAATTAGGTGAAAAGGTATTTAACAAATGAGAAAAGAAGAACAAAGTAGAGCAAAATAATCTCGGCCATTGATTTCAACTAGGGTTAATCTGTAGCGTTAATGCTTTAGGCCATTAGTATAAAAGATTTTCAATGTTTGTGTCTCTCCCTGAAACCCTATTTCTATCTCTCTCGTCTGCTCTGTGCCTCTCGTCTTTGCTATGTTCTCGCCGCTTTATTGACCCCCCTCTGCTTTCCCTCTGTTCTCGTCTCTGCTCTCCCTCTGTTCTCGTCTTTGCTCTCCCTTTATTTTCTTTTCTTTTTTTTGCTTTGTGCTATTGTTCGCGTGCTATTTGTGCTTGTTGATTTTATTTTTGCCACTCCCTCATATTTCTCCTATCAATCTTCCACCGCTAGCTCGCTCGTGTGGATATCATATCTGAAATTTTGGTTGATTTAGAAGTAACGTAATAAGGGTTTTGTTGGAACCTGTTACAATTGTGGTTCTTATGCATTCGTTTGTGTGTTTGTGTAGGGAAAGGAATGATTTTTATTACCTTTTAATGGTTCTGATCTGCTATATCGCTTGTTCTGATTGAATGGAATCTTGGGTTTACAAAAAGTTTGAGTTTTGTTTATGTTGGTGGGAATTGCTTCTTATGGGGTTTGGATTTTTGAAATGTTTAGTTTTTTACTAGGCGTTTGTTTGGGAATTTATGTAGTGTTGTGTTATTCTGTGAAACTTGAATCGGAATTTGATCTTTTGTACCGAGTTGGAGGCTGTTGTTTTGTTGTTTAATGTTACTGTGATAGCACTCTAAATGTCTACTTGTTAGGATTTAACCCATGCTATTAGCGGGATTTGCCACAAATTGGTTCTTAGTTCATTTGTATACTTGTGATCATTTTAACTTGTGTAATGATTATGATGGTTCTTAGTTTAGTGAATTCTACTGCCTTTTTTTTTCAAGTTTAGTGAATTCCACTGCCTTTTTTTCAAGTTTAGTGAATTCTACTGCCTTGTGTCATGTCATGCTAAAGGTTTACTTCATACTGTGTCATTATGTTGGTCCTTGGTGCACTATTATGTTTAAGCTTTTAGTTATTGTCTCATTAATTTCTAAATCTGTTGGTCCTTATTTCTGTCTTATACATATGGTTTTCTTAAAACTTATCATGATTATGCTGATCCTATGACTGTAAATCTGCTGATATGCATCGTTCTGGATTATTCATATGCATTTATTTACATGTGTCACGTCTCTGCTAGTCCTTGTTTCAGTTTTATACTTCAAATGTCCTTTACCGTTCTTGTTACTGAATGTTTGTTATTGTGATACTGAATGTTTGATGGATTTTTATTGTGATACTGAATCTTGTTACTGAATGTTTGTTATTGTGATACTGAATATTACATAAACACTGGCCCTATCATAAGTTTCTTATTGATGGATTTTTTCTGCAGGTGGTGATGGATGAAACTTCTAAATCCTTTGAAGTTAATGCTGAAAATTTCGTGGACTTAAATTCCCAAGTAGGTAACAACGTTATGGAGGAAATACCAGTTGATGACAGTGATTGGAAGATTTTACTAAAGCGTTCAGAGGTATGAGCCCACTATAATTTTTATAAAGAAGTTAAAGATGGGGTAACTCTATTGCGTGCTCGCTGTAAGTTATGTTGTATGACATACCCCGCTGAAGGTAAGGATGGTACTGGAAATCCAAGAAAGCATATATAGGTTTGCAAAGGTAAAGGTTCATTAACTGAAAAAGTGTGTTCAAATTTAGCTGCATTTGATCAAAAAATCTATTGTGAATTATTTGCACGTGCCATTATTTGCACGTGCCATTATTTGTCATGCACATCCATTGAGAATAGCCGAGCATGCGCGCCTTAGGAAAATGCTTACTATTTGAACCTCAATGTCATACATGTGTCTCGTAATACGATGCTTAACTATTGTATTTCTGAACACGAAAAGTTCAAATGCGAGTTGCTTAAGACTTTGACTACTGATGTTCCCGGTAAGATTAGTTTTACATGTGATTTATGGACTGCTTGCACTAGTCATGGTTATTTCACACTTACCGCTCATTATGTCGATAAAGATTGGATTCTTAGGTCTAAAATACTGAATTTTAGATATTTTGAGCCTCCTCATTGTACTGCCAATATTAAAAATTTTGTTCTTGATTTATTAAAAGAATGGAAACTTGAAGAAAAAGTTCTATCTATGACACTAGACAATGCCCGGTGTATGGATAATATGGTCAACTCTTTGAAAACTGAATTGATTAATATATCACCTCTACCTTGTGGTGGAATTTTTTTTCATATTCGTTGTTGTGCTCATGTGCTAAATCTTATTGCTCAATCTGGTATGAAGTGTATTGATTCTAGTGTTTGTAAACTACGTAATATTGTGAAATTTATTGATGGGTCTGATTCTAGGATTACATCATTTGAACGAGCTGTGGCTGAAGTTAGATCTTATTTTTCATGTAAAGTAATACTTGATGTGTCAACTCGATGGAATTCTACATTTTCAATGCTTTCTAAAGCTTTACAAGCCAAGGAACCATTAAACTATTTTGTTGTCCGTAATATGAATGTTGTGGATAGATTGGATGATGAGGAATGCTAAACTATTGGAAGTATTTGTGATTTTCTTGAACCTTTTTCTTTTATAACTAATTTATTTTCTGGCTCCTTATACCCTACTGCAAATCAGTATTTTTTGAACATAATTATGATTGAAGAAAATTTAATGCGAGGGCACTTGGATCCAAAACTTAATGAAATGGCTAAATCCATGCTTGATAAATTTCAATCTTATTGGGATATTTATTCTATAATTCTTTCTGTTGCTGTTGTTCTTGACCCTCGTTATAAGTTACAATTTGTTGCTTCTATGTATAGTCGTCTCTATGTTGACTCAGAGTGTCAATTAAAGGTAAATCAGGTTAGGCTAGCTTTAAAGGATTTGTATGATTATTATTCACCTGTATCATCCACTTCTAATTATTCTCGTCAAGATTCATCTACTTCTCCAACAAATGCAACGATAGGTTCTTCTCGACCCTTTAAAAGGGCTAACATACTACAGGTTTAAGTTTTTCCTTGTGAATTATTTGTCCAGGTTTAGGTTTTGTAGCCTGTACTTACTTAAGTAACTTTTTGTTGTTGCTACCAGGAATTTCAAAATAGTTCAGCCGTAATGAGGACCTCTCAATATGAAATTGAGCGTTATTTGTTAACTCCACTTGACCCTAAATCTGTTGATGTTGATCATGATGATTGTGATATCCTTAAATATTGGCAAAATCAACTTGTTAGTTATCCCGTGCTTGCTGTTTTGGCTAATAGTCACCTACTGACTTTTCTTAAACAACTAGAAGAAACAAATACCCACCTTTGATATTGCACTTCATATAGTTTTAACCATTTCCACTATAATAACATCAATTTAAGCAGATCAATTATTTAAAATAAGATCATGCCTCATAGGAACACAAGGTGTGATCTTTCATCCTCACCTCCAAGTACAATATCTTTCATCCTCACCTCCAAGTACAATCTCATAAAATATTAAGGTTTTAGCATACTTAGCCTTGTCCACACATGCAAAGGGACCCAGATTAACAAAGTCCAACTATAAAATTATTTAACATCAAAGAAAAAGAGAACTAAACATTAAAATTCTTTAAAACACAAAATTACAAGGGCCATAAGTTCCATCCCCGCCAGTAGCTACCATTCAAAATTAAGTTACAAAAGCCCAGAGGGTAGGTCATCCTATAGCCTTCAACTCTTGCCGAAGAACCAAAATTATAGCATTCTTTTCCTCACAGAGAGTACGTAGTCTCTTCAATTCCAATTCATTCCTAGCCACCTTAGTAGAAGCATATCTAAGTTCTTCAATGCTATTGGATTTGTGCTTATAACCATTTCCTATAGGATGATTTCCCGACACACCCACATGTTGATTAGGAAGAAAATTCTCTCCCAAACCTAAATATACAACATATGCAGGGGAAAAAAATAAACAGGTCGTTATATTTCCCCATAAAAATTTGAAATATCATATACCTTCCCAGCTTGTAGGCTTTCCAACAAACATTGCATGATCACACATTTTGGCAAAAAGGCCTAGCATGCTTCCCCACATTAGCTCTCGACCTAAGGATACATTTTCATTCCAAGGTGACATCATGTTAGAACTATGAGAACCAATAAAAGATAGTTGTTTTTCTATCCTGCAAACTCATTAGGAACACCCCGCACAATATCAGTAACTGATCTCGAGGTTTAAAAGTCACCCAAGGTTGTGTTGAATTGACCAAATGTAGGTGATAGAATGCAGAAAATAGCCCTAAACTAAAATCAATACCAATGTCACAACATATAAGCTTGAAACCAACCAATACTGCCACTCCTTGCAGGTACAACTGAGCGTGGGCAATCCTATATGACCCCAACACACACAAGAAGTAGTCTGGAATAGGAAAAGTCAAACCATACTGTAGTTGATACTCATAAACACTAACCGTACCAGCCGGCGGCCTTATTGCAACATCACCTAGAGTAGGGACCATAACGACACGGTCAGTTAAATGGGGGCGACACTTCTTCAAAATGGATACGTCAGTCAAGGTCAAGATACTACTGATTTCCATTTATACACTATACGAAGGTAAAGTATTATTACCTAAGAAGAAGGTTAAAATATTTAGATAGAAAAACTCTTAAACGATGGTATTGCATATCTTTACCAAAACCTTTTTATATGGACAACCTAACTAACGTATTCTTGGGAGAGTAATGGTTACGGTTTCCGAGTTCTCTTTACCCAAGGAGCAAATGCTCACTCCGTCATCAATTCTAATTATTTAGTTCGTAATGAGCATTTAATTTTCCCTACGTAATGATTATCCCTTATTCCAACACCAAATATGATTGCTGAGTTTGCAATGACTTCTTGACTGGGGGGTTATGGTATACACCTCCCCTAGTCATGCATCCAAAGTAAAGATAACACATTGATTTCGGCGAACCAGACAAGCGGACAACTCACTTAATGATGAAAGAGCCTCTGCTAGTCTCCCTTAACCAGGCGAAGCCCGAGGCCAGAATAACACCTCGCATCTATCGAACCAAATAACCAGACCCCAGTAAAAGGGCAATTGTCACCCACAATCATACAAACGAGACCACGACTAACAAATACATGGAGCACGATCAATGAAGATCGCGGTGATCACTAACTATAAATAGATGATCGGAATGACAGGACATGAAATGGCATTTTTCTAGGGTGCTATCCATACATTGATCATACACTGATTTAGACATCAGGGATGGATCCCAGAAACTTCCTCGGGACCCTATTCAGCAAGTATCATGAGGCTAGCGTGGAACATTGTGCTGATTCCAGATATTATGTTGGTCAAGAAGGAATTCCCTGGCATTAAGTACATACAATACTATGTTATATATAATAGGAACATTGTGTAAAAATGTATAAAACAAAATTTAATATATTTATAAATAAATATAATAAAAACTATAATGCTAAATTAAAATATTATAGGGAATAATAAAATATAGGTGTGTCGAAATATATTTTACGATTCTTTATATGACAAACGTGTTAAAAAAAATAAGACACTCACTTCACCGAATCACCGTATTGGTAGAAATGGAAGATTCAAATGTCGATGTTTACCACATAAGATAATTTACTTATATTTGTGCTTATACTTATAATACACAGTAGTTCCAAAGATGTGTACACATATTTTAAAATTTTTTTATTTAGGAATCGTGTATGCATGTCATATGCCACGTGTTTCACCCACAATAATTTAAAAAATAATGTGCCTACATTTTAAGTTACCATTCAGATTTTTAACAATAATTTACCATGTTTTATGCCGTTTATAATTTATTAATTTTATTCTAATAAAAATAATATTTAAAATTACACATGAATATACACAACAGTGTACACAATCGTTGTTCATGTCATCTACTATTCACATTAATTCCCAAACACACCAATATCAATTTAAATGAACGCACATCCCACCGCTACACTTTACTGACACTGATAGATACATAAGATACTTTATTGATATTTGTGCGTATGATACACAGTAATTCCAAAGATACACCTTTCATGCATCTGGAATCCGATGGAGTCCCATTCCCAAGTCCTTGGTCATGATCTGCAAAATAAGACCGAGAGATTCCAACGAAAAACTCTCCGAAACTTAAATTAATATGGAGTTTTGATGATAATAGTGAATGAATCATAAATACCAACAAACCTTGATAGTTATAGTCATAATCCTAGCAGTGATTGTATATAACTGAAACATTATTTCCTAGTAGGATTGTATATAACCGAACAACTATTTCCTAGCATAATTGTCTTCGTTATGACCGCTCTTATTGACTGCATTATAACCACTTTCATTGACTACGTCGTTACTTTAATGGAGTTGGGCTTTAACCGAAAAGACCTCCTCTGGTATGGGCCAAAGACCATTACGGAGAGTACTATCAAAAGACCCCAAAAAACTTGAAGCACTGATATGTTCGAAGGATTCGAAGGGTAAGATTCGCATGCTTTGACACACTTGAAGCACTTCAGTTTTCTTAAAAACTCTCTTATCTCTTGAATTCGGAAGGACGCATGTGCGGCGCATGAAAAGTCATTGGACGGGAAATCTTTCACCACGTGGGAATTATTCACTGCGTTTCAACCCACCTTTTTACGTCTTTTCATATCCCCCCTTTCAAGGTAACAAATACCTTTTTGGGTAACTTTAGCCCCCATTATCTCATTTAAGCCACCATTTTTGCCCTCCCTCCTTCCATTTTGCAGGTTATTTGAAGTGGACTTCTCAGTCCAAAATCTCTCAGCATTTATTCTAATCCCCTCAATTCTTCCCCATGTAAGTCTTTTGTCTCTGTCATCTTCTCTCTCCGTCATCTTCTCTCTTTACCTTCCCATGATTTCCAAATCTCCCAGTCCCCATAGAGATTTAGATTCTAGCGTAGAAAATAATCCTAACGAGGGGGGGGGGTGTCTCTGCCTTGAGTGCTCTGAGGAAGAAGCGTCCATTCAATCATCAGAGCGGACTATTTCAGGATCTGGTATTCTCCTAGATTGTGCTGAATTTGCCTCAAATAGAGATATCCTTTTTGGGGAAGGATCTTTCCAGAGGGTTCCATCTCAGCCGAAGCATGGAAAAGGTAAAGGCATACTGTGACCTTCCAGATCCAGGGGTGCCGAATTAGAGGAATCCCATTTTCCAATCCCCTAAAGGAGAAAATCAGTGGCCAAAAAGTGTACAGAGAAAAAGGCTTCCATACAGAGCAATGAGGAGTATGAGACACCACCATATGTGATGTCCTCAAAGATTTCTTGTCCGATAAACACTCATATGGAATTCAAGATTTCTGGTGATTGAATTTTATTGTTAGATGGGGTTGATGTTTTGGGATTAGTCGGATTCAAGATAGATGTTCGGAGATGATTTTCTAGGTGTTGGTTGAATGAATGCTGTTAATCAAGGCTTGATCAAAGTTTTACAAGCTGCTATTTGAGGTACGACGGCCGACCACGATGAATTGGTTTAATCAAAATCATCAACAACAATTTGCCCAAGGTATTTTCCTCATTTTTCAATTTCATGATAATGCCTAGATCAAGATGAATGGATGTGCAAATTTTTCATAAAAGTTGGATTATTTGGAGGCTGAAGGTTTGAGTTTCCCGATCGGGTTCGTCGGAAAAACATTTTTCCGGCATATTATAATGCTTATTATGCCTCGAATGGATTTTTTTATGCATTATCAGATCGGAAAAGGTAATTGGGAGATTCAGAATTACGTTTAATTTGGAAGTTGGATTTTTGAATTTTTCGGTAAGAGGTTCGCCAGAAAATTGCTATTCCGGCTCCAGTTATGCATGTATTAGCCTTGATTCTTTGTCCCTAGACTGGGATTGATAGATCTTCATGCCCGAGGTGCATTCCCCTGGCTGGAAAATAAAAAAAAGGAGTGTTGATATGGTGGGTTGTTGCTCGCCGGAAAAATGAGAATCCGGCAAGCAAGATGCATTTTTTGGTCGGATTACACATGTTCAGGTTTGGAGGAATGAAATTCCTCATTTTAGATGCTAAATCCGGCCGAAAATGCACAAGGGAAGAGTAGATTAATGAGGAATTTTGGGCATTTTTTTGCATATTCCGGTATCTTTTCCCAGATTCCAGTGGCTCACCGGTGCCGGAAAGATGCGAATCTGGCATGGACTAGGATTTGGGCGCTGGACCCATTTTGGTGTGCCCCCGGGTCACTATACGCAACCAGGAAAAATAGGGCAGAGGCTCCCTAGGGTTTCGACTCGGTTCAAGGTGGCTCGGGTCATACTGGGCCAATTAAATTATCTGCTGGGCTGAAAGAAATAGAGGTTAGAGGGCCGAAAGTGGGCTAAATAAATAAAATAGGAACCGGGTCCTCTTATAACCCAGTTTATACCCGATTTCTACCCATGGGAAGGTAAAAGGTGGGCTGATTTTTTTACTAATCGGGTGGTGTGAATTCGAGGACGTTGGGCCTAATTAAATCAGAGTTATTTTCAGCCTTCATGGATGCTCGTTTGACCCGGATTTGATCCAATTTTCCCCTACCTGACCTGCAATTTTGGTGAATAAATGGGCTGAAAAGGAGCTGCTGGCCCGCAAATATTAAAGGGGGGGTATTTTCCCTTAGTTCTGGGCTGAATTTGCTTCATTCTTTGCCCTATTTGGTGGATTTTTGTTGAATTTTGGCCTTCTCTTTGGGCTGAAATTGTATTGGGCGGATGTATGGGTTTTTCCATGCTTTGATTGAACATTTCCTCTTGGAAATACTTGTGCACTATGGCCAATGAGGGTGGGAGAGCAGTCTTTCTTTATTTGGTTGCACGGCCATAGGAGTCGGGTAGGGGGTTAATTAATTAGCGTACGTAAAATTAATTAACCAACTGCTAGTCGTTACTTGGGTTTGACGGTTACTATGCGCTCTATGCTCACGCTACACTTTGTGTTAAATTAGCATATAGCTGACCATTTGCTTAAAATGGAGTGGGTGATTATAGATTCGCCAGGCTTGATGCACGCCATATAAGTTGTGTCTGTGCTCTCCATCACTAGGGGGCTATTTTTGGAGGGATCCACAAAAGTTATTGGCACTGCCTGCAAATACTCTTGCCCTCTAAAATAGCATCGGTTCACACCACGAGAATGTTTGAAGGCCAAAAACACCCCTCTTTCTTCACCTTAGGGATGTATATGGTAGAAGTTGCTCCTCCATTGGCGGTCCCGGCTTCACTCGAATTCAGCATCACCAACATACAATAGAGACCATTCAATACCCGAGTACACTACACTCGGTTGCGCTATATGTCTACCACTTTCGGATTCTTCATCACCTTTTCTTCAAGACCCGAGACCAAGTCTCGGCTGCGATTAGGAGATCGTATGAAGAGCCAGTACACATTTCTGGTTGCTATGTATAGGTCTAGATTCACACTTGTATCTGGACTTTCATTTATTTTCCTAGGTTTAGCACCATCTAGTTTAGGGTTAGCATTGGGGGGGGGATCTCAGGTTTCCCTAGGTTTTTCATCATTTAGCTTAGGGTTTGCATTACTTTTTGTATTTGGTGGGGTCGCCTGTACTTCCATGGGCCCCCCCAGATGTTCCACCACATTTTCTGTTTACCATATTTACCCTCAAAGGTATTGAAACTCATCTCAACCTTACCCCCCAGCAGCACATACCCAATGATGTCAAGTTGGCCCCTCTCGAAGATGATGAATCCCCAACTTCTCTACCAACTGACTAATCCATAGTATTTCATCAACATCAGAAACGGTCTCTACTTTCCTCCCCCCACTTTTTTTCAAGGCTTAAAAAGGAATTCAATGCCAACCCAACTCTATTCCGCCCCAATTTTGTGGTTATCATTATGGCCTTCATGACTATCTGCAAAGAGCTTAACATCACCACTCGATATAGTTTTCTTTGAGCCTTATACTTATATCATCCTGTAGGGATGTGACACATACATACACACTCAGAAGTAGGCATGCCAGAAAAAGAATCATTCCCCCCCATTTAATTACTTCTGGTTGGTGAAATGGAGCTTACACATTCGATTGTATTGGGTTCCTCGATAAAACATCCATATTAAGACGGATTCGAATAAGGGATACTCTGTTCCCACCACCTCTCGAGGTGACGTGACTCGCCTCCAGCAAAGGGATGTTCTAGATGTAAACACCATTTACCGTAGAGATACTAGGGGGGGGGTGGGTTTAGAATGTCCTGCCGATATATACAAAGATATATATATATATATATATATATATATATATATATATGTATATCGCTCTGTTTCTCAACAAAACTTTTAGCGCTTGGCCCGAGGCTATTCTGATCCGCATATTAAGCTTAGGAGAGGAAAGAGAATTCGTGGAAATGAAGATGTGTTCCCACGATCCTCACAAGACCCCCCTCGAGAACCACATTTGATATGGTCTTCCAAAGGTGTCCCTAATAGCCTCTGAGTTATACATATATTCGAGATTCTTTTGCCTTAACATTATTTAACCTGTTTTCTAGCCATGTTCTACTTTTGTTTGCAGTGAATATCCTTAATGCTCTGAAGAAGGGGCCCTGGTCTGTCCCCACAAGTCCAAGCTGCCGTATCTATGGTAAATTTGGATGAGATTACTCGAGAGACACCTACTGAAGTCGTTCATCATTTGAACGAGCAAATATCTAGGTTAGGTCATACCCACAAAAGGCCTAGGGTGGATGATAACACCTTCCCCTCTCTTCAAATTCAACAAAGTACTGTGGCTCACTCCTTGTCCTTAGATTTCTTAGGAGATCTAGGTAAAGAATCTTTTGTAAGTGGAACATCTACACATTTTAATTGAGTTAACAATTGCATGTGTTAATTCTCATTATTTGTTGATAATCAGGTTTCTGCTGCATTCCATTCTTCCTCGAGCCAACTTTTCTCCCTACTGAAGGCTCCTGTTGAGTCCGTTGTACAGGCTCCGCACCACAAGCATGAGGATGAATTTCATAATCTTCGAAAGAAACTCTTTCGTGCTAACTTTGAGATAGAGCAACTTAAGAAAGCCCCCGAGGATGAGAAGCATAACTCGAGGGATTTGATTACTCAAAATTCTCTCATGCAGCAGAAAATCAGTCCTGCAGCCCAGTACTCCCTCCTCGAGTCTTACACCAACAAGGTGGTGAAAACTCCCGAGTTATAAAAATTGTTCATCAATTTGTTGACAATTGCCAAACTAATCGGATGCAACCAAGTGGTGGTTGACATCTCCTCAAAGGTACCTACCGAGTGTGCCGATGCTCTAGCTAAGCTTGTGAAGGACTCCACTAATGAGCAGTTGCTGGTGAAGTGGAAGGAAACCACTATGGATTGTGGTATAAAGCCTCGAATCCTCGAATTCATCAAGGAGTCGAAGAAATGTTTCACCGTAGAGGTTCTTGAGATTAACTGTGCCTTCATCCATGTTCCTACCACACCATCCAATCTAGACTTAGAGGCATCTAAGGAGGGGGTTACACAAATAAAAGCTGAGGAGAAGTGTGAGAATCTTGAGGCAAATGGTGAGCTGAAAGATAAACAGAATGTTGAAGATGTAATAGTATAACCTTTCATCATGTGGTTTTTGCTTTTTATGAATTAATGAAATATTTTAAATTCATCAATCTATTTTTCTTTTTGTTTATAATCTGTCTTTATTGCTTGTCGTAGTGTTCACAGTTGAGGAAGAAACTTGCCGATGCAAACAAGGAAATGGATGCCATTAGGTCCCATTTGATGAAAGCCATGTTGGACATGTCAAAACTCAACACCCAACTGGAGTTATGGCACAGTGGTACTCATCCTTCTTTACCAGGAATTTTGAAAAACTTAGCGGGAAAAAGGGATGAAAACACTGCAATAGCCATTGACATAGTTGAAGATGACCGTGACCCTCGAAAAGAGTCACCATGGAGCTATTCACGATATTATCAATTAATTCGGGTCATTATATTGATGTTCATCAGATGCCAGAAACCTTCCAGTTTCTCAAAATCGGCTCAGGTATTATATGGGTGAGACTAACATGTTTAGGGCTCAAGTGGTCGAAGCTGTCAAAGAACATCATATTACTCTCGAAAAGATTGAGGCATTTTCTCAAGCACTGGCAGAGAATGCCAAATTGTGCCAAGCCTTGTCCGATGAAAATTCCAGACTGCTGGAGAAGAACAAATGGCTAAACTTTACAATCTCTCTCTATGCTAACACCAAATATATCTGATTCAAATACCCACTCCTCTGATACAGTTTCTCGCTTAGAAGAAGAGAATAAAGAGCTAAAGTCTACTATCAATTTTTATGCAGAGATCCTTTGACTTCATGGATTATATCGTGAAGTTCTTTGTCCAAAAATTATCACGGATATACCGGGCTTCCTCCTCCAAGATTATGATAATTGGGTCAAAAGATGCCAGGTACTTATTAAAGGAAATATTTAGAAAAGGCAATGTTTTGATGAAATTCCTATTTGGCTAAAACAATTTCCACAAGTACGTGACATGAGCTCAATGGAAAAAACTTCTAGCTTGAAGGCCAAGACTACTAGTTTTAGGGCTAAAAATACTCGTCCTCGACGGGCTCATGGAAGCGCAAATCAGGGTACATCGAGGCGTAAAGGTAGCACACGTAAGTATGATGGATCCCTAGTTATTTGTGATAAATATTCAATGCCTGATGAAACATCCTCCCAGCAACCTCATAGCCAAACCCCCATGGACCTATCCGATTATCCAGAGGAAGAAAGGATTCGTGATCTGGGTCAAGCTATGGGTATTAAGGTCAAGAAGATGGATGAGAGCTTAAAGAAATTATGTCCTTAGAAATAGGACTTGTTGTAAGTGTAACAATAAATTGCAATGTTTCATCAGTATGATAAGCATATATGATTAAAATGCTTGCACGCAAATTTCACTCATTCAAGTTCAAAAACAGTGTTTCAACATATATCTCATAAATTTAATCTTCGATGTAGTGTTTCAACAAGCATCCTATATATGTCACTAAGTGCAACGTTTCGACTTATACCAAAAAACCTTATTAAGTGCAGTGTTTTGACATATGCTCAGTGCAGCTTTTCAACATACACCAATAAATGTTACTAAGTGCAGGGTTTCGACATACACTTGATGCAGCGTTTTAACATACATCATATCTCACGAGGCACAATGTTTCAACATAAACCAACAAATCTTATTAAGTGCACCATTTCAACACACAATCTACACTCGATGCAGTGTTTCAACTTACATCATATCTCACAAGGTACAATTATTCAACATACACCATACAAATTCAACTCTCGATGCAGCATTTCAACATACATTGCATATCTCAAGAGGTTCAGTGTTTCAACATACACCGTACAAATTCAACTCTCGATGAAGCATTTCTACATACATCGTATATCTCACTAGGTGTAGCATTTCAACATTCACCGTAAAAATTGAACTCTCGATGCAGCGTTTCAACATACATCGCATATCTCATTAGGTGAAGCGTTGCAACATACCCCATACAAATTCAACGCTCGATGCAACATTTCAACATACATCACATATCTCATTAGGTGCGGCATTTAAACATACACTATACAAATTTGACTAGATGCAGCGTTTCAACATACATTGCGGCCAAACACTTTTAAGCTGATGATACTTCCTCAACTTCACGATATTCCATCGCCTTGGAATTTGATCTTCATTTATGCTTTTAAGCGTATAGGTGTCTCCGGGGAATGCTTCGATCACCCTGTATGGTCCTTCCTAGTTCGCTACTAATTTTCCATCTGGCTTTCTCCAACTTTTCTCATTCTTCCTCATACTAAGACACGCTGGGTTGAGCTGTACTTTTCTAACCCTTCGATCATAGTAGCATTTTAATTTCTCCTTCACCTTTGCCTCATGTAAAGATGCCAATTCATGCTTTTCTTCCACCAATTCTAGGTCCATACAACCATTATTTTCATTTTCTTCTTTAAAAAAAACTACCATTCTCGGACCTGGTACTCCATTTTCTGCATTAATTACAGCCTCACACCGATAAACCAAACCATATGGCGTTTCCCTGATTGCAGAGGATTCAGATGTTCAATAGGACCATAAATCAATCAATAATTCATGTATTCAGTTCTAATCGGCACCCTCGAACCTTGCCCAAATTTCATTAACGATGATACGATTAGTGACCTCCCCCTGACCATTCTCCCGGGGTTGATATACTTATGTTACCTTCTATTTTATCTTTTATTCCTCACACAACTTTTTCAACAGGTCATAGGTGAACTGTGTCATGTTATTAGTTATTATGGTCTTCGGTATACCAAAATGACAGAGAATGTCCTTCCAACAAAAAGAAATCACCAACTTTCCTTTCATATTTGTCAGCGGTTCCGCCTCCACTCACTTCGTGAAGTATTTGATGGCTACAATAGGGTATCTGAATTGACCCGGCGCTTTTGAAAATGGACCTACTAGATCAACCCCCCACTCGTTAAATGGCCATGAACTGTGCATACTTATCATCTCCTCTTGGGGAATATGGGTGATAGGTCCGTGATCTGGAAATGATGGAAAGCTTGGATATCTATTTGTGTCATCGAACATTATAGGCCAATAATATCCTGGTCGAAAGAGCTTCCTTGCAATAAATCTAGCCCCCTGATGGCTCCCACGTATTCCTTCATGGACTTCCCTGATTAAATAGTCAGCTTCAAATGGTGTGACACATCGAAGAAGTGGCTGAAGGTAGCCTCGCCAATATAAAACACCATTCTACAACACATGTTTCAAAGCTTTTGGTCTTATCTTTCTTGCTTCCACGACTCCTTCAAGCAGAATTCTTTCTCGGAGGTAATTAACAATAGGCGCCATCCACAAATCTTCCTTCTTCAAGATCATCACTTCTTGCTCCTCGAAATATGCTAATTCAACATCTCCATCATCAACTATATTTGTAACTAAAATCCCAGGTCGGAGGAAGTGAACTTACTCAGAGCATGTGCTTTATGATTATATTCTCTTGGTACTTGTGTCAAGGTACATGTTTGAAATCCATTTAGAAGGGTTTTCTCCACCTCTAAATACCATTGCAAACTGCTCTCTCTCGCCTTATGCTCTCCCTTGACTTGCTGAACTATGATCTGTGAGTCACTAAAAACCTCCAAATTCTCCACCTTGAGCTCTTTCGCCAAGTGAAGACTAGTGATTAATGCTTCATGCTTAGCTTCATTATTTGTGGCCTTAAATTCAAAGTGCATTGTGTAAGGGTAATCGACACCCTCTGGACTAGTGAGCAACACTCTTGCTCCAGAGTGAGAAGAACCATCTACATACAATTTCCAACATGTCTCACCCTGTTCTCCACCCAACTCTATAGGCTCTGTAGTTTCCGCTATGAAATCTACGAGAGCCTAATCCTTGATCACAGTTTTGGCAGAAATTGTATATCATGATCTCCCAACTCTAATGCCCACTTCATCATTCTTACTGAGGGTTCTGGCCTTAGAGATATTTGTCGAATCGGGTGAATGGTAAAAAGTAATATGATATGCCTTTGGAAATAAGGGATTAACCTTCGAGCTGCAGGCACCAAGGTAATAATTAACCTCTCGAGAACAGTGTACCTTATTTTTGGCCCTTGTAAAGCTCGACTCACGAAATATAATTGATATTGTTTCCTCTTCTTTTCTTTTACCAATACTGCACTAATAGCTGTAGAGGATGCTGGAAGGTCGTCTTCGTACTTCTTAAAGTTATAATTTATAGCCCTAAAGTGCTTCCTAAATACAATTAAGTAGATAGTGGCAAATTGGGGCCGTCCACGAAGAAGAGAGATTTTCTTAAGGGTTCATGCATATAAGGTGGATATAGGAATAAATATACGTATTTATATATCTATATCTGTATACAAAGATATATAAAAATATGTAAAGAGGCACTACCACAGGAACACACCTGTAGCACTGGTTTTTTTGCTTTGTAGCACCGGTTTTTGGATGGTAAAAAAACCGGTGCCTAAGTTACCGATGAAACGGTTTCACCGGTTAGAAAAAACTGGTGCTAAATTTCATCTATTAACACCGGTTTTATTTAGCACCGGTTTAAAAAACTGGTGCTATCATGAACCAAATTAGCACCGGTTGTTTTTTGTAACCGGTGCTATGTAAAACTGGTGTTAAATGTGTCCTTGTAACATCGGTTTTATAACTGGTGCTAAATACAATTTTGTTGCACCGGTTTATTTTAGCATCGCAAATTTTAAACCGGTGCTAAAAGTATATATTTTGCACCGGTTTTTTTAGGTAGCACTAGTTTTGTAACCGCTGATAAAAAAATTTATTTGCACCGGTAATTGTTTAGGACCGGTTTGTAAACCGGTGCTAAATGTGTGAATGTTGCACCGGTTTATTTTTATCACCGGTTATAAAACCGGTATTACAAGGACACATTTAACATTGGTTATATTTTGCACCATTTTATAAACAAGTGCTATTTGTGTAAATTATTCACCGGTTATTAATTTGCACCGGTTTTTTAACCGGTGATAATAGGTTGTATTTTGCACTGGTTTATTTTTTAGAAGCGGTTTTGAAACCGGTGGCAAAAGCGTAAAGTTTGCACATGTTATAACTATTAGCACCGGTTTTCTAATCGAAAGAAACCGGTGCTAAATGTGACAAACTATTGTGGTCACGGTAAGCTGCAGCGCGCTGCCGCTCTGGAGTTTCGTTTCATTTTTACGCAGCCAGTTTCATTTTTACGCTTGTTTTCCAACCCAGTAAGTTCTTTTTCAATGATGGTACCAATTATTTTTTGTGCATAGTAACAAAACGGTGCACGGATTATAATAGAATAAATTGTGAGCAACCATTATGCATAGATAAGAAGTAGGTTGAAAAAGCATTGAATATTGATGAACTAAAATTTTGGACTAGCAAAAGAAGAGCATGACGCGTTTGTTAGTGGCCTAAGATACTGGAACCCCCCCATCACGGAGTTGACAAGTATCAAAAGTGAAGGTCAATTACCTTTCTCATAAGAGATAACACTAACCACTATCCGATGATGGAGGCAAGTCCCCGTATGACATTCAATTGAGCTATGAATTTTGGCAGAGTACATTTTGCAAAAACACAAAACCATTTTAGAGAAATTCTCCGTAGTTCATCGCTCCCTATTGGAGTGTAATCTTCTGAAAATTGCTGAAACAATGTATTAAATCACATGTTAAGAAAAGGATATATTTGTGAGAGAATAACAAATACATAAAAGCAGTGTAGGAAAACGTACCTGAATAATGTCAATGTCATGCACGTGCCTAACAATTTTTTCCATGTAATACATGCAATGGTATCCACACTCCCAACTACTACTTTGTATCTTGTGCTGATGTAAAAGAGAATTTGTTGAAACGATTAAGAACATGAAAATGACAGATGAAATATGACGTTATGGGATAATAATACGTACATTGATGTTTATGACATTCCATGTATAGTTCGAAGGGTAGGAGGTATTTTGGTCAGAATTGATCCGTCGATATTTTGTTGCAATCCTACAATCGGTGAAAACAAATTTATGTCAAAATATTAAAAAAATTGGTTTCACAAATTGGGGTTCACACAATATATGAAAATATAAATATTAATTAACATTAATTGTAAATAATCGAGCCAAGAAAGTGATAAACGTAGAAGAACACATTTACGTGAACAAACATTTTTGTAAAATATTGAAGTTGAAGGAATGACATGAATGCGTTCCACTTACAAATGAATCATTTTAAGGCATGAACTATTTCGTTTACATATTCCCCCAGTTATTGAATCGATGCAATATACTCGATCGATTTCCGGTATGAAGACGAGCAAAAAACCAATAGTCCCTTCCAAAAAAAGGAAAAAGCAAAACACTTTAAATATATTTGTGAAAATAAAATCACAGCATATATGGTTGCTATTGATTCCATGTGGCCGGGACTAGCAACTCAGAAAACAAATGGAACTTACTCTTGATTGTACGGGAAGACGTACAGCCTCGCTTGAGTGCGGCACATGACAGCCAAAACTTCGTCCACAGTCAATTCCACCCTTTGATTTGCCTTTTGAGCCATTGAATTTGAAGAGGCCGGAATAAACTGGACATGGCCTCCATGAACCAACCCATCAAAAAGGTATCTTGCAAAATAATATTGTAAGTGAAACAAATATAATGATACATCTATCTATAAATAATGTAACCATACAAATTCTTACGATGCCCATATATCAAGTTGGCACCCACTGATCCACTCCATTTCATCTTCTACGTCCAAGCTGCTCATGAACAGTCTTAGCTTGTCAGTAAATATGGCTGTGTAGACTTCTTCTGATCCAAACACCTCCGCGTTGAAATTGACGCGGAAGACTTTATTCGGTCCACATATTTGTGCAGATAGCCTTAAAGCATCATTAATATCTTGAACAGTAGCGATGCATTCTTGGTCTTTCATGACCCCCTAATTACATCCTCGAATCTAATAATGTTAGTTGTCCAGTATTTGTATATAATTCAGAATTGGATCATATTGTAAAGGCTAAAATGGGTCCTCACAAATATATGCTGGTTAGAAATCATCATGGGAGGATTTGGTTGCCCATTCTCCGTTGATGTAGTATTTTCTTTTGGAACTTGCTGATGGGTAAAATGATAGTCATGCATCGGTAAAAATCGGTTGGAATGAAATAGTCTGGGGGTATGTACCTCTCCTTTTATCGATCGAGCGACCACCTCTCCATGCGGAGTATCTTCCTTACCCACCGCCTTCTGTAAGGGACAGTGTGTTAATAATATGTATCTGGATGTCATAGGCAGTTAATATGCTTATATGTTTAACCTGTGTAGTGTCTTTGGTAAAATTTGGTGTGTGGTTTATTTGAGGACTTCCAACTTCACCGACTACCAATTCTTGCGGAGGTGGTTGCTGCTCGTTCTCCTACGTAAGCAGATGAACAACATATTATTTTTTAGTAATATCTAGAAAAATATATATGATTTGATAAAAAGAAGAATACAATTATCACACCTCATCATCCTATCGCCCAATGACACTTATCAGCTTTCCCAGCCATAGAATGTTATATCCAATGGCCTCAGTGACAAACTCAAATTCTTCGTGTTCAATTGGCAAAGGTGCCTTGGGAATGGACACAGGTCCACAAAGATTTACTCGCTCCCAGTTGATGGTTAAGTCCGTGTCCGTGTCCTTTGGAAACAAGATACCAAATGCAGCTACATCCCTTTCTCCATTATGGTTCAAAACATATAGGTTGCACTTTTTTCCTTTCTGAGAAATAAACTCCAAAATACATCGGTTGGACAATAAGTAAGTGTTATTAAGTAAATAAAATTAAATAATTTTGTAAGTGCAATCGATAGAATATAATAAGAAATGAAGTCTACATGTAGCTGCTGAAGGCTGCCGCGTGCTACAGCTTTAAGTTTTCAGCTGAGACTGAGAGCTGGACAGCGCTGCAGTGTTCAACATTCAATAAAAATGGAAGAACTGTCTATCAAATAAAACTCGATTGCCAAAGAGACATTATCTCAGTTTACGTGGGAAAGAACAAGATGAAGACATATAAGTAGGCCCAAACTACCAACATCCAAATTGAACGTGATAGTAGTCAATGTATCCCCACAAAACCATTTTGACAGGAAATGGAAAACCATAAAGTAAAGATCACAGAGCAAGAAAGGAGCTAACGACGAGGTTCATGGTATAAAATACCTTGTCATCCGCTACGGTTCCCTGTGGCTCACTACATCCAGATGCTGAAGGAATGAATACCCGGTTGTCCTTATTCGTGGGGGTGGAAGATGTAGCAAGGAAATTGCGGGCATCCAAGTGTGGGGGAATAGCTTTACCCAATTGTCCAGCTAGCCAATTTGTTTGGGCCTCAAATAAGGCAACAAATCGTTCCTTGAGGTCGATGACATCTGTTGGTAGTTTGTTTGAATTTGAGATTTCCTCAGATGGTTTCGTGTTTGTGCTCCCACATCGACTTGATGCATAACGGGTCACAGCAATATGTGGTAGGGCCTCGTTCACCTTCGACATTGTGGAGCAACCTCTCTAACGACCCCCATGATCCTTCTTACCCGTTGCTTGAACGAGAATATCTTCTTTTCCTTGTATAACCAAATCTCCCTTTTGCTTCTTATCCATGAGCATTTTCTCAGAAACAAAATATATATTAGCCATTACTATGCATTACATCTGAGAATATTAATAGAGATAGAATCAATTATGAATTATGCTCACAATAGTGGGGGCTGCTCTTTTAACGAAGTCGGTGGTGTAGGTTGATAATTTCTTGTCCCAGTTAGCTTCAAGGAACACCTCCAAGCAGTCCGGTTTGAAATCCATGAATTGAACTAAAGCCTCCGCTTCTTCTACACTATGACCTTCATATAGAAGCTTGTCAATTTTAGCCTTTCTTTTCCTCTTCTCGAGTTCTATTGCAACCCTACGATTCCCTCCACTACCCGTGTGATGGATGTACTCCTTTTGTGAGGCGCTTACTTTTTCTGGTCACTTATTGCCTATTTGGCCATCAATTTGTAAAATGCTCACAAAGTAATGAGTAGAGATTAATAATTTTCAAGGAATTACCTTGAATTCAGGGGTTGATCTGTGTTTCACAAATAGCTCCCACTCATATTTGTCCATCCAGTGATAATCTCTCCATGCACAAGAACCTGGTTTTTTTTGCACGATGTACTTGTGAGCCACCTTAGTCCTCCAATTCCTCCACTTTTCTCCTGCATAAATTGTCCACTTATAACGGAAATCATTCATCTCATTGAACATCATTTTGGTTTGTATATCCTAGCTAATCTAGTGGACAAAGATACAACTTGTTAGTGCAAAATGTAATGAAGTTGACATGAACTGATGAAAATGGAGGATTAGAACACACTTACGAGAATGTCTTCCCATGCATATTTTTTTACATAGTCTGGGACTGATTTCCAATTAGGCCATGTCCTGAAGCGGATTCTTCGTTGGAAGGCATAGCCAACATACATCGACCATCGGCTGCACATAACTAGGGGTTCGAAGCCATCATCGAAGAATATTTTAAGTGCCTTCTTTTGCTTCGCTAGCAACACGGACTTGCACGTGGCTGTGCCCCTACGCTTGCAATATTCTTTTATCTCAAACTTGTCGAAGCTCCCACTCATGTCGTCTTTTAACATAGTTTCTTCTTCTTCCCCCGACTTTTCAGATCCCAAGCAATATTTGGGTGCATCATTCTCTTCCTCGTTATTGTTATCACAGTTGTCAGCTTTTGGCGGGGTAACACAATTCTCTTCAACAGCTTTAGTACCGCTAGAGTCAAACAATTTCTTCCTCGGCTTCGCCATTCAACCTCTTGTATGAAACAATCAAACATAAGGAAATCTATCCACATGAAACACTACACACACTAGTAACCCAAGAAATGAAAACACAAACTCAGAAACTAAGAGACCCACCCAAAAATAGCTATTCATTAAGCCCGGGAAAGATGCAAACTACTAATCACTCATAAGGAAATCTAAATACAACACATCCAAAGATGAATTTCCAATAACAAAAAACAATGAACATATTATAAAATTATTAGCAAACATATCATCTACCCACATGAAACACTACCAAAATATTGCTATTCATTCGGAGCTGCGGAACTAACGAGATAGAAGGCCCAATGCATCCTCCGAAGAATACCATTACTACGTTAGAAGTTAAAAATTTGATCAAAGTAGCGATTCCATCCGTGTGAAGCATTGGTTGACCAAGAAATTCAGGGTAAAATTTTGGGCAAAAATTCAGGGTAGGTAACAAACAGGGTAGGCAAAAAGTATGAAATTACTAGCAAACATATCATCTATCCACATGAAACACTACCCACTAGTAACCCAAGAAATGAAAACATAAACTCACAAACTAAGAGACCCACAAAAATATAGCAATTCATTAAGCCTGGGAAAGATGCAAGCTACCAATCACTCATACCTTATTGGTACACACTCTCGGCGGTATTTTGTTTTGCCAAGATCCGGCCGCCTACGTCCCCCGCTTTACTGGACCAAAATTCTGACAAGAATGGCTGTTTATAGTGTGAAGCAGAATCTCGAGAAAAATTGGGAACTAGGATCGCGGCCAAGATTGGGAAGTGTAACCGCTCTAACTAAATGGTGAAGGGATGGACAATATCCTTTAGAAAAATCGGTTGGGGGTTATGGTGGACAGAGGGAAAATTAGGTTGTGGAGGGAAGAGGGAAATTGGTAGTGGTGATGGGGTGGGAGGTGCCCGAAAATTTAGGGTTAAGGTAATGGAGGGAATGGGGAAAATTTGGGAGGGAAGGAAAAGGTGCTTTGTTGACTTAGAGCAGAAGTCAAAAAGTATAAATAGTCTTATAGCCATTTGGCAATGTTATAGCAATGTTATAGCAATTTTATAACAATTTTATGAACAATACAAAAAGTTATAGCAATTTTAGAAACTGTGTATTTACTGTTTTATATTTATTTTTTAAAAATTGGGTTTATAGTGTTCCCAACCCTTTTTTTAAATCGTGTTTATAGTGTTCCCGACCCTTTCTTTTAAACATGATTTGTTGGCAGAAGGCTTACATCAAGCGGTTTCCGTAGATTTACATCAGATATGGGATAAACACATTTATACTGGGCCACTAGCTAAATATTACAATTATAATCTAAGACATCAATATCTAACATCCGAAAGATAGACAAAGGCACTAATCGATATTGCAATAGTAATCAAACACCAATGTGGCAGTGCGATGATAAGGGTACATGAAGGATAAGTGGCTTTCACTGCGTAGTCTTAGTATAGCCTCAATATAAATCGAGCTCTCGACTACCATCGATCACAGCCAAACACAGTGAAGAATCGAGTCTTGAATCGCAACTGACGGAGCTGAGTTTTGACTCGGAAGTCCAGAGCATACGCTGAGCAGACACCTACCCTTATGCTATTACTTTCACACATAGAACAGCTAGAGAAATAGAGTCTAACCTGGAATCAGTCTGTGTCAATACAAACATGTTTAAGTGAGCTCGCTTGGTAGTAGCCTCACTTAACTGCTCTTGAGTCGCCTCTGTAAGTAATGACGACTGGAAGACTGTATTTGAGTCGCCGAAACGAATTATTGTACTGCTCACAAAAATATATAGAGTACAATAAGGAAATATAATATGAGTAGCATTGTCGCTTAGTAACCATGACTTGTCAATAATCCAGTAATATCTGATCAGAAACATGATTTACTCTAACAATAGTATAACAATATTACAGAATGATCTATTGTTGACAGGAATAAATATAATACAAAAGGCAGTATAGTCCTACTAACACTCTGGCCTATACTGTAACACCCTTCTTCAGAATCGTTAAAATCAATCAAGAGCTACTATAACACCCTCGAACCCCTCCACCCCTCGAACCCCTCCACCCCTCGAACTTCTCCACCCCTTGAACCTCATCCACCCCTCGAACCCCTCCACCTCTCGAATCTCTCCACCCCTCGAACCCCTACACCCCTCGAACCCCCTCCACCCCTCGAACCCCTCCACCCCTTGAACCCCTCCACCCCTCGAACCTATCCACCCCTTGAACCCCTCTAATCTCGAACCCCTCTACCCCTCGAACCCCTCGAACCCATCGACCCCTCGAACCCAACCACCCCTCGACCCCTCCATCCCCCTGAGCTCTCGAACCCCTCGACCCTTTCAACCCCTCCAACCCCTCGACCCCTCGAAGCTCTCCACCCCTCGAACCTCATCCACCCCTCGAACCCCTCCACCCCTCGAAACCCTCCACCCCTCGAACCCCTCCACCCCTCGAACCCCTCCACCCCTCGAACCCCTCCACCCCTCAAACCTCTCCACCCCTCGAACCCCTACACCCCTAACCCCTCCACCCATCGAACCTCTCCGCCCCTCAAACCCCTCCACCCCTCTAACCCATCCACCCATCGAACCCCTCTACCCCTCGAACCCATCCACCCGTCGAACCCCTCCACCCCTCGAACCCATCGACCCCTCGAACCCAACCACCCCTCGACCTCTCCAACCCCCCGAGCTCTCGAACCCCTCGACCCCATCGAACTCTCGAACCCCCACCTCTCGAGGCCCTCGACCCCTCCAACCCTTCCACCCCTCGAACCTCATCCACCCCTCGAACACCCCCACCTCTCGAGGCCCTCGACCCCTCGAACCTCCCCCACCTATCGAGGCCCTCGAACTTCATCCACCCCTAGAACACCCCCACCTCTCGAGGCCCTCGAGGCCCTCGGCCCCTCGAACCCCACAACCCCTCCACCCCTCCCCCACCTCTCGAGGCCCTCGAACCTCATCCACCCCTCGAACACCCCCACCTCTCGAGGCCCTCGACCCCTCCAACCCCTCGAACCTCCCCCACCTCTCGAGGCCCTCGAACCTCATCCACCCCTTGAACACCCCCACCTCTCGAGGCCCTCGACCCCTCGACTCCTCCAACCCCTCGACCCCTCCAACCTCATCCACCTCTCGAAATCCCCCACCTCTCAAGGACCTTGACCCCTCGAACACCTCGAACCCCTCCACCCCTTGAACCTCTCCACCCCTCCACCCCTCCAACCCCTCCACCCCTCCAACCTCATCCACCCCTCGAACACCCCCACCTCTCGAGGCTCTCGACCCCTCGAACCCCTCCACCCTCGAACCTCTCCACCCCCGAACCTCATCCATCTCTCTAACCCCTCGAACCCCTCGAACCCCTCCACCCCTCGATTCGTGCCTCTTAATAGTGTTAATAGTTTCCAACCCATGTCTTTTGTAAATTTCAGCCCAATTGGGTGTAAATTTCAGCCCATTTGTTTGTAGACTTGGTGAAATGTGTTTGTGAAATTGGTCACTCAACCCGCCCAATACCCAAACACCTTTCCTCTCCCAAGCTCCCTTCACATTCCCTGCTCCCTCCACCGGCAAACTCTATCCCCGCTCCCTCCATGGTCCCCGTAACCATTTGCCGACCCTGCTCCCTCCGGCCTCCCTGCTCCCACCGCCGTCCCCGCTCAATTCCTCCTCCACCGATCTCCGTCCCTTCCACCTTCCACTTTCCACCAACCTACCATCAGTGAAGCTCCATCCGCCTAGCTCCATTGGCCAAGCTCTGTCCGCCAACCACCGTCCGCACTCCAAACACCTTTCGTCAAGAAACCATAGTCCGAATTAGGTAAGCGGATACACATTCGTGTTTGGTTTCCTAGGGGTTTTCTACAATTTTTGTATGCTTTAGGTTTGATTTCATGAAAATGCCTAATTGTGATGAAACTTGTCGTGCTTTCATTTTTGAAATGCGTGAGTAATTGTGTACAAACCTGATTGTTTACTCTGAATATGTAAAAGAATGATTCTGGAAAATAACCTATTATATAACCCCTGCAAATTTTTCACAAAGGGGTTATTGCTCTCTTAGACAATTTCAGGATTCTGTGTTCTGCAAGTGAGAAAAACATTTTTGTATTTGCAGTAGAAAATTTAGATCCATTAGATAACAAAACATATGTTCTGCAAAAGTTATTATCTCCACAGTGTCTCTTTATTGTGTAGCTAAAGTATTTGAAGATGTCAGATTCTTTTTTATCACCCTGTCCATTTAGTACTTACAAACTAATGTAGTTTTCTTGTCCATTGACAGTATTGTATCAATAATTTGTAACCTTTTCCTTTCTAATTTTCCCTTAATACTCTGACCACCCACTTTTCTAAATTTTCGTCAGTATTTTGAACACCCGTTAATATTCTGGTTTGTGTTAACATTTTGCTGGCGCGTTATGTACCATAACACATTTATTTTACCAGGTATGGCCCCCAAAAAGAGTCCTCCCAAGCAGAAGAACAACACCCAAAAGTCTCGGAAAAAAGCCAAGGTAGGCGAGAAGGATGAGTGTCAGCACGGGTCTCAGATTGTCCCCACGAACAATCCAATTCTGACTGTAGATCCGAACTGTCATGAAGCAATGGCTGTGTACAAGGAGTTCATTAGCAGGGGCCTCATACTAGAGAGGGGGTTCAGAGTAGAAAAGCCCCATAAGGATTACGTGAACAAGCACGACTGGGCCGGCTACACCTCACAACCGCCTCGGGCAAACCAGACCATGGCATGTGAGTTCTTGTCGCTCATGAAGTACAAGAACTGTCCACATGTTGTCCTCCGTGGTCAGTTCGTTCAGCTTGCAGCAGATGTGATCAACAGGTACTACAAGATCCCACCGAAGCCGTCCAGTTTGTATGAAGCTGCCGAGAAAGTTGTTGAACAAGCTTCATGGGAAGACATCATAAGAGAAATATGTGATGATAGCAGTGAAGTTATCCGGAATCTTCCACAAGAATGGTCCAGTATAGAGAAGAAATACTTGACTGAAGACATGAACATGTGGTACAGTTTCATAGCTGCCCGGCTTCTCCCGGTGAAGATGAATAGTGAGGTTCATCGGTCCCGTATGTTGCGCTCTACAAGATCAAGAAAAACATGATCATCGATGTTGGGGCTACGATAATGGGGTACATCTGGGATTGTGTCAATGCCCAGAATTGCATAGGCTTCTCCTCACTCATCACTGCCATATGCGTGGAAGCAGTTTGCAGATTCAAAGACGATGATATCACAATGATGCCAAAGCTTCCCATAAACCCTCTAATATTCTCAAAGAAGAAGAACGTTGCTGAGTCATCTAGGGCGGCAACAAGTACTTCATCTAAGATGAACTCGGATGGGGATATGGTAGCATTGCAACTGAAGGTGGATCACTTTGTACGATGGACATCGCAGGTTGGGAAGATCCTCACTGCCATGTGTGGCGAGAGGATCAAGGAATCGGGTCCAATCCCTATCTTAGATTCGCCAACGTCCAACACTGAGCTCACATCTTCATTTTGTCACGTTGTTTCTTTTGCTATGTTAATATGGAACTTTGATTGGTAGATATTTTATTTGCAAAACATCTATTGCTACTGAGGTTGCTACTGTTTGGATGTGATTCTGGAAATTGACATTTCTAGTCTGGTATCGTATTCATGTTCTTTTCTTAGAGGAAACGAGCAACTCAAAACAGGTACTGTTTGTGTGAAAAAGCTGCAGCGCGTTGAACCAAAAGAGCTGCAGCACGCTGCAGCGGGCAGCAGCTACCATAGGAAAATGAAGGTGATTTTTTCCAAGGCCTTTTTTTTAAACAGCGGCAGTGTGCTGGAGCGGGCAACACCTACCATAGGAAAATGAAGCTAATTTTGCCCAAGGCTTTTTTTTATAACAGGGCAGCGCGCTGCAGCTCACAGAGCTGCTCAAATTGGGGACCAATTGGAACATAGTTGGTACAAAACACAACAAACTACAAAAATACACAAACTTTATCTCGAATTCATTGATCGACACCCTTTCTAGTCTTCAACCACCTTCCGCTTCTTGGATTGAACGTCTTGAATTTCTTGGCCATCTTCATCTATCCAAATGCCATCTCCGTGTTTCCTCCATATTGCTCCCGCCTCAATCCTGTTGTTATTAAGTAGAGGGGAAATATAGGGGAACTCTAACCTTTCACTTGTAACTTCAAAATCAATTTCATCGCGGAAAGAGAATTTCTTACCTTGTAACACAACAAACCAACCTACATTGCACAGGTCATTTATGTAGAAAACTTTTCTTGCTTGTTCGGCCAAAATAAATTGATCATTTTCATATGCTTCACGAGTCTGGTCAACAAGGGTAAATCTCATTGTGTCATCAGTTCGAACTCCAGTTGTGTTATCAAACCACTGAAACTTGAAAACCGGAATCTTGAATTCTCCATAGTCAAGCTCCCAAATCTCATCAATAACACCATAAAATAACATCACAGCTAGGACTGGTTTATTGTCTTTCTTACTTGCTTGCAACATAGTCTCCGACTCAATGTATACCCCACTATTTTGGGTTGTGCTCTTTAAATCTTGGTCTCTGGTAGCAAAACTGAAACCGTTCATGTCATATCCAGAATACCTCAAAACATGCAGTTAGGATTCCTTGTAAATGCCCTAATTTTTGGGTCGTAATCACCTACATTGCATCGATCATATAACCAATTCACAAACTTGTCATTGTGCTCCAACTGAACTTTATTAGGGGGCCGCGTGGGATGAGACTCCGTGATCGAATTAAGGTGCTCGGTCACATAAGCAGTAGTCTCCATACAATTCCTTAACACATACAAATGAACTAACATCAGATCACTATTCAATGGAGTAAATAGCATTCCCCTCGACCTCGGTTTACCCACCTTCCTTCCAACATGTCGATTATGGGGCACCCCAAAATTTCTATGTTCCTCTATATAGCTAGAGAAAAATTCAATTACTTCTTCGGTAACATACCTCTCAACAATACTAGCGTCCGACAAACTCATACATTTCACGTATCCCTTGAAGACTTTCATGTGACGCTCGAAAGGATACATCCAACGCATACCAACTGGACCACATATCTTTACCTCCCGCAATAAATGAACAACCAAGTGAACCATTATATCAAAAAAAAGATGGAGGGAAATACATTTCCAACTTGCACAGCACAACAACAACCTCTTTTTGTAGGACATCCAAATGGTCCCGATCAATAGACTTCCGGCATATGGAAGCAAAAAATAAACAAAGTCTAGTGATTGAGTACCTTACATCGGCCTCCATTAACCTAAAAATAGCAATAGGTAACAGTTGTTGCATCAAGACATGAAAATCAAGAGATTTTGACCCGGTCATCCGACAATCCTTCGTAACTAACCGACTCACATTCGATGAATAACCAATTGGGACCTTCAATGATTTCAAACTATCACAAACTGAGATTCTCTCCTCTTTTGACAATGTAAAAGGTGCAAGGGGAAAGTAAGTCCTATTACCCTTCACTTTTGGGGCGAGGTCATTTATGATTCCCAAATCAACCAAGTCCAACCGGGCATTCAAACTATCTTTCGTCTTCCAGGGAATATTCAAGAGGGTTCCTATCAAACTTTCACAAACATTTTTCTCAATATGCATCACGTCTAGGCAATGCCTAACCTCAAGATGCTCTTAGTACGGTAGATTAAAAAATATTAACCTTTTCTTCCATGAACCATCACAATGTATTCTGTCCTTGCCTTTATACTTTCCCAACACCACTCTCAATTTCTTAACCTTATTGTGAATCTGCACACTAGTTAGTGGTGTAGGGGATTTCCTTCGTTCTTTCCCACGTTGTTTCCCACCAACAAAATTGACCATATCATCCCGGTATTTATGGTTTCCATGAAGCCCTTTTCTATGGCCCATGTCTTAGCTGTTTGAATTCTGTCTTCTTTTCACAAATAGGACACACTTTGTGCCCCTTCACAACATAGCCCGAAAAAATTACATAAGCTGGAAAATCATTGATCGTGCAAAAAAGCATGGCACACAATTGAAACTCCACATTCATATGGGCATCAAATACCAACACCCCTTTTTCTTCCCACAATATCATCAAATCATCTATCAATGGTCTCAAATACACATCAACCTCATCCCCAGGTTGTCTAGGACCTGAGATTAACAAAGGCAACATATTTACGTTTCATGCACAAATAAGGGGGCAAATTATATATAACTAACATCACGGGCCAAGAACTATGCTTCGATGACATATTACCAAATGGATTCATCCCATCAGTACACAATGCAAGGCGTAAATTTCTAACCTCCGAACCAAATGAAGGATATTGCTTGTCAAAATTTCTCCATTGTTCACCGTCTGCCGGATGTCTTATCTTGCCGTCGCTTGGTCTTTCCTTCTCTCCATGCCATCGCAAGTTCTTTGCATCATTTGAATTCGCGAATAACCTTTTTAACCTAGGAATTAAAGGAAGATACCACATACACTTCAATGGGACCTTCTTCTTCTTCTTACCCAAACACCCATCATCATCATTTCTCACACCCTTATATCTTGAATGTTTGCACACGGGACATTGAACCGCGTCTTTCAAATCACCGTCATACAACACACAATCATTTGGACATGCATGTATTTTCTTGTATTCCAAACCGAGTGGACACAATATTTTCTTGGCCTCGAAAAAGTTTTTTGGTATTCCATTCCCTTCCGGAAACTTATCCTTTAGAAGCTTTAGGAGTGAATTCACACTAGTATCACTCCAAGAACTTGTAGCTTTCAAATTGAAAACCTCCATAAAAAAAGAGATTATGGTATCCTTAATTTTACATCCCAGATACAATGGCTTCTCTTTTTCGTCGAGCAAAGCACTCAACATTTTAGGCTTCCTCGCAAAATCTCTTACAATTTTATCGAACATAGCATCAACGGTACATTTGTTTCCATCTACCTTGTCAAAACCACCATCATGTCTTTGCTCAACCTCTCCATGAAATGTCCATACAATGTAACCTCCGTCAAATCCGTTCTTCAACAAGTGAAATCTAACAAGCCCACGATCATCAAACCGTTCATGACACAAGCATTTTTTGCATGGACAGAGTATCCTCTCCTCCCGACCAAAGGCATAATCAAGAAATGAATCAATACATGCAATATGTTCACCACTCCCTCTAGCTACACTTGGATAGATAACCATTTTTCCCTCCACGCAAACATCGACTCTCGGTCCGTTGTATCTAAACAACACATAATAAATAATTACACAAATTTTCATTGTTCAAACATAATAAAAATAAACACAATAAATTTGCTACACAATACTAAAAGTGTCATGTATGTGTATATGTATGTGAATCGATCAACTAGCTTTGTTCTTGGGATACATAAATATATACCATCTCTCAAAACTAACACAACCATGTTTACATCCACACTCATTTACACTCTCACTACATGATACTAAACTGACATAAAGCATATAGAAACCATTAATACATACGAATAAACTCCCTTCAAGCATGCATTTATGGTTATTATAACTACTAGCCATTTGATTGAAATTCCAAGAAGTTAATGAAAACTTACATCCATGTGGCTTCATTGCTTTGAGTTATTGCTCACCATCCAAAAAATCTTCCATCAATGAAGGGAGAAGGAAACTACAAGTTCAAAAATAATTTTAGAGGGGGTAGTTCGGAGCATTAAATGCTCAATTTAGCACCGGTTTTTGTCAATAGTACGTAAAACCAGTGCCATTTTCCCTATTAGCACCGGTTTTTAACCGGTGCAAAATTAAGCGGTGCCATTTTTACCACTTTTTTTCCTGAATTGTTTTAGCACCGGTTTCGGTCATTTTATAGCACCTGATTCTAAAACCAGTACCAAATATCTACTTTTCACCGGTTTTCATCATTTTCTAGCACCGGTTTTCAAACCGGTTCAAATTTAGCACCGGATTCCGACATTTTTTAACACCGGTTTTTCAAACCGGTGCTAAAATTCCCAATTCACCGGTTAGGTGGATTTTTAGCAAATGAACCAGTTTTTTATTTTCTTATCACCGGTTTTTTGACCGGTGTTGGTTTCACACCGATTTTCATCAATTCTAGCACCGGTTTTCTAACCAGCGTTATATTATCACCGGTTATAATAAATAAAACCGGTGCTAACATAGTTATAACCGGTGCTAATATAACACCGGTTTTGGAACCGGTGCTACCAAAAAAAAATGTTGCTATTACATTATTTGCACCGGTTTTTTAAACCGGTGCTAGAGGTGGGTCTCTGTGGTAGTGCGGGGGGGGGGGGTTCTTGTTTTTTCTAAGTTATGAAATTAAAGGACAATACAACTAGCAAATGAAGGTAATTATACTAATCATGCAATAATGAGGAAAAGGATGATAAAATCAACAATGACAAAGTCTTGGGGGAAATTGATTCCCACTTCCAAACTTCTTATAGATCATGGATTCATTCACTCATTCAATCACATTCATTACCTATGGTGAATGCTATCACTTCCATTTTGAATATAACATTCATTTCTTCTTAAGAGTAATTCACAAAAGCAATCAAAGACTATTTGCAAAACTCATTAATGATCACTTTAGACATACAACGTCCGAAGGTATTTCATCAATGACATTACACACAAAGAATCATAGATTTGATAACAACTACAAGCATTCTACCAAATGCCTAGCCATTTAGCCAAACAAAGTATTTACTAGGTTTTACCTAGAACAATTAGCATTCAAGATTCAACCCTTTAATGCTACCCTAGGATAAATATGATAACAAACCACATTAACATACTCATCTAGCAACATTAACCTCACATTACAGAACAAGATGTTCTAATTCCATGTTCTTGGATTTTCATGTCAAAGAGCTAAGAAATGTGCACATCTCTAATCTCCCAACACTTAATCATACAAACACTTCATAACTCATAGCACAAATGAAGTAAACATACACATTATAGGCACAATAAATGCTAAGTAATAAATGTTCATGAAAGAGTAAAATAGAGAATCTCACTACATGGGTTTGGAAGCTCCAATCAATTGCTCCCAAGAGATTGGTTTAGCTACTACCATCCATACTAATAATCAACATTAAATGAAACATAATTCAAGGTGAAATAAGGAGAAAAACTAAGAGAAACCTAGGGGTTTTCAAGAGTAAAGTCAGGAAGAAGAAAGGTATGAAGAGCAAGGAAAATGTTTTGCTTTTATAGTACAAGAAAAAGCAACAATTAATTCTGGCCACACGTTTGTCTCGAGTCGCGACATAAGCATCGCAACTCGCGATAGAGTTCAAAGGGAGCATCTTCATTTCATTTCTTTCTTTGCCTTGTCTCAAGCCTTCCTATCCACTTCTTCACTTCTTAGGTCTTCATGTCTTCAAGTCTTCAAAGCTTTGAAAGATGGTCTTCAAATCTCCAAATTTGTGCACAATTGCCTCGTCACACAAAATTCCCTAGAAAATTCATAAGAGTGCAAAAGTCCCTCTGAACTGTCCTAAGAGAATTTCAAGGTAAAATGAAAAATCTAGAGCACAAAAGTGTACAAGAGTGGGTCCAAAAAGTACCAAAATAAATACTCCCTCTGCCCCACTTCATATTGTTTAATTTGACTTTTGCAAGTCAAACTCAGCCAACTTCAACCATTAAATTCTATTATTGTATATGTAAAACTATTATCATGTTATATGTTGTTGGATTCATCGTAACTTATATTTTTAAGTAATTATTGTTTTAGAATTTTTTTACACATATAAATAAAGATATTAATATTTAAACATTGATGTTGTTGACTCCAAAAAGTCAAATTAAGCAATATATAGTGGGACGGAGTAAGTATATAATATGAACACATCAGATCCAGACATGTAAAGGTACAATACCTCACCTCTTTCGGGTTTCGTGAGCATTAGCAACATTCAAAAATGTTCCTCCATTTCTTTAAATGCTTCCTTACACCTTTCAGACCATTCAAACTTTTTTCCCTTTCTTAGTACATCAAAGAAAGACAAGTGTTTCTCTGCCCCCTTTGGTAGAAATCGACCTAGAGCTACCAAAGATCCAGTCAATTTGTGAACATCCTTCATCGTCTGTGGAGATTTCATGTTTACCAGGGCTTGAACTTTCTCAGGGTTAACATCTATACCCCTTTCTGACACCATGAACACCAAGAACTTTCCAGCCCCTACACCAATCACACATTTAGCTGGATTAAGCTTTAGGTTCTACTTCCGTAGCTTATAGAATGTCTCTCTCAAATCCTCCAAAAAATCCCCATACCCTCTTCTATTTACAACCATGTCATCTATATAAATTTCCATATTTAAGCCAATCTGTTTCTTTAGTACCATGTCTACCAACCTTTAATACGTTGCACCTGCGTTCTTGAGCCCACATGGCATCTTCTTATAACAAAACATCCCCATATCTGTTGTGAATGATATCTTTTCTTTTTCTTCTTCAACCATCAATATCCAATGATATCCCTTATGAACATCGAAGAAAGCCAGCACCTGATACCCAGTTATAGCCTCTACCAGCTTTCCAATGGGTGGTAATGGATAACGGTCTTTCAGGAAACATTTGTTCAAATCAGTGAAATCAATATATATTCTCCATGCACCATCATGTTTTGGGATCATCATCGGATTAGCTAACCACTCAGGATAATACACCTCTTCAATAACTTCCGCTTTAAGAAACTTCTCAACTTCCACCTTGATCGCTTCTACTCTCTCCAAAGCGAACACCTGATATGAATCTCCTTGCGAAGATGCTGAACTGTGGAATTCGATTGAATCTTTGTCCGTATTAAGGGAACTCATAAACCCTAACATAGCCGCATGAATTGATCACCGACTAGCCCTCAGGATTGACTCTTAATTTAAAATTTACTCACTAACTAGCCCGCATGATTAGCTCACAAATAAAGGGTATTGATACTTAACTAGCCTCCATGAATAAGCAACAATGAAAATGCTCGCAAGCAATTGAGTAAGAACTAAAAAAATATAAATATATGATTGATAAAAGTGTGTCCAAAATTGTCCAAAACCTCTCCTATTTATAGGGTGAAACTCAGCCAAACACTATTTAGAAACATATTGTGAGTTTGTAACTTCTGCCAGAAATGGAAAAGACTTATGACAACTTTAAGAAGCTAAAACCATATCTAACTAAAATACCCAAAATAAGATAAATATGACCGAAATTCATCAAGCTAAGTCTTGAATGAATATTGTCTTATCTAATCTTACCAAATCTAGTTCTAGTTAGAACAAAACTGAATATTCTAAACACTAATTTGACTGGTAGTCGAAATTAAACCCTTCAAAGTCCACATGGACATGTTTAATGGCTAAAATTCAAAATGAAATAATTTTCAATTATCACATTACCTCATTAAAAAAAACTAGTGGGAAAAAAGTATATTGTTCTTTACGATGTTTTCAATTCCTCGACACTCTTGAACAATTAATCCAAGACATTGTCGATGTTGATTTAGTCTTCAATTATTCATCATGAAGTTTATCAATAAAAACATTTAAAGCCCCATCTCTAAGCTTCATTCTTGCCTTTGTCATAGGACTTGCCATGTCACTTAGAGGATTCCGATCCTCTAAATGTCTGATCAAGCTTTGGCATGTTGTCATCTACTCCCTCCGCCCCACTCTAAATTGCTTATTTAATTTTTCAGAGTCAAATTTTGTAAACTTTGACCCTAAATATAAATTAATATATAAATAATAAATATATCATGTGAGATATTGTTGGATTTTTCTTAACATATATTTTCTTAACATTAATTTATTACGCAACATTATTATGTGTAACTAGAGATATTTAAATTCAAACATGTTCATTGAAGTCTATGAAAAAGTAAACAAGCAATTCAAAGTGGTACAGAGGGAATATGGTGGTAGTAGTCTTGACATTTGCATCACGACTTTACCCGTGAATCCAGACAACGGTGAACTAGACTTTTTCAAGTTGCTACGACCTATGTCCAGTTGGTCAAAGCATTGTGCAAACATCACTTTGACGCCACTTCCATCATTGATGAACACCCTCTGAATCAAAAATTTTCCCACAACTGTCGAGATAACCATTGGATCTACACGCGGGGTTTGGTTGGGGACCACATCTTCCTCCGAAAATGTTATGGCCTCATCTGCTCATTACCGCTAAAGCTGTGGCTTTCCAGCCGGGACATGATGCGAATCAACTTTCATGATCATATTTGAATATCTTTCATCCACAATACCATTAATGGCATTAATCACCCTTTGGCTCACTGAATTCTTCTCATTCCTGTTTTCCTGATTACCCCCAGTCTGATTACGAGGCTGATCCACCTGCCTTTCATGGCCTATATTTCGATCCTAAGGCACCCTGTCATCTCTCCCTCTATTATTCTGTCAGCCCCTCTGCTACGGCTGCCAAGTTCGATGATTGTTTCTTAGCCTCGGAAGCCCCCTACGATCTCCAAATTGAACTCGTGAATATTGAAGTTGGCCTTCTCTAGCACACCTTTCAATTTCCATCTTTAAGTGGTGATAGATTTCGGTGGCATGCCTATTGTCCCTGTGATGATCAAAATATCTATTCGAAGCTCTTATTGCCTACATAGCCCTATCCGAGTCTCCCATAGGTGGAGGTGGCCTAAACAACCCTCAATGTATACTCGAAATATGTGTAGAAAATCTAGCCATTGGTGTATACCTTTCAAAACTTGGCCTAACCTTTTCAACTAGCCTCCTCCCATGAAAGTCATTGACCTTCCCAGTTTTCTCCATCTATCCCTCTCTCTTCCTTCTTGCAGCTTCTTCCACTTTCGAATGATGTTCGACAACCTCCTGAAGTTTTTGGAGAGTTTGAGGAGTATTCATAGTCAACTTCTTATACAACTCAATATCTTACATTCCTATCAAATATCCATGAATCACCTCATTTTTCGTGCTTTCCACAACCCCCAAACTTTCATCCACATACCTATGATAAAAAGCTTTGGTAAACTCTC
The DNA here is from genome assembly GCA_037428765.1 of Rubia yunnanensis. Taxonomy (NCBI): domain Eukaryota; kingdom Viridiplantae; phylum Streptophyta; class Magnoliopsida; order Gentianales; family Rubiaceae; genus Rubia; species Rubia yunnanensis. Next base: position 22,023,157 of record CM075071.1, on the reverse strand, counting down.
CCGACTTCTGTTTTGTTCGGTATAACTCAGGCAAAGTTTTGGTAAACTTCTTCTTCTGGCATACTGACTGAGAAGAGCTCCACTAAAATCCCGATAAGAATGTAAAGAACCCTTAGGCAGCTTGTTAAATCATTTATGGGCCTTTCCTCAAAGGTAACTCCCCACCAATTTACACGTAACACTTTCGTCAAAATCCAGAGAATTCATTAGACTCAGGAATGTCTGTTTGAACTCTCAAGGATCTGAATCTCCTCCACAAGTAGGAAGCCTTTCTGGTTGTTTTGTATCCACCGGCCACCTAACCGAGGTTATCACTGAACTAAAAGGTGAACCCATTGTCTTCCCACTACCACAGAGACCCCCCTCTAGCACCGATTCTTAAAACGGGTGCAAGAATTGTAATAGCATAGGTTTTATTTTATTTTTAGCATCGATTTTCAAACTGGAGTTAATTTTAAACTGGGTTTTTTTATTTTTAACACCAATTTTTTTCTAATTTAACACCAGTCTAAAAACCCATGCTAAAAATAATGAAAACCGATGTTAAATTAGCACCGGTCTAAAAACCGATGCTAAAAATCACAAAAACTTGTGTTAATTTAACACCGGTTTAAAAACCAGTGCTAAAAATGACAAAAACCGGTGCTATGAAAAATTTGGCACCGGTTTTAAAAATTAGTGCTAAAAAATAATAAAAACCGGTGTTAAAATAAATCCGTAAAAAAAGCGAGAAAAATGGCACCAGTTGATGTATCACCGATTAAAAGCGGGTGCTATTGGGAAAAATGACACCAGTTTTACGTACTATTCACAAAAAGTAGTGCTTAATTAAGCATTAAATGCTCTGAACTACCACTCAAAAATTAGATCTGAACTTTGAATCCCCTTCTCTCTTCATTGATGGAAGATTTTTTTGGATGGTGAGCATTAACCCAAAACATTGAAGACCCATGAATGTATGTTTTCCTTTTCTTTTGTGAATTTCAATTAAATAGTAGTGATAATAACCATTAATGCATGCATGGAGAGTTTATTTGTATTTATTAATGGTTTCTATGCTTTAACTTGGTTTATTATCATGTTGTGAGAGTGTAAATGATAGTGGATGTAAACATGGTTGTGTTTATTTTGGTAGATAGTACACACACCCACATACATATATATCCCAAGAATAAGTTGATACATATACATGTACACATACACATGACTTTTTTAGTATTGTGTAGCAAATTGATTGTGTTTATTTTTATTATGTTCGAACAATGAATATTTATTTAATTGTTTGTATTATTATGTTTAGATACAATGGACCGAGAATCAATGCTTTCATGGTGAAAAATGGTTAGTTATCCAACTGTAGCTAGAGGGAGTGGTGAATATATTGCATTTATAGATTCGTTTGTTAATTATGCCTATGGTCGGGAGGAGAGGATACTTTGTCTATGCAAAAGATGCTTGTATCGTGAACGGTTTGATAAACGTGGGCTTGTTAGATTTCACTTGCTTAAGTACAGATTTGACAGAGGTGGCATTGTTTGGACATTTCATGGAGAGGTAGAGCATCAACATAAAGGGTGGTGGGTTTGACAAGGTAGATGGAAATAATTGTACCGTTGATGCTATGTTCGATGACATTGTAAGAGATTTTCAGGGGAAAGCTTGAAATTTTGAGTTCTTTGCTTGACGAAAAAGAGAAGCCATTGTATCCGGGATTTTCAATTTGGAGGTTTTCAAGTAAGGATACCATAATCTCCTTTTTTATGGAGGTTTTCAATTTGAAAGCTACATGTTCTTGGATTGATACAAGTGTGAATTCACTCCTAAAACTTATAAAGGATAGGTTTCCGGAAGGGGATGGAATACCAAAAAACTTTTATGAGGCTAAGAAAATATTGTGTCCACTTGGTTTGGAATACAAGAAAATACACGCATGTCCTAATGATTGTGTGTTGTATGACGGTGATTTTAAAGATGCGGTTGAATGTCATGTGTGCAAACATTCAAGATATAAGGGTGTGATGAATGATGTTGATGGGTGTTTGGATAAGAAGAAGAAGAAGGTCCCGTTGAAGTGTATGGTTATTTGCAAATTCAAAGGATGCAAAGAACTTGCGATGCAATGGAGAGCGGGAAAGACCAAGTGACGACAAGATAAGACATCCGGCAGACGGTGGACAATGGAAAATTTTTGACAAGCGATATCCTACATTTGGTTCAGAAGCAAGAAATTTACGCCTTGCTTTGTGTACTGATGGGATGAACCCATTTGTAAATATATCATCAAAACATAGTTCTTGGCCCGTGATGTTGGTTATCTATAATTTGCCTCCTTATTTGTGCATGAAACAAAAATATTTTATGATGACTCTATTAATCTCATTTCCTAGACAACCTGTAAATGACATTGATGCATATTTGAGACCATTGATTGATGATTTGAAGATATTGTGGGAAGAAAATGGGGTGATGGTATTTGATTCCCATATGAATGTGGAGTTTCAATTGTGTGCCATGTTTTTTTGCACGATCAATAATTTTCCAGCCTAGAAAATTTGTTGGGGTATGTTGTGAAGGGACACAAAACATGTCCTATTTTTTAGGAGAAGACGGAATTCAAACAGCTAATCCATGGAAGAAAGACTGTGTATCTTGGCCATAGAAAATAGCTGCAAGGAAATCATAAATACCGGGATGATATGGTCAATTTTGTTGAGGGGAAAGAACAAAGGGAATCCCCTACACCACTAACTGGTATACAGATTCACAATAATGTTAAGAAATTGAGAGTGGTGTTAGGAAACCATAGGAAACCATAAAGACAAGGATAGAATACATTGTGATGGTCCATAGAAGAAAAGGTCAATATTTTTTGATATACCGTACTGGGAGCATCTTCAGGTTAGGCATTGCCTAGACGTGATGCATATTGAGAAAAATGTTTGTGAAAGTTTAATAGGCACCCTCTTGAATATTCCACGGAAGACGAAAGATAGTTTGAATACCCGGTTAGACTTAGTAGATTTTGGAATTAGAAATGATCTCTCTCCAGAAGTGAAGGGTAAGAGAACTTACTTGCTCCATGCACCTTGTACATTGTCAAAGGAGGAGAGAATATCAGTTTGTGATAGCTTGAAATCAGTGTAGGTCCCAATTGGTTATTCGTCCAACGTTAGACGGCCAGTTACAAAGGATTGTCGGATGACTGGGTTGAAATTTCATGATTATCATGTTTTGATGTAAAAACTGTTACCTATTGCTATTTGTGGAGTAATGGAGGTGGATATAAGGTACTCAATCACTAGACTTTGTTTCTTTTTTTGGTTCCATATGTCAGAAGTCTATTGACCAGGACCATTTGGATGTTCTACAAAAAGAAGTTGTTGTGCTATGCAAGTTGGAAATGTATTTCCCTCCAGCTTTTTTTGATATAATGGTTCACTTGGTTGTTTATTTAGTGCGGGAGATAAAGATATGTGGTCCAGTTGGTATGCATTGGATATATCCTTTTGAGCATCACATGATAGTATTCAAGGGATACGTGAAATGTATGAGTCGGTCGGATGCTAGTATTGTTGAGAGGTATGTTACTAAAGAAGTAATTAAATTTTGCTCTAGCTATTTGGAGGAACATAGAAATTTTGGGGTGCCCCAGAATCGACATGTGGGAAGGAAGGTGGGAAAACCGAGGTCAAGGGGAATGTTATGTACTCCATTGAATAGTGATATGATGTTAGCTCATTTGTATGTCTTGAGGAATTGTGCTATGTACCCCTACTGATTAACGACGAGAGTGAGGCGGGAGCAATACGGAGGAAACACAAAGATGGCATTTGGATAGATGAAGATGACCAAGAAATTAGAGACGTTCAATCCAAAAAGAGGAAGATGGTTGAAGACTAGTGGCTTACAAGCCGTGAATTCTCTAAGAAAATTATGTATTTTTGTAGTATGTTGTGTTTTGTATGACCCTTAACTACTCTAAAACTATGTTCTAATTGATACTTATATGGAGCAACTCTGAAAGTGGCAGCATGCTACTACTCTTTTGGTAAAGATAGGATAAAATAAGCTTCAATTTCATTTTTTGCGGCTGAAAGAAGCAGCGCGCTGCCGCTCTTTTGGTTCAGCTGGGATAAAATAAGCCTAAATTAACTATACTTCCACTGAGAGTAGCTGTGTGCAGCTGCTCATTCAGTTCAACTTAGACAAAAACATAAAGATGATACACGCCTAGAACTCTCAACATCCAAAATTAGAGCAAATATATGCCCACAACTAATAGCATCCAAAATCAACATTCATAAACTAACAAGTCAAATCCATAGAAAAGCAACTAACGTTTTAGAAATCAACATCCCTAAAAAAACAAACATCCATATTAAGCAAGCAAAATCAACATGTAGAGAAATTCAAGATGTGGGCTGAATGAGAGTATTCAATCCCTGCGCGGGGTGTCTTCTCCAGTGTTGGTAGATGGAAAATCTAAAGTAGGTATTGGACCTACTTCCTTGATTCTCTCACCACAAATGGCTGTCAGGATCTTCCCAACGTGCTCAATCCATCGCACCATGTGATCCACCTTCACTTTCAATGCTTCCATGTCCCTATCCAAATTATCCGTGGACAATTTACTTGATGCCAGCCTTGATGACATAGCAGTTTTATTCTTCTTAGAGAATATCTGAGGGTTGATGGGAAGCTTTAGCATAAGTATATGTATAGGGATGCAACCAGCTTCCACGCACAAGGCGGGAATCAGGGAGGAGAAACCTGTACAGTTGTGCGCATTGATGCAATCCCAGATGTATTCCATAATCATTCCCCCAACATCGATACTCAAGTTCTTCTTGATCTTGTACAGTAGCAGCATACGCGAATGATGCACTTCACTGTTGATTCTCACATGCAGTAGGCGGGGAGCAATGAAGTTGTACCACACATTCATCTCGTCATTCTAGACCATTCTGGAGACAGGTTCTCGATAACTTCATCATCATCATCACAGATTATTTTATGATCTGTTCCCAAGAAGCATTTTCAACTGCCTTTTCTGCAGCTTGGTACACATTTGCTGGCTTCGGTGTGATTTTGTAGAACTTGTTGATCACATCTGCTGCAAACACAATGTACTGCTCGCGAAAGTAAATCTCAGCTGAATTCTTGTACTTCATGAGGGACAAGACCTCACATGTTAGCATCTTTTTAGCACGATCGAGTTATGTGATGAATTGTGCACATCTGTGCTGGTTTACATAGTCAGTGTAAGGCTTTTCAGTTCTCAACCCTCTCTCCAATATAAGGCCCCGACTAATGAATTCTTTGTATATATTCATTGCCTCGGGACATTCGGCTATTGTCAATGGAATTTCTTGGTTTCCTGGTTGCATCTGAGGACCGTTGTGTTGCACCTCGAGATCGCCAACTCTGGGATTCTTTCATGATTTATGAGTGTCGGTCTTACCCTTGGGTGCATTTTTTCTAGTGCCATACGTGGGAAAAGTGATGAGACGTCAAATGCATGTATTTTTCGAAGCATTTAACATCTCTTTTATCATATTTTTGTTGTAAGATTGCTAGATTTAGTAGTTTTACATGATAAAGGGTTTAGATGACCATTTTCGGTTTTTATATCTAAATCCTTCATTTTGTAACATATGTTTAGTCTAATGGATTTTTGGTTCTTACGAGCATCTAGATTCCTTTTTGTAAGCTTAATTTGTAGATTGCTCATGAGCACTTAGGAGTGGTTTAGTGAAGGCCATTCCAAAGGATGGTAGAAGATGGAAGGCCACTCACAAAGTGGTAGAAGATAAAGTGAAGAAAGGAGAGCAAACCAAAGGGTGAAGAACGATCTATGTTTTGAAGCAGAGTTTTGAGAATTTTCCTGGAATAATCAGCCTCCAAGAGTGGTACCATTGGATTCCTCTTCTCGAGTACTATAAAATCGACTATAAGAACTCCCAAAATGGTTCACCCGGAGGAAGCAAAACAAAACGGGACTTTTTCTCATTGCGACTCATGAAATGTTAACCCGAGAGCTCAAAATTGTACTGATCTGGTCGAGACTCACGACAGAGGCATCGCGACTCATGATAACTGCCCTGTAACTTGCGTTTTACTCCCTTTTTTCTTGTACTATAAACAGCTTTTAACCCCCTTCTTCCCCAACTCTTTAAGCCCGACTCGGGGGCTCCGAAACCCTGGTTTTTCACCATTTTCTTCCATTTCTTCTTCTTTCTTTGTAGACCTTTGTTCTATGTTATGGGTTTTGATTATCTAGCTTAGTGTTATCTTGGGAGCAAATGATTGAAGCTTCCATTCCTATGTAGTAAGAACCATATATCTATCTATTTGGTGTTTTTGCTATTGTGCATTTATTGAGCTTTTAATGTTAATTGTTAATGGCATTGATGTTGTTGGAAGGTTGAGTATATGAATTGCTTGTATGATTACTTGTTAGGGTTGGGAGAAAGTAGCTAATTCTCCCCTCCTTTAATGTGGAATCCAAGAGCATGAGTTTGAGCTTCTTAAATGATGTTGGTGTGTTGATAATTGCTAGTGAATGTGATGATGTCGAACTCGTTGTCATGTTTGTTTTAGGTAGCAAATGAGAGAGGTCTATGAATGTTGATTGTTCTTGACTAATCTTGTGTAAATGCATGAATTGGTTAAATGCTTAGACACGGTGTAGTGTTTATAAGTGTTGCTAAGCTTGTTGATTCTTCGTGCTAAATGCCATCAGTGAGATACTCTTAGTAATAAGGGAGTCATTGGTGAGGTTTGACAAGAGATGTCGAATTCACTCTTGCAAACTACTACCTAAGAAGGATGGAAGATTTATCTTCACAACATGTAGTTGAAGTAGTGAATAGATTGTTTCACTCGTTCTTGAAGCCTTTATTAATTAGCATTTATGTATTCTTGATGCTATGTTTCACTTCATTTATGCAATGGGTTGTTTGAGAATAGGAAGTGTTTTATGATTGAAGTGTTAGGATGTTAGGAAAGTGACGAATTCCTTAGCTCCTTTGCATGAAAATCTATGAACATGAACTTAGAACTTTTTGTGCATAATGTGTTGTGATTCTTGCTAGATAAGTATGTTAATGTTAAGTCAAGTAACGAATGTGATAGAATGAGTGAATGGTTCAATTATCTACATTAGTTTTGGAAGTGGATATCAATGCCTCCAAGACTTTATCTTTGCAGTTTTAAACCCCTTTTTCTTAGTTTTGTTTGATGATTAGCCTAGTTACTTGACTTTGCTAGTTATCTTGTCTTTTTAATTTCATAACTTAGAACCACCAAACAACCAAATCCCCCATTTACATGCTTTTATATGTATGTATATATGTCTACTCCTAGCCTAATATCAACCTTTTGTGCCTAAATGCTTAGGAAGATCCCTCTTCTTCGTGGACGACCCCGACTTGCTGCTATCTACTTAGTTGTAGATATGAAGCATTTAGGGCTTATAAATATTAACTTTGAGAGGTACGGTGACGACCTCCCAAAAAGGTACAACAAAGCTTACTAAGTATGGGTTACATGGAGATGGATTAGATGTATAAACATGCATATAGAAATTAGGATTAGATCAATTCAAATTTGCATCAAGATGTAAACACATGTAAAATAAATGCTTAATGCGACTAAAGGGGGCAACAAATGAAATAGTAGCTAACGAACATATATGATTTCAGCCTTATATTTGTATTGCTAATATTGAAATAATGTAAACTTTACCCTTATTTATTCTGAAAACTACAAGACTCATTCAAGTATCATCATAATATGAAAGTTACATAAAGAAATACTCATTCAGGGAGAAACATGGGGCCTGCCCATATATGAACTCATTCAGGGGAAAAACACAATCAGGGAAAGAATATACTCATTTAGGGAAAAAATACATATCAACTACAAAGGAATTATATCCGCAAACAGAACTAGATAGGCATAACTAACAGAAAATCAACTTCAAAGGCATTTATGATATGCTATTTAAACCACATAGAAAAGCAGATTCATCCCTATACATATTTAGTTTATCTAAACCCACTCTCTGGATTTAGTTCTTCACTTTATTGTCAAACTATACAGATTAAGTTCATCCCTTTATTCTCAAACTATACAAATTTACACAATGCAACTAATAAAAATTTACAACTATACAAAATGCACCCAAGGTCCTTTCGATCCCTACCATACCGATTTAAAAAATACAAATACAACCAAAATTCAAGTGCAATAAATTTCACAATCAGCCTAAGAAAACCAAAACGAAAAGGGTGATAGTTAAAATACCTAGTTCAGACGGAGCGCGGCCAGACGACCGGACGGAGCGACGCCTTGGTGGAGGGAATGATGATTGAGCATGGTTGTACAGTGGATGGAAGGCTGACGGATGGCGGAAGGACGGACGGACGCCACACGGAGCATTGCTTGGTGGATGGATGGCGGACAGAGCGTAGCTTGACGGACGGACGATAGAGTGAGTGTGGATGGACTGTGGATGGACTGTGGATGGACTGTAGATGGAAGATTGATGGAGCGTGGATGGCGGAGAGAGCGTGTATGGATGGCGGAGTGAGCGTAGATGGCGGAGGGAGTATGGACGGCGGATGGAGCAGGGATGGCAGGGGGATCGTGTATGTAAGAAGCGTGGGGAGGTGAAATGGAAGGGTTTTGGGTAAGTGAAGAGTGAAAAAAATTTAATAAATAATAATACAAACATAAATAATATTAACACATGAGCTGAAATGTAATAAAGAATAATACAAACATATGGGTTGAAGATATTTGGGCCAATGGGCTGAAGTGTAATAAAGAATGCTACAAACATAAAGAATATTAACATATGTATCTTCTCACATACAAATTAATATAATAAATATTATTAACATATGTATAAATTTTATTTTCCAAAAAAAAAAAAAATATATATATATATATATAAATATTTGTATAATATATTCGTAAGTTAGGAAATTAATTTATATATCAGTATTCTATATACACCAATTAACTATATATGATCGTGTTCTATAGAACTAAGGGTTGGTAAAACCCTAGTCAACATACATGTGCACCTAATTTAACGTATCAATAACTTAGTAAACCACAAAGGTGTATAAAGTCGGTCGTAGTTAGTTAGCATTCCATATACACTGGCTGATCGCCTATAAATTAATTGCTATCCATATACACTAGTTATCTAGAATCGTACAATACGAGGATTGGTCAAACCCTAGTCAACATACACGTGCACCTACATTAATGTAGCCATAACTTAGCCATAAAGTGGTCTACAAGTCGGCCGTAGTTAGTTAACGTTCTATATACACTGGTTAATCGACTATAACTTAATTGGTGATCCATATAATTGGTGATCACTAATTTCCTGTTAGTGATTTTTGGATGCTATTAGTTGTGGGCATATATTTACTACAGTCACGTTTATTTTGGATGTTGGTAGTTCGTGGCTAGTAATATCTTCATGTTTTTCTTTTCTCAGTTGAACTGCAGCTTTTAGTCAAAAACTAGTAACTTCATGCTTATATTATCCCAGCCGTGCCAAAAGAGCAGCAGTGCGATGCTGCTTTCAGTCGCAAAAAACTAAGTTAAGGTCCCAGTTGGACCAAAAGAGAGGCATCGCGTTGCAGCCTTCAGCTGCTATAGAATTCATTTTTTGTTTTAATCAACTTTCTAGGCCATAGAATTTTTAAGGAACCTTGGTCCCTATTGAGATTGATCATATTGATAACATTATTTAATTTTAATTACTTAATTACACTTACTTATTGTCCTACTGATGTTTTTTCCCTTTTGTGAATTTTGTTTTCAGAAAGGAAAAAAGTGGTGCCTATATGTTTTGAACCATAGTGGAGAAAGGGGCATAGCTGCATTTGGTATCTTGTTTCCAATGGATAAGGAAACAGACTTACCCATCAAGTGGGAGCGAGTTAAGCTTTGTGGACCTGTGATCATCCTGAAGGCACCTTTGCAAATTGTACATGAAGAATTTGAGTTTGTCACTGAGGCCATCGGATATAACATTCTATGGCCCGAAAAGTTAATCAGTGTCATTGGCCAACAGGATGATGAGGTGTGATAATTATATTCTTGCTGTGATCCTATAATATATATCTTTCAAGATATTACTTAAACATAATTTATTATTCATCTGCTTACGTAGGAGAATGATAAGCAATCACCTCGGAAACAATTGGTAGTGGATGAAGATGGAAGTCTTGAAAAAAACCTTACACCAAAAACTAGCATTGAGAAAGAAGAGGTAAAACAAATAATTATATTAATTAACTTTGACTTCCAGATACATATTAACACACTCTCCCTTACACAAGGTGGTCGCTCACGAGGATGCTTCTAATGGAGAGGTGGTCACTCGATCAAGTAAAAGGAGAGGTCAAACATACCCCCAGACACTTTTTAATTCCAAACTATTTTTTTCAATGCCTGACTAACATTTTACCCATTAGCAAGTAGCAAAATAAAATACTACATTGATGGAGAATGGGCAATCAAATCCTCCCATGTCGATTTCTGACCATTACATTTTTGTGAGAACTCATTTAAGCCTTTACAATGTGATCCACTACTCAATTATATACATATACAGCTCAACTAACATTATTACATTCTCAAATCTAATTACAATATCATATATCTTTTAGGGGGTCACGGATAATGATGTTTTAAGGGTATCTATACAAATATGTGGACCTAAGAAAGTCTTCTGCATCAATTTCAATGCGGAGGTGTTTGGATCAGAAGAAGTCTAAACAACCATATTTACTGACAAGCTAAAACTGTTCATGAGCAACTTGGACATAGAAAATGAAATGGAGTGGATCAGTGGGTGCCAACTTGATATATGTGCGTAGTAAGAATTGCATGCTTACATTATTTATAGATGCTTGATTATATTTGTTTAATTTACAATATTATTTTTCCAGATACCTATGTGATAGGATGGTTGATCGATGCCACGTCCAGTTTATTCTGGCTGGTTCGAATTCTCTTGCTCAAAAGGAAATTAGAGGGTCGAATTAACTGCGGATGAGGTTTCAACTGTCATGTGCCGCAATCAAGCAAGGATCTACGCCTTCCTGTACAATCGAGAGTAAGTTTTATTCTTTTTTGTGTTTTTTCCCCACTGGAAGCAATAGCACCCATATGTTGTTTTTTTTAAAAAAAAGTTTAAGTATTCATAGCCGCATTAAGTATTTTGTTGTTTGTTATTTATAGGAGCCATTGATTTTCGCTCGCCTTCGTACCAGAAATCGATCGAGTATATTAAATCAACTCGATGAGTGTGGGAATTTGCAAACGTAATAGGCTATGCCTTAAATTGATTCATTTGTAATTAGAACACATTTTTGTCATTGCATTTACTTTAATGTTCTACAAAATTGTTTGTTCACGTAAATGTGTTCTTGTAAGTAGAACACATTCTTTGCTCGATTATTTACAATTACTATCAATATTGGGTACAATGACATTCACTGTTCTATTCATTACTTGCATTCATCATTGCATGTAGGAAAAATTTAGACCTATTAAAACTATTATGTGTGATCCCCACGTTCTGAAAAATATATTTTTATATATTGATATAAATATATTTTCATCGATCGTAGGATTGCAACAAAATATCAACGGGTCAACTCCGAGCAAAATAGACCCTACCCTTCGAACTATACATGGAATGCCATAAACATCAATGTACGTACTGTCCCGTAACTTCATATTTCCTATGTCTATTTTATGTTCGTAATCATTTCAGCAAATTCTTTTTCATATCAGCACAAGATACAAAGTATTTCTTGGGAATGTGGATACCATTGCATGTATTAGATGGGAAAAAATTGTTAAGGAACTGCATGACATTGACATTATTCCGGTATGTTTTCCTATATTGTTTTGTTTTGTATTTGTATTGTCTCTCACATATATCCTTTTCTAACATGCAATTTAATACATGTTTCAGCAATTTCCAGAAGATTGCACTCCTCTGGGGAGCGATGAACTGCAGAGCATTGCTCTGAAATGGGTTTGTATTTTTACAAAATGTACTCGGCCAAAATGCATAGCTCAATTGAATGTCATACATGAACTTGCCTCTATCATTGGATAGTAGTTAGTAGTATCTCTTTATGAAAGGTAATTGTCCTCCACTTTTGATACTCATCATCTCCATGAAGAAGGGGGTTCCCGTATCTTATGTAGGGTTGTAACCCTATTTTTGGCCACTAAAAACCACGTTCATGTACTTCTTTATCTAGTCGAAAATTACAGTTGATCATAATCAATGTTTTTTTCTACCTACTTGTTGTTTATGTGTGATGATTGTTGTATTTATTGGGAATTGTTGTTGGGAATTTGTGCTGTTTAACTGGTGCACCAATTTAAGTAATCTATGCACAAATGAAAATCGGTGCCATCTATGAAAAAGATAGCACCAGTTTTGAAAACAAGAGTACATAAAAAACCGGCTGCGTGAAGATGAACTAAAAGAGTAGCAGCGCGCCACAACTCTCAGCGACCAAATTAGTCACAAAGTTTACAGCGGTTTTTATAAACCAATGCTAGAACAAAAAAAACCCGGTGCTAGCGAGTCACTCATTTAGCACCAGTTTTTTAAAAACTGGTGCAAATGGGTCATATATTTAGCACCGCTTTTCAAAACCAGTGCTAAAAAAACCGGTGCTAACAAATCACACAATTAGCACCGGGTTTTAAAAAATTGGTGCAAACAGGTCACACGCTAAAAAACCCGGTGCTAACCAATCACACATTTAGCACCAGTTTTTAGAACCGGTTTAAAAATTGGTGCTACCGGGTCAAAAATTTAGCATCGGTTTTTTTAGAACTGGTTTTGAAAAACTGGTGTTATCGTGGTACATATTAGTACCAATGTTTAAAAACCGGTGCTAAAAAATCGGAGCTAAAAGTAGGAATTCAGCACCAGTTTTTCCAATCGGTGAATCTGTTTCATCGGTTACTTTGGTACTGAATTTTTTTACAAAAAAACTGGTGCTAGAACAAAAAAACCGATGCTAAAGGGGGGTTCCTGTGATAGTGTCCCCCCTATGGGTCCAACTAAGCTGTCCAACTGTCTCCCTAAGGAATCTCCCATATCTTTTCCCAATCCCGTCACTAGTGGATCCCTCAATGGTTGCAAAGCTCAAGGGACCTCACTATACCAAGTTTGATATATAGGTTGGGATCCTATGTAACCAGAATGTACCCAAGGTCCCTTTGGCCCTGGATACATCGAAGGTTGTGTGTAACTCTATGGGCATATGTCCTAAGTCGGGATCATGCGATCCTGGACCACTATATCCCTAAATCCCCATGGAGGGCATCAAGGGGTATCCAACATCAAATCTAGGAAGATTAGCCACTGAAATCATAGTTATCAAAGAAATCCCTGAATAAACTACTCCTCGAGTGCTATCAGGAAACGAAGGTTGATGGCTTAGCTGCTACATCTCTCCTACATGCCCAGCATATGGGATTCCCAACATATGCTGAGATACCAGCCTCACAGACATCTCTCTATGGGCATCAAAGGTATCACACCCTTCGAAGGTACCAAAGGCATAGAAGGTGGGGTAACCTGATACCCCACCGAAGCCAACATCTGCACCACTCGCACTAAATATGGTTGCGATCCTATTGGGTCTATCACAGCTCCCTTGATTCCTCGGTTAACCTGAATGGCCCTCTCATATCATTCGATATAAGAATCTCCTAAGGCTTCCATGAAACGTCTATCTCTATCATCATGCTGGTCAACTGATAAGTTTTGCTGAGGGTTTGTGCTCACTCTTACAACAAGCTCTCGACTAACTCTGGATACCTTGAACCCCACCTCTCGACACCTTTCAACATGCATGATTCAAGGCCCTGTCGAAACTAGCACTAGCTCAGGTTCAATATTTTGCGATATTGGGGGATTAACCATGTTTCTCCTTCTCTTGTATGGGGATTGTACCTCGTCTTCCGCACCAGTTCTGTTGCTTCTCAATCTTTCACTCCTTTGAGTAGCCATAGAAGTGGACATAAACCAAAGAATTGGAATGTGACTTAATCGGTCCCACCGGGCGTGCCAATTGATGTGTCTAGAATCCGATCGAGTCTCGTTCCCAAGTCCTTGGTCATGATCTGCAAAACAATCCCCGGGAGATCCCAGGGAAAAATTCTCTTATGCTTAAGTTAGTAAGGGGTTTTTATGACAATAGTGAATTTTGTTTTTGAATTAAACCATCCGGAGATGGGGGAAATTATATTAGGCCTTCCCAAGCCCTGTAAAAAACAAGAAACTTAAACAGAAATAAAAGTTGAAGCCATTGGCTTAGTTGATATATACATGAGGGAGCTATAAGCTCTTGAGGCAACATTTGTTGCTTCCAAAATGAAGTAAGATATCTAGCTAATAGTTAGAGGATTACAAAGACACTTAGTAAATTCATCGGATTGTCGAACTTATTAGTGAATCGAAGCATCGAAACACAAGTCAGTCAGACACACCCCAAAATTCACTAAGCTGCCTATCCACTACTTAGAGAAGGTACATTAGAGTATAGGTTGAACAAGCAGGAAGGCAGCAAGACAAGAGTCCTCTCCATCCGTATGCATTCATCTCCATTGAGCTTGCAATTTGGTGTAGAGTCCACCTACAAGGGACAGAGAATATCAGTAGCATCCATTCATACAACAGTCCTTAGAGAAGGTGTACCTATCTAATCCAGCCTAATTAAACCCTGGATATTATTGGATAGCATTTTAAACCTAAACATAGATGTGCTGGACCCAGCCATAAGACATGCCTTAGCAAGAGCATCAGCTACCAAATTAGCTTGTCTCTGAATATGCACTAGATTGATATCTCCCAAATATTGTTTTGTATTATCAGCTAATTGAAACAATGGCCAGGGAGCTTTAAATGGATCAGTAACAAATTTAACCGCATTCAGACAATCAGATTCCAAGCAAACAGGATGAGAGAAACCAACAATTTTCTCAAGGGTAAAGAAAATTTCTTTCATTTCAGCTTCCAGAGGGGAGTTGGCAGCTATAAATTTAGTATGAGCAGCAAAAAAACCACCCCTACTATCTCTTATAATCATGCCAATTCCACTCATGTTAGATTGACTACACAATGCAGCATCCACATTAATTTTAAAACCCATACATGGTTTAGTCCAAGCAATTTTGAAGATTTTAGGCTTTGGAGGTTGCTTGAAAAGAGGGAGAAAAGAATGATCTGCAATGTCTATGTCTACCTTAGATACTATGAACACGAGTTTAGCAGTGAACATGTAAAAAATTTGGTCCCTTATGTGAGTTAAAACTAAACCCGATAGAGGAGTGGCAGAATCATATAAAACTTTGTTTCTCATTTTCCACAAGTTCCAACATGTAATAACAACAGCAGATCTAATGATAATTGTATGTAAAGAGCTCAAACCATTATATGTCAAGTAACAATACAGTCTATCCCATATAGATGTGTAAACCCTTCCTGTAATTCCCATGAATGTGTGGACTGATTTCCAAACTTGTACAGCAAAAGAGCATGAATTAAAAAAGTGATCCAAAGAGTCCTCACGTTTATTTCACATACAACACATAGAAGGCAATGAAAATCTCAATTTTCTCAGAACATTGTCAAAGGGAAGAAGTGAATTCATCACTTTCCACATGAACACAGAAATTTTTTTTTCAATTCTTGAACTCCAAAGATATTGAGTAGAAGTGACAGTACCTCTCTGGGTTCTGAGCAGTAGGTAAGTAGATTTAAATGAAAACTCACCATTGATACCTGGTTTCCATATGAGTCTATCTTTTCTCTGTGTAAAAAGATTAGCTTCCTGTAACAAAGTAATAGCATGAAGGGGTAGAAATGGGGAAATTTTTTGAAGCAAAACTGATTTGTTAGAAATGAACTCTGAGACTGTGCAGGAATCAGAGATATTAACAAGATTTTGATCACATAGGTCCTCAATGGGACCTATATCTAACCAGTTTGATGTCCAGAAATTGCAATCTCCTCTACCAACTATCACCCTGGAGTTAGATTCTGCCCAAGCATTTATAGAAATAATCCTCTTCCAGTTAGGAGAGGTTCTGGAAGAGGTTGGCAGTGATGCAACTAGGTGAGTCCATAAAGCCTCAGCTATTTGATACTTCCACCATAGCTTAACTGAGCATGTATTTATTATGGTGGTTATTGATCTAAAACCTAGACCATTTTGGATTATAGGATAGTAAAGAGCATCCCATTTCCTCCATGTTCTTTTAGGTTTTAGATCAGAAAACCCCAAAAGAAATTACTGAGTTTTTTTTCTATGGCATGAATGATTTCCTTGCTGGGTTTTAGACTGACCATATATGTTGAGGAATGGAGTAGATACAAGACTGTATGAGTGTGATTTTCCCCCCAGTAGAGAGCCACCTATTTTTCCAACCCCCAATCCTACTATCTATCTGCTCAATTAGAGGTTGAAAATAGATTTTCCTTGCTATCCCTGTAAAAATGGGAACCCCCAGGTATGTGAAGGGGAACCTCCCAATTTTCATACCTAAAATCCTTCTTATATTATTAACTGTATGTACACAGGCATGCTTCCCTATGAACATGTCACTTTTACTGTAATTAATCTTTTGGCCAGAAACATCTTCAAATTTGGTCAAAAAAGCCTTAAATCTGATCAAAGTTTGATTTTTGGCTTTTAAAAAGACCACAGTATCATCAGTATAAGATAAATGTGAGATTTGGAATGCATTACCTGGAAGGTCATAATATGCCAATTTACCATTCTGAAAAATGAAAGCTAAACTCCTGGTAAAAGACTCAGAGAAAATATTAAATAAAAAAGGGGATAGGGGATCCCCCTGTTTAATTCCCCTTGTAGACTGGAAGTAACCTACAGGCTTACCATTTATTAGTATAGAAAACCAGGCCTGTGATAAATTCTTCATAATGGTAAAGATGAATTTAGCATTGAATCCAAATTTAGCAAGAACATAATAAAGAAAGGACCACTTAACTCTATCAAAAGCTTTCTTAAGATCAAGTTTAACAATACAGTTGGGGTCCCTTTGCTTTCTATTCAAAAACCTTACCATTTCTTGCAGGTAGATAACATTATCCGAAATGTCCCTGCCTTTAAGAAAAGCTGTTTGATGTGGGGAGATGAGTTTTGGCATTAAGGGCTTCAGTCTTTCCATTAAAACTTTGGAAACTATTTTGTTAAGAACATTGGAAAGACTTATTGGTCTATAATCATCAAATGAAATAGGGGTTTTTTTTTTGGAATAATGGCAATCCATGTACTTCCAATTCCCCTTGGAATATTGTTCATAGCAAGAAAATCATTCACAGCAGACAGTAAATCATTAGCAATTATATCCCAGGATTTAATGTAGAATTTAGCTGTGAATCCGTCAGGCCCCGGACTGCTATTCTTGTTCAGACTTAAAACAATGTCCCTAAGTTTATTTAGTGAAACAGGTTGTAGTAGTCTATCATTTTCTTCCTGAGTGATCAGTTTAGGAATTTGACTGAGGAAATGAGACTTGAAAAGATTACTATCAGAGGAGCTATCATCAGATAAAAGGTCTTGGTAGTAGTGAATAGCTTCATTCTCAATGTCCTGCATATCATCTAGCCATTGACCATTACTACTCCTGATTTTTGTGATCTTTAATCTACTCAATCTTTCCTTAACCGAGTTGTGGAAAAAACTTGTGTTATTATCCCCCTCCCTTAACCATTTAACCTTTGCTTTTATGTTTCCAGAAACTCTTCTGTTCTACTAGAGCCCTCACTAGCTTAGCCTTGGCCTCCTTTAATTTCACCATATTACCAACAGAAGCATCAAGATCATAAATATTTTCCTGAGTTTGGAGAGCAGATTCAGCTTGTAACACGTTATCAGTTATATTGCCAAATTGTTCCTTATTCCAAATTTTGAGCTCTTTTTTTCAGTCTTAAGAGTTTAAGGAAGAAACCAAGCATTCCTGATTTGTGAAGAGGCAAATCCCAGTTTTGTTTAATTACTTCACTGAATTCATTCCTTTCACACCAAGTATTTAAAAATCTAAATGACCTAGGAGTAGATGGGATATCACTGCCAATAGTGAGTAGCATAGGGTTATGATTTGAAGAGATCCTATTCAAAATGTGGACAGAGGAGGTTGGAAAATTAGACAACCAGGAAGGAGTACAGAGACCCATATCTAATCTTTGAATAGTAGGGTTTCTTAACCTATTATTACTCCAAGTGAACAGATTGCCAACAGTATTAATTTCTTCCAAAGCCATAACGTTAATAAAATCATTAAAGTCCCTCATACTACCTAATTTAGGAGTAGAAGGTCCTTTATATTCATTTATAGTTGTTATAGCATTGAAGTCTCCAATAAAAATAGAATCATAGTGATTGAGTGATTTAAGATCAGACCAAAGAGTTTTCCTGCCATTTCTAGTTCTGAGGCCATAAAAGAAGAAAGCATCCATACTTTTATTCAGAGGAAGACTATTCAATGTGACAGCTAAAAATTGTAGATTATCCCATTTTACTGTTAGAGATATGCTAGATTTCCAGAATAGCCAAATCTGTCCATTATTAGCATGCACACAGTTGTCAAAATGTAACCGTTGTCTATAATAGTCGCATTGCATGTTATCACGTTTAGGCTCAATCAAGCATAAAAGCTCAAGGCTGTGCCTACTTATCAAGTTATGAAGTCTTAGCATAGAAGTATCCATTCCCCTAAGATTCCAAACCAGAAACTTAATCTTAAGTGTTGTGTTATTCATAGGGAAACATTTTTAGAGCTTTTTGATCTAGTCATGATAGTATTTAACTGAGTTAAATACGTCTCATTCCTATGATTAGACACTTTGTCCGTTTGTTTCCCTTTTTTAACCTTGCTTGATCCAGAGTGTAAAACAGTAGGACTTACCTGACTAACCTGAGTATCATCAATTCCATCACTAGTGACAAAGGAAGCAGAGTTTGGGATGTCCCTTGGAGTAGCTTCATCACTGGATATGTCTTCATCCTCAAGGGGGAGGAATCTGTTTTGCCTATGCTTCTGCTGGGAGAAAATAAAGTTTTTTGCAGAAGTAATAGGATTAAAAGGAGAGAAAGGCTTACCCCGTTTACTAGGGATGTCATCCCTAGCAAAACCTGTCTTTGTATTGAGATTAGGTGGAGCAGATAGAGATTGTTTGGTCAAATGTATAGGAGACTGAAGATGAGAAACTGATATCTCAGCAGACTGTTCTTGAATCACTATAGGGTATTCTGTATTAGTCTCAAAAGAATTATGCTCCACATCAATTTTTTGATTGAGGACCATGGATTGATCCTCAACTACATATTGTTTCCTAACTTCAGGGTCTAGAACCAGCATATCAGGCTGATCTGTAACAAGATCATCCTTTAATAACACATTGTTCTCAGAGATCTTATCTGCCCCCATATGAGGAGAAACCATAGCCTCATTCTGATCAACATTTATAACCGAGACTACATTCTATTTTGGTACATATCTGAGATTCCTTGAAGACAATATTTTGAGTTTATCAGAAGCAGAAACCCCAGAACCCCCAGCCTTATTTAATCCATCATACTTCCGATTTACTCCATCCTGAACAGGATCCTCAGAGCCCTTTTGTTGATCATTAGCTTGGGGAACTTTATTTTTATCTATCTTATAGGTCTTTGGTTTCCTAAGTTCTGGATGTAGATAAATGCATAAGTTATCATCATGTCCTATAGCTTTGCAGTGGTGAAAATAAGGGGGAAGATCCTCAAATTCTAGGGGAAGTTTAACCACATTGTATTCTATACCATCCTCCTCTATGCCCACTCTAATGAATGCTGGCAGTTTTTTTAAATCAATTTCAATACACATCTTAACAGCAGATGGTCTAGTGAGGCCAGCAGTAGCAGAATCCATTTTAATGTAATTGCCTATCTGATTCCCCATGGATTCTAGCATGGCAATGTTATAGAAGAAGACTGGAACATGGTGTATAGTAACCCAAACTGGGACTATGGAGGATTCTACCTCAGGGGAGAAATCAGTGGTCCATTTAAGCACTTTCATTGGGACATGATTAAAAATCCACTGACCTTTAATCCAGAGCCTCTGGTAGTCTTCCTTGTCCTGAAAGCGGATGAGTACATGCCTGAAATCAATGGATCCAAGCTAAAATTTACCTTTGAAGCCCACATAGTTGAAAGCCTCATTCAGGGCAGCCATCGAGGGTTTGCCTCTTGCAAACTTACCCACCAGGGCATTTTGATAATGAGAAGCGAGAGTTTCCGCTTCCTTTCTGGCTACGAGGCAAGCTATGTCCCCCTTGTAGTGGGTTTTTGGGACGATTTCGGGGTTAGAGGGAAGGGAAACGTTTAACGGTGGGGGTCGGTTACCTAAAGCCTGTAGAAAGGTTTTGGCCGGTGCGATTTCGCCGCGGCCTGGCGGAGGAGCCGCCATATCAGAGAAAGGAAGGATACAGAATGTGAACGTTAGCAGGAAAACAGTGAAAATGGAAGAAGAAAGGTGAATAGTAGTGTGTGTTTCACACTCAATTCGCACGTAGCTACAGTAATTTCGCACTCAATGTCGCAGAGCTAATACTGATTATTCTGATAAAATATGACAATAGTGAATGAATCGTAAATACCAACATACCTCGATATTTATATCAATAATCCTAGCATTGATTGTATATAACCGAAACACTAACTCCTAGCATAATTGTCCCCGTTATAACCGCTCTTATTGCTGCATTATAGCCACTCTCATTGACTGCATCATTACTTTAATGGAGTTGTGCTTTAACCAAAAAGACCTCCTCTGGTATGGGCCAAAGGCCATTACGAGAGAGTACTGTCACACCTAGCTTGATTTTGTTTAGGAATCATACATGTACCATGTGACATGCCATGTGAATCATCCACAATAATTCTAAAAAAAACACTCTACCAAAATTTTAATTTATATTTCACATTGTTTCTAACAATTTTACAATCCCTTTATGCCATTTTTTATTTATTAATTTTACTCGAATAAAATGCAATAAACTATAACGAGATGGTCTCTTGTTAGGCCGCCTCAACTTGTGCAATTCTAACCTTATTCGTCTCCAGGGATTTATCCCAGTTTTGTTTCCACAGACCCTTCCTAGTATTTTTCCAGGGAGCTTTCCCCAATTCTCCTCCCTCCTGTTACGATCTGCAAAAAATCTATCAACAAAAAAAATCAAAAAATCAATATAATCGCCAAATTGAAAATCATAAACTTCAACTACAACTAACAAAACATTAACTGAAAATCATAAAAAATCATCATCAACTACAACTAATAAAACATCAACATAACCTTCAAATTAAAAATCATAAACATCAACTACAACTAATAAAATATTAACTGAAAATAAAAAAAACAACAACAAAGGTTAAATTGTCAAATTAAATATCAACTTCAAAACATTAAACAGAAAGTCATAAACATCAACTACAACTAACAAAACATCACCTGGATCATAAAACATCAACAAAGCTTAAATTCTCAAATTAAATATCAATTTTAAAATGTCAAACTAAAAATTATAAAAATCAAATGCAACTAACAGAACATCAACTGAAAATCGTAAAACCTTATCAAAGCTTAAATTTTCAATTTAAACATCAACTTCAATACGTCAAAGAGAAAATCATAAACATCAACTACAACTCATAAAACATCGACTAAAAATATCAAAAAAATCAAATCCCATAGAAAAATCATCCAAAGTCCAATGAATTCATAAAAAATTCTCATAAAATATAGACAGAGCCAAATACAAACATCAAGTCAGCAAACATAATAGATATCATTATAAAAATTTTACACACGAGCATGCTATTAGAATAATTCAATGTGATGAATAGATTTGATTAGATTTGTATTTATCTTATTGACTAGGCTAGAGTTATTTTAGTAATAGTCTATCTCTTGTACTCTATTTAATCCATTCAGTAATATCAGAATGATTATGGGAAATACACGCTATCATGGTATCAAAGCAAGTTCTGATCCAAAAATCTTAAACCCTAAAATTTTGTTTTGGCCGCCACCCTCCTCTCCCTTTTTCGGCGACTGAACACCACCCCTCTTCCCCCCGGCGTACTTTTCTGGCAACTTGTAGGCCAACTTCTGGCCACTCTTCTCTTCCCAAGACAATCAGTTCTCTTCTCCATCGCTTCCATGTGTTTCTAAATTGTGATCTTTCCTCTCCAGTGGTCATCTCAGCATTTTTGTTTGTCGGCATCGTCTCCGACCATTATTTCCTGTCACCTTCGTCTACACTACAGGTCCGACGTGAGATCCTAGCAAGTTTTCTATACACTGCAGGTCTCGGCAAGCTCTTCGGTCGGCTTCCATCAGCACCATCTCAGACTATGGCTCTCTGTGGCATCATCCTCTCTGGCAAATTCATCTCTGGTCATCGGTGCTCTGAGTGCAGTGTCTCCGTCCAGCAATCAACATTGGCGCGTGAGATCCATATGTGCCAGGCCATATCTGCATGTTTCAGCATACGCGCGTGAGTTACACGTGCCAACTGCTCTTCGCGTGAGTCACATGCACGCCAGTTGCCACTCTGTGCGTGAAGTACACACGCTCAGCATTTCTTTGCGTGTGAAGTACACGCGCCCGGCGGTTTTTTGACACCTTTTTGTCCTCTTGCTCATTTCTTATTTGCCTTTGTGATATGGCTCATTTTGATTCTTAACGGTATGGTATTTTGAGACATATAGGCCTTTTTCATCATCGCCGACACAGTGGCTCAAAGTGGAATATGGATTCTGGCGTCACAAAACACATGGCATCGTCCCCTGCTACTGTTGATCATGTGACATCTTGTGATTGTTCTACCTCTGTCTATGCTGGTAATGGTTCTCAACTCTCCAGTACTCATGTTGGTGATTTTTGAATTTCTAAATCTTTGGCTCTTTATCATGTGATTATTGTGCCTGATATCACTAAATATTTTCTTTCGATTAGCAAATGAACTCGAGATTTGAATGTTGTTGCTTGCTTTGATGATCGCTCTTTTATTATTCGGTATAAAATCACTCGTGAAACTTTGGGTCACGGTTATATTGAAAATGGGCTTTATGTTTTAGACTATGGTGCATCTTCTTTATTGTTTACTATTGAAACAAATAAGTTGTGTGCGTCTTTTGAAATCTAGCATGCTAAACTTGGTCATGTTCTGCATTCCATTATTCTTGGTTTGCGTGCTTCTGGATCTCAATTTGTCAATTTGGTTTTGCCGAAACCTTCCCTTTGTGATACGTGTGAAAAAGCTAAAGGGAAGCGTTTATATTTTTATACAAATGATAAACGTTCTGCTAGGGTACTTGATCTAGTTCATGGTGACTTATGGGGGCCCTCTCCTATTTTATCTACTGATGGTTTCTCCTACTATGCTATCTTCCTCGATGATCATTCCCGACTCTTATGGTTTTACCCACCGTGCCATAAATATAATTTTTGGGATGTTTATTGCCAGTTTTTGGCCATTGTGGAGAACCAGTTCTCTTTCACCGTTAAAGTGTTTCAGAGTGATAGGGGGACTGGGTTCGTAAATGGTCGCTTACGCTCTCACTTTCAGACAAAGGGTATTCATCATCAAATTTCTTGACCGCATACTCCTGAGCAGAACGGTCGGGCTGAGCGCAAGCACCGTCACATTGTTGAGATAGGTTTTTCTATGTTGCATCACTCTTATGCTCCCCTCTCCCAGTGGCATGATGCCTTTGTTATAACCACTTATACCATAAATCGGTTGCCAAGTCCTGTTCTTGGTGGACAATCACAATATGAAATTATTAATGGCCGAGCTCCTATATACTACCATTTTCATACTTTTGGTTATCGTGTCTTCCCATTTGTTTGCCCTTTTTCTGACCATAAACTGTCTCCTTATAGTATTCCGTGTGTATTTATTGGCTACAGCTAATAGTATAAAGGTTTTTGGTCTCTATTGTACTACTGGCAGAATCTATATCACTCGACATGCTCATTTTGACAAGACGTGCTTTTCCTTTGCCCCATCCATTCCTTTGGCAACCGATTCTCCACCTCTAGTGTTAGATGTTTCTGCATTTCTTGATCCTGATTCTAACTCGACACCTTCTTTGCCTGTAGTTTCTCCTGTGCCGACTCTATCTCTTTTGGCCCCTTGCTCCATTTGTGCTACAGATCCAATTCCAGTTCATCAGCCAGTGCCATTTCCATCTCCGACGGCCAGTCTGGCCGCCCAGTCTTTGCTCAGTTTAGCCGCTCCTTCAACAGTTTCCTCAGCCAACTCCACTTCTCCGGCTTCTCCTCCTTGACTTCGTACCCATCGGATGGCTACTTGGTCGGCTATCGAGGCTATAGGGATTATTTAGATATCGTCACCCATGGTCTTACTGCTGCCTTATTTGCTTAGTCTGAGCCCGTAGATTATCGCACTGCCCTTCAAGATTTGGCTTGGGTTGCTACTATGGATGATGAGATGGAAGCTCATCGTGGTCAGCGCACCTGGGATTTGGTGCCTCGCACTTCAGACGCTAGCATTGTTGGCTCCAAATGGGTTTATTGACTGAAGTATCGACCAGATGGAACCATTGAGCGTCATAAGGCTAGACTTTTGGCATAGGGTTTCTCACAAATTCCGAGTTTTGACTTTGACCACTCTTTCAGTCCTGTTGTCAAAGCCTCCACTATTCGACAGTTCTCGCCATTGCTACAGTTCTCACTATTGCTACAATGCGCTCCTGGCCGCTTCATCAGGTGGATGTCAAGAATGCCTTTCCTAATGGCGTCCTTGATACTTCAGTTTATATGAAGCAACCTATTGGATATAAGGACCCTATTAATCCAGATTATGTTTCTCGCTTGCGGAAGGCCATTTATGGACTTAAGCAAACTCCTTGGGTGTAGTTTCATCACTTCATCACTTATTTGACTTAGCTTGGTTTTCAGTGCAGCTCAGTCAACACCTCTTTGTTTGTTCTTTCACGAGGATCATCGTTACTGTATATCCTAGTGTATTTTGACGACATCATTTTTACAGGGAATGATTCGACTCTTTTTTGGCAGTTCATTGATCAGACTAATTGGGAGTTTGTGATTAAGCACCTTGGTGCTTTTCACTACTTTCTTGGCGTTGAAGTTTCACCTACTTCATCAGGTTTACTTCTTGGTCAAGCAAAGTATGCTTGGGACATTCTCACTCGTGCAGGGATTTCTAATACTGCACCAGTCTCTACACCATTTGTGCCATGTTCTCAGTTACATAGTTTGACTTGCCCACCATTTTAGAATCCGACCTTGTATCATTCTCTAGTTGGGGGTCCTTCAGTACTTGACCATCACTCATCCTGATTTGGCTCTGTCAGTCAGTATCTTCAGGATCTTAGAGATGATCATTTTGTTGTTGTTACTCGGATATTACGATATGCTTGGGATCCCAGAGAGGAAAAGAACCAATGATTAGCAGCTCACCATAACTAGAAACACCCTTGACTAAGTCAAGAAAGGAAATTTAATAAGGAGCTGTTTAGAGACCCAGCACCGGTGAAGCTCCAATGGACAAGAGATCTAAGGACTAAGACAAAAAATTCCGCGGAGACCATGTCCATGATAAAAAAAATTGCAATTATCTATGGAGGAAAACATAAGATTTTCTCAACCAAGGGCTACTTACCCAGTATAAGAAAGAAGAATACTCGTCGGCAGGGTTAGGAAATTACAGCTTAGAAAAAAACTCAAGCGCAACCTAGACTCAAGCGAAGCCAAAACAGACGATGGAAATAGCAATCGAACAAAGAGAGGTGTGGAAGACAATATCCCAAACAGAGTGATATTATCAATCCATGGGTCCACTGAGCTCGCTTCCAACAATGCATGAAAATTATAGGCAAGGTACTTTCCATCGCAGGAGTCTGTAGATAAGAGAATGCACATGGAAGAGATAATCACATTCAGAAAATGTGACACAATCCCAAATGCGTCACCACACAATGATCTTCTAGTCATAACAGCAAAGATAGGAAACTCCAAAGTGCAATAGGTCTTTGTGGACGATGGAAGCACAGTGGAAATACTATTTACTGACTGCTTTGACAAGCTCAGGTTTAAGAAGATAGACGTTAAGAAAGAAACATCATCCATACTCTCCTTCATGGGAAAGTCAGAAATGCAACTAGGAAACATACAACTCCCAATTACCATCGGGAAAAATGACAAAGCATGCATAGTCTTGTGCAATTTTGCTACAGTGGACACCGCAAGTTCTTTCAAAATCAATATAGGAAGACCATGGATGAACATTGCCAAAGATATTTAATATCCCTACCACCTTGTTATGAAATTCCCCACACCAAAAGGCTTTGCAATGGTAATAGGTGACCGACATTTAAAAAGGCATTGTGTGGCCATCACAATGAAGCCCACAACACCCTGCAAACCTCAATAGATGGCGTACTTAATTAACCATGGAAACAATATAGAAGATGACAATCATGGGGCTAACTTAGGTGAAGATACTGATCTAGTATGCCTAGATGAAGACGATGATGCTAAATAAGTAAAAATTGGGAAAAGGCTACTGGAGCCAATCAAAACCAAAGTGATCGTGACACATTGCTGAAACATAGACCCACCAATCAAGCTTGTTCGACAAAAGCAAAAGAGCTTTGCCCACGACAGACAAACAGCAATAAAAAATGAGGTCAACACCCTCGTATAGGCAGGCATACTACGAGAGGTTGTATATCTTACATGTTTGGCTAATTATGTCATAGTGAAGAAACACGGCATTGGATGGAGAATATGCATCGATTTTACATATTTCAACAAACATTACCCAAAAGACTGCTACCCCTTTCCAAAGATCGATCACCTAGCGAAGGCAGTTTCAGGATACAAGGTCATGACTTTCCTATATACATAGGAAAGATATCACCATATCACGATAAACCCAGATGATGCTGAGAAGACGACATTCATAGCAAGTTCTGGAGAATTTTGCTACGTCAAAAAGCCCTTTGGACTCAAGAACGCAGGAGCCACATACCAGCGAACAGTTAACAAAGCCATCTCCCACCAAGTTGGTCGTAACATTGAGGTTAACAACATGGTCATTAAAAGAAAAAGGCTTTACACATTCCCCCGTGATCTAGAAGAAACACTTATCACCTTTCAAACAATTGGGATGAAATTGAATCCCAATAAGTTTACTATTGGGATAGGTCAGAAAATTCCTAGGATGTAAAGTGTCGTCCATGGTTATTAAAGGAAACCTTGGAAAGATACAGACAATCTAATTGTTGTCGCCGCTTCGCTTATTCAAAAAAGTTCAAGTCCTCACGAGCTCCCTAACATAAGTTAGCCATTTCATTTCAAAAGCAGCAGAAAAACACATGCTCTTCTTCGACATGTTACGATTGGCATCTAAATTCAGCTAAACAAGTGTCACAAAGCATACGAGGAATTAAAAAATGGGATGCAACTATTGCCAGTGCAGTCAGCTCCACAACCTGATGAAACTTTGTACATGTATCTGCCAGACTTGATGCACATTATTACCTCAGTACTTGTACCCTAAAAGTGAAAATAAATGTACATGAACTACTCCCTCTAGTTCTCTATTTATGTCCCCCTTTTTTTGACATTTTTTCAAGGCATGATTGACCATCGATAACTTTTGTTACGTACGATAATAGATTATAAAATTTTACTTTTCAAAAACTACAAGTTACGGAGAATCCAAAGACATCTCACATAATGTACATTACTATATATAACAAAGTTATCAATGGTCAAACATGCCATGAAAAAATTGCTGGTCAAAAGGGACCATAAATAGATGACCAGAGGAAGTATATTTAGCTTTATACACTAGCATTCATTCTTTTTTTTTGTTAAACCGTCAATGACAGGGATGTTAGGGTATCTAATCCCTTTCATATATATGATTGGGAAAAAATGCCTACATTTTGAAAGCACCTAGAACAGATGATCCCTATTACACAAAGGCAGTGCCTATAAAGTTCTAAAACAGCAACCTAAGTGATATTTGACTGGGTAGGTAAATGATAAATGGCCGTCTACTGTGATAGTGTCCTACAAGCTCGATCCATACTCACAGAACTAATTCCACTAACTTGATACAACAACCCAGTCGCAGTAGAAGCACCTGTCCTCGTACAAAACATTGATCCTTAACACTTATGATGGCACCAAGGCGATCAAAAATGAAGAATTGAAGTTCCTTCCCCATAGATCCCAGCGATTCCCATTAAATCCTTTCATGCTCTTTCCCCTAAAGTAGGGAACCTTAACCGGTCGTTTCCAATCATCAAAGTACTTTTGTATCCATGTTTAGAACTAGTGTTTTGTTCGTAGAATTGTCTATAACCCAACCTCGAAGGATACCCGTCTAAACGGTCTAAAGAATGATATGACTGAGTGGTCAGTGTAATTGGTCTAAAACATCCTAACGAGTCAGGGTCTACAAACCTGTTTTTACCTCGGTAAGGAATCACCAAAGGTCATTTTATTCAATGACTTTGACTCAGATTTCTCCTAAACCATCTTTGGGAAAACTAGATCTGAAATCAATGTAATTTTCCCGGATAGTCTTACCGGAAAAAAGATCGACAGGAAAATTTATGATTGACAAAGACAATCAGACTGAATACTCCAGCAAAATAACCCTTTTAATGCTCTACCCATTTTGTAAAAAGAGAACCAGAAATGAGAAAAAAATTAGAAATAAAACCAACCTAATATGTATCCAATAACCATAATCAGGCCCCAAATCATCCAAATCCACACAATTTCATGCACAATCAGAACAATTATAGCACAATTCTGTAGCTATTGTTAAACCCTAATCCCATACCTTCACTGACGATCTGAGACAAACCTCCAGTGACGTTCCAGCAAACAGTTGACCCGGAGATCTGCCCTCCCTTCCTCTGATTTGCTCCACCGCTCAGATTTACTGAACCACGACCGACGATCGGACCGGATGCTACAGAGTTGTTGACCGGCTGAGCGGTTGGAACAGAGGGACGATGACGACGATGACAGCAGAACTCCCGTCACCGCAACTTCGTCGG
Source organism: Rubia yunnanensis (assembly GCA_037428765.1). Classification (NCBI taxonomy): domain Eukaryota; kingdom Viridiplantae; phylum Streptophyta; class Magnoliopsida; order Gentianales; family Rubiaceae; genus Rubia; species Rubia yunnanensis. The sequence goes on along the minus strand of CM075071.1, from coordinate 21,993,944 downwards.
AAATAAAGGTTGAAGACAAGACTCCCATTTCCGGCTTTCTTCCTAAGCTTCTCAGCTGTGGCCACCACATGGTTGTAGTGGCTACAGGCGGCCACAGTAGAGCTTTCCCTGGTTGCGTTGGTGTCTTTGAGTATTCGCCGGAGTTGGGATATTGGTTGGATTTTCAAAATTGTGCAAATGGCGGTGTGGGTGATGGGGGAGAGGAGATTGGCTACATCATTGCGGTGACTACCTACGATGGTGGTGGGGAGGTCGCCAGAGTTGATGGCGGCAGCCTCCCTCGTGCTAAGGTTCCGGTTTTTAGAGCGAAGGCAGAGAGCGAATTTGAGTTTATTCTCAACTGAACAATGCCACAAAAGGGTTCACTAGCATTCATTCGACGAGAGGAGGCAAAGTTTAATAAGTTTTGAAATTAATTTTTTTAATGAAAACACCCGAAGGTGAGGGAGTTATGTATTAGGTTCCCCAGGCCCTATAGCAAGATTAACAGTTGATACATAAGTATATCTAGATCTCCCTAGACATTGAGGCAACATAATTGCCTCCAAAAGTACTAAGACTATCGATATGAACAGCTATACAGGGCAGCACAGTCTGTGAAGAAGTTACGATCCAAAGGAGAGAACCTCCACCCCCTGTGTTAATTCTCTCCCTTGGCCAGGAAACTTCAAAATCTAAGTAGTATATAAACTAAAACTTTTCTAATCCAGAAGTGAGTAAAGATGATATGGACTGCACCAAAAGAATGGCATCATCCAAATCCTCAGTATGGCATAACTGAAACTGCCAAAGCCAAAATGTCATCCATTGAGTGAGCAGCAACTTCAATCCAGACTTGTACACAAGCAAGTCCTGCATATAAGAACAAACGTAACTTAGCAGTATCTATTCGAAGCCATTATCATTTCAGAGAACTCGAATGTAAGGTATGGATTCTTCGTCTAAAGTAATGAGGCCACTTATATGCCTAGGGATATTAGATATAGAAAGGCCATGATCTGAATCAGAATGGTACTTAGCAATAGCATCAGCTACAGAATTACCCTCTCTTAAAACATGTTGAAGAACAGATCTACCAAGCAAAGCCTTCACCTTATAGGTTTTGTCAAAAAATTCCCAATGAGCAGCATAGGGGTCATTTATCATATTGACCGCAAGTTTTGAGTCAGATTCAATTATGAAAGTGTGGTCAAGCTGAGGGAAAATGTGACAAGCATGCAAAATGGCATCAATTTCTGCTAGTAGCGGTGAAATAGCAGAAGAGGCAGCAGAACTTATCAGAATTGGGCAACCAAAGGTATCTCTAGCAATAAGACCAACAGAAGCTTTGTTGAAATACCAAGAAGCATCCACATTTATTTTTACGAAACCCGGATTAGGCCTTTTCCAAAAAATCTTAGATATATTTGGCTTAGGAGGTGGTCTAAGCAGAGGTGCTAGATGCCTGAATGAGGCTGGGATAGAACCAGAAGGATACAATTTAGGGGGGCACACATATAATGTCAATATGATCAGATCCTGCACCTCTTTGCAGATAGAATTTACTAAGAGGGGCTTATTATCAAATAAGAAGCCATTTCTAGCTTTCCAGAGGCCCCGACATATTAGAGAAGGCAAGATCTTACAATACAAGCGCTCAAATTTTGGTAGATCACTACAGTTCCAGAATAGATAAAACCTTTGTGGAATGGAATGAAGAGCATTTAGATTAAAGTGGAGCAGAGATGCAAAATATGACCACACAGCATGAGCCATATGACAAGATATGAAGAAATGCTGAATCGAGTCAGAATGATAGCAAACAGGGCATTTTGATGCTAAACTAAATCCACAAGTAATGAGCACATCATCAAAAGGAAGAAAAGAATGTAGTAATTTCCATGTAAAGATAATGATCTTTTTCTGCAAAGGAATCTTCCAAAGAGAAATATTTGCAAGAGAGTTACCTGATGATGAGGTTAAGGCCATGTAGGCTGACTTAAAAGTAAAATTACCTGAGCAGTCTGGTTTCCAAATCATTTTGTCATCCCTTTCCAATATTATTTCAGCCCCCTGCAAAAACAAAAGCGTATCATGTTCCAAGAAAGAAGAAATCTGATCCATGACAGAGTTTCTATTAGTGATGAATTCATCCACAACAATGTTAGGCATAAGTGAAATAATACTCTCTGGAATATGGTTTATCAGGGGGCCATGTGGACACCAGTTGGCCAACCAAAAACTACAACTCCCTTTGCCATGAATTATGGTGGAGTTATTTTCGGCAAAGGAGTTAATAAAGCAAATTCTTTTCCATGTTACAGATTTTCTGTGGGATGGAGGAAGTGCCCATAACAGTTTAGACCACAAAGAGGTACCTAGTTGACACTTCCACCACAGTTTAACTGAACTAGACTCAATTATGGCCTTGAAAGATCTGAAACCCAGTCCATTCAGTTTAGTAGGCTTGGCTAGGTCAGCCCATTTTTTCCAGACCCTATTGTTCTTATCATCAGATTTACCCCAGAAGAAGTGAGACAATTTTTTCTCAATTAATTTAATGATACCTTTCGGGGGATCTGATACAGTCCAAATATGTTGAGGAATAGAATAAAGGCAAGATTTTATTAAGACCATTTTACCTCCTCCACTAAGCCATTTATTTTTCCAATTTTGAAGCTTATGGTCAATGTTAGCCAGCAAAGGGTGATAATATCACATTAAAGTTCTTCCTCTAAAAACTGGGCAACCTAAATATGTAAAAGGGAAAGATCCTTTTTTCATTTTTAAAATAGTTTTGACCTGATTAAGCTTAGCTGGTGTTGCTCTTTTACCTAGATAAAAATATGATTTATCAAAGTTAAAATTTTGGCCCGAGGTAAACTCAAATATTTCAAGGAAAGCTTTGATCTTAATTAAATTCGACCTTGATGCTTGCATGAATATGACCATATCATCCGCATACATAAGATGAGAAACCGAAGGAATAGAAGCAGGAGTCTGAAAACTAGCCAATCTATTATTGTAGAATATAAAAGCTAAACTCCTAGAGAAAGCTTCAGAGAATAAGTTAAATAGGAAGGGTGAAAGAGGATCACCTTGTTTAATACCCCTTGATGCCTTGAAAAAACCTACAGGATTTCCATTCACAAGTATAGAGAAATATGCTTGTGACAAATTATTCATGACAGCATTTAGAAAATTCCCATTAAAACCAAACTTGAGCAAGATTTGTTTAAGAAAGTTCCAATTAATCCTGTCAAAAGCCTTTCTTAATTCTAATTTCAGAATGCAATTTGGAGTTCTATATTTTTTATCTAGAAATCTGATCATTTCTTGTAAGTACAGGATGTTATCAGATATGTCTCTGTTTTTCATAAATGCTGATTGGTTAGGTGAAATCAAGCTTTCCATATAAGGTTTTAACCTTTCCATTAACACTTTAGAACAGATTTTATTCAACACATTAGAAAGGCTAATTGGCCTGAAGTCATCAAATGAGCATGGGATGGGCTTTTTAGGTATCAAGGTAATCCAGGTGCTAGAAATTCCCCTAGGCATAACAGATCCAGCAATGAAGTCATTAACTGCAGAAATCAAATCCATTTTAATGATAGGCCAGCACTTAGAGTAAAATTTAGGAGAGAATCCATCCGGACCTGGACTACTCATCTTATTAAAAATTTTAATGACTTTATCCAACTCAGATTCAGTAACCAGAGAGGCTAGTATTTGATTATCTGTTTCCTTAATAATATTTGGGATCTGACTAAGGAAATGAGAAAAGTAGGTCTCATCAGATTCCTGAGAGGGCTCAGTGAGCAATTCAGAGAAATAATCAACAACTGCATTTTGAATTCCCAACTGAGAGTTAATCCATTGGCCAACACCATTTTTTATTTTAGTAATCTGCAGCTTACAATTTCTTTCCTGTACTACCTTGTGAAAGAAAGTTGTATTATTATCACCTAACTTATACCATTTAAGTCTTGCTTTCTGCTTCCAAAATTTTTCCTTTTCTTTTAAAGCTTTAAGCAGTAAAGCATTTTTCTCATTCAGTTTTACCCGTTCCAAAGTAGAGGGGGTCAAATCAAAGATAATTTCCTGTGTTCTGAGAGCTTCCTCAGCCTGTTTGACATTAAGATCAATATTGCCAAAACTATCCCTATTCCAAATCTTAAGAACTTTCTTAAGTTTGATCAATTTTAGATAAAATCTAAGCATACCTATTTCAGCTAAAGGTAAATTCCAACAATCATTAATTAAAACAGTAAACTCATTCCTCTGAAACCAGGCATCGATAAATCTAAAAGGCTTTGGTTTAGAAGAGGTCAGAGAAGAGATTTGTAGAAGAAGGGGTGCATGATCAGAAGTCTGCCTATTTAGAATTTGAATGGAAGAGGATGGAAATTTAGAGTTCCAAGAGATGGTACTAAGTCCTCTGTCTAGTCTCTTTGAAGTTGGGTTCCTAAGCCTAGCATTACACCAAGTGAAAAGGTTACCAACTGTGTTAATTTCTTGTATCCCATTCAAGTTGATCCAAGAGTTAAAATCCCTAATACTACCTAAGGAAGGAGAACTAGGGCCTCTGTACTCAGACAGAGAAGTAATTGAGTTGAAGTCCCCAATAAAAATTATATCTCCTTTAGAGATAGGCTGAAGCTCTTTCCATAAATTCTTCCTACCATCCCTATTTCTAAGAGCATAAACAAAAACTACATCCATATGCCAATTAAGGTAATGATGCAGAATAGTGACATGCATGAATTGTTCATGAGATGATAGCAGAGAGACAGAAAGTGAATTTGTCCACATTAACCAAATTTTCCCATTATACAAAGCCAAATTATGATCAAAGGGAAGTTTCTGCATATATGCTTGACAAGAACTATTGTCATGCATAGGTTCAATGATGCAAAGCAGCTGTATTTCCTTAAGTTTACATAAATTAGAAAGCCTAAGCATTGAAGTGTCCATGCCTCTAAGATTCCACACTAAGCAATTTACATAGGAGTTTACTGTCATTGTTCACAGGATTTATTACTTTTTGTGGCTGATCTAAGCATCATTCTGTTTGGTTGGCTTAGATAATTGTTTTTCTTTGATTTAGGCTTACCTTGTTGCATACCTGTAATAGAAGAAGTGGTAGGCTTTTGTTGATCAGAATTGGCCTCTATAGATGTCTCAGACTCAGAAATTTTCTCATGATTCTTAGAGCAATCCTCTAGAGCCTGCAAAACAGAAAATCTGTTTGCCATCTTTGTAGGCTGGGAAAGTGCCATTTTGTGATTTGGACTATACATAGGTATTGAAAAGGATCCTATCTGAATATCATCTTTAGCATGTGACAGAATAGGTGGTTTAGAAATAGCCGTATCTTTTAGTAAGCTTATGATAGAATGATCTGGGCTATCCTGAGTCTGAGTCTTAGTAATAGGAGATCTCTCAGTATTAATGGTAACCAGGGAAGGAGAGCTGTGCGATAAATTGTGGTTAGTACCATTAGATGTTCCTTCAGTGTTATCAATCAGAGGGGGTGATTGATCATCCACAGAGTCTAAGATTAAAGGGGTCTTGTCAAATTTCTTACCAGTAGGCTGCCAATGTGATTGGGGTAAGGTTTGAACTAGATTTATGTCCTGAGTTATTCCATTATTAGGCAAAGGATTAGCTTTACATTGAGACAGAGAATGACCAAGTTTTAGACAGTGATCACAGTACAGGGGTACATCCTCATATTCAACTTGGTATTTCCTATTGTTGGTTACAGAGCCCAGCCTTATGAAATAACTCAATGGTTTTTGAAGATCTATTTCCACACAAAATTTTATAGCTGATGGCCTTGTTAGCATATCAGTGGCAAGATCATTCTTAATAAAACTGCCAATGCTATTCCCTATAGCTTCAATGGAGGCTGAGTTGTAGTAGTATAAGGGAACTTCACGAATTGTACACCAAATGGGAACTATTGGTGATTCAATATGAGTGGAAAATCCAGGTGTCCATTTTAAGATTTTCAGAGAAATTCCATTAAAATTCCACACACATTTCATCCAACATCTTTGGTAATCGTTTATCAGTTCAAACCTAATTAAAACATGCTTGTAATCGAGGGAGCCTAGCTGATACTTACCTTCAAAACCCACTGTTTTGAAAGCCTGCTCCAGAAGATCCATTGAAATTCTCCCTTTAGTAAACTTACCCACCAAAGCATTAGCATAATGGGCAGAGAGGGTGGCAATCTAGTCATCTGAGTATAGGCATGAGGGATCCCCCAAGTGCAGCGTTTTAGGGATAATTTCTGTATTGTTGGGAAGGATTTTCGAAAGAGGCGGAGATTTGTTCTGTAACACAGCTGCGAAGGTTTTGGGGGGGGGGGGTGTTTGATCACTGGTAGTTGCCGCCATATTGGCCGGCAGCAGAGTAGGGGCGACCGGCCTAATTGTTGATGTTATGGGCTAGCCGTTTCCGGCGAGGAAGCCATTAACGGCGAGCAGAGGAGATGGAAGAAGGTACAAAAATCGTTTTCCGTTGGGAATCTAGGGATTCGTGCCTGGGAGAGAAATCAGTTCTTGGAAATTGTTCAAGCTAATTTTGAAATTAATTGAATTGTTACTGCTGGTATGTTATTTTTGAATAATGAAGAACAATTCAGTAAATAAACACTAATTATTAAACTCCTAAAATACATTAATGAATTACTGAGATCAACCGTATAGTACGGAAATTTTTATATACATGCATAAAACATGGATATGATAGTGCCTATTAAGTTCTTTTGTAAATGACTACGATGTTAGTTTGCACTTTCATATAGAAAAATTTTGGGAAACACCGTTTTTCCATAGATTTATAGAAAGACGGAATATAGTAAAAATAATAAAAGGTAAAATTTCTTAGATTCAATATTAAAAATTTATTATGCAACGTGTAGTAGTTATAAGGTTTATAACCCGATTCATGCAATCCAAAAATTGTATCTTCATTTCTTCTAATTTACACTTTAAACCTTGGTTTTCCATTACTTATAAAATATCATTTTTCAAAAGACGGACTCTTCATTTATTTTATCATTCTAGAAAATATCAAATTGGATCATACTATAACCACCTACGATTATTACATCACAAAACTCACTCACACTCCACTTTTTCCTATTTCTAAATAATATATTTGTTCTTTCTCTTAGGCCACACTCACTATAAACTCTCTTCTTCAATCTAACTCCACAACCGTAAACTCAACTACACTCAATTCCAAATCATCACTCTGATTCCCACATCATTTTATATTTCTTTTCACACATTTTATTATCTTCTACATTCTAAAATTAACTATAATATATATAGTACATATTATATATATATCAAGGGAAATTTTATTTATATAAAAATTATTAAAAAAATTGAAGCCAATTAATGAAATTGAAAAAAATAGATTAATAAAAAATAATACATATAATAAAATTATATAAAAATATAAGTGTAAGTCTCAGGAAAGGCGGCAGCTTATGGACAGTCCTCAGGGGCATTTGACTTAAATGTTGTAATTTTTTGTAAAATTTAAATATTGCATTTTATAAGTTAAAACAAGAAATAATATGTATTTGAAGGTGAAAATATAAAAATATATGATATAAAAAAATATTTTCAAAAATTTTAAATTTTGTATGTAATTAAAGAAATGCAGTGTATAAGGTAAGAAATAAGTGCCTGTCCATAATCTTATGGACAGGCCGCCTGTCAGGAGACCCACTCAAAATATAATTAGACATTAAATTGTAGAATTTGAAAGAAATGTGAAATATGCATCAATTAATGTTGACTTCTATTTATAGTAAAACGATATTAAAACTTTTGTGTTGTTTAGTGATTTTTTTTTAAAATATATGTTATAATGAATTTAACAAGGTATCACACGTACAATGATATTTATATTTATAGATCAATTTAATTTTATGGTCAAATTATAAAGTTTTAACTAAATAAATAGTTAAATTTAATTTGAAATGGAACGGGAAGTAATACTCATAGAAGGATGTACTTTTCATTATTTTGTGTTCATTAGCAATATTAATTTAATATGTATTTTTAAAAAAATCAGTTAAAACTTTTGGAAAGTAAAGTGCTACATTTTCTTCATGGAAAGCATCACTATATAACATATTCCAAAGCGCCGCTTCATCGCTTCCCCCGGTTATTTTCCCATCTTCCATTATCATACGGAGATGGAGAACAATAATTTTTTTCAATTTTTTTTTATTGTTTATTGATGTGTCTTGAAACCGATCTATCCGCACCATCAAGTTCATCGGTCGTAATCTGTAAACAAAAAGTTCGAGAGATCCTAGGGGTAAACTCTCTGATGCTTAAGTTAGTAAATGTTTGCGTAATAAATGAAAGAAATAAGCTGTGGAAACAAATTCTGAACCATAACAGTTCACCTTTAAGCTTAATAGGAAATTTTAATGTCATAAGTTCCATAGAGGAATATCTGGGTCAATCTCAACCTGACACAAAAAGTATTCAAAATTTTGATAATTTTCAGAAAAAAGCCAATATGTCTATAATTCCAACATCTGGATCTATTTTTACTTGGACAGGTATGAGATCCAAAGGAAGGGTTTGGAAAAGGTTAGACCGAGAGTTATCTAATAATATATGGCGGGACTTGTTTAAGGAATCTGGCATTTGAACACTAGCAAGAGGGCAATCAGACCATTCCCCCTTGCTATTTACCATAGGTGAAACAAAATTATTTAATAAACCATCCCCCTTCAGGTTCCAAGAATGTTGGTTTAATCATCCAACCTTTATGAAGATTGTAGAAGATTCATGGAACATCCCCTCTAATAAATTGGGAATTGGGAATTTCTTATTCAAGCTAAAAAAACTTGAAAAATGCTCTTAAATTCTGGAATAAACACACCTTTGGAAATATCTTTGACACAGTCAAAGTTTGTGAAGAAGATCTTCTTCAAGCAGAATCTGCCCTCCAACAAAATGAAACACAAGCAAACTTGGAACACTTAAATAAAACTAAAGCAAAGTTAATTCTGGCGCTGAATAATCAGGAAATTTACTGGAGGTAGAAATCAAAAGTAAAATGGCTTAAAGAAGGAGATCAAAACACAAAATTTTACCATCAAAAGGTTAAATCTAAGCATAAAAGACAAACCATATTTTCAGTTAAAACTGAAGATGGCATAACTTTAAATACTCAGGAGGAAATTGCAGAAGAGGGTGTTAAATACTTCTCAAATTTATTACAGGAAGAGTACAAAGATCCTTCTGGAATTAACACTGCTTGGTTATTATAAAATATTCCAAAGCTAATTACTGAAGAAATGAACTGTGAACTCACTAAACCAGCAACAATGGAAGAATTGACTTACATAGTTAAAATAATGGATGAACATTTAGCTTCAGGGCCAGATGGTTTTTCAGGTTTTTTCTGTCATAAATGCTGGCACATCATCAACACAGATGTCCTACATGTTATACATGATCTCTTTTTATCAACCAACATCCCAAAATCAATTGCAACCACTTTAATCATTCTTATACCTAAAAAAGAAGTTTGTTCATCCTTCAAAGACTACAGACCAATTAGTCTTTGTAATTCTACTACTAAAATCTTAACCAAAATCATTTCCGAAAGGCTTAAACCAATTATGGATATCATAATAAGCCCAGAACAAACAACATTCATCTCAGGAAGAGATATTTCAGAAAATATTCTTCTAATGCAAGAACTTGCCTCTTTCATTAATACTAAAACCAAAGGTTTTAACATGATCATAAAGCTTGATATGATGAAAGCATTTCATAGAGTCTCTTGGACCTTTTTATCCAAGTTATTAGGTTAGATGGGTTTCTCAATCAAAATAATTGAACTAATGATGAAAAACTTAAAATCAGCCTTTTTCTGCATCTTGATAAATGGATCATCATATGGTTTCTTCCAAGCAACCGGAGGTTAAAACAAGGAGAACCTTTATCCCCACTTCTATTCATCTTAATGACAAAAGCTTTTTCAAGGAACATAAACTTCCTGTTTCAGTAATCAAATATGAATTTTTAAAAGCTTCCTAACCCAATTAAGAAGATCTCTCATCTATTCTTTGCAGATGATACTGTAATATTTATAAATTATTCCAAATCAGGACTTAAAACACTAAATTGTTTCCTACAATCCTATGAAATGGCTTCAGGCCAAAAGATTAATTTTGAAAAATTCTCATTTTATATTGCCAAACACTGCCCACTCAGAACTATTGGTGATATGAAAAGCTCAACAGGAATGTTACAGGGCAACTTTCCTTTTAAATATCTTGGAGGCCCAGTTTACATTGGTAGGAATAAAAATGTATACTTCTCAAGCATTATATCATCAATACAGTCCAGAACTAATAGCTGGCAAAATAAACTGTTATCTCAAGCTGGAAAGATAATTATGATCAAGGACATATTGTCCTCTATCCCAATACATCAGATTACAGTTCTAAAACCTACCAAACACATTATTGATGTAATTCATAAAATTCTTGGCAAGTTCTTATGGTCCTCCAACTCAAAAACCTCACAAAGGAAGAGAGTTTGGAGGGCTTATCCAAGTTTATGTTATCCTTTTGAAGAAAATGGCCTTGGTTTTAAAAATATTGAGACTTTGGTTCATAGCTTCTCTATTAAATTATGGTGGAAGCTGAAAGTGGGAAGATCCCTTTGGTCACAATTTATGTGGTCAATTCTAGATCACCACAAAACTTCCAAAATCTGGAAGAGAATCAAAGATATTCAAGAAATAGCCATTCTAAATTCAAAAATACAAATAGGGAAAGGGGAAGTTTCTTTCTGGAACTCTGGTTGGACAGATTGTGGTCCACTGTATAGGCTATGGGACAATAGTCGAATCACTCATTTCCCTGACTTAACAGTTGGTGAATTTTTAACTAACAGACAAGAGTATATTAACCAGATGAAACACCTTTTCCCAGAGCACATAATTACTGAACTGGACAAAGATCAAGGAATTTTTCCTGAATATGAGGATACTATAATATGGAAACCTACTCAAAATGGAAAGTTTACTCTGAAAAGTGCCTATGAACTGATCAGAAAGAAAAGAACAGGTGTATCCTCCTTAAAACATGTCTGGTCCACAATTATGCCTAGAAAAGTAAGTTTTATGAACTGGAAAATGCTTAATAGATTAATCCCCCTTCCTGATGTATTAGAGGATCTATCTTTCAATCTTCCATCCATTTGATGTTTTTGTTTAGGAGATGAAGAGAGTATACACCATAGTTTTAATTCTTGCACAGAAATTAAAAAACTATGGACATGGATTGATACTGTCTTTAATGTTCCAACAAAGCATTCTCCATATCTATGGGATAGATACTTCAATTACTGGAACAACAATAATTTTCCAGATCATAAAAAACTGGTTCCCATTATCCCCTGTTTAGTAGTATGGACTATATGGTGTTTTAGGAACAAACACTATCATCAAAGTGTAAAACCTAACATCTTAATGATGTTTAGGAAAACTTTACACCTCTTTAATGATATTTTGTTAGCCTACAAAATAAACTACAAATGGGATTTAACTAATGCTTTGCCAAGGTTACTAATGAACAATCAAATAGAACTTGGCAGCCTTGTCACTGTTACCTGGAAAGCTCCATCTTCACTCCTCCATAAACTAAATACATATGGTTCATGGAAGAATTCGAATAAGGTTGGAATTGGAATAATCATAAGAGACTCTCTAGGTGACATATTAATAGATGATGCTCAGAAGATAAATAGCCCATCTCCTCTTCATGCTGAAGCAGGGGCAGTTAGAGCAGGCTTACAGTTGGCATTTTCCATGGGTATTAGTCACTTACAAATTGAAAGTGACAATCAAATACTCACTAAGGTTGTAAGGAAACAACTACAACCTCACTGGAACATCATTGAGGAAGTTAGGATAATCTGGGAACTAATGAAAAGGATTAAAATCTCTATGAATCATATCTATAGGGAAGCCAATGGAGCAGCAGATTTTCTAGCCAAAATGGCCAGTTCAAATCAAGTAAATACCTTCAAATCCTTTACTCAATTACCGAGAGAGCTGAAAGCTATAATAATTACAGATAAACAAGGTTTACCTTCTATCAGAAGAATTTAGCTGATTTTATTATCATATAATTCTCAGATTCCTGATGTATGCTGATATACTTTGCCACTGGAACATTCTGTTTGATTATGTAACATTATAAACAAATTATTTGAGTTAGACCTCTTTATCATCTCGAACTGTTTACTGCTGGCTGTAAATTTCATTTCCGATGGAGAAGAGAGGAATTCTGAAGACCATATGCAAGGTGCAAAAGAGAGGTTCAGCTGCTACACACAATCTACAAATTTAAGTAATTATCTTCGGGGGAAGATAATTGCAAGGGGTCACTATGGAAGGTCACCTCTTCTTGTTGACACTGGGGTGTGGAGGCAGGAAAGTGTAAGGCCATAGTTAGTCCTCGAACATGGTATAGGGCCAACTCTTTCATTGAGATAGGGTGTTTAGATGAAGGTTTAGGGTAAACATCAGTTTGTAATTAACTTCCACTAATGTATTACACATATTGAACATCTTTTTTGAAAGGCCTGGGAGCTGAATATACACCCCCCTCACTTACGTAGGGTTATATAAAAAAAGTAATTGTCAAAAGTCCCCCATAATAAATACATACATGTCTATTTATACTATATCAGGGAATAACGTATATCTAGATTATACGTCTTGATGTACATCTTGATTTGCGTTGACTGAATATTCTCCATTCGAGAAGATTTCCTAGGCTAGCGCAGGCCATAGGTACTCTCAACCCAAAGCCCATCTCGGTCTAGCTATGGATTTACCTATCATCAAGAACTCCCAGAAAACTTTAATGGCAGCCCCCGGGGAAAGATCATCTAGGGCCTCAAAGATCCCTACTTCTGTTCTTCTTCGGAGAAGGGATCCCTAAGCTCGAGGCGCCATTTGATTTTCTTCATCATTTACTATTTATTCTTTTTAATAGAATTCAAAAGGGTGCATACGTGTTCAGGCCACGATGAAAAGGCGCATGAACAGAGACAGTTTTTGAAAAAGTACAACTTTTTTCACGCCTTTTAAAACTTTTGCTTCCCCCAATTTTAATCATTACTTAAGTAGCGGTTTTTAAATTCTTGACTTCCATTTCTCCCACGTTCTCTTCATTTTAACTGCAGGTGTCTTGAAAAGGTTCTCTCAAAGCTCCTCATTTCATTATCCTCTGCCCGCCTTCTCCTCTTCTCAAGTAACCTCCATCAGAAAGTTCCCCCAACTTTCCTCTTTCCTCATCTCTTTTCATTTATCCTTTTTACTGTTCATGGATGCCTCTAGTAAGGGATCCGGTGAGAGGGGTTATTCTTATGAAGGTAGGTTTAAAGGGTCAGGGGCAGAATCGCCATTAGGGGGGATTCTGAAGCCACATTTAGCGATTCAAGACATTCTCCCCAGAACTCTAGCCCTAGTGCCAATAATATTGGAAACCCAAACTATATACCCCTTACAGACTTTCGCTTGGAAAACTTCCCTCGAGTTTGGCCTCCGGGCCGGGGGAAAAGGTATGTCCTAAAATCCTTCCTCGTTGGTGATATTGAATTTAGCCCCTCACCTCGTGATGAGGGAGGTTCCTCGAGGGCGTTTGTAGAGGTGGACGAGCATGCTCATTTAGGGAAGTCCTCTGTTGTCCCCTACGATGATGTCAGTCAAGAACTCCCCGTAAAAGAAGAGGATCTGGAGTCTCCAATTTTGGATAAATCTTGGACTATCTCGGGGATCCTACGATCGTTACCCCCAGGCCAGATGATCCCCTTGGATGTGGAGTTAGAGTGGCTAGAATAGACAGGGTCTTATGACAATCCTTCTGAGGGAAAATTGGTTATTTACCTGAAACAGATCCGGTTAGGGTTGCGTTTTCCCTTCCCGCTGATATTTTTTAGGGTGCTTAAGGATTTTCAGGTGAGCCCTGCTCAGGTTCATCCCAACGCCATAGTCAATTTCATGTTGTTCCTCTGCCAATGCTAAAATCTGGGTATCGAGCCTGAATATAGGCTATTTTGCTCGCTCTTTAACGTGACCTTCGGCGGTAATTCATCCAAGAAAGTTATTACTTTTTCTCCCAGACAAAGAAAATGAAAAGTATTTACCCTTCCCAGGAACGTAGGAAAATGGAAGGATGACTGAAGAGGTCTTACTTTCAACTGTCTTAGGTATAAAGTTCCCCAGTAGAACCCAGAATTTAAGGTCTAATCCAACTCTCCAATAAATTCATCAGCCCTGCTCGCCTGGGGACTACCCGAGAGCTTCTATTATCCTCAACCCTCTTATACAAATCCTACACCAACCCTAATAGCTTAGATGGGGGACAAGACTGGCCTCCCGAGGTTTACGAGAAGTATTTCTATGAGTATGCTAGGAAAAGAAAGCTACTAAGGCCGCAGCGCTTGGCTCCCTTAGGTGAGCCTAAGATAAGCCCGAAGCGGAAGAGGCTGATTAAGAAGTATGAGTCTCAATCTTCTCGAGACCTAGTTATTTGAGAGCCCCTTCTTGAGGATTCCCTTACCTGTCCTAATTCTGAAGGTGTCAAATGTATATATTTTGTATATATTATTTTTTGTTTAAATTTTCCTTCGCGATCTAACATTGCCTATATTTGTTCTCTTTGATGGGTCGAAATCTTGCAGATGCCATTAGCAGGAAGGTGACGAATACTGTCCACTCGAAGGAGAAAGTTATCCCCGCTACCCCCTCCAAACAGTTGCTTCCACTAAAACCTCGATGAAGCGGAAGCCCAAAGATGATCATCCCACCAAGGAGAGTCATCAAACTTTTTTCATGATAGGTCTGATGCTAAGACCTTTATTCAAGAAATAGCAACTGGCATGGAAGGCCAAGCATCTTTTTCGAGCCTCTCGGGTGTGGGGATGGCTTCCCCAGGCCCCTTTGTGAAGAATGCTGAGGTCATTTATCTTCAATTGTTTTTATCATGGAAGTACAAGGTGTTTTGTTTGTTGTACTTACCCATTGCCCACTTTCCCTATTTCCCTATTTCCCAGGTCATCAAGGAGTTAGATGGTGTGTGGTTCACTATAACAGCCACTCTGACCTCTTCTCTCTTTTCTTTTATTCAGAACTTAGGTTCTGAGCTTTCCTCTACTTACGAGGAAAAAGATAAGAAAATAGCCTCGCCGCAATCATATCTCGAGGCTGAAAAGAAGAAGGTGATTGAGTTGCAGGGCGCCCAAGAGCACCTCATCCTCGAGAAGAACACTGCTATCGAGGATGCAAAATAGGCTCGAGACCCCAAGTCCCAGATGGTCATGCTGGAGGCCTTCATGGACAAGGTCTTACAAAGCCTGGAGCTGTTCAATCTGCTTACGGATCTTTTCAGCATCGCCGAGGGTGTCGGATGCTCCAGCTTGGTGGATGAAGTTATTATGCCTCAGATGGCCTCTTCCTTGTCTGAGAACAATATCAAACTGCTAAAAGAAGAGGCCAAAATGTTCTTGAGGAAATAAATCACAAGTGGGAGGGAGTCGTGAATAAAGGCAGCATGAACTTATCCATGACGGACATTCTGAAGGGCTCAGGGAAATTCATAACCCTGGATGATATCCACACCTTGCTTGATCATGATGAAGAAAAGAAAGATGAAGAGGCTGAAGCTGCTTCTACTCAGGACGACCGTATAGGGGATAATTTTAATGATGTAGGAACCGCTATGTAATTTTGCCCCTTAGGTCCCCCATGTATTTTTTACCTTTGATATGAACATCTTATGTCCCTCATTAATATGTTTGAAAATTTTTATTCTCGTAGCTCAAAGCACTGCAATGGGAACTTCAATTCGTTCACGGAGACTTTGCCAAAGCCAAGGCTGAGCTAGAAACTGTTAGGGGGGACTTAACCAATGATTTGGAAGAACTAGAGTTGTGGCATAATAAGACTCACCCCTTCATTGTTGGCCTTCAAGACAGTATTTCTAATTTGAATGCAGCTGCAAAATCCTGCCAGAAGGAACTTGATCTTGTTAAGAAGGATTTAGAAGTTTGAGAAAGTGTAAAACATCCCCTTTTTGTGGCACGCTTGAAGGACCACGACCATAAAAATAATAAGGGTGTTTTCCCCCTAAAGGTTGTCAAGGATGCAGACCCCTAGAGGCTGGTTATGAAGATGAAGTTCACCTCATAATCAGCAAATTTGGCTCTATCAAGAGGTGTCTTTCAGATGCTGAGCGAATGTATGTACTTGAGGGTCATCTTCCATTCGTTCGGTGTCGGATTTATGGGCTTGTGTCTCAGAAAAATGACATAGCAGAACACTATAGGGTAGCAGAGAATGAGATCGCACGGTTGAATGAGGCACTTTCGGTGTCGCTGTTGGTGAAGAACCCTTGTTGGTGGAGTGTCTTATAGATGAAAACTCAAGGTTATTCACAGAGAACCAAGCTCCGTGGAAGGAGACTGCTAGGTTGGAGAAGAAAGTTCATCTTTACAACCAGAGTCTCCAAGCTCATAGCCTGTTTCATGGTGTTGCTTTCCCTAAAATAATTACGAACAAGCTCTTACCCAAGTTCCTTCTGGAGGCCTCCCATCACTGGCTTATAGAAAATTGGGTAGAGACCCATGGGACTTTTAAATAGAATGAAGCTTATACATCTATTATTGAATGGACAAAGAAACTACATGTTCATCCTCCTCATAGAAATTGAAACCCTTTGAAGGTAGGTTCAAAGGAGATGGCTAAAGGCGATATTTCCTCGAGTTGTGTCATTCCTCCTCCTAAGAATCACAAAGTCTTTGAAGTTTCCTGCAAAAGAGGTGGCCAAAGGTGATAGTTCCTCGAGTCGTAATGCCAAAAAGGCTGTGAGGGAATGGACTCCAACTTCAGGGCCTCCAACTTCAGGGCCTTGATCAAAGTTGGCTACAAACAATTATTGTTGTCCTAAAGAAGAAAAAGGGAAAGACTCTCAACGTGCAGCTGGTGCTAAGGCAAAAGAGCTAACGAGGATACAGGAAGAGGTGGTGAGAGTAGAAAAAGAGCTAAAGAAATTATCCTCTTGATTCTTCAAATGTTGTAATTATGTTTTGAGTAACTTTTGCGTTATTTCCTATTTTCTATCTTTTATATGTTTGTGCCATGCATATTGTTTTTATATGTCTGTCTTTACAATCGTAACCATTCAAGTTTAACACCCTAGGCCGTGATAGGCTAAGCTCTTTATGAGTTAATTGCATGCATTTAAAAGAAACTAATCGACTGGGAAGTATAAAAACAACAGCGATTTCACCCAGGTTCGGTGTTTTTCACCTACATCATGCAACAATTTTTCCACTAGATTATCGAGCAAAAGTGTATTGAGGATGTTATTTTTACACTCCTCCCCTTTCTTTGGCGTTACAAGCTCGTGGCTCTACTCTACAGCCTTAGCTAGAATAAAATTTAGGAGCTCGTAGCTCTAATCTACAACTTTAGGTGGAATACAATTTAGGAGCTCGTAGCTGTAGTCTATAGCCTTAGATGGAATACAATTTAGGAGCTCATAGCTCTAATATACAGCCTTAGCTGGAATACAATTTAGGAGCTCGTAGCTCTAGTCTACAGCCTTAGCTAGAATATTATAAAGGAGCATTTGAGCTTGAGCTTTCAGTCTTACCTGGAATATTTTACAGGAGCATTATAGCTCGATCTTAGCGCTTAGCATAAGATTCATCGGCGTTATTTTCCCCCATCATAAATGGTGATATCTCTGGAGATTGGCGATATTCCATCTTGGGATCCGAGTTCCACCCATGGTCTCGAGGGTATAGTTTCCCCCAGGGTATGCCTCTATCACTCTGTATGGTCCTTCCCAATTAGCCTCAAGCTTCCCCTCCAGATCCTACCTGTTTTTTTCATTCTTTCTCATAACTAGATCTCCAAGGATAAAATACACCTTCCTAACCTTTCGATCATAGTAACTTTTCACCCTTTCTTTCAATTTAGCCTCATGTATTGAGGCTAAATCCCGCGCTTCTTTAACCATATCAAGGTCCAAACACCGATTCTCGTTGTTAACATTCTCCTCAGACATCCCCATCATTCTTGGGCTTGGCAGCCCAATTTCTACTGGGATTACAACCTCGGAACCATAGACCAGGCTATAAGGTGTTTCCCATGTGGCTGAAGACTCTGCTGTTCTGTATGCCCACAAAACACTGTGCAGTTCCCATATCCAATTTCCTACTACCCCTCGAGCCTAGATCTGATTCCGTTAACAATGGTGTGGTTTTTGACTTCTACTTGGTCATTTTTCTGCGGATGATAAATGGCCGTTAACTTTTGTTGGATCTTATATTCCTCGCACCACTTCTTAAAGGGGCATTGGTGAACTGCCTTCCATTGTCTGTTATGCAAGTCTTTGGAATCCCAAATCTGCACACAATATTCTTCCAAAAAAATGCAATAACCAACTTGCCTGTAACATTAGTCAATGGCTCAGCCTCCACCCATTTTGTGAAATAATCCAATGCCACAATAAAGTATTTTAACTTCCTCGAGGCATCAGGAGATGACCCGACTAAGTCTATACCCCACTTTTAAAAGGTCATGAACTGTGAATATTCATCATCTCCTCCTCGGGTATGTTCTTCAAAGACGCATGTTTTTGACAATGGTGGCAAGCTTGTATGTACTGGTTTGCATCCTTGAACATCGTTGGCCAAAATACCCTACTCGGATAAGCTGCCTCGACACTGACCTAGCACCTTGATGACTTCCATATATACCCTCATGGGTTTCCCTTATCAAATAATTAGCTTGAAGGGGGCTTACACATCTGAGCAATGGTTGTAAGTGTCCCCTTTTATACAGAATTCCATCTTGCAACACATATCTTGGCTCTTTAAGCCTGACCTTCCTGGCTTCAACAGGATCCTTCGGGAGTGCTCCATCCCAAAGATATTTAACAATGGGTGTCATACAGTAGATTTCTTCCTTCAAAACCATTACCATGTGCTCCTGAAAACTTTGATTATTAAGGGCCTCCATGAGCAAGTGCTCTTGAGACTCCACTCCCAAATTTGACGAAACCAACTTGCTCAAGGCATAACCTTATAATTATCTTCTCTTGGTACCTGCTCCAAGGTATAGCCTTTGAACTTCTTTAGTTGGGGCTTTACAAACTCCAGATACTTTTGTAAATTGGGCTCCCTGGCCTCGTATTCCCCATTTACTTATTGTACCACTATCTGGGAGTCACTATATATTTCTAAGTCTTTTTCGTTTAATTCTGCCACTAACCGCAAGCTAGTGATCAGGGCTTCATATTCAACCTCATTATTTGTTACTTTGAAAGCAAAGTGTAGTGCGTACGGGTAGTCTTTTCCTTCGGGACTGGTGAGTAAGACCCCTGCTCCGCTTCCTCTTGAATGTGAAGAACCATCAACATATAGTCTCCATACTTATTTCCTTCGAGACCCCTCCTCCATCTCAATAGGCTTGATAGGCTTATTAGTTTCAACTATAAAATCTGATAAGACTTAACCTTTAATTGCTGCTCTAGGCTTAAACTATATGTCGTGCCCTCCTAACTCTATTGCCCATTTAATCATCCTCCGCGATGCTTCAGGTTTTAGGAGGACTTGCCTGAGGGGATAATTAGTGAGCAAGATGATCGTGTGCCCTTGAAAAAAAGGTCACAACCTTCTTGCCGCATGTACCAGAGCTAATATGAGTCTCTCGAGGGTGGTGTACCTTTTCTTAGGTCCATGTAGGGTTCGAATTATAAAGTATATAGGATGTTGCACTTAATCTTTTTCTTTTACAAGTACTGCATTGATGGCCAAGGCCAAGGAAGAAATGTATAGAAATAGAACCTCCCTTTATCGGTTTCCATGAGTGTTGGTAACTTCCAAGATGTTCCTTGAGTTGCTGAAAAGCCTGTTCACACTTATCGGTCCACTCAAAAAAAATTCCTTTTGAAGTACGTCAAAGAAAGGAAAATGTTTTTGGTCCCCTTTTGATATCTGCTCAAAGCCACTGACACCCAGTAAGCTTCTACACATCTTTCATGTTCCGGGGGCTCTTCATCCTTAATAGGGCCTCGACTTTCTCTGGGTTAACGCCGAATCTTCTCTTCGACACCATAAATCCAAGGAATTTTCTTGCCTCACTCCTATGGCACATTTAGCTGGATTCAGCTTTAGATTTGCACTCCTAAGCCTCTCGAAAAGCTCCTTCAAGTCCATCAAGAAATCCCCATCAACCCTATTTTTTACCACCGTATCGTCCACATATATCTCCTTGTTCCTACCAATCGGCTCTCTCAATAGCTTGTCCACTAGCCTCTGGTATGTCGCCCCTGCATTTTTTAAGCCAAAAGACATCTTCTTGTAACAGTACATACCCACATCTATGATGAACAAAATTTTCTCTTTGTCCTAATCAGCCATTAATATCTAGTGATAACCCTTGTGGGCATCGAAGAAAGCCAAAACTTGATACCCTGCAATTGCCTCTACCAACTTATCGATGAGGGGCCAGGGATAACTATCCTTTGGGCAGCACTTGTTTAAGTCCTTAAAGTCTATACACATCCGCTAAGTACCATCATGCTTTGGGACCATCCCCGGGTTAGCTAACCATTTTGGGAAGAACACTACCTCAATCATGTCAGCCTTCAACAGTTTATCTACCTCGACATTGATTGCTTCTGCCCTTTCTAGCGCAAATACTCTCTTCTTTTGCTTGATGGGCCTTACTCCTGAATCAATGTTCAACCCGTGCATGGCTAATTCCGGGGGAACCCCTGTAAGATCTGAGGTATCCCAAGAAAATACATCCTCGTATTCATCCATCAACTTCTTCAGCTCTTCTTTTATATCCCCGGGGGTAGGCTTCCCTACATATACTGTCCCCTTCTCTAGGATTGAAATCTGTTCAGTTTCAGAAAGCCTAACTCTCCCATGAACCGAAGCTACATCTCTCATATTCCTCGCTTCTCTTACTACTGTGAGATTATAACTTTTGGCCACAGCTTGATCCCCTCGGATGGAAGCTATCCCTCTACTCATTGGAAACCTCATCATTAGATGATATGGGGACCACATTACTCAAGCCTGGCACATCCATGGCCTTCCCAGGATCACATTGTACGGAGAATAGGCATCAACCGCTCCAAAGGTGCACTCAATCGCTACCCCTTATCTTCCTCGGATATCTATACTGACAAGGTGATTTCTCCTATGGGATACATCGGGTTTCCGGAAAATCCTAAGAGAGGGATGGGTGATTTCTTTAGATTGTTCCTTCCAATATCTAACTGATCAAAACATTCAGCAAACATTATCTCGACCCCACTTTCGTTATCAATAAAGACCCTTTTCACCAAGGTTGTTCCAATTACTACCGTTACCACCATTGGATCTGCATGTGGGGTTTGGTTTGGCACAGCGTCCGCTCCTGAGAAGGTGATTGTCTCATCCGGTCGGAATCTCTTGTGACTCGGCTCTTCTGTGGGGGCCTTTTGAGAATCAGCCTTCATGACCGAGTTTGAAGACCCTCTCTCCTATTATCCCACTTTTCACGTTGATCGCTCTCCGTATAGGAAGATTTTCCCCATTTCTATTATCCTAGTTTCCAGCTGGTTGTTCTCGTGGACCCTTGTCCCTCCTCTCCTGATATCTGCCTTGAGATTCTTGTCCATGATGCCATCTATCCCTTCTACCCCCATTATTCTTAGGATTCCTTGTATGGTGGAAGATCCCCCCGGTTCCAAGGAGGTTCTCCTTGATTTCCTTGTCTAGGTCCAGGGCCCTGAAGTCGCCCCTCACTTTTATTCCTTTCTATATCCCTCTTCAAATGGATGCAATCATTTGTCTCATGGCCATAATCCTTGTGAAAGTCACAGAATAAGTCTGTGGCCCTTCTCCCCGCTACTGCTGCAGTGCGTTTGACAAGGGTTGTGGTTGTCCGAATACCCTTCTATAAATACAAAGGATCTGTGCCAGGAGCTTACTAGTGGGAGTATACCTCTCGAAGTTAGGCCTGGATTCCTCCACTGGCTTCTTTCCTCGATAATCATTGCTTCTATAGGCCTATTGGCATTACTCTTTTTCTTTCTCTTTGGTGGTCTCTTCGAGGAACATTGTTACTTAATTTCTTGTATATCTCTTTGTCTCTCATCTCGAGAAAGTATCCTTGGATCACTTCATTTTTCGTGGTCTCCACCATCCCTAAGCTTTCTTCCACATAGCGATGGTAGAAGGCTTCTGTCGACTCTCCATCTGGTATAACTCCAATAGAGTTTTGGAAAACTTCTTCTTTTGGGCATATTGACTTGACAATGCCGCATTGAAATCTCTGTAGTAATGCAAGGACCCTTTCGCCAACTTGTTAACCACTCTTGAGCCTTTCCTCGGAGATAACTCCCCACCAGTTTGCATGTTAGCTTTTCGTCAAAATCCCTCGAGTTCATGAGGTAAGGAATGTCTGAATGAACTCCCAAGGATTTGACTCTCCACTGTACGTCGGGAGATTCTCAGGGGGTTTAGTATCTGTGGAACATCTCTCTGAGGTTATTAGCCATGAAAACGGGGATCCTGCCACCTGACAAAGTGGCCCGATCAATCTATCTTACTCTCTCTTGAGGGTATCTCCACTATTTCCTCTTTGCTCCCCAGGTATTGGTAATCCCTAATGAGGGTCTCCATAAGTCATCTCATACCATTGAGGTTGGATTGTTTACCCAGGATACACCCAGGTCATCATGACCCCTGAACTTGAATTATACGGCCCATAAGGGCCGTACAAACCATAATCAGCTGATTGGCCCTACATCCCTACGCTTCCATATCCCTGAGACCCATATCTCATCCCTGCTCTGGAATATACTCCCATCAAGGTTATCGGAACTGCAGGGGGTCCAGAATATGCTAGCCCCAGGGGTTCGGGGAATGAAGGTTAAGGTCGTGTCTGGTACCCCTCTTGAGGATACCCAAGGTAAGGAAATGCTATCATAGGTTGAGCAGCGTTGTTCGCTGGGACTGCCGTGACAATCGAAGGGACTAACGGGGCCAAGGCAGGCGTGACCTAATTTCCCGTATCCGCCAACATCTGAACTGCCCTAGTTAAGTTAAATTGCGAAGTATTCACACTTGTTACTTAATTTTCTCGCAAGGCTTATTCATAAGCTTTAATTTGTGAATCATCTAAAACCTCCGTGAAATAACCATCTATTTCATCGTATGACCCGAGTGTACATCTTGTGTAAGGTTTGCAGCTTTGCTCCTTGGCCTGCATTACTCACAATGGGCCTCATCCAGCAGTATCTAGAGGGCTCTCAGATATCGCTGGAATGGGTTCAATGGTGCCTTGTACTCCTCATTGCTCTCCGACTAAGACTTGTATCACTTCTCGCTCTGCTTCTTGGGATACTGGAGGGTTAACCATTCTCCTTCTTTTTCTTCCTCGATAGGGAGATTGTACTTCCTCGGTAGCACCAGTTCCTTTCAACTTTAACCTCTCGCTCCTCTAAGTATTCGTAGAGGTGGACCTAAACCAAGGAATCCAAACATGACTAAATCAGTCCCATCGGACGTGCCAATTGATGAGTCTTGAAATTGATCAGTCCACATCGTCGAGTTCCTCGATCGTATTTTGCTAACAAAATTCCCTGGGAAGTCCCAGGGGTAAACTCTTTGATGCTTAAGTTAGTATGTCTTCAGGTAATTGTCTAAATTCTCCCATAGTAAGTATATACCTGCCTATTTATACTGTATCAGGGAATAACATATATCCAAATTATACACCTTAATGTATGGATTGATTTGGATTCATTGAATATTCTCCATCCGAGAAGATTTGTTGGGCTGGCGCAGGCCCTAGGTACTCCCAGCCGAAAGCCGACCCTCTCGATCCAGCTGTGGGTTTACCTATAATCATTTATATTATTGAATAAGTATGGTTTTGTCTCCATACATCAGTATTGTTCTTCAACAAGATAGATTAGATTGTATTGTATTCACACTTATCACTCAATAAAATTGTTCATGCGGATGTTTTTGTCCGATCTGATTTTACAAATTGTATGTTTCTCTATTTGGAGTCTGTTCTCGATTTGTGTTTTTCAAGGTGTTTTCAGTTAGGACAACATAAATCATGTTTTTGAATGAAGTGGTGTTACAGTTGAATATCATGTTTGACGTAATGATATTGATGCGTGATACACTCCTCTATGCCAAGTGGTCATGATTTTTGTGGGAAGTGAGTTCATATCCCCGAGGGCGATGTTACATTTTTTATCGAATCTCTAATTTGTAATAGTACAAACGGTCCTTCTAGTTGACATGTAATTTAGATATCCTTGCAATAGATTGATTATTGCTATATGCTAGTTAAATTGGATGTCAATTCCACTTACTTTAATCGCCACTGAGCATTTTTCCCAACACCTGAATGATTAACTTCAAAAAAATATATTCCAAAGAGTGGGTTTCTTGACAGGCGACCAGTCCATAAGCTTATGGATAGGCCAGGGACCAATTTGAAAATTAGGGAAAGTTAAAAAAAAATTGCAGGCCGGTTGAAAAGATAAAAATTCTCTACTGAACATTCTACCCTCTCCTTTGGCATTTTGCTTCCGGCCCATCACCCTCCCGTCCAGGTCTACTTGAAGCCGCCTCCTGATCTCCAGAAGCCTGAGATGAAGAATCCATGGATTCCAACAACAATCCTTATTCATCAAGCAGTGCAGATCCAATGGCATTGGGCGACTTCCGTTTTCGGTGGAAAAAAAAGGAATTTGAATGCCAAATTGAATGCATTATTAGTGTCCGTCTTAGATGTACCATATCCAACGACCCTTGCTGCAAAAAGTGTGAGGATAATTTTGTAAGTTGTGGGAGAATCAGCAAGAAGGCTCTTCCCATTGGTGAAAAAGTAAAGGCTCTCACCGTCGCATGCTTTTCCGCTTGCAAAGCAAAGGTTGATACTTGCAGGGTTCAGTAAGGCAGTACTTTTTTTTTGCTAAAAGTAGAATCAGAGATGCTCTGCCTGTGATTATAGCAAAACCACATGTGACAACTTTAATCGCATAGCAAGGTTTGAACAATAGCAAAGCACTTCCTTCAACTGCTACAAATTCGGTGCTTGCCACAATTCTACCGGATCTACACTGCTTGATACCTTTTTCCTCGTCGATAAACTGCCATCCCATGGGGACTTGATCGAAAAACTGCCGTCCCTTGGAGTCAAATTATTTATTTTCTATCCATGTCAACAGCCTCCATTGGAAAATTCTCTAATGAAAAGCTGCATTCCCCGAAATGTTCAATCCACTACAGCATTGATATCTTCTCCTGGTGATGATCTTCCTTCATTGGTGCAGTTAATGAATAAACCCTTGGCTTAGAATACAGTTAAACCTCTATAAATGAATACTCTTGGGACCATGAAAAAATATTCGTTTAGCGAGATTATTTATTTATCGATAAATGAATATATTATTCATTTATCGATAAATGAATTTTTATTCATTTAGATAGTATTGAAGAAATTATGTTAGTAATACATGAACTGTATGTATGTGGACTAAGTACAAAAATGTACATATGTACATTGTATTTGAGACTACTAATAAGATAGTATGTACTATATGGAATATCTAGAGTCTTAGAAAATGTATCTAACCTACACTACAAACTACAGTATGTATGTGGACTATACAAAAATGTACATATGTACTTTGTATTTGAGACTACTAATAAGATAGTATGTACTGTATGGAATATCTAGAGTATTAGAAAATGTATCTAACCTACACTACAAACTATATATAGTTCTAAAGTCTTGGTTTGGTAAGTAATTCATTCTACAGTACCATATCTTTCTTAACATTCAATTTGATGGCTTCCAATCAAAAGCCAAAGCCATCAACAAAAACATCTTTGACTGATAAGATAAGGAGGGTCATATGTGAGCATAAGAAGGAACATCCAACACTTACGCAAAAGGATATCCAAGCATGGGTGAAGGAAAAGTTTGGTTTGGATTCTAGCCAAACCACAATATCAAATATTCTCAAAAGATCTGCAGAGTATTTATCGGAGGAGAGATCACATTTATTAGAAAAATATTTTCCTATAGAGTTTATCTAACTTGAGAGCAACATAGCTATACAAAAGAATTATACCAACAATTATGATGAAGGGGGCTAGCACTTTTACCTCCAAATTTAATAGCAAAATAAATATCAGCCAGAGTGGATCTACCAATACACAAATTTCTCTCCTGCAACTCTTGACTCTGCAACCACATGCAAAATCAACAAACTAGCAAGAGATTCCGCTCACAAAATCGCACTAAACCAGCAACATAAACAAATCAAATCGGAAACGAGCAAACACTCGAGAAGGACATTTTTCCTCTGATCCTCTTGGGGCGGCCTTGTTAACAGTCAAGAGCCTTTCACCAATATCCAATTCAAAACAAATGCAGAAAGTTGAAATGTAAGTCTTCTACGTCATGTAGATGGATGACATCATAAAGCTTCTGAAACTAGGACAGGGAAACCAACTGAAATTCAAGCCAGTAAAAAAGTACTATCCTTTAGCAAAACATTCTCATTTTCAACTGATATTAAGGAAAAAGGCCTCCATAACAAGCATAAGTAGAATACTTTGATCAAATTGGACAAAGAATGAAACGATTCATCAAAGTCTATCAGGCAAACAAGTAGAGATTTTATATTATTTGTGCAATGTCAAATACTCAGGTATATGATAGGAAGAGATCACATTTATTAGCAACCTATTTTCCTATAGAGTTTATCTAACTCGAGAGCAACACAACTATACAAAAGAATTTATACCAGCAGTTCTGATGAAGGGGGCTAGCACTTTTACCTCCAAATTCAATAGCAAAATAAACATCAGCCATAGTGAATCTACCAATACACAAATTCCTCTAAAGAAACTCTAGACTCTGCAACCACATTGCAATATCAACAAACTAGCAAGAGATTCCGCTCATAAACCAGTAACATAAACAAATCAAATCAGAACGAGTAGTGTTCCTACAACAAATTGAGACAATAAACACGATCTGACCTCACTCACAGCAAACAGTCAGAGTATCAGAAGCAGTCACTGTAACTATAACCGAAACATTCAACAACTCACCGGCGAAAATCTATGAAATCTATGTGGAGGGGGAATGAAGTCGCATCGGGAGGAGGAGGAGGAGGAGGAGAAGGAGAAGAAGACGTCGAGCAGGAACAGAGGAGAAGGAAAACGGTGTACGGAGAAGGAGAAAGAGGTTACCAAATTAACGAACTATAAGCTTGGATCTGAACTAAATGGGCTTGGCCCGCAAAAATTAATCAAATTTTATTAGTTGCAAATTAGTCTCTAGCCAGTTCATATGCTCATGGACAGACCATTTTTCCTGAAGCTTTCCTTTTTAGTATTTAGTAAATTATTTAAAAAATAATTGTTTAAGTAGTAGAAGCAGAAATAAAATAGAGTCTGTCTCTTGAAAGACGGTCTTTCCATAAGTTATGGAAAGACCAAGGTTTAAAGTGTAAATTAGAAGAAATTAAGATAAAATTTTTGGGTTGCATGAACCGGGTTATAAATTTTATAACTACTACATGTTTCATACTAAAACTTTAATATTGCAACTAAGACCTTTTACCTTTTATTATTCTAATCAAACCCCGTCTTTCCATAAGCTTATGGAAAAACCGTCTTTCCCAAGACTTTGCCAATAAAATAAGTCAATACATGAGGTTTAGTTATAAATTGTAAGTACAACTCTACCAAGCGAATTATGAAACCAATATTTGTGACTGCCACCATGCGCATGAAAGTCTATTTTAGCCCGATTAGGCCGGCGGGCCGAACGGGGAGAGGACGCGGCAATCTGCAAGGCACAATTTGCATTGATCAAAGAGACTTTAGAAAGCAATTTACTTAATTAATCAACAGATTGACTTTATTGACTCGCGAATATAAATCGGCCACAGCATAATATATTTCATTTTCGGAGTTGCGACAATGGAAAGAAAGTGGTCGAATGAATAAAAGGCGACACGTGAATCCTCTCAGTTTCATTATTATACAGCAATACTGCCACTGCGTGACTGTGTGCGTCTGCGGAAAGACGCGGTTTACAACGCTCAAGCATTCGACCGCTTCACCTAAAATAAGAGCAAAGTCAGAAGACCCAATTCAATTTATTGCATGCTCTTTAAAACATTCATCAGACCCGGTCTCGTTCTCATTGGACGCACTCGTACTGCAATTTTCTCCTTGTCGACATTTGTCGCGGTTTATACACACCAACCTGCTTCATCCTTTAGGTTTCTTACTCCCACAGAAACCTTTCTCTATTTATTACAGATACATGCCTCACTCATTTCCACCTACACATCTTCAACTCACAACTTACAAACCCTAGTTCTACTTTCACTACTACAGACCATGGCTATGAACTTCATTTTCAACTCCAACTCAAACCCTCCTCTACTTCAGAGCTACGCGCAGCTCGCGGGTAGACCTAACAATGGTGCAACTGCTCATCAGGAGGTGGTTATGATGGAATCTTGCGAACTGCCAATCGTGGACCTGAGTGCACTGAGGGATGGCGGTGCGAGGAAGGTGGAGTGCATGGAGAAGATCGCCAAGGCGTCAGCGGAGTGGGGGTTCTTCCAGGTGGTGAACCATGGGGTGAACCTTGAGCTGATGGGGAAGATGAGGAGGGAGCAGCTTAAGTTGTTCCATGAGCCTTTTGAGAAGAAAGCTACTTGTGGGCTGCTCGACAATTCCTACAGGTGGGGGAATCCGACGGCTACCTGTACTGATCAGTTTTCGTGGTCCGAGGCTTTCCATGTTCCTCTTACCAAGATTTCAGATCAAACCTCGTTTGGAGGATTAACCTCTTTAAGGTAATTTACCCTCAAACCCTATATTTTTTTTCCCTCAATACCATGCCCTCAGATGGAAATGCACTGTACAGCCTAAAGGTTAGAGATACATAAATTACTAGTATAACTTTAGTATTTTATTGTTTTGAAATGAAAATATTAGTCTCTTACAATTTAAAATCATTTAAATTATGAAATATAATTGCTTTAGAAAGTCTATTTATATTTCAGACTATTCCGACATTTTGTTTTTGGAACCTCCCCTAGATATAAGTTTTATTGGGTAACAAGAAACTTGGATCAATCTTATTCCTCGTCGTTTTTAAACCATAAACAAATTTACTAGGGCTCCTTGGGTTATTCATTTTAATTTAATTAGTGCAACATTTCTCGCTGGCTAGCTCATTTGTATATTTTCCTCACATAAGTTAGTTTTCTTTCACATACATGATCATGATTGTTCTTTCAAAAAAAATTTAAGCGTAAGGAGGATATAAAACTTCAAGTCGCGGAACTATTTGATGTAGTTGATATAGACTCGGATGGTCAAATTAATAAGTTTTTGTGTGGTTAGACATGTCAATTTTATACAGTTGCTATATAATGGGACAAATATATTATATTTTTCCTTCTCCGGCCTTCTTTTTGTTCAAAGAAAAGAGCAGAATGTGTGCGTGCGCACGAGTGAGCTGGACAGGGAGAGAAACTCGACAAACAATTAATAACTAAGACACGTATAATTTACAAGTCCAAATACAACAGTAATGACAATTATAATATTTTGTGTGCATCTTCATCTCTCCCTCACAATCATATTTATGTACCTATGGCTTGATCTTTCAAGAAATGGTTTAATCTCGCATTGGACCTTCAGTTTAAGATCCCCATTTGTTATACCTGTGATCTCGATCCTACACCATTCATTTCAATTCAATTCAAATAAGTTGTTATCATTATTGAACTGTACCAGGTGAAGTATGTGTAAGTTGCCATTGATTTGTGTTGATGAATTCAGGGAGGTGATGGTGGAATATGCAGCAGCGATGCGAGAGTTGGCAAAAGTGCTAGCAGGGGTGCTGGTGATGAAGATGGGGCACCAGAAAGCGAGGTTGGAAGAAATATGCGACGAAGAGAGTTGTTTCCTCAGGCTGAACCGATACCCCGTTTGCCCTCTGCCGGAGGAAGCTCAAGGGTTGATGCCCCACACCGACAGCGATTTCCTCACTATCCTTCACCAGGATGAAGTTGGGGGGCTTCAGCTCATGAAGGACGATAAATGGGTTGCTGTCAAACCCAATCAACATGCCCTCATTGTCAACATTGGTGATCTTTTCCAGGTACCATATGAATTTTCAATACAATGCACTAGTGTGGGAATGGTAGAACTGCCTTTAACCCCTTCCCGCACTAGTGATGATTTCTCAAAGAGTAGTATTATGGACATGGTCTCATTGCATGCTAAGAATGAAAAGGTCGTTTCTAGTTGAATATGAAGCATTGGTGGTTTGAAAACAAAATTGGTACTTCCAAGTAAATGGTCATTTTCAGCAAGTAGCTACATAAATTATAGCTTGGCCCGCACGGTTACAACTAAGAACTAGAAAAAATTAGCTAAGAATACTGATGTCAATCGCTTTCCAATTGCCGTAGCAATGATTAAAGAAAATCCATGCACACGAGACAATTGACCATCTCCCTCAAGACATGTTCATTCTAGTCAATGAAACAACACGTATTTGGCATCTTGTTTTGTGTCCTTTTTCGAAAGGTCAGTCCTCGTTGCAAAAGCCCTCCAGTATTTCCATTCCATTCTTTAAAAAGTACAGCTAGTTGTAGCTCATCATAGTTTTGTAAATCAGAACGAGTATATCATACTACAGTTGTTGACCAAAGTACTTGTTACGCATCATGTGAAAGTATCCTAACTACCATTAATAAAAACTAATAACCCTTTAGTCCAAATACTCGAAATACGTCACACATGTGCAGAAAAAGAAAGGAAACCATTTTGATTCTCTCCAAGTATATTTTATTTGCATCTTATATAATTAGAACAAATATTGCTGCAGGCTTGGAGTAATGATGCTTATAAAAGCGTGGAGCACAAGGTGATGGCAAACAGGAAAGTGGAGAGATTCTCAATTGCCTATTTTCTGTGCCCTTCTTATGACTCTCTGGTTGGGAGCTGTGCAGAGCCCTCGCCCTACCGGAAATTCACATTCGCCCAGTATAGGCACCAGATTCAGGAAGATGTCAAACTGATTGGCCACAAAGTTGGCCTCCGTAGGTTTCGCCTCTAAGCCACTACAGACCTGCACTTCTTTTATTATGCACTTTCAGTTAGCATAGGTGGTAATATTTTCATATGTTTTTCAAACTCAAGCTATGGTACTATTACTTATTAGAATAATATTTCTTTATTCTTTTCTCTACACTTCACTGTGCTTTTCTTCAATATGTCAAACGCTGAATATGAGATTATTATACTTCAGCATGTTGCCGGATGTAGCCTCAAGTCAATCACCTGTTCTCTACTTTCATCAATGTCGCACTCCTTCAAATTTGCACATTTGTCTTTTCTTATTGGAACCTTTTCAACCAAAATGCAAATCATTTCCTATGAAAGTTCATAGACTAATGACAATACGTCAGCTAAAAAAGATGGCTTCATACATCAACAAATCATTACTGGTACAATTGATTCTCTAGGTCAATCAGAACAATGCCTGGCGGAGAACCAAAATTCAAACATTTTGCCTTTAATGCATCCAGCAAGCCCAAATCCACTAGCTTTCCAAACTTCAAATTCTAGACCCTTGGGAAGCTCATCTAGCTCACTCCACCTTCTGGTCAGCAGCCTCCAGTTTATCAACTTCCTAACAAAAGGGAAAAAGAAAAAGGGATTTACGTAAGCCATATACATATGTAGAAAACCCAATGTAACTTCAGTAGAAGCAAAAGAGTAAGGTAAATCCATACACGATGTGCAAATATATTAGAATTTATAAAGTAAAATAGTGCATCAAGCATAAGCCAGAAATTCAGACTCAAAAGGCAAAGCCCAGGTTCATCCCAATAAGAACGAAAAGCTGATGAAATTGAGATTTGGCACCCAGCAATGGATGTTTTGACCAAACCACCTAGTTTGTCATTAATACAGAGACTACATCCAGTTTGTCATTCTAAAAAAGGAGTCTTGTTTTGCTGTTGTGGTATATTTACGATTTCCAGAGGCTTGCACAAAGTCAGATCAAAATTCATGTTTAGAACAATTTTAAAATGGTGAAGCAATTTGGCCACCTTCAAATTCCAACCTACACTTCAAACACCAGTATTGGAAAATCACACATTCAACAATTCTTATACTGTATCCCAAGGATACCATATTCCCAGTATTAATTTTGCATTTTCGTCATCCTAAATGAGCATTTCACAATATATGCATGTATATTTAACGATTCTTATTATTATGAAATGCACAAACATAATATACATATAATACACATTTTTAAAAGATACACATTTATCTGTGGGGATACCATGCTCATGGCTACATTCAAATAACACTTAAGATAGCAAGCCAATAATGTAGGATTCAACATCATATCAAAGGGTTCTGAATTGTTGCAGCAGAATATCACTGGAGACGTTAAGACATGAGTTGCTCAAGAGGAAGGGGTTAGTTGTATCCACATTAGATGAAATCAGGCCTAAGGAGATGTATATGGTAGTCAAGGAGGACCATGTTAACAATTCACGGTAAATTTAAAGGAATCATACCAAGAGTCAAATACCCAAAAAGAAAATAAAGAATACTCCCTC
Organism: Rubia yunnanensis; assembly: GCA_037428765.1. Lineage (NCBI taxonomy): Eukaryota > Viridiplantae > Streptophyta > Magnoliopsida > Gentianales > Rubiaceae > Rubia > Rubia yunnanensis. Next base: position 21,961,165 of record CM075071.1, on the reverse strand, counting down.
CATCTCTGCATAAGGTTCTTACTTTCGCATGTCCAACCAAACGTTCCTATTTCTTATATTGGCTGAAATTTGTGGCTGAAATTTGGCCAACTCATTCCAATCCCCCACTTTCCCTGCCACAACATGCATGAATGCCCGTGCAAAAAGGTTATAGGAACCTTATGATGGGACGGAGGGAGTATAAAACATCACTTTAATTTGAGAAAATCAGTAAATGTCACCTAAAACATCACAGGACCAAGTATCATTTGTGGAAATCCACAAGTAATTCTTTGTAACTTAGTTCAACTCAATTTTTCTGGTAACAGTTTAATAGTTGTGTTTTCCTGCAGCTAACAAGACACAGAAGCCTCATATACATTATACATACTTATAGGCACATAAAATCTTCAGTTCCCAGAACAACAGACATGAAAATTTTTGTCATAAATGAAGGATAACTTAACCTCTGAACTCTAAACTTAGACTAACTGAAGTAAGATATGTTAAAAAGGTAGAGAGAATTATTTTGGTATATTTACCAAATAGAAACTAATCAGAAACAGTACTATGTAATTTCTGGTAGCCATGGATCTGCACACCACCTGGAGTTATGCCCGTGCCCTTTTGTTTTATTGGGCGGTTACGAATTAACAAACATCTCCTAGAGCACAGAGAGAGACAACGAGCTCCATAACCCCCCAACAAATAAAAACTCCCTCAATAAAGCAAGCAATTCCAGAACTCGCAGCAGTTTCATTAAAAGGCTGCTAGACTTGCGTAAAACTACTAGATGTCCTTACAATTATATAAATTTCCCAACATACTTGGCATTACAGTATGGATGTTGTAAACTATATAAGCCCAATCTAACAAAAAACTGATCTTTAGTATAGAAAGCCTCACAACTGCAGCATTAATGTCCATTAACAACTAATATCAACAAAAACAGTAATTATGATCTTCACTATAACAATATATTACACATTGCATTGGCAAAAAAAACTGTTTCTTGCTTCAACATGGCAAATCATTTAAAATCAGTGACTAATTCTATCTGTTTTCTAATAAAAAAAGAATTAAAGAAAAAAAAAAGCTCTAGGGTTTAAGTTACACAGAAAGATAGGGATATTGTGCAGACCGATTGGGCAGAGTGCCAGGCGAGACCACGATAAACGTTGACGGAGAAAGTAGCGGTGAGGAAGATTGTGGCGACTCCCAGCCCCGCCGTGAAGGCTTTGAACCCCAAATCTCCTACTCTGCTTACGATGCCCATTTTTTTATGCTTCCAAGTTCCAACTACTCTGTATCAGTTTTTAGGCCTAATACTGTGTTTATTGCCTTGTGCGCTTTGGCAGGGCTGATATTCTTTGCTTTTTTACTTGTGAGAAACTCTGCAGGCCGGGGGCTGTTTTGTAAAATGGAAATATTTTTGTAGTTAATTAAAATTTAAGATTTTTATTAATGCTGAAAACGTTCAGCACTACTGCATCACAATGCTGAAAGCGAGGTCAACGGCGAGGCCTTCGACATCCCGATCCCGACGGGGAGCTTCTTCTACTTCGGCCGGAAGGCCATGATCGACAGCGGCGCCACCCTTGCACACCTCCACAACGACGTCTACGACCTAATCATGCCGAAGATCATCATCAAACACCCCAATTTAAAGACCTTCGACGTCGATCTAGACCTCAAGTGCTCTGTTCCCTCAATTGTTTGATCGTGTCAGTTGGAGTCGCGGTGTTGAAAATTTCGTTGAGAAATCTGAGGCTATTTCCTTAACAGTATGTTTTGATAGAACTGGAGCTTCTTACTGTGTGCTTGGGTTATGCGCTTTTGCGGGTTTTGAGTGGCATAAATAAGGGCAGCAATTGTGGTTTCCATGTGTGAGTAATTATAATATCATCTCTTGGATCATGTTCATTTTGGCTCCTGCTAAGTTCATTTTGAGGTTTCTGAGCTATGTGATTGGTTATAGGATTAAGTATATGATAAAGCATTGGTTGCTGCTAAGCACTATATGTCACACAATCAAAATCATGTCATTAAGAAGATAGGCAAAATAGTAGCTGCTTACAATGTGACATATAGTGCTTCTAGGATTCTAGGATTCGTACCACTAGTGTCAGTTTCCTTTCCATAATATGGTCCCTAATTTTAAAATATAAAATAGTAAAAGGTGATACAGTAGCTGCTTACAATGTGACTCAGTAAGAGCTCCATTGACTTTTGTATGTGTAGGTCTTGCCACTTTTCTATTTTCACCATTGTAGCTCTTGTATTTTGTTTCTCTTTATGGTTTGTTCTCATCACCCTTTAATTGGCTGCTCTTTGTATTCGTTGTAGATGGATGAATTGTTGTCATCAGTTGCTGAAACAATTATGAACTTTGTAGTGATATACTCGGTGGATATTACTGAAGTTCCTGGTTTCAATGCCATGTATGAGTTGTACGAACCGTCCATGGTCATGTTTTTCTTCAGGAACAAGCACATCATGATTGATCTCGGCACTGGAAACAACAACAAGATCAACTGGGCAATGAAGGACAAGCAGGAGTTTATCGACATTGTGCAGACTGTTTAACGTGGCGCAATCAAAGGTTGAGGTTTGGCCATTGCTCCAAAAGACTACTCTACCAAGTATCGCTATAAGTGCTTACATTTGTTTCGCATGGTCAAACACCTAGGGATGCCCCTGAGTTTGAGCATGTAGATCTGATTCTTCTCACCAGGTCTATGAACAAGTACTCTATATGTTTACCCTCTATGACTTGGATATGATGTTGTGTATCGTACTAAAATCTCTATATGCTTGGCTTGCTTTTATGACAACAACTAGTGATAATCCTTGTTTCAGAATACATTAGTTTCTACTTCTCATTTAGTTGAAAAGCAGTCGACTAATAATTGCCATTTGTCGAATAGTGCTAATAGTCCTGTATAAGCAGAATGTCCAGGCAACTAATGTCCCTCTTTCAAGTAACATTACAATGAAAGAATATCTGCCTACTGCTGTGTATAATTTGCTGAGACTACTACCAGTATATATCATGTTTCTTTCCTGGCTTTATCTTTCACATCTTTCAGCTCTTATCACCTCATACTCTGTTCTTTCTCAATCTACTTTGAACAGTTACTATCAGTTCCATGATAGTTATAATTTAAAATCATGTGCGTGTTTTTATTTAAACAATACATGTTGTAAAGTAATCAAGCAATCACCACTATAAGATTCTCCAATAAAAATATCTAACATGTATCGATGGTGAGCGTCGTTTACCTCACACAAATAAAACCTGCAATACTCCAATAATAATGAAACTAGTACAGGGTAAGCAGGGTCGATCCACAGGGAACAATTTGATTCTATTGATTGACCTAAAGAGTTAATCGGTTTAGCAACCACGCCTAAACTTGAGATTTGTTTAACTAAAAACTACTAAAAAAAAAAAAAACTAAAAACACAAAGACATAAACACACATAAACTCATAAATACTGAAAGCACTAAAATAAATTGAAAGGAATCTAGATAATGAAGAAGGAAGTTGGCTTAGATTAACTCGTTGATTCTTCAGTTGATCCTCGGCTACAAATTAGTTATCCCCGCAAATCAATTAGTTATATAAGAGCAAGTATTTGCTGAACTCCTAAAATCCTCTCTTATTACCCACTAGCAAGCAAGTATTTGCTAAACTTACTAGATTGTTAAATTAATACAAAGAGGACCTAATTTAGGTAGACATCCAAGTATTTGCTAAAGACAGCTACCTACCCAGTTGATTATTTTCCTGCTATTACAGTCTGTATCAGTTATCTGTTTTTCACAAGAAATTGCTACTTTAATTAGCTCTAGCTTAGCATGAATTGAGGTGATCAAACTCAACCCACAAAGCCTAAGTTTATACCATAATCAACAAGGGACTTGCAAGAACACTTTTAAGCATATCAACCCTCACAACTTTATGAATCAACCTTGAATCAATCCAAGCCAACTAAGAAATTTAGCTACTCATATTATGAACAAAGAAAACAAGATAAAGAAATGATTTCATTAACTAAGAAAAGTAAGGAATTTACCAAGAAGAAAAGACAAGAAAAAAAAATCAAACCTACTTAAGAGTCCCAAAACTAGGGCTCTCGGCCAAGCTTCCAAGAAGAAGAAGAATCCGAAAATATCTACACAAGTTGTTCCCAAAAGTCTTTTTCATCACTTTGGCTCTTGGTATTTATATAGAGCTCAAAATGAGTAAAATAATATAAAATCTACCAACCAAAATATCTTACTAATCCATCTTGGACTAGGAAGAGTATTTATTACAAACTAACTAGTGGGCTTAAGCATATGAATTTAGCCCAACTTCTTGCTTCCATTTTGCTTGCTAACTTCTTCTCTTCAATCTTGCACCTTTGCACTTCAATCTTGATGCTAAATTATGCTTCTTCCGTCCTCTGTTTCTTCTCCATGTTAACTGCATAATTTGGCCATAAAACCTCCATTATACACGTCAAACATCAACACTTTAATTAAATTCCCCAATGAAAGAACAACATATAATTATCCTATCAAATCCTCACACTTGAGTCATACTTGTCCTCAAGTATGTTAATAAAGCATGATGTTCAGTCACAATTCCCAATCTCCTAATACACTCTAAAAGCAAACCGAAACATACTTTAAAACAGAAAAAACAGAAAACAAAAAAAAATAGAAAACAGAAAAGAGAAAAGATTATATACAAAACCTTGGTCAAATATTCAGCACTTCAAATTTCCTTTCATTGGCTCATCAACAAAGTTCACTATGCATGATATCAAGTCTCCTTTCATAAACAGAATTGGTATCATCCCCCTTTAAACTATCAATTCAATCCCCCCTACATCAGTCAAACTTGTTTTCAACCCGATCAAAATAGACAAGATGAACTTCCTCACGGTTGTCACTCAATCCACTCAAAAGTAAGGGTTATTTCACTCAATATATACCGTGGCAGCATCAATCAAAACATGAAGATCAAAAAGGACTTTTATTTAGGTTGTAATGGGGTTAAGGGTGTATGAACATGGTAAGATCCTACGGGCTCTAAGTTCATTCATAACATCTTATGCATACTCCATCACATATTTACCATCCATCTCAACTAGGCAATTCCCATATCACATCTGAGTGCTCTGTTTTTCTCTTTCTTTTTTTTTTATTTTATATTTTTTTTTCGTTTTTTTTTTCTTTTTTTTTTTTCAGCAGCACTGTTTTCACAATTAATCCCAGGGAAACACAACATAATTACAGAAGCAGCACTGTTTTCACAATTAATCCCAGGGAAACACAACATAATTACAGAACAACAATTCAGATCCATACCCCTACTTGTGGAATGCCTTATATGCAATATTACACCATGGATGAATTCAATACGTAAGCCTTCAAGAGGATGCACAATAGGGTCAAGAAAAGGATATCAACAAGGCTCGGACTATACAATCTGTTATTTTGTTATTTAAGGGGTTAAAGCAAAGAAAAAGTTAGGCTCAAAGGGGTTCACTAAGGGATATAAAGGATGGCTATATATACGATGTGGGGTTAGTCCTAATTTGCCTTTTATCACCTCATCATGCACTAACCTAGCTGCCACAACTCTCAAAAACAAGTTGGATGTAGAGAGTGCTCTACTTTAGGCTCAATCCTTACTATCTGCTAGGCTTTGTTCAAACTCATCTTATTTATCTCAAGTTCATTCAAGTGCAACTGAGTTCAGGGGTCAATCATCTCAAATTCTCAAGGGGATATCAAGCAATCCTATTTACTACTCAAATTCTCTCAACATGCACAGTTATTCCATTTCAAAGTCAATTCCAGTACTCCTATCATGCTGAATTGTTGACCAACAAACACACATAAAACACACATAAACATCCAAATAAGTAACAGACACCTAGACCACTAAACCACCCTCCTCACACGTAAATCTTGCTGGTCCTCAAGCAAGTCAAGCGGAACAGAGAAAAAACCAACTAACAACTAGGAATAAAATAAAACAAACATAAATATAGAGAAGGGAATTAGGGAACTTAAGTTTTGTGGTGGATGCTGTTGTGAATTGCTAGCAAACCAAGCAGTGCAGAGGTGACTTAAGGCAGACTGAATATGTCCATTTTGAGCAGCTAAAGCGTCCAGTTTCATGTGCAAAAATTGCACATCTGCCCGAAGTGACTGCACTTCATCAAAGAGAGTTCTATTGCCTTAATCCTTCATCTTCTTTTCTTCCTTTCTTCCTAAAGAAGAATTGTGCACACCCCTGCACAATAAAATGGAAAGCATCAAAAATTAGTATTAATTATATTTCACATAAAATAAAACCAAACAGAAGTTTAACTTCATAAAAGTAAATTACCAAAAACTAAAATTCTAATAAAAGAAAGAACATGAAATTAAAAATTGGGTTGCCTCCCAATAAGCGCCCGCGTTTACAGTCCGTGGCTAGACTTTGTCATACGGTCAAGTACTGGAGGTATGGCATAGTGAAATTTCTTCCACTACTACCACTTGAGATGCATCGTGAAATGGCTTGAGACGATGACCGTTAACCAGAAAAGACTTCTCTGTATGCATGCTTTTAATTTCAACAGCTCCATTTGCCCAAACAGAGACCACTTCAAAGGGACCAGCCCATTTGGATTTTAGTTTCCCGGGCATCAACCGAAGCCTAGACTGAAAGAGTAGTACTTTCTGGCCAATCTTGAACTCCTTGGACCTCAAATTCTTGTCATGCCACATTTTAGCGCGCTCTTTGTACCACATAGCTTGATCAAAAGATTCCAAACGGAGTTCCTCCAACTCTTGAAGTTGAAACTTCCTTTCCTCCTCACACTTGAGAGGTTGCATATTCATCTCCTTCACAGCCCAATAAGCCTTATGCTCAATCTCCACTGGCAAATGGCACATTTTCCCAAAAACAAGCCTATAAGGGGACATTCCAATAGGAGTTTTGAAAGCGGTTCGATAAGCCCAAAGAGCATCATCTAATCTTTTACTCCAATCCTTCCGAGATGGATTCACTGTCCTTTCTAGAACTTGCTTTATTTCTCTATTTGACACCTCCGCTTGGCCATTGGACTGAGGATGATAAGTAGTAGCCAATCTATGATGCACTCCATATTTCTTCAGAAGGGCTGCAATGGTGCGGTTTTTGAAATGAGTTCCTTGGTCACTAATGATTGCTCGCGGCACTCCAAACCTGCTGAAAATATGTGATTTCAAGAATCCTTGTTCTTCATCAGGAACGCATCGCCTAATGATTTGGTCCGAGCCGATTTTCCACAGATATGGCTCATCCCAAATATAATGCTTACACTCACTCTTGAGCTTCATTCTCTGGGCAGTGCTGAAGGTTTCTGGACTTTCCCCAGTGGTGATGAAATTAACAATATCTGCATACCATGGATCATGAGCAGATTTCCCATGCAATGCTGCTGTAAGAGGGCTCTGTTTGGCCAATTCGAGGCCTGTGGCAGCATATAAATGTTCTTCGGGAAAAAATTCTTGAATGGGGATTGCATCCTCAGGTTTTACCAACCGACTCAGGTGGTCAGCAACATGATTTTCAGCACCCTTCTTGTCTTTTATCTCCCAATCAAATTCTTGTAACAACAAAATCCACCTAATCAACCTCGGCTTGGATTCCTTCTTTGTAAACAAATACTTCAACGCCGAATGATCGGTGTAGACAATGATCTTTGATCCCAGTAAATAAGACCTGAATTTATCAAGAGCAAACACCACTGCCAACAGCTCCTTTTCAGTAGTGGTGTAATTGCATTGAGCCGGATTCAAAGTCTTAGAAGCATAATAAATCACATGGCTTTCCTTCCCTAGCTTTTGTCCCAAAACAGCCCCTACCGCATAATCACTTGCATCACACATCAATTCAAAGGGCATGTCCCAATTTGGTGGTTGCATTATCGGGGCAGAGATGAGTTTCTCTTTAAGCACATCAAAGGAAAGCTTGCGCTCTTCATTCATTTCAAAAGGAACATCATCTTGAAGAAGTTTGGTTAATGGTTGCGCTATCTTGGCAAAATCCTTGATGAACCTTCTATAAAATCCAGCATGCCCCAAGAATCCACGAATCTCCCGGACATTGGTAGGATAAGGTAGTTGTTCTATGGTCTCCACCTTAGCCTTGTCAACTTGAATTCCTTTTTCGGAAATTACATGCCCCAAAACTATTCCTTCATCCACCATGAAATGACATTTTTCATAGTTCAAGACTAGATTTCTTTTCACACATCGAATCAATACTTGCTCCAAGTTACTCAAGCACATCTCAAAAGAATTCCCATACACTGAAAAATCATCCATGAATACCTCAATGCTTGATTCAATCAAATCCGAGAAAATACTCATCATGCATCTTTGAAAAGTGCCCGGAGCATTACACAATCCAAATGGCATTCTCCTATAAGCATAGGTGCCAAAAGGACATGTAAAAGTAGTTTTTTCCTGATCCTCGGGGTTCACACATATCTGGAAATATCCACTATATCCATCCAAGAAACAAAAGAATTTATTCCCCGCTAATCTCTCCAACATTTGATCGATGAAAGGAAGTGGAAAATGATCTTTCCGAGTTGCCGCATTAAGCTTCCTATAATCGATACACATCCTCCATCCGGTGACTAGCCGAGTAGGAACCAACTCATTCTTTTCATTCTGCACCACCTGAATACCGGACTTCTTGGGTACCACATGGACCGGACTAACCCAATTGCTATCCGAAATAGGGTAAATAATTCCCAAGGATAAAAGTTTAAGGATTTCCTTGAGAACTACCTCCCTCATGTTAGGATTGAGCTTCCTTTGAGGATCTCGAACAGGTTTTGCATCCCGCTCCAATAAAATATGATGTGTGCAAATGTCAGGGCTAATTCCCGTGATATCCGCCAAAGTCCAACCAATTGCTTTCTTGTACTTCGTCAACAAGGCAATCAATTTTTCTTCTTGAGACTCCTCCAACTTGGTACTCACAATAACTGGCAAAGTTTCAGATTCCCCAAGGTACACATATTTCAGGTTTGGTGGCAGTGCCTTAAGCTCCAAAACTGGTGGTGAAATTTCAGAAGGCAGTGGTCTGTCGGCAAGGCTCTGTTTGGGCAAATCGAGAGTGGTTCCAGTGCTCAAAACTTCTTCTTGAGAATATAAAGAACACAGCAGCTCACAAATCTCCTTATCACTCTTTCCTTGCACCATCAGCTCTGTAGCACCTGTAGATGATGGAATCTCCATTCTTTCCTGCAAGAACTCAGCCTCAAGAAAATCTTGGACTAAAGGGTCAATTACATCGATGGCATATATATTTTCAGCATCAAGTGGTTTTTTCATCGCATCTTCAATGCTGAAAATATATTTGTCACCATAGTAATCAAGACAAATTGTTCCATCTCCCACATTAATAACAGTATTTGCCGTCCTTAAGAAAGGCCGACCTAACAAAACTCCAGAATTATTCTCACCATTATCATGATTCATTTTCACCACATAAAAATCAGCGGGATACACAAATTCATTGACCTTGACAAGAACATTTTCTAAAAGACCTTCGGGGTATACACAAGATCGGTCCGCTAATTGAATCACAACCCTAGTATCTACCAATTCAGCTCCAATCAATTTCTTATAAACAGATAAGGGCATAACATTAATTGAAGCTCCCAAATCACACATAGCAGACTCAATTTTTACCTCTCCTATATGACATGGTAAAGAAAACATACCCGGGTCCTTACATTTTTGAGGTAATTCTCTTTTTAGCACTGCCGAAACCGACTCACTCATTATCACCTTGCTTGAGTTCTGTGGTTTCCTTGCCACAAAATCCTTCAAAAACTTGCTCACTGGTGGTAGTCTCATTGCCTGCAACAAAGGAATGTTAATATCCATTTTTCCAAAAATAGACAAGAAATCAATGGTTTCTTCTTTTTTCTTTGCTAATCTACGAGGAAAGGGAGGAAGAATTTTCACTGGAGGATCATTCAGAACCTTCCTCGGAGTTTCCTCCTTGGTTAATTCAAAATTACCCCCTACCAGATTTTCAGCTTCTGTCACCAGCCTCTGTTTGGGCAAATCAGGGTTTGCTCCAGATTGCTGAGGATGATCCTTATTGGTCTCGCTTGCAAATTTTTTTGGTGGTGACTCAACTTCTTTTCCACTTCTGAGAGTGATCTGTTTTGCTGTCTCCCTCGGATTCATTTGTACTTGAGAAGGAAGTCCAGGTTGTTGCATTCGAAGCTCATTCAAAGAATTTGTCAATTGAGAAATTTGACGGGTATGCTCGTCCAATGTAGCCTCGGCTTTCTTAGAACTCTCTTTCTGATCTTGAAGCATATTCATCATCAAATCTAGCTTCTCATCCATTGACTTCACTTGAGGAGGTGGCTGATTTTGAGGATAAGCTTGAGGAATTCTTTGATTCGGTAGAACATAGGCTTGTTGAGGTGGGTTTCCTTGATCTCTCCATCTGAAATTTGGATGATCTCTCCAACCAGGATTGTAAGTAGCTGAATAAGGATCTCTCCTAGGCTGCCTCTCATTCCAATTCCCCATAGTATTCGCTTGAACAAGTGGCTCTTCCAATGCAAAATTACATTGCAAAGTGGTATGGCTATATGTTCCACACGTATCACATGGACGATCATAAGGGCTAGAAGAAGAGCTTGTATTTGGAGTAGCAACTTTATCAACCACTTTTGAAAGAATTTTCTCCAATTTATCCATCCTTTCATTGAATTTATCCTCACCCGAAGAGCTTGTATCCACCACTTTCTTTAAAATCCTCACATCACCTCTGTCATATTCCTTCTTGGAATCAATCAATTTCTTGACAATTTCCCTAGCTTCATTCACTCGAAGATGGGAAAATCCCCCATTGCTTGCTGAATTCATAAGGTCTTTGTTCACCGAAGTCAGCCCTTGGTAGAAATATTGCAACAATTGTCCCTCCGAAAAGCGATGATTAGGGCAACTATCCACCAACCTTCGAAACCTAAGCCAAAATGCACTTAATGGCTCATCAAACTCTTGATGGATACTAGAAATCTCTCTCTTCAACGTTTCAGTCCTTGTGGAGGGAAAATAATACTCCAGAAATTGCTTCTTGAGACCATTCCATGTAGTAATGGAATTTGGTGGTAAGCTAGAAAGCCATTGGTTTGCTGCCCCTGTCAAACTAAATGGAAATGCAACTAGCTTGAATTGCTCCTCCGTGACATTCTCAGGCCTCTTTTGCACCTTGCAAATTTTTATGAACTCATTCAGAAAATTGTATGGATCTTCGGTGCTCCTTCCATGGAATTTCGGAAGAACATTCAAAAGGCCTAACTTAATCTCAATGGGACTCCCTGTTGGTGCCACTTGGATGGGAGTAGGGGGGTCTTCTTCACTGTGACCAGTAAGTTCCCACATATAGGGATTGTCAGCATTAAGATTAGGATTCGCCATTAGAGAAGGATCGGTTTTAACTTCAGTTTCTGCCTCTGGAAGGGTCTCGATTTGGGCAAACTGAGGTTCCCCTGCAGCCTTCAACTTTTCCAACTTAGCTTCCTTCCGATTCTTCTTGGCTGTCTTTTCTATTTCAGAATCAAACTCCAATACCTGCTTATCAGACCTGGTCATATACTGAAAAACTAACACACATATCAGTAGAACAAACAACAGAAATCAACAACCGTGTCCCCGGCAACGGCGCCAATTTGGTGAGCGTCGTTTACCTCACACAAATAAAACCTGCAATACTCCAATAATAATGAAACTAGTACAGGGTAAGCAGGGTCGATCCACAGGGAACAATTTGATTCTATTGATTGACCTAAAGAGTTAATCGGTTTAGCAACCACGCCTAAACTTGAGATTTGTTTAACTAAAAACTACTAAAAAAAAAAAAAACTAAAAACACAAAGACATAAACACACATAAACTCATAAATACTGAAAGCACTAAAATAAATTGAAAGGAATCTAGATAATGAAGAAGGAAGTTGGCTTAGATTAACTCGTTGATTCTTCAGTTGATCCTCGGCTACAAATTAGTTATCCCCGCAAATCAATTAGTTATATAAGAGCAAGTATTTGCTGAACTCCTAAAATCCTCTCTTATTACCCACTAGCAAGCAAGTATTTGCTAAACTTACTAGATTGTTAAATTAATACAAAGAGGACCTAATTTAGGTAGACATCCAAGTATTTGCTAAAGACAGCTACCTACCCAGTTGATTATTTTCCTGCTATTACAGTCTGTATCAGTTATCTGTTTTTCACAAGAAATTGCTACTTTAATTAGCTCTAGCTTAGCATGAATTGAGGTGATCAAACTCAACCCACAAAGCCTAAGTTTATACCATAATCAACAAGGGACTTGCAAGAACACTTTTAAGCATATCAACCCTCACAACTTTATGAATCAACCTTGAATCAATCCAAGCCAACTAAGAAATTTAGCTACTCATATTATGAACAAAGAAAACAAGATAAAGAAATGATTTCATTAACTAAGAAAAGTAAGGAATTTACCAAGAAGGAAAGACAAGAAAAAAAAATCAAACCTACTTAAGAGTCCCAAAACTAGGGCTCTCGGCCAAGCTTCCAAGAAGAAGAAGAATCCGAAAATATCTACACAAGTTGTTCCCAAAAGTCTTTTTCATCACTTTGGCTCTTGGTATTTATATAGAGCTCAAAATGAGTAAAATAATATAAAATCTACCAACCAAAATATCTTACTAATCCATCTTGGACTAGGAAGAGTATTTATTACAAACTAACTAGTGGGCTTAAGCATATGAATTTAGCCCAACTTCTTGCTTCCATTTTGCTTGCTAACTTCTTCTCTTCAATCTTGCACCTTTGCACTTCAATCTTGATGCTAAATTATGCTTCTTCCGTCCTCTGTTTCTTCTCCATGTTAACTGCATAATTTGGCCATAAAACCTCCATTATACACGTCAAACATCAACACTTTAATTAAATTCCCCAATGAAAGAACAACATATAATTATCCTATCAATCGACACATATCCAAGCATCATTATAGAATATAGCAATTACCGTCACAATGATGTAGTTGTCATACTACAATCAACAAAGGTACTATAAAGATGCAAGAATCTTTATATGTCAATATATGTAAGATGGTGGAGGAATGAGTGGAGGTATGGTGGTTCTTAGGAGTATTTGGTGGAGAAGAAGAAATGAGTATGCAGTGGTTAAGCACAGTTGAAAAGTTGGTTTCTCCGTCGCGACTCGCGACAGTAATGGTCGCGACTAGCGACCAAGCTATCGCGACTCGCGATATCTTTGGTCTGTGAGCTCAATTCTTCCAAAAATTTTCTAATTTGGTCTCGACTCACGACGGCCATGTCGCGACTCGCAATAGCCATGTCGCGACTCGCCAAAAACTGGTGTTGGGAGTTCATTTTTGCTCCTCTGTTTTCCGCGACTCATGACGTATCCGTCGCGACTCGTGACGATAGGGTTTCCTAGCAATTAGAAAGAAATTATTTTTTTCTTATCAACTTTCCAAGTTTTCTTCCCTTTCTCATTGATCTCATTCCTTCATCTCCTCCAATGCCATGCACTTTACTTTGCTACAAAATCACAGAAAAGCAAACCGTAAAAAGAACTAGACAAAATAACAAAAACTAAACAACAAAAACCAAAATAAAGGCCAAATTTATTTACGTCGTCGGCATGACAAAGCTCCGTATATTTAAGGTCATTGGCACGACCCTAATGTTATTCATATGGTAAAGGCTTGAACCCGTTCACCATGAGTATCCAAAAGTAGAGAGGTGGGGGTACACAACTTTCAAGAGGAAAATTTTGTTGAGGTGGAGATGGTTTAAAGGGTGTTGGGTGGTTAGGAGGCTTGAGATTGTCTTCAGGCTCCTCTCTTATCTCCCTCAAAATTTTCGAAAATGGTGGAGTTGGTTCACTAGGTGGGGGAAGGGGTGACGATGCTAATAAATGTAGCACAATCATCTTTTCCCCCATTTTTTCATCCTCAACAATCAACTCATCATCCCCTCCAAACTCAAACTCATTTCTATGGTGACCGCACACACCGAATCTTCGAGTTCGACTTGGGATGCTGTATTTTCAAAATCACGAGCTTCCATTCGGAGCAACGCTTCTAATATACTTCTCACATGCCCCTCAATAGCCTCAACACTAAAGGAGAGCCGAGTGTCTGGCTCCTCACTAGTAAAGTTGTTTAAGTTTGTTATTGCATTCATGACTTCCTCACGTGTCAAACTTGAAATTCCTTGTTGGGCTTGATTGTGGGGTATGGTATAAGGTGGTGATGGCCAACTATTTTGCTCGTATTGTTGGTTTTGTGGATCATTCTTATTCCACCATTCCGGGTTACCACTCCATTCTAGATTGTAAGAATTGTGGTATGGATATCATTCTTTGGTTTCTTGCCCTTGAATACCAACATCTCCTACCTCTTGGTAGCACTCTTCATAATCCCCTCATTTTTGGAAAATAAGGGTTCTTTCCCTCTCATAGTGCTCTTCCCTCAACAAATAGCAAGACTCGGTAGGATGGTCGGGATGACACATCCTTCAAAACCTTGCTTGTTGAGCTTCTCTTCTCATCATGAGTTCCCTCAAGGTGAGACGTTCCATTTTTTTTCTTTTTCTTCAAAAGTCCAAAATCATATTGCAAGGATTCTTGATAAAAAATCACCAAGAACTCAAGCAATACCTACTCCGAACAAAAACAACCACCAAGGAGTGGAAAATAAAAACAACTAGCAAATATGCAACCAAATATACCCAAACACTTAAAAATAAACGCCTCTTCCCCGGCAGCGGCGCCAAAATTTGGGAGGCCATTGCCGTACCTCTCAAAGTTAAATTTATAAGCCCTAAATACTTACTAACTACAACTAAGTAGATAGTGGCAAATCGAGGTCATCCACGAAGAAGAGGGATTTTCTTAAGCGTTCAAACATATAAAATTGATATTATGGTAGAAGTAGATATATATATATATATATAAGCAAGTAAATGGGGGGGGTTGATTTTTGGTCCTAAGTTATGAAATTAAAAGACAAGATAACTAACAAAGTAAAGTAACTATGGTAATCATCAAACAAACTAAGAAAAATGGTAAAAACTACAAAAGGCAAAGCCTTGGGGGCAATTGATATCCACTTCCAAACCTAATGTAGATAATTGAACCATTCTATCATTCTATCACATTCGTTACCTGTGGGGAATGCTAAAACTTTTCAATTTAAGATCAACATTCATTTCTTCTTAAGAGTAATTCACACAGACAAATAACAACCATTTGAAAACCTCATTGATAATCACTTTAGGCAAACCACACCATAAAGGTATTTCATCAATGGTATTATACACGAAAAACCATAGATTTGATAACAACAAGCCTTCTACCAAAGACATAGCCATTTAACCAAACATAGCATTCATTAGGCTAAACCTAGAACAAACCACATTCAAGATTCAACCTTTCATTGCATCTATAGGATAAATATGAGAACAATCCACATTAACATACTTATCTAACAAGAATTACAACATATTAAACACTAGAAGTTTTAAGTCCATATTCTTGGATTTTCATGCCAAATGAGTTAAGAAATTTGCAACTTTCCTAACACCCTAACACTTCAATCATACAAACACTTCCTATTCTCAAACAACCAATGATATAAATGAAGTAAAACATCACATTAAGACACATGAATGCTAAATAACAAATGCTTCAAGATAGAGTTTCTTACTACATAGATATGGAAGCTTAAATCAATTGCTCTCAAGATTAAACTAACCTAGTTAATGAAAAGATACGATTAACCTACAAAAACTAAGAAAATAAAGAAAGGAAAACTAGGAAGAGGAGAGGATAAGATTGAGTATTTATAGTATAAAAAAGTAAGAAAGGTTCTGGCCACCCGTCTGTCGTGACTCACGACCAATCGATCGCGAGTCACGGCCGAGCCAAGTTTCAGCTTCTTGATACTTTCTTCTTTTTGTTTCAAGTCCTTCTCTTCACTTCACTTATCTTCAATTCTTCAACTCTTCAAAAGCTCAAATGCAAGTTTTCAAATTTTCAAATCTTCAAAGGTAATCTTCAAAGTCTTCAAACAATTTGCCTTGTCACACAAAATCCTCTAGAAAAGTTTTTTTTTAAAAAAAGCGTAAAAGTCGCTTTAAACTCTTCTTAGAGAATTTAAAGGCAAAATGCCACATTTGGGGCACAAAAGTGAACAAAAGTGAATCCTAAAAGTCCTAAAATAAACATATAAAATGGGCATATCAACTTTCAAGTCTTAGATGTCTCATATTGCCATTCTTACTCCCTTTGTAAGAAACCAAACTTTTGAGATCAAGTTTGTGAAATCCATTCTTGGAGCTGCTCAGCACATTCTTATCTGATAGATGCAAAACATACGCCATGGAATCACAGAGTGGAGAACCATAACCAAAAGAAAGCACAGTGCCACTGTGCTTAAAATTCAGGCACTGAAATCCATTCGAAGAATCAAATCTCGCTGCTTGAAGGGATTCGGAAATGGTAATGTGTCTATAGTGTGAGGCCGCATTCTTGTTCTTGTGTCGACCAGTTCTCACTGGCACATTCCTTATAGTTCCACCAACAGTCCAGTACCTTCTTGCAGACTCTCCCACAACTTACAAAATTATCCTCATGCTTTTTGTAGCAAGGATCGTTGGATATGGGACATCTAAAATGGACACCAATAATGCATTCAATTTGGCATTCGTAGCTGAATAGCTTCTTAAGGGTAAATATGGTAAATAGAAAATGCGATGGAACATTCGATGAGACCCCTTGAAAGTACAGGCAACCTCATCTAATACAAAAGTAATGCAAACCCTACGCTAAATGGTGAAAGGCCTAGGGAGAACTGATATGGCCCAGGGAGGGGAGGGGGTGTCCAATGGCCACACCCCCCCAAATGCTAACCCTGAGCTAGATAGTGCTAAGCCAAGGGAAGTAAATGCAAGTCCATATTTAATCTTAAATCTAGACCTATACATAGCAACCAAAAAAGTGTACTGGCTCTTTAAATGGTCTCCACATCGCAGCCGAGACGTGGGTCTCGGGTCTTGAAGAGGAGGTGCTGGTGAAGGAGCAGCCAGTGCTAGACATGAAGCGCAGCCGAGTAGTACCTCGGGTCTTAGGTGGTCGCCATGGTGTGCCAGTGGTGCGTAATCCGAGTGAAGCCCGAACCTCCGAATGGGGGAGAAGCTTCTACCACATACACCTCTAAGATGAAGAAAGAGAGGTGGTGTTGGCCTTCAATCATTCCCGTAATGTGAACCGGGGCTATTTTTGAGAGGAAGGGTGTCCGTAGGCAGTGCTAATAACCCTTGCGATTCCCTCGAAAATATCCCTCCTAGTGGTGAGAAGAATGGACACAACTTGTATGGTGTGTGTTAAACCTGGCGATTCTGTAATCGTCCACTCCATTTCAAGCAAATGGACAGCTTTATGTTAATTTAACACAAAGTGTAGCGCGAGCATAGAGCGCGTGATCCATCAAATCCGAGTGACAAGGCTAGCAATGGATTCATTAATTTTACGTACACCAACTAATTAATCCACTACCCAATGCACATGGTTTTACAACCCAATGGTGATAGGTTGCATTCCCATCAAATACAATTTCAGCCCAAGGGAAGCTTGAAATTCACTGCTAAATCTAGAAAAAACAATAATTTTGAGAGACAAACCCCTTCGAGGACATAAATCCTTCGAGCACTGATCCCTTTCGAGGCCGGCCCTTCGAGGATATAACCCCTTCGAGGGTAGAATCCCTTCCAGGATATAACCCCTTTAAGGAAGTGACCCCTTCGAGGGTTGAGGTTCTTCGAGAATATAACCCCTTCAAGGGCAGAGCCCCTTCGAGGGTATAACCCCTCCGAGAGCAGAGCCCCTTTGAGGATATAACATGTTTGAGGGCAGAACCCCTTTGAGGGTATAACCCCTTCGAGGGAAGGACCCCTTTGAGGATATAACTTCTTCGAGGGCAGAACCCCTTTGAGGACATAATCCCTTCGAGGGAAGAACCCCTTCGAGGACATAATTCCTTCGAGGACTGATCCCCTTCACGGATTGAACCCCTTCAAGGTCGGACCCGTTCTAGGATTGAACCTCTTCGAGGCCGGACCCCTTCACGGATTTAACCCCTTCGAGGGCAGGGCCCCTTCAAGGGCATAACCCCTTCGAGGATATAAACCCTTCGAGCGCAGATCCCATTCGAGGACTCGACCCTTCAAGAATGGATATCTTCATCCTTTCGAGGGCCAGGGACTCGACCCCTTTGAGGATGGGAGACTCTATCCCTTCGAGGGTCGAGTACTCGACCCCTTCGAGCATAGATGTATCTATCCCTTCGAGGGTCGAGCACTCGACCCCTTTGAGGTTTTTTTTTCACTATTACAAAAAGATGGAGTGTGTTCAGCCGTCCATCCCACTTCTGCAAAAAATGAAGTGGTTTGCTATTTTGGAGGGGAGGCTGTAGATTGGTTCAACCATATACACCTGTACAGTTTTGTAGGTATTGTTGGCCTTCAAAAAAATTATCTCCGGGTAAAATGAGGAGATCGGGTGTGACCCTACCGCACACGCCCCGCGTGGCAGTTATGTAACCGCCCTTTTCCACTTGAAGCAAGTGAATAGCTTAATGCCAGATTACACTTTATAGTGCGGCGCAGGCAAATCGCGCATCCGTCAAAATTTAGTAATAACTAGCAGTGGGTAAATTTGTTTCGCGTATGCTAGCTAATTTACCCCCTTACTCAGCTTCTGTGGTGGCGTTATCAGATTGATTCGGTTGCGTCTTCCATGAGTATGAAATATCCGTCTGAGGTGAGAGCAAAATATTACCTGCAAATATTACCTGAAAAAATATTACCTGAGTGGTGCCCCTTGGTTACCGTGATATGGTTTCCTTCAAGGCCAATGTGCGGAGCTCCTTTGGGGCCAAGATACGGAGCCCCTTCGAGTCCAAAATGCTGATCCCTTCAAGGCCGAAATGCACAAGGTGCATGACCTCTTTGAGATCAAGGTGCAGAACCCCTTCGATGCCAAGATGCTAGCTGTTGAACCTCTTCGAGGTTGAGATGCAGAGCCCTCTCGAGGAGGAGATGCTGAACTCCTTCAAGATGAAGGTGCGTGACCTCTCCGAGATGAAGGTGCAGAACCCCTTCGATGCCAAGATGTAGAATCGCTTCGCATACAGGTTGCAACACCCCTTGGAGGCGAAGATGCACAATCCCTCACAGCCCATTGAGGATACATAAATTAGTATAGATGCTCATCAGGAAGGAGGCGGTTTAGGATCACGTAACACTCCTTGGTGATAAGCTTGCACAGTTTGGCCGAATTTGGTTGGATACCATAAAAAACCACATTGTTCCATTCCTTCCAGATATGGTAGACTGTAGATGTTAATGCGAGAGGTCCCAGTGTTTTCCTGAGTTTTGAACCCCTGACTTGTCTCTTCATCCAAACTTCCGAGCTCGCTATTGATGTTGTTGCCGCCTTAGTCCTACCCAATTTCTTACCCTTCCCCAGATTACTTTCTAGAATTCGCATGTGAAAAATAGGTGGTCATTGGTCTCCACTTCCAGATGGAATAGGGAACAGATCCTATTTATGATGCCATCCTCTTTAGCCCGGTGTTTGTCTTTGGTGTGTAATCTCCCTATGGTTGCAAGCCATGTGATAAATGCGAATTTTGGCGGGATAGTGCCCCTCCAGATGGTGTTAAAAATTCTCTGCCGCGATCTATCTTGTTGTGAATATAGTGATGGATACTTTTCCTGGTGCATGAAGTGGTAGGCCATCCTGGTAAACTTACCCGATGCTGCCCAAGTGGTAAGGCAGTTCCTCAGCTCTGTATGGTTCCCTCCAATTATGTTTAGCAAATCATTTCGCAAAGTACACAAGTCTCCAAAGTAACTGGAATACCTTTCCCCTAGCCTACCGTTTTGAATCCTAGGGTTGATTTCCCAAAGACCGGCATCTTGTAGATAAAAGGATTGTACCCATCTGACCCATAAGTTGTCTTTCTTTGTATGGATGTCCCATAGTTTCTATGTCATCGAGGCTTGGTTCCACGTGGAGAAGTCTTTGAGGCCTAATCCTCCAATTGATTTTGGGGTGCAGAGTTTCTTCCAGGACACCTTACTTTTATGCTTCCCTCCCCATAAGAACCGTTTGCATTTCTGTTCCAGTGCATCCATAACAGCGGACTGTACATTAAAGTTCTGTATCCAAAAGCATGCGATTCTACCTACAACTGACTTAACAAGTTCCAGCTTTCCAGCATAGGACAGTGTGTGGCCTTTCCACTTCACAATCTCCGAGTTGACTTTTCCGAGCAGTGTTCCAAATTGGGTGACCTTAAGTTTATTTGAATCAAGTGGGATCCCCAGGTATCTTACCAGGAATGTTGCCCATGAGATGCCGGTAAAACTTAGATCCTCTTTTCAACCCACACCAAAGAATTTGGATTTTGCTGCATTGATTGCAAGGCCAGATGTTTGCTCGAAGTCTTTCAAGGAGTTGATAATTATGTGAACTGAGGCCGTGTTAGCCTTGGCGAAGAGCATGAGATTGTTCGTAAATGCCAGATGTGTGATTTTGAGCCCCTCGCATCTGGGATGGAAAGTGAAGTACCTAGATTGGGCTCTCCTTTTTAGAAGCCTGGAGAAGTATTCCATACTGATCACGAACAAGAGGGGTGATAAAGGGTCACCCTGGCGTATGGCCCCTCTGTCCTTTGAAATAATAACACAATTTCTCGTTTACTGCAATCGAGTAAGAAGGAGTTGTGATGCATGACATAATTCTTTCTATTAGTTTCTCCAGAAACCCCAGTCCAAGTAGCACTTCTTCCAAAAATTCCCAAGATACCGTGTCAAATGCTTTTTGCAGGTTCACTGTGATCTCGACGTTCTTGCAGTGCTCGCTGGAGTCGACGACGAGGCCGAGACGATCTTCTTTGAGGCCTCCGGCGATTCGGCCAGTCCTTCTCATACTTTGACTTCCAATCGAGATCACTAAAATCAATGCCTTCAGTTGCGGCTTCACTCCAATCGTCAGCTTCCTCCTCTAGTGATTTGGCCAGAGCACGAGGAGACAATCATACCGGTATTACAGGTGGTGGGGAAAGCACTCGCCGAAATTTTGAGCCGTCGCACGATCACTGGCAAGAGCGCGTCCCATTGGTGAAGAAGAAAAGGGATTGATGAGGGCAACTAGATTAGGGTTACAGGGAGACGTGTGCAGAGTTTTGGGGAAGACGATGGTCTTTTAACCCGGCCCGCGATTTTTCTAGCTTTCCCTAATTTGCAAATTGGCCCCTGGAGTCCATTAACTTATTAACAGGCCGCCTGTCAGGAGACCCACACTTTACTTTTAAAGCCATTTGGTTCAAGTAGGGAAAGGGAAAGGAAAAGAAAGGAAAGGAATAACCCTATTTTTAAAAATCTGTTTGATTCAAGTGTGGGAAGAGAATGAAATTCTTTCTCATTACCTTTGTTACTGTTTAATTCACACTAGAATTTTTTTAAAAAAATTCTAGCATTATTTATAAAAGAACATATATAAGTAGAAATTATTTCACATTATCAAATCTTCTAAAAAGACATAAAGTATAGAATGAATTATTTTCATATTGAGTTCAAATAAAAAAAATTATATAAAATATGTGACTCATCATCTTTAATTGATTAATATGTTTTATGTGATTAAAAAAGTATGTAAATCTATTTATAATTTGTGGTAAATCTTTTATTTACAAATTTTCATTTTTACATATTAACATTTTTTTTATTTCATATCACATGCGATATATTGATTTAAAAAAAATCTATAGTTCATTTAAAATAAAAATGTGCTAATAATGATGTTAAAAAATCACATGTATAAATATTTTAAGAATGGGCGTACAGAGGGTATTATTTTAAAATATATAAAATCAATGCAAATCCAGAATATTACATAAGATACTATATTTATCAACACCTAAGTATTTTCTAATAAAAGAATTGAATTTAATAAATCAAACATTGATTATTCAACCCCGAGAACCTTATTACGCCTAAATATCACAACCTCAATCAAAAGCATCATAACCAAGTTAAGACTTCACATATTGCCTTTTCATTTGGGTAGGACAGCGATATGATATTCAATGTGTTTGGCTGAACTCTATAATATAATAATATTTATGATATAATATTATATTTTATGAAAATTACATAAATATTAATTTTATTAGTATTACACCCATATAAAACTTAAAAAGTAAAATTATAATATTATAAAAATAATTTTTTGTCTTAAATTTAATTAACATTACTGTTTAATATATTAATATTAATATTATATAATTATAAAATAATAGCATTTTTATAAAAAAAAATTTATATCTATTATAAAATAATATAACTATTATTCATCGTATAAAGTTAAAAAAATTATTTATTTATTTTTACTTAAAAAACAGTTCATTTGAAAATTATAGTTTACTTAGATTCGACCCATATACAATACAAAAAAAATCAAATTATAATATTTTAATAGAAATCATAATCATAATTTTGTAGTTTTTATTTTGATAATAAACATAAAGTATAATCTTATTTTGGAGATGATAAAAGAAAGAGGGAAATGGAAGAGGAGGGAAAGGGAATCTCAATACCAAGGTAAGACCAGGGATTCACGTTACACTCAACTGAGAGAATGGTAAAACTAGAAATGGGAAAAGGGAATGATAAAAAAAACCAAACCAAACACTAACTAAAGGGAATCAAGCTCTCTAATTCCCTTTCCCTTTCTTGACTCACCCCAACCAAACGTCCATTTAGTGTTTAGTAAATTCCTAAAATACTACTTATTATAAAGAGATGGTTGCAGCCTAAACGTTAGGCAGGGACCAAGGCTAACCACCTTGCTATAGGATTTGAGGCCCGTGCGTAAATATTTTTATTTTTGACACATTACTTGAAAAAGCTGAGAAAACGGATGGACTGTTGTGCAAATATCAAAAGAAAATATCCAAATCCAAATTAACCTCTCTCTCTCCCTCTCTAATTTCATCTTTCCCAAATTTTACTCAATCTAAAATTCATCAAAGCTTGATGCAATCTCGACAATTTCCCCTTCAATCTCAACGATTCACCTCCAATCTTGATGAATTCAAACGTTGAACACAGACAAAGCTTTGAACAACGAAAATTATTAAGATTCAACGGAGAAAAAATATTTCTCCTAAAATCTTATTCAATTTGTGCAATGCTAACATGAATGTGATAAAATGATGTTCTACTTGATTGAATTAATAGGAAAAACAAGAAGCGTGAACCTCACCAAAGAAATCCGGAACTTACTATGATATCCGATCAAAATAATGAAAAATATGACGATGAAGAACATAAGATTTTGCAAATCACGGGTACTCACGACGAAGAACTCAAAATTATTATTAAAAATATGATGTATATATACACAAAATGTGTTGTATATGTGGCCCAAAAATTAGGAGGCCGATGATCACAAGGCCCAGCCCAATGTAATCATATAGAAGGACAAACATATTTTAGCCCAAGATGAGGATCAGCTAAGTGAGAAGCTTCTGGTCGTGGCAGAATACGTGGGCCGAGAAATACGGATGAACAACGAACACTAAGGCCACGAGCGCAGAACGTGGTCATCGTGGTACGCCCATGATCTTAATCCCTAAAACCAAGGAACTGCAACTATGTTAGCCTACAAATACAACAAGCTGGTGAAGAGCTAAGGTAAGTGTAATTGTCTCTAGAAATTCCAATTCTAGGAAGAGAAAACTGACTTGATCATTGGAGTTTTTCTCCCAAAATGACTTTTGGGATAAGTTTTGTAGGTAACGAGATTCTTGGAGAGGACAACCAACTTTCCTGAGCGGTCTACCACATCATTTGGCGCCGTCTGTAGGGACAAAAATTTTCTTTTCGTTTTAAGGTCATTCGGGTAAATAAAGTGTTCATCAGGAGTGAGAGGAGCCATAACCATTAATCACACGAACAAACACTGGGAAACGATAAGAAGTACATCATAATTAGGAACACACCCCGAGTAGGGAAAAAAAAGCAAAGAGGAGACAGAAGAGAAAGCAGAGTCTTCGAACAATGACTATGACAAGGAAAAGAGGGCATTCACAACATTCCTGGAAGCAAACAGAAAAAGCCTTTATGACCAATTTTTGAAAACGCTTAAGTAAAAACCCCCCAAACCAGAAAAAAGGGTAAGTCAAGAGAGTGAAAACCTTAACTACAAAGAATAATTGCATGATATCTTCGTAGAAGATTACACGGATAAATCATCTCTAGCTCCACATTTGCAAGATTTTAAAATGCCAAAGGACTTCAAGCGTCATTTCCACGTTAAAATCTACGATGGGACCATAGATCCAAAGGAGTTTCTAAACTCATACAGAAACAACATGAGATTTGTGATGCGAGCATCGAGTTAGTTTGCAAAGCATTTCCCATCTCTCTGATAGGAACAACAATCACTTAGTATGAAGACCTTCCAAATGGGAGTATCAAATCTTAGGCACAGCTGTCTGACTTATTCTTGTGTCCCTTCTACCAAAAACAATAGTTCACTAAGACGATTGTATATCTGAATAACATAGCCCACGAAGTGATGAAAACCTAGCAGAATATCATAATCTGTTTGTTATGGAACGCTTACAAGTTCGCAACCTATCATTCCAATTATCATTAGGAGCATTTACAGGAGGTATGCGATCAGGAGAGTTCTACAAAGAACTGACGAAGAATATGTCTGAAAACCCAAGGGAGCTACGAATAAAGATTGAGTAGCATGTGCAACGGAAGAAGCAAAAAATCGTAAGATAGAGTAGAACGGGGAGAAAAGAGAATGTGGGAAGATTCGTAGAAGAGATTTATGAAAAAGGGAAAGGGAAGCATCCCTTTCAAAGAAAGAGAACCAGGTTTGCAAACTACAACATTTCAGGATACTTCTTTGACAGGACCAAGGAAAGAGATATGGCAAGCACACTAGGATCTATTCTAAGAACCAGCACCCATGCTAGCACCACCAGAAAAAAGATCCAGGGAATATTATTGTTCTTTCCACAAGGACCATGGCCAACATGGCAAAATATATATAAACAACAAACACTTTAGCAAGTTATTAGGGGATAGTGTCTACACTTCCAAAGAATCAAAAGATAGCTGCGACAATTGACTGCAAGGAGGATGAGGACGATGATATACCAAAAACAGTCATCTTTTTTATACATGGATCTACAGAGTTATTGTCCAACAATGCTTGGAAGGCTAGAGCACGATACTCTCCCCCGCAAGAACCTGCTGACAAAAGACTCCGCTCGGATGAGACAATTAACTTCAACGAAGAGGATGCCATACCAAACGCTTCACCTCCCAATGACCCCATGGTAATTATAGCTAAAATTATAAATGCAACTATACAAAGAGTGTTCGTAGACGATGGAAGTGCAGTCAAAATACTATTTTTCGACTGCTTCGACGGGCAGGGGTTCAAGCGAACGGACCTCATGAAATTCCCAACTTCGGCTGAAATTGCAACTATAAGAGGAAACTAGCAAACAGCGAGGCAATGCATGGTCATCGCAATGAAATCAGGGATTGGGAGAAAAAGAAAAAATGGTTAACACAATCTCAAATGGTGGATCGCCAAATTGGCCAAAATCACCAGTGGACCTAGGGGAAGAAACAAAGCTAGTTAGCCTGGATAACGGAGATAGCTCAAAGTGTGTAAGGATAGGAAAAAACCTTCCCAATGAAGAAAAGAAGAGAATCATACAAATCCTACGAAGCCACAAATAAAAATGTTCATGGAGTGTTCATAACTTGGGAGGATTAGACCCCACACATCGCTACACACTCTTTGAATATTAGCGATGCGGTAAAACTGGTTAAAAAGAAGCAGCGCTGCTTTGCCAGTGATAGGTATAAAGCAATTAAAGAAGAGGTTACAAGACTGCTTCAAGCTAGCATAGGAAAGGAGGTTATATACCCAAAATGGCTCGCAAACCCAGTTATGGTAAGGAAGTCTGATGCAGGATGAAAGATGTGCATTGATTTTATAGACCTGAATAAAGCATGCCCCAAGGACTGTTATCCTCTACCAAAAATTGATCAACTGGTTGAGGCAATTTCAGGGTATCAGGTTCTAGCATTTCTAGATGCGTATAAGGGATACCATTAAATATTAATGAATATGGAAGACGCAGAGAAAACATCTTTAATAATAAGCTTTGGGACATTTTGTTATGTAAAGATTCCATTCGGACTGAAAAATGCAAGGGCAACAAACCAGCGGGTAGTGGATAACACATTTCGTAATCAAATAGGGCGAAATGTCGAAGTATATGTCGATGACATGGTTATCAAAAGCGGGAGAGTGGATAGCTTCGCTGCGAATTTGCAAAAGATGTTGGACACACTAAGTGCCATAGGGATTAAGGTTTCCTCAAGGTGAATCGAGGCAAACCCAGAGAAAGTTCAATCCATAATCAATCTTTCTCAGTCGTGACTGTCAAACAAGTACAAGTTCTAATGGGGTCACTGGCAGTGCTTAGCAGGTTCATCTCAAAAGCGCCAGAAAAGAATTTTCCACTATTTGAAGTTCTAAGAAAGGACAATAAGTTTAGCTGGATTCAAGAATGCTAGATAGCTTAGGATGGTTTAAAAGAACAAATTCTAACACTGCCAATGCTGAAACCACCCACCCCTGAAGAAACGTTATACTTATATTTAGCGATCTCACAGAATGTGGTCAGCTCTGTTTTGGTTCATCTTGAAGACTAGAAACAAGTACCAGTCTATTATATTAGCAGAATATTACAGAGTGCAGAGAAAGCGTATATGCTAGTGGAGAAACTAACCCTAGCCTTGGTATACTCAACACGAAGACTGCGAATGTATTTCCATGCTCACTGCATCATGGTTTACACTAGTTTTCCAATCAAGAACATCCTCAACAAGCCCGAGTCATTAGGAAGATTAATGAAGTGGGCCCTGGAACTAGGTCAATTCGAAATACAATTCAAACATAGAACAATAGTCGAAGCTCAGGCGTTAGCAGACTTCATCGCAGAGATGACAAGTGAAGAAGCACAGAGAGCGAGCATGTATTAAAGCTTGAGAATCGATAAATTTAAGTTAAAATGGGAAGAAGTTTCTTAGGCATTGTTCATTGATGGGGCATCCAACAAAGAAGGTTGTGGAGCAGGATTGTTGTTTGTAGACCCAGATGGAGGTGAACACAAATACTCATTACTGTTTGATTTTCTACTCACCAACAATGAAGCAGAATATAAGGCTTTGATATGAGGGTTGAACCTTCCCATCAGAATGAAGGTCAGAAGTGTTTAAGTATCCAGCAATTTGCTAATTATTGTCCAATAAGTACGAGGAGACTACAAAGTGCGAGAAGAGCAGTTGGTGAAGTATTTAAGGAAAATGCAGCAACTCATAACCTATCTCAAATATATTGACATACAACACGTACCACGAAGCAAAAACACAATGGTGGATGCACTAAGAAAGCTAGCAACGACAAGATTTGATTCTCTTTGTGAGCATGTAGACATCATTGTGGAAGTTATTCAAGTTAGAAGCATGGTATCAGCTATTGTGTCGGCAATCCAAGCAGATGAAGTAAATTGGATGTCTCCACTAATAAATTCTTTGTGAAGAGGACGCTTCCAGAAGATAAGACGCAGGTTAGAAAGTTGGAGTTATGTTCTACTAACTATGCCTACGAAGATGGAACCTTATACAAAAAGGGTTTCTTGTCTCCATGGATAAAATGCATAGGACCACTGCAACCAACAAAGATTTTAAAAGAAGTTCATGAAGGTCTATATGGAACACATCAAGGAACTATAAAAATAGCAAAAAAATAGCATTCGAGCTGGATACTACTGGCTGACTATGTTCAACAATGCACACAACTTTGTGCTTAAATGTAGGAATTACCAAATCAACGCTTTACCGTTGATAAACTTCAATCATCTTTGAGAGGAGTCTCTGGAGCCTGGCTGTTTGATAAATGTGGGATTGACTTAGTCGGACTATTCCCAAGGGGTGAAAGCAATGCTAAGTTTCTGGTTGTAGCAATTGATTATGTCACAAAGTGGGTGGAAGTGAAACCGTTAGGACGAGTCACAGCTGAAGCCACTAGAAAACTTGTATAACAAAACATAGTATGTTGCTTTATGGTGCCACATACCATATTCATGGACAACGGTACGTAGATCACAAGTGGTGTATTCGCCGATTGGTGTTCAAAGCTTGGAATTCTCCAAAAGTTTACCTCTGTAGCACACCCTCAAGCTAATAACCAAGTGGAGGTTATGAACATGACTATTGCTCAAGGAACAGAAACAACTGGAAGGAAAGCAAAATAGATGGGTAGACGAATTACCAAACACGGAATGCTCATATAGAACGACTATCCAGGATAGTCTAGTTTATGGTCATGAAGCAGTTATACCAATGAAAATTGGTAACTCAAGCCTTCGAGTAGGCAATTACAAGGAAAAAGATAACCATGATATGATGTGGTTCGAAGTGGATGAACTGGAAGAGAAAAGAGACTTGTCAACAATCACAGAAGCTAAGTACAAGGAAATAATGGCTAGAGTTTACAATCAGAATGTAAAAGAAACACGGTTTTAGATTGGTGATCTAGTGTTGAGTAAGAATGAAGCTAGCCTGGCAGAAGAACAAGGAAATCTATGCCTGAGGTGGGAATGACCTTACAGGGTGACAAAGGCTCACAAATCCAACAACTATGAACTGGAAATGATGGATGGCACCAGTATTCCCAACACGTGGAATGTGATTAACTTGAGAAGACTTTATGTCTAGAGTTACGATGGAGAATACCAATCACCTAGTTGTACATAATCCATGAGATTATCATTGGTGCATTTGTTTCATTATTCCCAACACGACATTATCGCGACAGTATATATTTAATATAAAAAATCACTTTGCTGGACCAAAATTACGTCTTTCATTATTTACTTGTGAATTTTGGAACATAGTTTATTCATAGCATATTGCGACCAACACACTTAGACTTTACAGGTACAATTTAATCTGGCGAACAACAAGCTATAGATTCTGCATAACCATCAACTCTTGCAAGCATTAGATCTTACATGTCGACCTTATATATGAACGCAAGTTATATATCTTGCTCAAGAGAAGATTTGTTCATAAGCGTCATGTTCGCAAAACAAGGAACAACGAGCTATATATATTGCAAAATTATTGATGCTTGCATGCTTTAGATCTTGCAACTTTTCAAATCGAATGACCGCAAGCTATAGATTTTGCGTTAACATCAATTCTTGCAAGCTTTAGATCTTGCAAGACAACCAAATACACAAACACAAACTATAGATCTCGCTAAATAGTAGATTTACTCATAAGTTGCATACTCGTAAATCAAGAAACCGCAAGCTATAGATCTTGAATAACTATCGTTCTTACAAGCTTTAGATCTTACACCTCAATCATTCACAAGAATGCAAGCTATAGACCTTCCAAACAGCTTGAAGTTTAGCTAGCTAAAGCAATTAGAAAGTTAGGTCTAAAAAAAGACTCGTTCGCTCAGGAAAAAGACATAATATAAAGTAGAAAGAAGATGGTTTGCTTAGAAATGACGAAGACACATGGTCAACAATGTCATTAGCAAATTTATTAAAACATTACATGATAAGTTGCTCAGGATAGCAGATCTATCTACACCTCGAGGCTCGCAAGGTTCCAGAAGATGACGAACCACCAAAACGGCGACCGTGCTCAGCTTTGTGATGAGAAAGTTCAGCCCTACGTTGATTCTCTTCAGCTTCTTGCTCTTCACTAACCAGGTGCTCGTACTGCCACTTCATATGTAAATAAAACAGGATGGCGTATAAGACTTCTTTGCTCCATATGCCCAAGATATCTAGCATAATATGCCTTGAAATCAGTAATGGGGCCAAACTCCCCGCGGTCCAGTTGCATACTCATGATGTTCACAAATTCCTCATACCGCTCTATTTCAGCCTTTAAGTTATGCACATATCTTCTAAGCTGCGAATACGGGATCAGATGGCCTCAGACAAGCGGATTCTCTTCCTACCAACTCCCCCGGTAACATCTCCATTACTAGTAGGTCTGCGTGATGATGAAGGGAGAACTTGCAGCCTATCTCTATACTCAACACAAGTTTGCTCCAGCTGGTGAACAGATAAATAAAGATGGTGGCATTCAGCATGAAGATCCTCATTCTCACTACGCATTTGTGTATTAATAGGAAACTGCTCATTAAACTTTGTTTGCCAACCAATAGCGGAAGTTGAGAAGTGATCACATTTCTTCTATTTTTTCTTCAATCGATCTTACAAATCATCAATACGAAAACACTGCTTGTCAATGATCGCTATTTTCTGGTGAACTCCACGTGTCTTGTCCGCAGTATAGTTCCTAGTCTCCTTCTGTTGGCAAAGAATTTTCACTATATTTAATTGTTGCCGATTGATGAGATCATACTGCTCGTTGCAAAATCTTCACAAATCACGAACAACATCCAAATTCTCCTTCACAGTCTTGCCCCATTCGCCTCAACACCGTTAACACCCAACATCATGTACTTCAGATCAATGCCCAATGTTAGTGCCCATTCTTGAACACGAAGTCTCTGTGAGACCATGCCAGTTTCTTTATCAGTTACAGTGATAAAAAGTTTGACTTGGGATCGTAAGTGTCCCATCCGTAAACCGAGGTAACTGTCCATCATTTATATTAGTATTGCAATACAATAGGCGCTATGAACACAATAATTCCCACCACATAGAATCGATTAAAATTTAATGTTCTAGGTTTTTTATGAAATTAAAAGCTAATAAAAGTCCATCCATCAAATTTTAAAAGCTCAAGTTCATTGTCTAGACTAAATTGTAGATGATTACTTATAAGTATACAAGGGTCAATCGTAAAGAATTTGTGGAATTCTCTGTGGGATCATGCCAGTTTCTTTATCAATTACATTGATTAAGAGTTTGACTTGGGATTGCAAGTGTCGCGTCCCCGAACCAAGGTAACATCCGCTATTTGTGTTAGTATTCCACTACTACCATTACAATCGGCGTTATGAACACGATAACTTCCTTCACATAGAATCGCTTGAAATTTAATATTCTAGGTTTTTTATGAAATTAAAAGCTGAAGTCCATCTAAAAAATTTTAAAAAGCACAAGTACACTGTCTAGACTAAATTGTAGATGATTACTTATAAGTATTCAAGGGTCATTAGTAAATACTTTGTGGAATTCTCGATGGGATCATGCCAGTTTCTATAACACTTCATGCTGATAAACTGCCAATTTCTATAAAGACTTACCATCCGTCATTTGTGTTAGTATTCCACTATTACCCTTACAAAGAGTTATGAACACTATAACTTTTACCAAATAGAATCACTTCAAATTTAACATTCTAGTTTTTTTAAGAATTTAAAAGCTAATAAAAGTCCATCCATCAAATTTTAAAAAGTGCAAGGACATTGTCTATTGTCTATTGTAAATTGTAAATAATTATTTATAGGTATGCCATAGTCATTCATAAAGAACTTGTGGAAGTCTTTGTGGGACCATGCCAGTTTCTTTATCAGTTAGGTGATAAAGAGTTTGACTTGGGATCGCAAGTGTCCCGTCCATAAACCGAGGTAACCGTCTGTCATTTGTGTTAGTATTGTAGTATTACCTTTACAATAGGCGCTATGAACACGATAATTTCTATCACATAGAATCTCTTGAAATTTAATGATCTAGGTTTTTTGTGAAATTAAAAGCTTATAAAAGTCCGTCCATCAAATTTTAAAAAGCGCAAGTACATTGTTTAGACTAAATTGTAGATGATTACTTATAAGTATACAAGGGTCATTCGTAAAGAATTTGTAGAATTTTTGGTGGGATCATGCCAGTTTCTTTATCAGTTACTCTGATAATGAGTTTGACCTAGGATTGCAAGTGTCGCATTATGAACTAGGGTAACCGTTCGCCATTTCTGTTAGTATTCCACTATTACCCTTACAATAAGCATTATGATCACGATAATTTCCACCACATAGAATTGCTTGAAATTTAATATTCTAGGTTTTTTATGAAATTAAAAGTTAATAAAAGTCCGTCCATCAAATTTAAAAAGCACAAGTACATTGTCTAGACAAAATTGTAAATGATTACTTATAAGTATTCAAGGGTTATTCGTAAAGAATTTTTGGAATTATCGATCTTGGTGAGATCGTGCCAGTTTCCATATCAGTTACGTTGATAAAGTGTTTTTACTTGGGATTGCAAGTGTGGCGTCCGCAAACCAGGGTAACCATCTGTCATTTGTGTTAGTATTCCACTATTACCCTTACAATAAGCGTTATGGGCAATATAATTTCCACTGCATAGAATTGTTTGAAATTTAACATTCTAGTTTTTATTAAGAGTTTAAAAGATTATAAAAGTCTGTCCATCAAATTTTAAAAAGTGCAAGGACATTGTCTAGTGTAAATTATAAATGATTACTTATAAGTGTACCAGGGTCATTCATAAAGAACTTCTGGAAGTCTCTGTGGTACCATTCCAGTTTCTTTATCAGTTACAGTGATAAAGAGTTTGACTTGGGATCGCAAGTGTCTTGTCCGCAAACCGAGGTAACCGCCCGCCATTTATGTTAGTATTGCAGTATTACCTTTACAATAGGCGCTATGAACACGATAATTTCCATCACATAGAATTGCTTGAAATTTAATATTCTAGATTTTTTGTAAAATTAAAAGCTTGTAAAAGTCCGTCCATCAAATTTTAAAAAGCGCAAGTACATTGTCCAAGCTAAATTGTAGATGATTACTTATAAGTATATAAGGGTCATTCGTAAAGAATTTGTGGAATTCTCTGTGAGATAATACCAGTTTCTATATCAGTTACCCTGATAAAGAGTTTGACTTGGAATTGCAAGTATCACGTCCTCGAACCGGGGTAACTGTTCGTCATTTGTTTTAGTATTCCATTATTACCCTTACAATAAGCGTTATGAGCACAATAATTTCCTCCACATAGAATCGCTTGAAATTTAATGTTCTAGGTTATTCATGAAATTAAAAGCTAATAAAAGTCCGTCAATCAAATTTTAAAAAGCGCAGGTACATTATCTGGAGTAAATTGTAGATGATTACTTATTAGTATACAAGGGTCATTCGTAGATAACTTGTGGAACTCATTGTGGGATCATGCCAGTTTCTTTATCACTTACGTTGATAAAGAGTTTGATTTGGGATCGCAAATGTCCCATCCGCAAACCGAGGTAACCGTCCATCATTTATGTTAGTATTCCAGTATTACCTTTACAATAGGCGTTATGAACATGATAATTTCCAACAAATAGAATCGCTCAAAATTTAATATTCTAGGTTTTTTGTGAAATTAAAAGCTTAAAAAGTCCGTCCATCAAATTTTTAAAAGCGCAAGTACATTGTCCAGGAGTCATTCGTAAGTATACAAGAGTCATTCGTAAAGAATTTGTGAAATTCTCTGTGGGATCATGCTAGTTTCTCTATCACTTACGTTGATAAAGAGTTAACTTGGGATTGCAAGTGTCGCATCCGCGAATCGGGGTAACCGTCCGTCATTTGTGTTAGTATTCCACTATTACCCTTACAATAAGCTTTATGAGCATGATAATTTCCACCACATGGAATCGATAGAACTTTTACATTCTAGGTTTTTTATGAAATTAAAAGCTAATAAAAGTCCCTCCATTGAATTTTAAAAAGTGCTAGTACATTGCCTATTGTAAATTGTAAATGATTACTTATAAGTATACCAGGGTCATTCATAAAGAACCTGTGAAAGTCTCTGTAGGATAATCCCAGTTTCTTTATCAGTTACAGTGATAAAGAGTTTGTCTTAGGATCGCAAGTGTACCATCTGCAAACCGGGGTAATTATCAAGATGGTGGCATTCAGCATGAAGATCCTCATTCTGACTACGCATTTGTGTATTTATAGCAAACTGCTCATTGAACTTTGTTTCCCAACCAATAGCGGAAGTTGAGAAGTGATCAAATTTCTCCTACTTTTTCTTCAATCAATCATACAGATCGTCAACACGAAAACACTGCTTGTCAATTATCGCTATTTTCTAGTGAACTCCGTGCGTCTTGTCCACTGTGTAGTTCCTAGTCTCCTCCTGTTGGCAAAGCATTTTCACTATATTTAATTGTTGTCGATAGATGAGATCATGCTACTCGTTGCAAATTCTTCACAGATCACGAAAAACATCCTGAGTCTCCTTCACAGTCTTGCCCCATTTGCCTCAAGGTCGTTAACACCCAACATCATGTACTTCAGACGAATGTCCAATGTTAGTGCTCATTCTTGAACACGAAGTCTCTGTGGGACCATGCCAGTTTCTTTATCAGTTACAGTGATAAAGAGTTTGACTTGGGATCGCAAGTGTCCCATCTGTAAACCGAGGTAACCGTTCGCCATTTATGTTGGTATTGCAATACATTAGGCGCTATGAACACGATAATTCCCACCACATTGAATCGATTGAAATTTAATGCTCTAGGTTTTTTTATGAAATAAAATGCTAATAAAAGTCCGTCCTTCAAAGTTTAAAAAGCACAAGTACTTTGTCTAGTGTAAGTTGTAAATGATTACTTATAAGTATACAAGGATCATTCGTAAAGAACTTGGGTAACTCTCCATTAGAGCATGCCTATTTCTTTACCAGTTACGGTGAAAAAAAGTTTGCCTTGGTATTGTAAGTGTCCCCTCTGCAAAATGAGGTAACTGCCGTCATTTATGTTAGTATTCCAGTATTACCTTTACAATAGGTGTTATGAACACAATAATTTTCATCACCTAGAATCGCATTAAATTTAATATTCTAGGTTTTTTGTGAAATTAAAATCTAATAAAAATACGTCCATCAAATTTTAAAAAGTGCAAGTACATTGTCTAGCCTAAATTGTAGATAATTACTTATAAGTGTACAAGGGTCATTCATAAGGAATTTGTGGAATTCTCTATGTGATCATGCCAGTTTCTATATTAGTTACGTTGATAAAGAGTTTGACTTGGGATTTCAAGTGTCGCATCCGCGACCTGGGGTAACTGTCTGTCATTTGTGTTAGTATTCCACTATTCCACTTACAATAAGCATTATGAGAACGATAATTTCCACCACATAAAATTGCTTGAAATTTAATGTTCTAGGTTTTTTGGTGAAATTAAAAGCTTATAAAAGTCCGTCCATCAAATTGAAAACCGTAAGTACATTGTCTAGACTAAATTGTAGATGATTAATTATAAGTAACGAGGGTCATTCGTAAAGAATTTATGGAAGTCTCTGTGGGATCATGCCAATTTCTTTATCAGTTATGGTGGTAAAGAGTTTGGGATTGCAAGTGTCCCGTCCGCTAACCGGGGTAACTATCCGTCAATTATGTTAGTATTCCAGTACTACCCTTACAATAGGCGTTATGAACACAATAATTCCCACCACATAGAATCGCTTGAAATTTAATATTCTAGGTTTTCATAAAATTAAAAGCTAAAAAAAGTCCGTCCATCAAATTTTAAAAAGCGCAAGTACATTGTCTAGACTAAATTGTAGATTATTACTTATAAGTATACAATGGTCATTCATAAAGAATTTGTGGAATTCTCCGTGGGATCATGCCTATTTCTTTATCAGTTACGCTGATAATGAGTTTGATTTGGGATTGCAAGTGTCGCATCCGCGAACTAAGGTAACAGTTTGTCATATGTGTTAGTATTCCACTATTACCCTCACAGTAAGCGTTATAAGAACTATAATTTCCACCACATAGAATCGCTTGAAATTTAGTGTTCTAGGTTTTTTATAAAATTAAAAGCTAATAAATATCCGTCCATCAAATTTTGAAAAGTGCAAGTACATTGTCTAGACTAAATTGTAGACAATTACTTATAAGTATGCAAGGGTCTTTCGTAAAGAATTTGTGGAATTCTCCGTGGGATCATGCCAGTTTCTCTATCAGTTACGCTCATAATGAGTTTGACTTGGGATTTCTAGTGTTGTGTCTGCGAACCGGGATAACCGTTCGTCATTTGAGTTAGTATTCCACTATTACCTTTCAATAAGCATTATGAGCATGATAATTTCCACTACATAGAATAGCTTGAAATTTAATATTCTAGGTTTTTTATGAAATTAAAAGCTAATAAAAGTCCGTCCATCAAATTTTAAAAAGTGCAAGTACATTGTCTAGAGTATAAATGATTTTTAATAATTATACAAATGTCATTCGTAAAGAACTTGTGGTTCTCCTTGCGGGATCATGCCAGTTTCGTTATCACTTACGGTGATTAAGAGTTTGACTTGGGATTGCAAGTGTCCCATCCGGAAACTGAGGTAACTGCCTGTAATTTATGTTAGTATTCCAGTATTACCTTTACAATAGGTGTTATGAACACGATAATTTCAACCACATAGAATTGCTTGAAATTTAATATTATGGGTTTTTTTTGTGAAATTTAAAGTTTAAAAATGTTTGTCCATCAAACATTAAAAAGCAAAAGTTCATTGTCTAGAGTAAATTGTAGATGATTACTTATAAGTATAAAAGGGTCATTCGTAAAGAATTTTTGGAATTCTCTGTGGGATCAAGCTAGTTCTTTTTCAGTTACGATGTTAAAGAGTTTGACTTAGGATTGCAGGTGTCATCCCGCGAACCAGGGTAACCGTCCGTCATTTGTGTTACTATTCCACTATTACCCTTATAATAAGTGTTATGAGCAGGATAATTTCAACCACATAGAATTGCTTGAAGTTTAATATTCTAGGTGTTTTAATTAAATTAAAAGATAATAAAAGTTAGTCCATCAAATTTTAAAAAGTGCAAGTATATTGACTAGAGTAAATTGTAAATGATTACTTATAAGTATACAAGGGTTATTCGGAAAGAATTTATGGAATTCTCTATGGGATCAAGTCTGTTCCTTTTTCAGTTACGCTGATAAAAAGTTTGACTTGGGATTGCAAGTGTCGCGTCCGTGAACCGGAGTAACCGTCCGTCATTTGTGTTAGTATTCCACTAATACCCTTACTATAAGCGTTATGAGCACGGTAATTTCCACCACATAAAATTGCTTGAAATTTAATGTTCTAGGTCTTTTTTGAAATTAAAAGCTAATAAAAGTCCTCCCATCAAATTTTAAAAAACGCATGTACATTGTCTAGACTAAATTGTAGATGATTACTTATAAATATACAATGGTCATTCGTAATAAATTTGTGGAATTCTCTGTGGGATCATTCTAGTTTCTTTATCAGTTATGCTAATAAGGAGTATTACTTGGAATTTCAAGTGTTGCGTCCGCTAACCGGGGTAACCGTCCGTCATTTGTGTTAGTATTCCACTATTACCCTTACAATAAGCGTTATGAACACGATAATTTCCACCACATAAAATTGCTTGAAATTTAATGTTCTAGGTCTTTTTTGAAATTAAAAGCTAATAAAAGTCCTCCCATAAAATTTTAAAAAACGCATGTACATTGTCTAGATTAAATTGTAGATGATTACTTATAAATATACAATGATCATTCGTAATAAATTTGTGGAATTCTCTGTGGGATCATTCTAGTTTGTTTATCAGTAATGCTAATAAGGAGTTTAACTTGGAATTTCAAGTGTTGTGTCCGCTAACCGGGGTAACCGTCCGTAATTTGTGTTAGTATTCCACTATTACCCTTACAATAAGCGTTATGAGAACGATAATTTCCACCACATAGAATCGCTTGAAATTTAATGTTCTAGGTTTTTTGTGAAATTAAAAGCTTATAAAAGTCCGTCCATCAAATTTTTAAAAAGTGCAAGTACATTGTCTAGAGTAAATTGTAGATGATTACTTATAAGTATACAAGTGTCATTCGTAAAGAATTTGTGGAATTCTCTGTGGGATCTTGCCAGTTTCTTTATCAGTTACATTGATTAAGAGTTTTACTTGGGATTGCAAGTGTCACGTCCCCGAACCGGGGTAACCACCCGTCATTTGTGTTAGTATTCCACTATTACCCTTACAATCGACGTTATAAACATGATAACTCCCTTCACATAGAATCGCTTGAAATTTAATATTCTATGATTTTTATGAAATTAAAAGCTAATAAAAGTCACTCTATCAAATTTTAAAAAGCACAAGTACATTGTCTCAACTAAATTGTAGATGATTACTATTAAGTATACAAGGGTCATTCCTAAAGAACTTGTGGAATTCTATGTGGGATCATGCCAGTTTCTTTATCAGTTATGTTGATAAACTGTTTGACTGGGGATTGCAAATGTTGTATCCACGAACCGGGGTAATCGTCCGTCATTTATGTTAGTATTCCACTATTACCCTTACAATAAGAATTATGAGCACGATAATTTCAACCACATAGAATCGCTTGAAAATTAACATTCTAGGTTTTTTGTGAAATTAAAAGCTAATAAAAGTACGTCCATCGAATTTTTAAAAGTGCAAGTACATTGTCTAGAGTAAATTGTAAATGATTACTTATAAGTATACAAGGGTCATTTATAAAGAACTTGTAGAAGTCCCTGTGGGATCATGCCAATTTCTTTATCAGTTACGGTGATAAAGAGTTTGACTTGGGATCGCAATTGTCCAGTCCGTAAAATGGGGTAACTATCTGTCATATATGTTAGTATTCCAGTATTTCCCTTACAATAGGCGTTATGAACATGATAATTTCCACCAAATAGAATCACTTGAAATTTAATATTCTAGGTTTTTTATGAAATTAAATGATAATAAAAGTCTGTCAATCAAATTTTAAAAAGTGCAAGTACATTGTCTAGAGTAAGTTGCAAATGATTAATTATAAGTATACAAGGATCATTCGTAAAGAACTTCTGTAACTCTCCGTTGGAGCATGCCAGTTTCTTTATCAGTTACGGTGAAAAAGAGTTTGACTTGGTATTGCAAGTTTCCCGTCTGCAAATCGAGGTAACTGTCTGTCATTTATGTTAGTATTCCAGTATTATCTTTACAATAGGTGTTATGAACACGATAATTTTCATCACACAGAATCACATTAAATTTAATATTTTAGGTTTTTTTGTGAAAGTAAAAGCTAATAAAAGTACGTCCATCAAATTTTAAAAAGCACAAGTACATTGTCTAGACTAAATTGTAGATGGTTGCCTATAAGTGTACATGGGTCATTCATACATAGTTTGCGGAATTCTCTATGTGCTCGTACCAGTTTCTCTATCAATTACGCTGATAAAAAGTTTGACTTGGGATTTCAAATGTCGCATCCGCGAACTGGGTAACCTTCCGTCATTTGTGTTAGTATTCCACTGTTACACTTACAATAAGCGTTATGAGCACGATAATTTCCACCACATAGAATTGGTTGAAATTTAATGTTCCAGGTTTTTTTGTGAAATTAAAAGCTTAAAAAAATCCGTCCATCAAATTGAAAAGCGCAAGTACATTGTCTAGACTAAATTGTAGATGATTACTTATAAGTAATGAGGGTCATTCGTAAAGAATTTGTGGAAATATCTGTGGGATCATGCCACTTTCCTTATAACTTACGGTGATAAAGAGTTTGGGATTGCAAGTGTCTCGTCCGCTAACCGTGGTAACTATCCGTCAATTATATTAGTATTCCAGTATTACCCTTACAATAGGCATTATGAACACGATAATTTCCACCACATAGAATCGCTTGAAATTTAATATTCTAGGTTTTTATAAAATTAAAAGGCTAATAAAAGTCCGTTCATCAAATTTTAAAAAGCTCAAGTACATTGTCTTGACTAAATTGTAGATGATTACTTATAAGTATACAAGGGTCATTCGTAAAGAATTTTTGGAATTCTCCGTGGGATCATGCCAGTTTCTTTATCAGTTACGTTTATAATGAGTTTGATGTGGGATTGCAAGTGTCGCATCTGCGAACTGGGGTAACCGTCCATCATATGTTTTAGTATTCCACTATTACCCTTACAGTAAGCGTTATGAGAACTAAAATTTCCACCACATAGAATCCCTTGTAATTTAATGTTCTAGGTTTTTTTATAAAATTAAAAGGTAATTAATGTACGTCCATCAAATTTTAAAAAGTGCAAGTACATTGTCTAGACTAAATTTATATGATTACTTATAAGTATACAAGGGTCTTTAGTAAAGAATTTGTGGAATTCTCCGTGGGACCATACCAGTTTCTCTATCAGTTATGCTAATAATAAGTTTGACTTGGGATTGCAAGTGTTGCGTCCACGAACGGGGATAACTGCTCGTCATTTGTTTTAGTATTCCACTATTACCCTTTCAATAAGCATTATGAGTACGATAATTTCCATCACATAGAGTCGCATGAAATTTAATATTCTAGGTTTTTTATGAAATTAAAAGCTAATAAAAGTCCGTCCATCAAATTTTAAAAAGTGCAAGTACATTGTCCAGAGTAAGTTGTAAATGATTACTTATAAGTATACAAGGGTCATTCGTGAAGAACTTGTGGAACTCCTTGTAGGATCATGCTAGTTTTTTTTATTACTTACGGTGATTAAGAGTTTAACTTGGGATCGTAAGTGTCCCATCCGTAAACCGAGGTAACTGTCCGTAATTTATGTTAGTATTCCAGTATTACCTTTACAAATAGGCATTATGAACACGATAATTTCCACCACATAGAATCACTTGAAATTTAATGTTCTGGGTTTTTTTTGTGAAATTAAAAGCTAATAAAAGTCCATCCATCAAATTCTTAAAAGTGGAAGTACATTGTCTAGAGTAAATTGTAAATGATTAGTTATAAGTATACCAGTGATGTGCCCATTTTATACGGTTATATTAGGACTTTTAGGATTCACTTTTGTATACTTTTGTGCTCAAAATGAGACTTTTTTTTAAAGTTCTCTAAGGAGGATTACAAGCGAATTTTACGCCTTTAATACTTTTCTAGAGAATTTTGTGTGACAAGGCAATTTTTTTGAAGACTTTGAAGAATACCTTTGAATATTTGAAGATTTGAAGACTTGTAATTGAGCTTTTGAAGATTTGAAGAATTGAGGAAGTGAAGAGAAGAGGAGGATATGAAACAAAAAGGAGAAAAAAGAAATGGTGCTGGACCTGGAGTCCGTCGTGAGCACGTCGCGACTTGCGACGGACGAGGGGTCAGAAACCCTTTTTGCTTTTGGCACTATAAATACTCACATTATCCTCTCCTCTTCAAGAAGCTTTTTGACACCCTCTTCTTCCTGCATTTTTCTGGGTTTAAAACCCTAGTTTTTCTTTCTTTCTTTTCTTATTTTTTTAGGTTAATCATGTTTTTTTATTATCTAGCTTAGTTTTATCTTGGGAGCAATGGATTGAAGATTCCATTTCTATGTAGTAAGAACCACACATATGTGTGTATATATATATATATATATATATATTTGGTGCTTTTGCTATTGTGCATTTATTGAGCTTTGAATGTGAATTGTTAATGGCATTGATGCTATTGGAAGCTTGAGTATATGAATTGCTTGTATGATTACTTGTTAGGGTTGGGAGAAAGTAGCTAGTTCTCCCCTCTTTTAATGTGGAATCCAAGAGCATGAGTTAGAGCTTCTTTAGGATGTTGATGTGTTGATTATTGCTATATGAATGTGATGATGTTGAATTCGTTATCATGTTTGTTTTAGGCGGCAAATGAGATAAGTCAATGAATGTTGATTGTTCTTGGCTAATCTTATGTAAATGCATGATTAGTGGAAGTAGTGAATAGATTTTGTCATTCGTTCTTGAAGCCTTTGTTATTTAGCATTCATGTG
This sequence comes from Rubia yunnanensis, assembly GCA_037428765.1. Lineage (NCBI taxonomy): Eukaryota > Viridiplantae > Streptophyta > Magnoliopsida > Gentianales > Rubiaceae > Rubia > Rubia yunnanensis. The sequence continues at coordinate 21,919,197 of CM075071.1, read as the reverse complement.
TTCTTAATGCTATGTGTTGTTTGATAATAGCAAGTGTTTGTTTGATTAAAGTGTTAGGGTGTTAGGAAAGTGACGAATTCCTTAGCTTCTTTGCATTAAAATCTACGAACATGAACCTAGAACTTCTTGCGCATAATGTGTTGTGACTCTTTCTAGATAGGTATGTTAATGTGGATTGTTCTATTTATCCTATAGATGCAATGAAAGGTTAGGTTTAGCCTAATGAATGCTATGCTTGGTTAAATGGCATGTCTTTGGTAGAAAGCTTGTCGTTGTCAAATCTATGGTCCTTCGTGTAAATGCCATGGATGAAATACCCCTATGGTCTTTGTTTGTCTAGGGTGATCATCAATGAGGTTTGCAAATGGTCAGTGTTTATCTTTGCAAACTACTCTTAAGAAGGAATGAATGTTGATCTTCCATTGGCATTCCCAATAGGTAACAATTGTGATAGGATGAGTGAATGCTTCAATGATCTACATCAGGTTTGGAAGTGGAAATCGATTGCCCCCAAGGCTTTATCTTTTGTAGTTTTAAAACCCTTTTTCTTAGTTTTGTTGGATGATTTAGCATAGTTTCTTAACTTTGCTATTCGTCTTGTCTTTTAGCTTTCATAACTTAGGACCACCAAACAACCAAACCCCCCCCCCCCCAATTACATGCTTTTATATGTATGTATATATATCTACTCCTAGCCTAATAGCAACCCATTTGTGCTTAAACACTTGAGAAAATCCTTCTTCTTCGTGGACGACCCCGACTTGCTGCTATCTACTTAGTTGTAGATAGTAAGCAAAAAGGGTTTATAAATATTAACTTTGAGAGGCACGGCGACGGCTTCCCAAATTTTGGCGCCACGGCCAGGGAAGGGGCATTTATTTTTAAGTGTTTTGGTGTATTTGGTTGCATATTAGCTAGTTGTTTTTATTTTCCACTCCTTGGTGGTTATTTTTGTTCGGAGTAAGTATTGCTTGAGTTCTTGGTAAATTTTTATCTAGAATCCTTGCAAAATGATTTAGGACTTTTGAAAAATTTAAAAATAAAAAAATGGAGCGTCTCACCTTGAGGGAACTCATGATGAGAAGAGAGGCCCAACAAGCAAGGTTTTGTAGGATGTGTCATTCCGACCATCCTACCGAGTCTTGCTCTTTGTTGTGGGAAGAGCACTATGAGGGGGAAAGAACCCTTGGTTTCGAAAACCAAGGGTATTATGAAGAGTGCTACCAAGAGGTAGGAGATGTTGGTTTTCAAGGGCAAGAAGCTCAAGAATGGTATCCATACCACAATCCTTACAATCCGGAATGGAGTGGTGATCCGGATTGGTGGTATGAGAAGGAGCCGAAAAACCAACAATACGAGCAAAATAATTGGCCATCTCCACCTTATACCATACCCCAAAACCAAGCCCAACAAGGAAATTCAAGTTTGAAGCGTGAGGAAGTCATGAATACCTAGCAAACTTAAACAACTTTACTAGTAAAGAACCGGACACTTGGCTCTCCTCTAGTGTCGAGGCTATTGAGGGGTATGCGAGGAGTATACTAGAAGCGTTGGACCGAATGGAAGCTCGTGATTCCAAAAATACACCATCCCAAATCGAACTCAAGAATTTTGTGAGTGAGGTCACCATCTGAAATGATCTTGAGTTCGAAGGGGATAAGGAGTTGGTTTTCGAGAATGATAAAAAGGAGGAAGAGGTGATTGTGCTACATTTAATAGCATCGTCACCCCTACCCTTACCTATTGAACCAACTCCACTATTTTCGAAAGTTTTGAGGGAGACAAAAGAGGAGCCAAAAGACTACCCGAAGCCTCCTAACCACCCAACTCCCTTTAAACCATCTACACCTCAACAAGACTTTCCTCTTCAAAGTTTTGTTACCCCACCTCTCTACTTTTGGACACTCATGGTGAAGGGGTTCAAACCTTCAACATATGGATAACATTAGGGTCGTGCAAATGACCTTAAATATATGGAGCTTTGTTGTGCCGACAACGTAAATAAACTCGGCCTTTTATTTTGGTTTTTGTTGTTTAGTTTTTTTAATTTTGTCTTGTTCTTTCTACAGTGTATTTTTCTGTAATTTTGTAGCAAAGTGAAATGCATTGCATTGGAGGAGATGAAGGAATGAAATCCATGAGAAAGGGAAGAAGTCTTGGAATGTTGGTGAGCAAAGATCGAATTCTTTCTAAGTGCTGGGAGGGTTTGTGATCGCGAGTCGAGACTACCTCGCGAGGGACCATCGTGAGTCACAATGTGATGAGAATGTTTTGTGCTAAAAATCAGCCCCCCGCCACCACTTTCCATGAGTTGCGACGAGCTGTCGCGAGTCGCGACCCACAGGTCCTCGAGACAGCATCCACTCCAGACCTCAAGTCGAGCCAAACCCAAAAAACCATCAGTCCTCGAGGCCGCAGGTCCTCGAATTGAGCTGAAACCTTCGAGACCAGTCAGCCCTCAAGACCTTGGGTTCTCGAGGCCACAAGCCCTGGATTCAAGCAGAGCACCTCGAGATCTCAGGTCCTTGAGGCTGCAATCCCTCGACTAGAGCTGAAGTCCTCGAGACCTCGGGTCCTCGAGGCAGCAAGCCCTCAACTTGAGCAGAACTTTGAAGTCTATCAGCCCTCAAGACCTCAGGCCAGTTCTTGAGACGTTATCCCCTTGAGACCCTGAGGTAGAAAGCCCTCAACTCGAGCAGAACTTGAAAGTTCATCAGCCCTCGAGACCTCAGGCTAGTTCTCGAGACATCATTCCCTCGAGACCTTGAGGCAGCAAGCCCTCGACTAGAGCAGAACTTAAAAGTTCATCAACCCTCAAAACCTCAGGCCAGTTCTTGAGGCCAGTTCTCGAGACATCATCCCCTTGAGACCTTGAGAGCCCTCGAATCGAGCAGAACTTAAAAGTCCATTAGCCCTCGATACCTCAAGTCCTCGAGACCAGCCCTCGAAACATCATCCCCTCGAGACCTTGAGGCAGCAAGCCTCGACTCAAGCTAAACTTGAATAACCATTACCCTCTTGAGGCCAGTTCTGGAGACCTTGAGGCAGCAAGCCTTGACTCGAGCTGAGCTTGAATGTTCATCACCCTCTCGAAGCCAGTTCTTGAGACCAGCCCTCGAGACATCATCCCCTCGAGACCTCGAGGCCACAAAGTCCTTAGCTCGAGCTGAACCTAAAAGACCATTATCCATCGAGACCATCATTCCTCTAGTCAATCTGAAGCCCTCGATGCATCAGCCCCTCGAGACTTGGGTCCTCGAGGACACAAGCCCTTGATTTGAGCTGAGCCCCTTCGAGACCTTGGGTCTTCGAGGTAGCAAGCTTCGACTCGAGCTGAAGCTCTCGAGGCCTCACCCCCTCGAGACCTTGAATACCTGATGCCAGAAACCCTTGAAAACCAGTGAAGCCTTTTAGCCCCTCGAGACATTATCTTTCAACCTCGGGTCCTCGAGGCCACAAGCCCTCGACTCAAGCTGAAGTCTTCAAGACCTTGGGCCCTCGAGGCCACAAACCCTCGATTCGAGCTGAACCCAAAATTGCATCATAGCCTCGAATCCTCAGGTCTTCGAGACCAAAAGCCCTCGACTCGAGACGATGCATCGCGAGTCGCGACCAGTGTTGTCACAAGTCGCGATAAGAAATCCAACTTTTCAATTGAGCTTAAACACCGCATAATCTTCCTTCTTCTCTAAATACTCCCAAGAACCACCACATATCCACTCATTCCTCCACCATCTCACATATATTGACATATGAAAATCCTTGTATCTTTATAGTATCTTTGTTGATTGTAGTATGCCAACTACATCATTGGGTCTTTAATTGCTATGTTCTATAATGATGCTTGGATATGTGTCGATATATGTTGGATATTTTTATTGGACAATCTTATAGTGGTGATTGCATGATGGATTGGTTGTTCTTTGATAATACTATGTTTATTAACTCTTGATGCTAGACCTTGTATTACAAATCCTTATGTACTTGTGAGTTTGATGTTGTTCTTTGTGGTGTTAGTCTTGATCAAACGGCTCCAAGGAGACAACATTTTTCTCGAGGGGTGAGTTCTTCTACAGCACTTTTGCTCCACCTTCTGGCTCCAAAACCAATTTTGGGACCAATTCTATACAAGCACATTGGATTGCGCCATATCACCGGCGATTATGTAGAGAAATGGGTGTCACTCTACCCCTTACCTTGAATTTTATTATTCTTGTCTTACATGTTTACATTGAGGGCAATGTAATGTTTTAAGTGCAGGGAGGAGTTAGAGGACTCACATGCATGTTAGCTTCATTTGGAATGTTTTTTGCTACTTTTGATTGGAAAAACATGAGAAAAAGAAAGAAAAAATCGAAAATTTTGGGAAAAAAAAGAAAATGAAAAAAAATAGAAAGAAAAGAAAACCTGAGAGGGTAACTTAGGCAACATTGGGGGGCCAGATAGATCGAAAACCTGAAAGGCGGCCTAGGAAAAAAATAGAGGCCAAAATGTGCAGGAAAAGGTGAGATGTGAGCTAAAGAAACATGATGTGTGACTAGGATGAAAACCCGAAAGGGTTCTTAGGCAAAATAGAGAAAAGAAAAATGCTATAATTTCACTCATTTACCGGTGTTGGAGTCATAAGGGTGCGGTTGTCATACAGATGGATCGGGTAGCTCAACATCTAGAGACCTCTTGGGATTGGGTAACTTAGTGGGTTGAAAAACGAAGTATGGGTATGAAATTCTTGATCCTTTTATACTTCGTTTCGGTTGATATATTGGAATTGGGTGAAGTGTGTGTTTAAACCTCCTCTATGGTTTTGACTTCATTTTATGTCATTGGATTTTGGTTGATATATTGGTATGAAGTGAAGTATGTGCTTGAACCTTTCTTATGGTTTTAACGTCATTTTATATCATTGGACTTTGGGATTATCAATTTGGGAATTTGAAACGTTTTTATGGGTAGTGAATTGATAAGTGGTAGGTTTGGTTGGATTTAGGAATTAGGGTTGTGTGTATGAAAATTTCTCATTTGAGCTTTGATTTTGGGATTTATGATATTGAGAGTTTTTGTGAGGTTTTGATTGGGGGAATATTTGTTAAGATATGGACATATGAATTCCTTCGTGTGCTTAAATCTTTTCTTACTCAAGGGCGAGTGAGGTTTAAGTGTGGGGAGGTTTAATGTGCCCATTTTATACGGTTATATTAGGACTTTTAGGATTCACTTTTGTATACTTTTGTGCTCTAAATGGAACATTTTGCCTTGAAGTTCTCTAAGGAGGATTAAAAGCGACTTTTACACTTTTATAACTTTTCTAGAGAATTTTGTGTGACAAGGTAATTTGATTGAAGACTTTGAAGAATACATTTGAAGATTTGAAGACTTGTAATTGGGCTTTTGAAGATTTGAAGAATTGAAGAAGTGAAGAGAAGAGGAGGATATGAAACAAAAAGGAGAAAGAAGAAATGGTTCTGGACCTGGAGTCCGTCGCGAGCACGTCGTGACTCGCGACGGATGAGAGGTCAGAAACCCTTCTTGCTTTTGGCACTATAAATACTCACCTTATCCTCTCCTCTTCAAGAAGCTTTTTGACACTCTCTTCTTCTTGCGTTTTTATGGGTTTAAAACCCTAGTTTTTCTTTCTTTCTTTTCTTAGTTTTTGTAGGTTAATCATGTCTTTTTATTGTCTAGCTTAGTTTTATCTTAGGAGCAATGGATTGAAGCTTCCATTTCTATGTATTAAGAACCATATATATATATATATATATATATATATATATATTTTTTTTTTTTTTTTCTATTTGGTGCTTTTGCTATTGTGCATTTATTGAGCTTTGAATGTGAATTGTTAATGGCATTGATGTTGTTCAAAACTTGAGTATATGAATTGCTTGTATAATTACTTATTAGGGTTGGGAGAAAGTAGCTAGTTCTCCCTTCTTTTAATGTGGAATCCAAGAGCATGAGTTAGAGCTTCTTAATGATGTTGATGTGTTGATTATTTCTAGATGAATGTGATGATGTTGAATTCGTTGTCATGTTTGTTTTAGGTGGAAAATGAGAGAAGTCAATGAATGTCGACTGTTCTTGGCTAATCTCGTGTAAATGCATGATTAGTGGAAGTAGTGGATAGATTTTGTCATTCATTCTTGAAGCCTTTGTTATTTAGCATTCATGTGTTCTTAATGCTATGTTTCACTTCATTTATGCCATGTGTTGTTTGAGAACAGGAAGTGTTTGTATGATGAAGTGTTAGGGTTTTAGGAAAGTGACGAATTACTTAGCTCCTTTGCATGAAAATCTAGGAACATGAACTTAGAACTTCTTGTGCATAATGTGTTGTGACTCTTGCTAGATAAGTATGTTAATGTGGATTGTTCTCATATTTATCCTATAGATGCAATGAAAGGTTGAACCTTGAATGTGGTTTGTTCTAGGTTTAGCCTAATGAATGCTATGCTTGGTTAAATGGCATGTCTTTGGTAGAAGGCTTGTCGTTGTTAAATCTATGGTCCCTCGTGTATAATGTCATTGATGAAATACCCCTATGGTCGTTGTTTGTCTAGGGATCATCAATGAGGTTTGCAAATGGTCGTTGTTTGTCTTTGCAAACTACTCTTAAGAGGGAATGAATGTTGACCTTCCATTGGCATTCCCCATAGGTAACAATTGTGATAGGATTAGTGAATGGTTCAATGATCTACATCAGGTTTGGAAGTGGATATCGATTGCCCCCAGGGCTTTATCTTTTGTAGTTTTAAAACCTTTTTTCTTAGTTTTGTTTGATGATTTAGCATAGTTGCTTAACTTTGCTAGTTGTCTTGTCTTTTAGCTTTCATACCTTAGGACCACCAAACAACCACCCCCCCATTTACATGCATTTGTATGTATTTATATATATTTACTCCTAGCCTATTAGCAACCCATTTGTGCTTAAACACTTGAGAAAATACCTTTTCTTTGTGGACGACCCCGACTTGCCGCTATCTACTTAGTTGTAGATAGTAAGCAAAAAGGGCTTATAAATATTAACTTTGAGAGGTATGGCGACGGCCTCCCAACCAGGGTCATTCATAAAGAACTTGTGGAAGTCTCTGTGGGATCATGCCAATTTTTTTATCAGTTACGGTGATAACGAGTTCGACTTGGGATTGCAAGTGTCCCGTCCATCATTTATGTTAGTATTCCAGTGTTACCCTTACAAAAGGCTTTATGAACACGATAATTTCCACCACATAGAATCGCTTAAAATTTAATATTCTAAGTTTTTTTTTATAAAATTAAAGCTAATAAAAATCCGTCCATCAAATTTTAAAAAGCGCAAGTATATTGTCTAGACTAAATTGTAGATGATTACTTATAAGTATACAAGGGTCATTTGTAAAGAATTATTGGAATTCTTTCTGGGATCATGCCAGTTTCTTTATCAATTACGCTAATAATGAGTTTGACTATGGATTGCAAGTGTCACATCGGCGAACCGGGATAACAATCCATTATTTCTGTTAGTATTCCATTATTACCCTTACAGTAAGCGTTATGAGCACTATAATTTTCACCACATAGAATCGCTTGAAATTCAACATTCAATTTTTTTTATGAAATTAAAAGCTAATAAAAGTCCATCCATCAAATTTTATAAAGCGCAAGTACATTTTCTAGACTAAATTGTAGATGATTGCTTATAAGTATACATGGGTCATTCATTAAGGATTTGTGGAATTCTTTGCGGGATCATGCCAGTTTCTTGATCAGTTACGGTGATAAAGAGTTTTACTTGGGATCGCAAGTGTCCAATCCATAAACCGGGGTAACTATTCATCATTTATGTTAGTATTCCACTATTACCCTTACAATAGGCATTATGAACACAATAATTTCCACCACATAGAATCGCTTGAAATTTAATATTCTATGTTTTTTGATAAAATTAAAATCTAATAAAAGTCCGTCCACTAAATTTTAAAAAGAGCAAGTACATTATCTAGGCTAAATTGTAGATGATTACTTATAAGTATACAGGGGTCATTCGTAAAAAATTTGTGGAATTCTGTGGGATCATGCCAGTTTCTTTATTAGTTAAGCTGATAAAGAGTTTGACTTGAGATTGCAACTACCGCATCCGTAAACCGGGGTAACCGTCCGTCATTTGTTTTAGTATTCCATTACTATCCTTACAATAAGCGTTATGAGCACGATAATTTACACCACATAGAATTTCTTGAAATTTAATGTTCTAGGTTTTTCATGAAATTAAAAGCTAATAAAAGTCTGTCAATCAAATATTAAAAAGCGTAAGTACATTTTCTAGAGTAAATTGTAGATGATTACTTATAAGTATACAAGGGTCATTCGTAAATAATTTGTGGAACTCTTTGTGGGATCATGCCAGTTTCTTTATCACTTACGATGATAAAGAGTTTGACTTGGGATCGCAAATGTCTCATCCAAAAACTGAGGTAACCATCTGTCATTTATGTTAGTATTCCAGTATTACCTTTACAATAGGTGTTATGAACACGATAATTTTCACCACATAAAATCGCTTGAAATTTAATATTCTAGGTTTTTTTTAAAATTAAAAGCTTAAAATAGTCCATCCACGGTGTTCAGACAAAATTTTCAACACAAAAGCATAAGAGAGGTATGTAGAATTCTTTAAAAAATGGAAATGGTGTAATCCTAAGGTAGTGCTGAGTTCAACAATACAAGATTTTTCGCTTGGTTATGTTTTAAGGTACTTTAAAATCAAGGAATGGACAAATTGTTGACGTTGGAGGATAGTGTGCACCCGGACAAGGTTGTCCAATTTTATGTGAATTTAGGTCAGAAATTTGCAAATAGTGATTTTACTGTGGTGAATAAAGTTAATGTTATGGTCACTAAGTACACCATCAATGCAGTTTTAGGCAATGAGTGTACCAACCCCTCTAAACTAAGGCCCGACAACCCCAATGGACTCCTTGAAATATACCATACACAGTAGTGGGCCGGTGTTAATGACTCGACACCCTTATGCCTGGTTGAAATAGGGAAGAAATACTTTCGCAGAGTAGAGGATACGTCGGGTAGGGCTGATACTTATGATGTGGGTCAACTAACAGTCGAGCAGAGGATAGTCTGCGAGTGGATTTGCTTGAATGTTTTACCGTCGGGTGGGCACGCTTGCGAGCCAACTATAGGAAATCTAATGTTGTTCTACTATGTGATGGAGGGCATTCCTATTAATCCTGGCTTTGTGATCATTAACTAGATGTTGAAGACTGCAACTACGAAAAAGAAAGATCTCCCGTACGAGGGATTGATCACTGCATTGCTTAAGCAATTTGGGGTCGTACCTGTAGATAGGCCACTTAGGATGGATTTTAATGATGAAAACTGGTTTGGTCACAAGCAATTGGAAGTGGGTGATGATTTGAAGTGGCATCACAAGGTTTTGGAGAGACCAGGGGTACCCGGGGCATCCGCTAAAGCCATGAAGAGTGCTAGAGATGCATATTTGGAACTTGCCAAGGAATCACATGAGTTCATCAACATTTGTATAACACGTTGTTCAATAGAACTCTATGTTGACACATATTACCCTAAATTGTGTCATTGTAGGTGGCTGAGCTGACTGGAAGAGCCGCATGTTGAGGTACTTAGTGTGCATCCAAGGTGATGTTAGCAAGGAAAATGAAGAGCTGGGGTGCGTTGAAGCCCACCATGCAAAGTTCATCTAGGATGCTGCAGTTGGAACTACCTAACAACAAACCGATGCCAAACTTCGCACCAGAATACTCCAAGAGTGACCCTGGTGATGAAGCCACCAGTGATGAAGAATTTGATGCATAGTTTGTCGCAATGTTTTGCAACGTTTAGTTAAACAATCCCGAACTTTAATTTAAGACCTAGATATTTCAAATCTTGTTGTTTTAATAACATTATCAGTTTTTGCTGTCGTTAAGGATGTTGAAACTAATGATTATTTTTCAAATATGGTGAATCAAACACTTCCTAATTATGTATGTTAAGGTTGATGTAAGACATCCCAAGACCTCAAAAAATAGTAGAATGACCACAAGCCACGACGTACTTCCTCCATCGGAAGTCATTCTTGGCAATGTAAATGATGGTCGTGAATGAGTTCCTAATTTGAAGGATAGTCGGACCAAATGGCATAGCATATAGTGGATGGAAAACAATAGGAAATATTACTTCTGGGATCATATATCATTTTCGTTCCAAATATGATGGCTTGTCACGAAATTGACCTATACTAATTTTTCTCACCTGAACGGTCTTCAGATCTCGGAAGCATCTTTCCGAGGTTAGGTTTCATATATGTTCTAAGCCTGCTATCCATCCAACCTTATGCAAAAGAAATTGTCAAAAAATGCTATATTTGATGCTCACTCACAAAAGTATTTCCGAACTCGGAAGTACACTTCCGGTGTCAGCTGCTATTTTAGGTATAAAACTGTTCACCCATTTTCACATTGTAAATGTGTATTTTTCAATTCCTCATTAGGAAGTATTGTTTCAGCTGTTTGGTAATAAATAGTTGACTTACTTCCGAACTCAGAAGTATGTTTACTATATAAAATATGGGAAAAATCCCCAGATTAGTTCAATTACAAACCCTAACTTACTAAATCAACTACTTCTGGCACCGGAATCGATCCAAAATCCCCTCATCTGCATATTTCCTTGCTCATAGAATAGCCTCATTTCAACAAGGAGACAATGGTAGTAAGGTTCGAACCAAGAAAGGCGCCTCAAAAAAAGCTAAGGCAATTTCCACTCAACACGCTAGGTTTGTATCACGCAAGGCCGAATCGAGGTACAACGACTTACGCACCCATGGTAAATTTCTAGATTACTACGTGCTAGACTTTAATGAGAACTATAGAATAGGGCTAGCTGAACTTCTTCAATTCTTTTCGGAGAAATATGTAGAGAAATTGATGACTATGAATGAAGTTTCTCACTTTGATGAAGTGTGTAAGTTTTAGAGCAATTTCCATCAGAGAGAGGATGGTGATTATGAAACTAAGGTTAACAGGTACACTATTGACCTGAGTTCGTGGATAATTAATGAATTCATAAAGTGTCCGTACAAATGTCTAGAAAATGTGTTTCCTGATAACATCATGGGACCTTTGACCCTTGTGTTGATCCCGTAGCCTATAGTGAAAGGTATTTTGGTCACGAACTTACCAACTTAGGAAAGCCATAGGTTATGACACTAGTAAGCTGACTGAGACCAGTTCATAGTGTACGAAATGATAGCAAGAATTATTGTACCCACTACTGGACACCTAACCAAGCCTTTTTATGCAACTCTCATGGTGTTCTATTACATTATTAAGGGTAGGAAGATCAATCCAAGTGCCGTGATCTTCAACCATATGTTTTTTATTGCAACATCAAAAAAAATATCAAGAGTCTACCATATGGTAATCTGATCACATTTATCCTGAAGAGCATTCCCGGGATGGCACTACATGGGGAGGAGAAGCAATGCAAATGGTTCGACAAGAAACACTACACAAGGAAGAAGTGGATCTTGGTTGACGGTAAGTGGGCTAACAAGCCAGATGTTCAACCAAACAAGAGGCCTAGAACTGAGCGAGGTATAAAAAACATTTTTTCCAGTATATTCATTATTTTTAAAAGATTTCATGCTATAATAACAGCTTATGTTTACTATGCAGACAATTCTTCTCCAACTTTCATGAAAGGGTTCAGGGCATGCAACAAATGGGTATGTGGGGAACTGGCGCAAATGAGGAAGCGTATATGGAAGTTGGAACGACGTCAACGCGCTTATGAGCGCCACTTGTCCTCTACGTCCACAGCACGTCCTAGTCCACTCCAACATATATTTGATCTTTTATCTATTGTTCCAAGGTAGACATGTTATTGACTGGTTACAATTAACTTCTCCAAATTTGACCTTATGTAGCTTAAATGTTTGAATGTGTGATGATATTTTCTCTGGATTTCATATATATATATATATATATATATATATTAGCTCTTTGATTTTGATTTGAAGATATGTTTGGTTTACTGTCTCAAAGAAAGGGAAAAGGATGCCTTATAACAGTTTTACGATTTCAGCCAAACAAATTTTGCAACCGGAAGTACATCAGGTAGTCAAGCCAACACAAAAAAAACAACTTAGGCATGAATATAAACAGAACACCTACTTCTGCTTCTTCTTCCTCTTCCCAATCTTCCTTTGTTTCCTCCTCCTTTTAGTAATTTCCCACGTCCATCAACCCACGTTCCCTCATCATGGTCAGTCTGGCCTAAGAAACCATATAAACTTGCATCATTATCCAATATAATAGTGTCTTCCAAATTTGATTCATTTAGGGAATTTTAACCAAAGCTGATTACATCTTCTGCCTCATTTTCCTCACTAAAATTCATTTTCCCTTTGACTATAACCTCTCACCAAGGATCTAGCAGATCTCTGATATAGAAAACTTGATGAGCTTGTGATGCCAAAATGAATGGATCTTCTCTCCAACCAACTCAACTACGATCAACAAGGGTGAATCCCATATCTTTAATTTTGTGCCCAGTGTTTACATCTACCCATTGACATTTAAACACATGAATTTTCATTGTCACGTAATCGAGCTCTCATATCCCTATTATATTTGTAAACTAGCAAGTCTAAGCATACATTGGTTTTCCATCACTTGCACTCCCTACATGTAATGCGTCGAAAACTAGTATCACACCACTGTTTTGTGATACCCATTTGTCATCACTTGATTTGGTGCCAAAAGTGAATCCATTAATGTCATAACCAGCATAAGAGGTAACTATACCTAATGGAAATTTTTCCAACCATTTAATTGAACATGGATGAACACCATTCATGATATAAGATTGTAGCAATGAAGCGAAATCACTAGTCTATTTTTGGAGAACACGTGCTTCATTGTACGAAGGATGTGTGGCCCTTATCTTGCCCTTGTGAATCTCTACATAGGGCACACCATTATTGTGATTATGAATGATATACAGGTTAGCTAAGCACAAATCTTCTGCACTAGGGCTAACTAGTTTGCCCTGCCGTACACCAACACCCTGCAACCGGCTATCATGTCTTGTTTTTGGGAGGCCAATAGAATCAACTTCATTCATATAATATGTAAAAAACTCAATAACCTCCTCCGTCACGTAACAATGAACAATGCTTGCATCGGGTCTATAACGGTTCTTCACAAAATGTTTGAACATTTTCATAAATCTCTTGAAAGGATACATCCACCTCAGAAATACAGGACCACACAACTTGATCTCAAGAACCAAATGTACAATAAAATAGACCATTATGTCAAAGAATGACGTGGGAAAGTACATCTCCACTCGACACAAACTTCTACTATTATCGATTGCAAATGGTCAAGCTTTTGATGATTAATGGTTTTTGCACAAATTGACTTGAAGAACGGACAAATTTTTGTGATGCACAATCGCATGTGAACAGGCAAGGTCGCCCTAATGGCTACAACATTCAGTTCTTGCATCAGGATGTTGCAATCATGTGATTTATGTCCAACCAACTTACACTCATCCATAGACACACACGAACTAATGTTAGACGAGTAAGCACCGAGCACCTTGACAATACTCAGTGTTTCACAGTATGATTTCTTCTCTGAATGAGACATTGAATAGCAAGCGGGTGAAAGATATGAATCATCTTCGCTCGTGACCGGTGCCAAACTACTCTTGATTCCCATTTCAACCAAGTCAAGCCAAGCCTTCAAACCATCTTTTGCTTTACCGGGGGTATTCAACAGTGTTCCAATGAATGAATCACACACATTCTTCTCAATGTGCATTACATCGAGGCAATTCCATACATCCAAATCTTTCCAATAAGGGAGTCTTAAAAAATTGAGCACTTCTTCCAACTTCCTTAATTTGCCACTTTACTCTTTTTCTTGCTTAAATCATTAGGCAAATCCTTAACCTTCTCATAAACCTCAACACTAGTGAGTGGTACTAGGGCCAGTCTCTCCTCAACTGCTCCATTAAATTATTGTTTTGCCAATCTCCACGGGTGACCATCAGGAAGAAACCTCCGATGACCTTGATAAATTATTTTACAACCATGCTTCAATTAACAAAATGAGGTTTGTTTCTCACACATTGGATAAGTGTAGTGCTCTTTCACTAAGTACCCTAATAAATTTCCATATGCCGGAAAGTCATTTATCATACAAAATAACAACGCCTTCAATGTAAAATTCACTCCTTCGAAAGCATCGTAAGTCAGGACACCATCATTGAACAAAACCATCAAATCATCAACCAAAGGAGCGAGGTACACGTCTATATCATTACTAGGTTGCCTGGGGCCCGATATCATTATCGATAATAAGACATACTTCTATTTCATTGCCAACCATAATGGGAGATTGTATATGACTAACATAACTGGCCATGAGCTGTGCGTGCTGCTCATATTACCGAATTGATTCATACCGGCGGTGGAGAGACCAAGTCTTAAATTATGAGGCTCAGAACCAAAATCAGGGTACATTGCATCAATCTTCTTCCATTTCTCACTATCTGACGTATGTCTAATCACGTCATCCACGGATCGGTTTCTCTCAGAATTCCAATGCAACAACTTAGCATCTTCTCTGTAAGCAAACGACTTCTTCAACCGAGGAATGACAGCAAAGTACCATAATACTTTAGCAGGTGTTTTTTTCTTCGAAACCAAATTTGCATTTACCCCAACCACAATGCCTCCTCTCTTTAACTTGTAGCAAGACTCAATGCGCACGAGACATCTATCCAGAACCTCACTATCTGGTTCTCTGAAAAATATACAATCGTTCAGGCAAGCGTGGATTTTTTTCAATTCCATTCCTGGATGACAAAGGACTCTTTTAGCGGTGTACAATCTGTAAGGAAGAAGATTGCCTTCAGGTAGCTAATCCCTAACCAGTTCAAGCGTCTCTGCCATGCCTTTATCAGTCCATCCAAATTTTGCTTTCAAATTCATCATTTGCAATGTGGCACTCAAAATTGAATGCTTAGAACCAGTGTATAGCGGCGTCTTCTTGTCATTTTACAAAGCTTCAAGAACTTCTGGTTTACCGTGGAGTTCTCTGGCAAAATCCTCCACCATCTCGTCAAATGCATCATTCACATCTAAATTTTCAACCTCTTCACGGCTAACTTCTTCAACACAGGGTGTAACAACCTCTCTGTGCCACACCCAAGAAGTATAGCTAGTTTGAAACCCTCGAATGATGAGATGTTCACGTATCTTCTTCCTTCCCAAATATACATGGTTCTTACAATCCTTACATGGACACCATGATGGGAGGCTATCGTTGTACCTCTCAAAGTTAATATTTATAAGCACCAATGCTTCCTATCTATAATTAAGTAGATATGGCAATTCGGGGTTGTCCACGAAGAAGAGGAATCGTTTCAAGTGTTTAAACATATAGAGCGGAAAACATACTAGGCATAGATATAAATAGATACATATAAAAGCATGTAAAACGGGGGGGGGGGGGGGTTGGTTTTTGGTCCTAAGTTATAAAATTGAAAGACAAGTTAACTAACGAGCAAGTTAAAAATTGAAAGCATGCAACAACAACTAAAAGGTGATTAAACCAATGATTAACGGAATCTTTGGTGCAATTGACTTCCACTTCCAAGCCTCTTATCTATCATTGAACATGCAACATATTTATAATTTTCACTACTTGTTGTGAAGCTAATCTTCTATCCTTCTTAGATAGCAGTTTGCAAGAGTGAATTCGACATCTCCTGTAAAACCTCACCAATGACTCTCTTGATGAAACATGACTAAAAGTATCCCATTGCTGGCGTTGATCGTGAAGAATCAACAAGCTTGGAAACACTTATAAACACTACACTGAGTCTAAGCATTTAACCAATCTATGTATTTACACAAGATTAATCAAATACGTTCAATGTTCATAGACTTCTCTCATTTGCTACAAGGAACAGACATGACAAAGAGATCAACATTATCATATTTATCTAGCAATTAACAATCCATCAACATAATCAAAATCTCTAAATCGTACTCTTGGATTTCCTATCAAGAAAAGGGGAAATCAACCCATTTCCCCAAACCCTAAGAGGAATATCATACAACTACTTCATATACTCAATATTTCAACAACATTAATGATATTAACAAAAATATTCAATGCTCCATAAATGTACAATAGTAAAGGTATTAAATAGGTTACAATATGTTCTTAAGACATGGGCTTGGAAGCCTTAGTCAACTGCTCCCAAGAACTAATTTAGCTAATACAAATCATACTAACCTTCATATATGAATTCATATATAAACAAAGAGGGAAAAGATGAAAGAAAATGGAGAACTAAGGTTCTTTGATGAGGATGTTCAGCCAAAGGGAGAAGATGGGAAGTTGGTGGTCAAAAATTCCTTTTATAGTACAAGAGAGAGGAAAAGAAAAGCAAAAAGTAAAAGTGTAGCCGGATTCTACCCAGGCGGGAATGGCCAAGCCTGGGCCGGCTGCCCATTTTCACCCTTGTGTCAATTCCACTTTGCTTTGTCGCCTTGCCTTCAAATCCTTAATTCTTCTTGTCTTCAATATTCCAAGCCATTCTTCGAATCTTCGAAGTTTTCAAAAGGTGATCTTCAATGGCCTCCGGTCTTTAAGTCTCGATGTTCTTTCCTTGTCACACAAAATCCACGTAGAAAAGGTAAAAGAGCGTAAAATTTGCTCTTAAAGTTAGAATTCACCCACAACCCCCATTCCTAAATCTACCCAAACCATATCAACCTATCAATCACTAATAAGTCTCAAAACATCTTCAAATCACGAACTGACAATCCCAAATCGAATGGCACAAAGTGTAGCCAAAAGCATGCATGAAGTTCATACTTCACTTTATACCAATATGTCATCCCAAAAATGAAGTATATCAACAATCAGGAATTTCATACATTACTTTGTTTTCCCCGCTAAATTACTCAATCCCAAGAGGTCTTATGATGTTAAGCTACTCGAACCATCCATAGAGAAATTGTAACCTTATGACTCCAAAGCTGGAAAATGAGTGAAATCGTAGCATTTTTCCCTTTTTCTCTCTCTCTTATTTTCCTAGGAGCCCTTTCGTGTTTTCATCCTAGCCACACATCATGTTTCTTTGGCTCACATCTCACATTTTTCCGTACATTTAGCCTCTAATCTTTTCCTAGGTCGCCCTTTTGGATTTTCAACCTATTCGGGCCCCAATGTTGCCTAAGTTGCTCTCATTTTTCCTAGGTCGCCCTTTCAGGTTTTTGACCTATCTGGGCCCCAATGTTGCCTAAGTTGCCCTCTCAGGTTTTCAACTTAGCGGGCCCCTTTTTATTTTTTTCATTTTCTATATTTGTTTTCAAAATTTTCAATTTTTTTCGTGTTTTCCAATAAAAATAGCTAATTATGTAAATGTAAATTACTAAACCCCTCCCTATACTTAAAATCATACATTTCCCTCAATGTAAAGCACCTAAGGAAACAAGTTTCAAGAATAGGGGCGAAGGAAAAATGACTTACAAACTCTTGATGCGACGATTCCCCCAAGCTCCAAGAACAAACTAGCTCCAAGAGTCCAACGAACAATTGACAATATAGCACATCACCACAAAAATTCCCATACCTCAAATCAACTAAGAATAAACACTTGTAATTGTGAAGAGGTGAATAGGAAGAACACATTTCCAAGTGAATCCAAGCAATTCGTTGCTTCCCAAGTGACCAATTCAACCCAAGAACAAAATCCCAAAAAGTTAAAGTTCTTGGACAAATTTTTGGATTTGAAGATTTAATGGGTTGGAGGATGGATTTGATGAGTGGAAATGAGTGTAGGAAGGTGGGTGAGTGTGGAATGTTGGTGGAAATGATTGAATGTTGGCTAGGAATAGTGAAATTTGGAGGATGGAGACGTGTTATTTGGGGGAGTTCTTGATGGAGAAGAGAGGAGATGGAGAAGAAAGAAATAGAAAATACGATAAATTAGGGAGAGTATTCCGAAATTTTAATTTTTTTTAAAAAAATGAATAGTGCCCACGCGACAATTGGTCGCCGGGGCGAGATAGCTGCCAGCTTCCCGTGGCCAACCCTTTCTCCTCATTCTAATTTTTTATTTTTATTTTCAATTTTCATCTTTCCATGCCCAATTTTTCTGCTCCAAAATTGTTGCCAATTCTCCAATGCTCGACCTATTTCGCTACAAAATCATGGAAAATAACCATGATAGAAATAAAAAAAATTAAAATAAAAGTCAAATTGAGACAACATCGACAGAAAGTCACGAATGACGATCTGGATGATCAAAACAAGTTTATTTAACGTTATCGACACAACTTACTCCCCTTCTTGGAAATTACTCACAAAATGAGCCGAGGTGATCGGTCTCCTATCCTCGATCCGGGTCAACATTTAGGACCCACACCATCCCCAAACAAGACTTGGCACACATGGCTATGGTCTCCTCGTGTTCCCTTAGCATTCCCAATAACTCACATTTTTCTTCCACGGTGATCTCAATCAAGTGAGCATTCGAGGGTTTCTCTCCTTCTCCAATGGATTTACATTTAAGAACTTTTGGTGGCGGTTTGCACTCTGCTACCAAAGTCTTCTCAAGAGAAGGTGAGAAACTCACCCCCATTGGCTTACTTGTGGATACACAAAAGGTGCCAGATGTTGTTTTCCCAAGAAAGAATTCACCATTGTTTCTTTCCTTCAAGTTAGTACTAACAACATTTGCAATCAAAGCATCACTCAAAGCAACATCTATGGCAACATTTAAGGAACTACCATTATTGGGCTCAAATACATCTTTCCCTATATCATCAACAACATTAATAGTTTGGAAAGAATGGTATTTACTCTGATGCTCATTAGAATTGTTAGTGCCAAATTTTATCTTCCGCCCATTAAATTCCATGGTCAAAGTTCCACTATACACTTTTTTTTTAATTTAAACCATCCGAGGATGGGGAGAATATATTAGGCTCCCCAAACCAAATTGAAATTAGCCATAAGGCGCAACATGTGGGAGTTCATTACAAAAGATCATCCACTGATGATCCAAATAGCCAAAATAAACCCTTGAAGCAAAAACAACACTTGCTTCCAAAAGCGGTATTTCCACCTATTCTTAGCTAAGAAACTAGAGAGAAGGTATGCTAACAGAGGTCTAACTTATTATTCCGTTAGACTGCAGTACCATGAATAGGTCGGGGAATCGAGAAAAAATGAGACCCCTGTTTGTCAATGATATAGAAAAAATTAGACCTCCTGAGTGGCCAAAGATTGTTACAATCAGCGAAGGAGAAAAACAAAGGTAATGTTGTGATACATTCCCTGTCGATCATCGTCTCAGAGTGTTGCATACAAAGGGCATTAGCTGAGGAGGGTTCATCTCAGCATCAGTCCTGCAGAGAAAAGACAGTAGTTTCCATTCTAACCAAGAAGAAAATGTAGACATAAAAGTAGGAGAAACATAGAAGTAAATCTTGTTACAGCCCTAAGGAGATCCAATTTGAACCCCAGGAAAACCATTTTTGTCAAGTTGCAGAAGACCCCTAAGGAATAGTGAAGCATTATCAATATGTAAAACTCCCTGTAAATTATTTTCCATGGCCAATTTTGCCAAGAAATCAGCAGCTGTGTTCGCTTCCCTGGGAGTGTGTTGTATTGGGTTCACTAAATGTTTTAAATTTAGACTGCTGCATATAGAGAAAACTCTCCACGGGCAGCACATTGGATTCTGAATTCCTTTGACAGCCAGTAGACAATCAGACTCAAATACACAACAGTGAAGATCTAGATCTGAGCACAATTGATATCCACTCTGAATGGAAAATAGTTCAGCATATAATGGAGAAGGGGATTGGAAAGTGTTAACTTTCATTCTAATCACTTCTCCCTTCCAATTCCTACCTATAACTGCAGATGAGGAATGACCACCAGGTTTCCATGTGGCATCTGTATTTATTTTGTAGCCATTTTGTGGTTTTTCCCAACTGACTGCAGTAATAGTTTTTTTCTTTTTTGGAAGGATTTTTGGGATGATTCTAGCTTGTATGAAATCCTTATGCTTTCTATATTACCTTTCAATTGATGAGCTGTGAAAATTAGGCAAATCAGTTCTTTGGCATTCTGAAAACATGCATCAACTGAGAAAGATATATTGTCAAAAATGATTTTATTTCTGTGAATCCAAAGAGACCATGTTGTGACTAATAGGGCTGCAGTAATCAGGTTTGATATTATCTTAGAATCAGCCCTGAAAGAAAGAAAGAATTCTACCAAATAGCAATAGAAGAAGGACAGGAGTTAAAAAAATGGTCCAGAGAATCTGAATGGTTCTTGCATAGAGGACATTTGGAAGCTAGAGAGAAACCAAACCTACACAGGATATTATCAAATGGAAGGATTCCCTTGAGTGCTCTCCAAATGAGAACAGACATCTTTTTAGGAATGAAAGGGGACCATACCTTGTTAAAGTGTCTGATGGTTGGTCTTTTTTGTCTGAATAATTTATATGCAGAGCTGATGGAGAAGTTCCCATCCGATGTTGGAGTCCAGACAAGCCTATCTGCATGAGAATGACCAGTTTGACTTCCTGCAAGGAGTTAAGAGTATTGGTAGCCAAGTGAGGCTCCGGGTTTGGAAGGAGAGAAACTTTGTTAACTATGAATGACCTGAGTGAGATATCCTCAAAGGGAATATCCAGCTCGGGGGGCCATTCATAACACAAAGCTCCATCACCCTTCCAGTTAGCATTCCAGAAAGAACATTCTCCAATACCATATATAACTCTAGAGTGATTATCAGCCTTAGCAGTGATTTTGCAAATCCTATTCCATATGTGAGATTTTTTGTAAAATACTGGGAGTGACCATAAATGAGCTGACCATTGAGTATTATTTATTTGCAGTTTCCACCATAGTTTACAAGAAAAGGCATCTACTATAGCATTTAGATCTCTAAAGCCTATTCCATTCTCTTGTACAGGGAGACTCATTTTTTTCCAAGATCTCCATTTTTTCCTCTCTATATTGTCACAGTTTCCCCAGAAAAGGCCAGAAGCTAGTTTTTCCATTTTTTTAAGACCATCTTTGGAGGACTTAAAACTGCAAAAATGTGTGTGGGAATTGAAAGAAAACAATGGTTAATGAGGATGATCTTACCTGCAGTACTTAGCCATCTGTTCTTCCAATTATTAATGGATTTCTCCATTCTTTCCAAGATAGGATGGTAATGAACCTGTAGATTACGACCTGGAAAGATAGGGACTCCTAGGTACTTAAAAGGGAAAGTGCCTTTCACCATGCCTAAGATCCTACACACTTTTTGAACACTTGCCACAGGAGTGTTTGGAGCAACAAAGAAATCATATTTAGTAAAATTTACCTTTTGACCTAATGTTTGCTCATATGCTTTCAGAAAGCTTTTAAACCTTTTCAAGTTTTTGTGATTAGCATTTAAAAAAACAGCTATATTATCAGCATACATCAGATGGGTTATAGGGGAGCATGGCCTTGGCAAACTAAAGTATTGCAGATATCCTATAATGAACAATTTTTTTAAACCTCTGGAAAAGGTTTCAGACAAAATATTGTACAGGAATGGAGAGAGTGGATCTCCCTGTTTAATACCCCTAGAAGATGCAAAGAAGCCTGAAGTTATTCCATTTATTAAAACTGAGAAGTGAGCTGCAGCAATATTATGCATAATGCGGTGTACAAATGTACCATGAAAACCAAATTGAAGGAGGATTGAATTAAGGAAAGACCATGAAACCCTATCAAAAGCCTTTTGCATATCTAATTTAATTATGAGATTTGAATCCTTGGATTTTCTAGACAGAATTCTGGTCATCTCTTTCATTAGGATAACATTATCAGATATATCCCTACCTTTTATAAAAGCACTCTGTTCAGGGGATATAAGTAATGTCATTAGAGGTTTAATCCTTTCCATTATCATTTTAGAGAAAACTTTATTCACAAAGTTAGATAGGCTTATTGGTCTGAAATCAGAAAATGTGATTGGAATAGGTTTTTTGGGGATTAAGGTTAGCCAGGTGCTAGAGATGGCCTTAGGAATATTACAACTATTTAGGTAGTCATTTGCAGCATCAAGTAGGTCATCCTTAATAGTATCCCAGAATGAAGTGTAAAAAGCACCCGAATAACCATCAGGTCCTAGAGCACTAGCTATATTTAGGTCAAATACTGCAAATTTGAGCTCCTGTATACTAAAGGGTGACAGAAGAAAGAGATTTTGTTGATTAGTGATCACTTTAGGAATTTCTTTTAGGAAGTGATGTATATAAGTCCCCATTTTTTGAGGAGCCTCTTCATTAAGTAATTCCCTATAAAATCTCACACCTTCTTCTTTAATCAATTGTGGTTCTGATATCCAATTCCCATTGCCATCCTTGATTTTACTAATTCTAGATCTTGCTCTCCTTTCCCTAATGGAGTGATGAAAGTAACTAGTGTTAGCATCCCCATATTTGAACCAGTTTAACCTAGCCTTTTGCTTCAGAAAAATATTTTTTTTCTTTTTGAGCTCTCATTAGCAAGTCTTTTGATTTATTCAGATCAGCTAGGATCGATTCATCTTGTGTTTGCTGAAAAGAAATTTCCAGATCATTGACTGTGTTCTCAGATTGTATCAGATTTTGGTTGACATTACCAAAGTGTGATTTATTCCATTGTTTAATTTCCATCTTTAGCCTCTTTAGTTTAAAAACTAACCTATGCATCCCATGGAAAGGGGAAGCTAATTCCCAGTTTGAGACTACTAAAACCTAAAATTCTTGTCTATTTGACCACATTTCTTGGTATCTAAAAGGCCTAGGAACTTGTTCTTCAGCTGATTGAACAGATAAAAATAAAGGGGAGTGGTCCGAAGTCATTCTATTTAGCACATGAATGGAGCTATTGAGAAATAGTTCCAACCAGTCTAATGTAGCAATACCTCTATCTAACCTCTGAAACATTAAATCCTTGCATTTATCCCGATATCTATTATTGCTCCAAGTGAAGGAGTTACCTACTGTAAGGATATCATGCAGGTCCATATTATTTATAAATCCGTTAAACTGTTTCATGCTTTTTTTTTGGTATTGATTTCCTACCTTTGTATTCAGATACTGAGGCAACAGTATTAAAATCCCCAATATATATGGATGGATCATGTGTTGGAGTCTGTAAATCATTCCATAAGGCCTCCCTCATTTGTCTACTTACACTAGCATATATGAAAAAACAAGTCCAGCTAACAGAAGATGCAGTATCTGAAATTTTGACTTGTAAAAATTGATCTATCTCCCTTAGGCTTGTTATACTGAACACATGGTTCCATAATATCCATATTTTAGCACTCTGAGCAGGGAGAGCATATTTGTATCCCAGATCATGCATCAAAGAATTTAATTTCTGATCATCATGCCAAGGTTCTATTAAACAAAGAATGTCAATCTTATGCTTAAATTTTAAGGCCTTTAATCTGTCCAGTGATGTTCCAATACCTCTAACATTCCAGACTAGTATATTCCCTATTATGGTGTGTTTAATCATTTCAAAACTATATGGGTTGCTTTTTGTGAGGATCTTAGGTTTCTAGATGTCTTGGCAGAGTTTTTAATTTTGTTACCAGACTTATCCCTGCTATTCTCCATATTATCCGAAGTAGATATCTGTTCAGAAATACTGACCTGACATATATGCTCCACATTTGTAAACAGTTCAGAGGGTTCACTAACCTGATCTCCTTCCTTGACAACTGGATTGGTAATTTTATCTGTGGGACCTATTTGTGCATGCTCAAGGATAGCCAAAGGTGCTGTTGTTGGTGTTAAAATGTCATCAGCAGTAGAGTGCACTGAAACCTCCTGTGATTCCAAAGACTCATGGAAAATCTCTACAACTTCTCCCTCCTGATCATCCTGTAGGTTATCTAGGGTTTGAAAAGCATTTGAAATTGTGACTGTATTATTTTTAGTTAAATCTTCCCTGATAGGAGAAAGTTCAGATTGTTGAATCTTTTTTCTCCAGAAAAGGGTGGTTATTGGTTTAGAGATGTCATCCAAAGAATAGAAAGGAGTGTTTCTTTTCTTATGACTAACATTGAAAGAGTTGAGATTATTTTCATGTTGAAAGCCTGCAGTAGTTTTTTGAGATTGAAAATCTTTCTCTTTTTGTGAGACAGATAGAGTTGAGGAACCCTCTATGTTTACTTTTGGAGGGGATTCTAATACTGCCTGAGTATCAACATGTACTGGATATTTTCTTTCCTTATTCTCATTGACTTCAGGTTTATTAACATTCTTTTTTCTCAACTCTGGATGCAGGAAGTTACAATTGACCTGACTGTGACCTATTATCCTACAATGAGTGCAGTATGTTGGTAATTCATCATATTCAATAGGATATTCTGCTACCTTGTTACCAATTCCTACCACAATAGTAGAAGGGAGCTGGGATAATAGATCAATCTCGACACATACTTTAATGGCAGAGGGTCTAGTTAAAGCATTTGTGGCAGCATCCATCTTAAGGTATCTACCTATCTAATTGCTGATACCAATAATTGTAGATGTATTATAAAAATGAATAGGTAGTTTGTGTACCGTTACCCAAGCAGGGACAATGGAAGATTCCACAGTTGGTGAGACGTCCGGAGACCACTTCTGAACCTTCATAGTCGATCCTTGAATCATCCATTGGCCCTTCATCCAGCATCTTTGATAATCCTCGCTTTCCTGAAAATGAATAAGAACATGGCGGTAGTCAATGGAGCCTAGTTGAAATTTTGATTTAAAACCAATTGATTTGAAAGCCAACTGTAGGGTATCCATGGGGAGTTTCCCTCGGTTGAACTTTCTAACCAGGGTATTCTGATAATGCGAGGCTAGAAGATCTCCTTCCTCCAGAGGGAGGATGTAGGCTATCTTTCCCTTAAATTCCGTGATGGGATACAAATTTGGAGTATCGGGAAGTGATGATAGGAGCGCAGTAGGTTTTGTGTTGAGAGCTTGAAGAAAACTTTTGTTAATGGGGGGCGAATGGTCGGGAGGTGGGATTGGCGCCAGAGACGCCATGGTCGATAACCAGCGACTAAAGAGGAGCAGTGAAGATGACCGTTATCAGTAAAGTAGAAATGAGGACGAAGAACAGTGTTGTTAGTGTGTTTTTCGCACGAAAATCGCACGTAGGTTCCACTATACACATCAAATATTGTCCTTGAAGTCTTTAAAAATGGCCTACCTAAGAGAATATGTTTAGCACTATTACCACCTTCTATTTCAAGAATATAAAAATTGGCAGGGAATGTTAAGGAGCCCACATTCACCAACACATCATTCACAATACCTTTTGGGTATGTGCTAGAGTGGTTGGCTAGTTGGATAATAACCCGAGTTTTGTGTAGAGTGCCTAGATCTAGACTTTTATACAAGAAGTATGGGATCACATTAATGGAAGCACCTAAGTCTAGCATGGCCTTGTTAACCCATTTTCCTCCTATCTTACAAGGGATTGTAAACATTCCCGGATCATCACATTTAGGAGGCATTTCATCATCAAACACGGCGAAGACATATGCACTCTTCACACTCTTTTTCTTACTCTTTAATTGTTGTTTCCTATTAACGGTACACAATTACTTAAGAAATTTAGCATATCTAGGAGCTTGATTTATAGCATTTAAGAGTGGAATGTTTACCTCGCATGTACAAAAGACTCCGTAGATGTCCTTGTTGTCCTCCTTGGCCCTCCAATCTTTAATGCCTTCGAAAAAAGTGGCTCCGGCACATAGATAGGGAGCTCTGCCCATCTTGACTTTTTTTTGAGGTGGGGATGAGGTTTTGGGATTTGATCCCGGTTTTAGCACAAATATCTCCAACTCAATTTCTTCTCCTTTGCTCTCTTTGGCCAACACCTCAACCTTCTTTTCAACATCCTCCTCTTTCTCAGCCACCCACTCAAAAACTACCTTGCATTGAGGCTCTTTCACTTCCTTCCCACTCCTCGATGAAATTGCACTCACATTTTGTCGAGGGTTGATCTCTGGTTGGGTAGGGAGTTTTCCCTTTTCCCAGGCCTCTATCGGGTTGACAACTTGAGCTATTTGGGTCAATGAGTTTCTAAGTTCTTGATGCTCGCCTTGGCTTCATCTTGGAATTTTTCACCTTTTCTTTGCGCACATGCTCAACCTACAAATGGCTTGCATCACTTCATCTTTTGACAAGCCCGAGCTCTCCCCTTGATCTTGGGGCTTGTCTTGGAGCCTTTCGTATTGTTGTTGAGGTGACCGGTACTGTTGAGCATTTTGGCTTCCTTGAGGGTTTCCATACCGGAGATTTGGATGATCTCTATTACCCACATTGTAAGGCCGGTTTTGGTAGCCTTGGCCACCTTGGTACCCTTGATTTCTTTGATAAATTTGCACACCTTGGTAGCCTTGATAGTTTTGCCCACCTTGATGTCCTTGGCCTCCTTGGTACCCCATGACATTCATCTCCTCAACATAGTCATCTTGCAAAGTTGGGCAAGCGTCTATGGGATGTGCCGATAAGCATATTTCAAATGATTTCACATGTAGTGCATTCCTGGACGTGGTCATGAGAGACTTCACCAAGATGTAAGGGCTGAGACTTGGTCTTCAAGCTTTCCACTAGTGGAAGGACCACTTGGGGTGTTGGGGTTTCTTCTTATCAAATCGACCCTCAAATTGTAGTTCTTCGACTCCTCGGGTAACGCCTCATTGAGATCCATAGCCTCCGCCAAAGTTTTTTTCCCACGGGTACCACCACAAGAACTCCTCACTAGTCTTTGGTCCTCATCAAGAAAACCATTGTAGATAAATTAGGCCAAGTCTCTCTCCGAATAGCCGTAGTATGGACAACTCACAAGAAGTTTCTTGAACCTCTCCCAATAGTCGAAAAGATACTATTCATTCCATTGGAGGATGTTTCTTATGTCCTTTTTCAAAGCGGCGGACTTCGAGGCTGGGAAGTACTTGGCTATAAATTTCATCTTTATGTCAAGCCAACATTTAATGCTCTTGGGTGGTAAGTAGTGGAGCCAATCCCTTGCACCATCCCTCAATGTGAATGGGAATGCCTTCAACTTGTAGAAGTCTTCATTTACTCCGTGGGGAACGTTACCACCACATAAAAAATGGAACTCGGTGAGATGCTTGTCGATATTTTTCCCTTGCCTACCAACGAAGATAGGTAGCATGTTTATAAACCCGGTCTTGAGCTCGAAGTGCCCATTCAGTCCAACCAAAGGATACTCAATGCACATCAGTTATTGGTCAAGGTTGTGGGCCATAATGTCTCTCAATAAGGCTTTCCCCAAAGGAATCTCCCTTCCTTGAATGAGAGGAGCTCTTCCTTGGAGAAGGGGATATTGAGGCCCGCCTCCCGGATGCTCATCTTCATGCTCATGTTGATGCTCTATAAAAGTAGAGGTATCCACAAAATGGTCACTACGAGGGGTGTTATTCACACATTCCAAAGAAAGCCTCTTTGCCCATCTCAAATTCAACTCTAACTCAGAGTCGTAGTGTAGGGGTTCTTGTGAAGAGGATCGCGTACGAACCATACACCAAGAACTCGAACAATACGTCCCCAAGCCAAGCGAAAATGGCAAGTCAACTGAGAAAACAAAATAAAAGAAAACAAACAAATATTTACAACCAGCACATAATCACACATAATATGCCCAAACACTTAAAAATAAATGCCTCTTCCCCGGCAGCAGCGCCAAAATTTGGAAGGTCGTCGTTGTACCTCTCAAAGTTAATATGTATATGCCCTAATGCTTCCTAACTACAATTAAGTAGATAATGGCAAGTCAGGTTCGTCCACGAAGAAGAGAAATCGTTTCAAGTGTTTAAATATATAGAGCGGAAAACATACTAGATATATATATATATACATATAAAAGCATGTAAAGGGGGGGTGGTTGGTTTTTGGTTCTAAGTTATAAAATTGAAATACAAGATAAGTAATGAGCAGGTTAAATATCCAAAGCATGCAACAACAACCAAAAGGTGATTAAACCAACAATTAACAGAATCTTAAGTGCAATTGACTTCCACTTCCAAGCCTCTTATCTATCATTGAACATGCAACATATTTATAATTTTCACTACTTGTTGTGAAGACTAATCTTCTATCCTTCTTAGATAATAGTTTGCAAGAGTGAATTTGACATCTCTTGTCAAACCTCACCAATGACTCCCTTAGTCGAAACATGACTAAAAGTATCTCATTGATGACTTTGATCACGAAGAATCAATAAGCTTGGCAACACTTATAAATACTACACTGTGTCTAAGCCTTTAACCAGACTATGTATTTACACAAGATTACTCAAGAATGTTCAACGTTCATAGACTTCTCTCATTTGCTACAAGGAACAAACATGACAAAGAGTTCAACATTATCATATTTATCTAGCAATTAACAATACATCAATATAAACAAAAGCTCTAAATCATACTTTTGGATTTCCTATCAAGAAAAAGGGAAATCAACCCATTTCCCCAAACCCTAACAAGAATATCATACAAGTACTTCATATGCTCAGGCTTTCAACAACATTAATGACATTAACAAACACATTCAATGCTCCATAAATGCACAATAGTAAAGGAATTAAATAGGCTACAATATGTTCTTAAGACATGGGCTTGGAAGTCTTGGTCAATTGCTCCCAATAACTAATTTAGCAAATAAAAATCATACTAACCTTCATAGATGAATTCATACATAAACAAAGAGGGAAAAGATCAAAGAAAATGGAGAACTAGGGTTCTTTGATGAGGAAGTTCGGCTAAAGAGAGAAGATGAGAAGTAGGTGGTCAAGAATTCCTTTTATAGTACAAGCAAGAGGAAAAGAAAAGAAAAAGGTAAAAGTGTAGCAGGATCCCGCCTGGGCAGGAATGCCTCGCCCGGGTGGGCTGCCCATTTTCACCCTTGTGTTGATTCCACTTTGCTTTGTCGTCTTTCCTTCAAATTCTCGATTATTCTTGCTTCAATATTCCAAGCTAGTATTCAAATCTTCAAAGTTTTCAAAAGGTGATCTTCAATGACCTCCGATCTTCAAGTCTCGATGTTCTTTCCTTGTCATCAAAAATCCACGTAGAAAAGGTAAAAGAGCGTAAAAGTCTCTCTTACCCCTCCTAAGAGAATTTCAAGGTTAAACACAAGCTCTAGATGACAAAAGAGCACAAAAGTAATCCCAAAATATGCACAAAAAATGGACACATCACATGTCTCGCAAAACCATTCTTCGAAACATGTTCAAAGGAAACCACAATAAAATATTCAACCAAGGGGATGTAATTTCTCAAATCTCTACCAATTAATTCAATTCTATCCATAGTCAATCACCTAAAATGAAATGCAATTAACATCCACTCAACATGTAAAATTCAAAAACACAACAATCAATTGCACTAAAGCATCAAAGCTAATTCAATGCAATAACCAACATCATACAACACTTGAATTCAACTTAATCCCTGATGATTCAATTTTACACTATACATACCTTGTCCAATGCTCATGGGCAGCAATACTACTTTTTGTTTGCGTTCAAACACCCTCTCTTACCACACAAAAATAAAATTCCTACCCTCATTCAAGAAAAAAAAATTTAAGAAAAAGAGAACTTCCGAGTTCGGAAGTTTTGAGAGTAACATCTACATAAACTCCTGAACAACTTCCAAATTTGGAATTAGGGTATGATTATTGTTCCGCATTCGTAAATAATTTCAGCCCCACAGCTATGCTATAATCAATCAATTCATCAATCGGAAGTGGCCCGAGCCCCAGTTCTGAACTCGCAAGCAACTAGATTTAAAGACAGTTTGGCATAACCGCCTTTGAATTGAACGATACAAAGGCGGTTATTAAAAAAATTGTCTTTGTTTGGTTAAAATCAAAGGCGCTTATAATATAAACGTCTTTATAACGTAATTAACCGCCTTCAAACAGCTGGGGCGGAAATCCAATACTTCCGAGTTCAGAAGTAGCCAGGGAAGGCGGTTTTTTCCCAAAAGTTTTAAACCGCCTTTGAATTGTGCCTTTAATCACAAGCTTTCCACTAATGATATTTGCATTTGATACATTCTATATATACCGGCAAATTGCAGGATCAAGATTTTTGGCAATCGATCATCTAATTCAAGAAAGAAAAAGTACCTTCTTCTTGTTTACCTTACAATCATGCATACATTAACTTTTTCATTCTTTATAGACTATTTCTTTATATTTTCCCTTACAAACTCATTTTAAGACTTAATTAAAAATTATCAAAAAAATAATCTTAACTATTTAAAATATAGGTTTCAGGTCCAAATTGGACCGTTAAATCATTTCATCCCAATCTTAGTATTTTTTTAATCTTGATATAAGTTAATTAATTTGTTTATACTTGAATATTTAAAAAAAATTAAAATTACATAATTAGTATGTCAGTCAAACCACACACCGGCCTCCATAACCACAACCACGTTACCGCCACACACTACTTCCACTGCCATCACTTATCACCACAACTCAACCTTAACAATCTGCCTTCATCCAATCAAACACACACATCACAAATCACAACTGGACTAAAAAATTCAAGGCAGCTGACCCCCATAGCTTGCATGTCAGCCACGCAATAGCTCCCACTGTATTCGTTTGATTCAGATTTTGGTAACATAACTAGGAGAATTAGATTTCGACAGTTACTTCATTCTACATATATGCAATTGGTACTTTCTTCTATTTTCCTATACGGGCAAAATGCAGGTTCAAGATTTTGGCAATCGATCATCTAATTCAAGAACGAAAAGGTACCTTCTTCCCTTCTTCTTATTTACCTTCTCTCTGTAGAATAATGCATACATTAACATTTTCCATTCCTCATAAACTATTTCTTTATGTTTCCCCTTACAAACTCAATTTAAGACCTAATGGAAAAGTATCAATAAAATAATCTTAACAATTAAAAATGTAGGTTTCAGGTCCAGATTGGACCACTGAGTCATTTCATCCCAATCTTAGTTTTTTTTAATCTCAATTTTAAGTTAATTAATTAATTTATACTTTAATATTTTTTTAAATTTAAAATTACTTAATTAGTATGTCAATCAAACCACCCTCCAACCCCTATCACCACAACCACGTCGCCACCACACACTACCCTCAATGCTATCACTTATCACCACAACCCCAACCTCAACAATCTGTCTTTATCTAGTCAAATACACATATCAAAAATCATAGCTGGACTTAAAAGTTCAAGCCAATTCTTCTAGATCTTTTGAAAATCACTTTAGAATCAGTAACTAAAAGGAAAAAAAAATTAACAAAAAAACTTCCAGTAAAATCTTTAAGTACCATATCTAAAATTTTTTATAAAAAAAAACCATATCTAAAATACCTAGTAAATTCATAATCAATTATTTTTTAAAATATGAACAGTTTCAACAAATTTTAAAAAATCCCATAATCATATTAAAAATTTTCCACTGTTGGCGGAGACCTTGGCAAAATCATTGTAGAATTTTACTAAAACCAATGAGAAAGAAGGGAATAGTGACCAGACTGACTACTGAGGAACCCAGGATGTGCATCTTCGTCTCCTTCTCGTCGAGCTCTAAGCCATTATTGTCTAGTTAGTTGATTTGGGTTTGTACAATCACACATGCACAAGCACGCTCAATTTCGACCCTTCAAACCTAAACCCTTAACTGAAAAATATGATTCCAATTAGGACTAGCTTTTCAAGAACAATTTCGTCGCAACACAGCACAAAATTGAAGTGACCGTGTATTATTGGCAAGCTTCTTAAGATGCGCAACCCAAAATTCAAGTGAAGAAACGTTGGTCATTATTTAATTCCATAGAGAAAGAAAAGATAAAAAGATAAAATAAAATTGGAAATTATTTAATTAATTAATTAATACATAGCAATTAGGCTTATGTAGTCCGTCTCTTAACTTACACCTTCTCTCCTCCCCGCTACTATTCATCATCCCTACCGTTACATCCTAACGGCTAAATCACAAACCCCTCACCGGAACCCTCACTCACGCAACCAAACTTTAGCCTTGTCGGGTCAACAAGGCGCCACTATGGCGGTTGCCGCTGTGAAAAGCTTTGCCCAAGCACTCCAAACACGAAACCCTCCAATCTCTACAAATCTCCCTTCCACTCAAAATCTAAAACCAATCCTTCAATACAAGGGAGAATCGGCTGTGCTCTTCTCTCCTGAGCAAGTATCGGAGCTATCCACTTACTACGCAAATGCTCTAATTGGAAATTTTCCAAGAGGAAGGCCGACAATGGATAAGCTAGAAGCCGATTTCAAGACCGTGGGTTTCTGCGGAAGCTACCAACTGGGAGCAATTGACTTCAAAAACATCCTAATCAGATTCCAAGTGAAGGAAGACTTCCAACACTGCTGGATCAAATGGGTTTGGTCGCTTAATGGCACCACCATGAGGATCCTCAGATGGACGTCGGACTTCAAACCAAATGCGAAATCTTCCATTGTCCCGCCCTGGGTCACCATCAGACAAGTGCCTCTCTACTACTACAATGTCTCGGCCATAGAAGCAATTGGAAACTAGGTTGGAAAATTCATCAAGATGGATCAAGCAACAGAAAGGCTAACAAGGCCATCTGCCCTCAAGATTTGTATGGAAATTGACCTCCAATCCCAACTGTTAAGCCACATCAGGTTAGGAACTTCCCTAGAAAATGAAAAGTATGCCATAGAATATGAGGATTTACCTATGTACTGTTGTGGCTGTAAGAAGATTGGTCATCATATGGACATGTGTAGAATAGTTAACCCTGAGCTGAGAATTCCTAAATCTACCACCACACTTAATAAAGCCCCCAAATAGATATCTACGAAGCAGACCAATAGGAACGAACCCCAGCAAACAAATGCAACAGAGAAACCAAAGACTGGCAACAAAAACAGCAAAGAACCAATAACAATTGCCCATACTGAGGTTCTGGTTAAATGGCAGCCAGTACACAAAAACATTGATCCACACACTTCAGGGGTAACAGTAAGCCAGAAACAAAGAGAAGCTCAACACCAACCTCCACAAAAAACACCAGATAGATTAGAAAGCCCTCATATAGGCATTGAGACACCACAACTGGAACTCCAAGGAGAAGAAATTATCAACCAAGAGTCTTTACATACTCACAATGCTAGGGAGAAGCAACAGGATGGGACCCAACAACCTCAAAATGCTGTCTCAAAAAGCAACAACATTGAGGCTGAACTGCAAAAAGGGGAAACCCATCAATTAATTGATCTTACAGAAGAAACAGGCAAACACAAGGAGTATGCCAAAGATGACCTATTAGGTATCATCCCAAACTCTCCTCTAAATGAATGAAATACTGATCTTTTTCACTCACCATCCTGCAGATCCAGCCCCAAAAACTCAAACAAGTTCCAGCTACTAGGAGAGGAACCTCAGCCTGACACAACAGACTATAGCTCAAGTACTAAAGAGCTTCAGCTGGACCAAGTAAGTACCCAAAAATTCTCTAGTACGTTGATTGGTAGGACATCCAGGAAGAGGACATTCTTTAACAGGTTAAATAGGATGAATTTAAGGTCTACTTCAAATAGCAACTCTGGAAAGTCTAAATGATAGATAAACACCTTAATATTAGGGCACTTGTCTGGAACCTTAGAGGAATCGGAACATCCCTGGATAGGTTGAAGAAAATAATTAGAACTCATAATACACAGCTACTTTGTATATTTGAACCTAAGCACCACTATCAGCAATGTGACACATACATGATTAAATTAAATTTTCAGTGTCACTATAGCTCAGATAAAAATAACATTTGGCTAATGTGGAACTCGTGTTGTAATGTTAACATCTTATCTGAGACTGATCAATACACAAAAACTGCCATTTCCTCCCCCCTGCTTATTCCTCAAATGTGTGCATATTTCATTCATGCATCAACCTTAAGAAAAGACAAGAAACACATATGGCAGCAGATCACCTCACATATAGATAGTAATAAACTTATAATTGGTGATTTTAATGCCATAAATTCCATAACAGAATACAAGGGTCCCAATAAGCCTAACGTAAAAAGCATTAGAGACTTCTCTAATTTTATAGTAAGCCAAAAACTATCACATCTTTATACCTTGGGAAATACTTTCACTTGGTCAAACAAGAGAAGACCTCCCACATTAGAAAGACTTGACAGGGCTCTAATTGACCATGACTGGAATGAAAAATTTCCAAATAGCTCACTGCACACACTCAACAAACATACCTCTGATCACTGCCCATTACTACTAACCATAGGGAGTAAATTTGCTTCATCACCTAAGCCATTTAGATTCTTAGATGCTTGGATAAATAGGTCTCAACTGAAACAGATCATTGAAACTAACTAGTCACAATCCATATCAGAAACTGGCATGCTTAAATTCTTTCTGATATTAAAAAGACTGAAGCTGGTTTTAAAAACATGGAATAAGGAAGTTTTTGGTAACATAAATGATAATGTCAAAAAGGCTGAAGAGGAACTCAGAATACAGGAAATTAACTATGAGACAACTAATTCTGAATGTGACCTCATAGAGCTTAATCATAAAAATGCACTGCTACTGAGAACACTAACTGAGGAAAAAATGTTTTGGAAATAGAAAGCTAACATAAAATGGCTTAAAGAAGGAGATGAAAATACTAAGTATTTTCACTCAACTGTAAATCAGAGAAGACAGAAACAAAACATCTCAAAGATTAAAAAAACTCGGAAGGAGTATGGACAGACAATCCATTGGAGATTGAAAAAGAGGCAATTCAGTTTTACCAAAACTTACTGACCAGTGACTCTAACCCTAGATATGACAAATTTCAAGGACACTTTTTAAGCAAGATCCCTCAGATCCTTAATAATAGTAACAATTTACATATGCTCAAAAAGCCAAGTTTGGATGAAATCAGGGAAATAGTTTTCTCCTTGAATCAGAATGGAGCCCCTAGACCTAATGGATTCTCAACAAACTTTTTTAGAACCTTCTGGGACATAATAGGGCCTAATCTGCTATCAGCAGTCTCTAATTTCATGTTAAGCACAAAAATTCCAGCTGAAATTTCAAGTACCTGGATATGCCTTATACCAAAAAAAGATATCCCTATATCCTTTGCAGATTTCAGACCCATATCACTTTCTGACTTCACTAACAAAATTTTATCTAAACTTTTAGTTCAGAGAATAACTGATATCTTTCCAAAACTGATCTCACAAAATCAATCAGCCGTTCTAAAAGGCAGAGAAATAGCTGACAATGTCATCCATGTCAAAGAAATGGTAAGATACATTAATAATAAACATGGAGCCCCTAACTGTATCCTAAAATTAGATCTAACAAAGGCTTTTGATAGGGTTAAATGGTCCTTTCTTAGTCAATTTTGAGGAAATTCGGATTTCAGGACCAGTTCATCAATTTGATCCTAAATAACTTATTTAGTGCATGGTTCTCTATTATTATCAATTCTTAACCTGCAGGTTTTTTCCAAGCTTCAAGGGGAATCAAACAGGGAGACCCTTTATCCCCTTTACTTTTCAATATTTTTTCAGAATCCTTCTTTAGAAGCTTGACTTTTTGTTTCCAAAATAAGAAGATCAGTCTTTTTAAAAATCCAGCATATGAAAACACTGTATCACACCTATGCTATGCAGATGCCACAATCATCTTTTTCCAGGCCACTAAGACTTCCATAAAAAGAATCAAAGCTTTCTTGCATGTTTTTGAGGAAGGAAATGGCCAACAGATTAACTATGGAAAAGCAATTTTTTCATAAGTAAACATACCTCTTTAACACATCTAAGATTGATCAGGATTTTATTAGGAATGTCCACAGGTGTTTTTCCATTTACATATCTAGGGTGCCCTATCTACACTGGCATCACAAAAGAGATACACTTTCAGCCTCTAATGGAAAAATATGAGACAAAACTGAAATCCTGGAAAAACAAATGGCTTAGTGTTGCTGGTAGACTCACACACATAAGATCTGTCCTTTTTGCTCTCCCACAACATCTATGGGCTGTCATGCCCCTAACACAATCAGTAATTAAGAAACTAAACAAGAAAATCTCCAATTTTTTCTGGGGAGAGCATGAATATGGTCCTAAAAAAGTATGGAGAAGCATTACAAACATGAGTTATCTAGTAAACCAAAATGGTATTGGGATTAGAAACATTAAAGACATAATCAGGACTTTCTCCCTTAAATTGTGGTGGAAACTACAAAAGGGAGAGACACTATGGGCCAAATTCTTATGGTCCATCCCTGAAAATCAAAGAAAATCCCAAATCAGGAAATGGATTCAGAAAATAAACCTGTTGGCAGAAAGCAAAACAAGGATAATACATGGCAATGGTTTAGCAAATTCGGTCACTGCAAACTGGGCTGGTATGGGATAACTGCAAACTGGGCTGGTATGGGGTCACTGCAAGACTGTGTAGACCCATCTACATACACAGTGGTTCCACCCCGCACTATAATCCAACATTTTGTAAACATGAAGTCAAGCTTCCTAGATGCTTTTAATACATTACCTAATCACATATTCCACATGATGAGGGAGTTGCAGGTACACCTATTCATACAGGACAGATTAATATGGAAGCCATCAAACAATGGAGAGTTTGGTTTCAAGTCTGCATACAAGGTAGTTGCTTCACAAAAATCAGAAATCGGAATTTTGAAGAAGGTATGGTGCTCAAAACTGCCAAAGAAAATTTCTATGTTTATGTGGAAACTTTCAAATGCAATTTTACCTTTTGATGACATCCTCAATTTCTGAAATTTTTCACTTGCATCTAAATGCCCATTTTGCAACAACACAGACACACTGAGCCACTACTTCAATGATTTTTCTCTAGCCATAGACCTGTGGATATTTTTTGACCAGATGTTAGGACTGAGGCACCAACATTTCAACTCTATTTTTGACAGACTTGCACACTACTGGTCTTCTAATGGAGAGACAAAAATACACTCCATATTAATCACCATCTTTCCCTCTCTTATCTGTTGGAAAATTTGGAAAGCAAGAAACAGTTTCATTTTTGAAAATATTAGACCAAATAGGGAAAAAATGATCCAGAACATCAAAAGAGACATGTTCCTCATCTTCTATACCAATCCAGAGATTAGTACAAGGAAAAATGATCATCACTAGGTTAAAATTGGTCTAATCCCACCCATGAAAAAACAAACCGTACCCAAAATTAAATGCATCACATGGTCTAAACCAAAACTGGAATAAAAAATCAATTTTGATGCATCATAGAAGCATGGGTTAGACTGTGGTATTGGGATAGTTATCAGGAATAAATATGGATCTTTTCTTAAGGCATGCCATAAATCAGTTAGAGAAAAAATCAGTTTCCAAGCTAAACT
Source organism: Rubia yunnanensis (assembly GCA_037428765.1). Taxonomy (NCBI): domain Eukaryota; kingdom Viridiplantae; phylum Streptophyta; class Magnoliopsida; order Gentianales; family Rubiaceae; genus Rubia; species Rubia yunnanensis. The sequence goes on along the minus strand of CM075071.1, from coordinate 21,881,674 downwards.
CATAAGTCTAAAAGAAGGCCTAACTTTCGCAGCTGATCTTGGCCTAAATTCTTTTTCCCTTCAAACTGACTGTGCCAATATTCTTAAAGTAATGAAAGACCCTACCAAAGCCCCATGGGAACTGTATCATTTAGCATCTGAAATCAAACAAAGGGTTGGGGACATCAAAATTACACACACTCTAAGAGAAGGAAATATGGTTGCTGATAGATTAAGTAAACTAGGAAGGAATAAGAAACCAACAGTTTGAATTACCATGACCTTGATCAGAAAACCAAGTGACTTCTAGCCCTTGACAAACAACATATACCTGCTATTAGAATTTTGAATGGATACTGCTGATTTAAAAATGAAAATGCAGGTTGGAACCATCGAGGACTTGAGCCTCGAGACCTGGAGCCCTCGAGCACTCGGGCACCCAAGCTCTCGAGCCCTCGAGCCATCGAGCTCTCGAGCCCTTGACTGCTCGAGCCATGAAGCCATCGAGCAGCAAGCCCTCGAGCCTAAAAACCATCAAGCACTTGATCCTTGACCACTAGTACTCGAATCAAGTGGCGGCAAAGAGAAGGAGACAAAAGAAGGAACACTCGTGGAATTCAGGCCCTCGAACCTCCAGACTCGAGGACAGTCGAACACTCAAACCAGGCGACACTCGATCCTCTCCAGACAATCGAGCACTCGAACCTCCAGACTCGAGCACTCGAGCACTCAAACCTCCAGCACTCGAGCACTCGATCCTCCAGCACTCGAGTACTCGATCCTCCAACCTCAAGCACTCAAACCTCTAGACAGTCAAGCACTCGAACCTCAAGACTCGAGCACTCGAATCACCAGACTCGAGCACTCGACACTTGAGCAGTCGAACCAGGCGGCAAACAAAATAACGAGGCACAACATACAAACAGATCTCCAGCACTCGAACCGTTTTTACTAAGAGCCTTTTTGGAGATCTGGTCATTTGTCCATGTTAACATGAGGGGTAGAGACATGGTAAATGGAATCATCTACAAAAAGGTCCAAGGAGACTTCCGGTCAGAAATTTAGACAAATATATTTTATCTTTTGGTAAAAAGTCTTCAAAATTACTTGAAGCAAAATCTTGTAAAAGAATATTTTACCGTTTATAGGTTTGGGGAACTTAATATACATCCCTCCCATTAATATGGGTTTTTTTTTAAATGTAGTCCATCTCTTGAAAGTCGGTCTTTCCATAAGTCATGGAAAGACCAAGTTTTAAAGTGCAAATTAGAAGAAATGAAGATAAATTTTTTGGGTTGCATGAATCGGGTTATAAACTTTACAACTACTACACATTGTATAATAAATTTGTAATATTGCAACTAAAATTTTTATCTTTTATTATTCTAATTAAACCACGTCTTTCCATAAGCCTATGGAAAGACGGTCTTTCCATAAGCCTATGGAAAAATGATCTTTCCATAAGCCTATGGAAAGACGGTCTATCCCAAGTAAGTAGGCGGTTTCCTTCTAACATGCATAGGAATATCATCACTAGCAAAGTAGTTGCAACCTTGCGATTTCCTTCCTTCATGTTAGCCAGATAAGAATGTTATTCCATCAAGTAAGTAAGCAGAACATGATATTGGTGAAGCTCGTATCTCAATCTCTCCTAGGTGGGGATAGGTTTTCTTTCCTGCAATATATCGCGACTCCTTTTTACTTTTCCCCACTCAGCTACATAGTGAGTGAAAGAATACAGTGCCACTTTGACTTTCTCCTTCTCCCAATAATTTTTTAGATCAAACGGATTCTCAATCTGTCGCTCCCAATTAAGATACTTCACTGGATTGTGTTGACCATCAAATCGAGGGATGTCATATTTTAAACCCTTGATGTCTCGAGCTTCATTAGAACCCGACTCAGATCCTGAATTACTCTTCACTCTCATTCGGGAATGAGGTTTACTATGGTGATGCCTTCTAGAAGACCCTCTGTGTGATCGCCTTTCTGAATCATCATCAGAATAGTTATCTAAACTTCCAGAACCATTGAATTGATGGACATATTTCTTGGTTTCTTCCCTCTTGACCGATGATGTAGGTGTAGGCGGAGCCATGCTGTCAGCTTTTCTCGCCAACCTTTGCACCTCACTCATAAGTGCATTTATTGCCACAACAAACCGATCAGGATCATTGGATTCATTTGGATTAATTTGATATCGCTCCCAACTATCTGGAGCCTCTTCACGTGAATGACTACCATGCCCGCTATTTGAGGTGTTCGTCAATGGAAAATTGTTAGGATTCCTAACAAAAGGCGGGACGAATGGGTTTTCATCCCCCATCTTTGCTAAACTACTAAGAAAATTAAACGGTTAGTTGAAAAAACTGCCCCCCCCCCCCCTTCCCTTTGTTTAGTAAGGTCACTCACCAAGTGTATAACACTCACAACTCACAAGACAAAGGCTAATGCGAGGGCAATTGATCAATTCACCGCAATTCAATGCAATCTAAAGAGATGAGTACTGCAGAACTTATTTTGAAATTTAAAAATATATAAACTAAAAATTGGGCTCTACGATTTAGAATTCCAAATTCCACAAAGAAAAAGGAAAAAAACACAATTTGAATGAATGAATTATGATGAAAACAAGATTGCTTTATATAGGCGACAAATAGGTTCCAAAAATTCAAGAAACTTTTCCGACAATAAATTGGAAAAGGAACTCAAATTCAAATCCCTTGTAGTAAAGGATTTTAATGACTTACTTGTCTCCCAATTCAAAAATTCAGATCAAACCCCCTCTCTCAATTGGCTTTCATTTCCCTTTTCTCTTTCGATTAGGATTTTGACTTTTTATTTCCTTTTTCAAACCGGATTTCCTTTTTCTTTCCTTTTTTTCAGCCACAATTCATTTTTTTTCCTTTTTTTATTGTACTATAAAACTCACAACCAGAATTTTATTCCCCAAGAAAAGTTTTCGGTCACAATTCCCAAAATGTTTGGAAATTGTAAATCTGCCCCCAAACTTTTAAAAAGTGCAAATCTGCCCCAAATTTCAGATTTCAAATCGTATATTCCAATTTTGAAACCCAAAAATCTGCTACCATTTTTTTTTATTTTCAAAATTTTGTGGAACAAGAATCGCCTATACAAAACTTGGAATAAGAAAACTGCGACAACTTCCTCTTGATTCAAATGAACTTCGAGGTATTCAAGATCATAAGGATCAAGAATATGACACTATATATATGGAAAACGACACAAAACTCCTTCCTCTTTTTTTTTGAATAAGGTGTAATCAAGAATTAAGAACAATTCAAGATCACGGAATCAAAGAACGATAAAGAAAACAAATAGGATTATGAGCATGCAATAATTTTCAGAAGAGTTGACGAAAAATATCATAAGCACATAAAATGTTTAAGCTACCTAAAACTATGAAACTGGCCGGGAGGTGAAGGTGGATAATAATTGTTAACGCTTAGACCCTTCGACGTCCTCCTCACTCAATTGATGAAGGTGAAGGTAGATAGTAATACCGGAGTATTCTAACTCTCAGGCCCTTCGACATCCTTTTACTCTAGATTCAATCCTCCTAGTAAGAAAGATCAATCAAACACAATTAAAATATGACACGGAATAGTTTATAAATTAAAAAATCGAAAATAAATTCTACAAAAACTTGAAACCCTTTTTTTTGTTTTTTTTCGGCTTCAGTCGATCTTACGCTTTGCTCTGATACCAACTGATATGAATCCCCTTGCGAAGAATCTGGATTGCGGAATTAAGATCTTTGACAAAACAAGGGAACTCGCAAACCCTTCAATGCCGCACAAAATTCAAGGTCAAGTCCTCGGGGTACACTCAATTTCGACTCGCTCTCTAACTAGCCCTTAAGATCAGATTACCATATTTATTGATACTTAACTAGCCCCCGGGGTTAAGCAACAATGGAATAACTTGCAAGCAAAGATTATGTACTCACAAGGTTGTATTTTGATTGATAAAAGTGGTGTGAAATTCATCCAAAGGTCTCCCATATTTATAGGGTAGATTTCGACCATAAACCATATTCACAACTGGACACTGAATTGACTTATGGTAGCTTTAAGAAGCTAAACCCATATTTAACTAAAATACCTAAAATAAATTGTAATATAAGGTAATCTGGTCGATTTCTTTAAGAAGTAATCTTGAAAAATATTACCTTATCTAATCTTACCAAATCTAATTCTAATCAGAATAAAACTGAATATACTAAACCCTAGTGGACTGTATTTTTGAAATCTATCTCTTCAAAGCCTATATGGCCGAGCTATCAGTCCAATAAACCCAAAAATAAAATAATTTTACATTAGTTTACATTGATCACACTACCTCATTAAAAATCCAGTGGGAAAAAAGAGTATAGTGTTCTTGATGATGTCTTAAGTTCGTCGACAATCTTGAATAATGAATCCAAGATGTCGATGGTGACTCCTTCTTCAATTCTTCATCATAAATGCGATCAATAAAAGTATTTAAAGCAGCATCCCTAATATTAGTCATTGACCTAGTCATAAGTCACATCATGTCACTCAGAGGATTCCGAACATATCCTTTAAATGTTTGATCAAATCGAAGAATATCTTCATTTATGGTGGTAGTCGTATTGACATCTCCATCATTTGATTCAATGTTCCTGCTCTTCTATTTCTTCGATGACATTATTTACGGGACCCATTTCAAATAAAAGGGATGGGTGGGGGTTATCATCAATTCTTGTAAAAACACAATTTACAAAAAAATATTGTTGAATATCATCTTGACTGATTTCTTATCCACTTTCTACACAAAATTTAAATAAAACACAATTGACATTCATGATAGGAAAATGAAGGCTAACTAGTTAAAAGCTACAATTAAAACAATACTTTTATACGCTGGAGAAATATAGGTATGAAGAGAAGAAGTGGAACAATAAAAACATATTCATTTTCCTGACCAATTAAATTTGTCTTGTTGATTGTTTATATCTAGAATATCCAGGTATTTGCCTCATGCACCCTTATTCTAAAATAAAATAATTTTAAAATTTTATACAAGAATAAAATAGCAGTTTACAAATGAATTAAATAATTAAAATAATTTTACGCTCTTAATAGTTATTGACTTTTATAGCTCTTCATATACATAATCATTACATATACGAGATGTGAACTTAGAGTATATCTTATGGACTACAAAGACTTGGGTGAGACCGTCTCATCAAAGGTTATGGTGAGATCAGGGGTCTCTAATAAAATTAAATAGTTTTAAAGACTTAAAGACAATAGTATATAAGATGTATAATTTAGAAATTATTCAGTTTTCTTTTCATATTCCCTGCTCACAAAATCGGAAAACCAAAACCGTCGAAAACCCTCTTCAAACTCCCTCCGTCAAATTCGATTTCAATTGCTTGAATTCAGTTTTAAAATCGTGATTTCGAAACCTACGTTCCATCAGAGTGTTTTTTGCGTTCTGATAGAGGTAAGATTTTCTCAATTTTTTTGGATTTTGTGGCTAATAGAGGTAATATTTGGGGCTTTTTGCTTTTGTCAAGTTTTCGGCTGTTTTCTTGTTGATTTCATCGTTTATCTTCGTAAATCCGGCCGTGTATGTGTTATTTTGGCCTTGCATTGTGTATTTTCAATTTGTGTTTCGTTATTTTGTTGATTTGATGAAATCGAAGGAAGGTATTGCTGGTAAAGATGACTTAAATGTTGATGACGGTGTTCCTTCCTCATCCGTTGTTGAATCAAAAGGTGATTTTCTGTTTTTGTTTTTGTTAACTTTTGGATTGTTAGAGTTTTATGTTGTTTTTATTTAATTTTTCTGTTTTGTTCTTGATTGATTTGATGTGTTCTTCGTTCTTATTGATGCTGCTATGTTTTTTTGTGTGTTGATGTTGCTCTGTTTGCTGAACTTTTAGTTGTTGCTCTATTTTATTGTTTTTATGTTGTGGTTTCTGGTATGAAACGGTGTATACCGGAGTATTTAGGCTGTTTATGTGTTTAGTTAGCCTGTTTATGTGTTTAGTTCAGGTTATGTTGTGTTTCTATCGTGGTTGTATTCACAAGGAAGCAGGTCTTGTGTGCAAAGAAAAAGAAACAAATGGTCTTAGTAGTAAATAGTGATAGTGATATAAATTAAGTTCATATATTTTCCTTTTCATCGCCATTTTCTCTCTTTTCAGAGCGGAGGTTTTTCTTTTCAACTATCGATTTCGCTGTGATTTCTCGCTAAAATCATTGATTTTCAACCGAAGATTTGATTAATCTGAGGATTTTTGTAATACGACATAGGTTTACAACATCAAATCGGGAGTAAGTTACAGAAATACTGAATTTCTATCGTGGATGAAGGTTTGGAGGTTAGTGATTTGGTTCAAAGGCTGATAAACTTGTGAATCAAGTGCCTAAACTTTATACTTCTTGTTGTTTGTGTGTTCGCTGCTTTATTTTGTGATTTTGCAGCTTCAATCATGGGTTTTGATTTGGTTTCTCATGGAATGCATAGCTTCTTAGCAGCGAATTCATTGATCGAATAATTTCCACCTTGAATCGTGACGGATTTGGCACAATCCGTGTCCAGAAAGTTCACCTTCTTCAAAATATATAATGTTCTTGGTCTATTTTACAAAAGGTAAATACTAGATATCAATATCAATCAAGAGATGTTAGTTCTTTTTTTTGGTATGTCATATTTAGTTACCGAGCAAATATAGCATAATAATTACTCCACTGGATAAAAGTTTCAATTTTATAATTTGGAAATCAATATTGTGTTTTGGTGAACGTCGTTTCACTCACCAAAATAATCTACAAACTCTAATGATGAAATTAGTATAGTAGCAAGCAGAGTCGATCCCACGAGGAACAAAAGCAATAATCATTAATTATTTTTCCTACTAATTTTTGAAAACCTTTTTGGTGATGCCACCACGCCTTAAATGTAATGATTTTATTAACTCTAGAAATGCAAATGAAGACTTAAACTTATGAGAAATAAATATATGAATGAATGATATCGGCTAAGAATAACTCATGCTAGTTATTATCGATCATAGGCGCAATAATGAATCAATTCATATGCATCTATCAGTTATAGGAAAGTAGGTACGCTTAACCTCCCCAATTCTTTCGTACTTTATCGACAATTAACCAATAATAATTAATTAATTGTTTCTCTTACCAAGATGCCTCCGGAAAGTATTCGCTGAACCAGATACACACCTCGATAGCATTAAGAATGAAAAGAACCTGATATAGCAATTACCCAAGTATTCGCAAGTAGTAACGCACACTTAATTATTCCCCATCTTGCTATTACAGTCTTAGCTAGTTAGCTGTTTTTCACAAGAACTCGCTACTTACTAACCCTTTCCAACGATTACGTATTGGTAGAATTAGATAGCATTATCCCAATAATATTCAAGTTGATCAGGCTTAAACACATCAGAAATAAATTTAACCAAGAACAATCAAGAACACATAAGAATCAATTATAAAACAATTAGGCCTCACGATTTATAAACTAGCATTTGTTATTCTCTGCCGATATATAAATTAGCTACTCATAATAATTAAACTAAACAAATAAATAATATAATATCTAAACATAATCAAAATAATAATAAAATAACTAACGAAAACAATCAAACCAGGAATCTGTAATGTTGCATGTAAATCACGGGAGAAGCCTCCAATTGAGTGAACGTCTCCGTAATAAATAGTATGTCTCCTCCCAAAAATTACAAACTCTCCTCCCGGCCGTGTATATTTATATACACCAAACCAAAACCAAATCCAAATCAACTTCTAATTACTTTTCTTCTTATGGAAGAAATAAGGAAATAAGATAATATCTATTCTAATTCTAAATAACTAATTCCTACAATTAAGGAATTTTAAATGGAAGGAGATAATACAATCCTTATCAATATGGGCAGTGAATATATTTATTTTCTTCAAATCTACATCTCTTCAATAATTCACTTTTCACCCCATAACTTCAACAATTCTTCTTTTGCCTCTCCTCCTTCATCCCTGGAAAAATGTCTTATAAAATAAGAACGTTTTCCATTGGAACACATCGCCTCATTAAAAACCTTAACCTGGAAAACCCAGTGGGAAAAAACCGTTGGTTAAGGGAAAAAGAGTACAATGTATAGCTCCCTCTCAATTCTCCGCAATTAATGAATTCCTGCACCAAAAACACCTTAAAGTGCAAATTATATCTCAATAAAATCATAATAATCCCACCAAATATGAACACAATATAACACACATCTCATTGTGTGTTATATTGTGTTTGCACTTCTCATTTGTCTTTTATTTACTTATATAATTTATTTGTTTTTAATGTACATGATATAATATGGAGTTAATCCTAAACCGAATCAATCACGGTATTTGATTGATTCTATATATCTACTAGTATCTTGATCGATATTGACTTATATAGTACATATATTAATTAGGTTCATTGAATCTATTCATTTGCAAACTCTATATTCTATCAGTACATTCACAAAGATTTAGTTTTTTCAATACAGACTTGACTTAGCAAAAACAACTCACAAGTTTTTCTGGACCCAAGTAAGTTGGCATTACTTATCACTGATTTGGCACTAGCTTATTGTCCTTATTATAAATGCTGAATGCAGGACGTTGGATTTTCTCAAGGTTTCTGATATATTAGGACTAGTAGACGTGGCGACTTTATGTTTTATTTTTTCCAGTTTTGTTGTATCAAGAATCTCCATTTGTTTTACTCAACCAAAGTCTCTTGTTAAGTTGGCATTCTTCTTTCCAAGGAAGTGAGCACTAATGTGTAGGTTGGAATATAATACTAAGCAAAAGTCTCTGTCCTTCTTTCCATGGAAGTAGAAGGTGAGTCCATCCGCCCCAACAAATTTCCCCAAAGTTTCAACATTTTTTAAGGAACCATGTTAGATTTTATGATTATAATTTATTCTTATGTTTATACTGTTAGTTTGACTATTTAATTCATTAGTTTATCTCTTTTGAAAATATAAATTGATAAGGATGATGTTGTCGTTGAGGGTTGTGTAATTCAAACTGGTAATTTTTAGTATAATTTGTTCATGTTTTTGCATTATTAGTTTAGGTGTTTCGCGTGTTTATTTGTTATATTATATAGTTGTTGTTGTGTCTGTGATGAATGATCATTGTTTCAATGTGTGAAAAAGATTACGATTAGATTTTATAATTAAAATTCCTCTTATATTTATATTGTTATGTTAGTCTTTTTCTTAAGGCACGTGAACATATGTTAGTTATGCGTAAACTGGACCATTAGTCAAGTATTCGACGACTGAACAAGGAGAGTATGAAATAACTTTTCAAGATGAAAAGTGATATATTTCTTCTATTTTCAAAAGGAGCATTCCAATGGAAAAGTCTATTTTAAGATTAACAGCCTGTATGTTTTAAGATTAATTTTTCTCATGATATCAAGCGTAGCATTGAATGTGTTACTGTTGATATGTATGATTGATTGGAGAAGGTTAAGGGTGATGTTACTCCTGAGAGATCGCGCAACTTGCAACCAAGTGAAAGTGTTACAGAACAAACCCAAATTCAACCGGATGACTTCGAAGATTCACAAGAGTTTTGGAATAACAATGTATGTGCTATGGTTGATGAATGTGTCAACAATTGGAGAAGGTTACAAAATCAACCTATCCCAACTTTTTACTTGTTTACTGAAGGTGAATTGGATAGCCTAGAAGGAGCGTCCACGGCTATACAATCCCCCAAATAAGGAGTTCAAGATGTTTGCGAGGACTTGTAATTCAAAAATAGATTGAGTTTGTAGTGATTTAGATATTTGGTTTGTTGTATTTGAATGATGAATGATTTTATTATTGTTGATTCTAGATGTAATTTGCTAGGTTGTTGAATTTGTTTTGTCGTAACTAGATTAAAACTTGTAATTTGTTTGTTAACTCATTTCTAAAGTTTGTCTATTTAGTTCCATTGTATTTATCTTTAGCATGTTATTAAAGTTTAACAGTTTGTCTAGCAATTATTTTTTGGTTGTTTAAATTTTTCTTTGCCAAATTTACTTTTTTTTTCCTGATTGTTACTTCATGTATAGCTCTTTTTATAGCCATGTGTTCTTTAGGTATATAGTTTGGTTATTTAGGTTTTTTGTTTTCATCAACACAACAGGATCAGCGATTCACTGTCTGTATGTGCGATTGAGTGTGCGAATTTGTGTGCGATTCAAAGTCTTTATCTTCTTCTCCCTCTTAACCATATTCTTCTTTCCCCCACCAGATCAAGCTCTGTTCCTCTGGTCTGTGCCGGAATTCTTTAGCCGATAACGGCTAATTTAGCCGTTAGTGGCTTTCGCGATGTCGGGACCATCTTTCCCGGCCGTTCCGGATACCAACCATGATACACAACCTACTCCTCTACCTATTTCCTTCGCTGCTGTCCTAAAAAACAAAGCTCCGCCATTATCAAAGCTATTACCAAGTAACCCTGAACTTATTCCCAAATCACAACAGCTTGGAGATGCCGCTTGTTTATATTCGGATGATCAGATAGCGAAATTATCTTCACACTATGCAAATGCCCTAGTTGGAAAATTCACCAAGGGTAGGTGCTCGATGGAGCAGCTGGAACAATTTTTCAAAACAGTGGGCTTCTCAGGTAAGTACCAACTTGGTTCCCTTGATTACAAACATGTGCTCATTAGGTTTGAATTGCTAAATGATTATCACTGAGCATGGATGAAAGGAGTCTGGAATTTTAATGGGATACTTCTTAAAATGCTAAAATGGACTCCTGAATTTTCAATTCATAAGGAATCACCTATAGTTCCAATTTGGTGTACAATTAGGGAAGTTCCGTTGTATTACTATAACTCAGCTGCAATTGAATCCATTGGCAATAGCATTGGTAGCTTTATTAAAACTGATCTTGCAACTGATAGGCTAACAAGACCTTCAGCCATTAAATTATGTGTTGAAATTGATCTTCAAAAACCTATTTGTACCCACATCAGACTGTGATCTGTAACTAACAATAGAAAATATCACGTAGAATATGAGGATATCCCCCTTTACTGTGATCACTGTGCTAAATTAGGGCATTGCAAAACCCAGTGTAGAGCCTTTCCCCCCAATGTCAATGTTAAAACTGTTGAGCACATTAAAATTCAGGGGCAGCCTCAGTGGCAGGCTACTGGGAAGAAATTTGATGTACCCCCATTGATCTCCTCTAATGATCAGATAGATTTAATAGCTTCTGAGGATGCCATGGAACTTAACCCAAGACCCATACCTACACTCTCTCTTAACTTGGAGACTAACACTATCTTAGGGATTACTGAAAACCCTGTAATGATTAGGGACAATCCGCCAGGAAGCCGTCCTAGTCCTACAACTCAGGTTACACTAGATAACTCTATTTCCAAGATGCTTGAGGGTATAGTTTTAACAAATTTTACTCCAGTAGCTTATGCTACAGATGATATCCAGGTTGGAACCACTCTTGCTAGTCCGAATAGGAATATAGACGTAACTCCTTCTTTTCAAGATAGAATGGGGAACAGGTTCTTTGTTTTGCAGGAGGCTTTGGATGAACCTGCTCCAAATCAGGAGGAAACTTCAAATCTTCAAGCTAGTTTGAGCTCTTCACCAATACTGGGGCAAAACCTTCTGCCAGGTAAGGCAAAAGGTAAAAAATCTAACTACTTCAGTCAAATCAATAGAATGATGCTTAGATCATCAACTAAAAGTCATAAGTCTAGTGAACTATGATAGGTTCTCTTTCAATAAATTTCTTGGTTTGGAACATTAGGGGAATGGAAACATCAATGCTGAGACTAATAAACCTAGTGAGGCTTAAAAAGATTCAATTCCTGTGCATTATTGAACCAATGCATGATAACTCTAAATTTCAATCCTATATGGACACACTTAATTTTTCCAAGGGCCTGACCTTATATAATGGTAAAATATGGCTTATGTGGTCTAATTCTTTCTCAGTCACACTTCTCTCATCACATGAGCAGTACCTGCATGTGCATATATCTCATGGAACTATAATATTACACATGGATGCTGTTTTCATATATGCTCTTAGAAATAGTGAAGGTAGAAAGACATTATGGAAAGACTTATCAGTTATAAACCCGGGGGATACCATTTTCATAGGTGATTTTAATACTATTACCTCACTTACAGAATATAGAGGTCCTAGTTCTCCCTCCTTGTTCTCCCTCCTTTAGAAAATGCATACAATTGAATCTTAGATAATGACGAATTATCGAATAAAGTTTAATCATTCTACTTCATGTGTTAATGCACATACATCATTTATTAAATATGTTACTTTATACATTTTAGAAAATTTAAAAACACCTAATTTTTTTCCAAAAAAAATGCATATAGCCAAATTCCAGACCTTGAGAAATTATCCATCATGATAATATAACGTTACTTCATGTGTCCGGTGTTCATCATATTACTTCATGTGTTTCAACAAATTTAAAAACACCTAAATTTCCTCAATAAATTGCATATAGCCAAATTTCAAACATTGGGGAACAATCCATTAGAATAATATCACATTACTTCATGTGTTCATACAGTTACATCCTGTGTTGATCATATTACTTCATACGTCTCATCAAATTCAAAAAACACCTAAGTTTCCTCAACAAGCTGTATATAGACATGTTTCAAACCTTAGGGAGTTATTCAACAGAATAATATCACGTTAATTTATGCGTTCATGCAGTTACATCCAATGTTCATCATATTACTTCATACGTTTGAGCAAATTTAAAAATACCTACATTTTCCTAACAAATTGCATATAGCCAATTTCAAACCTTGGAGAATTGTTCATCAAAATGATATCACATTACTTCATGTGTTCATGCAGTTACATCCAGTGTTCATCATACTACTTCACACGTTTCAACAAATTAAAAAGCACCTACATTTTCCTAACAAATTTCATATAACCAATTCAGGCCTTGGGGATATGTCCATTAGAATAATATTGCATTACTTCATGTGTTCATGCAGTTACATCCAATGTTCATCATATTACTTCATACATTTCAACAAATTAAAAAGCACCTACAATTTCCCAACAAAATGCATATAGCCAAATTCCAAACCTTGAGGATTTATCCATCAGAATAATATCACATCACTCACGTGTTCATGTAATTACATCTAGTGTTCATCATATTACTTCATACGTTTCAACAAATTGAAAAACACCTGCGGCATGAGAAGCCAAAAAAGAGAATGATGGAGAACAGATAAACATAGACGAGAAGTCTTGATGTAACAGATGAGTGGGAAGAAGAGAAGTCTTGATGTAACAGAGGAAAATGGTAGGAATGTTGTGTGCACCAACCTAATATCCAAACTTCAGGACAGAATTTCAAAGAGGATTTTGCCCACTCCACAGTAACGAACTGATCAAAATGTGGTGTCCAGTCCACATTGGATTGGTACGGGATTTGCGATGTCATCTATATGGTCTTGTGCTATTTCCTCACATTGGGAGTGCTGCCCTGGAACGGCAGGAGACAGCGAGCATAGAGCTCGTATCCATACTTCATAACTCTAGGAATGGAATAGATTTCCTATCTCTAATTAGGTAGACATTAGAGGTTCAAATCACAGGCATTACTCAATAGAGGTGCAAGGCTGACAGAAGTACCGAAACAACCACAATATACACCACTTCCAATTGAAAAACAAATTCTATTCATTTATGCAGCTGTCAATGGATTCTGTGATCGAATGCATGGCTGGAAAAGATATATATGGGTAGCAGGACGCGTGTACGGCCGTAAGAAAAGATAAGAACCACGCGTGTACGACCGTAATAATGCGTAGGAAGAAGGAATAAAAAAAGAAAAAGAAAACGAATTAGCAACGCCGAAAGTAATTGTTCATCCCACCATTCCCACTTTTAAGATACAGAGATTTAGTCATTAATAAATTTATCTTTCTTTTCATGTGATCTAATGCAATGTAGCAAGATTCGCATATTGCAGTCATCCCGAGGGTACCATTTTCGGTGAGTTTTCATTGGCTACAAAAGTTTTAAAAAATGTGTCTTTATTTTAGTCCGCAAATACATTATATGATCCATAATATGTGTAGAGAAAATTTTTTTTATTTCACTATATTATTCATAACTAGGTGTTGCATTTTCAAAAAACATTGTGCAATTGTACTGTTATGAATGGAAGACCAACGGCATAAGTAGATATTCTGAGGTAAGTATAGTTTTAATATGATGTTGTTGAGATGTTTGCATAAAAAAAATTAAATGATTGAATGATTTTTTAAGATGAAAAATAAATTATTTTCAGATTAATGCTCTGATTAATCCCTCCCACCCTAAGCCTTTCAGGTTTATTAACACCTGGTTTAACAGACCAGAGTTCATAAATCTAATTAAAGACAGCTGGTCCAAACCTATCTCCCACCAAGGAATGCTAAGACTTTATCTTAAACTGATTAGACTTAAAAAAATAATTAAGATTTGGAATAAGGAATGTTTTGGCAATATTGACTCTAATGCACTCATTGCAGAAGAAAATCTGAGATTACAGGAAATTAACTATGATTCCACTCACTCAGAATCAGATTTAATCAAACTTAATGAGAAAAAGGCACTATTAATTAGAGCTTAAAAGGAAAAAGAAAAATTCTGAAAACAAAAATCTAGGAATAACTGGATTAAACTTGGAGATAATAACACTCAGTTTTTTCACAAAACTGTAAAGGAAAAGAACTGTAAGCTTCATATTTCAAAAATAAAAAACAGACAGGGACAATGGTTGGATAACTACACAGAAATCCAGAAAGAAGCCATTTCATATTTTTCTGACCTTCTATCTTAGACTAACCTACCAGCTTCTAATACCTACTACCCTCATTTTTTCAGCCAAATTCCCACAATAATCTCTTCTCAGGATGACCTATCCCTGTCTAAACCAGTATCAGAAGATGAGCTTAGACTAGTGGTTATGAGTCTGAACAAAAACAGTAGCCCAGGTCCCGATGGTTTCTCATCTAAATTCTATACCAAATGTTGAGACTTCATTAAAGAGGATCTAAAAGCTGCAGTCAATGATTTTCTCTCAGGCTCAGAAATGCCAAGAGAAATAACCAGCACATGGATTACCTTAATTCCAAAAAAACAAACCCCCTTCTCTTTTGATGATTACAGGCCTATCAGTCTTTCAAATGTAGCTAATAAGATATGCTCCAAAGTGCTAATAGAAAGGCTGAAACCCTATATGGAAAACCTAATTTCACCAAATCAGACAGCTTTCATGAAAAACAGGGACATTTCTGATAATATACTCTACCTGCAGGAAATGATTAGGTTTCTGGATAAAAACAACAGAATTCCTAACCGTATATTGAAACTGGGCCTTAGGAAAGCTTTTGATAGAGTTAATTGGAACTTTTTTAAAAATATTCTGTGTACATTTGGTTTTACAAGCAACTTTTTGAATGCCGTGATGAATAATCTCTCTCAGGCACATTTTTCTGTGCTTATGAATGGTAATCTAGTTGGTTTTTTTAAAGCTACCCGGGGCATTAAACAAGGTGATCCCTTATCCCCCTTTCTCTTTAACATTTTTTCTAAAGCTTTCTGTAGAAGTCTGTCTTTCATCTTCATGAACAATAGACTTCAATACTATCAGCTTCCCTCTGCTATTACTCATGCTTCACACTTGAGTTATGCTGATGACACCATCATTTTTATGCAAGCATCAAAATCTAACCTAATAAGAATCAAAGCCTTTTTAGAAATCTTTGAATTCACCCCTGGACAAAAAATTAATTATGATAAATCTGATTTCTATATTAGTAAAAGAGCTACCCCTGCTAGAATCAATCAGATCAGATCAATTTTAGGAATGAAAAAAGGGGCTTTTCCATTTAAATACCTTGGCTGTCCAATCTTTAAAGGAAGAACACTTAACATATATTTTCAACCATTGCTGGAAATTGTAGATAAGAAGCTTTTGAACTGGAAAAACAAATGGTTAAGTTTAGGAGGTAAAATGGTCCTCATTCAATCCTGCATATACTCCCTTCCACTGCATATATGGTCAGTCCTAAAGCCCCTAAGCAGATAATTAAATCATTGGAAAGAAAAATGGTAAGATTCTTTTGGGGAGAAAGGGAAGGGAAAATGAATAAAGTGTAGAGAAAACGGTCTGACCTAAGTGCACATAGATTCCAGAATGGTTTAGGTTTCAGATCTATACCGGCAATAATTGACTCTTGCTCTCTCAAATTATGGTGGAAAAGCCAACAGGGCACCACCATGACTAAATTGATATGGGCATTACATCAAACACACAGAAAATCCCAAACTTGGAAGAGGATATGTACTGTTAGCCCCTTTGCAGAAAACAATTCTTTAATCATACATGTCCAAGGTAATTGCAGCTTTTGGACTGCAAATTGGTGCCCTAATGGACCACTAATCAATAGTGTCCCCCCTTTGTCCTTTCTTCACTCTATTATTGCACAATAGCTGATTTTATCAAAGATAAAAACCATATTCTAACTCAGATCTCTCCTTATTTAGAACATGATACTCTGAACTTTTTACAGGAGGCAGATATAAACATGGAAAGAGAAGACACAATGATCTAGAAACTGGAAGAAACAGGAGTTTTTACTTTCAAATATGCATACAAGGCTCTCACACAGTTACTAGGTAAATTTCCAGCTACTAAACTGATATGGAACCCTAGACTGTAGAAAAAAAATATCAATTTTCACCTGGAAAATGCTTAACTCCTTTTTGTCTTTTGACGATGTTCTAATCAAATGTGGATTTAGCCTAGCCTCCAAATGCCTAGCATGCAACCAAGCTGATTCCCTTGAACATTTTTTTTCATTTCTTGTCACCTAGCTCAAACTGTACGGACTGATACTTCTGCTATATTGGGACATAACCTACACACTCTAGACAATCTAATTGATAGATTCTTTGCATACTAGAACAATAATGATCTGTCTAAAGTTCATAAAGATATCTGTAGATTGCTACCATCTCTGATTTGTTGGTCTCTATGGAAAGCCAGAAATACTTTCTATTTTGATAACAAGAATTTCTTACCTACTCATATCTGTAAAGAAGTAAAAGACCTTATCTTTCTAACATTCTCAGCTAAGCCCTGCTTCTCTAACAATCTTTCAAATATGAGTTATCCCATTTCCTCACTGATCCCACCCCTCAGACCACCTCCAAAGCCTTCCATATCCATTTTCTACTGGAATAGGCTAGCTACTAACACCATAATAATCAATGTGGATGCTTCTTGGTCTTCCACAACCTCAACACTTGGCCTTATACCTAGAGACAGTGTTGGTTATCCATGCCTAATCCAATCCACAATCACCTCTGCAAAATCACCACTAGAAGCTGAAATGAAAGGCATCCAATTTGCAGCTCAGGTTTTCCCATCTCTGGATTGCAGCTGCAATTTTATAATTGAATCAGATTCTATGCTTGCAGTAAACATGATTAACAATCCAAAAACAGCTAAATGGTCCCTCTATGCACTAGCTTTTCAAATTCACTCCAAACTAAAAGATGCCACCCTTAGACATGTTTTCAGAGAGTGTAACTCGGTTGCTGATGCAATTGCTAAACACAGAATCACTAACCTTGATGATTCTAATCTGAACCTTTCAAACATCCCAACAATCATCAGAGGCCTCATTAATTTTGATAGGGATCACTTTCCCTACCGATAAAATATAAAAGGACTTTATTATAATGCATTGATATCACATCAATGACACATCTCATTAATGATGAGGATTACAATATATAGACTTACAACAAACCAAAGTCTAACAAGAATATAAATCTAAGTCTATAAGAAAACTACCATTTATAACTAATTCTATAATGTAACTACCATCTATAACCTTTCCTACAAGGAAAGGGTTTCTATTTCCTTAACACCCTCCCTCAAGTTGGAGCATGATGACAAGAATGTCCAACTTGCAAAGAAGATTATGAAATTTCTAATCGTTAAAAAAAACTTAAAAATCTCAGTAGGGGTAGAAGTAGCAGCAACAACAGTAACAGTTGCAGCTGGTAGAGTAGTATTCAAATCCTGTAAGAGCAGTATTTGTAGGAGACCATTCAAGGTAATTCTCTTGAAACTTCAGGATGGTGGGTGCAATAACCAAACCAGGTTCGTCAGAAGAGCCAATTAAGTAGGGATCAGTTGACAAACGACCAACATGTACATGTATTTTAGGGCCAGATTGCAACTGCAACTGTTTCAGTAAAGTCACAATTACCTCATGGCTATTAATGTTCTGAAGTGCAGTAGCCTCAAAACCAACATCAGTATGGGCCTGATCTTCGGGATTGCTTCTGAAGGCAGGCATAGTGTAAAGTAAGGTACAGATCAGTAGCAGGTATAATAACCGACAGCAGATCAGATCGGCAAGATACACCAGCGTGTTGAACGAGTGACGATGCGTGGAGATCGGTGCAGCGACTCGTGGAGATCGACGACGGTGCGTGCAAGTCGGTAAAAGTAGCATACGGCGGCCGTGGTCGACGAACGACGAGCTTTAACGGTGGCAGGGCGGCAGCGCATGGAGGAACGCGCTGTCGTTGGTGGCGGTAGGAGCTCGGGAAAAATGGCAACAGAATTTTCTTTTAGGGTTTCAGGATTTTAGGCTCTGATACCATGATAAAATATAAAAGGACTTTATTATGGTGCATTGATATCACATCAATGACACATCTCATTAATGATGAGGATTTCAATATATAGACTTACAACAAACCAAAGTCTAACAAGAATATAATTCTAAGTCTATAAGGAAACTACCATCTATAACTAATTCTATAATGTAACTACCATCTATAACCTTTCCTACAAGGAAAGAGTTTCTATTTCCTTAACACCTACATTAGAACTCATAGACATGCAACCAAGGACAATTGATACTGCTGATGTTGTTTCTATTTTATCTCAGGAACTTCTATGGTTCTTTACCACTAAGAAGACATATGACATGCTAAACTTTTTGTTGCTCCAGGCCCAATACTCCAAGTCCAGTGCTCCAAGGCTTGGGTTCGAAGCTCAACCAGATGCTCCACAACTGAAGTCCCATTTTCAATTCTCCAGTGCTCCAACCTATCTCACTCAACTTCAAAACTGGAATGTGACTATAAAATCAGCACTCAGCTTTATTTATCATACTTGCTCTTGTTTCTCCTACATTTTGAGACTACCTAATTATGTTTGAATGATAGTTGCCTGACCAAAGTAAGTAATTAACACATGGGGTGGAGATTACTTACTTTGGAAATGCAACTTTCATCACTTCTTTTTCTTGTATAGTTAATTCGCAGTACAAACTATAGGCTATAGAAGTTAGCTTTTCTTTTGGAGGCAACGAGGTTGCCTCAATAGTAAATCTGTAAAACTACTCTATGTAATTATCTTGTTTCTTTCCAAAGGTTTGGGGAACCTTATATACAATCCCCCACCTTAGGGTGTATTTAAAAATAAATAAATAGTGGACATGTGAATGACATTTCATTCCCCATCTTGAGTACTCCCGGTGATCTGATCTTGATAACCTGCGGCGATGACACGATGGTTAAGGTTCACTATTATTTATGATTAATATATACTAATATTAAATTAGTAAATTTATTTCATTAATAAATAATATGTATATTTTAATATATGTAAATAGTGTGCATGAATATATAATTATCAAGGAAAAAACGTTTATGTAAAATTTAGGATTTTGAAATGTATGTGATAGACATAACTGGTAACTGGAGTACATATTGCATATAAGGTATGGGTAATAGGTGAACTTTCTAAAACTTTACAATTATCTTCTAAATCCTTACTTAAGTGTTAAATTATTGGAAATTGATAAGTTTAGTGTTTGTATTAACTTGTATAATCTTAATGCTGGTTTAGCACCCGGAGCCTGTAAATCGGTTGGTCAACCTAAGGAAAGGTGGTCCACGTAAGATATAGGTGTGGTCCCGTTGAGATACACGTGATTAATACAACAATAAACTGAACAATTACTAATAATTTAATATGGCAGAAAGGATTAAAAGATTTTTATTCGGCAGCTCCAGTACTACAAGTCCAGGATCTAAACCATCAAATATTTTACAAAGTCATGAAATACAACAGATTTTACCAAATAAAACTATAAAATCAATTTATCAATATGGTATATTATAATTTAATAAAGCATACTCCATTAAGATTCATGAAGAAATATTGTCAATGAACCAAGAAATACAGTCAATTCAATTATTATCATGTAGGGCTATTAAAAAATATAGAGAACAAGATTATAGGTTCTTGCATTTTGGTCTAGTTCAAATTGCATTACATCCATTAGTCAGATTAGAAATAGATACTCCTATATTCATGGCACTTAGAGACGATAGATTAATAAGATATAAAGATTCTATATTAGCAATGGTATAAACTAATATATGTAATGGTACAATAAGATTTGATTGTATTCCAAACTATTCAGTTAGCTTAACAGATCCACATATAATGGATTCTTTAAAATTAGATATTCAATTAAAACAAGATAGAATAGTTAATGATACAAAACACTTTGTATTAATTTACAAAGTATATTTCAAACTAATGCAATCAATGATTCCATCAGCATTAAAATTAAATCCAACAGAAAAAGAAGAATCAGTATATGTGACAACAAATTCAGATAATATTCAGATAGAAACACCTAAATTATTAAAATGGAATGAAATTACTATTCCTGAAGAAATATTGGCAGAAAGACCATTAGGAATCCAAAGAAACATAAGAATTGTTGAACCATCAACAATAGAATAACAGGATGATGGCAAAGTATTAATAAAATTTAACAAATCAATGTCCGGTAGATTTTCTCAAGGCCAATCATCTAGATATTCAAATGCAGATAGTTATAGAACACATAGGTATTCAACATCAGATATCCCTATACACTTTAATCATGCAAGAGTAAGATATTCTACTCCACTGCCAGAAGTTATTCCAGATACTAGTTCTTCAATAGGTTCTCCAACTCCTAGTCAAATGAGACAATCTGAAATCAATATGATGAATAGTATAGAAGAATTTGTAATTGATAAAATATATTTAAACAATGATTATTATAGTACAGAAAATATTACTAATAGATCTTGGTTTGAAAAACTTAGTAATGAAACTAAAGAAAAATTAAAACAAGAATTTTATAAGGAATTATCAGAAAAGAAAATTAAACAAATGAAATTTTTTATGTGGTTAGAATATTATTTGAAAAAAGAACGAATAATAAGAAATGATAAATTCATAGAAATTCCAGTAATAAATGTCCAGTCAAATTTATACAAAAAATGGAAATTGCAAAATAATACAGTGGTTAGTTCTATACACCCACCATTCAAGTCATTAGATATTGCCACTGATACTGTTACAGTAACAGCCTCCCCTCTAAAATTAGGAAGAGAAGGAGCAGATGCAGAATCTATAAATTTAGGAGATCTTAAAAAAGTTTATCAACAAAATAATTATTCAAATCAAATATTGCATACTATAGCAAATCAAGTTGATTTTATTTCTACTAAATTAGATAACAAGCCAGAGACATTTCAAAGTAAACTTTCTAAACCTCATTTTCAAGTATCACCTTTTTCCAAACAAATGGAAGATTCATTATCCTTAGTACAAAAAAATAAACCAAGTACTTCAAATCAAATAGGAGTCATTTCACAAGTAAATCCACACGATTTAAGTATATCAAATGAATCCTCTCTGAGATATCAGAAGAAGAATCAGAAGATCAATCTGAAAAAAATATTGATTCAGTAGAACAACAATTTCAAGAAAACCTAGAACCATTGTATGATAACCCTCAATTACAAATCAATAAGCTCAAATCCACAAAACATCATAATAATTGGAGAAGACATAATACAAAACTTTATTATCCTAGACCAACTCTGCCAGATATTCAATATGAAGAAAGAAATCCTTCATTCAATAGTTATGATGGTTCATCCATATATCAATGGAATATAGATGGATTATCAGAATATCAAATATTAAATATATTACAAGAAATAGGCATGGCCAGAATGGCCTACAAAGAAAATTTAAACACTTTGGAGCCAAACATAGTAATGTTATTAGTAACAGGATTTACTGGTCAATTAAAAGGTTGGTGGGATAATCATCTCACCTTAGCAGATAAACAAAATATTATGAACCATGAAATTGAAGAAGCTCAGGGAGAAGGAGATGAAATAAATTTTGTAATGGTTCTAGATGGATCCGCATTTTTATTATATGTCATATCAATGTATTTTGTAGGAAACCCGGAAGAAGCACTAGAAAGTTCAAGAATATGTTTAACTAATTTAAGATGTCCAACATTAACTGATTTTAAGTGGTATAAAGATATATTTTTGACACAAGTTTTCAGAAGAAGAGATTCAAACTCTCCATTTTGGAAAGAAAAATTTATTACAGGATTACCAAACTTATTTTCTCAAATAATAATAACAAATTTACAAAAACACATTAGGAACAGATAAGATAGATTATAATACACTAACTTTTGGTCAAATTTTTGCCTTCGTAAAGAAAGAAGCCTTAACTTTATGTCAAGATTTAAAAATTCAACATAAATATGGTTCAGAAAGAAAGGAGATGGGTTAATTTTGCCAACAATTTGGTATAACGGGAATTAAACACCCATCATCTCAATACAAACATGTGAGGAATGCTAAATTTAGAAGGCATAAATATTATCATAAAAAGAATAACCATAATTATGAAGACAATTATAAAAAGACAAATCCTAGACAGAAAAAATTCTATAAAAAAACGAAATAGGTTTCAAAATATTCAATGTTTTAAATGTAAAAAATGTGGTCATACTGCTAATTGCTGTAAAACAGAAAAGAAAATTAATGCTTTAGAAGACCAAGAATTAAAAAATAAATTATTATCCATATTAATTGATAATTCAGAAACTGAATAATCAAATTATGAATCAAGTTCAGAATCTTCAAGTGGTTCTGAAGGTATATGTCAGTGTAACATTCGAACCATTAATATGTTAAATAGTACAAATAGTAAAAGAAAAGAGTTATTAGATATAATAGATAAAATAGGAGACTCTGAAGATAAAACAGAATATATACAAAGATTGAAAATTTTAGTATTGGAAGAAAGTAAACCAAGAATAACAGAAGATTTCAGTTTAAGTAAAATAATTTAAAAAATATTCAGAATTAGAAAAAAAGAAACCAGTAATAAATCCAACAACTTCTCAAGATTTAAGAAAATAAATTAATTTATTAAAATCAGAAATTAGTTATATCAAAAATGAATTAAATGCTTTAAAAGAAAAAGGTTTTGAATTAGAATTAAAAATTGGAACATTAGAAAAACATAGTAGCTCTTACATTCCAATATCAACTGAGACCCCATCTCATCAATAATTTTTTAATGTTATTAATAAATTTAATATGAAAAAATGGTATTCATTAGTTACAATAGGTGTTCAAAATTTTAGTACAACCATAGTAGCATTAATTGATAGTGGGGCAGATCAATCCTGTATTAGATCAGGAATTATTCCAAGTAAATATTTAGAAAAAAACAATGAACAATTATTAGCTGCAAATGGTACTCCAATGATTATTAAAAAGAAATTATCCAATTGATTTATATGTAATAATGATTATTGTATTAAACATTCATTTTTAATATTAGAAAATGTATCTTATGATGCAGTATTAGGAAATCTAGTTTTATATCAAATACCCCCTTTTAAAGAGACTCAAGAAGGAATTAGCACAAAAATATTAGGGAAAAATTTATTATTTTCTTTCATTAGTCCTCCTAGCCAAATAGAATTACATTTATTACAAACTAATTATATATATAAGAAAATATGTGTTTTGAATAGGAAAAAGAAAGACATTATATTTTTAAAAGAAGATTAACTTATTCAAAAATAGAAGAACAATTAGACAATAAAATAATAAAAGAAAAAAATTAGAACAAGATTTTAAGAATCAAATATGCTCCAACCATCCCAATGCATTTTGGGATAGGAAAAAACATATGATCTCACTACCTTATGAAAAAGAATTTAATGAGCAAAATATTCCCACCAAGGCTAGGCCTATTCAAATGAATGCAGAATTAAGAGAATTATGTAAACAAGAAATTCACAGTCATTTAGAAACAAAATTAATAAGAATGAGCAAATCTACATGGAGTTGCTCAGCATTTTATGTAAATAAAAATGCAGAAAAGGAACGAGGAGTTCCTAGATTAGTTATAAATTATAAGCTATTAAATAAAGTTTTACAATGGATTAGATACCCTATTCCAAATAAGAGAGATTTGATTAATAGGTTGGTTAATGCAAAAATATTTTTAAAATTTGATTTAAAATCAGGATATTGGCAAATTCAAATAGATGAAAAAGATAAATATAAAACGGCATTTGTAGTTCCATTTGGCCAATATGAATGGAATGTCATGCCATTTGGATTAAAAAATGCACCATCTGAATTCTAGAAAATAATGAATGACATATTTACTCCTTATTCATCATTTGTAATTGTATATATTGATGGCATATTAGTTTATTCTAATATAATTGATAGTCATTTCAAAAAATTATATATTTTACTAAAAGTTATAAAAACAAATGGTTTGGTCATATCGGAACCTAAAATGAAACTATTCCAGACCAAAGTTAGGTTCCCAGGGCTTGATATACATTTAGGACAAATTAAACTCATTCAAAGATCAATTGAATTTGCAGATAAATTTCCAGATGAAATTAAAGATAAAAATCAATTACAAAGATTTTTAGGATGTGTCAATTATATTTCAGACTTCTTTCCCAAAATTAAAATTATATGTAAAGATTTATATGAAAAATTAAAATCCAAACCCCCTGCACGGTCAGAAAAACATACTAAATTAGTAAAAAAAATTAAAGTAAAAGCCAAATCATTGCCATGTTTAGGTATTCCACATCCAGATGCATTCATGATAGTAGAAACAGATGCATCCAAAATAGGATATGGAGGCATATTGAAACAAAAGCATCTAGGAAAAATATCCATAGTTAGATATCATTCAGGATTTTGGACTAATGCACAAAAGAATTATTCAACAGTTAAACAAGAAGTGTTATCCATTGTTTTATGCATTTCAAAATTTCAAGATGGCTTGTACAATAAATTTTTTTTATTAAGAATTGATTGTAAATCAGCAAAAGACATTTTGCAAAAGGATGTTAAAATTTTAGTTTCAAAACAGATTTTTGCCAGCTGGCAAGCTATACTTTCAGTCTTTAATTTTGATATTGAATTTATCAAAGGAAAGGATAATTCCCTTCCAGATTTTTTGACTCGTGAATTCCTTACAGGTAATCATGAGTAAAAATTCAAGTTCTTACAGTTCTTCAAATTCAAGATCAAGCAAAGATTATGCTATTCCAAAGCCTCTCACTCTGATCATTCCTTCCCAAGATTTTCCTCCATTAACCTACTCCACCATAGCTCAAACTCCTCATGCCAGATTAATTCCAGATAAAACTCCTCCTTTAACTTCAAATTTCACACCTTTACCCATAACTCATACTCCATTACCTAGCACTAAATCAATTCCATCAGGTTCCAAAACTCAAACATATTTTGATAAACCCAACCCCGAACATATTGTAGTTACTCATTTTGAATCCGAACCAGATATCCCGCAACTCAAACTTTTGTTTCCAATATATTTTTGCCTTCCTCTCCTTGGTTGGCTGATGATATCCATAAGACTCAACAATACTATGAGCTTATTTTGGTAGACACCCAGTCCATTGACATTCAACATATACCCAACAAAATTGACCCTAGTAGAATAGATTATTCCAAAATTTATATTAAACAAATTCTTAGCCCTCATCAATTTTCCAACATTCATTCCCTTACTACTTTTTCAGTTGATTATTTCCCCACTGGATTTAATTATGCTGATTACATCACAGCCTGGTATAGAACTTTCTTTATCACGTCATTTGATCATTCATGATTTATAAATTTTCTCCAATATTTCAATAATCATATTCCAGTTTGGTTTATTGATTGGTGGTGCAAATTTGGGCCATCTAAGGATATATATCCTCAACCAATATTAGAAGGATTTCAAGCATTTCAAACCCTCAGCCATAAAACACTTAGCAAGAGAAAACCTTTTGAAAAAGATATCTTATTCCATGCTATTTTTCGAGTTCCTTGGTTTTTGCTTAGAGCTTCCAAATCAAACCCGTTCATTCTAATAGACCCTTCTCTTTAGTCAGGCAATATAAAATCAAATTGTGGGGTACTAATAACCCAGATTTTCTCTCCTAAAGCAGTAGCTCATTATCTTCAAACCGGAGAGAAACTTAAAATTCCATTCGAGCAGGGTAGTACTTCCAATATTCCACCAATTAAACCAACACCTTCTTTTTCTCCAATACCAGTTCAGCAAATACCTTGTCCAACACCACTTCAGCAGATATTACAACCGCAACACGTTCCAGGATCTCCGATTCTAGCAATTGAGCAAGATGAAGATCTTCAAAAAATTCTAGCATTCTACAGGAAACTCAAAAGTCAGGAACACGTTATTAAAACTGAAGACAAACAAATGTATGATCCTTTTCAAGACAGTCAAGATCCATTTAGCCTCTGAGTGAGGTATGCAATGACGTATTCCAGAAAACAGTCGATCATGGAGGGACCCACACCCCACTCCAGCACCAAACAGCAGACAATAGACAGTGGTGGATCCCAGCTTCCACCAACTCCAACTCATTAATTCAAAGTAGCAGACAAAAGAAAGTGGTGGACCCCAGCCTCCACTAAATTCAACCTAATAATTCAAAGAAGCGCAAGTGATGGACCCCAGCTTCCACTACATTCAAAAGAAAGGCCAAGATAAAATTTGGATTCCAAATGTAATTCATTTTGATGTAATATATTAGAATTCCACTCCTATAAATAGGTGAGTTTCATTCTAGTAGAGGACACGCTGATTCTAGCCGCCTTTTGTGCATCTTACAATCTCTCCACTCTGAGCTCAACGTTCATACTTGAGTTTCCCATCCTTGCAAACCCTGTACAAGCCATCCATCCTTCATCATCCATTGTACATCATCCATTGTAAGCCCAGCCTACTACTTATTCAACATCAAGAATTTTTCACTCAATAACTGTTTTATTTTTTACTGTTCATGATCACTGTTCATGATTACTATTTACTGTTCATTAATTAATGTCACTGTTCACTAATTGTTGTTTAATATTCACTATTCACTCTTACTATTCACTCTTACTATTCATTAAATACTATTTACTATTCACTTGTTATATTTTTCAATATTTTCTAAATTTTATTTTCCTGGTTATATTTTTTAATATTTACTAAATTTTATTTTCCTGGTTAGATTTGGTATCAGAGCAAATCTATTTGGCTAGGAGGACTAATGAAAGAAAATACTAATTTTTCCCTAATATTTTTTTTCTAATTCCTTCTTGAGTCTTTTTAAAAGGGGTTATTTGATATAAAAATGGATTTCCTAATGCTGCATCATAAGATACATTTTCTAATATTAAAAATGAATGTTTAATACAATAATCATTATTACATATAAATCCATTGGATAATTTATTTTTAATAATCATTGGAGTACCATTTGCAGCTGATAATTGTTCATTGATTTTTTCTAAATATTTACTTGGAATAATTCCTGGTCTAATACAGGATTGATCTGCCCCACTATCAATTAATGCTACTATGGTTGTACGTGAGGAATCCTAAATTTAGAAGGCATAAATATTATCATAAAAAGAATAACCATAATTATGAAGACAATTATAAACAAACAAATCCTAGACAGAAAAAATTCTATAAAAAATGAAATAGGTTTCAAAATATTCAATGTTTTAAATGTAAAAAATTTGGTCATACTGCTAATTGCTGTAAAACAGAAAAGAAAATTAATGCTTTAGAAGACCAAGAATTAAAAAAATAAATTATGATCCATATTAATTGATAATTCAGAAATTGAACAATCAAATTATGAATCAAGTTCAGAATCTTCAAGTGGTTCTGAAGGTATATGCCAGTGTAACATTCCAACCATTAATATGTTAAATAGTACAAATAGTAAAAGAAAAGAGTTATAAGATATAATAGATAAAATAGGAGACTCTGAAGATAAAACAGATTATATACAAAGATTGAAAAATTTAGTATTGGAAGAAAGTAAACCAAGAATAACAGAAGATTTCAGTTTAAGTAAAACAATTTAAAAAATATTCAGAATTAGAAAAAAAGAAACCAGTAATAAATCCAACAACTTCTCAAGATTTAAGAAAATAAATTAATTTATTAAAATCAGAAATTAGTTTTATCAAAAATGAATTAAATGCTTTAAAAGAAAAAGGTTTTGAATTAGAATTAAAAATTGGAACATTACAAAAACCTAATAGTTCTTACATTACAATATCAACTGAAACCCCATCTCATCAATAATTTTTTAATGTTATTAATAAATTTAATATGAAAAATGGTATTCATTAGTTACAATAGGTGTTCAAAATTTTAGTACAACCATAGTAGCATTAATTGATAGTGGGGCAGATCAATCCTGTATTAGATCAGGAATTATTACAAGTAAATATTTAGAAAAAAACAATGAACAATTATTAGCTGCAAATGGTACTCCAATGATATTAAAAAGAAATTATCCAATTGATTTATATGTAATAATGATTATTGTATTAAACATTCATTTTTAATATTAGAAAATGTATCTTATGATGCAGTATTAGGAAATCTAGTTTTATATTAAATACCCCTTTTAAAAAGACTCAAGAAGGAATTAGCACAAAAATATTAGGGAATAATTTATTATTTTCTTTCATTAGTCCTCCTAGCCAAATAGAATTACATTTATTACAAACTAATTATATATATAAGAAAATATGTGTTTTGAATAGAAAAAAGAAAGACATTATATTTTTAAAAGAAGAATTAACTTATTCAAAAATAGAAGAACAATTAGACAATAAAATAATAAAAGAAAAAAAAAATTTAAATTAGAACAAGATTTTAAGAATCCAATATGCTCCAACCATCCCAATGCCTTTTGGGATAGGAAAAAACATATAATCTCACTACCTTATGAAAAAGAATTTAATGAGCAAAATATTCCCACCAAGGCTAGGCCTATTCAAATGAATGCATAATTAAGAGAATTATGTAAACAAGAAATTCACAGTCATTTAGAAACAAAATTAATAAGAATGAGCAAATCTACATGGAGTTGCTCAGCATTTTATGTAAATAAAAATGCAGAAAAGGAACGAGGAGTTCCTAGATTAGTTATAAATTATAAGCCATTAAATAAAGTTTTACAATGGATTAGATACCCTATTCCAAATAAGAAAGATTTGATTAATAGGTTGGTTAATGCAAAAATATTCAAAATTTGATTTAAAATCAGGATATTGGCAAATTCAAATAGATGAAAAAGATAAATATAAAAACGGCATTTGTAGTTCCATTTGGCCAATATGAATGGAATGTCATGCCATTTGGATTAAAAAATGCACCATCTGAATTCTAGAAAATAATGAATGACATATTTACTCCTTATTCATCTTTTGTAATTGTATATATTGATGACATATTAGTTTATTCTAATATAATTGATAGTCATTTCAAACATTTATATATTTTACTAAAAGTTATAAAAATAAATGGTTTGGTCATATCGGAACATAAAATGAAACTATTCCAGACCAAAGTTAGGTTCCTAGGGCTTGATATACATTTAGAACAAATTAAACCCATTCAAAGATCAATTGAATTTGCAGATAAATTTCCAGATGAAATTAAAGATAAAAATCAATTACAAAGATTTTTAGGATGTGTCAATTATATTTCAGACTTCTTTCCCAAAATTAAAATTATATGTAAAGATTTATATTAAAGATTAAAATCTAAACCCCCCGCATGGTCTAAAAAACATACTAAATTAGTAAAAGAAATTAAAGTAAAAGCTAACTCATTGCCATGTTTAGGTATTCCACGTCCAGGGCATTCATGATAGTAGAAACAGATGCATCCAAAATAGGATATTGAGGCATATTGAAACAAAAGCATCTAGGAAAAATATCCATAGTTAGATATCATTCAGGATTTTGGACTAATGCACAAAAGAATTATTCAACAGTTAAACAAGAAGTGTTATCCATTGTTTTATGCATTTCAAAATTTCAAGATGACTTGTACAATAAATTTTTTTATTAAGAATTGATTGTAAATCAGCAAAAGACATTTTGCAAAAGGATGTTAAACATTTAGTTTCAAAACAGATTTTTGCCAGCTGGCAAGCTATACTTTTAGTCTTTAATTTTGATATTGAATTTATCAAAGGAAAGGATAATTCCCTTCCTGATTTTTTGACTCGTGAATTCCTTACAGGTAATCATGAGTAAAAATTCAAGTTCTTCCAGTTATTCAAATTCAAGATCAAGCAAGGAATATGATATTCCAAAGACTCTCACTCCGATCATTCCTTCCCAAGATTTTCCTCCATTAACCTACTCCACCATAGCTCAAACTCCTCATGCCAGATTAATTCCAGATAAAACTCCTCCTTTGACTTCAAATTTCACACCTTTACCCATAACTCATACTCCATTACCTAGCACTAAATCAATTCCATCAGGTTCCAAAACTCAAACATATTTTGATAAACCCAACCCTGAACATACTGTAGTTACTCATTTTGAATCCGAACCAACTCAAACTTTTGTTTCCAATATATTTTTGCCTTCCTCTCCTTGGTTGGCTGATGACATCCATAAGACTCAACAATACTATGAGCTTATTTTGGTAGATACCCAGTCGATTGACATTCAACATATACCCAACAAAATTGACCCTAGTAGAATAGATTATTCCAAAATTTATATTAAACAAATTCTTAGCCCTCATCAATTTTCCAACATTCATTCCCTTACTACTTTTTCAGTTGATTATTTCCCCACTGGATTTAATTATGCTGATTACATCACAGCCTGGTATAGAACTTTCTTTATCAGGTCATTTGATCACTCATGGTTTATAAATTTTCACCAACATTTCAATAATCATATTCCAGTTTTGTTTATTGATTGGTGGTGCAATTTGGGCCACCTACGGATATATATCCTCAACTCATATTAGAAGGATTTCAAGCATTTCAAACCCTCAGCCATAAAACACTTAGCAAGAGAAAACCTTTTGAAAAAGACATCTTATTCCGTGCTATTTTTCGAGTTCCTTGGATTTTTGCTTGGAGCTTCTGAATCAAACCCGTTCATTCTAATAGACCCTTCTCTTTAGTCAGGCAATATAAAATCAATTGGTGGGGTAGTTATAATCCAGATTTTTGCTCTCCTAAAGCAGTAACTCATTATTTCCAAACCGGAGAGAAACTTAAAATTCCATTCAAACAGGGTAGTACTTCCAATATTCCATTAATTAAACCAACACCTTCTTTTTCTCCAATACCAGTTTATTAAATACCTTGTCCAACACCAATTCAGCAGGTATTACAACCGCAACACATTCCAGGATCTCTGATTCCAGCAATTGAGCAAGATGAAAATCTTCAAAAAATTCTAGCATTCTACAGGCAACTCAAAAAACAGGAACACATTATTAAAACTGAAGACAATCAAATGTATGATCCTTTTCAAGACAGTCAAGATCCATTTAGCCTCTGAGTGAGGTATGCAATGATGTATTCCAGAAGACAGTCGGTCGTGGAGGGACCCACACCCCACTCCAGTACCAAACAGCAGACAATAGACAGTGGTGGATTCCAGCTTCCACCAACTCCAACTCATTAATTCAAAGTAGCAGACAAAAGAAAGTGGTGGACCCCAGCCTCCACTAAATTCAACCTAATAATTCAAAGAAGCGGCAGTGATGGACCCCACTTCCACTACATTAAAAAGAACGGCCAAGATTAAATCCGGATTCCAAATGTAATTTATTTTAATGTAATATATTAGAATTCCACTCCTATAAATAGGTGAGTTTCATTCCAGTGACGCTGATTCTAGCCGCCTCTTGTGCATCTTACAATCTCTCCACTCTGAGCTCAACGTTCATACTTGAGTTTCCCATCCTTGTAAACCATGTACAAGCCATCCATCCTTTATCATCCATTGTACATTATCCATTGTAAGCCCATCCTACTACTTATTCAATATCAAGAATTTTTCACTCAATAACTGTTTTATTTTTTACTGTTCACGATTACTATTCATGATTACTATGCATTAATTACTATTTACTGTTCATTAATTAATTTCACTATTCACTAATTGTTGTTTACTATTCACTATTACTATTCTTTTTTTTAAAATTCGGTAATAACTCAAATGATCCCCCAATAAAATCCCCTTGCCCTTGGTGGGAATTGAACCCATGACCTCATGGTAGTAGCACTAGACTTCAACCGCTAGGCTAACATTCAATTCCCATTCACTATTACTATTCATTAATTACTATTTACTATTCACTTGTTATATTTTTTTAATATTTTCTAAATTTTATTTTCCTGGTTATATATTTTAATATTTTCTAAATTTTATTTTCCTGGTGATATATTTTAATATTTTCTAAATTTTATTTTCCTGGTTATATATTTTAATATTTTCTAAATTTTATTTTCCTGGTTAGATTTGGTATCAGGGCAAATCTATTTGGCTAGGAGGACTAATGAAAGAAAATAATAATGTTTCCCTAATATTTTTGTGCTAATTCCTTCTTGAGTCTTTTTAAAAGGGGTTATTTGATATAAAAATGGATTTCCTAATACTGCATCATAAGATACATTTTCTAATATTAAAAATGAATGTTTAATACAATAATCATTATTACGTATAAATCCATTGGATAATTTCTTTTTAATAATCATTGGAGTACCATTTGCAGCTGATAATTGTTAATTGGTTTTTTCTAAATATTTACTTGGAATAATTCCTTGTCTAACACAGGATTGATCTGCCCCACTAACAATTAATGCTACTATGGTTGTACGTGAGGAATCCTAAATTTAGAAGGCATAAATATTATCATAAAAAGAATAACCATAATTATGAAGACAATTATAAAAAGACAAATCCTAGACAGAAAAAATTCTATAAAAAATGAAATATGTTTCAAAATATTCAATGTAAAAAATGTAAAAAATTTGGTCATACTACTAATTGTTGTAAAACAGAAAAGAAAATTAATGCTTTAGAAGACCAAGAATTAAAAAATAAATTATTATCCATATTAATTGATAATTCAGAAACTGAACAATCAAATTATGAATCAAGTTCAGAATCTTCAAGTGGTTCTGAAGGTATATGCCAGTGTAACATTCCAACCATTAATATGTTAAATAGTACAAATAGTAAAAGAAAAGAGTTATTAGATATAATAGATAAAATAGGAGACTCTGAATATAAAACAGAATATATACAAAGATTGAAAAATTTAGTATTGGAAGAAAGTAAACCAAGAATAACAGAAGCTTTCAGTTTAAGTAAAACAATTAAAAAATATTCAGAATTAGAAAAAAAGAAACCAGTAATAAATCCAACAACTTCTCAAGATTTAAGAAAAGAAATGATTCCAAATGTAATTCATTTTGATGTTGTAAAGTCAAGGAATTTATTTTATTGGCAATTGTGTGTGAATTGTTTTTGAACTAATAAACAGACCATGTTGGAACATGGTGCTGCAGCAGAATTCACGCCATGGAGTTTAATGGAATTCAAGCCGAAATATTGACGTGTTTTAGAATTTATGGTATCTGTATATTTGGCTATATATTGGGCGTGAGAAGCATATCTGATTTATGAAAAAATCCCTACTTATAAGGAGAAGATTTATTCGAATATATGGGGAGTTTGAGATAAGGTAAATCCCTTTATTTATGGGATTAGGATATGCTTCAACAATCAGATTTGGAATAGGAATATTATGGAGATAATCAAGAATATTCAGATCTGATTCGTGGATATAAATATGGGACAAACACGGCTGCATAACTAACGATTTTACAGAGCAAAATCTGCACCCAGATTTTGAGATCTTACGAAACTTGCAAGAGCCAATATACTGTGTTCCAACACTGTCCTGCCGCACTAAGTTCAGAATCGTATACCTTAATTCCTCGGGAGGAGGAGATCTTGCGTCGATGGAGTTCGAGGTCAGAGGGAGTCTGATCAAGGCAGATCGGTAGCTAGGGGAGCTAGCAGAGTCCACACGTCATAGTTAGTAAAGATAAGTATTTTGTAAACTGTACTCTGTACTGTATCTTTCTAATTAGTGGATTCATTCTGAACTGGGCCAGGCCCCGCAGATGTAGGTGGTTTACACCGAACTGCGTAACCAAGTTGTGTGTCTTTTACGTTTTACGTTATTTTACACTTGGTTAAACTAAGCATGTTGGAACACACTAGTAAGTACTAGAAAAAGTGGTAAAACCAAATTTCAATTGGTATCAGAGCTGAGTCACTTATTGTTCCCTTGGTTGTTTCAAGGAAAGTGAGATCCGGTGTTACCATGACGACAAGAGAAGGAGCTTCAGTCTCTCGACCACCACTGTTGGAAGGAAACAACTACAACTATTAGAAGGCACGTATGAGGGTTTTTATCAATTCACTGGATGAACTGGCGTGGTTTTATGTTGAGAATGAATGGAATCATCCTACAGAAGATGCTGACACAAGTTCTAAGGCTGTGGAAGGAGAGTCGAGTCAAAAACCCAAAGACAAAGCTAAGTGGACTCCAGATGATCTTAAAGAATCACTGGCAAATTCGAAGGCCCTGAATGCAATCTTCACTGCTGTTGATGAAAATCAGTTCAAGCTTATATCTACATGTCACCAAGCAAAGAAAGCATGAGGTATTTTTCAAACTGTTCATGAAGGAACCAGTCGGGTGCGGGAATCTAAACTACAGATGCTGGCTACCAAGTTTGAAGAACTAAAAATGGAGGAGGATGACACCATTGCTACATTCAATGGAAAGCTCAGAGATATATCCAACATGGCTTATCAACTGGGAAAGGTTTACAAGGAAACTAAGCTAGTGAAAAAGACATTGCGATCTCTTCCCGAAAGATTTGCAATGAAAGTAGTAGCAATAGAGGAAGCAAGAGACGTAGCCACCATGAGCCTAGATGAACTGATGGGTTCGTTACAAACTTATGAGATGACATTCCAGCAATCTACGAAAAGAATCTCCAAGGATTTAGCGTTCAAAGTTTCTCCGGTCAAGGCAAGTCATGAGTCTGATAGCGATGATGAGTTTGAAAAACTGGCACTTATTACAAAGAATTTCTCAAAGATGCTGAAGAAGGTGGTTAAC
Source organism: Rubia yunnanensis (assembly GCA_037428765.1). Lineage (NCBI taxonomy): Eukaryota > Viridiplantae > Streptophyta > Magnoliopsida > Gentianales > Rubiaceae > Rubia > Rubia yunnanensis. The sequence goes on along the minus strand of CM075071.1, from coordinate 21,846,136 downwards.
AAGAAATCTCAGGAGAGGTTTGGTGGAAACAGACAAAAGCCACTAGATTCGAACAATAATCGTGGAATGAGATTTGAACAAGGAAATATGCAGTTCGGGAGGAATCAGAACAACGAACCAAAACAGGCTGGACGAATTCAATGCAGAGAATGTGAAGGATTTGGTCATATTCAGGCTGAATGTGCTAACACCCGCAAGAAACAAGGAAGATCATATGTCACCTCTTGGAGTGATGATGAAGATAATGAAAAGGATGAAGAAGAACTTACGAGTAATTACGTAGCTTTTGGAGCGAAGGAACATGATACATCAGAAGGTCACTGTTCCAACACACTGAACAAAGGTAAGGCTGTATGTTCCAACAAGAATCTGGACGATGCTCGAAGTGATGAAGATGATCTATCTGTTAGTGATGAAGAGATCTATAGCACATACGAACAAATGTATGCTATGTGGATTGAAGTAGCTGACAAGAACAAAGAATTGAATGAAGAAAAAGGAAAGCTAATTGAAAGTGAAAAGGAACTACGATCCACGGTTACAGAACTTGAAAAGCAAAATGAAGAATTGAGTCAGAAATTAATAGCAGCAGTCAAGAGAGCCGAGATGTCTGAAGCAACTATCTCTAAATTAAATTCCGGGAAAGCAAAGCTTGATGACATTCTGGATATGGGAAGAACCGTTGGTGATAGACACGGGATTGGATACAGGGAAGAAATAAATACTGAAGTCCTCGAAAAACCAGTTACTCTCAAAGCTAGGATTCGAGAAGTAAAACGGAAGTATGGAAAGCCATATTAAAGAAAGCCTCTAATCTGCGGATACTGTACATACCAAGGTCATGCTGAACATCAGTGTAAAAAACTGATCAGATATCAAATGACTGGAAGACAACTGTGTTCCAACACAGTCGATACTCATACAAAAATCAGGAAGGTATGGGTTATTAAAAGGTACAGTAAGTGTCTGGTGGCACACACTTCTTTATCAGCCTATTCCAGTGATTCTTGGTACTTTGACAGTGGTTGTTCTCGCCACATGACTGGGACTCCAAAATACCTTACAAACATTACTCCATATGATGGCGGATATGTAACTTTTGGTGATGGAAAAAGAAGCAGAGTAATTGGCAAAGGCGAATTAAAGATTGAAGGGTTTCCAGTACTCACAAGTGTACTATTTGTTGAAGATCTAAAAGCAAACTTGCTTAGTATAAGCCAGCTGTGTGATGACAACATGATAGGGGAATTTCAGAAGGACAAGTGTGTAGTGAAGCATGGTGAAAACAAGGTTCTTTCTGGAATACGATCTTCAGACAATTGTTACTTATTGGAACAAGAAGTTCGATGAATGCTTTCAAAGCAGGATGAAGGAATTCTCTGGCACATGAAGCTTGGACACATCAACTATAAAACACTGGTGAAAATTGCTAATATGAAAGTTGTACGAGGAATGCCAATCTTGACTAGCAAGAATGAAATTGTGTGCGGACCATGTCAGCAAGGTAAACAAACCCGTTTTCCTCATTCTTCAGTTCAGTTTATTACTACTTCTAGAAATCTGGAATTGCTACATATGGACTTAATGGGGCCAGTTAATACACCTAGCATAGGAGGAAAGAAATATATTTTTGTGTGTATTGATGACTTCTCCAGATTTACTTGGGTAGCCTTCTTGAAAGAAAAATCTGATACGATTGAGGTATTTCGAAGCCTTGTAGTAAAGTTACAAACTGAAAAGGGAAGTCCTGTAGGAAAGATAATCCGAATTCGAAGTGATCATGGCAGAGAGTTTGAAAATGAACAATTCAGTTCCTTCTGCAATGAGCTAGGAATCCAACATGAGTTTTCGGCTCCTATCACTCCTCAACAGAATGGCATTGTTGAAAGAAAGAACAGAACTCTACAAGAGATGGCTCGAGTTATGTTGGCAGAAAAGGATGTTCATAAGAAATGGTGGGCAGAGGCGATCAATACCGCGTGCTATACAATCAACCGAGTGTATCTTCGACCATTCACTGACAAGACAGCCTATGAGATCTGGAAGGGCAGGAAACCAAACGTCTCGTATTTTCATGTGTTCGGAAGTACATGCTATATTCTCAGAGATAGAGAACAGTTGGCAAAATTCGATAATCGATGTGATCCAAGAATATTTCTCGGGTATTCCATCAATAGCCGTGCCTACAGAGTTTTTAATCATCGAACCAACACTCTCATGGAATCCATAAATGTTATTGTGGATGATTCAGAAAAGGAACAACCTCCAGAAGTTGTAGAGGAAGAATCTGCCAACACTCATGTTCCAACACAGTCTCAATGTTCAGACAAAGCAAAATCTTCAGCAGATTCTACTGAACCAAATGATCACCAGAACCGTAACTCTACTGAAGATGGCCATGTTCCAACACACGACCATGTTCCAACACAGTCACCTCCTACTGACGACCATGTTCCAACACAGTCACCTCCTACTGACGACCATGTTCCAACACTCAATCACTCTGGCTCCACCATGAGAAGTACTCGATCAGTGCCTCGAGTTGACTATCGACGACTGGCTGGTCTACACTGTTTTGTTTCTCTGATTGAGCCCAAGAACTATAAAGAAGCCTTACTTGATGAATACTGGATTGCTGCAATGCAAGATGAACTCGGCCAGTTTACCAGGAATGATGTTTGGTATCTCACTCCCCGCCCCAAAGGCATTAATGTCATTGGTACGAAATGGATCTTCAAGAACAAGTCCGATGCAGATGGCCTAGTCACCAGAAACAAAGCTAGACTTGTTGCTCAAGGATATACTCAAGTGGAAGGTGTTGATTTTGATGAAACCTTTGCACCTGTTGCCAGGTTAGAATCTATCCGTATTCTACTAGCTATTGCCTGCTCTTTGAACTTTACTTTGTATCAAATGGATGTTAAGAGTGCGTTTTTAAATGGAGTGGTGAATGAGGAAGTTTATGTGGAACAACCTAAAGGTTTTGAAGATCCCCATTATCCGCATCATGTATATCGTCTCAAGAAGGCCTTATACGGATTAAAGCAGGCACCTCGAGCATGGTATGAACGACTTACTACCTTTCTACTTAGAAAGGTTATCGTCGAGGGGAAGTAGATCGCACGCACTTTATTTGTGCTTGACAAGTCCTCAAAGTTTCTAATTGCTCAAATATATGTTGATGACATAGTATTTGGCTCCACTTCACCATCTATGGTACAAGAGTTTGTCACCATAATGCAATCTGAATTTGAAATGAGCATGGTTGGAGAATTGACCTACTTTTTGGGATTACAAGTCAAACAAGGACGGAATGGTCTATTCATCAATCAAAGTAAGTATGCCTTGAACTTGATTAAGAAATTTGGACTCAGTAGTGCTCGTGCAGTTCGAACTCCTATGGGATTTTCTGATAAACTAGTGAAAGATGAAAAAGGAGTTTCAGTCGATCAGAAATTATATAGAGGCATGATTGGAAGTTTATTGTATTTAACCGCAAGCAGACCAGATATATGTTTCAGTGTTGGAATATGTGCGAGGTTTCAAGCTGATCTTAAGGAATCTCATCTTACTGCAGTGAAAAGGGTTATTCGATATGTAAGTGGAACTTCAGAATATGGTGTCTGGTATTCTAAGAATCAAGATTCAGAGTTGATTGGATACAGTGATTCTGATTGGGCTGATAATGCTGATGATCGAAAAAGTACTACAGGTGGATGTTTCTTTATTGGAACAAATTTGGTATCTTGGTATAGCAAGAAACAGAATTCAATCTCTCTATCTACTGCGGAAGCAGAGTATCTTGCAGCAGGGAGCTGTTGTGCACAACTGCTATGGATGAAACAAATGTTGAAGGATTATGGAATTCATCAAGAACCTTTGAAGATTTTATGTGACAATACAAGTGCCATTGATATTTCAAAGAATCCAGTTCAACACTCAAGAACCAAACATATTGACATAAGACATCATTTTATTCGAGATTTGGTGGAAAGAAAAGAAGTGGAAGTGGTCTATGTTCCAACACACGAGCAGTTTGCTGATATATTTACAAAGCCACTTGATGCTACCACTTTCGAGAGCCTTCGACAACACTTAGGTGTTTGTCAAATCTGAGGTAACTTTTACCTTTGATTAGTTTTTCGTGTAAATAATTTTGTTTTCTGTTATTTACGTCAAAAATTAGAAAAGAAAAAAATTATCTGAAGGAAGTAAAAGACTTACCAAAATAGGAGTAGTTAAGTAAGGAGTGTTGGAAGTTAATTAAGGAAGACAAAGTGATGTGACAAGAAGAGAAAGAGATATCATTACAATTTTTGGGAAATCTAAAAAGGGGACTTCGCGGGAAAAGAGGTAAGTTCATGAAGAGTTGAAAGTTGTTTCAAACTCTAAAATCCCTTTCGCATTCTATTACCCTTGGCCCGATTTTTCCCCAAAACTCTTGCCAAAAATCTTATACTCAAAACTCTCCTCTATCTCGGCATTGTTCCAAATAATGTCAATCCCAAATTCTCCGATAAAAGAAGCTTCAGTGCCGGAAATTATGGAGGAAGACCGGAGCTCAGTGAATTCGGAATTGGTAGTGTTTGATGAGCCGAGAAGATATGTTGAATTGGGTGGGTCACAAACTCAAGATCAGAACAAAGTAAATGCTAACCATGAGGAGAATGAGGAGATAGCTGAAGCAGAGCCTGATAAAGCTGAAGAGGAAAAGGAAGTGGAAGAGGCTTCTGTCAAGAAACAGAGTGAAGATTATGATGCTCAAGAAGAAGCGTCTGGAGGCAAGAAACAGAAAAACCTAAGGTAACTGGTCCTGACCCTCGACCATTGAAATTCTTGGGTTTTGAAAGTAGAAGTGTGGATGATATTTTCGAGTGGTTACAAGCAAATAGATATTTCGTGGATCTAAGCAAAATCAAGAGTATAAGAAAGGATTTAGAAGTGTTGCATGTCAAAATTAAGGAAATTGTTTCTGGGCACTTTCCTGATGTGTGGGATATTGAATATAAGACTGTGAAGTATCTGAGAGGGATGTACGGTCAGCTGAATGGTAAAGAGAAAGACAAATTTCATGTTTTCTGTCGTATGACTGCTCATAGTTATGTGTGGATAAGAGAAATTAATGAGGAACAAGCCGTTGGGATGAAGACAGTAATGTATGGAGACAAGCTACAGGTTGGATTTTTTGATGTGGAGAATGCAAAGAGGATGGAGAAATTGAGAGAACCTGTGATTATTGAACTGTCTGATGATGATGACAGTGTTCCAACACAGGAGGAAGAATCTGTGTATATGGAGGAAGAATCTGATGCTGATCTGGGGGGTACACAGGGTGATGTAGTTCAAGAAGATCTGGATGATGAAGCCCCTGATCAGTCTGCTGATGAAGGGAATCAGAAGATGGAAGTAGCTGATGAAGATCTGCCAGGTTAGGGTGTTGATTCAGAAGAAGAAAGAGCTGACAGTGTTCCAACACAGGATGCCCCAGACCTGACATACTCCAGTGACGAGGTCCTGGATGAATTTTTCAAGAAGGCAAAAGGAAAAAAGGAAGGCTAGCTCTGCCATGAATACTGAGGCAGCAAAAAGAAGTAAGAAGAGACAGGATAGCAAGCCAAGGAAGGTTCTGCCACCCCCATCTGTCACTCAGGCTTTTTATGCAGTTTATTTTGACAAGAAGGGAGCTGAGATGGAAGAATTCTTCTCTGAGAAGAAGTTTATTACTGAGAGACCCTTGGACTTGAAGGCTTATCAGGAGAGTGGGTTCACAACTTTCCTAAAGGCAATAGGGATGATGAAGGCGGCCACAATTCAAAGGCAATTCAATCGACAGGTGGTTCTCGAGGTATATGCTAATCTCATGCCTGAGAATCTAGATATTACTTCTCCGTGGTTCGGTAGAGTATATGTTCGTGGAAAGATTGTAGAACTATCTGCTACTAGAATCAATATGTTATTTGGGCTGAAAACTCCAGAGATAGGGGGAGTGTTTCCGAACGATTTGGAGATGACTGATGATGAAATTTTGGCTGTGATTTCTGGATGATATAAGAAGAAGTGGCCGGCAGTAGGATATTCGCAAGCATCTTGCTTGACCTCCAGATTCTTCGGGCTGTATCAGATAGCGGTTCACTGCTGGTTACCATCTAGCAATACTACTGCATTGACCAGGGAAATGGCCAAACTGCTCTACTGTGTTGGAACACAGCAGGAAATAAATCTAGGGTTATTAATTCAGCAACATCTGGTTCGACAAGCCACAGCTCCTAAGGTGAATGATGCTGTAATATACCCATGTCTGATCTCAGCGTTAGCCAAAAGTGCAAAGGTGAAGGGGAAGGCCTCTGACGTGATCATTGATACGGAGTTCTTGCGACCTAACAAGAAGACCTTCGGACTCCGTCATGTGCATGATCTTCCTTGGACAGCTTCGAGGTCAACCTCCTCATCAGCAACAGCAGACAAGAATACTCGATTGATGGCTATTAATGCTAGACTTGGAGCTGTAGGGATTCAGATTGCTTCGTTACAAGCAGACCAAGCACTGTTGGAGGAAGAGAAGTCAAATCTGGAAGGTTGATTCATTCAAGGGGAGTTTTAAAGACTGAATTTCATTTTTCATCATTTTGTGTTGAAGTCCCTTTGGCCTATGTGTGGTCCCAGGGGGAGTAATTTCGGATATTTGGTTTCAATTTGGTTGTAATTTCTGGAATTCTGGATTTTGGTTTTCGGCTTTCATTATGTGAATTCTGGTATTCTGTGCTCAGTGTATGACTTTGATTCTGTGCTGCAATTCCAAAATATTATGGGTCCACAAAAATGCCAAAGGGGGAGATTGTAAAGTCAAGGAATTTATTTTATTGGCAATTGTGTGTGAATTGTTTTTGAACTAATAAACAGACCATGTTGGAACATGGTGCTGCAGCAGAATTCACGCCATGGAGTTTAATGGAATTCAAGCCGAAATATTAACGTGTTTTAGAATTTATGGTTTATGTATATTTGGCTATATATTGGGCGTGAGAAGCATATCTGATTTATGGAAAAATCCCTACTTATAAGGAGAAGATTCATTCGAATATATGGGGAGTTTGAGATAAGGTAAATCCCTTTATTTATGGGATTAGGATATGCTTCAACAATCAGATTTGGAATAGGAATATTATGGAGATAATCAAGAATATTCAGATCTGATTCGTGGATATAAATATGGGACAAACACGGTTGCATAACTAACGATTTTACAGAGCAAAATCTGCACCCAGATTTTGAGATCTTACGAAACTTGCAAGAGCCAATATACTGTGTCCAACACTGTCCTGCCGCACTAAGTTCAGAATCGTATACCTTAATTCCTCGGGAGGAGGAGATCTTGCGTCGACGGAGTTTGAGGTCAAAGGGAGTCTGATCAAGGCAGATCGGTAGCTAGGGGAGCTAGCAGAGTCCACACGTCATAGTTAGTAAAGATAAGTATTTTGTAAACTGTACTCTGTACTGTATCTTTCTAATTAGTGGATTCATTCTGAAATGGGCCAGGCCCCGCAGATGTAGGTGGTTTACACCGAACTGCGTAACCAAGTTGTGTGTCTTTTACGTTTTACGTTATTTTACACTTGGTTAAACCAAGCATGTTGGAACACACTAGTAAGTACTAGAAAAAGTGGTAAAACCAAATTTCAGATGTAATAGATTAGAATTCCACTCTTATAAATAGGTGAGTTTCATTCTAGTAGAGGACACGCTGATTCTAGCCCCCTCTTGTGCATCTTACAATCTCCACTCTGAGCTCAACGTTCATACTTGAGTTTCCCATCCTTGTAAACCCTATACAAGCCATCCATCCTTCATCATCCATTCTAAGCCCAGCCTACTATTTATTCAATATCAAGAATTTTTCACTCAATAACTGTTTTATATTTGTACTATTCACTATTTTACTATTTTATTGTTACTGCTCACGATACTGTTCATTAATTACTGTTACTGTTCACTAATTGTTGTTTTACTATTCACTATTGATGTTTACTATTCACTGTTACTATTAATTAATTACTATTTACTATTCACTTGTTATATTTTTTAATATTTTCTAAATTTTATTTTCCAGGTTAGATTTGGTGCTATATATATATATGGGAAAGTCTCAGGAAAGGCGGTGTTTCCATAAGCTTATGGACAATCCTCAGGGGTATTTGACTTAAATGTTGTAATTTTTTATAAAATTTAAATATTGCATTTTATAAGTTAAAACAAGTAATAATATGTATTTGAAGGTGAAAATATAAAAATATATGATATAAAAAATATTTTTAAAAATTTTAAATTTTGTATGTAATTTAAGAAATGCAGTGTATAAGGTAAGAAATAAGTGACATGTCCATAAGCGTATGGACATGCCGCCTATCAGGAGACCCACTTTATATATATATATATATATATATATATATATATATATATATATATATATTCCTTAATTTATATTCGACCAAATTCTATTCTTATTATATTAATTTGATTGTGTGTTAAATTTCTCATTCTCTGAATTAATTTTCTCTCTAAGAAAACAGAGAGTTAATTATCGTATCTCTCTCCCCTTATCTATATTCCAGAGTATAAAAATAAAAACATGGAGTATAAAATTCGTTCAAAATATCTAATGGAATCAAATCCATATAATAGATAATCTTGAATTTGAGTTTAGTCAAGTTAATATGATTATAAATAATACCATAATGATTCAAAACCTACTTACGAATCTTCATTTAGTAGCCAATTTTTTTATCATTATGGTTGTAATTAAACATCAATGCTAAATAAAATTTATTTATTTTATAGTATAATGATATATAATACTTCCTCCGTTTGACTATGAGTGACACACTAGGTTTAGACGCTTGGATTAATGTGAAGAAAATAAGAGGTTGGAATTGAGTGTAGAAAGTAGAAAGTAAAAAGTATAATGGGTGGATGAGATGGTAGTAATCTTGTCAAAAATAGAAATTATGTCATTTAAAGAAAAATATCCCAATAAAGTAAGTGTGTCACTCTTAGTGAAATTGAGAGAATATGAAATTTCAATTACAGGTCAGCTCATGCCAAAAACGATATCGATTAGTAAATTCAATTAATTACTGTTAGAATAAATCAAGTAGAAGATTAGATAATATTTTATTTCATATTTACTAGGCCTAGAATTATATTTAGACTGGTTTTCTTTGTACTTTATATATACTCTTCATAATTAATCAGAATCATTATGGAAAATTACTTTATCATGGTATCAAAGCAAACCTATTCTAAACCCTCTCTTTTTTTTTCTTTTCCGGCGGCTCCCTCCTCTCAACCTTGCCACCGCCGCCTTGCTCTCCTCCCCTCTCCTTCATTGGAAAATTTTTTTCTCTCATTATGTTTGAAGAGAAATTGTCCTATATTACCTTGTTCCACATGATGACTATCAAACTGTCATCATCTAATTATCTGTTGTGGAAGCGTCAAACTGGCTATGTTCTCAAGCCCCAGAAGCTGTATGGATTCTTGATTGTTCCAAGCCCTGCCCGATTGTTCCTCCTTTTCCTCCGGCCGGTGCCTCTTCCACCACCTACGCTCAGGCCGCCGACGCCACTCCCAGTCGTAGCGCCACCACCAAGCCCGATCTTATAGAGGCCTACTTGAATGCCAAGTCTAATTATGATATCTGGGTTGATGAAGATCAATGTGTGTGGAGTCTTCTTTTTTCTTCTCTCACGCCAGAGGCTTTGGCGGTTTTACCTGATTGTGCCACTTCCAAGGAAATATGGGACAATCTACAGTCCATTTATCACGACAACAGTGCATCAACTATCATTCGTCTTCGTGCTGTTGCCCGCGGTATACGTAAGACTGGTACAGTTCATGAACTTCATCTTAAATTTAAAGAAATTTTTGAGCAGTTGTCTATGATGGGTTCTCCTGTATCGAATGATGATTAGATTCTTTGGTTTTTGATTGCCCTTGGAACTGAGTATAAGGATTTTTTGCATCTTTAATTAATTCTTCGCCTACTCCGTTGTATGTTGATATTTTATCTCGTGCCAAAAAACATGAAGCTTTTCTGAAAAATTTACAGGACCATTCAGCCCCAGCCACTTGGCCTGCCGCATTCACAGCAGGCGAAAACTCCTTGGGCGGTCAGGCATGGGATCACGCGCCGGTGATGGGTGGCGGTGCGTACGGTTCACGCGCCGCCAGGGGTGGCCATTTCAGAGGTCGGTGAGGCGGCAGGTCCGGCGGTTTGTTCTCGGCAGGGGCTGGTCGTGGTCGACCGCAATGCACTTGGTGTGGTCGTCCCGGTCACTATGCTCCAACTTGTTACAAGATGCTTGCTTAGACTCGTTCTCAGGTTCTAACTCGTCGTACAGACTCCACTCACCTGGCTGAAAGTTTTCAATCATCTCTGCAGTTAGAGCCTACTGCATGATCTTCTGATTAGTATATTAACTCTGGCGCCACCAGTCATATGGCATCCTCTGTCACTGGCTAGAGTCTATCGCTCCATATTCTGGATATTCTCATGTCTCTGTTGGTAATGGTGCTTCTATTCGAATCTTACATGTTGGTGATACTAAGATTTCTGATGATTTATGCATGTATGATATTCTGGTTGTTCCTGATATTACTAAGAATCTGATGTCTATTAGTAAACTGACCAGAGATTTAAATGTTTTTGTCACCTTTGATGATCAGAACTTTGTCATTCAGAACAAAGTTTCCAAGGCAGTCCTGGGCAGGGACCACAGTGAGAGTGGTCTCTATGTTTTGGATAGAGCCAATTCAGCATTTTTCTCGCATTTATAGTATAATAAAGGACGGGCATCTCACGATCTTTGGCATGCTCGCTTGGGTCATGCACCGACGACAGTTATTTCTAGTTTACAGAAGTCTGGTCTAGTTTCTTTGTCTTCTTTATTTCCCAAACCGGTTACCTGTGCTCCCTCTGTCATGGCGAAAGGTCTACGGTTGGTTTTTGTTGAGAACCATAAACGTACTACACATGTACTGGATTTTATTCATTGTGACTTATGGAAACCTTCCCCTGTTTTATCGTCGAATGGGTTTTTGTACTATGCTTTTATTTTTGGATGATTATTCTCGTTTCACCTGGCTTTATCCCCTTCGTAGCAAGTCGGATTTTTTTTATGCTTACTTACAATTTGAGGCATTTGTGGAGAATTAGTTTTCATCCAAAATTAAGGTTTTTCAGAGTGATGGTGGTACGAAGTTTCTAAACACTCGTCTACGAGCCCATTTTTCCACTAAGGGCATTTACCATCAGATATTGTGTCCTTACACTCCGGAACAGAATGGTCGTGCCGAGCGCAAACATATGCATGTTTCCGAGATGGGTCTTACTATGCTCTTTCATTTGCATATGCCTATTTCTTACTGGGATGGTCGTGTATGCCGCAACAGCATACACGATCAACCGACTACCTACTTCTGTACTTGATGGTTCTTCTCCTTATGGACTTCTATATGGTCGTGACCCTAGTTACTCAAATTTTCATCCTTTCGGGTGCCGGGTCTTTCCATTTGTTCAACCATATGCTGATCACAAATGATCTCCCCGTAACATTCCTTGTGTCTTTATTGGCTACAGTTCACAGTACAAAGGTTTTTGGTGTCTAGATTCTTCTACAGGCAGAGTCTACATCACTCGTCATGCTCGATTTGATGAGACATACTTTCCATTTGCTACTTCTTCGACCTCTGGCTCTCCAACATCCGCTCTTGATGTCTCTACTTTTATTGATCCTGATGGAGACTCTACGGCCCATGTGCCCCTTCCGGCATCGTCTCTCTTGCCACCATGCACCATTTGCATGACGAACCCAGAGCTGGCTTCTCCATTGCCAGTCACGCCTTCTCCGCCACCGGTCACAATGCCTCAGCCAGTCTCGGTCGCCCCTTATCCGGCCTTGTCCATCAGTTGCCACTCCGCCAGCTCAGCAGGGTCTTCTTTGGTGTCATCCGCTGTTCCGACTCCTCCAGCCTTACCGCCGACGCCTCGTACTCATCGGATGGCAACTTGGTCAGCCAGTGGTGGAATTTAGCGATGAGATTATTCGGACATTATTGTGCATGATCTTACTACTGCACTTCCTTCTCAGACAGAGCCCACTGGTTATCGCTTGGCCCTTCATGATCCAGCCTGGGTTTCAGCTATAGATGATGAGATGGCTGCTCTTCGTAGTCACCACACTTGGGACTTGGTGCCTCGGCCTTCGGCTCAACATCATTGGCTCCAAATGGGTCTATCGGCTCAAGTATTGCCCATATGGTACTATTGAGTGCCACAAAGCCACACTTGTGGCGCAGGGTTTTTCGCATATTCCGAGCTTTGACTTTGACCACACTTTTAGTTCTGTGGTCAAAGCCTCCACTGTTCAAACAGTTCTTGCGATTACCACCATGTGTTCTTGGCCACTTCATCAGCTGGATGTCAAGAACATCTTTCTTAATGCTGTTCTGGACACTCCAGTCTATATGAAGCAGCCCGTTGGTTATCAGGATTCTTCTCATCCAAATTTTGTTTTTCGCCTGCGAAAGGCCATTTATGGTCTTAAGCAGGCTCCTCGAGCTTGGTTCCAGCGATTTAGCAACTATTTTACACAACTTGGTTTTCAGTGCAGCTTAGCTGATACTTCCTTATTTGTCCCGTTGAGAAGGCATCTCCTTTTGTATGTGGACGACATTATTCTTAGAGGGAAAAACTTAACTCTTGTTCGTCAGTTCATTTTTCAGATGCACAAAGAGTTTGCGATCAAGGATCTTGGTGCTCTTCATTACTTTCTTGGTCTTGAAGTTTCTCCTACCTCCTCAGGGTTACTTCTTGTCCAAGCAAAGTATGCTCGAGATATTCTTACTCGGGCTGGTATGACTGATATTGCACTGGTTTCTACACCATTTGTTGCCGGTTCTTAGCTGCACAGTTCCACTAATCCGTCGTTCCGGGATTGTACCCTTTATCGCTCTCTTGTTGGGGCACTTCAGTATCTCACCATCACTCGTCCGGATTTGTCTTTCTCGGTCAACATAGTGCGTCAGCACCTTCATGATCCTAGAGATGATCATTTTGTTGCAGTTACACAGATTTTGCGCTATGTTCGTGGCACTCGTTATTTTGGTCTGGTTTTTCATTCTGTCAGCACTCCAGAAGTGTTAGGATATTCTAATGCTTACTGGGCCCGCTGTCTAGAGACTCGTCGGTCCACTTATGGTTATACGGTTTATCTGGGTGAGAATCTAGTTTCTTGGAGTGCCAAGAAACAATCCACTGTTTCTCGCTCTAGTACCGAGTCTGAGTATCGTGCTCTTGCCAACACTGCTTCGGAGGTTGTTTGGCTCACTCATTTGCTTCGTGATCGTTGGGTTCCACTTTCTGGTTCGCCTTTGCTGTTATGCGACAACAACCGTGCTATTTTCTTGGCTCAGAATCCGGTGGCGGATAAGCGGGCAAAGCATATAGACATTGATTACCATTTTGTTCGTGAGCTGATGACATCTGGCAAGCTGCGTGTTGCTCATGTTCCAACTTCTCTACAGATTGTGGACATCTTCACCAAGGGGCTCTCTTGTCCGTTGTTCGAATTCTTCAGATCCAAGCTGTGCGTCAGCGAACATCCGATGGTTCGCTTGAGGGAGAATGTTAGAATAAAGCAAGTAGAAGATTAGATAATATTTTATTCCATGTTAACTAGGCCTAGAGTTATATTTAGACTAGTATTCTTTGTACTCTATATATACTCTACATCATTAATCATAATTATAATAGAAAATTACTTTATCACTCACTTGTAACTATATTTAGTACTCCATTATTTTATATATTTAACAAGTATATTGATATTAATTAAATAAATAAATTATCATTTATAGTTTATCTTTTCCACATCGATAAATGGAGAGATCAAAGCATGGGTATATGATGAAATAATACCAAAAGTGGAGTACATCACCTGATCGTTCGTGTGTGAAGATGATGTACAATAGTGATGGTACAAGGTACGTTTACGTATAAGAGATAATCAGAGCTTACATTTAAAAAAAAAATGAAAAAAGTGCTTTTAGAACCCTACCTAGTTGACATAAGTGTCAATGTTATAAGTGCCAATATAACATTTCAATATTTGAAAGTGTCAATATAACCCTATATAGTTAGTGAAAGTGCCAATATAACCCTATAAATTTTAAGGATGTGCTGATACAACCCAACAAACATTAGAAATGTGCTGATATAACCCTACAAACATTAAGAATGTGCTGATATAACCCAAGAAGATTGCATAATGTGCTGATATAACCCTACCTAATTTCAACGAACTATGGCGTTCCGGCTAATTATGAGGGTAAAATTGTCCACCCCATTTCAGAGTTAGCCCAAAGGGTATTTTGGTCAATTTATATAGAGTCAACGCTGAAAAATTGAGGTCAATGCCGGAAATGGGATCTGAGGGTTATATTGGCACTTTCATTAAGTAGTTAGGATTATATTTGCACTAAAAATTATCATAGGGTTATATTGATACTTACTCAAGTAGATAGGGTTATATTGACACTTATTCCAAAAAATAAATAACTAACTAAAAGCTATTAATCTTTTTTTGGTGGTGGAATATTATATGGGCACCATCTTATTATTAATAAATTGAAAATGTTGCATCAGGGATTGTCTTAATTTTATTAAGTTTGGAAGACCTACAAATACATACATGTTATTGTACTATCTAATATATATATATGGATAATAATAACGCAGATTGTTTTCTCACGGAACAAACGATAAAGGAGAATTTTACTTAGTGGAATGGAACGATGAAGAAGTATATATGACAAGACAATATCTTGGTCTCTCCTATCCACTAATTATGGCATTTCCCTATCACAACTTCCAAGAATAAGTTTTTGGTGGTAGGTGATAATCGCTTGCTTAAGGTGTGGGATATAGATAATATTGAAATCTTGGGGACTGTGGGTGCTCATCAAACCATGCTTGTATGTACAATTATGATCTCTTTATTAAATTATTGTTATTACGAAAACATATGTACATTGGCACCGGTATTTAATCACATAGGTACTGATATTTGGCTAAAAATTGGTGTCAATGTGGCTAAGTACCGGTGCATGTATAGCTGTTTAGCAGTAGGGTATGTTTTCATGCATGGTATCTTAATTGGTTAATACATTGTGTGTGTTTAGGCAAAATCTTTCGTGTGCTTCAACAAATCCGTAAGTCGACTTGCTATGTTTGCAGAAGAATGTATGGTAAAGGTGTTTGCAAATGACGAGGGTAAATAAATGTTGCCTTCTACACCAATTCCAACAATTACCATTAACATTATTACAACACCTTCAATGGTAACATCTATAAATATTAAGTATTTTCTTAAATATGTTGCTCCAGTTAAAATTTCTATTATCAAAATTTAATTAGTGATTTTTCAAACAGGAAGTGATGCAAACAAGCTTGATGCCGAAAACTAATCCCGGTTTTGTATTGAACTTTGGCTTGAGGCTTCCTTGTGCTTTCAAAGTTACCAATCCGGTATATATATATATTTTAAAAATATTTTGACACTTGTGTTCATTCCATACTTATTTTACCTAAAAATATATTTAAGTATAATAAATTTATGCAAAATCACTATATAGTTAATTTGACCTTTTCGATGTTTATAGAAAAATAAATATTTTAAAATTACTCATGAATAAATTAAAAGAAAAATAATATAATTTGTTCGTAAAATTATAGTTGACTCATCTCTTCAACAAATATGTATTAAGTTAAATGGTGTAAGTTGATCAAGACAAATGTTTTAATTAACTTCTTTATATTACAATAAATATGCATCTTCATATATGCATACATTAATTATATACATAATATAATGTATTAGACTAAATCAGACTCCTGATTAGATTATAATTTATTCTGATTAGAGTTCTTTCCTTATTATACCTCTATTGTACTCTCTATATATTCGGATATCAATAATACAATTTATTCTGACAAATCATTCTGTCACGGTATCAGAGCAAGTTCTGATCCAAAAACCTCAAACCCTAATTTTTACAGACTTCATCTTCCCTTCTCTTTTCCGGTCGGTCAAATTCCGGCTAACACTTACCGGCTCCGCCGGCTCCTCTCTTCTCGGCGTCCAAGTTCTCCGGCATCAGGCTCTTCTCCCGGCAACAACTTCATCTCCGGCTCCTCAGCTTCGTTGACTCTGGCGCGGGTTCTTTCTCCAACAGCTTCGTCGGCAACTTCTCTGTCTTCGTCCATCTTCGTCCAAAATCTCTTCCAGCAACATCAGCAGCTTCTCCGTCTTCGTCCGACCTTAAGAAGGTCATCGTCCGTGGTACAGAAAGCCGCCGAGCCTGACGTCGAAAAGCTTCCAGCGCGACGCGAGCTTCCGACGTAACTCCGATCTCCAGCTCCAGCGCGAGATCCACGCGTCGTCTCTAGCGCGTGAAAGTCACGCGCCAGCTTTGCCAAAGAGGAAAAATCCAGCGCATGAAGTGCACGCGCGATTTTGACCCGCGCGTGAAGAGCACGCGCGATTTTGACCTGTGCGTGACGGGCACGCGCGATTTGACTCGTGCATCAACTCCTTCTCGCGAGTTGAACCTGTTTCTCGGGAGTTGAACCCGTTTCTCGCGAGTTGAACCTGTTTCTCGCGAGTTGAACCCGTTTCTTGCGAATTGTTCAAATTCTCGTCAGCACTCAGTCCATTTCTGTGAAATTTCGATCTTCTGCTATGGTTCATTTGGGCCATATATCTCGGGAAGATTGCTCCACTAAATCAATTGCGGACAAGGTGTTGTTTCAGGCTAGTTTGAATCGTCCCAATAGTTATTCTTCGTCGAATCAGTGGGTCGTTGATTCAGGTGCTACATCTCATATCACTGCTCACACCAGTCATCTTGATCAGGTACAACGTTATCGTGGTTCTGATTCTATTCTTGTTGGAAATGGTGAATCATTATCTATTTCTCACATCGGCCAATGTCATTTATCTGGTTTCTCTGTTAATGATGTCCTTGTGGTCCCTAAGATTACTAGAAGTTTATTGTCCATTAGTAAGCTTACTCGTGATCTACCTGTTCGTGTTATATTTGATGCCAATGCATTTTCCATTGAGCACAAGATTACAGGGACGATAATTGGTAAAGGCTGCCATAGGTCTAGTCTTTATTTTCTTGAGACTGGTGATTCTAGTTTTTTTGGCCAACTACGCTCTACAAAGCTTCATGCTTCTTTTAAGCAGTGACACTCTCGCCTCGGTCATGTGTCTCATGATACTATTCAGTTATTGAATCGACGGGGCCTTATTTCTGTCACTTCTGCTATGCCTACATCTATCAGTTGCTCTCCTTGTCAGATGGCCAAGAGTAGCCGCTTGCCCTTTTCCACTAGTGACAAGCGCGCTACTGGTTTATTGGATAAAGTACATTGTGATTTGTGGGGATCAGCTCCTGTTTTATCTGTCGGTGGTTTATCTTATTATGCCATTTTCATTGATGATTTCTCGAGATTCACATGGTTTCTTCCAATGCGGCATAAGTCGAATTTCTATGACACTTTTATCCAGTTTCAGAAATTCGTTGAGAATAAGTTTTTTGCTAGGGTTAAAATTTTTCATACCGATGGTGGCACCGAGTTTACTAATCACCGACTTCAGGCTCATCCCATATCATGTGGCATTCATCATCAGATATCCTTGCCTTATACACCTGCTCAGAATGGCCGGGCCGAGCGGAAGCATCGTCACATCACAGAGACTGGTCTTGCTATGCTTTTTCACTCTTTTGTGTTGCATTGTTATTGGGTGGAAGCTTTCTCCTCTGCGGTTTACATTATTAACCGTCTGCCTAGTTCAGTTCTGAGTGGAAAATCACCTTTTGAGGTTGTTTTTGGTCATGTGCCTGACTATACCCTCTTTCACCCGTTTGGTTACCGTGCATTTCCATGTCTGCGTGCCACTGCTACTGATAAGTTTGCACCCCGATCCATTCCCTGTGTTTTTCTTGGCTATAGCCCTCGTCACAAGGGCTTCTAGTGTCTCGACCAGACTTCTGGGCGCATATATATCTCTCGCCACGTTTGTTTTGATGAAACTTTCTTCCCTTATGTCTCATCTTCCACAGACAGTCGTTCGATTTCAGATCTGGAGATTTCATCATTTTTTTATGGAACTGTTACTTCATCGATTGGGGCCACCACACCTGTGTCTGTGCCTGTTCCAGCTGCCCCTCCTTCACCACCATCTTCCATCTGGACGGTTGACCTGGACCCGGCTCCTCGGCCAACGCCCACATACCTCAGCCGCTGGCCATCACTCCTCAGCCACTGTCTCAGCCACCGGCCACCACGTCTCAGCCTTTATCGGCTATTATTTCTCCGGCGACTTCCAACAGCCACTCTCCGGTCAGCGCATCTCGATCTTCCTCGATGTCATCAGCTGGTTCGACTCCTCCATCTTCGCCGCCCCTGCTTCGTACTCATCGGATGGCCACTCGGTCTTCTACTGGTGCCATTCAGCACCGGGATTTTTCAGATATTATTGCTCATGGTCTCACTGCTGCACTCCTCTCTCAGACAGAGCCCACTGATTATCGCTCTGCCCTTCAGGATCCAGCCTGGGTTTCAGCCATGGATGATGAGATGGCCACTCTTCGTGGTCAGCACACTTGGGATTTGGTGCGTCGACCTTCGAATGTCAACATTGTTGGCTCCAAATGGGTCTATAGGATCAAGTATCTACCAGATGGCACTCTTAAGCGTCACAAAGCTAGACTTATGGAGCAGGGTTTCTCGTAGATTCCGGGTTTTGATTTTGACCACACTTTCAGTCTTGTGGTCAAAGCCTCCACTGTTAGGACGGTTCTCTCCATAGCCACCATGCGTTCCTGGCCACTTCATCAGTTGGATGTCAAGAACGCTTTCCTTAATGGTGTTCTTGATGTTCCAGTCTACATGAAGCAGCCCGTTGGTTATCAGGATTCTGTCCATCCAGACTATGTTTGTCGTTTGCGAAAGGCTATTTATGGTCTTAAGCAGGCTCCCCGGGCTTGGTTCTAGCGTTTCAGCAGTTATCTGACACATCTTGGTTTTCGGTGAAGCTCAGCTGATACTTCTTTGTTTGTCCTTTCGAGAGGGTCGTCGTTACTATACCTACTTGTGTATGTGGACGATATTACTCTTACAGGCAATAACTCGACTCTTCTTCGCCAGTTCATTGATCGGACACACAGAGAGTTTGCGATCAAGGATCTCGGTGCTCTTCAATACTTTCTTGGTTTTAAAGTTTCGCCTACCTCCTCAGGATTACTGCTTGGCCAAGCAAAGTATGCTCGGGATATTTTGAATCGGGCCAGTATATCTGATGCGGCACCTGTTTCTACTCCATTTGTTGCTGGTTCTCAGCTTCACAGCTCTACCAGTCCTCGATTTTGGGATCCTACACTTTATCGTTCTCTTGTTGGTGCTCTCCAGTATCTCACCATCTCTCGCCCGGATTTGGCATTCTCGGTCAACACGGTGAGTCAGTATCTTCAGGATCCCAGAGATGACCATTTTGCTGCTGTGACTTGGATTTTGCGGTATGTTCGTGGCACTCTTCATTTTGGTCTCCGGTTTTGTTCTGCTAGTACTCCTGATGTGTTAGGATACTCTGATGCTGATTGGGCTCGCTGTCTGGAGACTCGTCGGTCCACTTATGGTTATGCAGTTTTTCTTAGTGGGAATCTAGTTTCTTGGAGTGCCAAGAAACAACCCACTGTTTCTCACTCTAGCACTGAGTCTGAATACCGTGCTCTTGCAAACACTGCCTCAGAAGTGGTTTGGCTCACTCATTTGCTTCGTGATCTTCAGGTTCCACTTTCTGGTTCTCCACTGTTGTTATGTGACAATAGTAGTGCTATCTTCTTGGCTCAGAATCCAGTGGCGCACAAGCGGGTGAAGCACATCGATATCAACTACCATTTTGTTCGTGAGTTGGTGACATCCGGAAAGCTGCGCGTTGCTCATGTTCCGACTTCTCTTCAGATTGCAGACATTTTCACCAAGGGGCTCTCTCGTCCGCAGTTCGAGTTCTTCAGGTCTAAGCTATGCGTCGGCGAGCATCCGACGCTTCGCTTGAGGGGGGTGTTAGACTAAATCAGACTCCTGATTAGATTATGATTTATTCTGATTAAAGTTCTTTCCTTATTATACCTCTATTGTACTCTCTATATATTCAGATATCAATAATACAATTTATTACGGAAAATCATTCTATCATAATGTATTATTCTTTTGCAGATATGTTGACTGGCATACAGCCATTCAGGTCATGAAATTGTTGGTTTGACAACCAATGGCCTTCATCTTGTCTGGACATGGCCATCTTCATATGACTTCTTCACTATCCCTACCATGGTACAATATATATATATATATATATATATATATATTTAAGTACCATTTTCTACATAAGTATACCAATTTTCTATTCATTAATTCAATTATATAGAAACATAAATTCATAAGAAAAACTCCTCAAACCTATAAAAAGTAAATTTTGAAAATGTTTTTAAATAGAACACTATAATTTTTCTGCTTATAGAATTACAAATGACTCATCGATACTTCCTTCATTCTATAAAAATTACAAAGATGGTTGTTCTCCCTCTCTCCTTTCAACAAACGCTCTCCCCTCTCTCCTCCCCTTTTCACAATTTAAACCCTAGCTGCTAGGGGGCCGCCACCGAACAACCATCTCTGGCGGCGGCGGCCCCCTTCCCATTCTCACCCTCCCCAACACCCCAACCCCCATCTCCAACCTATCTCATAGTGACGACGTCACTCCAGATCCATGTTTTCAAGGTCTATCCGTCCTTTGTGTTGTAGAGGGCTCCATTTTCAGAGGTTTTCGGCCTGTTACAGACTCGCCTGGTGGCCGGGGACCCTTCAGCGCCGAGGGGTCCATCGTCCCATGGCTAACAAGGCGGTGCTCATAGCAGTCTCCGGGGTTCAGATCCGTCCTCTGCATTCTCACTCGGTGGTAATTTGAGAGGTCTCATGTAGTGGTGGTCTGAGTCGTGGTGGTGGCCTGAGTCGTGGGAATGGTCTGAGTCGTGGTGGTCTCCTGTAGGGGTGGCCTAAGTCGTGGTTTCCTGAGGCTACCTCAACGCGACTCGGCCGACTCAACGGACTCGCCGCCTTGCTGACTCAACGGACTAGGACGACTAGCGGATTCACTGACTCGGCCAACTCGAAGACTCGGCCGACTAGCAGACTCAGCGCGACTCAATGTGACTCGGCCGACTAGGTGAGGCAAACTCGACCGACTTGGTGTAGCAAACTCGAAAACTAAGGAACTCAGTCACCAGGCTTGAGGATTGCAGTCGCAACGACGAAAAGAGTGTTTATTTGGTTTTTTAGTGATGCGACGGCATCATTCCCACCACTAAACCCTAATCTACAAACCCTCGGGTCAGCGACTGAGCCCGAACAATTTTCTGGGTCAACCAACAACTGAGTCTCGAGTTTTTTCTGGAGGTATCAAGGTCATGAGGGGTAATTCTCCATTTTTGTTTTTATTCTACAACCTTTTATTTTCTATTTTTGGGTGGGATGCTTTTAATTAATGTCAGCAATTTATTCTTTCTACTTTTTTCTCTTTTTTTCAGTTCTTAAATTGGACAAATTTCTCAATGGTTTTTTGATTTAGAGTGTCGGAAGGAATTATCTCTGTCAATGTATATTTTTTCGGCAGCCTGAGTTGTTCAAATATGATTGACTTCAGATTTGATAACTTAAGAGACGGTGAGGAGAAATCCAAGTCAAAGTTGTAATATACGAACTTTTGGCAATACTGTTTCTCAAGTAAATCAGATTTGTAGATTTTGATCCATAAGGGGGTTGAGGCCAGTTTATTGAGAAATCGATTAACTTGGTCACTAATACCTTTTGGATTTAAATTAGGGATAATTCTACGCATAGAAGTGACTTCAGTATACCGATGAATTACATTTTTGGCAATTAAAATGATGGGTCTTAGTTTCCAAGCGAGAAAATGGTCTTTACGGGTTAAATGGAGACGAACTTGATCTTTAGTTGGGGAGATTTAATTATTTCATTTTGATTGCCTTAGCTGTTTGACCAAAGGTGTTCAGGGTCATTTGGTGTGCGTATCTTTTGATATTTCACCGTGTTTGTTCTTATGGTAGTCTCGGGTCGAGTTATCGTGACTACACTATGGCAATACGGTAGAAACCACATATCCTCAACGTGTCCTTCTCATTGTCACATATGCTTTTGCTCAGTATTGTAATATTCATTAGGGCTTATGCAAATATCTCACTTTATGTCTATGAGACCTTAGATTATAAATGTAATATTTATATGCTAGCGTCTCAATGTAAATGGGTGATTCCCATATCATATGTTGTAATGGTACATTGTGCAAATTTAAGCTTAATATAAAAGGGAATGGAACCCTATAAACTCTTGTCCAAATGAAAAAAAAATGTCATGCTTATTTTTCCATTTTAATAATATAAACATCACTCTTTCCCTGACAGGGAGAAAATAGAAAACTTTTTATTTCACTTGACGAATTTTCTGTTTCAACCATACATGATAGAATGACCTAAGAATATTTAATTAATAGGATACAACAAATCATGATCAGTTCCCAAAACTAGTCCATCCAAAGAATGGATTCGATATAACAATGATGAATGGTGTGAGTAATAATCGAGGTCAAGATGAACTGCAGGGATTATTTCATTTCTTTTCAATATCCAAAAATGATTCTTCTATGGTTTCGGCTTCTGGAGGGACGGTTTCTTTGTTCAACCTCATAACACTCGAGGTAAGTACTTTCTATGATACTTTATAAGAGAGGGAAAGTAAATTAATGTATGTATAATTGAGGACCAAAATTTTATATTTACTTTTTTCTACTTGTTTTATTTATGTGCAGAGAATTTTAACTTGAAAAACATCTCCACAATTAGCTGCATGCATTGCTTACCGTCCTCTAAACAATGACACATGTTGGTTTGGATGACATAGTACCGTATAATGTTTCAAGATGCGAGGTATGTACTAATGTATAAGAGTGTATTATGAATTTATAAGTGACATAGAGAGAGTACTATTTTTTTCAAACTATATACTAAAAACTGAAGTTTATGTTCGTATTTTTAGTGTATTACTCAACTTAACGGACACAAAAGTAGAATTACTGGTTTGGAATACTCTGGTAATTGATAGAGGTTAGGCCCAAGAAGGTCATTGGGCCACAGGCATAGCAGCCCCGCTAGGAGAATATTTAATACTCTAACTTAATTACCACATTCGTGGGTAATTCAGGGCGATAATTAAGGAAAACGTTATATAGGACATGAAGTATAAATACAAAGTACACATTTATTTATGATTCATTCTGCTTAATCATATTGGACGCTTGGACTAACTTAAGCATCAGAGTGATGACCCCTGGAACCCCATGGATAGTTTGATTACAGGTTAGTTCGAGAAGAACCCAAGCCTATGAACCGGTCGGTGGTCAAAGACGCATCAAGTAGCACCGACTGTGGGGAACGAGTAAGCCGGATCAAGGTTTGGGAGAGTTTATGTCCACAGTAGTTCGAAGGAGTGAAAGATTGAGGTCAATAGGTACAGGGTTGGATCTCCACCAAGGTTAACATCAGAGAATCCAGAAGGAGGAAACGATGCCCGCATCGAGGACAACTACATGGCTAATATTCAAACCACTAGAGCAGAGTTGCGAGTGGAACCTAGTACAGGCGTAGGCCATGAGGGGGACAAACCTCAGTGGCAATTGGCGCAAATACCCTGGTGCCAATCCAGAATGATATGCCAGGGCTCTCGAGGACTTTGGAAGTGATGGGAAATACCGATCCTTGCTCTCGAGAGTGGTTGATTCGAGGGATGAAAGGTTTACGGAGGTTTTGGGAGATTCGTATTTGGAAGCCTATGGCCAACATGGGCAAGGAAATCAGAACATGGGAAGTGCAACCCCAAGTCAAGATGTGGAACGAGCAGCTCAGGTCCTGGTTGTGGCTGGTTACCAAATTACCCTTCCTCCGAGGGATGATAGAGTCATAATGGGGTCAGTACCGCCCTCGCCTTTGGGAATAACTGTGGGGTGGGCCTCTCAACCCCAACCCTTGATAGTCTACCCTTATCAGGGATATGCTGGAGAATCGCTACAGGCTAGGCCCAACATTTTATCCCTGGTTATTCCCAAGGTCCTGTATATGCGCTACCTCTGCTAGCCTCATCTGCTCCTACCCTTGACCTAGCCGGTCCAGGAGCTGCATATGGAATGATGACTTCTTTTGGCACACAAGGATATGCGAGTATAGGAATCAACCAAGGGCTGTACAATCCTTATGTTCAATCGCCACCACCACCAGTATACCCGAACCTTGGACTGCACTGAATGAACCCGGGATATGGAGGAACCCAGCCTCTCGATATGCGAGTATAGGAATCAACCAGGGGATGTACAATCCTTATGTTCAACCGCCACCACCACCAGTATACCCGAACCTCGGACCGCACTGAATGAACACGGGATACAGAGGAACCCAGCCTCTCTATATGCCACAATTGGGTGGTCACGATAGGGAGCTAAACATGCTGGTGGGTCATCACGAACCCCCCTGGGATGCAAATGAATTGTTAAGAAGGGAATTGGATAGGTTGATCGGCTCCTTGGGCTAGGCTGTGAGGTCTCCTTTAAGCTCGGTGATCCCCGGGGTTCGATGGCCAATGGAAGTGAAGCCCTCAGAAGGACTTCCTACATACAATGGTGACATTCTTGGGCTTGATGAGTTCGAGGGACTTTGATGAGAAATTGACATGCAAGCTGGTAGGCAACTACTTGTGGGGAAAGGCACATGAGTGGTTTAATAAGTTTCCAAGGGGCTCGCTTCAATCGTATTGGGACTTCAGCGGAGCATTGTTTAGCTAGTACGCTCAGAAGAAAAAGTTTACCAAAACTTTGTTAAAACTCTACCAGACGAAGCAAAGCCAGGGGAAAGCACGGAAACCTTCTATCACCGAAGGTCGTGGAGTAATATTCGAGGGTAGAGGAGGCAACTAGAAGGTAAAGAGATAGCCTTGCAAAGAAAGCACGACGAAATGTAGAGCGTAGAGGAAAAAGGCCGGTTGAACCCATAAGAACACCATTCGAGAGGTATAATCTATTGCCTCCAATGCTCGGAGGAAGAACCTCTACATGGATTTTAAGCATACATAGAGGGTTATTCCGGACACCCCACCCTTGTATAGTTCTCACAACTCAGTTGTAGCTCGGAAGGCAACAAATCAGTACTGTGATCATCACAGGGATTATGGCCATGACACAAATGATCGCATGCAGTTAAGGATGGAGATTGATAGATGTAAACGGGAAGGACGGTTTCGAGGACAAGGACATAGGAACCAGGCAGTCCCATCAAGTCCCCTGATGAATCAGTGGCAGCCATATAGAAGGAACAATCAAAACAATGGAGGTAGAGGAGATAGAAGGCCTCGAAAATAGGTGGTTCGAGACAGGGGGCGGGAAGGAAGATGGGATAGACCCCAGGAGCAACATGGGGGAAATCAAGGAAACCAAAATAGAGAAAACCCACCCGTCCAAAGGGTAATTAACATCATCAATGGCATGGTGAGAGAGAGAGATCCTTGAACACTATTATAAGGGTTGAAGCTCGGAGAACTCCCATGGAAGAGCCTAGTCATAAGAGGTTTCAACCGGATGAGATTGTCACTTTCTCGGAAGCGGATGTTGTGCCGGACCAAATGCCTCATGCGGACCCTATGGTAATTTCAGCCATTGTTGAAATGTCCTTGATCTAAAAGGGTGTTCATTGATGATGAGAGCGGGGTAGAAGTGATGTTTGCTGAATGTTTTGACCAGTTAGACATAGGGCATGAGAATTTGAAAAAAAAATCTTCTTCTCATTTATCAAGATTCACGAGAAATCCAATATTTCCCATAGGAGAGATAAAATTGCCTATACGAGTGATGAATGATGACAATGGAGTGACATGTGTAGTTTTACTGTCGTGGATGCACCTTCTCCTTATAATGTGATCTTAGGAAGGCCATGGATGTGTCAGGCTCGGGCTGTCTGGTCACCCTACCACCTGATGATGAAGTTCCCAACTGAAAAGGGGGTGGCATCTATTTGAGGGGATCAGACTATGGCATGAAAATGTAACCTAACGGTAGTGTGAGAGGAGAGGAAATGAAGGAATGTAGCGGTAGTACACGCAAATGCATGATTAGCTGATACAGTACAGATGCCCATTCAGGATAAAGGGTCAGTAGTTGTTGGGAAACTAATTCGTGAAGATGTGAAAAAAGGACTGCAAGACTTGTTAGGAAAGTATGGAGATGTGTTCTCGTGGGATTCATCTGACCTGATGGGGGTCCATTCGAGTCTCGCATTGCATAGGTGGAACATCAACCCTTTGACTAAGTCAGTGAAGCAGTAGAGAAAAGTGTTCGCTCTCGAACGAGCTGGGGCAGTTAAAGAAGAGGTGGAAAAATTATTAAGGGCAGATGTAATCGAGGAGGTATTCTATCCCGATTGGATCGCCAACCCAGTTATGGTTCCAAGCATGATGGAGCATGGAGGATATGTATAGACTTTACTAACCTAAATAAATGCTTCCCTAAAGATAGTTCCCCATTGCCACTAATCGATTAGTTGGTGGAAGCAATCACTGGATACCGAATTTTGGCATTCTTTGATGCACATAATGGGTATCACCAAATTTTCATGGCAAAGGAAGACAGGGAAAAGACATCATCCATTACAGATGTGGGCACGTACTGCTATAAGAATATTCCCTTTAGGTTGAAGAATGCTGGGGCTACTTATCAGAGGGCCTGCTCCAGAGACTTCCTTAGTTGCAAAATCTCAGTATCTTGTTTGTTGAGCTCCTCACGAAGGTTACCTTTGCCAGCAGAGCAAAGGGAAAAGAAGGCCACCATTCTCTCGGTGGTCTCGCAAAGAATTTTAGAGGCCTGACAAAACAATTCAGCTCAGATGATTTTTTTAAAAAAAAAAGGAAAAAAATAAAGGAGAAGAAAGAGAAGGGAAAAGAACCTTGGAGTTAGAGGCCATCTTTGACAGCTGATGCTCGATACCGGATATGGATGCTGCATCAGTTGATAGAGGAGGAGATTGTTGAGGAACATCCTCACCGCCTTGTGTTCCCATAAGCGGCCTTGGTGAGGAGGAGCCAATAGTATTGTTGTTCGCCCTCGTCTTCTGGCGAACGTTCCTGGTGTGAGGTGACTGCTCAGCACCAATGGTTGAGATAGGCCTTTCGAAGCCTATCACAGGAGGAGAAATCGGGTTCGATAGGGGCAACTCCGGAGTCAAGGGAATGGAAGCCTGGTTCAAGGAACCAATGATCCCCTTGGATGGAGCCTGACCCTGCTTCGAGGACTTTGGGTTCTTTAAACCCTTAGCGAGATCCACTAAAAGGAAAAAGAGAGAGAATCAGCCAATAGCGATGACCATAATAACACAACAAGCGGGAGAAGTAGATTTCCATTAAGGCACCTTCGGAAGGTCCCGAATGCCTAAAGTCGCTAACAATAATCTCTAGGGGAGAGCTGCATCTGGGGCCTTCACATTCTCTTTGCCTCTTTCTCGTATATTTCCAGAGTGTGTTAAAAACATATTCTTCATAGACTTTGGACGGGAACGCAAAGTCGCCAATTCAGGGGTTGGGGTTGGGGTTGTTGAAGAGGTTGTAGTCGAGGGAGCTAGACAACAGTTTTTGTCTGTCCCTCTCGAGGGCATCTGGGCAGATGTATTTCCCTGGTTTGGGAGATTCAACTCGCACTGCCCAATTCCATGGAGGGACTCGATACCTCCTGCTATCGAACGAGATACCTTTTTTTCAGCTCTTCCAATCACCTGAATTGCCAGGAACACTAAAACTTTAGGATGTGCTTCTCGATTGACAAACGTGACAATCATATAGGACATGAAGTATAGTGAGCGAAGCAGCTTATAACTAGGTTTAATACTGAATTCATCACATCTGGTCAAGAACATCATAATGATCACCAAAATGTTGGGGTGGACTTACGCAGGGCTCACCTGAAATTGCCTAAGGAGTTTGGAAAAAATGGGCGGAAAGGGAAAGGTGAGCCCGCAACGAAGGTGTCGGAGAGAGATGGGTGATATTCCTTCAGGAAGGTTATGGGGGGATTCACCTTCTCGAAAGGGTTGAAAATCGACATTCGGAGCTACTCGTTGGCCAGGAGGGATCGAGTCTAACATTTTGGATATACCGGTTCCCGCTGCTGGAACTGGGGGCTCCCTCCCTGAGTCCTTTAGCCTTAATCTTTGACGAGTCCCTTTTTTCTTCTCTTGAAAGGGCTCAGCCAGAGAAGATTCCTGAGTTCCACTCAAGGGTGCTTCCCGCCCCCCCCCCCCTCCCCCCCTTCGAGGATTGCCTTCTCCCTCAAAGTTCTTCCTCTCCCCATATGGCTTTGAGCTCTGGATTTGGAGGAAGGTAAAAACCAATCTTGCCGCTCATAGCGGACCTCCTTATGTATGGTTTGCCCATGCCCGGAGGCTAATTTTCAACAACTTCTTGAGAAGGCATATCAGTTATGAGAAAGAACTTTGATTCCCCAGGACTATTAGATATGTCCTCTCCAGCATCTGAATTGTGTCGGAGTTCATCGGAATGGGTACATTCTGGATCGCTAATGATTCTCTTCGGCGTACTAACTCCTAACTCGCCTACCCTAATTTGACCAAAAAATTTCTAGGAAGCAGAACCCTCATCAGAGCGGGCAATGGGTGAAAGGGGAGGAAACGAAAAGATTAGAATCAAAGTAGGGATGAAAAACTTACTGATTTTCTAGAAAAGGTGAAGGAAATCGGATCACTCTCGAGAGAATTATAGAAAAAGAGTATGTAAGAAGACGCCTGCAAACGAGAAAAGTAAAAAAGGCAACGCAAATGGGAGGTAATTGTGGGGGCTGAAGTGACGGGTAATTATTTCTGCTTTGGAAATATAAAAATTTATGGAAGACGTGATCGCTTCTTTGCCTTCTGACAGCGCGCAGTTTGGGGAGCAGTGACACGCGCAGTTGTGCAACACGTGCGCGCCCTTTTTGGAATTCTAAATGACAGAGTTGATTAGAAAACCAGGCTCTCACCCTCGAAAGTAGTAACAGTGATGTGCAAGGTTTGTTTTGAGTCTTCAAAGTCCTCGAAGCAGGGTCATGCATTCGAGACCTCAAAGACCTTCATGGCATTCCAGTTTTCTAAGGTTGAGAACCTGCTTTTCTGGGGGCTCTTGATAGAGGTTAGACCCAAGAAGGCCATTGGGCCGCAGGCATGGCTGCCCAGCTAGGGGAATATTTAATACTCTAACTTAATTACCACATTCGTGGGTAATTAAGGGTCATAATTAAGGAGAACGTTATATAGGACATGGAGTATAAATATAAGGTACACATTTAATTATGATTAATTCTGTCTGAATCATATTGGACGTTTGGACTAACTTAAGCATCAGAGTGTTGACCCCTGAACCCCGGGGATAGTTTGATTACAGGTTAGTTCGAGAAGAATCCAAACCCACGAACCGGTCGATGGTCGAATACGCATCATTAAACTCGAGTTTACTTATCTCCTCAATTTCAGATGGTGAGGTACGTATTGCATACCTTCACACACATCATATGAATATTTACATAACATAAACTCTCTCTTACTAATATAATTAACCAACTGGCGTGATAATATGTACATGACAATTAGAGATTTATTGTAGATGATTTCCAATTGGCGTGATAAAATATCGATTTTTAATCTTGATTTATGTTAGATGATTTCATGGGATTCTTCCAACAATTGGAGACCGAGGAAAAGAACAAAAATTAATTATATTGATGGTTGGGCTCCATCAAACACCTCAAAGATGATAGTTCAGTTCCAAAAGGCGATGATCGGTTCGCCCTCAACCGCCCTGGTCACTCGACACCACGAGCATCATCAGGAATGTAAATCACAGTACTCCCGTAGTCAATGACATAGCCTTCGACATGACTCGGTAGCTACAAGGAGCCCCCCACTAGAAGAACCCCCACACTGCGTTTGTCGAGAGTCGAACCCGTCCCAATTGGATGGAAGACCATACTCCTAACAATTTGGGCGATCGTGTGGGTGTTGATAGTTCAGTTCCTTTCAAACGAAAGGATGTTTCTCATTGTTCATGAAACACAAGTTTCAATCTACGAGGGAACCACTTTACAACGCATGGCTCAGGTTAAGAATTTCATTTTATTCTTATCACATATGTTAGCTAAAAGTTTTCATATTATCATTTTAATATCGTATATCGTGTAAAATGACATATTATTAATATTCCTTTCTGATTCAGTATAGGGCTGCAGGAAATCAACATTCTCAAATTATTTCTGGAACTTTTGGAAGCAATAAACAATCTGTATATATTGTTATGAAAGACGGTACTGTAATGGTATTATGTGTTCCAAATCTGCTTCCTTGTATAAGGTTTAATTGTTCCGCCTACGTGTACCCACGTCTAAGGTACGTACATCGTGATTAACTTTAAAAAAATAATGAAATTTGATTGGGATAAACTCATTTATGCCTGAGAGTTTTTTTTAGTGTGCATATACCCCTCGTTTTTTTGAAAGTGTGCATATACCTCCCCAAATTTTTTGAATGCATACATATTCCTCCCTATTTTCGTAAGTGTGTGTGTGTATATATATATATATATATATATATATATATATATATATATAGGGTTTAATGGTTATAGAATATATATATATGGTCTAAGGGTAGTAACGTCATTTTTCTATTGGTAGGGTTAAATCAGCACATTCCTAAAATTTATAGGGAAATATAAGCACATTAGTAAAAAATATAGGGTCATATCAGCACATACTATAGAATATAGGTGTTTTAATGATATTTTATTTATTTTGTTGTGTTTAGTCCGGATTAATGATTGGATGACCTTTGGTGTTGTGTGTGATTGTTATTTTGCTGTGTTTTTCGACCTAGGACTTTTAATGTTGATAAGTTTTGAAATGAGGCTATGATATGTGATAATGGTGTTTAATATGAATGATGGTGTCATGATGTCAAATTTTATGTTGTATAAGATATTGTTATGATGTTATAATGGTGTATATGATGATGTGGTCGCACATTAAGGCCAACCGAGTACCACATGCTTAATATTTATAATATGTGTTGATATAACCCTATAAATTTTAAGAATGTGCTGATATAACCCTACAAACATTAGGAATGTGCTGATATAACCCTACAAACATTAGGAATGTGCTGATATAACCCAATAAGATTTCATAATGTGCTGATATGACCCTACATGTTCCAGCGGCGGTCCAACAAGCTATGAGGGTAATATTGTCCACCTAATTTCAGAGTTAGCCCAAAGGGTATTTTGGTCAATTTACATAGAGTCAACGCCGAAAAATTGAGGTCAAAACCGGAAATGAGGTCTGAGGGTTATATTGGCACTCTCATTAAGTAGTTAGGGTTATATTTGCACTAAAAATTATCGTAGAATTATATTGACAGTTACTCAAGTAGATATGGTTATATTGTCACTCATCCGTTATTAATAAGAGATGTATGAAAATTCTAGTTGCAAAATTTTTTCCTACCTTTTCTTTCCGTTATACAAATTTTGTTTTTAATATATTAGTATGATCAAGTTGTGCGACGTCATGTCCACCTATTTTAAACATGAAAATATTTTTAAGTTTATATTGACTAGTAATAGAATGACACAAAGTTTTGTTTTAAATTCACTAAACGTTAGACAATGTCATTTTATAATTTATGTAATCAATGGATGTTTGATGTTTGTTTTTTATTTATTGTATTGTTGTTTCTATAACTTTGAAAGACTTTTAAAATATATCATAATGGATAAATAATTATAATTTAATCCAAAAAATTGTTGAAATGGGATTAATGAAAAAATAAATCGATAGTAAAGTTATATTGAAACAAATATTTTTTCTAGTTCTTTTTTTTATGAAAACACCCGAGGGTGAGGGATTATATATAAAGGTTCCCCAGGCCTTAATTATAACCATTAGAATGTACATAAGGTTTAGATTGTTCATGAGGAGAGTTGAGGCAACATAGTTGCCTCCAAAAGCACTACCTATCTACAAAATAGGATGTGTACAAACTATCCAAAGTAAAAGAGGATAGTTATTGAAGTTGCGATTCCAAAAGAAAGAATCTCCAACCCTTGTGTTAATTCTTTCCTTTGGCCATGCAACTTCAATCTAGAAACTACAAAGATTAATCTTAAAGAACTCAGAACCTAGAGTTGGATTTATGAGTAATCAAAATCTGGTAATTGAGACTTCTTCAAATCAGCCACGGCAAGATAAACAGAGTTGAATGTCCATGAAGTTATTGCTGAGCTGAGCTTCAGATGTTGGCATCCTCCACAGCACCTTCAAAAATCAGAAACAGCAAACTCTTAGCAGTATCAATTCAATCAAAAGGCATTCTTATTTAGTCTGATATAAGGAGTATGCTCCTTGTCCAAAGAAATGAGGCCTTTGATGTGATTGGGAGCATTAGAAAGGCTTAGACTCAGATTATGGGTTGAATGGTGTTTAGCAATAGCATCTACCATAGAATTACATTCTCTAAAGACATGTTTGAGATCAGCATTCTTTAACAGGGATTGTACTCTAGATGTTAGATCAAACAAAGTCCAGTGAGAAGTGTAGGGGTCTTTGATCATTTTTACTGCCAACAATGAATCTGATTCAATTGTGACAGTGTTATCTAGTTGAGGAAAAGTATGGCAGGCGAATTGTACAACTAGAATCTCTGCTTGAAGTGGAGAAGCAGCAGTAATAGCTGTTGATTTAATCAAGAATGGGGTACCAGAACTGTTCCTTGCAATGAGGCCTACTGTTACCTTATTAGGATTCCAAGATGCATCCACATTGATCTTAAAACAATCTGCTTTGGCCTTTCCCAAAAAAAAATTGATATTATAGGTTTCGGAGGTGGTCTAAGCTGAGGGATCAGATGCAACAAGCTAGATGGAATAGTTAAGAAGGAACTACGGTGATAAGATTTAGCATGGAGAGACAGATAGATTTGATCACATACTTCCTTGCATATTAGCTCTGAAGAAAAACATTTGTTGTCAAATAAGAAACTTTTCTGGCCTTCCAGAGGCACCAACATATCAAAGGTGGGAGCATTTTACATAGCAGATGGTGCCACTTAGGGAGGTCCTGACTATTCCAGAACAGAAAGAATCTATCAGTAATTGAGTCTTGCTCATTAAGGTGAAAATCCAACAAAGATGCCATCGTAATCCATATGTTTTGAGCAAGGGGACAAGATATAAAGAAATGTTGAATAGAGTCTGAGTGACAACATGCTGGGCATTTTGAGGCAAGACTAAAACCACATTTAATTAGCACATCATCAAAAGGTAGGAAAGAGTGCTACAGTTTCCATGTGAAGATAGAAACCTTTTTTTTTGCAGTGTAGGATTCCATATAATTTTGGTGGCAGGGAAATTACCTGAGAAGAGAGTGAGTTCCTTGTATGCAGATTTGAAAGAGAAAGACCCTGTCAGTTCTGGTTTCCAGACCAGTCTATCTTCTCTGTCTAGATTGATTTCTACACCCTGAAGAAAAGAGAGAGTATCATGTTCCAGGAAGGGGGAAATCTGTGGTAAAATTGAATCTTTATTACTGATAAATTCAACAACAGAGTAATATAGTAATGGTGAAATGATGTAGCTAGGAATATGGGTCATCAATGGTCCATTAGGGCACCAGTTAGCAGACCAGAGATTACAGCTACCTTTACCATGAATGATCAATGTGTTTTTTTCTGCAAAGGAGTTAATTGAACAGATTCTTTTCCAGGTCATGGACTTTCTATGTGTTTCCGGTAAGGACCATATCAATTTAGACCACATAGTAGTTCCTAACTGACTCTTCCACCAGAGTTTAAGAGAGCAGGAGTCAATTATGGCCTGAATTGATCTAAAACCTAGACCATTTAGAGACTTTGGTACAGCTAAATCAGCCCATCTCTTCCATACATTTTTTCTCTCAAATGTCTTAACTAAATGGTTAGGGAATTTGGTAACAGTCCATAGATGCTGAGGTAAAGAGTATAAGCAAGACTGGATGAAGGTTAATTTACCCCCTGAGCTAAGCCATTTATTTTTCCAATTCAGCAATTTTTTTATCCAGGTTTTCCATCAGAGGTTGGAATTATCCATGTATTCTAGAGTTCTAGAGTTAATTATAAACACAAATATCCATGTATTCTCACATTAATATCACAGAGTTTTTTTTATCATTGTTGATTTTTTTAAAATTCATTTTCAAAAAAGAAATAATAATTTCTTGAATAATTGAAACTCATTCCGTTTGGTTTCAATTGCTAATCACCATCTATTTTCTATTTTCTTTCATCGTCATTGCACATTTATTTTCTACATAATTTTTCATTAAGATTTCTCTCCAAATAGAATAAGAGATATAAGATGTGATAGAGCACAAAATTTTTTTGAAATCATAAAATGCTAAACTAGTATTTGATAAAATGTAAAAACCCATAAATTATTGTGCCAGTGTGTATTGATATATAGTGAGTACAAACAGTATACAAGACCTAAACAAATATGGAACGGGATATACACAAAACCAATTAGAAAGGGTATTCCTTTCTTATCCTGATTCTAATTGATTTACATCTCCATTGCCCCCTCTCCCTTAAGCAAAGCGTAAGACTGGTCGCAACGCAAAGTTTGGAACATAAAAAATAAAAATGAGGATGGGGTAGACCCTTCGTAAAGATGTTAGCAAGTTGTAAGTCTGTAGAAACATGAGCAACCTTGAGCTTGCCCGAAGACACCATCTCACGCACAAAATGATAGTCAATATCAATGTGCTTAGCTCTCTTATGCAAAATCGAATTCTGAGCCAGGAAGAGAGCACTATTATTATCACATAGAAAAATGGGAGGGACGCGCGTCGTTGCACATAAATCCCGAAGAAGATTTATAAACCAAGCTAACTATGCAGCAGTATTGGCCATAGCACGGTACTCCGATTCTGAACTAGAACGAGAAACTGTAAGCTGCTTCTTAGCCCTCCAAGAAACCAGGTTACCACCAAGGAAAATCAAATAACCATATGTAGACCTACGAGTCTCTATACAATGAGCCCAATCAGCATCAGAGTAACCCAAAACAGGTAAAGCAGAGGAGTTTGCATGAAATTGAAGACCATAGTGAATTGTACCAGGAACATAGCGCAAAATCCTAGTAGGAGCCTGCAAAAATTGAATGACTGTATTCACAGCTTAGGACAAGACGGGACGTGGATAGACAAATACTGTAGCGCACCAACCAAAGAACGATAAAGTGTGGGGTTTCTTTACGACCTACCGGAAGAACTGGACAATTGCAAAAAAAACCACAAATGAGATGGCAACTGGTGCAGAATCCTGCATGCCGGCGCGAGAAAAATGTCCTTAGCATATCTAGCCTAACCAAGGAACAAGCCGTCGGAAGTACGAACAACCTCCAATCCCAAAAAATACTGCGGAGTGCTAAGATTGGTAATCTTAAATTCCTGATTAGCCCAACCAATAAACTTCTGAATGAGACGACCATCATTCCCGATAAGAATAATGCCATCCACATAAACCAACAAATAAAGCAAAGAGGCACCCCGTGAGAAAACAAATAAGGAGGTATCTGAAGAACTGCAAACAAAACCCAGGCCAATAAAAAAAGAACAGAAACGTTGAAACCAGGCGCGAAGAGCTTGTTTCAAACCATAAATAGCCTTGCATAAATGACACACATAATCACGATGCATAGGGTCTTTGTATCCAACATGCTGCTCCATGTAAACTGAAGAATCAAGAATGTCATTTAAAAAAGCATTCTTCACATCAAGTTGTCGCAATGCGCAACTACGATGAAAAACAATAGATAAAATAGTGCGAACAGTAGAGACCTTCACCACTGGACTAAAAGTATGGTCATAATCAAAACCATGCAATTGCAAAAAACCCTGAGCAACTAACCTTGCTTTATGCCGGTCAAGAGAGCCATTTGATTTATACTTCAACCGGTAAACCCATTTGGAGCCAACAACATTTGCATTGGAAGGACGAGGTACCAGCTCACATGTCTGTTAAGTGCGTAAAACATCCATCTTTGAGTCTATAGCAACAACCCATTCAGAATCCTTGACAGCCGAGCGATGACTCTATGGCTCGGTCTTAGAAAATAAAGCACTCAGTAAATAAGAAAAATCATATTTAGAAAATTCCGTGTACCGTACAGAACCAGTGAGCAGACAAGTAGTCATCGGATGCTGGGAGGAAGGACTTGCAACCGGTGAAGGCATGGATCCCAAGAACAGCACGGAGACTGAGGTGGTCGAGGTGGCCTAGCAGGCGACTACGGCAATGATGGCACTAGAGAAGCAGGGACGACCGGGGAAATCGGTGGAGAAGCTAGCAGTTGTAAGGGCGGCGTATGGCTCACACACGTGGCCGGGGTGGCTGGTTTGTGAATCGGTGTCGGCGTCATCGGCTGAGCTGGCTAATGTCGAACACGCTACTAGTTACCATGTGGAAAACTAACACAATTTTTTGAAGAACCCTGAGCTTCTGGTACAGTAAAAAAATTTGAATTTTCCAAAACAATGGGTGGTTGTGCTGCAGAAGATAGCTCAAACACTTTTGATCGAACCGAGGAGGGCTCCAAAAAAGTAGAAATATCTAGTGATGAAGAATATGTTACAGTGTTAGTACAGGTAGCCAGAAAAAAAACTCATTAAACCGAGCATGGCAAGTGATGTATTCCTTCTTTGTAAGAGGATCAAGACATTGATAACCCTTGTACTGAGAACTGTATCCCTAAAATATACAAGACATACTCTGAGGGGCTAGTTTATGCGCGACATAGGGTCTCAAATAGGGAAATACTCGACAACCAAATGGATGAAAATTGGAGTAGTCAGGTGTAGTGCCAAAAATAACAGAGAGTGGAGACAGACCAAATAAAACTGGAGTAGGCAGTCTGTTGATGATGTAGACTGTCGTAGAGAAAGCATCATACCAAAATGAATGATGAAGGACAGAATGAAAGAGCATCAGCAAACCTGTTTCTCTGATGTGATGATGCTTCCTCTCTGCATGACCATTTTGGTCAGAAGTGTAAGGACAGGAAAGCTGATGATGAATGCCCTTAGACGCAAAATGAGTCTG
This sequence comes from Rubia yunnanensis, assembly GCA_037428765.1. NCBI lineage: Eukaryota > Viridiplantae > Streptophyta > Magnoliopsida > Gentianales > Rubiaceae > Rubia > Rubia yunnanensis. Next base: position 21,808,732 of record CM075071.1, on the reverse strand, counting down.
CATGCGATGATTTACAAACTCGGTTCCACCATCACTCTGAAATACCTTGATGGTGGTAGAAAACTGATTCTCAACAAGAGCTTCAAATTGCATGTATGCCTCAACAAAATTGGACTTTCATCGTAGAGGAAATAACCAAGTAAACCGAGAAAAATCATCAATAAAAATGATATAATAAAGGTACCCGGCGTGAGAGACAACAAGTGAGGGCCCTCAGAGGTCACAATGAACTAAATTAAGTATGTGTGGTGTGCATTTTAAATTATCATTAAAAGAAAAACACTTGCCTTTAGCCATCTCACAAGAAGAGCATAAATGATGCTTATGAAGCAAACTAGTAACTGGCAAACTACCAGTCTTACTTAAAGCAGAAATTACATTTAAGGGAACATGTCCTAAATGACTATGCCAGAGCTCAAATGAGGCTTTGGCTTTATTTGCATTAACAAAAGACACTAAAGTAGCACCACCATAATCTAAAATGTAGAGACCTCTCTCACTGTGTCCTCGGCCCACACGCTCCTTAGTAACCTTGTTCTGAATAGTGAAAATATTTTCATCAAAACAAACAAGAGCATTTAGATCCCTGGTCAACTTGGTAATAGATAATAAACTCTTGGTGATATGGGGAATAACCAAGACATCAGATAAAGTAAGGGAATCAGAAATCTAGGAATTGCCAATATGGAAAATATGCAAAGAGGCACCATTGCCAAAATAAACACAATGATTACCATTATAAGGAGCGACGCTATCCAGGTTGGATGTAGAAACAGTCATGTGATTGGTAGCACTAGAGTCTATGTACCAATATGAAGTTGCATTATTTTGCTGATAGTACTGAGTTTAAGCTGTGTCTGTAGTATTTGCAATATCATCGCGACTAACATGAGAAAGCTTGTAGCAAAATTCAGGCAGATGACAGGGACGATGACACCACTGGCAGGCGTATGTGTCACCACCACTGCCACCCGGTGCGGATGGAGGACCGCCGGCCGGCGATGGATTCCATCCATTGCCACGACCACGACCGCTGCCTCTACCCCTTCCTCGTCCATTGTCGTGGCCTCCCCTGTCACAATTAGCCTGTCTGGATGCCTGTTGACTAGCAGAAAAAGCAGCAGGTACATGTCCAGAAGTTGCGAACGAGATTTGAGATAAAACTCCAAAGCATCAGCATTAGCAACAATAGCATATAAAGGTGGTAAAGGATCTCTCAACATGACAGAGTTGGAAAACTCATAAAAGTGTTGGTTCAAAACACGAAAAAAAATCACAGTAACATCCTCATCATTGAGAGGATGTTTAAGTACACGATCAATAATGTCCTTAAAGCCAGAATAATAATCCTGAATAGAATGGTCATATTGACGAACACCATACAGACTATCACAAAGAAAAAGGTGATGAGAACGAGAATTGTTCTGGTACTTTGTAGCTAAAGCATCCCATACCTGAGCAGCAGTGACTGTACCGTCACCTACTGACATTGCAGCCAGAGACAGGGATGAAAAGAGAGCATTATGGACCAGCTGATCCTGCTGAATCCAAGCATCACGAACCTTGTCTTCCCCAGAAGCCTTGCCATTGGTTTCTTTAGAAGTTGAGCTCACAGGGAGATTAGGGCACTTGGCAGATCCATCAACAAAACCAATCAAATTAACAGTACAAATAACAGAAGTAACCTGAGTAGGACAATGAGCATAGTTGGAACCGTCAAGCTTGGTGGTGATGCAACTGACTAATGAAAGAAGTGTAATAGACGTCATCAGGAAAGCAAGAACAGATCAAAACACAAGAGAGAAATCAAAATCGCACCAAACACACAGCAAGCTTGTGAATGGCAGTGGACGACTGATTTAACTAATGCACAAGGATGAAGCAGCAACATAAAAAGTAGACTGCGGCAGTGGAGAGCAGTCCGAACGGTGGCATGTGCAATCAGTGGCTGAAGGCGCATGCGGTGGCGGAACGGGATCCGATCAGCCAAGTCCGACAAGCAGAGGTTGCAGCGGTAGAGAACAGAGTTTGAAGGCGGGTGGGCGTGGCCTACGATAGGAAAAATTGGGAAGAAAAACTACGGAAATTTTTGGGAAAAGCCAAAGAATATCTAGAGAAACTTGAGTGATACCATAATAAAATTTAAAACCCACAAATCATTGTGGCTTTATGTATTGATATATATATATATATATATATATATATATATATATATATATATAGTGAGTACAAAGGGTATACAATACCTAAACAAATATGAAACATCATACACAAAAAACCAATATGAAAGGGTATTCCTTTCTTATCCTGATTCTAATTGATTTACATCTCTATTAGTATTAATATTAAATACAAGTATTGCAACTTTACTTAAAATTTATACAATGAAGTAAAAGTCTTTCAACCTAAAAATAAATTATAAATCTTTCAACCTTACTGAAAACAATGACTAATTATTAGATTTACTATTGGATTCAAACCACAAAACGTGTGATGCTCATGATGAAGAAAAATGCATGAGTAAGTATCATGAGATTCTATAATAAAACCAATTGCTACTATATATATAGAGGTGACCCATGATCTTAAATACTAAGAAATTGTTTTGATAAGCACCAAAGGCGTGAAGCTCGAAAAATTTCCCCTACGTAATAACTCGAACCACTGCAGGGAATTTCTTTTGAGATAAGACCCAACCACTTTACCTTTATATTTGGAGGAATGCTTCATCATTCCATAACCTGATGGTAGGTCATCAAGAACAGTCTGGGGTCCGTGGCCCCGTCGTGGGGATGTTGTTTGGTACATTTTGCATGGGTGTCAAGGTGTCACTGATATGGAGGGTATGAATAGCGATGAGAACTCTTTTCTAGCCTTCTTGATTATACGCTCGAGCTTCTGATCTATGGAATTTATTTTTGTCCATCTATCTGATTTTTCGATCCTTGGACAAGTACATGAGGGTGAGCATGAGTGGTAGTTACTGGTGCATAAGTTTCAGAAGGATGAACTTGAGAAAGCGGTGTGATCGATATTGTAGGTTGGGGGACCATCCAATATAAGGATCGGGTCCCTGCTGACAATGGGAAGGAGGTGCCAATCACCAGGGGTGGGCGTCGGTTTGGTTTAATCGATTTATGGTTTATTCAGTTCGGATTATTTGATTTTGCCCAAAAAAAATTGAATCAAACCCGAATAACCCAAATTATCTGAACCAAATTCGGAATTCAGTTTTTGAAACCGAATTCAACCCGAATAAACCAAATTGATTTTAATTTTTCAAAAATAATTACTAAAAGCATACAAATTAACTTTAAATTAAATAAAAATATGTAATTTAATTTCTACATCATCAAAATCAAGATTTCAAAATAAAATCCGTCAAACACAATTCAAATTATACCATAACCATTGTAGCATTACATTTAAGATTAAAAAAATAGTTTATTTTAATATTAATTTTCAAAGTCTTCACACTCTTCAAACCTTCAACCACTCCACATTCACATTAACCATTAGGGTTTAGCGTTTGGGGATAATAATTTAATTTAAAGATTGGTCCTTCAACTTATATTTATTTATAAAATTTTGTTGGTTTAAAATTTAAATATTATTATATATATTTAATTCGTTTAATTAATTATAATTCGGTATTCAGTTCGATTTTGGTTTGAGTTTTAATATCCCAAACCGAACCAAAAACCATATTCAGAATTTGGTTTATTCAAATCGGATATCCAAAAATCATATATTGAATTCGGTTCGGGTTATTCAAATTCGGATAATTCGATTTTCGGTTTGATTTTCAATTTTTCCCCACCCCTACCGATCACATAGGGTAGGTTTGAGGAACAATCCAAGGATTGGTTAGTGATGATATGTAAGGTGCCTGTTGTGAGGGGTAGACCTCACTTGACTGAAACATTGTTTGTGTCGGTGGCGTCATTGAGCTTGGAAAAAACCCTATGCCTATAGGCTCATGAGGTCTATATGGCTAAGGTACCATCATCTGAGGTGGTACCAGAGCCTGTGGGTACACTAGTTTTGAGGAATGTAGTGGTGGGACACTATGGACACTGAGTCATGGTACTGTCAAGATGGATCCCTACAGCTGCGAAGGCATTTGTCAAGCGGTTAACAATATTTTCCTCTTGGTTTTGAATTGGTCGAGGATAATTCCTCCTAACTTGATTAGCTATTAGATCCATCATAGGGAGAGGGATGCATCTAGCTTGAAGAAAATCGTCAAAATTCAGAAATTAGAACCAGAGGTACTCCTTCTCGATGTCGCATAACCCTTTGTATATAGTAGCACATGGTAAGGGTTGAGTCGCTGCTTCTACCGTTGATCTGATGTGTTTTGGTTTGGCAGTACGTCTACTGTATGCGAATGACGAGAACATGTTGGTGGTGGTCTACCATGAATAACTCTGTCACTGAATGTCGTTGAACAAGGTGCTTGGTTATCGACAATCCAATCCCATCGTGCATGCCAATTGATGCTTGTTGAACCACGATCGTGATAGCCAAACCCTGCTTCAATATGTCGATCTTGCAAAATAAACTTTTTGGGGTGCTAGGGGAAGAAAATTTGATGGTATAGTCAGATAAATCTGAGCATTAAAAGTTTAATGAATATAACAAGGTAATACCTTATTATTTATAGGGGTTGATCCCTGTGATATTCTTTAATCACACTAGGGTAAATATTTTCTTTCCTTTGTAGGAATAGTTTTCATACCATAATGGAGTTACCATATATTTAATGTACTGTAATTTTACGTAGAATGAAGGTGTAATCTGGAGATGTAATTGATTTTGGAGATGTTTCCTTTCAATTACTGGATTTTGGCCTAGTGGATGCTTGAAGACTTAATCGTGGAGTAGCGATGTAACCTTCGGTCAAAGGGGAGCTTCAGCTCCAGTCCTCATCACTATGAAAATATACCTACGTCAAATTTGACATTTTTGCCGGGAAATAAATGTTTTATTCCATAATTTATTGATTGTTTTACCAATTTCTCTACTGTGAACCTTCTATTGTTCATACCTATGCTAATAATAAGAATTTTATGAGTTTTATTTCAGAAATTGAGAGGAAAATTTTGAGCAAAAAGATAAATCTCAAGGAGATCCAACCAATTAAGATATGAGAAAGTACATTGAGGCAATTGGCTAACCTAAATTTCAAAGTAGCAAACCCTTGCGGGTTTAATAACTTGAGGTGTAGGAAAGCTTGAGTTCTTGTTGAAATCTGGCTTAATTCGCTCATAGTTAACCTTTCATGGTTTGGGAAGGGAAGATTCGAACAATCATATTTACAAGTTTCATACCATATGCACAAGCATGGCCCTGAAAGGAGTCACGGTGGACCAAATCAAAATGAGAGCCTTTCCTTTGTTGTAGAAGGATTCGACCAAATAATGGTTTTATATAAGGCACCAAACAACATTATGACTTGGGTAAAGATGAAGCAATTCTTTCTCGAGAAGTTGAGTGGTTTGAAGAAAAGCATCAGTAGCATCGAGCAACAACCTGGCAGGAATGTCATCTCGAGCACGCCACCAGCATCACGGTCTAATATTACCTAACTGAAGGAGATGTTGATGAAATCGGTGATCCAGAAGGTTGTTAACTAGTTTTGCCCATGTGGAATCTATGGCGGATTGACTTTATGGATGTCTGGAATTAAAAGAGAATCGCCCTACATCGTAGAAGGCCCTTGTGCAAAATTGTATAATTAAGCAATTGGTGTGAAAATATATCAATTTTTAATCTTGATTTATTATAGATGATTTCATGGGATTCTTCCAACAATTGGAGACTGGGGAAAAGAACAAAAATTAATTATATTGATGGGTTCATCAAACATCTCAGAGATGATAGTCAGTTCCATTCAATGAAAGGATGTTTCTCATTGTTCATGAAACACATGTATCAATCTACGAGGCAACACTTTACAATCAGGTTAAGAATTTTCATTTTATTATTATCACATATGTTAGCTAAAAGTTTTCATATCATCATTTTAATATCGCATATCGAGCAAAATGACATATTATGAATATTCCTTCCTGATTTAGTATTGGGTTGCCGGAAACCAACATTCTCAAATTATTTCTGGAACTTTTGGAAGCAACAAACAATTTGTATATATTGTATTGAATACTTAAAACCCTAGTCCTGGTTCATTGTATCTAGTTTATAGAAATTGTTTAATTCCCCTAATCATTGGGATTTCTACGTGTAAATCCTATCATAGAACTAGCACTTGTAATATAAATAGATACGTACAGAGATGAATAAATAAAATACTCTCTCACATCATATCTTTCACAGGTTATGAAAGACGGTACTGTAATGGTATTAAGTGTTCGAAATCTGCTTCCTTGTATGAGGTTTAATCGTTCCGCCTACGTGTTCCCACGTCTAAGGTACGTACATCGTGATTAACCTAGAAAAAATAATGAAATTTGATTGGGATAAATGCATTTATACTTCGAGCTATTTCTTGAGTGTGCATATACCTCCTCAAGTTTTCTGAATGCATACATACCCCTCCCTATTTTTGTAAGTGTGTATATATACATACATATACATATATACATACATATACATATATACATACATATACATATATACATACATATACATATATACATACATATACATATATACATACATATACATATATACATATATACATATCGGAGATTGCATTTGAAAAACTGAGAGGTATATATGCACTAAATAGGGAATAGAGACATATGTGCACTTTAGAAATATCGAGGGGTATATGTGAGGTAAACAGGAACTTTGTCCTTTTTTTTAGGTAATTTATTGGACTCAAGAATTGATGAAACGTAAATTAAAAATCTTACATTTTCTAAAGTACTTGTTTATATAAGAACATAAATAAATGCATTGTATATGCAGTGGCGGGAATGTGCATCCACCGGTGATTGCTACTCATCCAAAAAAAACAGGGACAAGTTGCATTGGCATTCAGCAATGGTTATGTTGTGGTAGTTGAGCTTCCAAAATTTGGCAATGTTCTGTCAACATCTCAAGTTGGAGGATTTGGAAATAATATTATTCATATCGATTAAGTATTGAGTTTACTTCTGTTTGGTTCTTCCTTTACATGTTTTAAACGTTGAATGTAGGAAATGTAAACTTACGGATTTTATTTAAAAAGCAACAAGCTTCTATAGTTAACATAAATACATATTATATGGATTTGAGAATAGTATGGAGTGCTCTTGTGAAAACTTTTTGTTATCTAGTTACTATATAAAAGGAATACTTGGAAATGGCACGCTTGTGTCAACCGTCGTTAGGGGCATAGTGGTCATTTCCAGGGCAGGCCGAACGTGTGCTCCAGGCTGTGCTTTGAAGTGGCCGCCCAAAACGACGTCGTTTTGGGCAAGACTTTTGTCGTTTTGTGCATCCCATTTGTCAAAAGTTGCGGCGCCTCCATGCGCGGCTACATGTGCTGCCAGGTGGCCGACCAAAATGACGTCGTTTTGGGCACCCATTCTGGAGGTAGAGTTCTTGGCTCTCGAAGGGATGGAGTCTTCTGTCCTCGAAGGGGTCGAGTTCTAGGCCCTCGAATGGATGGAGGCTTCTGTCCTCGAAGGAGTCGAGCTCTCTGCCTTCGAAGGGATGGAATATTCTATCCTCAAAGGGGTCGAGCTCTCAGCCCTCGAAGGGATGGAGGCTTCCGTCCTCGAAAGAGTCGAGATCGCAGCCCTCGAAGTGATGAATTCTTCTATCTTCGAAGGGGTCGAGCTCTCAGCCCTCAAAGGGATGGAGGCTTCTGTACTCGAAGGAGTCGAGCTCTCTGCCTTCGAAGGGATGGAGTCTTCTTTCCTTGAAGGAGTCGAGATCTCAGCCCTCGAAGGGATAGAGTCATCTGTCCTCGAAGGGGTCGAGATCTCACCTCTCGAGGGGATGGAGTCTTCTGTCATCGAAAGGGTCGAGATCTCATCCCTCTAAGGGATGGAGTCTTCTTTCTTCAAAGGAGTCGAGATCTCAGCCCTCGAAGGGATAGAGTCTTCTGTCCTCAAAGGGGTCAAGCTCTAGGTCCTCGAAGGGATAAAGTCTTCTTTCCTCGAAGGAGTCGAGCTCTAGGCCCTCGAATGGATGGAGGCTTCTGTCCTTAAAGGAGTCAAGATCTCAGCCCTCGAAGGAATGGAGTCTTCTTTCCTTTAAGGAGTCGAGATCTCAGCCCTCGAAGAGATGGAGTCTTCTGTCCTCGAAGGGGTCGAGCTCTAAGCCCTCGAAGGGATGGAGTTTTCTTTCCTCTAAGGTCAAGATCTCAGCCCTCAAAGGGATGAAGTCTTCTTTCCACGAAGGGATAGAATCTTCTATCTTCGATGGAGTCAAGACCTTAGCCCTCGAAGGGATGGAGTCTTCTGTCCTCGAAGAGGTCGAGATCTCAGCCCTCGAAGGGATAGAGTCTTCTTTCCTAGAAGGAGTCGAGCTCTCAGCTCTCGAAGGGATTGGGGATTCGAGTGATGGATACTTAGCGTGCGTGTTCCAATGGCTCGACAAGTCTCAGCCCTCGAGGGGTAGATGGGGGATCCTCGAGGGGTGGTTCTCAGCCTCGAAGAGATGGAATATTATGTCCCCGAAGGAGTCGAGTTGTAGGCCCTCGAAGGGATGGAGTCTTTTTTCTTCGAAGGGGTCAAGATCTCAACCCTCGAAGGGATGGAGTATTCTGTCCTCGAAGGGGTCGGGTTGTAGGCCCTCGAAGGGATGGAATCTTCTTTCCTCGAACTGGTCAAGATCTCAGCCCTCGAAGGGATGGAGCCTTCTGTCCTCGAAGGGGTCTAGCTCTAGGCCTTCGAATGGATGGAGGCTTCTGTCCTCGAAGGAGTCAAGATCTCAACCCTCAAAGTGATGAAGTCTTCTATCCTCGAAGCGATCGAGCTCTCAGCCCTCTAAGGGATAGAGTCTTACTTCCTCGAAGGAGTCGAGATCTCAGCCCTCGAAGGGATGGAGTCTTCTTTCCTCGAAGGGGTCGATTTTTAGGCCCTCGAAGGGATAGAGTCTACTTTCCTCGAAGGGGTCGAGGTCTCAGTTCTCGAATGGATGGAGTCTTCTGTCCTCGAGGGGGTCAAGATCTCAGCCCTCGAAGGGATGGATTCTTCTTTCCTCGAAGGGGTCGAGCTCTAGGCCCTCGAATGAATGGAGGCTTCTATCCTTGAAGGAGTCGAGATCTCATCCCTCGAAGGGATGGAGTCTTCTTTCCTCGAAGGAGTTGAGATCTCAGCCCTTAAAGGGATGGAGTCTTCTGTCCTCGAAGGGGTCGAGCTCTAAGCCTTCGAAGGGATGTAGTTTTCTTTCCTCCAAGGAGTCGAGATCTAAGCCCTCAAAGAAATGGAGTCTTCTTTCCTCGAAGGGATGGAATCTTCTATCCTCAATGGAGTCGGGATCTTATCCCTCGAAGGGATGGAGTCTTCTGTCCTTGAAGGGGTTAAGATCTCAGCCCTCGAAGGGATGGAGTCTTCTTTCCTCGATGGAGTCGAGCTCTCAGCTCTCGAAGGGATTGAGGATTCGAGTGATGGATACTTAGCGTGCCAATGGTTCGACAAGTCTCAGCCCTGGAGGGGTGGTTCTTGGACTCGAAGAGATAGAATCTTCTTTCCTCGAAGGGGTCGATTTGTAGGCCTTCGAAGGGATAGAGTCTTCTATCCTAGAAGGATTCGACTTCTTGACCCTTGAAGGGATCGAGTTTTCTGTCCTCGAAGGGGTCGAGATCTCAGCCCTCAATGGGATGGAGCCTTCTGTCCTCGAAGGGGTCGAGCTCTAGGCCTTCGAATGGATGGAGGCTTTTATCCTCGAAGGAGTCAAGATCTCAGCCCTCGAAGGGATGGAGTCTTCTGTCCTCGAAGGGGTCAAGATCTCAGCTCTCGAATGGATGGAGGCTTCTGTCCTCAAAAGAGTTGAGCTCTCAGCTCTCGAAGGGATTGTGGATTCGAGTGATGGATACTTAGCATACGTGTGTCATTGGCTCGCTAAGTCTCAGCCCTCGAGGGGTGGTTCTCGGCCTCGAAGAGATGGAATCTTCTGTTCTCGAAGGGGTCGAGTTGTAGGCCCTTGAAGGGATGGAGTCTTCTGTCCTCGAAGGGGTCGACTTCTCGGCCCTTGAAGGGATGGAGTTTTCTATCCTCGAAGGGGTCGAGATCTCAGCCCTCGAAGGGATGGAGCTTTCTGTCCTCGAAGGGGTCAATCTCCAGGCCCTCGATGGATGGAGGATTCTGTCCTCGAAGGAGTCAAGATCTCAGCCCTCGAAGGGATGGAGTCTTCTTTCCTTGAAGGGGTCAAGATCTCAGCCATCGAATGGATGGAGGCTTCTATCCTCGAAGGAGTCGAGAACTCAGCCCTCGAAGGGATGGAGTCTTCTTTCCTCGAAGGAGTCGAGATCTCAACCCTCGAAAGGAGGGAGTCTTCTTTCCTCGAAGGAGTCGAGATCTCAGCCCTTGAAGGGATGGAGTTTTCTGTCCTCGAAGGGGTCAAGCTCTCAGCCCTCGAAGGGATGAAGTCTTCTTTCCTCCAAGGAATCAAGATCTCAGCCCTCGAAGGGATGGAGTCTTCTTTCCTCGAAGGGATGGAATCTTCTATCCTCGATGGAGTCGAGATCTCAGCCCTCGAAGGGATGGAGTCTTCTTTTCTCGAAGGAGTCGAGCTCTCAGCCCTCGAAGGGATTGGGGATTCGAGTGATGGATACTTAGCGTGTATGTGACAATGGCTCGACAAGTCTCAGCCCTCGAGGGGTAGATGGGGGATCCTCGAGGGGTGGTTCTCGGCCTCGAAGAGATGGAATCTTCTGTCCTCGAAGGGGTCGAGTTTTAGGCCCTCGAAGGGATGAAGGCTTCTGTCCTCAAAGGGGTCGAGCTCTCGAGAGGTACTCATACGAGATGTGAGCTTCCAGGTGGAGGGGTTCGACTGGATGGGTTCGAGAGGTAGCCATTCGAGAGGTAGCCATTCGAGATGTAAACTTCTAGGTGGAGGGGTTCGACAGGTACCCATTCGAGATGTGAACTTCCAGGTGGAGGGGTGCGACTGGATGGGTTCGAGAGGTGGCCGTTTGAGATGTGAACGTTCAAGTTAAGGGGTTCCACTGGATGGGTTCAATTGAAGGCCATTCGAGATGGAGAAATTTGATTGGATGGGTTCGACCGGTACCAATTCGAGAGGTATGCATTCGAGAAGTGAACATTCAGGTGGAGGGGTTCCATTGGATGGGTTTGAGAGGTACCTATTCGAGAGGTACCCATTCAAGATGTGAACTTCCAGCTGGAGAGCCTTCACATCTCGAATCAGTACCTCTCGAATCCCTCCACTTTAATCCTCTCCACCTGAACCTTCACCTCTCACCATCTCCACGCCTCAATTACATGTATAATTGGTACATTTATAGCTTCAATTACAACTCTTTTAACATTCCTATACAATTTCTATAATTTGTTATCAAGCTCACCGCAATACGCGCGGTGTAGCCACACTATTTATTTATAAGAGATGTAAGAAAATTCAACTTGCAAAAAATTTCTTCCTATTTAATGTATTAGTATGGTCAAGTTGTGCGACGTTATGTCCACCTATTTTAAACATCAAAATATTTTTATGTTTATATTGACTGGTAATAGCGTAACACAAAGTTTTGTTTTAAACTGAGTTCGCCAATGTCATTTTATAATTCATGTAACTAACGGTGATTTGATGTTTGTTTTTACTTATTGTAATAAAGTTTCATTGAAAGACTTTTAAAATATTTCATAATGGATATATGATTATAATTTAACCCAAAATTTTGTTGAAATGGGATTTATGAAAAAATAAATTGATAGTAAAATTAGACAAAGTTTTGGGAAATACCGTCTTTCCATAGACTTATGGAAATACAAAGTTTAATTAGAATAATAAAAGGTAAAAGGTCTTAGTTGTAATATTAAAATTTATTATGCAACGTGTAATAGTTATAAAGTTTATAACCCAATTTATGCAACCCAAAAATTTTATCTACATTTCTTTTTATTTGCACTTTAAATCTTGATCTTTCAATGGATGATGGAAAGACTGTCTTTCAAGAGAGGGTCTCATAATATTTTTTCTAGTTTGTTAATTATAAACACAAATATCCATGTATTCTCACATTAATATCACAGAGCTTTTTTTTATCATTGTTGATTTTTTTTTTGTCAAATTCATTTTCAAAAAAGAATAATAATTTCTTGAATAATTGAAACTCATTCCGTTTTGTTTCAATTGCTAATCACCATCAATTTTCTCTTTTCTTTCATCGTCATTGCACATTTATTTCCTACATAATTTTTCAGCAAGATTTCTCTCCAAATAGAATAAGAGATATAAGATGTGATAGAGCACAAAAAAATTGAAATCATTAAATGCTAAACTAGTATAAATATTAAATACAAGTATTGCAACTTTACTTAAAATTTATACAATGAAGTAAAAGTCTTTCAACCTAAAAATAAATTATAAGTCTTTCAACCTTCCGGAAAACAATGGCCTAATTATTAGATTTACTATTGGATGCAAACCAAACAACGTGTGATACTCATGGTGAAGAAAAATGCATGAATAATAAGAACTACGAGATTCTATCATAAAACCAATTGCTTGACTCATGATCTTAAATACTAAGAAATTGTTTTGACAACCACCAAAGGCGTGAACCTCGGAAAATTTCCCTCTACGTAAAGACTCGAACCACTGCAGGGAATTTCTTATGGGACAAGAACCAACCACTTTACCTTTATATTTGGAGGAATGCTTCATAATTCCATTACCTGATGGTAGTTCATCAAAAACAGTCTGGGGTTCGTGGCCCCGTGATGGGAATGTTGCTTGGTATCTTTTGCATGGGTCAAGGTGTCACTGATATGGAGGGTATAAATAGCGATGAGAACTCTTTTCTAGCCTTCTCAATTATACGCTCAAGTTTCCAATCTATGGAATTCATTTTTGTACCATCTATCGGTTTATTCGATCCCTGGACAAGTACGTGAGGGTGAGCATGAGTGGTACTTACTAGTGCTAAAGTTTCAGAAGGATGAACTTGAGGAAGCGGTGTGATCGACATTGTAGATTGGGGACCATCCCAGTAAAAGGATCAGGTCCCTGCTGACAATGGGGAGGAGGTGCCGATCACATATGGTAGGTTTGAGGAACAATATAAGGATTGGTTAGTGCTGATATGTAAGGTGCCTGTTGTGAGGGGTAGACCCCACCTGACTGAAACATCGTCTGTGTCGGTGGCATCATGGGGCTTGGAAAAACCATATGCCTATAGGCTCATAAGGTCTATATGGATAAGATACCGTCATCTGAGGTGGTACCAAAGCCTGTTGGTACACTAGTTTTGAGGAATGTAGTATTGGGAGACCATAGACACTAGCAGTCATAGTACTGTCAGGATAGATCCCTACTGCTGTGAAGGCATCTGTCAAGCGGTTAACAATATTTTCCTCTTGGTTTTGCAATGGTCGAGGATGATTCCTCCTAACTTGATTAGCTATTAGATCCATCGTAAGGAGAGGGATGTGTCTAGCTTGAAGGAAATTTCCAAACTTCATAAATTAGAACCAGGGGTACTCCTTCTCGATGTTGCATAACCCTTTGTAGATAGCAGCACATGGTAAGGGTTGAGTCGTTGCTTCTACCACCGTTTCTGATGTGTTTTGGTCCGGCGGTATGCCTACTGTATGCGAAGGATGAGAAACTGTTGGCGGTGGTCTACCGTGAATAACTTTGTCACCGAGCGTCATTGAACAAGGTGCTTGGTTATCGACAATCCAATCCCATCGGGCGTGTCAATTGATGCATGTTAAACCACGATCATGATAGCCAAACCTTGTTTCAATATGTCGATCTTGCAAAATAAACTTCTTGGGGTGGCAGGGGAAGAAAATTTGATGGTAAAGTCAGATAAATCTGAATATTAAAAATTTAATGAATAGAACAAGGTAATACCTTAGTATTTATAGGGGCTGATCCCTGTGATATTCTTTAATCACACTAGGGTAAATATTTTCTTTCCTTGTAGGAATAGTTTTCATACCATAATGAAGTTACCTTATATTTGATGTACTGTAATTTTACGTAGAATGAAGGGGTAATCTGGAGATTTAATTGATTTTGGAGATGTTTCCTTTCAATTATTAGATTTTGGCCTAGTGGATGCTTGAAGATTCAATCGTGGAGTAGCAATGTAGCCTTCGGTCAGAGGGGAAGTTCAGCTCCAACCCTCATCACTATGAAAGTATACCTACGTTAAATTTGACTTTGTTACTGGGAAATAAATGTTTTATTTCATAATTTATTGATTGTTTTACCAATTTTTCTTTTGTGAACCTTTTATTGTTCATACATATGCTAATAATAATAATTTTGTGAGTTTTTATTCAGAAATTGAGAGGAAAATTTCGACCAAAAAGATTAATCTCAAGGAGATCCAACCAGGTAAGATATGAGACAGTACATTGAGGCAATTGACTGACCCAAATTTCAAGAAGCAAACCCTTGCGGGCTCGATAACTTGAGGTTTAGGAAAGCTTGAGTTCGAGTTGAAATTTGGCTTAATTCACTCACAGTCAACCTTTCATGGTTTGGAAAGGGAAGATTCGAACAAGCATATTTACAAGTTTCATACCATATGCACAAGCATGACTCTGAAAGGAGTTACCATGGACCAAATCAAAATGATAGTCTTTCTTTTTTCGTAGAAGGATTTAGCCAAATAATGGTTTTATATAAGGCACAAAACAACATTACGACTTGGGTAAAGATGAAGCAATTCTTCCTCGAGAAGTTGAGTGGTTTGAAGAAAAGCATCAGTAGCATCGAGCAATAGTCTGGCATGAATGCCATCTCGAGCACTCCATCAGTATCACAGTCTAATATTACTTAACTAAAGGAGATGTTGATGAAATCGGTGATCCATAATGCCGTTAACTAGTTTTGCCCATGTGGAATGGTGAATTTACTTTATGGGCGCCTGGATTTAAAATAGAATCGCCCTACATAGTAGAAGGCCCTTGTGCAAAAATTCTCACATGTTTCTGGCATGATTATTGTTATCATGGCAATGCTAACTAATGTATCATCGGCTCAGCATCAAACAGATCTAGCCATGCATGATCTCACAACAACAATTCTAAATAAGGGAGAAGCTTCATCTTAGCATTGTTGTTGTGACCTCATTGATTTTTTCCAAAGGTAACAAGGTAGGCAATGTCGCACACATAAATCGTCTAGGAGAAAATTTTACAATAATATTAGGTTTATAGTGGGAAAACGAAAGTGGTTGGATTCATTTCCTAAGACTCCATGGTTCAGGAAAAAGTCTACACAATAAGGAGATTATAAGGCATGAGGCAGATGGCAAGGAGGTTCGAATGCTATTTAAACAGGAAGAGGCACCTCAAATTGCTCCGGAGGATGTTTCATAAATGAATCAAGTCTTGATGTAGTTTTCCATTAATTGGTTTTAGCATTGGAGAGATCTTATTTAGACTAGTAGTAACAATTACAATCTCATTAAGTGATATCGCCTCAAGCGAGGTTTTTTAAACATTAGCCAAGAACCAAATAAAGCTTATGATCCAAACATACACGGTGTCAATGAAGAAAATTTCAAAATGAAAAAAGGTTCATCTTTGCAAATAAATTCAATGAAGCAGAAACGAGGTCGGTTATGTCTCCCAGATGAATTTCCTAGGAAGAAGAGACTATGAAATAAATGGGTGTTTGCGAGCAAGGCCGTCTCCAACATTACGGAGGCCCTTCCAAAAAAATTAATCTGAG
Organism: Rubia yunnanensis; assembly: GCA_037428765.1. Taxonomy (NCBI): domain Eukaryota; kingdom Viridiplantae; phylum Streptophyta; class Magnoliopsida; order Gentianales; family Rubiaceae; genus Rubia; species Rubia yunnanensis. The sequence goes on along the minus strand of CM075071.1, from coordinate 21,792,895 downwards.
GCCCTCTAAGGGATAATATATGCATAATTTTTTTATTAATCATTAAATATAAAAAATTTTAAAAATAGTAAAAACATTAATAAACTCATGCCGCAAAACTGCATCGCATATACAAAAACAGAACACAGTAAAAAGGCCATCTTTCCATCCACATACAAAATACTTTGAATAATTGAATCCCTAAATCAAATGTTACTTTTAAATCTTGTAGGGAGATTTTAATGACTGAGAATATGATATACAATTATAGCAAAAAAATCCTCACAATTAAGTTAAACGCCTCAGTCCTCACTCCCTTTCTTGTTCTTGAATATCAAAATTAAAGAGTTGAAGTGGGTATTAAGAATCTAAATCAGAAAAGAAAAGAAGATTGCATGAGAATCGTTGAGTACAAAACCAAATATATAGGGAAAAAATTAGGGGTTAGGATAAGAAAATCAATGGAACTAAAACTAACCGTTGGAAGAAGAATAGAAGACGAGGCATCAATCGGCATGAAAATTGAAGGAGAAGTCAGAAGAAGATGAGTAGATGATGTGGTGTCCGAGATCTATAATTGTGTTGGTTTGGGAAAAGGAAAGAAAATAGGCCTTCAATATTTATTATTAATTTTTATTTATTAAATACAACCCTATTAAAAGGGCCTGAAAAATTGGGTCCTCAATTTTTTGGAGGTCCTATGTGGTTGCTCATCTTGCACATGTTATTAGACGGCGTTGTTTGCAAGTAAGAGACTGAGAATGAACTAACCTCCCGAACCCCCATAGTTGAGGAAAAAAATTAAGAAACAAGAAGAAGGCGGTAGGCCAAATGGAAGATCCAAATATGAGTAAGGTGATTCAAAATTAGGAAAAAGTGTCACAAATGGTCAGGGAGGCTTGACCAAAGATTGAGAAGGAATCAGTGTGGATTATTCAAATTATTAGCTTGACAATGGAGGGATTTGATTTGGAGGAGCAGAAACAACTACAATCCCAAAGTGTTCAAGCTAGGTTTTCATTATAAAGACATGGAGGTTTTAGTTGAAGATGAATTGGTTAGTTCTAAGGCTGATCATCCTAACCTGAGGTCGGGGATGGTCAGTTGTCCCGGCCCAAATTGACCCAAAATTTTAGGCCAAATGGGCTGGATTGGGTTGGGTCGAACTGGGTATTGGGTCAACCCAAATCGACCCAAATCGACCAAAATCATATTAAAATGGTAAATTTTGATTTGCAAAATTATTTTTAGCTTTATAAATATATATTTTCAAGAATGTTGAACTTTTTTATGTAAATTAATGGTTAATATGTTGTGTTAAACTATTTTTTTAATAAAAAAGATTTCAAGAAAATATGGTGAATTTGCAAATGGGTCAAAACGTTTTAACCCGACCCACTTGACCCAACCCACTTGACCCAAATGAAACATTGACCCAACCCGATCTAAATGGGCGTGGTTAAAACGGGTTGGGTTGGGCAATTTGAACACCCCTAATTAGTTTATCATCTTTACCAGTGGAAAATAGCATCGATGTTTTGCTACACGTGGAATGCCTACTTATGATATTTCTACAAAGGTTGTCCCAAATATACCATCACACCATTTGGATAATTGGAGCTTACTACAACTTGATGAGTCTCGTGGCCGTTGGCACAAGCCCAATCTCGATCTGGTCCGGTGATGCCTGCGATCTACAAAAGGAAACAGACTCTGAAGCAATCCGGGTGGAGATTTTCCGATAATCTAGTCAGCAATTGGTAGATGGAAAAAGTAGGCAGTAGAGTGTTACCAAAAATAGAAGACATACCTCCCTATTTATACTCTTCTAAAATTCTAATATCTTTGTTCTACGACCTAGCTTCCTTTGTCTTTTAGTGAAATGCCCAACTACAAGCCCACTTAGATATACTTTGGGTCTTGGGCCTCTTTCTAGGTGATGAGAATATTAGTCCACGTAGGTCTTAATCCTACTATGTCATCAAAAGCCTCCAGAAAAACTAAGGGATCTTTTGACCTTCGAAGGCATATCTCATCGAAGGTTGATCCTAGTCATCGAAGGCTATAGCCATTAACAAATTATGACATGGTTTGCCAGGATGTGAGATGCCTTTGAGGGTTCCTCATTGTTTGTGTTATGGGAGAGCACTTGTATTTTTCGCAAACATCTTGACCTTTAGAATTCCTAAAAAGGTGTGTGAATGGGCTTAAAGCGGGAAAATGACTCGTGTTGGGCAATCATAAATGGGGTTTTCATCTTTTTACGCCTTTTCAGACTTCCCGCCTTTCTAGGTAATCATTACTTTACCTTTTTATCTTTCCCCCACCTTTATAAACTTAAGAATTTTTCTTTCCTCTTCCATTTCTATTCTTCTTTTTGCAGCTTCTTCTCTCTGAGAGCTTTTGATTCACAATTTCTCCAACCCCAAGCCTTAACCTTCTTCCATCTTTATTTCCACAAGTAAGTGTCCATGGATCCCAGTGATATCCCTATTTTTTCCTCATCTTCTCCCCTTGTAGATTTCGAGAGGAATAGTGATGAGGGAGCGAGTTCATCAAGGAATATGCCATTGGGGACCATTAATCCTCTTTTTCCAGTGAAATTTCCCCTTGATTGGTTAAATTCTAGATCGAATAAGAAAATACAGAGTCAGCAAACCCTATTCCCAGCTTCGTCGAGCTTCCCAATCCGCAGGAGGGGGTTGATTCTGCTAGGGTTAAACCCCACATGTTAGGTGACATCTCTGGCAAGGGTTTCATTGATCTTTAGAAGGATAACTCCAAGTATATAGATGGCTCTAGAACTTGGAAGGCCATAAACAAAATTATGTACGTACCTCTGAAAAGGAAATTTGTAGTTGAGAGATTCCATAATAATAAGTCTTCATCGGGAGAGGATAGTTCTGCGAAGTATACTTTTCCTGAAGAGGTGCAAAAGCTTATCGAAGAGATCCCCTCATACCAGTGCATCCCCCTTAATGGCCATTTGAAGGCCCTCGAAGTGGGTGAGTATGCTTCTTTACCTGTTGGGAGAGCCATAACTTATAAAAAGCACATTAGGTCAAGTCTAAGCTTCCCTTTTCCCCCTTTGCTATCGAGTATAGTGGAGGAGTTTGATGTTAGCTTGTCCCAACTTCACCCCAACGTAATTGTAATTAGAATGGCTTTTATGGTTCGGTGTAGGGAGGTAGATGTGGACCCTCGTTACGAGTTGTTTCAAGCTGTATATTCCCTAATTAGCAATTGAGTTGTTAAGGGTAATTTCACCTTAGGTAACAGGTTATCTGGCCGAAGGTTTATCATTCCTCCTTCTAATAATTTAGGATGGAAAGTAAAGCCTTATCATTCTATTGTACATGGGCTTATCGAACCCCTCAATGAAATCCTAGTGTCATCGTTGAGGCAAGGAAAGGAAAATATGTAGTTCTAGATAGATTATGTTAAGACGTAGAATGTCTTCGAAGTCCTATGCCCTTAGACACCGATATTTATCGCCGTACGACCAAGGGAGCTAAGCCTTTTGTTTGGCCCGAGTGGGTCTATGAGGGTATCTACGTTTTGTCTGACCGCCGCGTGTTTGAAGAGATTATCTCTGAGGGGCTTGCAAATAATAAGAGAAAAAGAGGTGACGATAGACTGCCATGTCCCCGACCTCTTCGATCTCAGGCTCATTTGTAAGAAATAAATGTTGAAGAGATAATCTCTTCAGACTCCTCCGAAGGTGTTTGGGATATTCTCTTTTGGAAGTTTGCTTCTCTCTTTTTTCTTTTAAAATTTTTCACATATTCTTCCTTTATGCAGTAAGCAGTTCAGATGACTTCGTTAACGCTCTTGAGCAAGAGGGGAACCTTCAACCGAAGGTGCAAGTTAGGAAACCTACTCCAGTGCATACTCAATCAGGATCTCAGCAAAAGCCTCCTGTGCAGGAGAACTCTTCGAAGAAACCAAGGTTCAAGGCTGCTGGTGCTTCAACAAAGACTGGCCATGATAATCTCTATTATGAGGTTGATAATAATGATTTGTCCTTGGAGTATCTCGGGGATTTGAGCAACGAGCCTTCGGTATGTTACTTCCTCTCTTTTTTAACTCTCTTCCTTGCTTATATCTCCCTTATTTCTCTTGTGCATATTTAGGTAGTGGCGGTTGTTAGATCGACCTTGCAGCCAACCAGCATCTTCTCCAGTCAGGTCCTCCCCCTCTTACAAGGTCTTGTCGAAGCAACAATTGAATCCGCTTGAGGAGATGAGCACGCCAAGGTGGAGGAGGAGATGGACAAGTTGCATGAGGACTTGAGGAAGTCGAAGGAAAAAGAGAAGCGTATGTCAAAGAAGTGTTTGCCTCAATCCCAATATGCTCTGCCAGCAACCTTCATTGACAAGCTAATGGGATCTCGAGACTTGTACGACACCTTTCTTAACCTTCTTGGGATTTGAAAGTTGTGGGGTCGAACTGAGGTCTTCAATAGGGTGGTTGATCATCTTACCACAGAGCAGGTCAAGGATCTTGAGGCGTTTACTGACTCGGATGCAAAGAATAAGTTGAAAGTTGGGTGGGGTAAACTGTCTAGCCCAAGCGACTTCAAGTTATGGCTTCTCGACGTCATCAAGAAGGGGAAGATATTTTATACAGCTACAGAACTTTGAGACCTTGTTGTTCCTAATCCTGCTTCAAAAACTGGTGACCAAGCTTCGAAGGGGAATGATGGGCATGTCACGAATGATGAGGGTGACCAGGCAACCATTTCTGGAAAACAGGTACATAGGCACCAGTATGTCAGTGATACCATTGCTACAAAACCAAATTTCAGCACCAGTACACAAAAAATAGGTGCCTATAAATAAATTCAGCACCACTGCACTAAATACTGGTGCCAGATACCCGTGCTTTTGAATAAAAAATGTCTAAATTTAATATTTTTCCGCACCGATTTTAGATAAATGACATATACCAGTGCTAATACTGGTGCCTATGACTGGAATAGTAATTTTGGTGGGTAAAATTTTGGTGGCAGAATGGATACACCGGTATATTGAGGATTAGCACCAGTTTTCATACCGGTGCTCATAGAATTTTTTTTAAAAAATGGGTTTATAGTATGAGTTACTAAAGAACATATACTAGTGTTTTCCAACATTTCACCACAAAATTCATTTATTTAATATTTCTATATTTAGTCTAGAATAACAAAAATCGTGTATTTTTGAGAAATGGATAATGGGGTAACACAATTTTGGGCCACAGTGTAATTTTTCAAGAATTTATAGAAGTAATCAATCTTGACTTTCGAGACTCTTTCGTTCACCCATACATTCCCGAATTGCAGAGTTACGATCGTATATTATTTAATTGTATTTTGGTTCCACCAATTTCGTGATTCGACAACTCCAACTTTCTTGGAGGGACCTAAGTGCAAAAAGTAAAAACTTTACTCGTAACTCCAAACTGAAATCCGCTCGAACGTGATCCTACCTTATACACCCCCATTGTATTTTCCATGCAGGTAAGGGAATATTAATCGAAAATCAAGCACAAGAGCATATCCATAATCCTTTCCAATTTCACTTTGTAACTTCCAAGTAATCAACATAAGTTACCATAGAACATGTACTAGTACTTTTCAATAATTCACCAAAAAAATTGTTTCTTTTTTATTTTTATATTTAGGCAAGAATAACAAAAATCATGTATTTTGGAGCAATGAGTAATGAGGTAACACAATTTTTGGCCACAAAGTAATTTTCCAAAAATTTATAGAAGTAATCAATGTTAACTTTTGATACCCTTCCGTTCACCCATACATACCCAAATAGCAGAGTTGAGATCATATATTATTGAACTGTATTTTGGTTTTTCCAATTTCGTGATTCGATGACTTCAACTTTCTTGGAGAGACCTAAGTGTAAAAAGTAAAAACTTTAATCATAACTCCAAATTGAAATCTGCTCGAACGTGATGCTACCCTATACACCCTCATTGTATTTTCCAAGTCTGTAGCAAAATATTTATCAACAATCGGGCACAAGAACATATCCATAATCCTTTCCGATTTCCCTTTCTATCTTCTAAGTAATCTACTCTACGTTATTATAGAACATGTAATAGTGCTTTTCAAAATTTCATCAAAAAATGATTTATTTTCTATTTTCTATATTTATGTAAGAATTTAAAAATTTGTATATTTTGGACAGAAGGATAATGTCTTAACAAATTTTTGGGCCATAGCATAATTTTTCAAAAATATGTTAGAGACGCTTCCGTTCACCCATTGTACATCGAATTTTAAGGACGCAATTGTCTCTTATTTAATTGCATTTTGGTGTCTTCAATTTTGTGATTCACCGCCTCCAAATTACTTCTCTGCACTTAATAGTAAAATTTTAAAAGTTAACTTAGAGATCAAATAATACTAGCACTAGCATTGTTTTTCATTCGTATCGGTGCTATGTTATGGCGATATGATGAATTTTTTGAAATTTCATTCCAAATTTTGTGGGGATTGTTTAAAATTTTGAAATTTTGGAATTAGCACCGGTATTAGTTACTTAGGCACTGGTATGTGTACTGGTGCTCCATACTTAGAAAACATTCTTGGGTTTGCTCTCGGGTTCAATATTTTTTTAAAAAAAACCATTCAAAGCAGCCCTAAGCAGCTGCTTTTCGTATATTAAGGCACCGGTATGAGCACTTTGGGCACCGATACCGGTGCTACATTGTTAAAAAAGAAGAGCCAAACTTGGTTAACTTGGTTTCATCTGAGCTATTGATTTCTTTTGTTGATTGAATCTCAACCATTAAAAATTTTTCTATATAAACTAAATCTGAACCCACCCTCATTTCCCTCTCATTATCTTGCCTCTACCTCCTCTACATCTTCTCCCTTCTCCTCCACCACCTCTCCCTCTCCGCCACAGCCTAGCGTCGCCGATGAAAGTGCGCCCCTTCTCTGCTTCGACACCGCCACCACCGACCCCTCTCTGCCCTCCCCGCGGTGCTCCATCCCCGATGCCATCTCCCAGAACATCGCGACTCTATCTTTGCCCTCCCTGTGGCACACCATCCCCAACTCCATCTCCCCGTGCTCTGGTCACTGGTCGGAGTTGCGAGCTCCACCAAAATTGCCGGTTCAGCTCAGATCCGACCTCACCTTCACTGTTCTAGTTTGTTGATGTTATGTAGGATTTCTGGAAATTAGGTTCTAGTTTTTATGATGATTGATGTTTTTAAACTATGTTTAGGTATAGCTTGTTTCATGAATTGAGAGGTGTTATGTATTTTCAAATATATGTAATGAAGTTTTGGGTTGTGGTATAAATTTTCTAGTTTTTTACATGAGCTTCTATTTTTTGTGTGTTTTGTTCGTTCTGGGTTTCATATTCTAGCCAGTGAATTTGTTCTCACTGGCTGAATTTTTTTAATTGATCGCATATTTACTAGCACTGGTATTTCATGCATAGGCACCGGTATGTCAAGCGTTTTCATACCAGTGCCTAAGTGGTCCAATGCAAGAATGTAGTTTTATAGGCACCGGTAAATGGTACCGGTGCTGGAAGAGATTCTAGCACCGGTACGGCATATGCCTATGAAATAATATTTTTCGCACCGGGTCACTTAGGCACCGGTATAAATTTTCAAAATACTGGTGCCTATAGGGAGTCCTCCTAGTAGTGAACGCTACAAATGAAGAGATCAATCCTAGCTAGGGCAAGAGTGGAGAGATGTATACGCTTTTATTTTGGAAAACATTGTCCAATGTTATTTTATCGAATGTTTTGGAATGATTTGACGTTTTAATCGAATGTGTTAGTTCAAATATTTGACTATCATTCCTTATTCTTTATAGAATGCACTTTTGAGAGATGAGCTGGAAAAATCTAATTGAGAGCTTGCTAGGGTTAAGGTATAGTTTTTGAAAGCTCTTACTAAGCTGGCTCAATTGAGCGAGGATTTATCCAAAGCTACTAAAGAGCGGTCATCGTGGCACGCTGGCAGCCACCCTTCGATCAAGGACCTTCTTAGCAAAGCGTAGAAAAACTCTACTTCTGGTTGAGTAGTTGTTGCCCTAGCTATAGTACACAAATCATGTAGTGCTACTGAAGTCAATCATCATGATGCTTTGTGAGAAATGATGAGCAAATATTCTAGTATGTACAAGTGTCTTACCGATGCTAGGTTAACCCTACTTTGAGTCGATGAGGGGATAACAGGCATTATTAAGAAAAAGTTAAAAAACTTGAATCCCAAATTGGCGAGATGATCAAGCGAGATAATTATCTTACCAAAGAAGTTTCTAGGCTATAAGGGGTTATCGATGATAACCAATGGTTTTGCAGCGAGATTGTAAGTTAGACCAGCTCTCGAGCCAAGTGTCAGAACATACTACTACTATCCAACTCTATTCTAATAGCCTTTGAGCTCACGAATTGTCTTATAGAGTCCTTGATAGGGGCCCTATTGGTGACATTTTCAGATTCATGTATGATACCAATATGGCTATAATGCAAAAGGGTTTAGATAGGGACCCAAATTACTATGCGGCGTTCGATGCCATTCACGAATGAAAAGAGCGTCTTTGATCAGAACCTAATGCTAACTTTCAGAAAGCAGGTCCTTCGAACAAGGGTTCTTCACTAGTGATCTATTCGAAGGGGAAGCATTTGAAGAGGGTCTCCAAAAAGAAGACTCGAGCTAAAAAGAAGTCTTAGTCCCAGAATGACTCCCAATCTTAAACTAAGACTCCGCCTGTTAGTTCTTCCAACCGAGTTCTCTCGATTGAGTCCATGGAAGAAACTCCTACGATGGTTCCTAATGTTGATGGGGATGTGTCATCCACCCATGATTGTGACATGGAAAGGGACTCATCGCCTTCTGGGGGCTTAATACCTTGTCGAAGGCGACGTACCAACCCCATCCCCGAACCTCCGGAGAATGAAGTCGATCATTTATTTATGATTGCTACTGGTGTAAAACCAGAGAACATTTGATGGTCTGATTGATCGTAGGTGCATAATGCTGTTCTTTGTGGATTAAAATAAGAATTTATGTTTGTATAACACTGAGGTGGTTGTTAACCACATGAACGAATCCTGCTAAGTTGTGGATTATGTAATAAATGAATAAGATGTTTGTTTATAAAGAAGTATGTGACATTTAAGCAAATTTATTTTATCCTCTAGGATGTATTTTTCCATTTAATATCAAATTGTTTAATAGCTTGAAAGCGATTTTCCTTATTACTTAATAGAAAAATTGTTTTGATCACTCACGAGCAAACATATTTGGCCACTTAACAGTGTACATTCGACCGCTAAAAAATGGACCCATTTTATCACTTAATAACGGACGTTCGATAGCTTGAAAGCAAGTTTATTTTATCTCTTAAGAGAAAACTATTCGATTGCTTTAAAATGAATTTATTTTATCGCTTAAAAGCAAACTATTCAATTGCTTAAAAGCATATTTATTTTATCTCTTAAGAGCGAATCATTCGATCGCTTAAAAGCAAGTTTATTTTATCGCTTAAGAGCGGGTTTATTTTATCGCTTAGGAGCGAATCATTCGATCGCTTAAAAGTGATTTCATCTTATCACTTAAGAGCGAATTATTCAATTTCTTAAGATTGAATTTATTTTATTGCTTCAGAGTGAACTTATTTTATCGCCTAAGAGAAAATAATTCGATCGCTTAAAAGCGAGTTTATTTTATCGCTTAAGAGCGAATCATTAGATCGCTTAAAATCGAGTTCATTTTATCTCTTAAGAGCAAATCATTCGATCGCTTAAAGCTAGTTTATTTTATCGCTTAAGAGTGAATTATTCGATCACCTAAAAGCGAATTTATTTTATTGCTTAAGAGTGAATCATTCAATCGCTTAAAAGTGAGTTCATTTTATCACTTAAAAGCGAATCATTCAATAGCTTAAAGGCAAGTTTATTTTATCACTTACGAACAAATAGGTTGTACCAGACTTTTGGAAGTGTCAAAATTTTCATTAAGTCAACCAGTTGTTGCACAAAGCATACAAATGTGGGAATAATTACATAGTGAAATCAGCTACCCATCAACTTCATCAAGCCTAAAACTACCAATCCTTACAGCTGATGATACTATCGAAGATTAAATATGTTCCACCTCCTCGGAATGTGATCACAATCCATCGTGCCAAGGGTATAACTTTCCCCCGGATGAGCTTCGAGAACTCCATAAGGTCATTTCCAGTTGGGGGCCAACTTCCCTTCAGGCTTATTGCGGCTCTTCTCATTTTTCCTCATTATGATATCTCCCACGACAAACTGCACTCCTTTCACCCTTCGATCGTATTATTGTTTGACCTTCTCTTTAACTTTGGCTTCTTGGATGAACACTAAGGCCTGCCTTTCTTCCAACAGATCCAGATCTAGGCGGCTGGTATCTTCGTTGCTAGCATCACTGCCTATCATCATCCGACTTGGCATGCCAATTTCTACGTGGATCACAGCTTCCAAGCCATATACCAATCCATAAGGCGTATCTCCCGTGGTAGAGAATTCCACCATTCGATAAGCCCACAACACACTAGCCAGTTTGGTGACCCAGTTTCCCTTAGCTCATTCCATCCTCTTTCAAATTCCATTGGCGAGGGTACAGTTAGTAACTTTGACTTGACGTTTGCCTGAGGATGATATTCTGATGTCACATTTAGCTGGATTTTGAACTCCTCGCACTAGCTCTTAAAGGGATCATTCGTGAATTGGGCTCCATTTTCTATAATAAACGCCTTTGGAATGCCAAAATGCCAAATTATATTTTTCCAGCAAAACGAAACAACGAATTTCCCCTCGATGTTTTCCAATGGCTCTGCCTCTACCCATTTGGTAAGTAATCGACTGCCACTATCAAATACTTGAACCTTTCGGGAGCTTCTAGGGATGGTCCCATTAGACCCATTCCCCATTTATCAAATGGCCAAAAACTGTGTATGTTTATCAATTATATCTGAGAGACTTGGGTTATGGGTGCATGTTTTTGGCATTGGTTGCAAGCCTGGATATACCGGTTAGCATCCTCGAACATGGTTGGCCGATAGTACCCAGCACGAATCATTCTTCTTGCTATTGAGCGGGCTCCCTGGTGACTGCCACAAATCCCATCGTGGACTTCTTGCAAAAAGTAATATGCATCACAAGGTGTAACACAATGAAGCAAGGGCTGCAAGTACCCCCTTCGTTATAGGGTCTCATCATGTATTACATACTTAGGTGCCTTGAGTTGAATCTTCTGTGCTTTGATAGGGTCTTCTGGAAACAATCCATCTTGGAAGTATCTAACAATCAAGGTCATCTATGTTTCTCCTTCATTAATCGCCATCACAAAGAGTTCTTCGAAACTTCATTTGTACAAAGTCTCAAACATTACTCGTTTCTGCGACAATCCCCCCAAATCTGAGGAAACCAATTTGCTTAAGGCGTCTACCTTGTGGTTTTTCTCCATTAGCACCTAAGAAAGAGTATATGATCGAAAGCACTTCAACAGGGTTTCACCACCTCCAAGTAGCGTTGTAGACTAACATCCCGGCCTCGTATTCTCCATTAATCTGATTAACAACGATTCAAGAATCATTGAATATTTCCAAATCATCCACTTTCATCTCCTTTTCCAGTCGAATGCCAGTGATCAAAGCTTCATACTCTGCTTCATTGTTTGTGGCCCTAAACTTGAAATGCAGGGAATAATCAATACCATCGGGGCTAGTGAGCAGTGCTTCTGCCCACTTCCCCCCGAATGAGATGATCTTTCCATGAATAACTTTCATACTCCTTTCTCCCCAGTTTTACAAACATCTTCGATAGCCTCTGTGGTTACCACAATGAAATCCGCCAAGGCATGTCCCTTGATCTCGGCCTGGGGGTGGTATTGTATATCATGTTCTCCCAGCTCTACAGCCCATTTTATCATTCTCCCCCGAAGACTTAGGATTTGTGTAAGACTATGGTGTGACCCTAAAAATAGGGTCTTAACCTTCGAGATGCATTGACCAATGCCAATATTAACCTTTCGATAACAGTATAACTTGCCTCTTGGGCTTGCAGGGCTCTGCTAACGAAGTATATGAGATGGTGCTATTTCTCCTTCTCCCTCACAAGTACAGCACTAACAGCCAAGGCTGATGTCGAGATATAGACGTATAAGACTTCCTCTTTCTCTAGTTTTATCAACGTGGGAAAGGTTTTGAGGTGTTATTTTAAGCCTGCGAAGGCCTTCTCACAATCGTCCGTCCATTCAAACTTTATATCCTTACGAACACATCAAAGAAAGGCAGATGTTTCTCCGCCCCTTGGATAAAAATCGACTTAATGCTGCCAAGCACCCTGCCAACCTTTGAACTTCCTTCACAGTACATGGACTTTTCATATTCATCAATGCTTCCACATTTTCTGGGTTAATATCGATCCATCTTTCTGAAACCATAAAGCCCAAAAGTTTTCCAGCCCTGACTCTGATCACACACTTCAATGGGTTCAACTTTAAGTATCCCCCCGGTAACCCATCAAACATCTCCTCCAAGTCTTGCAGGACTTGATCGTAGGTTACAATTTTCACAAACATATCATCGACGAAGATTTCAAGGTTTTTCCCAATCTTTCGTTTAAAGAGTTTATCAACCAGTCGTTGGTAAGTAGCTCCAGCATTCTTTAGTCCAAATGGCATTTTCTTATAGCAGAAAGTACCCACGTCTGTTATGAACGAGGTCTTTTCCTTGTCCTCTTCTGCCATCAGTGTCTGGTGATAACCTTTATGGGCATAAAAAAAGCCAGGATTTGGTAACCTGTTATTGCTTCCACCAGTTGATCCATCGAAGGCAATAGATAGCTATCCTGAGGGAAACATTTGTTTAGATCTTTGAAGTCAATACATGCGTCATACGCCATCTTGTATTGGAACCAAGACTGGGTTGGCTAACCATTATGGCTATAACACCTCTTCGATAACCCCCGCCTTAAGAAGTTTTTCCACCTCCAATTTTATCGCCTTGGCCTTCTCAGGGGAAATAACCTCTATTTTTGCTTAACAGGTTTTATCAAAGGGTCAATATTCAAATTGTGGATAGCCAACTGTGCAGGCACCCCCGTCAAGTCCAACGTATCCTAGGAAAACACATCGTAATATCGATCTAGCAAAGCCTTCAATTTCTGTTTCACGATTTCTGGCATCATACTTCCCAATACTGCCGTTCCCAGACCTCGAATGGAAATTGGTTTGGTATCAGCTGGTCCATCTTTCCCAAGTACCGAGAACACACTTCTCTCCTTCCCCGCGTCTTTCACCATTTCATAATTGCAACTTCGAGCCACTGCCTAATCCCCACGGATAAATGTCATCCCATTCTCCATTGGGAACTTCATCATCAAATAGTACGGTGACCATATCGCTCGAGCCTGACACATCCACGGTCTCTCCAGTATCACATTGTAAGGAGAGAAAGCAACGATGATTGTAAAACTGCAATGAACTGTGACCCCTTTGTTTCCATCGGTGACCCTTACAGGCAGGGTTATCTCCCCAATTGGATATACTATCTTTCCAGTAAAACCTGACAAAGGTGAAGTCTATTTTTTCAAGTTCGTACGCCCAATTCAAAGCTGATCGAAGCAATTCACAAACATGATCTTGACTTCACTTCCATCGTCAACAAACACCATTTTCACCAGTGCAGTCCCAATCAATACTGAAATAACCATGGGGTCAACATGGGGGGTTTGATTTGGAATTGCATCCGCCTTTGAGAACATGATCCTCTAATCAGGTCAAAGTTTTTTCCCTGCAGGGACACGTCGTGATTGATCTTTAATAACTGCAGTCGAAGATCTATCACCAACGACTCCACTGATGACATTGACTACCCTATGCATGACGAAATTTCCTTCATTTCTGCTTCAGTTCTCTACCGGGGGGTTTCATTGTGGCACCTCGCAATGCTTATGCCGCTTTCCCTGGGGGCCACTATCCCCCCTATTTCCAGCACCAAAATGTTTCTTAAGGGGCCATATGTTTTCCCAATCATTCTTGTGCTTTGAGTTATCATCCCGGAATGGTTGGCTAAATTAGAAAACCTTTCCTTTCACACCGATCAATTTCTATCCAAAGGTGGGTGCACTCATTGTGTTGTGGCCATAATATTTATGGTGGTCATAGAACTTGTTGGTGGCTCTCCTAGCAGCGAATGCTCGATTGGTATCATTCATGAGAGGCAGTGGCTAGAAAATCCTCCTGTGGAAAATCCATATCTCTGCTAGGAAGCACCGCATGGGTGTGTACCTTTCAAAGGTTGGCTTTTCCACTGGCCTCTTGCCTTGAGAGTCACTAGGCTTCGCCTGTTTGGCTATTAGCCCCTCTTTTTTCTTTTGAGTTGCCTCTTCAACCTCTGAATGTTGCTCTACAATTTCTTGGATCTGCTGAAGTGTCTTTGAGGGTGTTCACCATTAACTTCGTGTACAGCTCCAGGTCCTCTATCCCTAACAAATAACCTTGGATGATCTCATTTTCCGTACCTTCGACCACCCCCAAGGTGTCATTGACATATCTATGATAGAAGGCTGCAGTGGATTCTCCTTGTTTCTATTTTGTCTGCTACAGTTCTATCAATGTTTTGGTCAATTTCATTTTATGGAAATACTGACTCAGGAGTGCCCCACTGAAATCTCGATATGATTGTAATGAATCCCTGGGTAGTTTATTGAACCACTCATGGGCTTTCTCTCGAAGATAACTACCCACAGATTTCCAGGTCAACCTCTCATCGAAGTCTCGAGAGTTTATCAATCCAAGGAAAGTCTAAATAAATTCTCTGGGGTCTGAATCTCCTGAATAAGTAGGAAGTCCTTCTGGTGGCTTCATATCTTTGGGCTAATGAGTTGTTATCACGACTGAACCAAAATGAAGATCCCACACAGTTTGTCCTGTTGGCCCTATCAATCTATCCAACTCCCTGCCCACGTCCATTTTTGCTCCATCATACTGGTAATCCCTATTCTGACCTGGCCCTCAAGGGTGCCCTGGGTGAACAGGGGGTACGACCCCAAGGCCACGATAATCCATCATTTCAGCCTGACTTCTCTTGGCAAAGTTTGAGTGGTTTGAGACTCCTAACCATGATATGAATCCCCAGTTCTATTCAATACCTTGAGGCAGATACATCGGTATCGAAGTAGACATTGGGTAACTCACATGCATATGATCGGGGAAAGAGGGTTGTGGCCTTTACTATGCAGCTTCCCTTACATACCTCATATAAGGGACTTTATAAATTTTGCTTGCTAGGGGCAGTGCCCTAATATGTTCCTCTAGGGCCAACAAAGAAGTATGAATTATCGAATGCATCATAGTCGTCGATGGTTGAGAAATCATCGAAGGGGGTACGACTTGATAACCTGCCACTACCAGCATTTGCGTGATCTGATCAAAATTCTGAGGTGGTCCAATAGCCTCATCCACCGTACAATTTTCCTGGACTCTTGGTACATAAGCCTCCACATGCGAATCACCAGAGCACTTCGTGAGATTGCCATCTACACCTCGCGACCCAAACATTGGCATCGTAGTGCCAATTCTCACAGTTGGTTCAATAGTGATCTCCGCCTCTCCTGGGACTCCTGGTAAGACCCCAGCATGTGACCCTTCTATCACAAGGGTCGGCAGGCTAAGACCTACCGAAGCCTCTACTGGTGCCATTTTCGTATCTTGTACTGTGGGAGGAGGAACCATCAATTGTTATGTATTAAATGGTTCTTTGTAGTTATAGATTGTAGTTGACAAACCTGAAAAATTTTCCCACCCTATAAGTATATCCCTACACCCCTAACAAATAATCTCTCTCCGACCTAATATGCCAATACCTAGGTCTAATTCTACATGGTGTGCATGATGGCTAAGTTTTACATTTCATCCATAAGTATTTCTTTCTACCTCTGCATACCTTTGGGGACCCTTGGAAACATAGGCTGTGAGGATCTGAGCAAGGAAAGCTTCACGGTGTCATCGTTGGGGAAGTGCTGCGTGTTTGAGAAGCGAGAGAAAGCGTTTACCTACCGGACCTCAGAGATTGAGGAGCTGGCTAAGGGGTGGATCGAGACGGAGGCGTGCGTCCAAGCCATTGATGCTAGAACCAAGAAATCAAAAACAGTTACCTAACTCGGTGACCTCAATCTCCACTCCATCAACTGATGCAAAAGAAAATGTGTAAACACCCTATCCATAATACTTCTTGCACCTTCTCTTGCATCAAGATCTTTATTCATAAACTGAAATTGGGTAGGCCACATGTTTAGCTCTCAAACGAAACAAGTATGTGAAATTAAATACAGTTACATCGGAGCCTATTCCAGAAAAATAATTGTGGCAACAACTATATACTTATTCTACGCGTTGATTTACACTTTAAATGATCGACCTTTACAACAATGACATGATGAAAGGGAACACGAGAAAAAATCTATCCTCACACATTTCTCAAAGATAATACAAGGAAAATGAATGGACTGCCATGAATATGCACAACCAAGACAGCTTTAAACGACATTACCTTGTTGTAGAACTTCTCTAGATTCTCCTCGCGAAGGTAATGAATATCCAAAGAAACTTTTTCGTCGACATTCCCCTGATGAGGATTATCTTGAAGATAATACCAAGCATGTGTGGCAAGAAAAACGGGAATTTTAACGCAGTTATACTGGTATCTTTACTATAAGTTTTGAACCCAAAAGGCTAAATAAGAATCATAGTGATTAAGAATCAAAGTACGTTATGCCATTCTGGAGTACTCTACGTTCTAGGGAAAGATGATCAGATTCTGCTTTAGGAAACACAGGCTTTTCTCGAACAAGAGGAAGAAATCAACAACATGTTGATCAGATAGTTTTGAGATCTGATACCAGTGCAAGCAGTGGACCGGATTAGATTGCAAATACCAGTGTTTAGAATATTATAGTTCATGTGTTTAGAATATTTGTTAATAGTTTTGAGATCTTTGTTTGGCAAGATAATGATAAAACTTACTGCTAACAAATGTGTAATTAATTTGTGTGTGTATAGATTGCTTGTTAATTTTTTTAAAAAACTTTGTTAACCTATTATTTTATGCAAAATAATGATAGACTTAATACTAATAAAAAATCACACAATTTTTAAATTTTGGGTTTTAAATGATTAGATGACAATTTGAGTTACTAGTTCATGTGTTTAGCATGTTTGTTAATAGTTCTAATATCTTTATTTGGAGTTCATGTTTTGCACAATAACGATAGCACTTATTGCTGAAAAATGTATAATTAATTTGTACATTTAGAATATTTGCTAATCATTTTAAAACTTTGTTAGGCTTTTATTTTCCGTAAGATAATGATATAATTTATTACTAACAAAAAAATTCACATGATTATTTTATTCAAAATTTCAAATAATTAGATGATAATATTGAGTTATTAGCTCATGTGTTTAGAATGTTTGTTAATAATTTTGAGATATTTGTCTTGACTTCATTTTTTCATGATAATGATAAAATTAACTATTAACAAATGTGTAGATTAATTATTACGTTTAGAATATTTGTTAATCATTTTTGTAATATAATGATAGAACTTACGACTAACAAAAAAATAATTTACATAAATTTTAATTCAAAATTTTAATATCAGATGATGAATTTTCAATTATTAGTTCAGGCATTTAGAATATTTGTATAGATTTAGGATCTTTGTTTGGACTTTATTTTTTTGCAAGATACTGATAGAACTTACTTCTAACAAATGTAAAAAATGATTCGTACTCATAGGATGCTTGTTAATCATTTGAAGATCTTTATTAGAATTTATTTTCTAACAAGATTATGATAGAAGTTACGATAGCAAAAAAATATCATATAATTTTTGAATTCAGAATTTTAAATGATTACATCACAGTTTAGAAGAAATTATCTAATTGATATGAAATGTTTAGTTCATAATTTTAAGTGATTAGATCACAAATTCAGTGCATTAGTTCATCATGATTAAATAGACTTTTTCGGTGAAGAGGAATCTAATGGGTAATATAATTCTTTAGCTCATTGATTTAAGTTATTAGATCGTGAGGTTTAGGTATTAGTTCGTTATTATTAAATAAAAATTTTAATAATATACAAAATGTGTGAGCAACTAGTTCTTGTCTTTACTCCATGAAGAAAGGCATTTTTAGAGAAGAATCCCGGGAACTCTTCCTCTACTCCATGAAGAAGGGCATTGTTTCCTCTACTCTTCAAACATCATAATCGAAAGTTACAAAGCCTTTGTGATGTTTGGAGGAAACAGTTCATGGAGATTGGCTGCTTTTTCTCCTAACCAGTAACTAAAGGTTGTACAGAGCAACTTGCTTTTACTTTTTTTTTTTTGTTGAAAAATGTAAGTGAACAAAAGATAGATAAAGGGTTACAAAGGCTTTTAGTCTAAGTTGAGGTCATCGAACTTATTAGTGAGTCGAGTTGACGAAACACAAAGCAACTTGCTTTTACTCCTAAACTGGCACTACGGAATTTCACCTCCCATTATAGCAGCTTTTTCCTTCATCTCTTTCTGAAATTCGACACTAGCAAGTGGTCCATTAGGACTAAGAGCAACGAAATATCTTGACGATGGTTAAATTTCAGGGTATTGGTACTAAGTGGAGGTAATGGACTAAGAGCAACAAAATATCTTGCCGATGGACGATGGTTAAATTTCAAGGTATCTTGTGCTTTCATCTTAAAACTAATTGGTACTAAGTAGATGTGACCGAAGACCTTATATATAAGTCATTAACTTTGTAAGAAATCGATGTGGGATATATCTTTCAACACGCCCCCTCACGCTCCACGATCCACATCGGGCCAAATTAAAGGGGATCCACACATCGGCCCAATAACTCAACCCGAGCTCTGATACCATGTTAAATTTCAAGGTATCTTGGACTTCCATCTTAAAACCAATTGGCACTAAGTGGAGGTGATCCAAGACCTAAGTCATTAACTTTGTAAGAAATCGATGTGGGATATATCTTTCAACAACGAAAACAATATCTATGCACAATATCGAATCCATCGATGAACTCATCAATCAGCATCTCCATCGCCGGAAAATTTTGGATCAAATCAACTAGATGAGTAAACATCACAAGTCTATGAGAACATCACAAAAACAAGTAGATCTCAACGAATTTATTTTTATGAAGAAGACGACGCTGACATCGCCATGAGATCTGTTTCAATTTAAGCGTCAGATGCCAAATGAGGAAGAAGTTAGTAGCAGAATTTGGGTTCAGAGAATGAAGGAAGAGAGAGTAAAAGAGGGGTGCGTGAGTTACAATCATGTCACCCGTGAACTGTTGCCAACTTTCTAATTTTACAGCATAATCCCTGGTCTAACCAATTGTTTATGGTGAAGCGATCTTACAAGAGACTTTCTCGTGTGTGGGTTTAGGTGAGACAACCTATTTATGTGAGACAATCATGTTAGGTGAAACTAAATTTAAGACAAAGTGCAATGGTTTTAAATATATTGTTTTTTGCATTCTCTCTCTTCAACTTCACTTTAACAAACCATTTAAGAAATCACTCTTTTTTTCTCCACAATGGTAAGAAACTACTTTATATTATTCATGAACCTCATTTAATTTTCTTTATCATACTCATTAATTTTACTATTAACATTTAATTTAATTTAATTTGTTCACCCAAAATAAGCTGAATGTGAAATTTATTAATACATTATAATGTTTATAATAGAATTTCATTTTTTTTCAAAAAGTATTGAATAATTATTTTTTTCAATTTTAGTGTTTTATTATATAAAAAATTAAAATAAATTTCTTTTTTCTAGTTAAGAAATTATTAAATATTTTTTATCTAAAAATAAATAATAAGGAAAATTCATTTTTGAAAAATTATTTATAAAAAACATTACATTAGCAAAGACCAATTATAACGACTAGACAAATTACAATAAATACTTAAATAATAAAATGTTAACAATTGGCCCCCCACCAATTTCTTAACCGATTCCACACAAGAAATCACGAGATTGTTTCTTGTTAAGAAACCGCCTTAGAAATCACCGCCGTGGGTGTTTTTTGTTTCTAGATCGGTTTCTTAAAGTTAGAAACCACCATTGACAAGAAACCGTCTTAGAAATCACCACTATGAATGTTTTTAGTTTCTAGAGCGGTTTCTTAAAGTTAAGAAACCACCATTGATTCGAGCATGTGCAATGTTGGTTTCTTGGATTTAAAAAACCGCTCTAGAAACGGAAAACACCCACAGTGATAATTTCTATGGCGGTTTCTTAACAAGTTGCTACCCTAGCAACCGGTCAAGAAACCGATGCAATTGATTGCATCACTTGGGTGTAGGGCCGCTAGAATCGGCCTATTTTTCTTTTCCAATTCAAGACACGAGTCAGTCATGCATTGCCTCACGTGTCCCGCATGCAGTTGCTCATTTTTTTAAACTATAGGAGGGTCATGTGTTCCTACCTTTGTTTTTTTTTTAATCTAAATTTTTTTATTTGTAAAATTTAATTTTAAAACATTTTTAAATTAAAAATATTGAATGGTTTTTTATTAAAATTTGGAATGATTTGGAATAAAATTTTGGAATGATTTTTGAGAAAATTATTGAAAAAATCTGGAATAATTATTGGAAAAAATAAAATTCAATTTTAAAAATTATAACCTATTATTAAATTTCACGTTCAACTTATTTTGGATAGATAAATTTATTTAAATTAAATATTAATGATAAAATTAACGAGTATGATCGAGAAAATTAAGTGGGGTATATAAATAGTAAAAAGTAATTTTTTACCACTGTGAAGAAGAAAATTAGTGATTTCTTAAAGTAATGTAGAAAAAAAAATGAGAAAAATAATATATTTAATTAATAAAAAAATCGATAGAAATTTCTACCGGTGCACTTAGCCCTAATGTTGTACAAGCGTAGGATAAGCCATTACATTTGCCACTACTCTTCCATAAATCCACGTACGCACAAAATTCCCTAGCTAAGGCAGTTTGCAATCGCCCTTTATTTAGTAATAATGATGATAACAACATATCATTGTACTGCATATTCACCCGTAGGTGTAGGATATTTTTGAAAATTGCAATACTCCTTCTTTTTCACTATATTTGGCATTATAGGTTTAGATATTTTTTTAAGTTGAAATGTGTGAAGAAAATTGAATGAAGAGAGTAAAAAGTTTAATGAGTGGTTGATAATGATATACCTTTTGCCATAAAAGAAAGTATGACAAATTTAGAAAAACATATAAATATGATAAGTGCGCCAAACTTAAGAAAACAGAGGGAGTATACAAATTATTGCAGTTTATTTTGTATCTTGTTATGAACATTTTTCTGATATCATAATAAAATAGTGTATATGTTTCCAAAAAATATTTTAAATGTGGTACTCCTGCCTATATTTTATATTTTAGGTAGGCAAGTGTAATGTTTTAAGATAAAGAAGTGCACTTTTTAGAAAAAGTATTTCTAAATAAAATGATTAATTTGTGGAAGCACCTACACACTATATTTGAAATACTTATGAATTGTAGTTAAGCACCTACAATTTTGTTATTTACACACCTTGAAGCTATATTTAATTCGAACTGTCTTCGTACCATGTCAAGGCTATAAAGGTAGAACCTATAATCTACACTTGAAACACTTATAACGTGTGGTTGAAGCACTTACGGGTTGTAGTTTGAGCACCTTGAAGTTGTATTTATTTCAAGTTGTTTTCGTAGTAAGTCCAAGTTATAAAAGGAGCACCTTCATTTACATTTGAAGCACTTATAAGCAATAGTTGAAGCACTTACAAGTTGTAGTGTGAGCACCTTGAAGTTATATTTATTTCAAGTTGTTTTCGTACGTAGTAAGTCCAAGTTACAAAAGAATCACCTACATGCTACATTTGAAACACTTATAAGCAGTAGTTGAAGCACTTACGAGTTGTAGTTTGAGCACATTGAAGTTATGTTTATTTAAAGTTGCTTTCGTAGTAAGTCCAAGTTATAAAAGAAGCACCTCCATGCTACATTTGAAGCACTTATAAGCAGTAGTTGAAGCACTTACGAGTTGTAATTTGAGCACCTTGAAGTTATATTTATTTCAAGTTGTTTTCGTAGTAAGTCCAAGTTATAAAAAAAAAAGCACCTACATGCTACATTTGAAGCACTTATAAGCAGTAGTTGAAGCACTTATGAGTTGTAGTTTGAGCACCTTGGAGTTATATATATTTCAAGTTGATTTCATAGTAAGCCCACCTCCATGCTACATTTGAAGCACTTATAAGAAGTAGTTGAAGCACTTACAAGTTGTAGTTTGAGAACCTTGAAGTTATATTTATTTCAAGTTGTTTCGTAGTAAGTCCAAGTTATAAAAGAAGCACCCCCATGCTACATTTGAAGTACTTATAAGAAGTAGTTGAAGCACTTACGAGTTGTAGTTTGAGCACCTTGGAGTTATATATAGTTCAAGTTATTTTCGTAGTAGGTCCAAGTTATAATAAAAGCACCTACAGGTTACATTTTAAACATTTATAAGCAGTAGTTGAATCACTTATGAGTTGCAGTTTGAGAACCTTGAAGATATATTTTTTTCAAGTTGATCTTGTAGCATATCTAAGTTATAATAAAAGCACCTACATGCTACATTTGAAGTAATATAAGTAGAGTTGTTACTAAGCATCTTTAAGTTATCAATCTTATGTGGTTTTGAAAGAAAGAGGAACATAAATTTTAATGCCTAGATTTGGTTTGCGTTGTAATTATTTCAATACAAAACCCAAATAATTAACCTTTAAGCAAGTTAAAGACAAACAAAAACTCCTGTTTAACGTAAGATAAGATAGAGGGAGTCGTATTACTGAAATGACATCGGGAAAAGAGAGTAATATATTTGGATTTGGGAAACTCTCAGGAAATGCGGCATTTCCATAAGGTTATGGGCAGTCCTCGGGGGCATTTGCCTTAAATGTTGTAATTTTTTATAAAATTTAAATAACTAAATTGTTTTTTTGGTCCCTTACAAAGTATCTTTTACTATCTTTTGGTCCTCATTTGCAAAACAACCCTCAGAAGGGACCCTACAAATTCAAAACATTATTTTTGGTCCCCAATCCCAGTTTCCGGTCAGGTTTCCAGTTTTCAGGCGCGTGTGCCGGTCACGTGCATTTATTTCCGGTGAGTTCAGGGGCAAATTAGTAATTTCAATAATTTAAACACATTTACTCATTTTTTTAACCGAATTCATCTTCTCCACCTCATTAATCTTCCTCAATCCTCCTAAATCTTCAACTCCTCCAAAAATGCCTCCTCCGAAATCATCCTAAATCCTCTGAAATCATCAAATCTTGTCTCTGTGTTCCTCATTCTAGCACTAAATTTCCAATTCAGACCCATTTTCTTGATGTCGAGTTGCAGCATCTCCTCCGTCTCATCCACTTTGTTTGTGGCCAGATATTTGAGATGTACGTGCGGCCGTCGTTGTCGTATTCACACCGCTAACACAGTGGAGAATCATGGAAGGAAGTTTTTTGGTTGCCTGTTAGGTCGCGGTGGTTGCAATTTCTTCAGATGGTGTGACGAGGGTTGCTAGGAATGCGAGATCGCACATGAGGTTATTGAAGGAATTCAGGCGAGGAACCGTGCGTTGGAGGAAGGGATGGCTAGGTTAGGCGGCGAAATTGCTGCTCTGAAAAATGAGCTTGAACAGGAGCGTCAGATTTGCAGGAAGATGAAGAACTCTCGTTTGGTGGGTTTTGTTATTGCGATATTTCTTGCAATGGTTCTGATTAGTGTTAATTGAACCAATTTTAGTGCTGTGGAGGTTTTCCCCTAGTCTGTTTGCTAGTGCTGTGGATGATTAGAATGCAGTTCTTCTTCTGTAATAGAGTAGCCTGATGAAGGAATTGGTGATGAGTTTGTCACATGTTTAGTATGTTCCAATTTAGTTCGTTCGATCATATGTTTCAATGTAGTTAAAGTTTGCAATCTTGAAGCTCATTCATTCCATTTGTTTGATCATGATTACAAACCAATGAGCACAGTTCCATAGACATAATGAACAATATTGAGCATCCACGTGTTGATGGAAGAAGTGATCACATTTTCATACACAAACTGCCAATATTGAGCTTCGGAACGTCAAGAAAAGAAGCGTAGATTAGAGCGAAATAGATAATGCCAATGAAGTGCCATGGTTCTAGACAAATTCCATATCCGAACCCAAACAGTGGTTCCAGACCTATGAAGAGTTAGTAATATGTTGCTGCCTAGCCAAAAACCCAATAGGCTAATCTGCTGCTTAACCAAAAAATACAGCAGTAAGGTTTTAGACCAATTCGAAGTCAAAATTAATCTATACTATGAAGCTGTAGCAGGAGGTAGTATGCCGATTTAGTGATTCTCTGGAAATCGCCAAGCATCACCACGCATCTCCGAATAGTCAACGTCTCGAAACCGCGATGATGACGGGATGTTGCATGTGATCTTTGTATGTCCAACTTGACGGCATAAGGTGCACTTGTATACCCGTTTTGCCTGCATATTGCCATGAACAGAAAATATTCAAATATGAACATATACCACAAATGTTGAACCTGTACACAAAATTAGCTTAACTGAACAAATTACCTTCTTCTTTGACGGATTTGAAGATGTGGATTCAGCCTCATTTGGAGGGTTTGTTGGGTTCTCAGCAGTGGCGACTGGATATATTTTCGCATAATGGCCAATCTGCGCACACAGCGGCACTTGTATGGGCCCATCTTGCCAGCTCTAGAAAGCCTCTCAACCTCGCCATGTTTCCTGACTTTTGGCTTGGTCGAATTGTCTTCACCGGGAGATTTTTTTCCTGGACTTTGGGGGTCTTCCAGGCAACTTCATGTCTAAGGGTGGCAGCAAACTATGATTATCCATCTTGACCCATAATTTCGGACCATTTATGGGATGGATAACGTGCCTATATGCACTTGAGTAGACTGGCATGGAGTAGCAAGAATGCATGAAATCCGCAACATCCTCTTTAACAAAACTAATTGCAACAACAGCATGAGGGCAGGGTATCCCTGTCAGATCCCATTTTCTGCATCCGCATGACCTTGACTTCAGATTAACAGCATAACTTCCCCCATAGATGCAAGTCACCTGAAACTCCAATTCACCACAAGAAGTAGCAAAGCAACGGTTTGAGGCAAACCGGTTAACCACCAACTTCTTCCTTATCTTCGGCCCAAATCTTCCATCAATCCTTGAAATAGAAGCCCTTTTTTTTGCAAGTCGGTCCATGAAATAAAATCTAACAGCTTCTAACATAGTCAGCAGCGGTTTATCCCTCGCGTGTAGTATGACCTTGTTGAAGCACTCACAGATGTTATTTACCATAATATCACACTTCGATTCAGTATTGAAGAAAGCCCGTGACCATTCCTTTGGATTTGTTCGTGTTTCTAACCACTTGATCGCTCCTGGATCTCGTGCACTGATGTCTTTCAGATGGTTCATAAACTGGGCTGGATGGGTGCACTTGGCAGCGGACCAAATCATTTCCTTTAACTCCAAACTTGAATATGAGCCCTTGAAATTTTTGTACATGTGCCATGTGCAGAGTCTATGTTCTACATCTACCAGTAACTCCTTCATTGCTGCTTCAAGTCCCTGGTTTGACATGGAAACAGATCAGATCAGAAACTAGAGTACCGAAAGTAGATGGTAAAAGATGATAAAAAATCATACCTTCTGCTTGTCCGAAAGTAGAGTCCAACCAGGTTCATTCTTTATGTTAATATCTCTCTGCAAATGGGTCAGGAACCATTGCCAGGAACTTTTGTTCTCTATCTCCACCACAGCATAAGCCACGGGGTAAATTTGATCATTCCTGTCTAGTCCAACAGCCGCCAACAATATCCCCTTGTGAGGCCCGGACAGGTGGCATCCATTGAGTCCTATCAGGGTTCTGTACCCACTTATGAAACCCTTCTTGCATGCATCAAAGCATATGTAAATTCTACGAAAAACTTCATTCCTAAAATCATCCTTTTCTGTCTGCATGACAACTGTCAAACTGGGATTGACCCTCAACAACTCGTTGCAGTAGTCCCTCATAATTGTATACTGGTTTCTGTAGTCTCCAACTATCTCATCAATGGCCCTCTTCCTCGCCTTAAATGCAACATCCCTGGATATATTTATTCTCAGGTCCGTCTGGACTTTATTCACAAGCTCCGAAACCTTCATGTTTGGCATAATCTTGAAGTCATCCTTATACCTCATACTAAGGTATTTATAACTCGCACACCCGTGGAGGAATGTAGCACTGCAAGAATGAGCCCTCACTAGAAAAGTTAACTCCCGGTGCTTTGTTTTTTTCTGAAGTTAATTGATGCCATCCAGCTGCATTTACCGGTGTTTGAAGAACAAACAGTAGTACACCTCTTCAAATTGTTCTTCCTAAAATGGATCCTCCTGTTGGCTACTGTCCCGTGGTGTTTGTAAGCCAATTTGAACTCTTCTTTGTTAACAAATGCCTGCCCCAAATGGAATTCCACATCACTGTTACCGATCGGGGGCACGAACCGTTTGTGAACCCTTATCTGCTGCTTCTGAACATCATCTTCCTCATCAGAACTTGTCTGACTTTGGTCACCCCCATCACCATTAACCTCACTTGAGTCTGACTCATCCACATTCTCCTTCTGTTTTCCCGTGCTTGTTTCCCCGTCGGCAGCATCTTCTCTGAAAATTCACCCCACTGTTTTTCCCTATCATTCTTGATCACCACTAAATTGCCATCGTCATCCACATCAAATTCCGGGTCTACAAATTTGTCATCCACATCATCCTTTTCATCTGGCTCAACTAGTGGAGCTTTTTCCTTACCTTCACCTGATGCCTTCTTTCCATTTCTTTTCCTGCTCCCTGTTGACCTTTTCCTCTCATTCTTCTTCTTTTTTCCCCGAACTCTAACAACTTTGTCAACTGCATCCCCTTGTTCCTGATCCAGATTTTCACCATCTCTGAAATCACCTTCTGTGCCATCTGATTCTACAGATTCTGCTCCTTCACCATTAATTTCTTCATCCTTCGACAACTTCTCAGCCAATACCTCTTCATCTCTGGCTTTTTCCGTAGTTTCACTTACCTCAGGGCCAATTTCAAGGCTTCCAAATTGTTGAGAAGGCTGTGTTATTGGACCCTCATCATCCATGCTCTCGGGTTCATCAATAATTACCACCCCGTCAACTTCCTTCAATTCCACTCTTGAACCGTGTCTTATCTGGGGATCAACATAAATTCCCTTCTTCTTCAACACCCTACGATGTTTCCTCTGCGACCTATCCACATTTTGGTAATAAGACTTCAGGGCAGGGATAGATTCCTCCTTGTCCAACCTTTTCAGAGCTCTGTGCTTCAGACCTCTTACTGGTCTCCTACCACTACTCTGCTTCATCTCAGAACCAGTAGGCCAACTCAAATAATTTCAATAATAACCGTAGAAATAAACATCAACCACTCAATTCGTTAGCCCTATGCTAGATAGTACCTTTGACTGCTCAGGAAGACACAGCAAATGGTCTACATCTACAGAACTGAACAACATACCAGGTTCCAAAAACACACCACATACCATGCCCCTGTAACCCAAATAGTTATATGCATTATCCAACAGTCCCAAGTTGAAACCCTCAGTCTCACAAGAATCAACCATGTACACAGTGCCACCAACATATATAGGAAATGGTTCCCAGTTCCCATGACAGTGTATTCTAATGAAGAAGCTGTTGGTTCCAAGAACTGAAAAATAAACATGGATTACTAAAAATTAAGTACGGTCAACCCTACCAAAATTAAATTAGTAAGTTATGTAATGGGGCCTACCGAATATATTATCCCCACCAATAATATATTATTCCCATCCCAAACCATATCTTATCCGAAAACAGAACTAATCGGATTACCACTAACAGTCCTATGCATTAACTATTACTCTGAACAAACAGAATGGCCAGATTATTAAGGGACCGCAAAATAGGGGACCACTCCATTCAAAATGTTGGCCACATTATTAAGAGTATTCAACTACCAGACCGGACAACAATCACAGCACATATCTCTGCATTCTCGAAGGTTACATACCTGAGTTAGGAGCTCTATTTCCCCCACCAAAACAACAACGATCTTGTAGCAGCTTTAGCAACCTCTTACCCGAGTCCATTGTGACCTACACTCGCACAAGCCAACCCATCAGCATAACACTATCAAACCAACAACGTCGATGGGAAAGAATTGAACCCAAACAGAGAAAGCACTACAACATTTGGAAATACGTAGGGTTCAGTCGCAAATGGCCGAGTAACGACTCCGCGCCGCCGTCGACTCCACAGGTATGCCCAGGTACGACTAGATTAAACGTGAATGGAGACCGCCAATCTCTAAGGTCGCAATTTTCCGGTGAGATTCTGAGATAATTTTGGAAACGATGAACTGGGGAATGTCGGGTTTGAGTGTAAGATGAAGGGTAATTCCAAGGGTCAGGGTAATTTCCGTGGGAAAAACGAGTAAATGTGTTTAAATTATTGAAATTACTAATTTGCCCCTGAACTCACCGAAAATAAACGCATGTGACCGGCGCATGCGCCTGAAAATCGGAAACCTAGTCGGAAACTGGGATTGGGGACCAAAAACAATGTTTTGAATTTGTAGGGTCCCTTCTGAGGGTTGTTCTCCAAATGGGGACCAAAAGATAGTAAAAGATACTTTGTAGGGGACCAAAAAAATAATTTGGTCAATTTAAATATTGCATTTTATAAGTTAAAACAAGTAATAATATGTATTTGATAGTGAAAATATAAAAATATATGATATAAAAAAATATTTTAAAAAATTTTAAATTTTGTATGTAATATAAGAAATACAGTGTATAAGGTAAGAAATAAGTGGCATGTCCATAAGCTTATGGACAGACCGCCTGTCAAGAGACCCACTCTTTGGATTTTAATGTTAAAATCCGACAGTATTAACCGATAACATAGTCATTTAATAGCCTTTGATTCCGGCCTTTCTCACGGTGCCATTCTACGCATTTATTGTTGGGAAAATTAATTCTCTTGCACACCTTAAGATAACAGAAAAAAGAAAGTAAGAAATAGAACACAAATTTTAACTTGGTTTACCAAACATATTGGCTACCTCCATGACTAGAAACAAATTAATCTTATTGTTCAAATGAGCCGGACAGATTACAAATGTCAGGATGTCATGCAGGACCATCCGACCAGATTATAGATTCAGAAAGGACTACATCTTTCCCATAGATTACATATACATGGTGGTGATTTTAAGACTAGAACAGATGTCTACAAAACTCACACCTAACCCAGAGTGAATAATTCTCATATTAGAACAAATGAAGAAAACTTGCCTAAACTCCCAAACTCTTCCTCTATTTATAAGAGTTCAAGTACAACTCAAGAGTCTTTCAAGCCATGAACCTAACTCTTGGGATTCCTCAATTCATAAATGTAGAAAATAATGGTAATGATCTATGTTTATTCATGACCTCAGGGTACATTATACAATAGTACAAAATACCTATACAAGCTAGGAAAAGGAAATAGAATCTAATTATAATTACAAGTAGGCAAAGTCTTGAGAAATACCGTCTTTCCATAGGTTTATGAAAAAATGGGATTTAATTAGAATAATAAAAGGTAAAAGGTTTTAATTGCAATATTAAAATTTTATTATACAACATGTACAATTATAAATTTTATAACCTGATTCATGCAACCCAAAAAATTTACCTTAATTTCTTTAAATTTGCACTTTAAACTTGGTCTTTCCATGACTTATGGAAAGACCGTCTTTCAAGAGACAGTCTCAATAATCAAGGGTGTTGCTGTATCACGCCCTGTATTTTACTATCCTCGCCCTAATACGTATGAATACATGTATTAATATTTTTAAAAAAATATTAATTGGAGAAAGTGGTATATAAGTGGGTTTGATTTTTTTTCCCTTCACTTCTTCCTCATTTGCTTCTTCCGAAAACTTCTCCCTTCTCTCCAAGTCTCCATTTCTTCCACCAGGCCGGGCAACTCGCCGGAATCTGCCACCGCCGCCGGAAACCGCCGCCGTCGTGCCGGAAACCACCGCCGCCGTGCCGGAAACCGCCGCCGTCGGAAAAACGTGAGTTCTTGCCAATTTTTTTTTTGTAGGACTTGTATTGGAACTTGTTATGATTGTTAGATTTGGGACATTTAGCAATTTTGAAATTTGGTTTTTGTGGAGATACTCTATATCTGGCTTGTTGGAGACGGACCGGCCAGGCGGCGCGTGGCGCCGCTGATTGGCGCACGTGTCCTGCCTTGGGCGCCATGCTCGGGCCGTGGTGTGGAAGAGCCGGGACGCCGGCGGTAGAGGGATGGTGTCGTCGCAGTGGAAGAGAGGGAGAGGGAGAGGAGAAGGAGAAGGAGAGGAGAAAGGGAGGTGGCGGAGGTCGGCGGTGGCGGACGGCGGCGGAGGACCGCGGCGGCGGTGGTAGGTAGGTTGTTTAGGGTTTAGGTTGTAGTTGGAGGGATGAGGAAGATGAGGGGTTTGGGTGTAAATATTAGAAAATGTAAGGGTTTGATTGTAAATTAAATTCTTTAATTAGAAGATTGGAAATTAAATAGTAGATCAAATTTAAAAAATCTAATATTATGAATTGTATGAATTTTGGAATTAAAATGAAGAAATTGTTATTGTTAGAAATTGTTTAGTTTAAATTTAAATTTCAAAATGATGACTAATTTAGTAATTTGGAAAGTATATGTAACATAATAGAATATAGTCTTATTTAAATTAACTTTATGAAAATCTAGTTTATTAATCTGATGAAAACAATTGTGTAGTAAATGATTACGATATGTTTTAACAATTGTTTCTTCGAATGTTAATATTAGTGTGATGTGGTAAAAAAATCAGATTATTTAGTAATGTAATTCATAATTTGCAATTAATAAAAACGTGTAGTTCATTGTATGGGATTGTAATTGAATTAAATGTGCTGTTTGGAGTGGGGTTTTTTATGTTATATTCACTTTTGTCTATGCATTATAGAATATGTAGTTTCCATTAGTAAATAGAAATTATGCACTGCTTTCAAAACATCAGTTTACACGTTGTTGAAATGTATGTTAATTTATTTTATCATATCAGTTTGAATCAATTGTTGTTATACTAATTACATATCTTGTGTTGTAGATGAGCACTGCTGAGTGACATGATGAGCGACTTGGATCAGATGCTGAGTGACATGATGAGCGACTTGGATCAGATGCTGAGTGACATGATTAGCGACTTGGATCAGATGCTGAGTGACATGATGAGCGACTTGGATCCGTTTGACTCGGCGACCGTTGATGGACTCGGCGACCCGTGCATCAAGGAGTTGTTGACTACTTGGTGAAGAGGGGTTTTGTTGCAAATATAAGAAAATAGGAGGGTTTCATTTTAAATTAATTTCTTTCATCATACAATAGCAAATTAAAAAGTAGAATAATTTGAAAAAATCTGATATTAGGAATTTAATGAATTTTGGAATTAAAATGAAGAAATTGTTATTTTTAGAAATTGTTATTTTTAGAAATTGTTTAGTTTAAATTTGGAAATGATAACTATTTTAGTAATTTGGAAAATATATGTAACATAATAGAATATAGTCTTATTTAAATTAACTTTATGAAAATCCAGTTTATTAATCCGATGAAAACAATTGTGTAGTAAATGATTATGATATGTTTTAACAATTGTTTCTTTGAATGTTAATATTAGTGTGATGTGGTAAAAA
The DNA here is from genome assembly GCA_037428765.1 of Rubia yunnanensis. Classification (NCBI taxonomy): domain Eukaryota; kingdom Viridiplantae; phylum Streptophyta; class Magnoliopsida; order Gentianales; family Rubiaceae; genus Rubia; species Rubia yunnanensis. The sequence continues at coordinate 21,761,047 of CM075071.1, read as the reverse complement.
ATTCAGATTATTTAGTAATGTAATTTGCTCGTTTATGTAATCGCAACTATTTTTGCATATTAAAGTTATAAATCATCGCTTTTTGCAACGGTAACGCTTTCAAAATAATTGTAACGCTTTGATAATAATTGTAACGGTTGCGTACATGCCGAAATGTTTCACTGGGTACAACAGTTAATTACGAGGCGTGTATGCTTTGGTCCAAGCCCTTATCCTCCTACGAAAGGGTAACTCCCAACCAACGACATCAGACTTCCTCAATGTGGTCCACAGATTAACCACGGGGGGCATGGGGCAGTTTTCGTTCACGTGTATCCGGACGAAATGGCTTGCACTGCGTACGTATACAATGTGTAGCTCCCTCCTTGTTCCATCCTGCGTACGGACGAAATGGCTTGCACTGCTCCATTTCATATTAACAGCTAAAACATACATGTAATTGTAAAAAAAAATGTGACACTTATATTTGATGAAATAAAATTATGGCCAGAGTTAATATTACTGTTGGTATGTCTTTGAATACTGTAATAGCCGCTTCTGCGACCCTAGCCTGGGGGTCCGGGGGGGCGGAAGTCGCCCCCGGGAAACAAACGGGGGGTTCGGGGGGGCGGAGTCGCCCCCGGTCCGACGGTATAGCTTGTCTCTTTATTGGACTGCTGTTGATTTGGGCCGAATTGTGTTCTGGCCCAGTTTGTTAGGATTTAGTAGAGACAGTATATAAAGTGTCCGGTCCGGCGAAATTCAACTCTAAAAAAACGTAAATTTAGAGTAGATAAATGTGCAGAAAATTCAACTTTTTCGGGTGTGTGATAGAGTAAATGACATTAAATGTGGGTAGTTGGGGAGAGGAAGCCCGTCCGGCTCACGCCCAGGCCATGGCGAGCGGAGGCCCGTCCCGCTCGCGCCCAACGAATGGCGAGCGGCGCCCATCCCGCTCGCGCCCAACGCATGGTGAGAGGCGCCCGTCCCGCTCGCGCCCAACGCATGGCGAGCGGCGCCCGTCCCGCTCGTGCCCAACGCATGGCGAGCGGCGCCCGTCCCGCTCGAGCCCAACGCATGGCGAGTAGCGCCCGTCCCGCTCGCGCCCAAGGCGTGGCGAGCGGAGGACGCTCCGGCTCGCGCCCGGTCCGTGGCGAGCGGACCGGCGCCCGGTCGCGGCCAGGCGGTGGCGAACCGGAGACTCCGGCGGCGGCGGTAGTGGCGCCCGGCGGTCCGGCGGCGGCGCCCGGATTTATTTTTTAATTTAATTTAATTTATTTAAATTTAATCTAATCTAAATTTAATTTAATTTAGTTATTGAAATTAAATTAAAAATACATACTGTATACGTATTAGGGCGATGATAGTAAAATACAGGGCGAGGTATAGTGATTCACATAATCAATCATAACATGTTAACGTAATGGTATTATAATTTGTTATTGATTTTAATATTTTACTATATAAAATATGTAACTTCTAAACATATATTTAAAACCATAAATATCTTATTGTACCATATGTATATGAGTTTGTTTCTTGAAAGACGATATTTCTATAAGCAGTGGAAAGACCAAGGTTTAAAGTGCAAATTAGAAGAAATGAAGATAAAATTTTCGGGATGCATGGCTCGGGTTATAATCTTTATACTACTACATGTTTTATACTAAATTTTTAATATTGTAACTATGACATTTTACCTTTTATTATTATAATTAAACTCATATTTCCATAAGCCCGTGGAAAAATGGTCTTTCCCAAAACTTTGGTCATGTGAGACAGTGTATCTTATGTGAGACAGCCTTGATATGTGAGTCAAAATCTAGTCCATTGAAACAATTTGATCTAATGGCCTATATCTTATAACAAAAAATTACCGAAAAGAGATAATGTTGGGCATCTCTTCAAATCTCAAACATTAATTAACAGGGATGTCAAGAGTTTTTTATTCATGAATGGGTAACTCAAGGGTTAATTTATTGTTAGGAATATAAATATCATTTGTATGAGTCTATCTCTTGCGAGACCGTCTTACTGTAAGACCAGGGTAACAAGAAATAGTGAGAGTGCAAATAATATTCTGTTCAAATTTCGGGGGCTAAAATTATAATATATTTGGTTCGGGATCATAATAAAATGGGAAAATCATTTCAGGGACTAAACTGCAAAGCATCAAACAATTTGGGGAAACCTTTTGTCCCGGCGAAACCTAGTTTCAATTCACTACATTTCTCCTCCGGCCGTCGGAATTCGTTGGATTTCATTCCGATTCGCGACGATTTTCTTGTTTTCTCCGGTGTAATTAAGAGCTCTGATTTTGCGGTGGGGTTTCCAGAGGTTTTCTTTTCGCGATAGGTTCACCCGGAGCTCTGGTTTTTCCGGCAATTTTTATGGGTTTCGTCGCCGGCTCCAGGGCTAACCTTGGATTTCTATGATACAGGATCGTCGTCTCGTATATTTCCGCGAATTCCGATTGCAAGGCATATTTTCAGGGATCAATTCTCTGGCGTATTCGGCATGAACGTTCGCCGCTGGTTTTGTCTGGGATTCCATCAGATTTTACTCCAATTAAGATGCTTTATTCCAATTTAGTTTTTTTGCCGCAGTGCCAAAATATATTGGGCCTAAACAATGGGTTTACTTCGGTTGTGTCAGAAAATATAAAATGAAGTCTCGGATCCTGGACTAGCATCAGAACCCGAATCTTTGCAGCATTTATATGTTTGGTAGTGCTTAGATACTCAAGACAACATCAACTTTTAGAGGAAAGGGCTGCTGAAGTGAAGGAGCAGGTGGTAGGAACAAAGGAGGAACCAGAAGGGCAACTACAGAAGGCTCTAGTTGTGGTGGAAACTGAACCCTAAAAGGACTGATCGATCAGTTTGTATGGTGGTTCTCTTCGTCTTCTTTTTTTTGGATCAAAAGGCAACTTGAATCTCTCTCCTTTCTTCAAAAAAGATTATCTATGCGTATATTGAAATGAAAAATAACACAAAAATTTGGGAAAGTATTCTGTATTGATTCACAGGAAACTGAAGGTGATGATCATCGCCTTAGAAAGCTAACCCGAAAAATCTGCATTGATTAATTCACAGGAACTCAAGGTGGTCATAACCTCATATGTATCGGTTGTTGGGGATTGATTAAAATAATTTTAAAAATAGGAGAATATTTTAAGAAGTAGAACTTATTTAGAATTAAAATCAAATAGTTAAAAATATTTCTTAAATGCAGGTTCAAAACTCCTAAATACAAATATGGATAATATAATAATTCTTCATTAAGTTTATCTTTATTTAAAAATCTCCCGATCTGTATTTAAATTTGCCCTATAATCTTTAGATAAATTTTAGTATAAAAACAACGTTAATATAATCTTATGACACCATTTTCAGCTTTGACTCAATGTTGACAGCACATAAAATGACCTAAAACCTAAAGCAGTTGGGACAATTTTTCCCTCATACGAGACTATTGGAGGTGCTAGGCGTAGTCGAAGGAAACGTCACCGGTTTTGATGCAACAAGGAATAGCCTTGCACGGTGGGGCTAAAGGAGGGCCTTTTATTTGGGGCTTTTAATTCTTCCTCGTCTTATGAGAACTCGTAACAGCCCTGGGTGGTAAGCTTATAGGCTTGCACGGTAATGCCTATAGCCGCACATAAGACTGGTAATGCCTATAATCGCACATAAGAACTGGTAATGCCGATAGCCGCCCATCTGGCTGCAGCTCCGGTAAAAGTGCCACCCATGGCGGTGCCAGCTTCGGTCTCTTCTCCACATGTTCCCGCTCTCGTCAATATACCTTCTCCAGCTCCGGTGCCGGTGGGCTCTCCTCTTACTCCGGCTCTAGAGGTTGCGCCTCCACCTATTGTCAGTTCTCCTCCCGTTTCTACTAAATGCGTCTAATTCTTCCAAAAATATGTGGGGGCGTTTTATTTGAGAAAGAAGAAAATTTGAATTGAAAACGAGTTGAAATTCGGCCTTAGAAGGCAGCAAAAGAAAGAAGAAAATGGAGAAAAGTGCAGATATAATCCTATGTAATTGATGAAACTGCAGATATAATCATGTACTAATTGAAAGTGCAAATATAACCCATCTATTCAGGTTATGTGTAAATATAACATTTTCAGGCAGTTGGAGGCAGGAATACGGTGAAAAGACTATTTTGCCCCTCTGTAAAAAAATTCAAAAATACTGAAATTGCATTACTACCCCTAAACCCTTTTCTTCTTCTCGTCTTTTCCCAGAATATTTCTTCTTCTCGTCTTCGTTTCTCTTTTCGTCTGAGCGGCGTTGGAAATGGTGGTGGTGGCGGGGTGAAAGTGGTGGTGGCACGAGGTGGTGCTATGGCGGGGATGGCGATGGAGGCGGGATGGGTGGTGGAGAGGTTGGGTTGCATCGATTAGGGCTGGGTGGCGAGACTGGCTGGGAGGGATGTGTGGTGGAGATTAGGGCTAGGTGGAGGTGGCGTCGATTAGGGGCGTGGATTGGTGGCGATAGAGGCGAGGGGGAGGCGGTGGCGAGTTTCGACTCAGGCGAGTTTGGATTCCGAGATCTGCTTCGAGATTTTGCCGGCAGTGTTGAGCGGATTGTCGGTGGTGATGACGACGTAGAGGGAGATCACGATGAGCCATCGGAAAGAAGATGGAGTTCAGAGACAGGATGAGAACCATGTCGCCTTTCTGAATCCCCATTGAAGAGAGGCAGTTAGCCACGGAATCCACAACCTTCCAGAACTCCGGGAAGGTGAGCTGGCGACCGGTGGCGGCATCAATGAACGCGACCTTGCCGTAATTGGAAAGAGTGCAAAATGGCCACTTTTATTTGTTCTGTGACACAGAGGAGCGATAAAGAAAAACAGTACTGCTTGCATGATTAAGCACTGCATTTCTAAATTCTGATACGTTAGGCTCTGTCCATGTATGAATGGTAAAAAAGATGTCATTTTCTCCATTTTTACACCCAAGTATTGGTATTGTAGGTCCTTTTCTACTTATTGTATTGGTACTGCTCCTAGATATTTTGAATCTGGCTTTTGCTCGGACGCGAGGAGATGAACGTTGCCATGTCCATGGCAGGGTGCGGTGGGGACGGGATCAGCGGGCGCTTGCTGTAGAAGGTGGTGTTGGACTTTCAGAACCCGCTTCTCCGGTCAATCGACGCTGTGTGCTGGTGGTTATCATTGCCGAAGTAGTAGCGGGTGGTGAATGGCCGGGATTTTATTCTTTGTGATTATCGTTACCTTAATAAGGGCATACTTGTCCTTTCAGCTTTAGGCTTGGGTCATAAGGGTATTTTAGTCTTTGCAAGTGGGTCAATGGCCAAAATTTGTTAGTTAACGCCGAAATCATAGTCGAACGGTTATATTTGCACTTTCATTCAATAGTCTGGGTTATATTTGCACTAAAAAATAATTGAGGGTTATATAAACACTTTCCTCAACATATAGGGTTACATTTGCATATTACCCAAGAAAATAAAGACGAAGACGACATAAGAAAAGAAAATGGAGGAGATGAATATGCTAGGGTTGGGTATAATAGTACTCCCTCTGTCTCATCTGAATGTGCACACTTTTTGGTCAACTTTCTCAGCTCATGTTTGACCACCAATAACTTTGTTTATGTATGTTAATAGTGTATTAAAATTTGATATTTGAAAAATACACGATGCAGAGAATCTAACAATATCTCATATGATGATAATGTTGCTTATATACTAATTGAAATTTAAGGTCAAATGTGTCATGCGAAAGTTGGCCAAAAAGTGTGCAGATTCGGCTGGGACAGGGGGATAACTTTATTTTGTTTTCAGTTTTTTATTTTTTAGAGAAGCAAAAATGTCTGTTCATGGACTTCTAGCTAAAAGTTGTCGGAATGGGAAAAATTGTACTTACATCAACAATTTATTCGCACTTTCAATTGCCAAAAGATTATATTAGCACTTATGTGAACTAAGTAGGGTTATAAATCACCATTGAATCTAATTCTCTCTTAGCTGTTAAAATGATTAACACCCCCATAAAGGCATGATGGTCTCTTTACACCCTTGCTTTCCAAATCCACACTCTGCTAAATGGGGCTGAACTAATCCATGTTTTCAGAGAATGTAATACAGCTGTGGATGAGATTGCTAAGTTAGCATCTTCTTTGCATTCAGAGAAGGAATGGAGTCTTTCTTATCTCCTTGCTAACATTAGAGGAATTATTAACCTCGATAGGATTCAAACTCCATATATCCGAGTACATAGACATGCTTATGATGATGATTGATACTGCCAATGTATTTCCCCTGCCCGCACACTTAGGTTGGCAAAACAAAAGGCCCAGGTTGCACACTCAGGTTGGTAAAACAAAAAAATTTGAGGAAGACCACTTGCAGGTCTGCACACTCAGGTTGGCAAAACAAAAGGCTCAGGTTACACACTCAGGCTGCACACCCAGGTTGGCAAAACAAAAACAGGAGGAAGACCACTTGTAGGTCTGCACACTTAGGTTTGCTCACTCAAATTACAGTTTCAAATGAAGACCATGCAGCAGATGATCAAAGTTGCTTCAGCAAGCCTCCAAGCTACACTCTTTTCACATGCTTTTATCCTGGAACTCCATCTCTCCAAGGTAATCAGTAGATGCCCGGCTAAAGATAGTAATTAACACGTGGGGTGGAGATTACAATCTTTGGAAATGCATATGCTGATCCTATTTGTGCAATATAGTTCATAGCTTCTCTAACTCTAGATTTAGGTTTTTATCCTTTTTGGAGGCAATTTTGTTGCCTCAGCCACCTCTGTTGGCTTCAAACTGATTGTTACTATTTTTTCTTTAAAGGATTGGAGACCTTAATAATATCCCCCACCTCCGAGTGTTTTAACTAAAAAAAAAGTAGAGTTATAAAAGCACTTTCTCTTTAAACAATTATACATCAAATTAAAAATAGTTAAACATCAAAGAAAACTATTAGAAAATCAAATACAAAGAGTTAAACATCAAATAAAATATAAATTTTAACATCAAATAAAGATGCTAAATTTTATATCAAATAGTTAAATATCATATTAAAACAATAAAATACACATAAAATTAAAATAATTAAACATCAAATAAAAATAGTAGATCATCAAAATAAAATCGTTAAACATAAAAATATAATACTAAAAATACACATCAATTTTTTTAAAAAAATATACATCAAATTTAAATAGTTAAACATCAAAATTGTAAAAATGCATAAAACTACATTATATAAACATCAGATAGTACAAACATTATATTTAACATCAATTGAAATATTTATAAAATCAAATAAAAAACTAAAGACATCAAAAATATTAATAGTAACACACAAGAAATTAATTCATATTATTAAAACATAAAGGCATACATTAAGGGTCATGCCAACCTACATCTCCTCGACAACCGTCAGGTTCTTATTCATTTTGTTTTACCTGAAGACTACTATAGGTGTTGGATTCATAAAGTATGGAACTTTGGTTCATATTCGATTAGAATCACTAAATAGGAACCCACCTTTAATCCAAACAATGATTCCCCCCATTGTACATGTCTGGGTAGCATTCTATGGATTACCACAACAATTTTTTTATTCTGATGTTATAATGTCCATTGGTAGCATAATAGGTGTGCCAGTAAAAATTGATAAAGCTACAATGAACAGAACTGGGCCACATGTTGCTAAGGTGTGCATTGAAATAGACATAACAAAATCTAGAAGAAACAGTTTAGGGGGTAGGCTCCTTGCAAAGTATTGAATATGAAGGCATCCCTAATTATTGCACAAAATATTTTAAACTGGGACATATTAATTCTGTTTGCAAGTCTGACCAGGTTCAGGTCCATAACCAACCATAGAAACCCCCAAGTACTGATGTACAGGGAAGGAAATTAGGTAAAGTGGATGAGCCTTCAACATCAGGGGTGCCCTCAAAAGAAAATACAGTTATACCTACTCATAGACCTGCTACTAATTAGCCTTTGCAGGAAACATGGAGACCTAAAAAGTCAAGTTCACAAGGGTTAGCTTCTAATACATAATCATAGGTTACTTTAAACTCTACTACTAAAACTCCTATTGTTGTTTCTGACTCCCCTCAAGCTACTTTGCCTATAACTCTGAATGATAAAGTCAGAAACAATAATTCTCCCACTCATCCCTTTAAACCTAATACCATCCTCAAGTCATCGACTCAGGAAAATGTGTCTTCAAAGAATATGTCTGCCTCATCATAAGATGTTGATCCCTTTATTGTATCTGAAAATTATGAATACCAGAATGCTGCGACCCCTAATGGGGATAATCAGATGCCTCTTAACCAAACAGTTAGTACAAAATCCCAATCAATTATTAAATCTCCTAACTACGAGCCTGAGTACATTCTTAATACTGTCACAAAAGATTCAGCCTCAACCTCCCAAAATAAGAACTGTGACATTTTAACCAATCCTTCCAACTATGAAACCTGATTGTTACTGATAACCAGGATGAAAACTTCATAGAAATTAATGCTAGTGTTTCTCCATTCCTTTTTTCAGACACAAAAAAGAAGAAAAAAGTAACAATTAAGGATCAATTAAGCCTATCCAATAAGACACTAAGCTCAGGTTACTATGCTGAACCTGATAATTTTGTCTTATCAGTTAAAAACATCACAGGATAAATTCATTTTAGAAATGGTGACCTCCCAAAATAGGTTCAATGCTCTGTTAAAGGATAACAAAGAAGAACTAATCAATTAATCAAAAACTAAGGCAAGAATATACATTAAAAAAAGATTACACGACTACTCCTAAAACAGTTACCACCAGATCCTCAATGTTTTCCAAACACTAGTTTTTATTGGTTTAAACCTCTGCTGTTGGAATGTTCGTGGAATTGGTAACCAACCTTCTCAAACAAGAGTTAAAGATATTAAATTCAGGAGTCATATCTCCTTATTAGCTCTCATAGAACCAATCCTGGACAATGATCAAATCCCTCAGATAGCTTTTAAACTGGGCTTTAAAAATCATTCCTCCTTCCCTGGATGTAAAATCTGGCTACTTTGGGATGATAATATCAAATTAGATATTTTAAAAACTCATTCCCAATATATTCTAACCAGAATCCAACATCCATCACTCAATAGTGATATTGCCTTTGTGTATGCAAACAACACACAAGGAGCAAAATCAAAAGTCCGGGAAAGCCTTCTTAACTTTAGAAATCAGCCAATCATGCTAATTGGGGACTTCAATGTCATAGAGAATAATTCTGAATACTTAGGACCCTCTGTCCCTGACCCTAGCATGATAACTGACTTCAAGCAATTTCCGAACTCAGGAAATCTATTTTCTTTTCCTACCCCTTGCACCATCTACACTTGGACTAGTATGAGGCAAAGAGGAAGGGTATGGAAAAGACTTGATAGAGGCATAGAAAATACGTCATGGCTAAATGACTTTCCATCCTCTTACATTAATGTTCTACCTAGAGTTCATTCTTATCACTTTCCCCTGATTCTACATATCAGAAGTAACTCTAGGAATCAAGGAACTAAATCTTTTAAATTCTTAAACCGCAGGACTAACCATCCATCCTTTTTAAATCTAGTGGAGCAATCCTGGAACATTAATACACACCTTAAAGGAATGGAGAAATTCTTCTTTAAGTTAAAGAATTTAAAGCTGGCACTTAAAATATGGAACAAGAATACTTTTGGAAATATTTTTGACAAAGTCAAAAATTGTGAAGAAAGTTTCTTACCGGCAGAACATGATCTTCAACTACTTGAAACTGATTCTAACATCATAGCCTATAATAAAGCTAAAGCTGGATTAACTTAGGTTTTAGCCCAACAAGAAAATTTTTGGAGACAAAAATCCAGAGTCAAGTGGTTGCAAGAGGGGGATGCTAACACAATTTTTTTTAATAACACAGTTAAAGCCAAACACCATAGACAACACATAGCCCCCATAAAAAATTCTCAGGAAATGTGGTTGGAAGGTGAAAATGAAATAGAACAGGAAGCCGTGAATTTCTTTTCTGAGCTTATATCTGTTGAACTCACTGATCCCACTGGCATAAATACTGTTGTGTTGATTGAAAGCATTCCCCAATTGGTTACTAATGAAATGAACCACTCCCTAACAAATTCGGTATCAATGGAAGAGCTATTCCAAATTTTTTTCTTCTATGGATAGTGACTCAGCTCCAAGCCCTGATGGCTTTAATGGGAAATTCTTCAAAACTTGTTGGAATATTATTAAGGCTGACCTCTTAATGGCTGTGGAAGATTTTTATGTTGGGAAAACAAATCCCAAAAGCAATTGCTCCAGCATTGATTGTTCTAATTCCAAAAAAAGAAGTGTCATCTTTGTTTAAGGACTTCAGGCCAATCAATCTTTGCAATTTCATTAATAAAATCTTCTCTAAACTAATAACTCAAAGACTAAAATCTATAATGCCTTTGATTATCTCTCCTGAACAATCAGCTTTTGTTCAGGACAGAGAAATGGCTGATAATGTGCTATTGATGCAAGAAATAACTAACTATCGCAATTCAAAAACCGAATGACACAACATCATATTCAAACTAGATATGATGAAAGACTTTGATAGAGTCTCTTGATCCTTTTTAAAATTCATACTGATCAAATTTGGTTTTTCTGAAATCTTTGTATCTTGTTTAATGGAAACCTTAAATCTGATTATATGCTATATATGTGTTGAGTTAAATGTACTGATTATCAAAAAAAAGTTAGATATACATCTCTTTTATTCATTTTTGTTTTAAAATCTTTGTTCTTTTTCTATTCTGTAACCGTGAGTTTGCATATTTTGAGTAAGATTTTTTTTTCCTTCAATATTGTGATTTCTTTTTGATCTATTTATAGAGTCTAATATTTACTATTTTTAATACACAAATCATTCTAAAATATTAATTCTTACTTCTTACGTTTCATATTTCTTCAACCATATTTTTTAAACATGATTTAACTTTGCTTTTGACATTATTTTTAGTTATACTATTTTGATACATAAATTTTTAAAAAAATACCGTTAACATTATTTACTACATAACTAATGTAGGTTTAACATTAACGGATTATTGCGGATTCCAAAATTAATTTATACACTTCAGCTTTATTTATTTAATATAGTTAACGAATATATATAATTCATTTTATTTTTTAATATAAATACTTTTACAACTACAATTTATTAAAAACAAATTTTATGAATGTTTACAAAATTAAAAATATTAATTATGCAATTAAAGTTAATTTCTTTCTATTTTAATTATTAATCTACATACTCCCTCCGTTTCACTAACAGTGGCACACTATGTCTAGGATTTTGGATTAATGTGAAGAAAATGAGAGGTTGAAATTGACTGTAGAAAGCAAAAAGTAGAATGAGTGGATGCGATTGTAGGAATCTTGCCAAAAATGAAAAGTGTCTCATTAAAAAAAAAACATCTCAATAAGGCAAGCGTGTCAATCTTAGAGAAACGGAGAGAGTATATAAATAGTGATTTGGAAATAATTGAAAAATAATAGGGCCGATTAAAGATGATGTGGAAGGAACTCTATGACGTGAACGTAAGTGAATGATTGTAAAATTTAAGACTGTCAGGAAGAGAGAGTGCATTACACATGCTCTTATGAAAAGAACATCTTTCAAGGGACTGGACGGACTCTTCAAGTCAAATGATTGCGAAGGAAGTAATAAGCCTACGCAATAAAAAAAGGGTACCCTAATTGAAAGAAGCCCAATTCAAGTTTTTCTTCTCATTCTATGTCAAATTAACTCAATCCAGGTCATCCAGATGATATTAAAAAACGGGGAATACATCAACACTTGAGCTTTGTCAAGCATCTACAAACCTTTACCGTCTGGTCTCTCTGTTCTATAATCTTTTGGTATTCTCTACTCTTCCACATAATAAACAAGTGTTTTCTTCTTCCTTGGATGGTTTGCGAAACAATAATTGAGTGAGCTATAGTTAAAATTCAAATAAGAAATCTAACATCATCAAGTCTTGAAATAACTCGAGAAAAACCACAAGACCAGCAGAAGCTTGAGTCAAATAGTTGAAATAACTCGAGAAAAACCACAAGACTAGCAGAAGCTTGAGTCTAATAGTTGTAAAATCTAATCCATCCAACCGCAGATAGTTGTAAAATTGTAATGCCACAAAAGTAAGGATCAATTTAGTAGCTCTCGGAGAGCAAGACAAACAGCTCCTCATCAGTGATTGCTCCCATCTCCATAGCCCTTTCCAAAGCACTAAGACCTCCAGCATCTTTAATTGATGCTCGTGCGCCTCTGGAGAAAACAAATGTTGGATATATTAATACCTCTTAGTTGAAAAGAAAATAAAAAAAATAAGAGAATCTAACCAATTCAGAAGAGTACATGGTTTATGAAAACTAAATGTTCACAACTGCTCACATCATTGTCAATTCTGACTTTGTTCATCCAGACACACAAGTTTATTATTAATAGACTAAAATCAACACATGCTTTTTGAATATTATAAATTAAATATGGCTGAAATAACAAGCAATTACAAACTGTCCTTAGCATAAGAGAATGATGCAGTAACCTGTTGCAAAGCAAAAAATTCCTGCTACTAGTGTGTAAGGTCCACACAATTGGAATTTCTGGCAATCGTGCAGATGACAAGTTAAGCATTAAGATGTGCAACTATAATCATAGAAGGAAGCATGCTTATAGGGAGATTTCAAATTTCAACTCTTCAACGAGCTGAAAACTAGACAATAGAAATCCTTGGATAATAAGATGATTGAGTACAGAAGGGAACTAAAGCAAAATTGTGAAACTAATATTGCAAAACTAGGACGCTATAGGTATCACACCAACTTGAAGTCGCATTGGATAACCCTCAAACAAGACAGCAGCATCGCTAGTATTTAGTTCAACAAATATCTATGGCGTCACTAGAAGAGAACTACATTACTAGTGAACTACAAAACTAAACCCAGCTCAGAATATGATTTACCATTACTGTCATATATAACACTTCTCCATTCTCCAGACTAGACAAAATGACCTAAAGTAAAGAAATCTGAAATAGACTTTAGCTACAAAGATTATAAAGATATCTGACGTCCATAAAATCCTTTAATTTTTATTATAAAGCAAATATACCTACAAGTAAAGTAAAATGAACCCTTGCATCAAAACACTAATTAATGACATCCTAACAATTTATTCAAGATCCAAATTCGTTTCATTCCATTCCTTATCAAGAGTGTAGAGGTCTTGACTCTCACGTGGGTTAACTACGGAAGATGAACTTAACAAAACAACCTCTGCTACTCCACCCATAACCGGATGGTTCTGATATGGAGCCCCAAAGATTCATGCTAAGTATCAGAGTCAGGCTACAATGTTGGGAGCATATGGTCCACCCTACCTACACCAATAGTAGAACCAGAGCCTGTGTGTGTGTGTGTGTGAGAGAGAGAGAGAGAGAGCTGTCTGTTCCATCATTCAGTATTTGCATCCTCATGAACAACTCAACTGCCATCTCAATCCTTTTGACAGCACTATAATTCTGGAGTAAAAGTTATCATATTAGGCAAACAACCTCATTTAGCATATCGACTCACAAACTACTCCAGTGCTCTCTCAGCCCTAAAAGTCTAGCAACATCATTCATTAACAAAATGTAGGTCACAACTTCAGGCACAACCCTTTGGACAAAAGCATAAAAAGTCATTTGCCTCCCATATTCACTTCTTAGTGCCTTTCCTAAAACAAGTTTGCACATTGCATCTACAGTAAGAAATAATCAGACGTGTATAAGAAAAGTATCAGAACATCTAAACCAGGTAAAAACTTAGGCTATGCTTGCTTTGTTTTTTCATCTCCAATACACTCATCAAATCTTTTAATATAGCTTTTAACACTTCCAACACAAAATCAATACTTATTAATACTGCTCAAGAAAATACTCAAAAAAAATTTTTTGAAAAAGTTTAGTTTTCTTAAAATTTCCAAATGTACGAATAGCATAGGCTCTTAGCAGTATAATCAACAACATAAGGCTTGCAGATAAAATTACTTCATTCCATAAAATGGTAGTAAAATTACTTCATTCCATAACAGTCCCTTTTTTTGACATTCATTGAGAAGTCCCAAGGAAATTTCACATTGCTTCTTTTGGCCAAAACAACAGCAAGCTCTGCTCATCAGGTGTAAACCAATGAAATTCATCACGATACTAAAATTCAGTCCTTTCTCAACTCAAATCTATTCTCAGTATACCTGCAAGTGTGCCCAGAACAAACCTACAACCTCCACATTGAGCTTACAGAATTCACTGATAATGTAATCCTTATCAGAACAAACCTACCACCATCCTTCAGGCATCACTACTCAATTGGAGCCTGAGAATGTAATCCTTTCTGATATCTGATACATTATCAAAACAGTCCAATGAGCTTATTTTAATGAAACCGGGCTAACACCGCCAACAACCAGCGAGCCAGCTCTTTGTTTTCTGGATTAAAACAGCGTTGGAAAATTAAATCAGAATAATGTCAGAGGAATAGGTTCCTGCTTCTCCGCCTCTCCCACCTTTCTACCCAGTCACATATTCTTACGCAAATAACAACCATTTCAACACGATACACATTTTAACTCTTCCCGCTCATTCTAGAAGGAACAGTCAATCCACGTATAATTCAATGACAAAACTGAACCAAATTATGACTTGTTAAGCAAACTATCTCATGGGTGAGTCATTCATTGAAAACATTCACCTTCTAAGCATCAATTTGCAAGATGGTTATTCCCTCTAACAATACTGTACCGTAGAGGTATTCTTCCATGGTCGCACCAATTTATATCAGCAAATTATGACTTCAGTTAATATCTAATGGATGAGTCATTCACCGAAAACATTTACCTTCTAAGCAATAATTTTGCAAGATGGTTATTCCCTCTAGAAATACAGTACTGTAGAGGTGTTCTTCCATGGAAGTCACACCAATTTATATCAGCACCACACTGCAGCAACAGTTCAAGCATTACAGCACTGCCAGTGTGGCAAGCCAGATGCAATAAAGAGGATCCTTGGAGGCAACTTCCTGATTCCCCAGAAGACTTAAGACAGGATGCTGGATCTAAGTTTTGTCCTTGAGAATCATGTACGCATGTATCTGACTCATCTTTGTTGATATTGTGATACAGATTAACACCTGCTACCTTATCATAGGTCGAGTTGATAACAGGTGTTCCTGATGTCACAACTAATCTATATACTTCCTGCAAGTTATTATGCATAACTGCTCCCCAAACTTTGGTACCTGGTGTACAATTGGCCAATGCAGATTCTTTGTTGAGGAGAAGTTTTTCAACATACTGCAAAAACAGCCATCATTCCAAATTGTTAGCATATATCATGTTAAAAAATCAAGCTTGTGATAATAGTTGCTAAAATATCACAGTTGTTTACTTAGGTTTCCTCTTCGTGACACGTGTACCGTACCAAAAGAGTATGTATTGAAAATATGTAATCGAATCTTTAGTTTAAGAAAATACAGAAGACCTGTGATTTGCTGTGAGTCAAGAAATTGGTCACTGCACCAGCCAAGTCACAGAACAGTACCTTTGCTTGAATATACTTTTCCTTCTTAAGTGTGGCATCCCCAGAGCCAGGTTTGGACACTGACAATATTGCTTTGGATCCTAGCGTTCTGTCATGCAGATTCATGGATCCGAATGTCAGTTGCATGTACTTGGATAGTATAATACTCCTTCCATCTCAACATAAACTACACATTTTTCATTTTGGTCACACTATAAACAGCACACTTTCCCTTTTCCTTTTTTGGAACAGTTTTTCTTTACTACAACTTCTCCTCCACTCATTTATACAAATCATTTTCTCTCCTAATTACCCTCCACAAATTTCTCCATTTCTAGTATTTTGTGGCCAAAAGAAGCGGATAATTCATAGCGGGGCTGAGGGTGGTTTTAATAGAAAATGATTACTTTGTGATCTTCTGACCTAAACGTTGTTGGAATTATAGGCAACATACACACTTTACAGCCATTCTCTATGTGAGCAAAACCATAAATTAACTCAACAAATAAGTAAAACTGAAAATTCTTACCCATCATTC
This sequence comes from Rubia yunnanensis, assembly GCA_037428765.1. Taxonomy (NCBI): domain Eukaryota; kingdom Viridiplantae; phylum Streptophyta; class Magnoliopsida; order Gentianales; family Rubiaceae; genus Rubia; species Rubia yunnanensis. The sequence goes on along the minus strand of CM075071.1, from coordinate 21,744,912 downwards.
TGTAAGAGCAACTCCTCCCAAATAGAGTTTGCATAATCATTGCCCAAAGCTTGAAATAACTCCAAAACTGTAGGTTCCCAAACTTTCACATCCAGATTTATAGATCTCACCTACAAGATTATATAGAAGATCTCAGGAAACAATACTTTAGTTTAATGGTTGACTACTACTACCTTACTGCCATCCACCTAACTTTGTCACATTTCTTTGAGTACACAGATAAAGAAAAAAATATATATAAGATAGGGGGTGAGAACGAATTTGAATGTTATAAGAATATTTTACTCCCTCAGTTCCAAAAAAAGAGAGGCCCATATCAAAGTTGTGTTTGGTCTCAAAAAAAAGTACCATTTTCAGTGATTCAATGTCTATTATCTCCTTACAAAATGTTGTCCTAAAATTAAGTGAGAGGGGTTTAAACTTGAAGGAGTAAGTTAAGGAAGGGGCATTAATAGAAAAAATGGGTGCAGAGTTGATGTTTAGAGAAAATGATATATTGATGCATTTCGCTCAAATGGGACTCTTTTTCTTCTTCTTTTTTAAGGGGGGGTGGGGTGGGGTGGGTGGGGGAGCATTAAAAAAGTGGGATCTTTTGGATAAGGAACCATCCTATAAAAAGGCAAGTTTTAATATGAGACAATCTTGGGGGGGGGGGGGGGGGGGGGGGGGGGTTGGGGTGATGGAACCCAAAATGGTAAATGGAGAGTCATCTACGAGGAGTACTTTACAATCACAAAAAGCAATTTCATAGCAGGATGCTAAACTCGTAGCTTACCCTTGTCAGAAAGATGTATTGTTTTAATCAACATTTAGTTATTCAGTTGGGCCATTTTGCCCATTAGAACAGCATTGTTAAATAATGGCAGCAAATGTGGGATTTTCTGGTATCATCAAAACTAAAGATGCACCTTAGATATATGTACACCGAGATTTCGGTGGATGCCTGAACATTCAATGCATATTAAAATCCCCAGATTTAGAGAAGCCCATTCAGGTTCAGGAGCATTGCATTCTGCACAATGATCATTCCCGGGAATCTCTCTAAGAATGTTAGAAACGGAATTTGTCCTTTGGATTCTCATACCATTCCACACATTCTCAGTGCCATCCCGTGGCATTGAGGTAGAAGTGTCACCAGATGAACCGTTCTTCTCATCCACACTGTTCTTTGCAGAATCCAACTGCAGCAGAAATCAAAATAATAGAAATATTCATGGTATTGTTCAATGCAACTACTGATAAAATCAAATTAGATTTTAAGATACGGTTTTTCTAACGAGTGCCCATGGGCACTCGTTAACAACTTCAGATTCCATCGAAAACCGTGTTATTAAATGCAAATAGAGTTAATGATTAATGACATCCCTCAAAAACTTACACTCCCTATGTACTATTACTCAGTTTTCGATGGATTTGCATTTAATACACGGTTTTTGATGGAATCTGAAGTTGTTAACGAGTGCCCATGGGCACTCGTTAGAAAAACCGTTTAAGATAAGTTGGAACCTTTTGCAGGTGTGAATTCAAAAGGGTTGCTATAACCCCCGTAATTTTGTTCATCCAATCAATCCTATCAGCTTCATTCTCAGCCTGCTCAAGCAAAGATGTTTAGTTAGTTTTGAATGACTGAGTCACACCAGTTTGTGTAATAAGCCAAATAAACTACAAATTTGGTCATATCTAAAGAGGAGACAAAGATTAAACTCATTAATTCTAAACAGAAGAAAGCACTGTAGAAGACAATCTATGAATCACATCATTGATGAGAGAGATCGAAATAAGAAGGGACAGGCGGCAATTATGCATGCGTACATGATTAGCTCATAACAGAAGCTGCAATACCAGTTACCATGAAAAATTAATTACATAATAGTTAAAACCATGAATAATTTCAGGCCCATCAAGTACAAATTCAGTAATACAACTTAAATGCCAGATTATACCAATCATGCTGACTAAAATCTAGGGATTAGATTGCAGTTTAGATACTAACTGTAGTTTCTACCTTGACAAAGGAATAATTATTGCCAGACTTTACCTGCAAAGTGTAAGTTTTTGCTGGAGAAATTATTCTGAAGCACAACCTCAAATCTGTATCTTCAGCATCAATCTTTATAATTGAGGTATCTAGATTGACTGCTTTGCAACCTAAGGTCTTCTCAGTAAGGGAAGATCCTCTCTGGTGCTTTGATCGGAATCTACCAAATACACTGCTACCTTGTTCACTTGAGCTAGTGGAATTAAATGTTTGAGAAACCTGAGCACGGAGAATTCATAATATTAGTAGTAAAGAAATGGTAAAAAATTAACCAAGGTCACATGAAAATATCAAGGATTTGCTCATATGAAAAAATCCCCAACATCAGTTTACATAACAAAAGAAACACCATTGTTGCACACATTATTTAACATATTCTTGCTTTTCACTAGGATCTCTTTTCTCGGGTTATTTTTTAAAGCCTTCTCTTTTATTTTGATCTCCACACACTAATTACATTTCTTTCCGTGTAATTTCATACCAATAATCCCTACAATACAACTTGATAAGCTTAATTTTCTCTTATAGTTGATAATCTTATACTACAACCTAAGAAGGCATTCTTTTTCTTACTTGAATTGAAGAAAGCTACTTATTAATTAAATTATACACTTCGACGCTAGAATTCTGGTCACTTTTTATCTAGTAAACAATTTTTCACTTGAGCTCAATTCTCTTACTCTCATACTTGATACTTAAACTCAGCCTTTCTACTGTTATTGTTGTCTTTCACCTGGTAAAGTAGGGGAAAATTACCCCGTATGGTTAGAAATATCTTGTTTCCCCTTTCGGACAAAAGTGTCAAAATGATATTTGCCAATAAAATTTCCCCTTTTTTGGTTGTTGAAATTATAGATACAAGGAAAGAAGTGCAGTCAGTGCCCCACCATCAAAGGTGGCTTTATTCAAAAACTATATATACATGGAAAGCATGACTACTTAAGATGAATAGATGATCATATCATGAATTGTAGTTTACTGCTAGCATTTCTAGAGTGTTTCCTTCAACAAAATGATACTGCCAAGAATTATACTTTTCTGCGACTGATTATTACCATGAACACTTTAGATTGCCTTCCAACAAAGAGAAGACAATTAGGAATAGGCTCATACTGGAGGAACATGAAAGAGAACACTGTATAGCATAGGTACTTGGTAATTTTTCCAGAAATAGTATAAAAAAACCATCAATAAGATTAAGAAACATACTCCTGCTTTGGTTCCTTTGTCTCTGTAGTAATATAAATTTCCAATACTGTCCAGTACAAAGAATCGCCTCTTCCAATCTGCTCTCAAACTGGAAGATCTTTTAAGCAGATATCCTTGCTTGATTGTCTGGACCTATAAAAAACAAACCACATTTTGACCAGAGCGTTAGCTCAAATAAGTACATTTATTGTTCAAGGAGCTACAAAATGTATCTTGGCCAAAAGAAAAGTTCCGGAAACTTTAGAAAGTAGACCTGGGAATCAATTTTCTTACCTCGCCTTTTGTGGCAGCCAGTATGATAGTTGGTACTTTTTTGTAAGAATTCATAGTAACTCCATTCATGCTAACAGCACTTGTCGATGTTTCTATGTTACTAGACGAACGCAAATGATCCATCTCGTCTTGCGTCCGGAATTCTTGAATTCTTTTTGCAAGTCTATCTTGCTCTATACTGGCTTGTTCCTTTGATTGCTGTGCATATGACAATACCTGTTTTGGATGAAACGTATGTATAACATACGTCATGGTACTCCAAGCAAGTAAGCGTAACAAGTACTCTGTACTCCAAGCAAACATTTAAACTTTAAGAGCACCTTCTCTCAAATCAATGTTAAAAAGTATTTTGCATTGTAATAACTTTACTCTGCTGATACCTAAACCATCCCCTCTCCTCCTACCACCCCTCACAAAAAAAGAATAGTGTTTCAGCTAAGGTTTGATACAAGAAGGTGCATGCAGCAATCTGATAGTATTATTAACAAATGATTTATCCAATCAAGGGTGTATCAGCAGCTGAGGCAAAAGGAGGAGCAGCAGTGAAGTAATAACAAATGACAGTATATGACAGATCGATATCAGATGATAGTAGTCAGTAGCAAAGAAAAGTAGCAGTAGTGATGGAAGCTGATAAAATCACACAAGAACTTCAGATGCTGTATAAACACACAGAAGCAAGTCTGACATTGGTAATATTTTTAACGAAGTAGGCAACTAATGCGATTGCCGAATATATTGTCTGTAGTCCTAGCTTGTAATGAAGCCATTATGTAGCAGATCAAAAGGAGAGGTCAAGAGAGCCCGATGAAATATAGGCAAATGACGAGAAAGTCTAGATAGATGATTTTGTTCAGCCCTAGTGAGTTACAATTGAGTTCAAGCAATACTGAATCAAGAAAGCAAAGTTGCATCCAAGTATAAAAGATGTAAATGAATTTTCCTTCTATTTTTCTTGGAAAGGAAAAAAGCAATCAGAACAGAGGTGGATATAAGTAATATTAATAGAGATTGAAGTTTAGTCCCCAATTTTTATAGTCCATTAACAAACCACATGATGTAATATATACCTGATGAATGAATGGCTCCATTTGACTCAACAAGTCATACCCCTGAACAACAGACCACCAAAATAATTAGATGTGAACCCAATTTATGAACAAATAGCAGTTACGGATAAAAAATTTCTAGCATAATACACTCACCAACTTAAAATATCTAAGGTGAGCATCCATAATAGCGCTAAGAGATTCCAAGAATTCGTATTTCTTTTTTGCCTCAATATTCGTGAGAGCATTTACCTGAAATCCTTAACACAAAGAAGCAAATTAAATTGACATGCTGAGATGGAGAGTTGAGAAATAATTATGAGAATAGCTAGAGTAACACTTGTGTCAAGCACATACTAGATTGAATCGACTTTTCTCAAATGAAGACTTTGAATTATGGAGGTCCTGTCAAATCAAGGAGAAAAGAAGAAGCCTTTTAAGTAAGGACAAATATAAAGGCAACTTTAGTCCAGTCAAAGATATTTAAATATTAAGAGAGGCTGGTAATCAGATGGAATAGGTAAAAAGAAGTTGTAAATTTGCAATATAACTATGTAATTGTACTAGTTAGGAAAATTTAGTGCTTTCAAATTCCATTTGTTTCCCTTAACACGTGGACAAAAGATAGGCATAAAATGGCACACCATAAGAAGGGAAGAACAAAGGTTAAGCAAGGTAAACAGTTATGCAATCTGTAATCCAAAATCAAACTTTTAAGAGTATATTTAAGGTCTACAGGAAAAGAATCCCTCTATTTGAAAAACACTACATAAAGGATATAATCGAAGGGCAGAAGTTACTTCTTCTTGTTCAGCTACAATCTCAACTCGGGTACTCTTCTTCAGTGAAGCAAACTTGTCTCTGACCTGCAGTAATTCATGTAATCACCATATCAGATCAACAACAAAAAGCTAAGTACAGCTAGTATTCTTTTTCTTTGGTTTTAATGGTCAACTCAGGTGAATGTATGACAAGTGACTTCCATAGGACCTTATGGAATAAGATTAGCTAATATCATTCAAACTGGCAGATATCGAATTGAACGAGCATAACAGTACTTCGGAACCCTTATTGAAATCCAGGAAATAATATAAATGAGATGAAACCCTCAGGTTTATGTTTTCAATAAACACCAATTAGGCCTTTATCCCACTATGTGGGTTAGCATATAAATCATATCCCACCATCGTATCCGGTTAAGATACGTATCTTCAGTTATATTTAATATATCATATCCTTCTCTATTATCTCTTTCCAAGACTTTTTAGGTTGTCATCTTCCCTGTTTATTTTGTTATAATGGTTCTCTTTGTTCTAACATCTTACAAAGAGAACAACTAAAACAAATTTATGGGGAAGAGGACCATCTAAAAGGCTTGGAAAGAGAAAATAATAGAGGACATTAAAGCTCAGGCCATCATAATGTATAGCAGTGAATACTCAATATATATTTCAAAATGTTCACTAATTGCTTAAACAGTATAGCAAAGATTCTGCACAAAATAATCTACTATCTTCCTTTGAAGTCCTCAACTGTAGAAACATTATACAAAAGCAGCTAAACACAGAGTTATACATAAATAATAGACCCAAAGAAGCAAATTCAGCCAGGTAGCAGATTGTTGAACTACTGATCCCCTGTACAGAGAAATTTCCCTTGTCTAAAGAAAACCCAACTTCAAAATCAACAAATGTCTTTTCATTATTCTCTTTTTAACAAATAATCTGTGTCAAGTATCTTGTATTTCTTGCAATCACTCTTGCAATAGTTAAATTAAACTCTGAAATACCTGGTCATAGCTATTTATTGATTTGTCAAATCGCCGACGGGATTCCTGCAAATAGAGTGTTGAACAACAATCCACAATATTACCATTGCTGTTCTTGTATTGGATAAGGAACGAAAAAAGATTGATGGGCCAACTTTTACTAGGTTATAAAGCTAATAAAATGTAGCCAATAACTTCTAGTAGAGGAGACTATCAAAAAAAATTAACATTTAAAAGAAAACATCAAAGCCACTTTGGTTAATATGTATTTCTCCATTCAATCTTTTGCAATTTCAAAACCAAAATCTAACCTGATATGTGTCACATTAACATACTTGATTTATTCTGTTAAAACAAATTGTAGGACTTCCATCAACCTCATTCATATAATTTGTTCAGCAATTTAGAAAACTTTCCGGGCCCCCATATTACTAAGTCTGATAATGTTAACTTTCCGCATTGCGATAATCAAATATTAGATATTTACACTCCAGAAAGCTAAAAATGTACAAAAAGCATGCATAGCTGAAGTAAATGTACTACCTTTGCTTCTTGCAGATCAACAGAAAGAAAGTGAGTCAGTCGATCAACGAGGACATGCTCTACCTGAGAACAAATTTTCCTATCAAAGTGTCTGTCATAACAAAGTACTATAAGAGTCTACAGTACAAGAAAGTGTCACGCATTAAAGACAACTAAGTTCAAAACTTACAAGTCAGGAATCAAATTAAGAGCAAAGTTCTAGTCGATCCATGCATGGTACCGTGGGGATACCATATGCATGTGTGTGTGAATTTTTTTTCAAACGTGCGTTTAAAGTTTTGTGTTTGTGGTTTGTGCAGTATAAGAACTTATACTATTATCTCCGTCTCAACCAAAGGTTCATATCACCTTTTTGCAAGGGCATTTATGCATGCTGATGTGGCTAAATTCAGGCCAAGGTGGGGAATTGAAATGAGTTGACCAAATTCCAGCCACAAATTTCAGCCCAAATAAGGAAATAGTCAAAATATGAACATTTCATTGGGACAGACGAAAATGGAAAGTAAGAAGACAGAGGGAGTAAATGATTAGTGTTCGGTTAAAATTCTATAAGAAGAAGAAGAAGAAAATGTAACATAGTGAGGATGACATTAAAATTTACTGTTGGTTTCAGTGTCTTTGACTGAATCGATGTCCAGCCGTGGGTTTGTCCTACCTATCATTCGCATGGGTTCCTAGAAAGTTTTTATACTCTAAATATCTTTAATGACGTGTAAGTATAAATTATTAAAAAATTTGATATTTAAAATACTCGTATACATCATGACGAAGGTAACAGGATCTCATGTGATTATATTCTTACTCATGTATCAACGAAAATTTACTATTAGTCAATTTAGCTGCCAGAGCTATTTTCATTTTATAGACAGTAAAGACTCCTCTGTCACATAACAACTTATCTTCATTCTTTATTTCTTCGGTATAATTCAATTTACAGAACATCACATTAAGAGCTAATGCAACTAAGAATTAAAGGGATTACTCTCATGAATTTCTATAGTCTGCATCTTTTCCCTCCATCAAGTCCAAATCTAAAATTAAATTATGTAAACATAATCTCATCCACAGTTTGGAAAGCCACCATCAAGTAGGAGAAGAATGAGACAGTACCATTAACACCAAAATTTTACCAATACAAAGAAGGATACAAATCTTCACTACATACAATGGTCGCAACTCAACTGTTTTTGAAGCTATAAGACAATATGAAACCATACAGTATAAAGCTAATAAGCTATCATCTTTTTCCAGCAATTTCTCACATAAACCCATTTCCTTCTTTCAGAAAGCAAAATGGGCATAAAAAGCCTGACCAAATTTTGTTCTTCCATAGTGAATCGTTTTAATTGTTTCAATCAAGCTTAATGTCTAACAACATTTATTTATAGTTTCAGAATATTGCAAAGGTTCAAATTAAAGTACATCGCACCTTAATCACAAAGTATAGTTCAGTCAAAACAGGACTATATGCAGTGCAAGAGAAAGTGAGGAACTGATGGAATGGAGAGAAATAATGTACAATAAGCAAAGACTTTTCAATACTTTGATGACCCTACCAAATCATGTGGGTGATGACGAAGATTTTACAGATTGGGAAGAGAGAGCAGGGGAGGGAAAATGAACTAGAGGGAAAGAGATGATACAGTAGATAAGTAAGAAAATTGATTCATCATGCTATGGGTAATTATTAAACTGAAATTTGCTCAAACAGAAACACCTAAAACTTCTCATTTCTAAAAGATATACACCAAGAGAACATGTACACCCTCCGTCCCTCTACTTGTGTCTTACTCTTTTTTCACTATTTAATAATGATTTTAATGGCTTAAATCATGTAGAAGTTATAACAATAAATTATAAAGATAAAATTTATTTAAATGGGTGTTATGATGAATGTAGCAATATCGAATACGATAATTTTCACATTTATACTGTATCATTAAATTTTTACAATCCAAACAGCACCAACTTTATTGATGAATAGTGAAGTAAGACACATATAGAGGGACAGGGGGAGTAAATGACATAAAAGCCCATTATCACTTAAAATTTCTACATAGTAGCATTTGCTGACTCTGGTCATAACTAATCCTCCATCATCTCTCCCTGAATGGAGAAAAACTTGTCCTCAGGTGTGATTTAAATCACAAGGATATCCAACAAAATATTCCCATGTTGCCTACTTCACATCTTCCAGAGCAAACATACGGAACAATTTCTGAACACGGATCCCTTTTGTAATACTCAGGAAATTGGTTGGAAAGAAAACAAGACAAGTGCAAATAGTTTGCAGTCCACAACTGTTCATTATTTCACCTGTGGGTAAAGACTTTTCCAATCAAACTCAACTCTTGTAGACCATGAGAATAATCTGATCTTCGAACTATACATTCTTGCTGGAAAAACTTTACTCGTCTCGATGTCTTAAATCTAGGTGATGATAAAACTCAGCAACATCAACATAATCTTGAACTGATTAATCAACTGGCAGACTGTTACAAACATCTAACTTAGTCCATAGATGATTTAGTCCATCCGAAAATTTAGCTTACGGTGATTACCTTCCTGCAAGTCTAAAGAACGATTATTGTGTTTTCTTCATGATTTCTCAAATAGTACAGGTAAAGGATAGTAGTGACAAACAGCAAAATCATTTTGATCCGGGTAAATGTCATCCATGTGGTGAATAATCCCAACCTAGAGAAAGCTAATTGCAAGGATCATATCCAGAAATTTGCTCGTACATAACTGCATACACTTAAATCTAAAGAAGGATGGCTGCAATTCTTAATAAGAACATGAACTCCCCGCCTCACATGTTACATGAGATCCCAAATTCACCCTCCCTTGCCAAATTGGCCCGAACTGAAAGTTCTACGTCACAATTGAGTAACTTCCCCCAGCTTAAACGCAGGATGTATATACTCCACAGTATAAGCCAAAGTCAGAAGTTGCCACATTAACAAGTCAACTACTACTTGTTTAGTGATTTTATACAGGAAGCTATTTGAAATTCATCCATAAATCCTTCCTGCTATAGTGCTATTAAAGGTTCAGCCTGGTTCGGCCGCTCACATGCAATATGCCATAAAAATCTAGATACTCCAAAGCTAAAACAGACTAACTAGATTCAAAGACACAAAAGAAGAGAGGAATCACGAAACCATTCTAACAGAGGAGTCAGTACACCACAAGGTTTCTAACCTCAAAAAAACCTAGTATCAAAGTAAGCTTAAAATTTTAGTGCCACATCAACTTTTCTGATTGTGATATCCTGTTTGTTCTAAAAGGTACTCTGCCTCTCTTAGGTTGCAAATCATAAGTCCACATGGACTAGTCTAAGGAGGACGAAGATACTGCAAAGTTTTAGTCTCGAGTAAATAAGGGTGGACCTAAATTGTTTTTCCTACATCTTTACACAACATTACAGCATCATGAAAGATCAACAAACAAAATCTAGATCTGACAGACGAATATTATTTGTGATGTGATTCAAAAGAATTTTTAGTACAGCCTATATGTTAAGCAGCTCAAAAATGTCATTTACAGAGAGGCCTGGTCGATATGAATCAAATATTCAAAGCTTGACAGGTAAGGAACGCAATACTCAGAATCAGAAAACCATTACATGACACCCAACAAAGCTCATATGCTAAGTATTGATGTACACAAGGAACTGTAAACAGATTCAAGTATCTTCTCCGAGTATGATAACCTGACAATTGCATCTTGATTGTTACTAATACCACAACCAGCAATCAGCGTGCAAGTGCAAGCTTGAGTGAATGTTTAACTTTTGGAGAAAATAGACTTGTCAAGAAGGGGAAATATCAAAACAAAGCATACAACATGAAGTTCTCTAAGCTCAATTCACTCCAAGAATACAATGGTATCTTGCACTGAACATGACAACAAATTTGAGCTCACTCACTTGCGAGCGAAGAAGCTCCTTATAGCTAGCAATTTCCCGGAATGCATTAAGAAACTTTGACATGATTGGACCTACACAAAGACAATAGAAGATGAGCTAATATTAATACCAGAAATATTTTAGTGACTGTGATCATCAAAACTACCGCATGAAAGCGGTAAACATTTTACTTTGAGAATCACGTCGAAAGAATAAAGTGGTAAAAAGGTATTGGCATAATATATCCATCCGTTTTGCAGAGGAATCATTGACAGTTGTACAAGCATTGCCAAAGAGGACCATTCATCTCACTCAGTTAGCCATTGTCAAAAAAAACTATCACTGGGGAGACAAAACTGGACATATATTGCATCTGTCTCCAACAGGAAGTCAGGCTTCAGAGAGCTATGAGCTTCTATGAGTAGTAAGGTACAGCACCTAAAATAAACTTCTTTTTTTTACCACTTTATCAACCCATACCCTAACTTCTTAGTTTGTGGTTAGTTTTGGAACATGCATACCTATACTGATAAGCGTATGAACCGTTAAAACCAAGAGCATGACTCTTTTCTTGGGACAAAACACATTTAGAAGAAGATCTTTTTTTTATCAAAAGGAGTACACGAGATGCTGCCATGAGAATAAGTTGTATTTATAATGCATTTGATGCATCAACAACAAAAGTAAGAAGACTCTGAGCCTTTCAAATCTTCCGACTGAAACTCTACATTTCAAGTTCACATTGGCCTCAAACTGACGACACCATAACGAGCCAGTTGGATATTAGTTACACCCTTTGTAAGCCTGTGGCTAAGCTTTTACCTCTCCCAACCAAAATGAATTTTTCATCTACCAAAAACAGAGCATTTGAATAACTTTGTCCAATAAAAAATTCCTTCCAATTTCTTCTCATATTTTTAAAAAATATTGATATATCCCTTCTTCAGGTTCCTAATTTGACTTTGGAAGTCAAATTTGTTAACTTTCAACGTAAAAATCCATTGTTATGTAAGTAAGAATCTAACATCAGAGATTTTGTAGGATTCATCATAACATGTATACTCAAAATATCATTTATTTATAATTTCTAGTAGTACATAATTAAAGATATTCATGAAAATTTAATCAATTTTCCAACACTATTTCTTCACCATCCCAAACAGAATACCCATAAAAATTTCTCTTCCTGAGGAAATATCCACCAAAAGAAATGAAGATCATGAGAGATATGTAAATATATAAATATTAAAATGAAACTCAACTTCACAAACTATTAAAACGTGGATCATGTCAAATAAGTTCTCCACAAAGTTACAGCCATGCTTCCTCCTATTTCTATAGGGATAAAAAATGCAGAGAATGAAAATTGAATTTTAGGTTACCTCCTATCGATACACTAAGGGGGTCATCCTGTCCACCACCAAATGCTTCTAATGATTCTGCAAATGCAATATCAGCATTGCAAGCTTCATCAAGTGTATCCCTGGAGAATCAAAAAATGAATCATAAAAATGCTATTAATTTCCAAATTTGATGGGCATGATTACTACATTCCGTACATTGTTAGTTCGTTACAACATGAAATGGCGCTCAGCAGCTTTGAACATTATGCTACTCATTCAGACAAGGTAGCTAAGTATTTCTATGCTCGAAGATTTGCGTTTGTAATGCTAAAAATATAAACAGAAACAGAAATAGGATTCGTCAAATATAACAGAGGTAGTAGTAGTATCATTTAAGTCCGCAAGCTACTAGAGTATTGCATTACAGATATAATAACAAACAGCATTTTCCTCTGAGCTGCTGAAGTCTTAAGAATCAAGTCAAACATTCCCAATCTCTGCTCTACAGCTTAATGCATAAAAATATAATACTACTATGTAAATGCAAAAGAAAAGTATCTGTACTCACATGTACTTCTTGCTGCCTTTGTAGAGCTTTTGACATCGATCCTTCAGGTCTTCCAACGTCTGTTCTAAAAATCGTACCTGTATTTCCACCAAATCATAAGAATTGATAAGAAACAGTTGAAGACATATGGAGAAGATAAAGCGAAAATTGGATAAAGGGTGAACCTGCTTCTGGAACATGGGCGAATCCTCCAGATTAATAAAGGTCGCCATTATCCCAACTCTGAGATGTCGGGAACGTCAGGATTCAAATGATCAGATCGAAGATTCACAATCAGAGATCGGATCGAAAGGTTTGAAAACACAAGGCAAACTGCCACAGTACCACTGCAAGTCAAGTGCTATTGAGTTTCCGCGTACGGGTAGTTGTGAGAGATGTAGACGCTACAACCATATTTAAGAGGCTATTTCATGGCAGGTATTTTGTTACTTGTACTCTTTTTTTTTTAATAAAACCGATGGGAGAATTTATATTAGCCCTTCCCAAGCCATATAAATACAGCAAAAATAAGAGCAGGATAAGGTGAAGCCATGTCTTAGTTAATATGTACAGACGTGAGCCATCAGCTCTTGAAGCAACCATTATTGCTTCCAAAATGAGGAAAAGATATGTGGCCTATAGTTAGAGGATTACAAAAACTGTTAAACTGTTTGTGAGATCGTCGAACTTATTAGTGAATCATATGCACGAAACACAAGACAGTCAGACTCTCCACAAACAGTTTAAGAAACTTATCCTCTACTAAATTGAATAAAGTTAGAGCAATGATCCAGCAAGAAGAAAGCACTAGGCAAAATTAGCTGTCTATCCATGTGCATCCGTATGTTGTTGTTCCAGCAATTTGATGATGCCTCCTTCATCAGCCCATCCGATGCCACAGTGGAGTACACTCTCATGATGCTGCAAGTGAGTCTCTGAGTCTTAATGCATCCAGTGCCCATCGGACATGATGCAGATTCCACCTGCATAAATCAGCACAATTGAGTAGCATCCATTCAATAAACCATCCTAAGAGATGGTGTACCTATCTGATCTAGCCTAACCAAACCTTGAATAGTATTAGAGAGCATAGAAAATCTGTCAACAGAGGAACCTATCTGAGCTTTGAGACAGTTTTTAGCAAGTAAATCCGCCACCAGATTAGCCTGTCTATGAATATGTACTAAGCTAATATCAGTCATAAGTTGATGAATGTCATCAGAAAGTTGGTACAGATTCCAGTGTGCATGTAAAGGATCTAGCACAAAATGTATTGAGGTCAGACAGTCTGATTACATGAAAACCGTAACATAATATCCAGCACACTTAGTTAACGCAAATCTAATAGCAAACAGCTCAGCTTCCAGAGGGGATTTGGCTTGTGTGTAATCAGTATAAGCCGCAATAAAACCACCTCTAGCATCTCTAATAATCATACCAATTCCACACATGTTAGAGTAACAGCACCAAGCAGCATCAACATTAATTTTGTATCCTGTAGCTGGCTTAGTCCATGCAATCTTAAAATTTTTTGGCTTTGGTGGAGCTTTCATCAAAGGCAGATATGAGTGCTCAGCGATGCCTAAGTCAAAATTGGATGCTATAAACACAGGTTTTGCACTGAACGTGTAGAAAATTTGATCCTTTATTTGATTAAGCACAACACTTGTTAATGGAATGGCAGAGTCGTATAAGCATTTATTCCTCATCTTCCAAAGGTTCCAACATGTATTTACAGCTGCAGTTCTAATCATTATTGAATGTAAGACACTCAGTCCAGGATAAGTAAGATAGAATGATAATCTTTCCCATAAAGATGAGAAGGATCTTTCACTAATTCCCATGAAGTGATGTATCTTGTCCCAGATTTGTTCACAAAAATTCCAGGAATTGAAAAAATGTTCCAGTGAATCTTCATTATTATGACACATACAGCATCTGGAAGGCAAACAGAATCTCAATTTTTTGAGGACATTATCAAAAGGCAGAAACGAGTTTAACAATTTCCACATAAATATAGATATTTTCTTTTCAATTCTAGGACTCCAAAGATGTTGGATAGAATCAATAGTACCTCTTTGTGTTCTGAGCAGTTGGTATGTGGATTTGAAAATGAACTCACCTTTTATTCCAGGCTTCCATATCATCCTATCTTCTCTGTGTATTGAAAGCTTTGAATCCTGTAAAAGAGAGAAAACATGAGAGGGTATGAATGCAGAGATCTTCTGAAGCAAAACTGATTTTTGAGAAATAAAATCAGAGACAGTACAGGCTGCAGGGATATCAACCATATACTGATCACATAGATCCATAATAGGGCATATATCTAACCAATTGGCTGTCCAGAAGTTGCAGTCACCTCTACCTACTATCACTCTAGTAGGAGATTCTGCCCAAGCATTAACTGAACAGATCCTCTTCCAGTTAGGAGAGGATCTGGAAGAGGGAGGCAGTGATGCAATAAAATGAGTCCACAATGCCTCAGCCTTTTGATATTTCCACCATAATTTAACAGAGCATGTATTTATTATGGTGGTGATTGATCTAAAATCTAGACCATTTTGATTGATTGGAAAGCAAAGGGCATCCCATTTTCTCCATGTTCTCTTAGGTTTCTGATCAATAAACCCCCAGAAAAATCTACTAAGTTTTTTTTTCCATTATAGAGATGATCCCTTTGCTTGGTTTTATGACTGACCATATATGCTGTGGTATAGAATAAATGCATGAGTGTATTAGAATGATTTTCCCCCCAGCAAAAAGCCACTTATTTTTCCAGCTACCTATTTTACTATCTATCTGCTCAAGAAGTGGTTGAAAAAAAATCTTTTTAGCAACCCCAGTATATATTGGAACTCCCAGGTATGTGAGCGGGAAACTCCCAATTTTCATACCCAGAGTCTTTTTTATGTTGTTAACCTTATGAACAGAAGCATTTTTTCCTATGAAAATGTCACTCTTACTGTTATTTATATGTTGACCAGTGACATCCTCAAATGTGGACAAGAAGGCTTTAAACCTAATCAAAGTCTGCTTTCCAGCTGATAAAAAATGACAGTGTCATCTGCATAGGATAAATGTGAAATTGGGAGAGAATTACCTGGTAGACCATAATATGCTAATTTACCAGTCTGGAAAATGTATGCTAAGCTCCTAGTAAAAGCCTCAGAAAAGATGTTAAACAGAAAAGGAGAGAGGGGGTCTCCCTGTTTAATTCCCCTCGAAGATTGGAAAAATCCAGCAGGCTTACCATTTATTAGAACAGAGAACCAAGCTTGTGAAAGATTCTTCATAATATAAAAAATGAATTTAGCATGAAATCCAAATTTAGACAGGATACAGTTAAGAAAAGACCACTTAACTCTATCAAAAGCCTTCTTAAGATCAAGCTTAACTATGCAGTTTGGTTCCCTTTGCTTCCTATTTAAAAACCTTACCATTTCTTGCAAGTAGATGACATTATCCAAAATATCTCTACCTTTGATGAAAGCTGTTTGGTGTGGTGAAATTATTTTCGGCATTATAGGTTTAAGTCTTTCCATTAGGACTTTGGAACAGATCTTATTGACTACATTAGAAAGACTTATTAGCCTATAGTCATCAAAAGAAATGGGAATTTTCTTTTTAGGAATAATTACAATCCAGGTACTTCCAATACCTCTAGGAATGTTATTTGCAGTTAGAAAATCCTGTACAGCAGAAAGCAAATCATTTGCAATTATGTCCCAAGATTTAATAAAAAACTTAGTCGTGAAACCATCCGGTCCAGGGCTACTGTTTTTGTTAAGACTAAGAACGATATCCCTAAGTTCAGGCAGTGAAACAGGTTGCAGCAGACTATCATTATCCTCTCGAGTGATCAGTTTAGGTATCCGGCTCAAAAAATGTGATTGGAAAAGATTGCAATCTGGGGGGCTGTCATCAGTTAACAGTTCCTGGTAATAGTGAATGGCCTCATTTTCAATTTCCTAAATATTATCTAGCCACTGACCATTAGAACTCTTAATTTTTGTAATCTTTAGCCTACTATTTTTTTTCCTTAACCGAGTTATGAAAAAAGCTAGTATTATTGTCCCCTTCCTTTAGCCATTTAATCTTAGCCTTGTGTTTCCAGAAGCTTTTTTGTTCTGCTAGAGCCATCACTACCTTAGCTTTGGCTTTCTTAAGTTGAATCAGATTATCAGGAGAAGCATTAAGGTCATATATATGTTCCTGAGCTTGGAGAGCATTTTCAGCTTGCACAACATTATCATGTATGTTACCAAAATGTTCCTTATTCCAGATTTTTAGCATCTTTTTTAATCTTATGAGTTTAAGAAAAAAAGCATTCCTGATTTATTAAGAGGAAGATCCCAGTTTTGTTTGATTAAATCATTAAAATCCTTCCTTTTATACCAGGTGTTCAAAAATCTAAATGGCCTAGGGATAGATGGAATGTCACTGCCAATGGTAAGGAGCATAGGATTATGATCTGAAGAAATCCTATTCAAGATATGAACAGAGGAAGCAGGAAAAGTAGAAGACCAAGCAGGATTACATAGCCCTCTATCTAATCTTTGAGCTGTGGGTTTCCTTAATCTGTTATTGCTCCAGGTAAAATGGTTACCCACGGTGTTAATTTCTTCCAGACCCATTGCAGTTATAAATTCATTAAAGTCTCTCATACTACCCAGTTTAGGGTTAGAATGGCCTTTATATTCATTTATAGAAGTAATGGCATTAAAATCTCCAATAAAAAGAGACTCTGAGTGGGTATAGGATTTAAGATCCGACTAGAGATTTTTCCTACCATTTCTAGTTCTAAGACCATACACAAAGAAGGCATCCATACTTGTATTCAAAGATAAACTTTTTAATGTAACAGCAAGAAATTGTAAGTTGTCACATTTAACTGTCAATGATATGTTAGAATTCCAGAATAGCCAAATTTGACCATTATTTGCATTGACACAGTTATCATAGTGTAACAGTTGTCTATACTTGTCACACTGTAAATTATCATGTTTCGGCTCAATTAGACATATAAGCTCAAACCTGTGTCTATTGATTAAGTTGTGTAGTCTAAGCATCGAAGTATCCATACCCCTAATATTCCACACCAGAAATTTAATCTTAAGGGTTGAGCTATTCATATGGAAACATTATTCAAGCTTTTTTATCTAGTCATGATAGTATTTAACTGAGTTAAATATGTCTCATTACCATGATTTGTTACTTTTTCTGATTGTTTCCCTCTCCTCATCTGGCTTTGTTTAGAGTGCAAGTTAGTAGAGCTTACCTGGCTTGCCTGAGTAGATCTATTTTCCGTGCCATTGGCAGAAAGAGGTTTCTGCTGACTAGTTAGCACCTTCGTGGCCTTATCCATACTAGGTTCAGGTGTTGCCTGAGGCTTAGAGTTCTCAGCAGTTACTGGAGTGGCACTTTCTTGTTACTTGTACTCACTTCTATTAATATGCTATATCACGCCATATTTTTTACTCGTTTACGCCATAATACTTATTGCGGTCTTTCCACGAGCTTATACACGGTCCTTAGGGCATTTGACTTAAATATTGTAATTTTTTATAAAATTTAAATATTGCATTTCATAAGTTAAAACAAGTAATAATATGTATTTGAATGTGAAAATATAAAAATATATGATATAAAAAAATATTTTCAAAAATTTTAAATTTTGTATGTAATTTAAGAAATGCACTCTCTACATCCAGTTACCGTTTTGTGATATAATGTATATAAGCGTTTGATTCCTAGTTGTTGGGCTTTATATTACATCGTTGGCTTGTGTGTGTGAGGCATGCTCTCTCGGGTGTGTATATTCTGCTGCACATTCGACCACGTCCCTTAACGGGCCCAATCCGCTGCGAGCGACCGGGCGGTGTGCGAAGTACGTGGGATTCAGGCGGTAGTCGTGGCACGGTTGTGCGCGGCTAGGCCACACGGTTCGCACCCTTAGAGGGCGACCCGTGCAGCGGAATATACACACCCGAGAGAGCATGTCTCACACACACGCCAACAATGTAATATAGAGCCCAACAACTGGGAAGCAAACACTTATATACATTATATCACAAAACGGTAACCGGGTGTAGAGACTGCATTTCTTAAATTACATACAAAATTTAAAATTTTTGAAAAATATTTTTTTATATCATATATTTTTATATTTTCATCATCAAATACATATTATTACTTGTTTTAACTTATAAAATGCAATATTTAAATTTTATAAAAAAAATTACAACATTTAAATCAAATGCCCCTAAGGACTGTCCATACGCTTGTAGAAATGCCGCCTTTCTTGAGACTTTCCTTATATATATATATAAGTATAATACTAATTATAATTTTTTTAAACAAAACAAAAATCAAAAACAAAACAAAAAAATAAAAATTGATATTCCCTCAAAAAATGACCGCCACTACCGGCGCCGGACCACCGCCACTCTGCCACCACCGCCACCCGGTTCGGATCTTGGGAATGAGAACTGGTCAAGGAGACCCGGTTCGAGTTTTCCCAAGGAGAACGCATCGGAAGAAGAATTGAATACTGGAGAAGAGAACGGGGCCGAGAGAAGAAGAGGAGAGCCGGAGAAGGAGAGGAGAGCGGGGGCTGGAGAAGAAGAGGAGAACGGGGAGAAGAGAATGGGGCCGGGAAAAGAAAAGGAGAGCCGGAGCCGGAGAAGGAGAGGAGAGTGGGGGCCGGGGAAGGGAATGAGAGTCGGAGCCGGAGAAGGGAAGGAGGCCGGTCACCGGAGAAGAAGAGGAGATCGGGTCGGAGAAGAAGAGGAGATCGGGCCGAAGAAGAGAAGTAGACCGGAGAAGGAGAGAACGGGCCGGAGAAAAAGAAGATCGGGCCGGAGAAAAAGATGAGAACGGGGAGAAGAAGAGAAGAAGACCGGAGAAGAAAAGAACGGGCCGAATAAGAAGATCGGAGAAGAAGAGAAAGGGTCGGAGAAGAAGAAGAACGGGCCGGAGAAGAAGAATGGAGAAGAAGAGAAGGGCCGGAGAAGAAGAGAAGAAGGCCGGCGGTGGCGGAGGATACCGGAGAAGAAGAGAAGATCGGCGGACGGCGGCGACAGCGGAGGTCCATGGCGGCGGAGGTGACGGCGGATAATAAATTTAATTTAATATTAAATTAAAGACTAAATTATTTTGTTGGTCCCCTACAAAGTATCTTTTACTATCTTTTGGTTTTCATGTGCAAAACAACCCTTAGATGGCACCCTACAAATTTAAAACATTGTTTTTGGTCCCCAAACCAACTTTCCGGCCAAATTTCTGGTTTTCAGGCGCACGTGCTGGTCACGTGCCATTTTTTCCAGTATGGTAAGGGGTAATTTGGTAATTTCACAAACTATTCCCTCTGTCGCCAGTCTTCTTCCCTCCGTCGCCGATCTTCTTCCTTCCCGCTGTTCTTCTTCCACTGCATCGCCGGCCTACCAGAAGAAAGATTCCCAAATCCCACAATGTTCTTCCCCTTCCTCAGACCGTGCCAACGGTCACAATGCCTCCAAACTCGGTCCACAACTCATCCCCATCAGCAACATCATGGGCGACGATGAGTCCACGACCAGCACCCCTCCGCATTCTATATCTTCACCGCCGCAAGAAATCCCAATCGAAATCATCCCGGAAGAAGGAATGACGCTCGTCGAGGCCGCCACCAGCCGGTCCGTGTTCCCACCTCTGCCCACCGCCGCAAGGTCCATACACTCCATCACTGCCTTCTCCAAGAAGAGGTTTTCCACCATTTCTGTAACCGGGTCCGGGTAACCCAGATGAATGCTTCAGAAAAATATATCGTAGTGAATTTGAAATCATCAAGCTCGAATATTTCCAAAACACACAGTCAACAAAGGGGGTTGTGAATCACCAAAAATAAACAAATCTTTACAACAACATGAAGATTTAGAAATTTTCAAAAGAAGGAAAACTCAGGACAGGAAATCAGTTAGTGGGATTTCTTCAATACCAAGAGAAATTGATTTTTACGTGACTGAATTTGGTATGCAAACGATTCACATTAATGCTGATTCTGAATTAAATGCTTAGAGAATCCAATAAAAGAGATCTTATAAGGGTCGGATTTTTTTCTTTTAGTCCATCAGGTGAAGAAGAAGAGCAAAGCGTATGAATCACTGTTGTGAAAGCAGTGTTTGTGAAATTAGTTTGTGAAATTACCAAATTACCCCTTTCCATACCGGAAAAAATGGCACGTGACCGGCACGTGCGCCTAAAAACCAGAAATCTGGCCGAAAAGTGGGTTTGGGGACCAAAAACAATGTTTTGAATTTGTAGGGTACCATCTAAGGGTTGTTTTGCACATGGGGACCAAAATATAGTAAAAGATACTTTGTAGGGGACCAAAAAATCAATATAGTCTAAATTAAACATATTTTAATTAATCAAATCAAATTAAAAATACATATTATATACTAAATAGTATAAATACAGGGCGTGATATATCGATCCACTTAATCTACGCATTTTATATTTTTATTTTTGGGAGAAATGCTTAAATGACCCATCATTTTTATAGTGCTAATATGACTTATAGTTTTTCTAAAAGTTCTCTAACCGGCATTTAAAAGTGCAAATATAATTATCTCGTCGGGTTTTTGACGTTGACTGGTCAAATCTCGGCATTGACCAGATTGAAAATGACCAAAATATTCATGTTCTATATTTAATTTAATTTTGGACAAATTTACCCCTAAAGTGAGCCCCACTATTAGAACATAAACAAAAATCTCAGAGTTATATCGGCACATAATATATAAATTAGAGGTTAGACTAGAAATATTATACTCCCTCCGTTCCCTTTTAAGTGTCTTTTTTTTAACAAATAGTCGTACCTTTATATTATCATCGCCAAATGCTGGTGGACGTGGCCCCCACCTATTACATGACGAGCCAGATTGTGTGCATTCATTACAACCGTTCTAGGGACCTTCATTATATGTATTCTAGTGAAGGCCATTGCTAACATTATGATACTTCTAATTAGTTCTTGTAATCCTGGTGGTACGTTTAGGAAGTTGTTGATGTGGTTCAGAGCCATCTCACAGTTCGTCCGCAAACAAATGTGTGTTGTTTCTCGATTCCTTGCATCTGCCATTGCTTCGTGGATTGCGATAAGTTCAACTTGGACTCCAGATAAAACTTGGATGTTCCACGCTCCATGCCACAAGTTTCCCCCTTCCTGCCATGTCGCCCACCACGCAGATACTGCCTTGCCGTCCTGAACTCTGAAGGCTGCGTCTGTTTCAATGCACGTCCAACTGGTATTAAAAGGGTCTAGGTCACTTCCCTGTGAGAACCATAACAATTGTATCTCACCAACTTTTGCCTTTTTAGGTTCCATGGGTTGTAATGGAAAGGTCGCTTGTTCCATGAGGAATTGATTGGAGTTGGGATCCTCTAAAGGGCTTGTATCATGGTTTTTTCCTTCTGCTTGCATATCATTGATGATAGCTTGGGCTGTATCAACTCTTAGTTGTTGTTGCTCAATTGTGGCTCTGTTCCCGATGCACCAGATTGCCTATATAATGATGCATGTGAGGTTGATGTCTTTGTCTTCTGGTGCCATCTTGAACCAATATATAAGCCAGGCTTTAAGTTGAATTGGTTTCCCCTGCTGAAAATCAAAACCCAATCTTGACATTCTCCAGATTCTTCTTGCAAATTCACACTCGAGTATCATATGCGTTGGTGTTTCCCTTCTGGAGTGACACGTTTGGCAGACAGCCGAGACCTCCATATTCCCTTCCTCAGGGCAGGTCCTGATGGTGTTGCGTTCTGGGCCAGTCTGCAAACCAGGAACTTAACTTTCTCTGGTGCTTTAGAGTTCCACAGCCTCTTCCATATATGTTTATCTGGTTCCTTATTTCCAATCAATGTTGAACCCGAAGGTTTGTGCTTATCTCTTGAGTTCCATGAATCAAGGTAACCACTTTTGACTGTATATTTTCCAAGCCAATATTGGAAATCCTCCTGTCCAAGAGGTTGTAAGGATAAATGAATCCCTGCAATCTCATTTACTATTTCTTGACTGAAGAATAGTCCGAGTAGTGGGATGCGTTATTTTTTGTCATTATCAATGAGGTCGCTCACCTTGAATCTGAGTTGTGGTAGCAATTGTATGTCGTACCTTATTGGATTTTTTTGGTTTGGGATCCACTCATCCTGGATATCTATTTCATGACCATCAACCACCTGCCATTTAAGGCCTATCTTGAGTAGGTCTCTACCCCATATGATTCCCCTCCATCCCCACGTTGCGCCTTGCTTGAGTTTAACCGTCTGGAAGTCTTTGTTCCTGCAATACTTATTTAGGAATAACTTAGAGAAAAAGGATTGTTTGTCACTAACTAGCTTCCATGATAGCTTTCCTAGTAGATCCTGGTTCATTTGTTCTTTGGATCGCATCCCTAGTCCTCCTTGCAGTTTAGAGAGGCAGATTGATTCCCAGGACTTCTAATGTATCCCCTGCCCATCTGTGTCCCCTGCCCAGATGAATCTGGCTAGGTGGCTATCAATTTTTTTTGCGACCGTTGATGGTATTCAGAATGTGCTGAGTGTGTATTAGGTTATTGAGGCTACGACATGTTTGCTGAGGGTGACTCTTCTTATGAAGGACATGTCCCCTGTCTTCCATATCGATGTCTTGGCCTTAACTCTCTAGATGAGCTTGTTGAACATTCTTACGTTTGGCCCTACGAAGCTCATGTCGTGTCCTAAGAACTATTCATTGAGTAAGTCCCCAAAGACTCTAAAAGTCTGTCGTTCTTAGCCCTGTGTTTGGGCTAACAAGTAGTGCAGACTTTTGAAAGTTGATTCTTTGGCCGGAATAGGCAGCAAATAGATTAATTGTGTGCGCCATTTTTATCGATCCTTCTTCCGAGATGTTAAAGAAAATGATGCAATCATCTGCAAACATGATATGTGAGACAGATTGTATAGAGCGTCCTATTTTGACACATGGGCAGATTGCTTGAAAGGCTTTAGAGGCTATCATCGATGAGAGAGCTTCCTGGCATAGAATAAATAAGAAAGGTGAAAGTGGGCATCCTTGTCTAATTCCTTGTTTTGGCTGGAAAGAGGATGAATTTAACCCATTTAGCTTTATAGAGTAAGAAACGGTTGTGACACATTCCATGACCCAGCCTATCCATTTGTTGGGAAACCCCATGTGTATCATCATTCTCTAGGAACTCCCACGATACCCGATCATAAGCCTTACTCATGTCGATTTTCATTGTTGCCACCACCTGCTTTCCTATCTTCTTCTTACGAATATATTCTATGAGTTCATGCGCTATGAGTGAATTTTTGATAATGGATCTCCCTTGCACAAAATCCGATTGATTTCCTAATATGAGAAAGCCCAAAACTCTTTTAGTTCTGTTGGCAAGGATCTTCGCGATGATCTTGTAAGTTACATTACACAGGCTTATCGGTCGTAGGTCTGCCGGCTGTTTTGGACATATGTTCTTTGGTATTAGAACAAGGTTTGTATGATTCCACCCACTCGGCATGATTGAAGTATGAAAAAACCTCTGTACCGATGTTGTTACTTCATCCCCCACTTCTGACTAGTAATGTTGATAGAAACCTGGTGGCAAACCATCAGGCCCTAGTGTCTTCCATTTTCCCATTTGGAAGATTGCTATTTTTATCTCCTGTGGGGTTACTGGACGCTCTAGCTCCCTCTGTTGGTGCTGATCAACCTTCTTAGTGGTGAGGTTCAAGATATCCTGCACATTTGTATCTCCAAACGCATCTTGGGGCATAACAGAGTCAACGGCAAAGACAGAGCTTACATGGTTGTATACTAACTGTTGTAGGTCTTCTGGCTTTGAGATCCATTCCCTCATTTCATCCTTGATCTGTGTTATGTAGTTTTTTCCTTTTCTTTTCTGCGACCATTGGTGGAATATTTTCATGTTTTTATTTCCCTCTATGCGCCACAGTGCCTTTGCTCTTTGTCTCCTTTGTCTCCAATAATCATCCTGCATGGTTAGAAGTTCCTCCAGCTCTTTTGTTTTCCTGCGCATGTCATTTGCATATTTCTATTTTTTCCTTGCTCCTAGTTGTTCTTTGACCCTCCTTACTCTGTATTCTAGCTTGCCCACGTTTTCTTTGGCCCAATTGTGTAACCTTGTTGTGGTCTCCTTCAGCTTCGTGTTAAAGCCAGATGCACTGTTATGCTCCGTTGTTGATGATGTTCCTTGTATTTGAAGCGAACTGGTCTCCAGACTCATTTGACCAATTCTGTAGTGAGACGATATCTGACCCAAAAGTATTTAAAAGTGGGCATCCTTTTAAGTGTCTCACTTACTAAATTGGGCGTCCTTATTTTAGTGTCTCACTTCTCATTTATTCCTAGTTTGACAAAGAAAGCTTGAAACAATTATCAAATATACCACTCGCTTGAAATAATATTTACTCAACCTACCAGCTAAGTAAATAACTTTAAAAATGAAACCCCAACCCAAATAACTTCTATTTAGGCAACTTGTGAAAACCCTTCCCTCCTTAAACTAATATCTCCCGCCTTCACTCATCAATATACATCGAACTCATAATTCACTCAACCACCCCAACCTTTCTCTGGCATTTTATCTTCTACGACAAACTTTTGACATTCCACCTTCTATCTTCCTAAACCCTAGTACCTCGCCACCTGAAACATCACCCAAAATGACCTAATATCACTACAAGAAACAACACCTATTACCTCGGTTCTACAAGAGTTCTTACCTCGGTTTCCAACCATGAAAAAACTGAGGTAAATGTAGCTGTAGTAAAAAGTGTATTTTTTATCTCAGTTTTTTAAAAAATAACTGAGGTAAAAAGTGAAAACAGTCGACATGGGTGCGATGTCGCACAGAACTTTTGAGACAGTAGTAAAAAAATAACTAGTGACAATGATGCAATGTCGCACAAAATAACCACAGTAAAATATATTAGAACAATGCTTGTGCGATATCGCACATTGTATTTCAAGAATTAAAAAAACTACCGAAATCAGAATTAACGTCGATCTCCTTTCGGTAGTTCATAGTCAACAATGAGGTTACAGTGGCAAAAGATACAGAACCGAGAAGAGGTTTCTACAAACATTTCATAAAAAACAGAACCGAGATGTGATTTCCAACAAACATATTATACAAAGAGATTATATAGAACCAAGAATACACAGAAGAGATTAGTTCTACAACATAGTTCTACAAAACAGATAGAAACATATTCTACAAACGTATAAGTGATGCTTTTGGAGTGTCGGAGCAAGGCGGAGCAGGTGCTGACCAAGGCATTTCTGGGGCGGAGTAGGGGCTGAGCGTGGCGGAGCAAGGCCGAGCATCGGCAGACGCAGAGGAAGCGCAGCTAGCGGGCGGAGCAATTGACAGTCATGGCTGGAGTTAACCATCAACGAGGAGCAGCATGGTGAACGTTAGATCCGACGAGAAGGAGCACCGTGAGCTCCGACGTGACCAGAAGAAGAAGGGGGATGGTGCCGGTGGATGACTTCAACGGAGGAGAGGATGACACTGCGCTGAATAGAAGAAGAAGGGGGGTGGCACCTATGGTGAAGTGGAAGAAGAGGCATCGGTGGTGGTAATGGAAAAAGAGGCGTTGTCGGTCACAAAGGAAGAAGAGGCACCGTCGATGGAAAATAGACTAAGGTTTGGGTCAATTGGATTACTTATAGAGGGCTGAATCTATATAGGGCTGAAAATAGACTAAGCTTTTAATATTTTTTTTTAAAAATAATCCATATTAATGGGAGAGATATGTTTTAGGTTCCCAAACCTGAAAACGCAAAAAGGTTCTTTTACAAAGATTTTAATCTAATTTTCTCATTAGCTAATTAATATTAGGCTAAATTCATTAATTGTGTTCTTTAATTTAAATCATTAATCTATTTTATTTTAAAATTCATCATGTCATTTTAAAATAAATATTAAATAAAATCATTATGAAATAAAGTTCATAAACAAGAAAAATTAATGAAATAAAATTCAAACATAGATAATTCGGAAATAGAGAACATAATATCTTTTCGCTAACTATGTGTCCTTATTTTTTATATGGTTAATCATTGATTAGTTAAAATCAAATTATTCTACAAGTGATTGTTAATTATTGATTAGTTAAAATCAAATCATTCTACTAGTGTTTATACATGGATTAGTTAAACTCTAACCATTTCTTTAGTTTAACTCTGACCGTCTCATTAGTGTTTAAGTATGGAAAGTCGAGTAATTAAGGGTTGACTGTACTTAGTTTCAATAGTATTTATGTATGGAAAGTCAAGTAAAGGTTCACCGTTGATTAGTTAAGTTATAACCATCTCATTAGTGTTTATTTTATGAAAGTCAATTAAGGGTTGACCATTTATTAGTTAAGGTCAAGCATTTTCATTAGTGTTTATGTATGGAAAGTAAAATAAGGGTTGGCCATAGTTAAGTTATAACTATCCCATTAGTGCTTATGTATGAAAAGTCAATTAAGGGTTGACCGTTAATCAGTTAAGTTCTAACCATTTCATTAGTGCTCATGTATTGAAAGTCAAGTAAAGGTTGATTGTTGATTAGTTAAGTTCTAACCATTTCATTAGTGTTTATGTATTGAAAGTCAAGTAAGGGTTGATCGTTGATTAGTTAAGTTCTAACCATTACATTAGTGTTTATGTCATGAAAGTTAATTAAGGGTTGACAGTTGATTAGTTAAGTTATAGACATCTCATTAGTGTTTATGTATGAAAAGTCAATTGGGTTACAATGGGTGAACGGAAATGCCTCCAACATATTTATGAAAAATTATGCTATGGCCTAAAATTTCGTTACGACATTATCCTTCTCTCCAAAACACACATTTTTTGTTATTCTTGCTTAAATATAGAAATAGAAAATAGATAATTTTTTGGGTGAAATGTTGGAAAGCGCTAAAACATGTTCTAGAGTAACTTAGAGTTGGTTACACAGAAGTAAGAAATGGAAATAAAAAAAGATTACAAATGTATTCTTGTGCATATTTATTGATATATACTATGTTACGAACTTGAATAATATAATGGGGTGTATAAGGTAGCATCAGGTTCAAGTGGATTTCAATTTGGAGTTACAAGTAAAGTTTTTACTTTTTACACTTAGGTCCCTCCAAGAAAGTTGGAGTTGTCGAATCATGAAATTGGCAACACCAAAATGAAATTCAATAATTTAATATTGTGAATTTGCAATTCGGGAATGTATGGGTGAACGAAAGGGCCTCAAAAGTCATAATTGATTACTTCTACACATTATTGGAAAATTACATTGTGGTAAAAAATTGTGTTACCCCATTATCCATTGCTCCAAAAAACATGATTTTTGTTATTCTTGACTAAATATAGAAATATAAAATAAATTATTTTTTTAGTGAAATGTTGGAAAGCACTAATACTCCCTTTGTTTCTCTAATAGTGGCATATCACTCTTAGAATTAAAATTTAGGAGGTGCTAAATAAGTGGATGAAATGGAATTGAAAGAAGAAATAGTAAAATGAGTGAATGTAATAACCTTTAACTTGCCATGAATAGAAAGTGTGCCACTATTAGAGAATCAGAGGGAGTACATGTTCCAGAGTAACTTAGAGTTGAATGCTTAGAAGTAAGAAAAAGAAAATTGGAAAGGATTATGAATATGTTCTTATGCCCGATTGTTGATAAATATTTTGTTACAGACTTGGAAAATACAATGTGTATGGTAGCATCATGTTCGAGCGGATTTCAAGTTGAAGTTATGAGTAAAGTTTCACCTTTTGCACTTAGGTCTCTCCAAGAAAGTTGGAGATGCCGGATCACAAAATTGGCGATACTAAAATGAAATTCAATAATATAATATTTTGAATTCACAATTTGGGCATGTATGGGTAAACGAAAGGGCCTCGAAAGTCAACATTGATTACTTCTACACAATCTTGAAAAATTACACATGGCCCAAAGTTATGTTACCCTATTATCCATTGATCCAAAATACATGATTTTTGTTATTATTGCCTAAATATAGATATTTTAAAAAAAAATTGGTGAAATGTTGGAAAACGCTAGTACACGTTCCAGAGTAACTTAGTTGAATACTTAGAAGTAAGAAAGGAAAATTGGAAAGGATTACATTTACGTTCTTATGCCCGATTGTTGATAAATATTCTGTTACAGACTTGAAAAATACAATGAGGGTGCATATGCTAGCATCACGTTCGAGCGGATTTTAATTTGGAGTTACGAGTAAAATTTTACCTTTTGCACTTAGGCCCCTCCAAGAAAGTTGGAGTTGTCGAATCACGAAATTGGCGACACCAAAATGAAATTAAATAATATAAGATTGTGAATTTGCAATTTGGCCATGTATGGGTAAACGGAAGGGCATCGAAAGTCAACATTGAATACTTCTACACAATCTTGGAAAATTACACTATGACCCAAAGTTATGTTACCCATTATCCATTGATCCAAAATACATGATTTAATGTTATTCTTGCATAAATATAGAAATATAAAATAAATTATATTTTTAATGAAATGTTGAAAAGTGCTAGTACATGTTATTGAGTAAACTAAATTAAACCTAGAAACCAAATTTTATACTACTTATTTTATATACTTATGAATAAGTAGTATATAAAATTTTATTCAGTGAAAAAATAAATTTTATTTATTGATATTCGACTTCGATTACAAATTACTCGAACTATATGTTGAACTTATTTCATTTGAAAAATATAAACATAAAGTCATAATTAAAAGTATAGTTCTAAATCTTTTAAAAGTTTAAAAGAAATGGAGTAGCATAAAAAATTACAAAATTACAATTTAGTTTTTTTTAAAATTAAATTTTATTATTAAAATCTCGGTCATGTGTTATTTGAACTCTACATTTAATTTATTTCATTTGAAAATATAAACATGTAGTCATAGTTAAGAGTATAATTAGAGAAAATTTTAAAATAAAAAAGAAATGGAGTTGCATAAATTTTTTTAAATATAATATTTTTAATTAATAAAAAATAACATTATTAATAAATATATATATATATCCAATTATTTTACATTGTACATCGCAAGAGTGTCTGCAAGAGGTACGTGCGAGGTCGGTATGTAACACCCACAAACCCAAACGCAAGTGTCGGGTCGGGTTTGGGCATGCTACCGAAAGTGCTAACAGTAATGAGTAGATAAATTTTATGCGGAAGCGATTTAGATAAATTCAAAAACCTAACTTTACTATTACAATAACATTATTATAACAAATGTTAACCGGAAGTTTTACCTAACTGTTACAGAATCAAAGTTCACTTAAAAATTCCTAACAGATTACCCAGGATCTTTCTCAAACAAAGTAAAGACATCAATCACTTTTCTCTTACTGTTCTTCTTCACCTGAAAAAGAGTTGTTTAACTAGGGTAAGCTCCCTGCTTAGTGAGGTTCCATTGCAAGTATTTACCCAGTTGAGTTTTGGTGATCACAGAATAACAATTAACAATTAACAACTAGCCACGTTTGTCCTAGCACACAGTAAAAAGGATATGGGTGATTAATGCCGAGTTGCCGCCAAGTGCCTATATGGCAACTGTGACTAACATACACGACATAACCCAGTCAGTGATGCCCGAAGGGTATCAGTTCATAATTCACTTTTCCATTCACACCGGTGTTCAGTTACGAGCTCGTATCAGTCAGATGGTTATGCAAGCATACCAAACTCCACGTGTAGCCGGTCTAATCAGACGGTCCGGTCAGTACCATTCCCCACCGACTTCGACTAAACTACAATAGCGTCGGGGGCCCCGAAATTCACAGACAGGTAATCAGGTAGTAGGTAATTCAAATTTGACACGGCAAGATAAAGTACAAGCCGGTCGTCGGAGCAGTATGTGATTCAGATTTGACACGACAAGATAAAGTACAAGCCGGTCTTTCACAGAAAATATCAGAGCAGTTTAGGAGTTCAATTTCACAATAATCTAGTATAGTATGATAAAATACACACTTAATTCAATAGTCAGTAAATACCATCATTTGAGTGTAACCATTATATCTCTCTCATATGGCTCGAGTATCGAGTAGAAAGGTTCGAGTATCAGGTTTCAAGTACTGGGGTTTGAGCAAATGAGTTCGGGTACAGGGGTTCGAGTACTCGTACTTGAGTTCGAGTACAGGAGGTTTGAGTAAAGAATTCGAGTGGAGAAGGTTCAAGTGGTTTGGGTATCAGGTGGTAATGGTTCGAGTGGTAAGTGGTACCAGTTCGAGTGGTGAGGTTCAGTTGGAGAGATTCTAAAGGTATGGGTTCAGTTGGTGAGGTTCGAGAGGTAAGGTTCTAGTGGCACTAGTTCGAGAGGTAAGGTTCGAGAGGTGAGCTCGTAAAGGTTTTAGCGGTACTGGTTCGAGAGGTAAGTTTCGAGAGGTAAAGGTTTCAGTAGTACTAGTTCGAGGGGTAAGGTTCGAGGGGTACAATTTGAGAGGTAACGGTTTTGGTGATATTAGTTCGAGAGGTACATGTTCGAGAAGTGAGTTCAGGATGGACAATTCGGGTGGTACCATTCGAGGGATACAGTTTTGAGGGTACGGTTCAGGAAATACAGTTTGCGAGGTAATGGTTCGTGATAAGGTTTCAGGGTACTAGTTCGAGGGGCAAAGATTTTAGGATACTAGTTCGAGGGGAAAAGGTTTCAGGGTACTGGTTCGAGGGGTAAAGGTTTCAGAGTACTAGTTCGAGGGGTAAAGGTTTCGGAGTACTAGTTCGAGGGGTAAAGGTTTCAGAGACACATATGGAGGGGTAAAGGTTTCAGGGTACTAGTTCGAGGGGTAAAGATTTCAGAGGGGGTTCGAGAGGTAAAGTCTTTCAGTGAGTTCGATAGGTGGAGTTTTCAGTGGGAGGTTCGAGAGGTGAAGGGTTCAGTAGGGATTTGAGAGATGAGGTTCGAGAGGAGAAGTTTCTCAGTGGGGTTTGAGAGGTGGGATTTTCAGCAGTGGTTCGAGAGGTAGAGTTGTGACCAGGGGTTCGAGAGGTAGAGTTATGACCAGGGGTTCGAGAGGCAGAGTTGTGACTAGGGGTTCGAGAGGTAGAGTTTCCACAGAGGTTCGAGAGGTAGTGTTTTGGCAGGGGTTTGAGAGGTAGAGCTTCAACAGGGGTTCGAGAGGTAGTGTTTTGGCAGGGGTTCGAGCACTAGAGCTTCCACAGGGGTTCGAGAGGTGAATTTTCAGCAGGGGTTCGAGAGGTGGAAGGTTCAATTCGAGAGAGTCAGGTATGATGACATTATATATATATATATATGGAAACATAAACTCAGATTTTAACTCAATTTGTGCTAAGGGGATGCTACACTCACCTTACTTAAACTTGGCTTGACAACCGCTGCTTCTACTTCACTGCTTAACCTTCTGAATTTTGGTACTCAAAGTGTCTTAAGGCTATAAGTTTTGGGGAGGATATCACTGATATTTATACTAAGTAAAATATAGGGTCCTAACACCTACTCAACCTAAAATTTTATCCTGTAAACCTCAAGCCTACTTGCCGAAATTTACTTTAGACAAACTCCTTCACGTCCGCCGTTCATTCCCTTCCCGATAATAATACTTGCTCCAAAACAATTTACTTTGGATAATTTTTCACATCCGTTGCCAGTTTTTCTTCATGGTAACTTTCTTGCAATTAATTATTCCTTAGCTCATTTATTTGCTTAATATTACTATTGTCATATACTATACATATATGTTTGTATAATTATATATATTTCTTCTTGGTAATTTATCTTACTTATTTATTTATTTACTTATTGTTATTAGTATTATTATATATATATATATATTATTTCATATATATATTTTTTAGAAAATTAAAGGAAAGATTGGAATATTTGATAAAATTTAACTATTATAGGATCTCTAATTCCTATTTCGGTAGGGGGTTTTACAATCTCCCCTCCCCCCCAATGAATTTCGTCCCCAAAATTTTCATTTCCGGCGAACAACTCCGGATAATTATCCTTCATTTCAGCTTCCAACTCCCAAGTTGCTTCCTCGACCTTTTGATTTCTCCATAACACCAAGACCATATGAATCTCTCTAGTTCGCAAGGTTTTGATTTTTCGATCCAATATTTTCACGGGATTTTCCTCGTACATTAGCTTTTCATTCACTGTTAAGTCTTCGTGATTTAACACGTGTCCGGGGTCAGGGTGGTACTTTTTTAGAAGTGACACGTGAAAAATATTGTGTAATTTCCCCAACTGGCTAGGTTGGTTAAGTCGATACGCAACTGGCTAAGAAGGTTAAGTCGATACGCAATTGGCCCGACTCGCTGTATGATCTCGAAAGGGCCAATGTACCTAGGACTTAGTTTTCCATTCTTGCCATGCCGGACTAGACCCTTGTGAGGGGTTACCTTCAAAAACACATGGTCACTTACTCCAAACTCCAAATCCTTCATTTGATGGTCTGCATAACTCTTTTGTCGACTTTGAGCCGTCTGTAAGCGTTGCTTTATCAATTTGACCTTATCCACGGATTCCTCAATCCAAGGTATACTGGCAACTGGCAAGATTTTTTTCTCTCTCACTTCGTCCCAAAAGAGGGGTGTCCGACACTTTCTACCATCGAGTATTTCGTATGGGGCCATACCAATGGACAAATGATATCTATTGTTATAAGAGAATTCTACCAAAGTAAATAAGTGTCCCAACTTCCCCCAAAATCTATAACACAGCTTCGGAGCATGTCCTCCAAGGTTTGAATTGTCCCCTCCGACTACTCGTCTGTTTGTCGATGGGCACTTGTACTAAAGTTCAACTTGGTTCCCAAAGCTTGCAATTGCCTCCAAAAAAGGGAAGTGAATCTTGGGTCCCTATCGGATACGATAGTTGCAATCTTACGATTTCCCAGATGTATAAGACAGTCAGCCTTTCCAAGGAGTATTTAACATTGATCGGTAGGAAATGAGCCAACTTGGTCAACCTATCAACCACCACCCATATTGCGTCAAAATTCTTTGGTGTTTGGGGTAATTCTGTCATAAAGTCCATCGTGATGTGATCCCATTTCCACTCGGGAATCTCCAATGGTTGTAGCAACCCCGATGGCTTCTGATGCCCGGCCTTGCCCTGCTGGCACACTAAACAACGTGCTACGTATTCTGCTATATCCCTCCTCATATTATCCCAACAGTACTGCTGTTTCAGGTCTCAGTACATTTTGGTTCCTCCTGTGTGCTCCGTATACTTGGATTAGTGAGCTTTCTCCAACACTCTTTGAGTGATTGCTGAATTTTGGGGTAGATAAAGCCTACCTCTACAGGTCAGTACTCCTTCGCCGTCTACTTCAAAGTCCGGTAACTTTCCTTCAGCGAGAAGCTTTTTCTTCTTCACCAACAATTCATCCGAATCTTGAGATTTCTTAATCTCTGTGGGTAAAACCGTTTGTACCCTTAGATTGAAGAATACAAGCCGATCAGGTTTAGTCTCACATTCCCAATTCTCTGCCCGTGATAACATTTCTGTCTCCTTTATCCAGATGTGTGCCAAATTCACCTTCCGGCTTAGTGCGCCTGCCACCACATTCACCTTGCCAGGATGATAGTTGATTACACATTCATAATCCCCCCAAAACTCCATCCATCGACGTTGGTGCATATTCAGGCCCTTTTGGGAAAATAGGTACTTCAGGTTCTTATGATTTGACATTACTTCCAACATGACCCTGTATAAGGAATGTCGCCACTTCTTTAAAGAAAACACCACTGCAGCTAGCTCTAGGTCATGGGTGGGGTAATTCTTTTCATAAAGTTTCAACTTCCGAGATGCATCAGCAATCACGTGGCCCCTTTGCATGAATACGCACCCTAGACCATCTCCTGAAGCATCAGTATATACTATGAATCCATCCTTTCCCTCAGGTAGGGTAAGGATTGGGGCAATGGTCAGACGTTTCTTCAATTCTTGAAAACTGAATTCAGTCTTCTCATTCCATTCGTACTTAACTTCCTTCTGAGTTAAGCATAATAAAGGGGATGCTAGCTTAGAGAAGTTTTTAACGAAACGTCGATAATATCCTGCCAGTCCAAGAAAGCTTCGTACTTCTGTACTATTGTTCGGCACCTTCCAGTTTAGAATTGTCTTGACTTTAGAGGGGTCCACATATATTCCTTCCTTACTAATCACATGCCCCAAAAAGTTCACTTGGTTTAGCCAGAATTTACATTTTCTAAACTTGGCGTACAACTTGTGCTCCTCAAGCAGTTGTAAAACCTTCCTTAGATGCCCTTCATGCTCCTCCTGAGATTTGGAATAGACCAGGATGTCGTCAATGAAGATGACAACAAACTCGTCCAGGTATGGCCAAAATATTTTATGCATAAGGTCCATGAATGCGGCTGGTGCATTGGTCACTCCAAATGGCATTACCAGGAATTCGTAATGACTATATCGAGTATTGAAAGCTTCCTTGGGTATGTCTTCCCTCTTCACTCGTAACTGGTAGTACCCTTGTCGCAAATCCAGTTTGGAAAATACGACTGCCCCTTGGAGTTGATCAAACAACTCCTCAATAATGGGAATAGGGTATTTATTATTAATTGTCACATTGTTTAAGCCTTGATAATCGATACACATCCGAAGAGAACCATCATTCTTCTTAACAAACAGTACCGGGGTTCCCCAGGGGGAGGTACTCGGTTGAACAAATCCTCGAGCTAATAAGTCCTCGAGTTGTAGCTTTAACTCATGTAGCTCTAGCGGTGCCATACGATAAGGGGTTTGAGAAATAGGTGCGGCTCCTGGTACTAGATCAATAGTAAATTTAGTCTCCCTTTCAGGAGGTAAACTTACTAGTTCCTCTGGAAATACCTCAAGAAAGTCTTGGACCATAGTTATATCTTCTCCCTTTAACTGGTCCACTGGCTTATTCAAAATATAAACCAATATTCCAGTTGCTTCCTTACAAATCATTCGTCGAGCTTTGACTCCCGCCACAAGCAATGAGGAGGATCTCTTTCTTCCCACACCTACTTTAATCGGAAGTTCCCCGGGTTGACACAACTTAACTTCCTTTGTATGACAATTTAACTGGGCATGATTTTTAGCAAGCCAATCCATGCCAAGTATCACCTTATATCCCTTTAAAGGTAAAGCAATTAAGTTTATGGGCAATTCCCGACGTCCCACATTCACCTCACAGTTTCTCCATACATGTCCAGTTAGAATTTTAATAACATTTGTGGGAGTGCTAACTTCCAATTAATAGGGTAAGTCCTCTATTTTCTCTTCCATATTCTCAAGAAAGGAGTAACTAACAAAAGAATGAGAAGCACTAGGATCAATCAAAACTTTAGCTATTTTAGCCAGGATAGGAAGGGTACCTTCAATGACCTCGGTTGAAACCGGGGCTTCACTATCTTCCATCGCGTATACGCGAGCTTGAACCTTTGGTTGACTGCCCCAACTTGCTCCTCCCTTCTAAGCAGGTTTAGCGACCGATGTCTGGGATCCCATGGGTTGAGACAAGCAACTCGGCTGAGCTTGCGAGCATTCGGATATTCTATGTTCAGCACTTCCAGACCATAGACACTTGTTTTCCATCTTCCAGAAATCCTTCTCATCATGGCCTCCCTTTCCACAGTACGTGCAACTTACCTGAGTCGTCCCTCTTGAGGCAATACTCAGGCTTCTTGAAGTGGTCGTGGGTTAGGATGTGTCTCCCCTAGGGACTTTGTTTTGCTCAAAGTTTACTCCCTGTGGGCCGGGGATGTATAGGGATTGAGAATTCACATTTGTCCTTCTCGATTGGTGCATGAATCGTAAGGCATTCTTGGTTTCCTCCACTCTGTAAGCAGATTCGATGGCTACGGCATAATTGTTCTGATAGGTCGGGGCTAGGTCATCCTTTAATTCCAGCCTTAACCCTTGGATAAATCTCCTCTTGCGTTCCTCGTCAGTCGAGACCATCTTCTCTGCAAATTTAGAGAGTCGAGAAAACTTTGCCTCATACTCTGTTACACTCATCAGTCCTTATTTCAAGTTTATGAACTCCGCTTCTTTTCTTTCGATAACTAGAGGTGGAATGAACTTCTTCTTAAACTCCTTTTTGAAATTCTCCCAGGTCCTGGAAGTTTCCTCCATGTCCCACTTCCTTTATATTATGTTCCACCAGTCTAGAGCGACGCCTTCTAATTGGAATATAGCAAAATTCACCTTTCGTCCATCCGCATATCCCAAGGCTTGGAATGTTCGAGCCATTGTTTCTATCCAATTTTTGGCGACTTCATCATCTGGGCCACCGTTAAACCTGTGTGGATGAAACTTCTGGAATCGTTCCAAGGCCACGTCCTCCGTCTTTGGTCTATGAATCGATCCCTGACAGGAGGTTGAGCTCAATTATCTCTCTCTATCATGCGGCTCAACATTTCAATAACTTGACTTGCGAATAATTCCATCCCAGCTGTTGGGGGTTTTTGTCCCGCGGGTGAGTTTGAACTTTCGCCATGTTCCCTTTCTATTATCCTATACTCAATAAGTTAGTTTCATGGACTAAACCAATCCTCATTTAGTTACCTAACCAAAAAAATATAATTCACAAAATATTTTTATATCATCACAAAACTTTTACAGTAGTTGTAGCTTCATTATATGATATTTACAATAAGTTTTATAGTCCTCGAGCATCGTCTTTCGACATCGGAAATTGGGACTCACTTCTTGTTCTAATGCTTATTCTACAAACGATTAGTATCATAGCTGTAAGGTTTTCCCCCAAAAGTCCCTTTCTAAATCTAATCGACTCTCGAATCCTTGGTGGAGTCACCTCCTTTTTCTTGCTCAGCTTCAGGGTACGCTCGGTCTATTAAGTCATCCCGAAATGTGGCAAGAGCTTGCTTCATTGTGCCTCGAGTCTCTCTTATATGCCTCCAACGTGATTCAGTTGGTTGTTGACGATAGGCGATCAGACCTCCCTGTAGTTCTTGGGCATTTACCAGGGTTAAGTCTACTTGTAGAAAGACTACTTGTTGCTCTGCATCCCATTGTCCAAGCTCCCTACTTCTTTGATTCCTCAGTCGGTTGTTTTCGATGACCGCCGTATTTACCCTTGTCTCTTCTGTGTTAGCACGCAGATATTGTTCCCACATTGCATCTCTCGTGAATTGTTCTTAGGTCTCGAGGCTAAGGACCCTGCCCTTAATTCTACTTGTTCCATGATTAAACATGCACAATCCAATTTGTCTAAGCGTGAGTTTCTACCCATTGAGGATTGTTTATCATTTATGTCCAAGGAAGAAACATCTCTGGGAATGCTCTGTAATGTCTTTTCACCTCAATAATTTCTTGAAAGGCATTGCTCGCAATCCCTACGTTATTGTCCATATATTGACATATCAAAACTTATTAGCTTGAAAGTTTATACCCAGCTAGCCCCCCCCTTACATTATTCACAGTTCATTTAGTTTCCTCTAGAATATTTTATTAAGGTAAGTATAAATTTACCTTTACTTGGTTTGAGATTGCTCTTATACCACATCTGTAACACCCCCAAACCCAAACGCAAGTGTCGGGTCGGGTTTGGGCATGCTACCGAAAGTGCTAACAGTAATGAGCAGATAAATTTTATGCGGAAGCGATTTAGATAAATTCAAAAACCTAACTTTACTATTACAGTAACAATATTATTACAAATGTTAACTGGAAGTTTTACCTAACTGTTACAGAATCAAAGTTCACTTTTAAAATTCCTAACAGTTTACCCAGGATCTTTCTCCAACGAAGTAAAGACATCAAGCACTTTTTTCTTACTGTTTTTCTTCACCTGAAAAGGGGTTGTTTAACTAGGGTAAGCTTCTTTCTTAGTGAGGTTCCATTGCAAGTATTTACCCAATTGAGTTTTGGTGATCACAGAATAACAATTAGCAATTAACAACTAGCCATGTTTGTCCTAACACACAGTAAAAAGGATACGGGTGGTTAATGTCGAGTTGCCACCAAGTGCCTATATGGCAACTGTGACTAACATACATGACATAACCCAGTCAGTGATGCTCGAAGGCTATCAATTTAGAATTCACTTTCCCATTCACGCCGGTGTTCAGTTACAAGCTCGTATCAGTTAGGTGGTTATGCTAGCATACCAAACTTCACGTGTAGCCGGTCTAATCAAACGGTCCGGTCAGTACCATTCCCCGTTGACTTCGACCAAACTACAATCGTGTCGGGGCCCTCAAAATTCACAGACAGGTAATCAGGTAGCAGATAATTCAAGTTTGACACGGCAAGATAAAGTACAAGCCGGTCATCGGAGCAGTATATGATTCAAGTTTAACACGGTAAGATAAAGTACAAGCCGGTCTTTCACAGAAAATACCAGAGCAGTTCAGGAGTTCAGTTTCACGATAATCTAGTAAAGTATGATAAAATACACACTTAATTCAACAGTCAGTAAATACCATCATTTGAGTGTAACCGTCATATCTCTCTCTTATGGATCGAGCCTACTTGCCAACCTACTCAACCTAAAATTTTATCCTGTAAACCTCAAGCCTACTTGCCAAAAATTACTTTGGACAAACTCATTCACGTCCGCCATTCATTTCCTTCCGGTAATACCACTTGCTCTAAAAAAATTACTTTGGATAATTTTTCACATCCGTTGCCAGCTTTTCTTCATGGTAATTTTCTTGCAATTAATTATTCCTTTGCTCATTTATTTGCTTATTATTACTATTGTCATATACTATACATATATGTATGTATAATTATGTATATTTTCTTCTTGGTAATTTCTCTTACCTATTTATTTATTTACTTATTTTTATTAGTATTATATATATATATTTTTATTTATATATATATATTTTGGAAAATTAAAGGAAAGATTGGAATATTTGATAAAATTTAATTATTACATGTTCTCTAATTCCTATTTCCGTAGGGGTTTTTACACGGTAAGCCAGACATACATACGACGTCGGTCATTTCACATCTGTGAAAGGTACGTGCGACATCGATCACAATAATAATCGACGTTGGTAAGCCAAATATGCATGTGACGTCGGTTATTTCATGTATGCAAATGGTACGTGCGATGTTGGTATCAATAATAACCGATGGCTGTACACCAGACATGCGTGCGACATTGGTCATTCATGTCTGCGAGGGGTACGTGCGACTCCCAAAAATAACTAACGTGGGTAAGCCAGATATGTGTGTGACATCTGTAATGGCAGGCCTTTACCTCAGTTAAAAAAACCAAGGTAAAAAGTACTTTTTACCTTGGTGTTTTTTAACCGAGGTAAAGAATAGTTTTTACCTAAAAAAAAGAACCGAGGTAAAAGAAATTTTTACCTTGGTTATTTTCCCTTAACCAAAATACAAAGTAAAAGGGGCAAAGTAATTATGTTTGTTGTAGTGTATCTATATTTCTGGCATGAATAGTAAGCTGTCTGGGGTCACAAACCAACAAATTCCCAATTTTTCTTTCCATCTGACACATACTCGGGTGATTTTCTATCTGGAAGTCCTCTCATTGACGAGGACCTGCTCGTGGATGAGACTCCCGTGAAGCACCCTGCTGAAACTCAAATTGACTTTAAAGTTTTCAAAGGTTCGGACACAAAGGATTCAACTATCGAAGACAACAGCCCGAGGCCGACAGTGTTATTTGAGGCACCATGTTACAAGAAACCTCATTGTTTGGGCTCTAACAAATAGACCGGTGGTGTTGAATCCCATGCTGACCCTCGTCCTTCTCGATTGAGTCCCATTAAGGACGGCGTGTGGTCCTCCTGCGTGCAATCAGTGATGAATGGTAGTGGTCTAACGGCTGGATTAGCGTGGTTAACAGAAACCCGGGAAGCTCTGCTGAAGGTAAACAAAAAATTCCTTCTCATGCTTCTAGAAAATTGTGAAAAAAAATCCACCAACACAGAGGTGGATTAACAACTAGGTTAGTCTTGTTCCAAGACATGATTTTGATTGGAATATGTTTGTTGCATAATTTGTACTAATTAACTATTCGAATAGTACTTTAGTTAGTATTTTGTGGCCTTTATTTTGTAAAAGTCCTATTGAATCTCTAAGATTTAGTTGGTTGACCTCATTGTGTGGATTGAATGTGTGATTCTTAGGGATTATTATGGTTGTAATTGCATTGAATTAGTTTGCCCTGTTTATTGTAAGATTGGTTCTACTATTATTGTTTTTATTTTATTTTTGCATGTGACTATTTTTTTGTTGTGACTAAGAAAAAGCTTTGCTATACTAGTTAAGCACAAATTGGCTACAACTTTCATTGCCTGGAGCTTTTAGGTTGAAGAATAAGTTGATTATAACTTCTGCCTAATGAGAATAACTTATGTTGACTACTTATAACTTCTGCTCTTCGTATTGTATTTGTTAACTGTTCTGGTTACTAAGAATATATAAATGGTCTTTACATGAGAATGATTTACAAGTAACAGTGGTAGGGCTTGAAACCCTCTATTTTGGTTGATCCAGAAAATCTATATTTTGTTTTATTAGAGAAAATTATGGCTGCATTTTCATGGTAAGGGTATTTTCTTGTATCCCAACAATGTTGTTCAGAGTTGACCACATTTTATGATTTCCAGGATGTTTTTCAAATAGGTACACTGATGGAGCTTGTTCGATTTGTTGCTCTCTCATTTACTGATGATGAGAAACATGTTGAGGTATATCTATCATCTATTGAGGTTGAATGCAGAATTTTAAAATCTACGTAGTAAACTGAAATGTACTAACCTTTCGTGGATTCCATTCTTTAAGGTTTGTGTTCAGGGATATTCCGGGGGGGGGGGGTTCCCTCTGGGATGCCTTTGCAGCTTGCATGGACTAGAAAGATTTATATGTGGACAGTTGTGGATCTAGAATTTTTTTATTGGGGGCACATTAATAGTACATTATAATTGAAAATATAATATAAAATAATTTTAATAAAATTTAATCTCAATATTATTAATATAACTAGATGTAGTATTACAATACGAGTCTTTATGTTTTGATAACACTTAATGACTTTCTTTTCATCAACTCCGCAAGATATACTTTTCCCGATGAATGCAACAAGACAATCATTCAACCAAGAATCCTGAATATGATTGCGTAATCAACTTTTTGCTATATTTATTGCTGAAAAACCCCTCTCTACTGAAGCAAAAGCAACGAGTAAAATCAAAGAGATTTTTAAGAGCATGTATACCAAAGGATATACACCATCTCTTTTTTTATCTACCATTTGCTCAGCAAGATCACTTATACTATTCAAATTCAAAAAATCATTTGCCGACTTCATATCCATAATATAAGTGTCCAACTCAGCATCAAGAAGCCCAATTGCCAATTCTGAAAAATTCTTCAGCAAACAATCCCGCTAGTTCAATCAACTTGTTCTTGTCAATAGCTAAAAAGAATAATTTGGATTTAGACAAGCCATGCACTTTAGAAGCCCTGCAGCAGTTTTACTGAAATGATGATCAAGCTCTTTAGTTTCAAATCAACCACTTCATTGAATAAATCAAAGCGATAATGGTGAAGATTCGTAATCTTTGGAGCTTTTCTTTGTAATCTCCCACCAGCAATGAATTTTTCATCCATGTTTGGAATGATGATGTCATGTTTTTCACAAAATAAGCATACATCCTTCAACAACGAATCCCATTCACTATCTCTGGCAGCTAGGAATTGTTTTTTAGATACTTAAACAAAACTTATAGCATTGATAATGTCTTGATCCTTCCTTTGTAATGCTTCACAGGGTGTATTTGTAATGCTCATTACTGTTTTCATTAAATGTGTGATAAAAATAAACTCAAAGGATTGTAAAGCACTTATCAATCCATAAGCTTGACCTCTCTGGTCTTTATCTCCATCAATTTGAATACTTTCAAAAACATCTATCACGGAATCAACACATGAGAAGAAA
Organism: Rubia yunnanensis; assembly: GCA_037428765.1. Taxonomy (NCBI): domain Eukaryota; kingdom Viridiplantae; phylum Streptophyta; class Magnoliopsida; order Gentianales; family Rubiaceae; genus Rubia; species Rubia yunnanensis. The sequence continues at coordinate 21,702,265 of CM075071.1, read as the reverse complement.
TTTCAGTGGTGAGGCAAAGTGTGAGCTCCAACATGTATCAGATGCTCATTGAAGGCTATTTTCTTGATTCAAACCTATACCATTTGCAAGTTCATCACTCATTAAATCATTAATTACGTTTTCAAGTTGAGCATTCCTTAGGAGTTCTTGTGTCTTTAATGAACCTTCAACAACATTAACTAAAGTAGATAGTATGTTGTACATATTCAAAACTTGAGGATTTTTTTAACTCCCACCAGCGATAGCTGAAGTTGATGAGCAAAGTAGTGAATATAGTAAGCAGACTCATTTCTTTCCTAATCATAGCCTGTAAACCATTATATTCGCCTTTCATGTTGCTAGCACCATCATAGCATTGACCACGAAGTTGTGATGTCCTTAGCCTATGTTTTGAAAATAGATAATCAGTTCTCATTTTCAATGTCAGAGAGGCAGTCTTGCTTACATGAAGAATACCAAGAAAACACTCTAATACTATTCCTTGCAAGTTCACAAATTGTACAACAATTGTTAGTTGCTATTTTCCTGATGCATCTCGAGACGCATCACCAATAATAGAGAAAACCCCACTTCCAATATCATCAACGAATACTTGTATTATCTCAGAGGCCAAAGCATATGCTATATCATTCTGAATGCACTTTAAGATTTCTAGGAGCATTCTTAAGAACCACATTCTTGATATCATTTTATGATCAGCCAAAAATTGTATAAGTTCAAGAAAATTTCCCTTATTATCAAAGTATATGTTTCATTGTGACCTCGAAATGTTAATCTCTGGCTAAGAAGAAATCGAGAACAATCTATTGGAGCCGATAAATGAGTTTGGTAGTCATTTTTTTCCTTCTTTGAGTGTTTGAAAAAGGATACTTCAATGTGTTGATTTTGATCCATCAAGTTTTGACACTTTCTCCAAGCAAAATTGTAAGCACTATTGGGACCACCAACGTGGACATCAAACATTTCTTTCTTTTTTCCATTTCGTAAATCCTTCTAGATCAAAAATTTTACCACTTGATTGTTCTCCAATATCATACCTATAGAGAAGCAACAAAGACAAAATGCAGCATTTTTTATGATATATTCTAACTAATTTTTATATTCATCAAACCAATCACGTACAAATCTTCATGATTTTTCCCCCAACTGTCTTTGTAGAAAATTATGCTCTCGAGGTTGGCATATCCTTTTCAAAGATAATATCTTCTAATATCATCTTGCAAATTGGGATTGTAATATGTTTTTTTCCCTTAACCCAGGATCATATGGGAGTTCATCAACATTGATTTTTGACCAACCTCCTCTTTGAATATTTTGTTGGTTTTCAACTCTTTTATCAGGTGCACTTCTAGATGTATTATCTTTTCGAGGTTCTTCTTTGAATCTTTGGTTGGTTTTCAGCTCTTTCATTATGCGCAATACAAGATGTATTTTATTATAGTACTTTTCTTTTGTAATATCTTCCATATTTGAAAATAAATAAAATGCACAAATGCTACAAATTCAAAATATTTTGAAATAGTTTTAAAGAAATAATTAAATTTAAGTATATACACAAACGTAAATTATAAACAATGAACTATTGAAACAAACGTAGAGTATAAATACCTATCATTTAAATAATATTATGTAAATACAAGAAAATAAATGATAAAATACCTTGTAATTGTAGATCTCTTCAATAAATAAAATAATTTCCTGAATATAATCTAAAATAAGCTAGAGACGGTTGAATGATTAGCAACTAGATAGATAAGTTATTGCATGACATTGAATGAATGGAAGAAAAACTTATCAAATTTTCTATATACTGCATAAAACTTTTAAAAACTGTTTTTAATTTGGAATAGGAATTACAAAGGTGAAAATAATAAAATCTCATCCTCACTCGTGAAAGAAGGAAAGAAGGAGTAGTCTGCCCAAAACCAAACTAGGGACCCTATTGTACAAGTCTACTACAATTCTACAAGAATAAAATATACTCCATCCCAAATTATAGGTGAAACTAGGAAGCCTACAATAAAATATATTCAGCCTATATTATAGGCAAAACTAGGAGTAATAAAGCCTACCAAACTAGGAGTAAAGCATTGTTGTAGCATATATTATAGGCTAACGTGAAGGAATGCGGGGGGCACAATAGGCTGAAAAGAAGGAAAGAAACGTCAAATACCTATATATACCTGCTCCTAAATTTGTGTTTAGTGGGGGCATTTGCCCATAGTGCCCCCACTGTAGCTCCGCCTCTGTATGTAGACTGTTATTAAGAATCTCGAACCTTGGGTATTGAATTTGTTGCTTAATTTATTGAGATCTTACTACAGGTGGCTACTAAACCACTTATAGATGAGGCAATTGCGCTGGCGGAGAAAAAAAAGACATGACTCTACATATGCTCACTGAAAATCTTGGGCATATCAACGAGTTTAGTGTCATTGCAGCTTTAGTAAAATAATTTCATGTTTTTGTGCAGATGAAATCATCAATTTGTCGAAGAAAAAGACACTAAACATGCAAACCAGACAACCTTAGTCAGATATTTTGATTTATCTTAACTGTTTGTGATTATTTACTTGTGTGTTGCAATTTTATTCATCGTTACTGACAAAAGGTTATTGGATTGACCAGAATAAATGTAATAACTCAGGAATAAATTAATCCCAAGATAAATATGCAAAGGTTCAAAAGTTTTTGAATACAAGGTCTACTCTTAGACAGACATGCTTCAGGTTTACACTGATTCATATCGTCAGTTGTAAGGAGATAAAGCTTGTGATTGCATGGTTGTGATGATTTCTTCTTTTACTCTTATTTTTCCAGGGTGCAGTTGCTCAGAAATGGTCAAATGTTCAGAGAAACCAGTTTCCTCAACTACCGAGGCTGCAAGAAAAGTTGCGGTTGTCACCATTCAACGGAATCAGAGCAGGAAATATGAATAAAATAAGGTACTACTACTAGCTTTATTGGATAATGTAATTATAGTTCCCCCCCTAATTTATGCTCTGGAAAAATTGAGTGTTGTCTTGCATGCAATTGTTAATATGCTATTGGTTAATAGTTGCACTCTTACTAAAGCTTTATTGGATAATGTAATTATAGTTTCCCCCCTAATTTATGCTCTGGAAAAATTGAGTGTTGTCTTGCATGCAATTGTTAATATGCTATTGGTTAATAGTTGCACTCTTACTAAGATCACTGCATTGTGATCGTCTTCCTATCGTGGTTTGTGTCAGCTTTCTGGATAATGAAAATGTGTGTATTTGACACAATTTTGTATAATGATTAGATTTAGCTACATACATGATTTGTTTTCATATTTTATACACTGGATGACTTTATGCATATAACATGGCTGTCAATAGTGCACAATAGTTTATGTAATTTTTTAAAATACTTTTAAAATATATCTCAAAATTTAAATAATTATAATTTGACCTTAAAAGTTATAATAACAAAAATTTTCATGATTTATCTAATCGCTGCCCACTTTAACACAACATGCTCTCTATTTTAATTTAATTTATCAGTTTGACACAAGACACTGTCTACTTTATTTCATTTAAGTTCAAGTGGAAAAAACGTTTATTTGTTTGTATCAATTTTTGTTCTCGTTACTTTAAAAGGCAAAGCGATTTATGTAGAGATTTTTGAAGAATGTTTAATCTTAATTAGTCAACTAAAATATTAATTACACTGCTCAAGCAATTTTTAGCTCAATCAAGAAACCACCACAAGTGTTAAAAAAACCAAAAAATTTACATTTTTAATCTACTCAAGACTAACTTTGTACATAAAGAAAGCTCCGAGTTTATATGAACAATTCAAGTGAACCAATCATATTATTGATTATACAATACTGAAAGCGTGATGTTTCTTGTTAGTATATAATATGCACTTGTGAGTTTTGCTATTCTGATATGTTTTTTTAAGCTATCCATTTTACTTCCTCACTTTTGTATTTTATACTCATTGACTTGTTACAGGTTTGCAGTACATCAAGTGTAAGAAAAACTGGATATTGATGATTGTGCAATTGAACAAATGGGCTGATAAACTCTGACATTTGTAGAAAATGAAGCTAAGTCATACTTTACTCTCTGCAAGCAAACACTTGCTAATGTTAGGGTGTTTACTAGAGTGTTCTTAATTGTTTTTCTTAGATATTTTTAGCAAGCAAAGACCTGCTGATGTTAGGGTCTTTGCTAGGGTGTTCTTATTTGTTTCATCTTGCAAATTATCTTGTTCAATGCACCTTCCGATGTTAGGGTGCATGTTGAATATGCGTGGTTCATTATTTGTTTAGACTGAATTGTCATATAGTAGCAAAAAAGGCTTTCATTTCATGAACATTGCAGTTGCACAAAAGTTCATTCGTAAACATTGTTGCACACCAAAAATATGTTCACTATTCTAAAAATCCAAAAATTCAACTTCAACCAATGCCATATACTGATAACCTTAAACCAACCTGAAAGTGAGTTCTTCTAGTTTTGGTTGTGTATTCCATCCCAACATGTTGTTGTTTCGTTCATAACCCATTAAAATCAGCAACTCGCCAAGGCCTTCAGTCTTCCTGTGTATTATCAGGTGTTATAATACTCCATCAACGGTCTCTAGGTCAACTGGTAGGATCCCTTGTCGACTCAATTGGTCATTGTGCATGTGTGGCAATCTATAATCATTTCTTCCTTTTGTTTTCAGGATTTGATCATACAGTTGTGTGGAGAAAGAAATACATTGTTCAATTTGTAAGAAACTAATTCTTGGTAAGCACTCTGAGCTGCTACAACCAGCTCATTCATTGTATATGCCTCTTTCTAAACCTATAAAGATTGAATTGCTCTAAAAAATCCCAAGTCGAGGATTTTAGGTCAGGGGAGTTAGCTGGCTGACAGTTGATGAAAATGATGACCCCGTCTGATGATGCAACATCCATAAAACACCATCATTGTATATGACATGTGATAGAGCATTGTATTGTTGTATTTTTATCCGTATACTGCAATTTGCTGGCCAAACTCGCTTGATAGCTAGAACTATGTGACGAACCATGAAATCCATGTTTACATCCCGGTTTATTTTAGGGATAAGTTTGGTTAAAAGTGTACCCGGAAGTCTGTTTTTAGACTTATTATTGGCTGATTCATTGGTAGTTAATAGGGAAAATTCCTATTTGTCCATCAAAGATAACCTCTCCATTGTTCCCTAAAATGGGTCTTACAACTGTACATAAAAATATGATTTTTTTTTCTATTCTCTCTTTGGTTTGTACAGTCCTAATAGGTTCCCTCTCCCCAGGAAGTAGATAATAGTTGACTTTATTTTGAATATGATAAAATCACTTCTCGTCAATTTGTACAACAAGATGCATGTCTTTGAAACTAGTTATACCCTTTGCATCATTGTATTGTAGCTTAGAAAGGGACCAGTTTAGCCTAGAGAATAAATTCGACTCACTCAAAGCTGGCTTAAAAACATTACCGTGACTGCATAGCATTCCTCTTTGTTTGAACCTACGCAATGTGCTCTTATTCATGTTCATTGTAGCAACTAGACCATGTATTGTACCTTTTAATGAGAAGGGAACTGTGTTGATTTCTTCATTGTTGAGTTGCAGGCTAGGTCACCCCTATTTACCTTGCATTTTCATGGACACATTGATAGGCAACCCAGCCGCTTGTTGTTGCTGTGCTTTATCCCATATTCTTCCCACCGTTCTTCAACAAATACCCCATCTTGTGACTACATCTTTTATCTTGGTGTCCCTGCCACCATTACGCCTTCCCCGTTGCTGAAGAAGCCACTCCACCATGCATTTCTGCTGCGCATTCGTAAGACGAGTTGGGACCATAACCTATGATATATATTATAATGACACAAAACTGAAATATGCGCCAAAGGAAGGCCACTACAAGAGAGAATCTTTGCTTGAATTTTACAGGAATGGGGATATTAAGCATTTTCAATTGACGTCTGAGTGACATATATTTTAGGACTTAAAATTTATTTTTTGTTATTAAGAATGACTCTTTTACCAAGGTACAGATTCTTAGGTAAATGTACATCTGAGATTGTGGTTGATTATAAAGTACTTTTTTGGCTTTTCATTTTTCCCTCCAAAAGGCCTCAGGCGGGCCCCTCTCTTAAAATTTTGGTGGGAGTACTTAGTTTGTATGCTGGAATTTGGGCCCTTGCAAATTAAAACATCAAGTGGGTCAACATACCCATAACTTTGTATTTTCATATTAAAATTAAAGAAAAAATTAAATTACCTTTTGGGTGATGAGACAATAAAAAGGCACAATGGGAGTACACTTTTTTGAAAGCATCATAATAGGCAAAACTTGATTGTTTTTTCTTTTATAAGAATAATTAAATGAAATGGTACACATAATGAGAAATAGTTTTACCAAAAATACAATCATTAGACTCATGATTACAAACTAATTCAGTGTCATTACAACCATGACAAATCTTCACCCAAACTAGGCTCTCAACAGTGAATATTAACATCTAGTGAAAAACGATAACATACAGAATCAGTCTCCTACAATACCATCTTATGGCAAGACCAGAGACCAAATAGATATTGTGAAATTATAAAATAGGAGTTGGTCAAATTAGGGGGTTAAATTTTAATTATTTTTATTGGAGTAAATTTTAGAAGATGCTCAGATGTTCATGGGCTGAATTGTAGGAACTTGCAAAAAAATAGAAAATTCTCTTCTTCCTCGCCTCTCGCCGGAGCTGTCTCTGACATCTCCACCCTCGCTCACGCCCGGCCTTCGCTTCTGCCTCCACTCAATGAGACTCGAAATGACCAGAAAGGAGAAGTAATTGCCATTCGGGATGGTGGAAATTATGTATCGAATTACTGGGCCATCAGAGTTGATTTTGGATTCCCCGTCGCCGGTAGGTCATGAACAGGAATTCACATTATAGATCCAATATACCGCATCAATCAAATAGTAATATTTTGTTGTTGGTAAGTTTTCCAAGTTCTGTTGAAACTGTCTGCAACTTTGCTATGACGTATGCAACTTTCCTTGTATTTAGGCTTCATAAGTTTATTTTGGCTCAGTTAACTGGGTTAATATTAACTTGATGTTTTCAAAATTTATAAGCTACCTAAAAGATGGCTATTTACCTCTATCCATAATCCATAGAAACCTTGGTAGACGCTAATAAAAGGCACGATAAAATTCTCTGGATGAGGATAAAACAACCTAATTTTGAAACTTTCTGCTACAAGAAGATGCCCTTTAGGCTAAAGAACGCAGAGCCACTCACTAGAGGCTAATTGTTGGAGCCTTTTGTAGCCAAATCGAAAGAAACATAGATGTTTATATACTCCATCTGTCCCATCTGTTTTTGCACTTTTACTTTTTACACGTTGTCCAAGACACATATTCGACCATTAATATCTCTACCTACGTGTAAGAACGGAAAATAAAAATTTAATATCAAAAAACTACTTGTTACAACGGTTTGAATAATATCATATACGATAATATTGTTGTTCATATATCTATTTAAATATGCAGTCAAACTTTGATAGAGAATAGTATCAAAAAAGTAAAAGTACAAATAGAACTGGACAGAAGGAGTAGATGACATGGTTGTAAAGATCAAGTCAGTGGAAAACTTCCTTAATAATTCTACTTGCAATACCTCGGGAATATCAACATGAAGTTGGATCCAAAAAGGTGCACTATAAGAGTTGGATCTGAGAAATTCCCAGGCTACATCATCTCAAAGAAAGACATTGAAGACCCTGACAAGAGCATAATGATACCCACTATATCCCCTCTACAGAATCTCCAAGAGGTGCAGAAGCTCACCGGCTTTGTGTGCATATGTTATTGTGAATAATTAGTGAAATGCCAAATGACGAAGCAATGGAGAGAAAATTCTAGAGTAGTTGGTTTGGGTCACAAAGGATAAGCATGAGGAGAAGGGGAAATGTGTTTAACGCGCATGGAGAATAAGAAGCTAAGAGATTAATGCATGGCCCACTAATAACCCGTATATTTTAACCCACGAATTTTTATAAATTGAACAAGAATCTCCCGTTTTACCATAACTATAGCTACAGTAAGATGGTCTCATGGGATACTTTTCCTATAAAAATATTTAAATTATAGAATAGTGTGTCAAAAATTAAAAGGAACAAAGTATAAGATAATATTTTTAGTAAGGTGCTAAAATAACCCTGACTTTAGGTTGAAAGCACCAATATAACCATGCAATTTCAGAAAGTGCCAATATAACCTTTGACTCTGCTGAAGTTTTAGTCAATTTTCCGATGGCCAAATTTTGTGAAAAAGACTATTTTACCTTTGAACTAAAAAAAGAAAACAAAAAATGAAAACCCTTTCTTTACACAGCGGCGGCGACTCATCTATTTCCACGGTCTTCTTCCATGGAAAATTGCAAATAGTACATAGTGGCGGCGATGCCTCGAAGATCTCCTCCATGGCGGTGCCTTGAAGATCTCCTCCACAACGGTGCCTCGAAGATCTCCTCCACTACGGTGCCTCAAAGATCACTCCATAGCGGTGCCTTGATTATCTCATCCATGGCGATGCCTCGAAGATATCCTCTATGGCGGCACCTCAAAGATCTTCTTCACGGAAACTTCTTGAAGATCTCTCCACAGCAGCGCCTCGAAGATCTCTCCACTGCATCGCCTCGAAGATCTCTCCACTGCATCGCCTTGATGATCTCTCCACGGCAGCGCCTCGAAGATCTCCTCCCCTACATCAACTACGTCACTACCCTCAGCCCCTCTGATGAGCCCTAGGAAATATCCATCACCGTCAATGCCACTTGAAGCTGGGTGGTGGTTAGGGTTTATTATGCACCTTCCGATTGTGTTGGGTTGGAAAGGACGATCTCTGTCAGAGTCGATGCCCTTGGTGGAGAACGCCAGTGGTCTAGGATCGTGGTGAAGCCCATGGTGGAGGACACCATCGGCTCCACCGCCTGCAGCGGCGGACGAGTGGAGAGGTTCACAATGACAGTGTGGATGAAAGAGAAGGTCGATTTGGGCTGTGGTTGACGTTTAATTTAGGCTGAGCGGCGGGGCTGGTTGTAGCCGATTGGGCTGAATGGTGGGGTTAGTTAGGGTAAGGGTGGTGGCCAATGGTGGTGGGATGGCGACAGGGAGATGTGGTGGTGCTGGGGTGGTGGGCGATGGTGGTTGGGGTAAGGGTGGTCGCAATGTTATTTTTTTAGCTGGTGGCGGGATGGGTGTGGTGGTGGCGGGCTGGGTGTGGTGTTGGCGGGCTGGGTGTGGTGTTGGCGGGCTGGGTGTGGTGTTGGCGGTGGAAAGTGGTGGTGGGTTAGAGAAGGGAGAGCTAAGAAGAAAACTTGTCTTTTATTTACGGCATAATCTTAATCAACTTTGCTGGGAAGAAGAAGAGAGCCTGGGAGGAGAGAGGGTGGTGAATCTGGCCTGGTGGTGAATCTGATGGCGGAGAGCGAGGGCAGGGGCTCATGGTGGCGTCAGCGTATGGAAGAAGAAATATAGCTTTGTCTTTGAGGGGTATTTTTTCATTCACTTTCTGGTTTTGCCTGAATTCATTTGGTCAATGCCGGAATTAGAGAGTTTGGTTATATCAGCACAATTTTTTTAAAAGTTAGGGTTACATTGGCACATACTATAATTAGTTAGGGTTAAATTGGCACTTTCTGAGATTGTAGGGTTATATTGACACTTTTAGCCTAATGTTAGGGTTATAAATGTATTTATCCCTTAAATTAATCATCAAGATCACGAATTAGGGGAGTAATATCAACATTTATGATAAATTAGAGTCTAATTAGAGTCTAAAATTAGAGTAAAAAATACGGGAAGTTAGGGTTATAAATGTATTTATCCCTAATATTTTTGTATGGGTTTGGATCTTAATAATCTTTTCTAACATAAAAAGGAAGAGAAAACCACACATATAGGGATGACAACAGGGCGGGGTAGGGCGGGGCGGGTACGGATTATGGTATCCGTACCTCTATACCCATGCCCACCTAAATTTTCATACTCATACCCGCCCCATCACCCATGGTGGGTACACCATTAAAATTTACCCCTGCCACATTGGGTATTATCTAAAATCAACCCCCTCTCTATCACCCACTTGGGTCTACATACCTGATGCACCCCAATTTACCGCCACCGCGCCACTATGGGTGATCGGGATCTACAGAGACAAATCCCCTGGAGGTTTTCAAGGGGAAGAGGCTCTGACGGCCAAGTCAATAAACAGGCTACCAAAGTGTAATTAGGAATGAATAGTTGAGTTGTGTAAGGTTACATTTAGCCTTTATATAGGTAGGCAAATAGGGCAACTGTTTTGTTTGCTTGTGGAGCAAGTACTCTCACCTTGGGCTAACCCAAAAGGCTTTACCCAAAGGGCAAAGCTATGGACTTAAGGTCGGCCGCATGGGTATATAGGCCCATACAGATTTACACATTATCAAGAAGCCCATGTAAAGCTGAGGGTCTGGGCTTCAAATTCATCCAGAGATCGTGGGCTCGAATCAGTGCTTGAATCTGTGGGTTTGTCACGACTCCCTTTTGACAGGGTGTTTCAAACTGACATCCAAGCGGGGGTTTATCCTCTGAAAATCCTTTAACACTTCCAGGGGTACGATTTCGGTGGATAAACCTTCAATACGTTGTCAGGGATATGATTTTGGTGCCCCTGACAACACGTTGAAGGTTCGTCCCAGGTTGAGGATTTGAACTTATCGTTTGAGCTGATTAATGTGTCATGGGTTCGGCCCTTGGCTTTCTAGTCTGTATTAGAGCCCAAGGGCCTAAATCCTGCCTTTTCTTTATCTCCCCAAGGGCTTTCGGTCCCCTGATAGTACTTTCCGAGGGATCAGGTCTTTGGATCTTTTAATATGTATTAGAGACCAATGGACCTTCGAGCCATGTGGACAGAGATACAAAGTTCAATTTTCTGCCTTCTAATATAAGTTAGAAGACATGGACCTTCAAATTCTGCCGTACGTAGGAAAAGATAAGACGCCTCAGAATCTGGAGCTTCTAATCTGCGCTGGAGCCCGAGATCATGCAAGTATTAATTTTTCACCCTTAGGGGGTACGATCTTCAGGTCTCTAATTATGTGTCAAAGGCCATGGTGGTTCGAATTCTTGGAGTCTAGGATAGATTCAGACTTCGACCTCCCAATCTGCACTAGAATTTTGGTACGTCCAAATATGAGTTTCTGGTTGTATAGGGTTTGAATTCCCACCTTCCGAACTGTGCCAGGATCCAAAGAATCCACATTCTTGGTATAGTGCATTTGCTATTCGAGAGTATGGTCTGTGCTAGAGTTTTAAGGGTTCGCATTTGCACGTTTAAGCAAAAACAGCTTCAGGCTCCCGGGTTTCTAGTCTGTTCTAGCATCCCTAGAGCTCAAATCCTTGTGTTTAAGCATAGAGGCTCCGGGCTTCCAGGGTTCTAATGCTCGAATCCACTTATAAAATAGATGGTGGGTTTGACCTTTAGGCTCCTAATCTATGTCAGAACCTAAAGGGTTCGAACTCAGAGTGGGAAGCGAGAAAGTCGCATGGGATTTCCTTGATTTCCACAATTCATATTTAAAGAGGGAAGTGGGGGAGTCGCGAGCATGGTGTTGACTTCTCTCCTTTTAGGGCACGTGAAGCCCTTGTTGGATTCCACGCAAACGTCGCTTTCTCTATAAATACCTTGGGTTTGGCTCTCCCACGCGCCCGTACCCTTACACTTACTTTTTGCGTGACGGCCCAAGGTAATGATTACCTTTTAATGCCTCTATATATAACATGGCTCTCTACCATTATCACTTAAATATTTTTTTCCAAATTGCTCCCAAGTCTCAGGAAACCCTCTTTTCTGTCCGCGCAATTTTCTGGTAATCTTTCTCAGAAAAGCTCAAGTCTCTTTTCTGGCCAATCTACCAGAAGTAATCTTTCCTTTAACCTCTCATTTCAATTTTATAATGTCGTAAACACCATCATTGGGGAAGAACTCCATTCCATCCTATTTTCCGACCGTTTCTACCATCGATGGCATAGGGAGTTCTTGTCTTCAAACTCTGGCACTGTTCCTTCCTCAGCGGCTAGTTCCCTTCCGACGGGTTCAGAGGCTGGGGGAAGTTCTACCAGTTGCTCAGCACCGCCTCATGGTTATTTCCAAAAGTGGGTTTCTTTGAGATCCCAGGTTCCGAGTTGGGCCACAGTTCAGGAGGGCAAGGAGGGTTTTCCCTATTTCTTTGAAAAGATTCTAACTCTCATCCTTGAAAGCCCTCCACACCCCGTGAATCCAGAAGTCGTTGAACTGTTGAAGACGCTACCTCTTTGGGTCCAGCTCCTAAATGATTTACGGTTGGAGGTGCTTTGAGAAGATGAAAATCTGAAGGATACAAGGCCCAGTCGGTGCGCAGTATATGCCCATCACTTTTGGTTTGGTCTATGTTTCTCCTTGCTCCCCATTCTCTCTCACTTCTCGCGGAGCACCGGATAAGTCTGCCTCCAGTGCATTCGAAAGTCATCCTCCTCGTCATGGCCTTCCTAACTCAATGTAACAGCTTGGGTATCGAGCCCCGCTATGAGGTCTTTAGATCTCTATATTATCTCTCCGGGAGTAAGGCTGTGGTACATTTGGACATGGGTCAAGATACGAAGCTTAGAGGGATCGTAACCCTGTGCAACAGATTCTCGAACCATCCTGTAAAAATCTCTTCTAACTGTAAAAGGTGGCATCTATCCCCCATTTACACGTTCGAGAAAGAGGCTGAGGAGTACTATGTACCCGATTGGAATCCAAAGCCCAAGTTTGAGAATCCTTCTGTCTATATTGCTCTAGTGGATGTGATAGTTGATAGAGATCGACTGCTGAGTGACCCCTTCGATATTTCTAGGAATTTTGACTTCATTTGGCCGGAGGAGGTATATGACTGGATCTATCGCCAAAAGCCAATCCTGATAGAACCCCTTCCTTAGACAGAGACCGTGAAGCCTCCTTCTGGTAAGGCGAAGAAAAAGAATAGTTTGAAGGATAAGAAAGGGTCAGGATCTGGGGGCACTCAACCTAGGAAGGCAAAGGCAAAGAGGAAAGCCTTTTCGATTGATGGTGAAAAGGCTTCAAAAAAGCCAAAAAATAGAAAAACATGGCTGATAGCTTGAAAAATTCTGAGCATGCCTCAAAGCCCGTGGAGGTGAAGCCGGAGACTGCTAGGGCGAGCAATTTCAGGGAGGCACCCATTGGGATTTCTTCTTCCCCTCCTAAGGTGTTTGCGACACCCTTAGTTTATGCTTTAGCTGCCTTTGTTTTTTATCTAGCCCTCTATTACTTTCTTTATGTTGGCTACTTTGTGCTTTCCTTTTTTTTGGTTTAGTGGATTTTGCTGCTACTCTTGGCTTCGACAATGAGATGGAGGCAGAGACAGTGTTTAAAGAGGCCTCTCTTGAGGTCCCTCACAGCCATCCAATTTCAAGCCCCGTCCAAAAGGAGGCTCAGTCCGAGGTTCAGTCAGAGCTCCAGGATGAAACCACTAGGAGTAAACGGGGTCGCGATGGTGCTTCCCTACCCCAGCCTTCTCCTCAAAGGCCAAGAACTGATAAGGACCCCTCCTTTCAACCACCAGCCCAAACTTGGTATGTACGGTAATGTCAGCTCAGAGACTGGCCACCTTTTGGGGAGGAGAAACTTGCCTCATTCGAGTGGGGAGGGTCGCTCTTTGACCTTTGTCCCGGAGGCACCTTTATCGGTTGCCCTGGACTCTATTGTCCAAGCCTATTCGGCCAAGCTTCAGGAGGCCGAACATGCTACTACTAAGTCCAAAAAGCTTGTAGGAGAGTTTTGTGAGGCTGCTTCTCATTACAAGGAAATTTGGAGAAGGTGGACTCCGATTACGAGGTCGAGCGTGCTATCGTTGCCCTTGCCCACAAGGCGGAGCTAGAGAAGCAGGTTCTTATTCATAAAGAGGAGGTAGAGAAACAGACCGTTGAGAAGGAAAAACTTTTGAAAGAGCTCGAGTTGAAGCTCTCGGAGGCCCAGGCAGAAATTTCCAAACTGCCTGCCCTTTTCTCTCCCAAGCAATATGCTTTCGCTTTTGAGACCTATACTAATAGGCTAGTGAAGACCCAGGGGTTCCAGAATTTTTTCTCTGACCTCTCCACAGTTTTGGTTAGGGTTACCTGGAAAAATTTGGCTCGTTCCATTTCCAAGGATCTCCCGACCGAGTATGCTACTATGATGGACGTGTATAAGAACAACTCGGAGCCCAAACAGCTGAGCCATCTCTAGTGGAAGTCCATCCATGATGGGGGGGATCAAACTCCCCCTGCTTGACCATTTGAATGCTTCTAGAAAGTACTTCTTGGCGGAGGAAATCCGCAACCTGGAGGTAGATGAACACACCAAGTGGAAAGAGCCAGATCCCCTTATCACTCCGAGGTCTCGGCGCAAGCCTGCCCTCTCGGGTTCTTCCCACGGGACCCCTAACATAGGAAAAGTTGTATGAAATTTTCCCCTTTGGGGCTCCTGATGTACTTTTTTTTATTAATGAGGACTTTCCTTTTCTCGTACTTATCTGTTTCTCCTTTTATCTTTCGTAGACTTTAGACTCAACTTCTTCTTTCAAGTCATGAAGGAGTGGTATCACTGGATTGAGGAATGGGCTTGGGAGCATCGAATCGAGGCATCCCGGTTCTAGTACAAGTTTGTCTAGTTCAAAGAGTAGCTTCGAGCTGCGTAGGAGGAACTAGGCTTATGGCGCAGTGGACTCCACGAAAGGCAATAGGAACTTCTCGACACGTTGAGCCATTCGAGGGAGGAAAGGGATTCCTTAGCCGCTGCAACGGGTGAAATTTTGGGAGATTTATTTTGTTCTCTCGAGCTTGACACAATGAAGTTCTCAAAGAGATAACTACCAAATTAGGCTTCACGTCAATGCATGAATGCCTTACGGCTGCTAAAGCCTATAAAGCCATTGGGGGCATTATCTTCTCGACCCAATGAGTCTATCAAAAGTTATAGTCGTGCGGCTTAATTAGCTCAAAATATGTGGAGGTAGCTCGAGCGGACCTAACAACTGCTACCAAAAAACTCAGGCAGTGGAAAGAAGAAGTCCGGAAGTATCAGCGAGACCTGGTCCCTTTCTTGGAGTGAACCATTATCGTTGCTGTTCGTAAGGACAAAGAAAAGGTTGATAAAGAGCTTTTTTTAACTGTACACAACATACGAGGCAACAATCAACAACCTTAGAGCCTGTGGGCTCCGACTCAGGACAGTTGAAGCTTCACTGATTGAAGATTTTGAAGACTTTCTTCGAGAGACTATCAATATTATGGAGCAGAATCACATTACTCGGAACCCCAAGTATTGCAAAGCGTATGCGGAGGCTAGGAGGTGGTTGGGTAGGGTGCAAAAACTGAAAACAAGGGTTTCAAGTTATCGTTGTGCCCCTAGATGGAGCGAGACTTCAGGATCTGGTGAAGCCCTTCCTCCTGCGGTTTTAACTCGGAGCACTAACACGAGAGGCAACTTGATTGACACCACTTGCTGAGGGAGAGGTTCTTAATCCAGTAGGAGAGGTAACACCATTAGTCGAAGTCGACCATGGTCCCTCGTCGACGAAGAAAAACCTTTAGTTAGGAGATCCCGACACTAGGTTTTAGGGTTCCTGTATTTTCCATCTAGAGGCCAGTAGCGTAGGTCTCCTGGAAATTTTCCTACTTTGTAAAATAGTTGTAATTTATTTCCGTGTACTTGTAAGCCATGCTGGCCTAGTATTGTAAAATAATACTTTTCTCTCTCCATCATTTTCAGAGCATTTTTATTCTTTTTAGGCCATTAGTCCTCGGTCAAACTGTTCTGACTTTTTCGAGCAACTTACAAGGTCTAAGCCTTGTGTTTTTGTTGTGCATTCAAGGGAACTTTGTTGGTCCTTAGGTATGTGTTTTGGGCACTTGTCGCGCTTTTGATGGGGTTTTGTTGGCCCTTCAAATATTTTGCAAGGTCTGTGCTTTGGAAACTTTTTGCGCGTTCGATGGGGCTTTGTTGGCTCTTCGAATATTTTACAAGGTTTGTGCCTTGGGCGCTTGTTTTTGTTGTGTGTTCGATGAGGCTTTGTTGGGCCTTCGAATATTTTGCAGGGTTTGTGCCTTTGAAGCTTGTTCCGCGTTCGATGAGGGTTTGTTGGTCCTTCAAATATTTTACAAGGTATGTGCCTTAGATGCTTGTTACGCATTCGATGAGGCTTTGTTGGCCCATCAAATAATTTTACAAGGTCTATGCCTTGGGTGCTTGTTGCGTGTTTGATGAGGCTTTGATGGCCCTTTGAATATTTTACAAGGTCTGTACCTTGGGCGCTTGTTGCGTGTTTGATGGGGCTTTGTTGGCCCTTCGAATATGAGTTGATTTGATTTTAGGAGAGTGGAAACCAAGAAATTGTTTGAAAGTAACGCGTTCTAATACAAAATTGCAAAAGGTAGAGGAGTCCTCTCAGTTTATAATGGTATCGAACTGAGGGCTTCCTCCGACCCAAAGGTGCCTCTAAGCGGGCCATTTTTTTACCTTCCCGAGCCTATTGGGATTTTGGAGAATAATACCTCCTAAGGTTGGAAACGTTCCATCTGCATGGAATCACTTCACCTTGGAGGGCTACTAACTCATAACTGCCTCCCAGGCCGGGTTCAACAACTCGGTAGAGTTCTTCCCAGTTCGCTGACAGCTTTCCCTCTGTCTCTCTACGAATCTTCTCGTTCCTTCTCATCATGAGGTATCCTTTGGAAAACTGGATTTTTCGGACTCTCCGATCGTGATACCGCTTAAACCTTTCTTTGACCCTGGCGTCATGGAGGTTTGCCTTCTCTCTTTCTCTTCGAGGAGGTCCAGGCCCAAGCGACGCTGCTCGTGATTGTCTTCTTATCGTCCGTTGCTTATAGCAAGCCTTCAAAAGATAGGTAGCCTTATCTCCAATGGAATGACCGCCTCGGAACCATAAACCAGGCTATATGGGATTTCTCCCATAGAAAAAGATTCCGTTGTTCAGAATGACCAAAGTACGCTGGGTAACTCACTAATCCAGTTCCCGCCTACCCCTTCGAGCCTCGATCGAATGATGTTGACAATGGTTCGATTGATGACCTCTACCTGCCCATTGGCTTGTGGGTGGTAAACGCTAGTGACCTTTTGGAGGATTTTTTACTCCTTGCACCAGCTTCTGAAAGGGTAATTTATAAACTAAGCACTATATTTGCTTATGATCGTTTAAGGGATCCCAAATCTGCATATGATATTCTTCCAGCAAAACCCAATCACCGCCTTTCCCTTTATACCGGCCAGGGCTTTGGCCTCGACCCACTTTGTAAAGTAGTCTATGACTACGATCAGGTATCGAAAGTGGTCAGGGGCTTCCAAAAAAGGTCCCACCAAGTGGTCAGGGGCTTCCAGGTATCGAAAGTGGTCAGGGGCTAGGAGCTGTTAATATTCATCATTTCTTCATGAGGGACGTGGGTGATTGGTGCATGCCTTTGGCATTGGTGGCAAGCCTGGATGTGTTTGTTTACCTCTTCGAACATCTTTGGCCAATAATATCCAGCCAGGAGAAGTTTCTTTGCTACCGATCGAGCCCCCTGGTGGCTTCCGCAAGCCCCTTCATGGGTTTTGCGGATCAAGTAATAAGCTTCGTAGGGGCTACGCATCGGAGGAATAGTTGGAGATGGCCTTGGAAGTATAGGACATCTTCATGGATCGCGTATCTAGGCACTTTTAGCCTAACCTTTCTCACTTCGATGAGATCCTCTAGGAGAGTCCCATCTCGAAGGTAGCATGATAGGCGTCATTAAAGACTTTTTCTCCTTGACCAGCATTACTGTTGTTTCCTCTTCGAAGCTACGGTTATTCAGCATTTTCACCATTAGATACACCTGGGATTGCAAGTCCAGGTTCGAAGAGGCCAATTTTCTTAGGGCATCGCCTTGTGATTCTTTTCTCGAGGGACTTGGTTGAGGGTATAATGGTGAAAATGTTCGAGGATGGGTTTTACCACTTCCTGGTAGCATTGAAAACTTCTTTCCCTAGCCGCATATTCCCCCTTGACTTGAAGGACCACGATTTAGGAATCACTTAAGATGTCAAGTTTTTGAACTCCCAAATCTTTGGCAATTCGAAGGCATGTGATTAGTGCTTCATATTTTGCTTCATTATTTGTGACCTTGAAGTCAAAGTGTAAGGCATAGGGGTAATCCTTCTGATCGGGGATCACGAGCAGAATTCTAGCCCCACTACATCCGGAGTGAGAGGACCCATCAACATACAACTGCCATGTCTCATCTGGTTCATTGACCTCTTCGATTTCTATCGTTTCGGTGGTTCGACAATGAAGTCTGCTAATTCTTGGCCCTTAATAGTTGTTCTTGGGCGGAACTGAATATCATGTTCAATCAGTTCGATTGCCCATTTCATCATTCTTCTCGAGGCCTCCAACTTTAGAAGCACCTTCCTGATTGAATGGGTGGTGAGCAGGATTATCCCGTGGCTTTGAGTATGGCCGGAGGCATCTTGCAGTGTAAATATGGGCTAAGATTAGTTTCTCGAGGGCAGTGTAGCGGTCTCCAGGCCATGTAGTGCCCTGCTTACGAAGTATATTGGGAATTGGGAATTTTCCTTCTCTTTTACCAGAACGGTGCTTATCACCAGGAGGAATGCACAGATATACAAATATAGGTCTTCCCCCTTTTCTGGTTTCATGAGAATGGGAAAAATTTGTAAGTGCTCTTTCAGCTCCTGGAAGGCTTTGTCACAGTCATTCGTCCATTCAAATTTCTTTGCTTTTCGAAGCACGTCAAAGAATGACAGGTGCTTTTTAGCCCCCTTTGAGAGGAATCGACTGAGTGCCGCCAACGATCCAGTGAGCCTTTAGATGTCTTTGATTGTTTTAGGGGGCTTCATGTTAACCAATGCTTCGACTTTCTCAGGATTGACATCGATCCCCCTCTCCAAAACCATAAATCCTAGAAATTTACCTGCTCCGACTCCGATGATGCACTTAGAGGGATTTAGCTTCAAATGAGCTTCTCGGAGCTTTCGGAAGGTCTCTTCGAGGTCTAGAAGAAATTGGTCGAAACCCCTACTTTTAACTACTATGTCATCAACATATATCTCAATGTTTGTGCCAATTTTCTTTTCGAAGAGCTTATCGATCAACTTTTGATAGGTACCTCCTGCATTCTTTAACCCGAATGGCATTTTCTTGTAGCAGAACGTTCCCCCATCAGTTATGAAAGACGTTTTTTGCTTGTTCTCTTCTGTCATGAGTATCTGGTGATAGCCCTTATGGGCATAAAAAGGCTAGACATCATATCCTATTATGGCTTCGACCAGTACGACAATGGAAGGAAGGGGATATCAGTCGTTGGGGAAAAACTTGTTCAGATCCTTGAAATTGATATACATCCTCCAAGTACCATCGTGCTTGGAGACCATCACAGGATTCACTATCTACTCGGGGTAGAATACCTCTTCAATAACTTCATCTTTCAACAATTTTGGACTTCTTCCTTATGGCCTCTGCCATTTCAAGGGCAAAAGATCTATGCTCTGTTTGATTGGCTTTTGGGAGGGGTCCACATTCAGCCCGTGGACCATCGATTGCTTAGGTACCCTTGTGAGGTCGAAGGCGTCCCACGAAAGCACATCGACAAAATTGTCTAAGAGTTTCTTTAACAATTCCTTTGTTGCGGGTGGAATAATCTTTCCTACGAGTACCGTTCCCTTGTCTCGAACGACCATTGGCTCTGTGTCCGCAGGCTTAATCTCTCCCTCAGTTAAAGCCACCATGTCCTTCTTTCTACCCTTTTTGAGGGCTAGAGCCAAACGGCTTATGGTCGCTTGTTGATCCCCTCTAATAACTCCTATCCCCCTTTTTGTGGGGGGACTTCATGGTCAAATGATATGGGGAGCACACCACTCATGTCTGGCACATCCAAGGCCTTCCGAGGATCACATTGTTTTTTTTTTAAACTGAAACCACCTGTAGGTGGGGGGTTCTATTATGGCTCCCCTTACCATCAGATTGGGATTTAATTCCCGTGAAACCAGTCCAGTAGATGTATACAAGAGAGAATTGGACACTAGTTGTCGCAATATGTGTGGCATAATCTATGCCAATATCAAAAGAGACCTGTACATGGAAATTAAGGCGACTAGCCCTACATATAAGCTAATCGTTTAAACCGGAAATGCCCTTCTGTTTATGTACACCTCCACCCCCCGTGTCGATGTACACTCCAGCCTTGCATTTCCGGTTCTACGCCCTGATCCTTCTCCAAGAGTAGTGTGTGTCCTTTAGAAGTGTTTCCTTTAGCTGTGGGATGCATGTAGGATCCGCGAAATGTTGTGGAACCCTTCTTTGTTGTCCATACTTTGCCAAGAAATCTGCTGCACCATTGATTTCTCTATAGATGTGGCTAACTCGGATGCCATGTTTCTTTGTTAGATCTGCCACCTGCCTAGCTAGTTGAAGGCAGTTCCATGGAGGCTTCAGTTTGCCATTGATGATGCTCACTGCATTCTGACTGTCCATCTCGAGTGATAATTGATGGAAACCGGTTCTCCGAGGATCACATTGTATGGGGACACAACGCACAACTACAACGAAGCTATAATTTATTATGATTTCCTTGTCTCCCTCAGCTACTTTAACCGGGAGGGTAACCACCCCTAGGGGTAGTGCCATTTTCCCGGTGAATCCGGACAAGGGAAAGGTTGTTCTCCTTAGGCTTTCACGTCCGACACCTTATTGGTTGAAACAGTTGGCGAACATTACTTCGACCCCACTGCTATCATACACGAACACCCTTTTGACATAACAATCTCTTATGATTGCATGGATCACCAACAGATCCGTGTGAGGGGTTCAGCTCCAAGAAGGTAATTGCTTCTTTGGGTAGGAAACGTTTTTGACAGGGTTCTCCAGGGGGCACATATCGTGACTGAGCTTTGATGATTATATTCGAAGCTTGATTGCCCACAACTCCGTTAATGAAGTTGATCACCTGATTCGCCCTGTCCCTCTGATTTCTGTCCGACCGAACCCCTACTTGGTTTTTGGCTTGGTCTCTGTCATTTGCCTGATGTTCTCTGCCATTTTGGCTGGATATCTTTTTGCCTTTCCAACGACGTTTCGCCCCCTTGAGGAGGATTCTCCTTTCAGACCCTCGACAAAGTAAGGGAGTACACTTATTCCTGTCTCAAATGGGTACACTTATTCGTTTCATGGCCCTGTTATTTGTGGTGATCACAAAATTTAAGGGAGTCTTTCTTCCCATGGTAGTCTTTTCTGGGAGAGGGACTTCGAGACATCCCTTCATGGATGGATAGTATCTCCATCAGGGACTTGGTTAAGGGAATAAAGCTTTTGAACCCTTTTTTTGGGTGGTCGAGCCTTTTTAACCTAGGCTCAGAGTGTTTAGGTCCCTTTTCGAGCCATCTATTCCCCACTCGTTTTCTCTTCGCGGCTTCTTTAATTTTTGAATACTGCTCTACAAGTTCCTGCAATTGCTGTAGGGTCTCCAGTTTCTTCAAGACCAAATTTTTTTACAGGTCGAGGTGTGACATTCCATAAATATATCCAAGAATTACCCCCTCCTCGGTCCGATTGATTACGCTAAGACTCTCATCCACATATCGATGGTAGAACGCCTTCGTCGACTCGCCCAACCTCTGCTTGCTGTGGTACAATTTTCATTTAGGTTTTTGTAAACCTTTTCTTTTGAAAAAATTAGCTCAGAAGGGCCTTTCTGAAATCTTTGTACGATTGTAGCGTCCCTCTGCCCAGCTTGTTGAACCATTCTTGGGCTTTCTCTCGAAGGTAACTTCCGACCAACTTGCACGTTAGATGTTCATTGAAGTCCCTCGAGTTCATCAAACTAAGGAACGTCTGTATGAACTCGCGAGGGTCCGAATCTCCACTGTATGTGGGGAGCCCTTCGGGTGGTTTCATTTCGCTGGGCCATCGGGCGGTCACTATTGCGGGACTGTAAAGAGATGTTGCGATCTGGCCCGAAGGCCCGATAAGGCTATCGAGTTCTCCTGTCAAAGTGTCGCTCGGCCTCCCTCCCATTTGTGGATCTTCGTATTGGCTGGGCCAAACCAGGGCATCGAAGCTTGGGGGGCGTAGGGAGGAGCTAATTCGAAGCCATATACCATGAGCTTGACCCTCCCCCTGCTGAGCCATAATACAACCCTGGCCGGTAAGGGTCGTAGAGGGGGACCTCTAGATAGAG
The DNA here is from genome assembly GCA_037428765.1 of Rubia yunnanensis. Taxonomy (NCBI): domain Eukaryota; kingdom Viridiplantae; phylum Streptophyta; class Magnoliopsida; order Gentianales; family Rubiaceae; genus Rubia; species Rubia yunnanensis. Next base: position 21,679,980 of record CM075071.1, on the reverse strand, counting down.
TCCATAATATATTTGGCTTTCGAAACCTAGGAAAATTCCCATTGGCTCTACCATCAAATGTGGAACAGTCTGTCTCGGCGCCAAGAGCACCGAGATAGGCGTCAAGATTAGTGCATAGTATGCCATCGTTTGCGGCATGCTCGGGAGTGTTGGCTGAAGCCGTGTAAGAGCACCAACGTCGGCTTGATAGGACACTCCCAGGGGGGGTGTACAACTGGAAATTTGGCTGCAACACCATAGGCATCGAAGGTTAGGGCCAAATCTGCTGTTGAATCACCCAATGGTAAAGCATTGGAGGCTCCACCTGATAGCCAGCAGATCTAAGGGCCTGAGCCCACGATGCTAGATCTTGCTGTGATGGGGGGGCCCGCCTTGCTTGTACCCTTTGATGCTCGAGCAACCCCTCTTGAGATCTCTGTTTGCGAATCATCTGTAGCCTTCGTAAACTGCGATTCGTTCACCTTTTGTTGATGTGCATGGCTCTACGAGATAGGAGCTTCAGCTCCATCTACCCAGGGATCGGCGCTGACCTCCATGGTCCATGGGGGTGCGTCAGCTTCTTCGCGAGGAGCTTCAGACCCCTCTCTTCTGGGACTTGGTCCTGACCAGCTTCCGGAGGCTCAATACCGGTGTTAGAGGAAGTGAGATCTGAAAGCATATTGGATCTACGCCATCTTGTTTTTCGATACGAGAATTGTACTTCTTCGCAGATGCCTACAACTTTTCCTTTCAAGTGTTCACTCCTACGAAAGGCGCTTGCCGTAGATATGGACATAACAATAAGTACTTGAGTGCAGATCTGACTGACGGTACCATCGGGCGTGCCACTTGATGCCACCGTGGGTGATTAGGATCTGCAAAGACAAAGCCCCAAGAGGTTTTTGGGGATAAAAGGCTCTGACGGCCAAGTCAGCAAACAAGTTGCCAAAGTGTAATTAGGAATGAATAGTTGAGTTGTGTAGGGTTACCTTTAACCTTTATGTAGGTAGGCAAATAGGGCAACTGTTTTGTTTGTTTGTGGAGCAAATACTCTCACCTTAGCCCAACCCAAAAGACTTTACACAAAGGGCAAAGATATGGACTTAAGGTCGGCCGCATGGGTATTTAGGCCCAAAATTGCTTATGAACTTTAACATTATCCCTCAAACGGCACACTTCAGATACTATTTGCTATTAAATTTTTACCGTATATTTAAATAGGTATATAAGCAATAATATTATCATATGCAATATTTTGAATTCGCCATTACAAATAGTTTTAAAAAGTTACTTTTTATTTGCCAATATTATATATAATTAAATATATTAACAGTTAAATATATTTCTTGATAACCACAAAAAAAATTTATATAATTTAATCCAGAACGGAGGGAATAATAGAGTTCAAACAGAAAATACTTTCTTGAAATGTCGTGAAAGAAGTCCGAATAACATATACAACACTAAGAGTCCGTCTTTCAAGACGATCTTTTCATAAATCATGGAAAAATCAAGGTTTAAAGTGTAAATTTTAAAAAATAAAGATAAAATTTTTGAGCTCATTTAGTAGAAGTTGATTTAGTAAATTGGGATATCAATATTATTTGGTCCGAATCCTTTTTTGACTCTGCACCATGGATTCCACTATACTATTTAGTATAGAGGAATAGAACAATTCAATTCCTTCATATTTTGAGAGATCCTATTTATATAGATAAGGAGACATAATTCACATGGATATAGTAAGTCTCGCTTGGGCTGCTTTAATGGTAGTCTTTACATTTTCCCTTTCACTTATAGTGTGGGAAAGAAGTGGACTCTAGGAGTATTACTAATTAATCAAACTGTATCACTTGTTATCTCGTTGAAAAGTTCTATACAACTGCCCTTTCTCGACGCATTTCTTTAGACAAAGACTCTGTTTTTTCCTCTTTTCGGATGGTAAATATTTCTCAGAACATGGAGTGTGAATCAAACCCGTTTGAAGAAAGGAAGGATCCCAAAGAATCGATCTTTCTTTTAGTTGTTGAATCTCTCTTTTATTGATCAATGTAAATTTTAAAAAAATAAAGATAAAATTTTTGGATTGGTTGAACCAAGTTATAAACTTTATATCTATTATACGATAGATAATAAACTTTTAATATTACAACTAACACATTTAACCTTTTATTATTTAAATTAAACCTGTCTTTCCATAGATCTCTCCAAAAACTTTACCCGTACTAATCTACATACAGAGATAATATTTAAAAGATAAAATAAAATTCACCAGCCAAGAGATGAACAAGCTATACATCAAAAGCATTTGAGGAACGGACATGACGATGAAAGATTGGAAGAGGAGGCGCAATAAGGCTTTCTTCCTGTCTGAAGCCTCAGAAGCAGCAGCAGCAGCACTCTTCCAACAAACAACAGCAACACAGGGCAGCCAAACTGCATTTACTCAAGAAACGAGAATCCAAAGCATTATAAAGATGAACATTTATGTATTGGACACATATTTCACTAGATTCTGACAACCAAGTGTTCCGTATCCAATGTCATGTTTTTTTGATCATAATAGATTGTGACCCTTGGTCTAGGCAATTTTTTTCATCATCCCTCTCTTAACACAAGTCATATGGTATAGATCTGAATAACTAACCCTCGATCTAAATTACAAACGCAATCAAACATGTAATCATAGTTAGCCTTACTGCCTCAGTTGGGATTACACAGAAAAAGAAAATAAGAGTTCATTTTCCTTATCACAAGTAATTCACACTTTATCAATAAAGATCCCTCAATCCAAATTAGTGTTCATAGTCATAGATATAGAAACAAACCTATTTACCAGAGACCATGTTCAGTCAAGTTTGTATAGAACAAACTTCATCCTAATAGTGGAAGAGGGGATAAGGAAAGCTCACCAGCCGCGTAGGAAAGAGAAACAGCCATGGCCTTGGTGGTGGTGATGGTGGTGGTGATCGTCGTAGCGGTGGTGATCGTGATGGTAAACGGGCGGCGGAGGAGGGTAGCCTTGGTTGAAATAGCCTTGGTAACCGCCTGGTTGGGGTCCTGGCGGATACGGATATCCTTCGTAGGGATTCGGCGGCGGAGGATAAGCAGTCCCAGGAGGGGGATAGGGCTGATAACTCATGGTGGCTGGAGATGGCTGCCGGCGCCGGTGACTGTCTTTCTGTCGCCTCTCGATAACTCCGATCCAATAAGGTCAATGACCCGAAAAGAGGACGGACTGATTATTTATATCAGTACGATTTTCCAGCTGGATTCGCTCTCACCCAATCACAACCCGCCACGTTAAACTTACGCCTTAAGTCATTTTCTCTAATTCCTCCTCTCCTTCATAATTCCATTCAATAATGCTGATGGTGTGGCAACCGCGTCTTCATTAATCGCTCTCAGTTCATCTTACTCCCAACATATCTGCAATTAGGGTTGGTAAATGGATAGATGGATCAAATATTGAATGGAAAAAAAAAAAAATAAGACCCATTTCAATTTGTTTTTTTACCCGAAATATGAATATGATCCATTTTAACACATTTATAACTGTTCAAAAAATGATTTTAGTTAAAATGATTTGGGTTAAAATGGATTGAGCTGAAACTCGCTCAATCCGCATGTGAAAAATCATCAACCCATGTGTTAAAAATAGGTAAATTCGCAAATGTCAACCCACATATGAATCCATATGAGTTTGTATACCAACTCATATGGATAAAACTCGCGGGTTTCAGCCCATAAATATTGATTCATATGAGTTTATATATGATGTGTCCATTTTATGTGCATATTTTAAGACTTTTTGGGATCACTTTTGCGCTATTTTGTTATCTAGAACTTGTGTTTTACCTTGAAATTCTCTTAAGAGAGGTAAGAGCGACTTTCACGCTCTTTCACCTTTTCTAAGTGGATTTTGTGTGACAAAGAAAGAACTTTGAGACTTGAAGACCGGAAGCCATTAAAGATCATCTTTTAAAGACTTTGAAGATTTGAAGAGTTGAAGAAGAGTGAAATGGAGTGAAGGCTAGAAGATAAGAAGAAGAAGAAACTAAATTTTGTTTCTAGGTGCTCGTCACGAGTCGCGATGGACCTGTCGTGAGTCATGATTAATGGGTGGCCATAACTCTTCGCCTATTTCTTGTACTATAAATAACACTTATCTATTCTCCCTCTCCACTTCTTCTCCAGCTAGACTTTCTACTATTCAAACCCTAGTTTTTCACGATTTTCATATTTGTTTTAGCTTGATTTTATGTTTGATTTGTTGTTGATAATTAGTATGGATTCTAGTAGCTAAACTTAGTCTTGGGAACAATTGATTAAGGCTTCCAATCTCCTGTCTTGAGAACTCTATTCATTTATTTGGTACTCTTTCTATTGTGCATTTATGGAGATTTGAATGTTGGTAGTTGATATCATTAATGGGGTTGGAAGTTTGAGTATATGAATTTCTTGTATGATTGTTTGTTAGGGTTGAGAAAAAGTAGCTAAGTTTCCCCTCTTTTGATATGGAATCCAAGAGCATGAATTAGAATTTCTAATGGCGTTGACGTGTTGATAATTGCTAGATGAGTGTGATAATGTTGAACTCTTTGTCATGTTTGTTTATTGTAGCAAATAGGAGAGGTCTATGAATGTTGAACGTTCTTGACTAATCTCGTGTAAATGCATGAATTGGTTCTATGCTTAGACACGGTGTAGAGTGTATATACGTGTTACCAAGCTTGTTGATTCTTCGTGCTCAATGTCATTAATGAGATACTTTTATCCATTTATTGACTAAAGGAGTCATTAGTGAAGTTTGACAAGAGATGTCAAATTTACTCTTGCAAACTACTATCTAAGAAGGATAGAAGATTTATCTTCACAACAAGTAGTGAAAGTATTGGATATGTTGTAAGTTCAAGGATAGATAAGAGGTTTGGAAGTGGAAATCAGTTGCGCCCAAGGTCCCGTAATTTGTGTTTCATCCTTATTTTAGTATCTTGTTGCATGTTATGTGGTGTATACCTATCCCTTAGGTTGGGCCGTAAGCCCAAAGTGGTAAGCCCAAGGCCATCCCGCAATGCGAGCAGTAAGAGGAGCAACCCACAAACCAAGAAAAGTAGAGATGATGGCCAGACGTCAACCACGAGCCATTTTTCTTGGAGCCTCGATCAAGCATACGACAACAAGCCTTGGAAAAGCGGAGTCATGATCGGGGTAGGCTATGAAAGAAACAAGGAGACCACAGAAACAGGTAAGTGTACCTATCCAAAGGAATTCCAATTCTGAAGATATATAACTGACTTGATCGTCAAAGTTGTTCTCTCGGAATCACTTCCGTAAGCAGTTTTGCAGGTAAAAAAGGTTACGTGGTGAGCAACAAGTGATCCACCTAAATAGACCACCACATTATTTGGCACCAACTGTGGGGACCGATATTTTTTCTTTTCATTTCAAGGTTATTTAGGTAATCAATGGTGTTCACTAGGAGTGAGAAGAGCCATAATCAACAGTCGCAAGAACAAACACTAGGACGAGATAAAGGAATGCATCATCATCATGATCACACCCCAAATAAGGAAAAAGAACACAGTAAGGAAGAAACGAAGGAGGAAGAAGAGGAAGCAATATACCTGAATACTAATCTGGACAAGGAAAATAGTGCATTCATGGCTTTCTTAGAAGTGAATAGAGAGAGTCTTTATGATAAATTTTTGAAGACGCTCAAGCGAAAACCCCCAAAACTGAAAAAAGGTGTATCAGGAGCGTGAGAATCTCAATTATAAAGAAGAATTGCGTGATATTGTTACGGAAGACAAAGAACACAAATCGCCCCTAGCACCGCATCTGCAAGATTTGAAGATGCCGAAGGACTTTAAACTTTCTCTGCACGTTAGAATCTACAATGGAATCAAAGGCCCAAAAGAATTCCTGCATTCATATGGGAATAACACGAGATTCTGCAATGCGAACATTGAATTAGTTTGTAAGGCGTTTCCAATCTTTTTGTCCGGAACAACAATCACTTGGTACGAAGACCATAGAAATGGAAGTATCAAGTCCTGGGCACAATTGTCAGACCTATTCTTGGGTTGTTTTTATCAGAAGCAAAATTTCACTAAGACGATTGCAGATCTTAACAAATAGCCCAGCGAAGTGATGAAAGCTTGACCGAGTACCATAATCGATTTGTCACGAAAGCCTACAGGTTCATGACTTATCATTCTAGTCATCATTGGGAGCGTTCATAGGAGGCATGCGATTATGATAGTTCTACAAAGAACGGACAAATAATATTCCTAGAAACCCAAGGGAACTTCAAAAGATGATTGAGCATCACGTGTGAACAGGGGAAGCAAATAACCACAAGATAGAGTGGGAAAGAGGCAAAAAACAAACGATTGAGAATTTACAGAAGGTATTTGGAAGAAGGGAAGAGGAAATGTCCCTTTCAAAGGAAGAGCACCAAGTTTGCAAGCTGCACCATTCCAGGATACGCCTCTAACGAAGACAAGGAAAGAGATATGACAAGCGAACAAGGAATTATTCTGAGAACTAGTTCTTATGCTGGTACCGCCAGAAAAGAGATCCATGGAGTATTATTTCACTTTCCACAAGGACCATGGTCATGATATTGAGTATTGTATAGACCTAAGAAGGAAAATTTAGGATAATTTGAGGAATGGTTTCTTAGGCCAGTATAGAAAGGAAGGGGGAAGCCAGTACAGTGACACTGGCAAAACAGCGAACCCATTAGCATGGAATCAAGGGATGGCATCCACAATGCCAAAACAAAAATGACTGCGACAATTGATTGCAAGGATGAGGCGAATGGTGAAGTACCAGAAACAATCATTTTGTCCATACACAGATCGATGAAGTCACTGTCCGACAATGCTTGGAAAGCTATGGCAAGATACTCTCCCCCGCAAGAACTGGTTGAGAAAAAACTATGCTCAGATGAGGCAATTACTTTCAGTGAGGAAGATGCAGTGCCTAACGCTTCACCTCACAATGACCCCATGGTAATTATTGTAAAAATAGGAAATGCTACTGTACACAGGGTGTTCGTAAATGATGGAAGTGACGTCGAAATACTATTTTTTCACTGTTTCGACATGCTGGTTTTCAATCAAACCGATCTTAAAAAATCCACATCCTCGTTAGTTGGGTTCACAGGGCGAGTAGTGATGCATTTAGGCAATATACGACTCCTTGTCACTGTTGGGGATCGTGGAAGGAATTGCACCATCACTTATGACTTCACAGTCATGGACACTCCAAGTACTTTTAATGATGTCATAAGAAGACTATGGATGAATAGAACAAAAGAAATATGGTCTCCTTACCACTCATTAGCCTGGATGACGAAGATAGCTCAAAGTGTGTAAAGATAGGTAAAGGCTTTCCAAATGAGGATAAGAGGAGAATTATAGAAATTTTGCAAGGCCACAAAGATACTTTTGCATGGAATATTCAGAACATGGGAGGAGTAGACCTAAGCATCGCTACCCACTTCTTGAACATAAGTGGTGCGGACAAGCCGGTTAAGCAAAAGCAGCGTTGCTTCACTAGGGGATATGCAGAAAGCTATAGAAGAAGAAGTTACAACACTGCTTCAAGCTGGCACAATAAAGGAAATCATATACCCAAGGTGGCTAGCGAACCTAGTCATGGTAAGGAAGTCAGACGCAGGCTGGAGAATGTGCATTAATTTTACAGATCTAAACAAGGCATGCTTGAAGGATTGTAATCCCTTACCAAAGATCGATCAATTAGTTAAAGTGATTTCAGGGTACGAGGTCCTAGCATTTTTAGATGCGTACAAGGGATACCACCAGATATTGATGAATCTGGAAGACGCGGAGAAAATGGTTTTTATAACGAGCTTTAGGACATTTTGTTATGTAAAAATGTCATTCGGGTTGAAAAATGCGGGAGCTAATACCAAAGAGTAGTTGATAATGCATTCCATAATCAAATAGGGAGAAATATAAAAGTATATGTCGATGAAATAGTTAAAGTTAATAATTTTAAGCCCTACTGCTTCCTATCTACAATTAAGTAGATAATGGAAAGTCGGGGTCGTCCACGAGAAGAGGGATTTTTTCAAGTGTCTAAACATATATAGGAGAGAACATACTAGGCATGAACACACACACACACACACACACACACACACACACACACACACACACATATATATATATATATATAAACATGTAAACAAGGGGGGGGGGTTGGTTGGTTTGATCCTAATTTATCAAATTGAAATACAACAACTAGCAAAGCAAGAGAACTATGCTAATCATGCAATACAACTAAAGATAAGATGAAAACAACAATTAATGGAACCTTGGGTGCAATTGACTTCCACTTCCAAACCTCTTATCCATCATTGAACATGCAACCTATTTACTACTCTCACTACTTGTTGTGAAGACTAAACTTCTTTCCTTCTTAGATAGTAGTTTGCAAGAGTGAATTTGACCTCTCTTGTCAAACCTCACCAATGGCTCCCGTAGTCGAAACACGGCTCAAAGTATCCCATTGATAGCATTTAGCACGAAGAATCAACAAGCTCGACCACACTTATAAACACTACACTGTGTCTAAGCATTTAACCGATTCATGCATTTACACAAGGCTAGTCAAGAACGATCGACATTCATAGACTTCTCTCATTTGCTACAAGCAACAAACATGAAAAAGAGTTCAACATTATCATATTCATCTAGCAATTATCAATCCATCAACACAATCAAAAGCTCTAAATCATACTCTTGGATTCTTGTCAAGGAAGGGGGAAATCAACCCATTTCCCCAAACCCTAACAAGCATATCGTACAAGTACTTCATATACCCAAGCTTTCAATAACATTAATGACATTAACAAACACATTCAATGCTCCATAAATGCATAATAGTAAGAATTTTGAATAGGCTACAAATTATTCTCAAGACATGGACTTGGAAGCCTTAGTCAATTGCTCCCAAGAACTAGGTTTAACTACAAGAGTTCATACTAATTAATGCTAAACAAACAAACATAAAACAAGAGATTTCAAAGATGAAAATGGAATAAAATAGGGTTCTAAACAGTACCAAAAATGGAGATCCATAAGTGTTTTTGAATGAGAGGAAAGAGAGTGCTATTTATAGTACAAAAAGGATAAGGTGAAATTCTGGCCATCCATTGGTCGCGACTCGCGACGGGTGCCAGAATATTGCCTTGTTTCCTTTTCTTCTTCTTTGTGGTATAGAATCATCTTCATAGCAATTCCTCTCATTTTTCAAGTCTTCAATGTCTCCAAAAATGGTCTTTAATAGCCTCCGGTCTTCATGCCTTCGAAGCAAGTCTACAAAAGTCTTCAAAAATGTGATTTTTAATGTCCTCCGGTCTTCATTGCCTCCGCGTTCTTCCCTTGTCACGTAAAATCCACTTAGAAGAGGTAAAAGAGCGTAAAGTTGCTCTTACCCCTCCTAAGAGAATTTCAAGGTAAAACACAAGCTCTTGATGATAAAAGAGCACAAAAGTGACCCAAAATAGTACTAAATTATGCACATAAAATTGACATATCAAACCTCCCCACACTTAAACCTTACTCGCCCTCGAGTAATAAAAGATCCAAGCATACGAAGGAAATGAAGAATCCACATCCTAACTACTATTCCCCCAAATCAATACCTCACAAAACTCTCAATATCACAAATCCCAATGTTAAGGTCAAATGAGAAATTTCCCACAACCCATATTCCTAAATCTACCAAAACTATATCAACCCATCAATTCATTGATATCCCTAAAACATCTCCAAATCCCGAATTGATAATCCTAAATCCAATGATACAAGGTGAAGCTAAAGACATGTATAAGGTTCAAAACACATGCTCCACTTTATATCAATATATCAACCTAAAAACGAAGCATATTAACGATCAAGAATTTCATAACTTACTTCATTTTTTCCTGCTAAATTTTTCACTCCCAAAAGGTCCTCAAGATGTCAAGCTACCCGATCCATCTGTATGGTCACCGCAACCTTATGACTCTAACGCCGACAAATGAGTGAAAATTTCTGTCATTTTCTCTCATTTTGCCTAGGAGCCCTTTCGGGTTTTCATCCTAGCCACACACATTATGTTTCTTTGGCTCACATCTCACCTTTTTCCGCACATTTAGCCTCTCATTTTTGCCTACGTCACCCTTTCGGATTTTCAACCTATCCAGGCCCCTAATGTTGCCTAAGTTGCCCTCTCGGGTTTTCAACTTAGCGGGATTATTTTTATTTTATTTTCATTATATATATATATATATATATATATTTTTTCAAAATTTTCAGCATTTTTCACGTGTCTCAAATCCAAAAAGTAGCAAAGTGCTTTCCAAATGTTAAGGCTAAGAAAAGTATCAAAGCCAACATTATCCAAGTACATCAAAAGAAAAACATCCCAAAACAAAAGGGAGAAAATATCCAAAACAAAACAAAAGAGTTATGCAAAAGTGTCGCCGATCCCAATCACCTCAAAGTAGTAGATACCCCTCCCTATACTTAGAACACTACATTTCCCTCAATGTAGACAGTTGGGAAAAAATTTACAAAGCGAAGTATGGAAAGGGTAAGCTATGGTGCTCACAAAATCAATGCTGTGATGAAGAAAAGCCACTGCCAAAGTAACGCTGCTAATACTGTGCCAACCATTCTGTGCTCCTCTGCCTCCTCACTCTCCGCATCTCCGCTCCAGGATCAGGGCCTGAGACACTGCCTTCCTGGGACTGCATCTCATGGATGCGAGCTGACAAGTGGTCAATCTCCTCGTCAATGTCAATCAAGGTTTGGGTGACAAATACATTGTGCTCTAATATCATGCTGTCCTATCGGCGGAATCCATCCTGCATAGTCTACATCATCCACTCGTAGAATTCTGGTGGAGGCTGGGAATAGTGAGGTGGCACATTGTCCTCCTGCATGGGCTCTGTGTCTGGTGGAGGCTGCGTGGAGTGCTGCTGCTGCTGCTGCTGTCGCTCAGTGGGAGGTAGAGTGCTATCATCACACTGGACAGGAGCTGGGCAAAGGTTGTGAAGCTTGCATTGGTTCCTCATCTCTACATGAGGAGTCCGGTGAAATCTCAAATTCTCCTAGAGGTGTGTCGAATTCCAGCTTCGTCTTGTTAGCCTGAGGAAGTGCCATGAATGTGACCTTTCTCGCACCATACAACCAATGGAAGAGCCCTGTGATTTGTGTGGCAATGAGCATCTCAAATCTAACTAGCCTCTCAGCGGTGATAAGATAGGATGTGCGCCTCCCTAAGCATGGAAAGGCAGCTGGAGGAACCAATCCCAAGTACTCTGCTAAAAAGCCTATCATGCCTCCTACCATGATCTTCCCCTTTGGTTTTCCTACCACCTCCACAACTCTCTTCATCCACAATTCTGCCCACAGCCCATATCCTGGCCCCTCACTCGTTAAGTGCCACAAAAAGTGAATGTCATTGTCTGGCACATTCGTCGGCTCCGCAGAGCAAAGTACTGTGCTAAACAACAAACGGTGCACATAACAGAGTGCAGGGTGGATGATAGCGCTACTCTTATCATGGGAATTCTTTGGCTTCATGTTGATGACATTCCAAAAGTGCATGTCATCCTCAATTAATCGCTCCTAGGCCTGTGGGTTCAGCCTGGCCCGTATCTCTGCGGTGTCAAATCCAAAGGCTTCTTCGATCTGTGAGACAGTCATTTGCCTAGATATATCATCTAAGTGAAAAGAAATGTACCTCTCACAGGGTTGATCGCCTCTCATGCTGCTTATATAGACCGTGGACAAGAATTCTAGTGTCTACCTCTGGACTCATAAGCCTTTCCATTCCCCCTTTTGTGAGGAAGCATCTGACAGGCTGAGTGAGGCCGAGGGCATCTAATGTAGGCACATCGACAAAGCTTGTCTCCTTGAGTTGGCGCTTCTCTAGGGCCTCCCACCTTTCCGCATGGGACCCGGTGATCCGGGTCAAACCCATGTACCTATTCGGAGGGGGAGGCACAGGGCTCGATTTCGAAGCCGGTGGAGGAGGTGGAGGTGAAGTGGTAGTGCGCCCACCTCGGGAGGGAGCCCTAGGTTTCTTCGTGGTGGCCATATCTAACAATCACAGCAAACAAGTCGAACGCAAAGGAATATGTGTACATGCAATATTGCAAATTCATACTCAACCTTAAACTAGTTCATTATCACAACCCGAATCAAAATCAAGTTAACTAGTTAAGTTCTAATCACAATTGCATATACAATCCATACTATGTCCAACAAGCCCATATTCTCAAATCCATGAAGTTCACATAGTTGAAATCAATATGCTATATCTCAAAACCACAGTTGTGCTCAACTAGCTTAGCCACCATTAGGACATTCACCATGTCAACATTCATGTCCCATGGTTAAACTACCCTAAGCAAAATAACATTGCAAAACACAATAACATTTTATCCAAATAACAACTATGTTGAATCAAGGGCCAACATGCCTCCTATCCAGCATAAGTCACAATCTATTCTCAGCCACAACAACACAAATGCACACAATCCCAACTCAAACAAGCACAATACAATCCAAACCGCAACCACAAGATATGCACACAATACCCATCAAATTAAATTGCAGGCACAATTTATTCACCAAAATCAACCAAGATCCAACAATTCAATTTCCTAAGGCATCACACATAATCTACACGATATCCATAAAAAAATAGAGTATACATTCATAATCCCAATTCAAGCTCAATAAAGCGAAGAAATGTACCACCAAGATGCGTAGGAAGAAGAAAAGAGGAAGCCCACAATCAATTCAAAATCGAATTGCTCAAAGTGACAAAACCCCCAAATTCTAGGGTTTGTGTTCTTCAAAGAATTTTTTCGATTTGTGGGTGGAGGTTTTGAAGAAAGGATGGGGTATGGAGTGGTGGTTGTAAGTTGTGGAGGGTGACTATTAGTAGCGGCGAGCGGCGGTGGTTGGTGGAGAACAGGTTGAGGATGGTGAAAAGGAGTGGGAGAAGATGAAGAGTAGCAGCGGATTGTGGATATGTTTGTGGTAAAATGAGTTTAGCTCATTATATAAATCAGATTCATACGACCGTTGCGACTCGCGACGGGTGGTCTCAAGGGGTGTTAGGTCTGGCTAGGCTCGAGGATGAAAGGTGACACTTTGGGGCTCGTGGCTTCGAGGTCTTGAGAAGCTAGGCTCGAGGATGAAAGATAACACCTCGAGAGCTCTTGGCTTCGAGGTCTCGAGAGGCTAGGCTCAAGGATGAAAGATGACACCTTGAGGGCTCGTGGCTTTGAGGTCTCAAGAAGCTAGGCTCAAGGATGAAAGATGACACTTCGAGGGCTCAATGCTTCAAGGTCTCGAGAAGCTAGGCTCGAGGATGAAAGATGACACCTCGAGGGCTCTCGGCTTTGAGGTATCGAGAGGCTAGTCTCAAGAGTTGGCCTCGAGAGAATGATGGACTTCAGGTTTAGCTCAAGTCGAGGCCTTGCTACCTCGAGGTCTCGAGGGGGTAATGTCTCAAAGGGCTGGCCTCGAGAGGGTGATGAACTTTATGGTTCGGCTTGAGTCGAGGGTTTGCTGCCTCGAGGTCTTGAGGTGGTGATGTCTTGAAGGGCTGGCCTCGAGAGGGTGATGGACTTTGTGGTTCAGCTCTAGTTGAGGGCTTTCTGCCTCGAGGTCTCGAGGTGGTGATGTCTCGAAGGGGTGGCCTCAAGAGGGTGATGGACATTCAAGTTCTGCTCGAGTCAAGGGTTCAGGGCTTCGAGGTCTCGAGGGGATATGTCTCGAGGAGATATGTCTCAAGGGCTGGTCTCGAGGATTGGCCTCGAGAGTGTGATGGTCATTCAAGTTTTGCTCGAGTCGAGTGCTTGCTGCCTCGAGGTCTCGAGGGGGTATGTCTTGAGGACTCACGATGAGGTCCTCGCGAGGCCATCGTGGCTCGCAAAAAGTGGAGGCTGAGATCTCCATTTTAACACAAGATTTCTGAGTACATCGCGAGTTGCAACCACTCCGTTGTGAGTCACGATGAGGCCCTCGCGAGGCCATCGAGCTCGCAGAAAGTTTTGGCCCAGACCCCCATTTTTAGCCAAAATTCCTGATTTGGTCGCGACTCACGACAAATCCCTCTCGAGGTCGTTGCGACTAACGACGAGGCCTTGCAAGGTCATCGCGACCAGCGAAAAATGAAGTCCGAGAGCAGAAATCTCACCCAAAATTACTGAGCCTATCGAGACTAACCCGGTACTTAGAATTTTTTTTCTGATTCCTTCTCTTGTCCAAGTCTCTCCTTCTTGACTCCAAGCATTTTTCCCTTCAAAAGTCCAATGCCTTGGCTTCAAAATTGCTACAAAATTATGGAAAAACAACCCGTGAAAGCATAAAGCAAAACAATGAAACTTGATAAAATCTAAAACCAAACAACATCAACGGAAAGCCACAAATGATGATCCGGATGATCAAAATCAAGTTTATTTAACGTCATCAGCATGACTTACTCCCCTTCTTGGAGTTTACTCACAAAATGAACCGAGATGATTCGTCCCTTCTCCTCGGTCAGGGTCAAAACTATTGGGATTTGCATCGTCCCCAACAAAACCTCCTTCAAGTAGCTTAGGGTTTCTTCATGTACCCTTAACATCTTCAACAATTCACCTTTTTGTTCCATGGTGATCTCAAGCACGTCAGCATTCGGGGGTAGCTCTCCTTCTCCAAGGGATGAAAATTTAAGAGCTTTCGGTGGTGGTTTTCACTCTTCCACCGAAGTCTTCTCAAGAGAAGGAGGGAAAAACACCCTTGCTGGCTTACCCACGGACACTCAAAAAGGGTTGGATGCTGCGCCCCCAAGAGTGCATTCGCCGTTGCTTTCCTTCAAGTTAGTACTAACAACACTTGAAATAAAATTATCACTCAAAACATCATCTATGGAAACATTTAAGGAACTACCATTTCTGGGCTCAATTTCATCTTGCCCTTCGTCATCAATAACATGAACAGTTTGGCAAGAATGATATCTACTAGGGTGATCAATAGAATTATTAGTGTCAAATTCTACCTTCTGCCCCTTAAACTCCATTGCCAATGTTCCGTTATGCACATCAATTATGGTCCTTGAAGTCTTTAGAAATGGCCTTCCTAAAAGGATAAGTTTAGAGCTACTGTCACCTCCCATCTCAAAAACATAAAAGTCAGCGGGGAATGTTAAAGAATCCACTTTCACCAACACATCCTTCACAATACCTTTCGGGTATATGCTAGAGTGAAAGGCTAGTTGGATAACAACCTCGGTTTTGTGCAAAGTGCCTAGATTTAGACTTTTATACAAGGAATATGGGATTACACTGATTGAAGCACCTAAGTCTAACATGGCCTTGTTAACACATTTACCTCCTATCTCACAAGGGATTGCAAACATTCTCGGATCATCACATTTAGGAGGCATCTCATTATCAAGCGCGACGGAGACATATTCACTCTTCACACTCTTTTTCTTACTCTTCAATTGTTGTTTCCTATTTATGGTACACAATTCTTTAAGAAATTTAGTATACCTAGGAACTTGATTTAGAGCAGTTAAGAGTGAGATATTTACCTCGCATCTACGAAAGACTTCGTAGATGTCCTTGGTGTCCTGCTTGGTCCTCTTATCTTTTAGTGCCTCTGGAAATGGTGGTTCTGGAACATAGATAGGGATCTCCGCCCCTCTTGATTTCTTGTGAGTTGGGGATGAGGTTTTGGGATTTGATCCCGGTCTTGGTACAAATGTCTCCACCTCTGTTTCTTCTCCTTGGATCTCCTTGGCCAACTCCTCTTCCTTATTCTCATGATATTCTTCTTTCTCAACCTCCTGCTCAACAACAACCCTTGCTTGGGGCTCCTTCACTTCCCTTCCACTTCTCAATGAGATTGCACTCACATTTTGTCGAGGATTGATTTCCAGTTGGGAGGGAAGTTTGCCTTTTTCTCGGGCCTCCATCTGATTCACCTCTTGAGCTATTTGGCTCACTTGGGTTCCAAGTTCTTGATGCTTTCTTTGGCTTCATCTTGGAATTTCTCGCTTTTCTCTGCACACATGCCCAACCGGTGAATGACTTGCATCACCTCATCCTTTGTTAGCCACAAGCTCTCCCCTTGGTCTCGGGGTTTGTCTTCGAGCCTTTGAAATTGTTGCTGAGGTGGCCTATATTGGTTTTGAGGAGGCCGATATGGTTGAGGGTTTTGTCTTCCTTGAGGGCTTCCATGCTGGAGGTTCGGGTTATCACGATTTCCCGAATTGTATGGCCGGTTTTGGTACCCTTGATAACCTTGGTACCCTTGGTAGCCTTACCCACATTGATATCCTTGGTTGACTTGGTAGCCTTGATTCCCTTGATAGCCCATGACACATACCTCTTCAACATAATTCTCTTGCAAAGTGGGGCAAGCATCCGTAGGATGCGCCAAGTAACAAATTTCACTTGATTTAACATGTGGCGCATTTCTGGGCTTTGTCATCAAAGATTTCACCATGGATGCAAGGGTCGAGACTTGATCCTCGAGCTTTCCACTATTTGAAGAGTCACTTGCGGGCATTGCATTCCTCCTTCTCAAATCGGCCCTTGAGCTAAAGTTTCTCGATTCTTTCGCTAGCTCTTCATACAATTGCATAGCCTCTGAGGATGTTTTGTTTCCAAGGGTGCCACCATAAGAACTTCTCACCAACCTTTGATCTTCATCAAGAAGGCCATTGTAGAAGTAATAAACCAAATCCCCCTCCGAATAACCGTGATAAGGGAAACTTGCAAGAAGCTTCTTGAACCTCTCCCAATAGTTGAAGAGGGATTTCTCATGCCATTGAAAGATGTTGATTATATCCTTCTTCAAGGCGGCAGATCTAGAGGCTGGGAAGTATTTGGCTAGAAACTTCATTTTCATATCAAGCCAACTCTTAATGCTCTTGGGCGGTAAGTAGTGGAGCCAATCTCTTGCACCATCCCTCAGTGTGAGCGGGAATGCCTTCAACTTATAGAAATCTTCATCCACTCCATGGGGAACCGTACCACCACACAAACAGTGAAACTCGGTGTGGTTTTCGTTGGCATTGTCCCCTTGCCTACCAGGGAAGATGGGTAGCATGTTGATGAGCTCTGTCTTTAGCTCAAAGTGCTCGTTCAGTTCAACCATGGGATACTCGATGCACATCGGTTGTTGATTGAGGTTGGGGGCCATGATGTCTCTCAACAAAGCTTGCCCCAAAGGGATCTCTCTTTGGTGGAGAGGAGGAGCTCACCCTTGGAGAGGAGGATGGTGAGGTCACCCTCCTGGATGCTCATCTTCATTCTCGATTCGATGTTCCAGTGAGGAAAATGTATCTACAAAATGGTCACTAGGAGGGGTGTTATTCACACTTTCCAAAGAAAGCTTCCTAGCCCATCTCAAATTCAACTCTAACTCGGGGTCGTAGTGTAGGGGTTCTTGTGAAGAGGATCACGTGCGAACCATACACCAAGAACTCGAACAATACGTCTCTAAGCGAAGTGAAAATGGCAAATCAACTAAGAAATCAAAATAAAAGAAAACTAACAAATATTTACAAATAGCATATAATCATACATAATATGCCCAAACACTTAAAAATAAATGCCTCTTCCCCGGCAACGGCGCCAAAATTTGGGAGGTCGTCGCCGTACCTCTCAAAGTTAATACTTTTAAGCCCTAATGCTTCCTATCTACAATTAAGTAGATAATGGCAAGTCGGAGTCATCCACGAGAAGAGGGATCATTTCAAGTGTTTAAACATATATAGGAGAAAACATACTAGGAATGTGCATACATAGATATATATATATATATATATATATATACATATATATAAGCATGTAAACAAGGGGGGGGGTTGGTTGATTTGATGCTAAGTCATCAAATTGAAATACAAGAACTAGCAAAGCAAGAGAACTATGCTAATCATGCAATACAACTAAAGATAAGATGAAAACAACAATTAACGGAACTTGGGGCGCAATTGACTTTCACTTCCAAACCTCTTATCCATCATTGAACATGCAACCTATTTACTACTCTCACTACTTTTTGTGAAGACTAAACTTCTTTCCTTCTTAGATAGTAGTTTGCAAGAGTGAATTCGACATCTCTTGTCAAACCTCACCAATGACTCCCGTAGTTAAAACATGACTCAAGGTATCCCATTAGTAGCATTTAGCATGAAGAATCAACAAGCTCGGCCACACTTATAGACACTACACCGTGTATAAGCATTTAATCGATTCATGCATTTACACAAGACTAGTTAAGAACGATCAAAATTCATAAAATTCTCTCATTTGCTACAAGCAACAAACATGACAAATAGTTCAACATTATCATATTTATCTAGCAATTATCAATCCATCAACACACTCAAAAACTCTAAATCATACTCTTGGATTCTTGTCAAGGAAGGGGGAAATCAACCCATTTCCCCAACAAGCATATCGTACAAGTACTTCATATACTCAAGCTTTCAATAACATTAATGACATTAAAAAACACATTCAATGCTCCATAAATGCATAATAGTAAGAGTATTAAATAGGCTACAAATTGTTCTCAAGACATGGGCTTGGAAGCCTTAGTCAATTGCTCCCAAGAACTAGGTTTAGCTACAAGAGTTCATACTAATTAATGGTAAACAACCAAACATAAAACAAGAGATTTCAAAGATGAAAATGGAAGAAAATAGGGTTCTAAACAGCCCCAAAAATACAGATCCAGAAGTTTTTTTGAATGAGAGGAAAGAGAGTGCTATTTATAGTACAAAAATGTTAAGGTGAAATTCTGGCCACCCGTTGGTCGCGACTCACGACGGGCTCATCGCGAGTCGTGACGGTCTTGCGACGAGGCTATCACAACTCGCGACGGGTGCAAGAATTTTTCCCTATTTCCTTTTCTTCTTCTTGTGGTATACAATCATCTTCATAGTTATTCCTCTCATTTTTCAAGTCTTCAATGTCTCCAAAAATTGTCTTCAATGGCCTCCGGTCTTCATGTCTTCAAAGAAAGTCTTCAAAAGACTTCAAAAATGTGATCTTTAATGGCCTCCGGTCTTCATTGCCTCTATGTTCCTACCTTGGCATGCAAAATCCACTTAGAGGAGGTAAAAGAGCGTAAAGTTGCTCTTACCCCTCCTAAGAGAATTTCAAGGTAAAACACAAGCTCTTGATAATAAAAGATCACAAAAGTGATCCAAAATAGTACTAAATTATGCACATAAAATGGACATATCAATGGTTGTTAAAACCAGGAAAGTAGATGGCTTCGTTGCTGATCTACAAGAGACTTTGGACACATTACGTGCCATAGGAATTAAGCTCAACCCCAAGAAATGTGTATTTGGAATGGGAGAAGGAAATTTTCTAGGATACATGGTGTCCTGAAAGGGTATCGAAGCCAACCCAGAGAATGTTCAAGCCATATTCAATCTTCCCCAGCCGCAAACCGTCAAACAAGTACAAATCCTAATGTGGTCGCTAGCAGCGCTTAGCAAGTTTATCTAGAAGGCGTGGAGAAGCATTTTACACTATTCAAAGTTCTAAGAAAGGCTAATAAATTTAGGTACAAAGAAGGTTTTCAGGCAGCATATGATGGGTAAATGAACAGCTTCTAGCACCGCCAACTCTGAAATCTCCGTGGGGAAACGTTATATTTGTATTTAGTGATCCCTTGGAATGAAATTAGCTCTGTTTTAGTTCTCCTTGAAGAACTGAAACAAGTACTAGCTTATTATATTAGCAGGATATTGCAGAATGAAGACAAAACGTATATGCCGATTGAAAAATTAATCCAGGTTTTGGTATACTCAGCAAGAAGGTTACATACGTATTTTCATGGTTACCACATCGTGGTCTACACTTATTTTCCACTCAAGAATGTCCTCAATCAGCTTGAATCTTCAGGAAGACTGACAAAGTGGGCCCTAGAGCTAGGTTAATTTGAAATCCACTTCCAGTCAAGAACTACGATCAAAGCCCAAGCACTACCAGACTTCATTGCAGAGATAACCAGTGAAGAAGCTCATAAAGCGACTGTGAATCAGAGCCTAAGAATCAATAAAGGCAAGTTAAAATGGGAAGAAGTGGCATGGACATTGTTTGTTGATGGCGCGTCCAGCAGAGCAGGTTGTGGGGCAGGATTGCTGTTCATAAACCCAGATAGAGGTGAACACAGATACTTACTACTCTTCAATTTCCTGCTCACCAATAACAAAGCAAAATATGAGGCCTTGATTTGTGGACTGGATTTTACCATCAAAATGAAGGTTAGAAGCGTTCAAGTGTCTAGAGATTCGCTAATTGTGGTTCAGTAGGTGCAAGGAGACTTTGAAGTACGAGAAAAGTAGTTGGCAAAAGTTTTACGGAAAGTTCAAAAACTCATAGCCCAGCTCGAATACTTTGACATAAAGCACGTATCGAGAAGCAAAAACATAAAAACTGATGCACTAAGCAAGCTAGCAAAAACATGGTTTGATTCTCTCCGCGAACATGGAGATGTGGTAGTAGAAGTCATTCCAGTCAGAAGCACGGTGACAACTATTGTTTTGGAAATTCAAACACATTAAGTAAACTAGATGATGCCGCGACTATATTTCTTTGTGAAGGGAATGCTGCAAGAAGATAAGGTGTAGTTGTAAGCTAGAAAGTTGGAGTTACATTCTCTTAATTACACCAATGAAGAGGGGACCTTGTACAAGAGGGGTTTTTTTTGTCTCCATGGATAAAATATGTAGGACCAACACATGCAATAGAAATTTTAAAGGAAGTTCACGAAGGGCTGTGTGGAACACATCAGGGAGTGAGAGCGATAGCAAAGAAGATCATCCGAGTTGGATACTACTGGCCGACTATGTTTAACGATGTTCACAACTTCGTGCTTAAATGTAGGAGTTGCCAAATAAATTCTTTGTTCTCGCATTTGTGGTAATTGGTTCTTCTTTACAAACAAAAAAATCATTGGTTCCATTCAAACAAAAAAATCTGCAGACTAGTAATGGGTAAAGTCATCTTCTTTACAAACAAAAAATCTTTCATCTTTCCTTTCCATTTGTGGTAATTGGTTCCATTCAAACAAATCAACTTTCCTACATTTGCCTCCATCACTCAAAAAAAATACCAAACAAGCAAACACCCAAGAAAACCAAGGAACAAGGAACAAGGCTCTAATACCACTTTGATGGAATGATGTGCAAAATTATTCTTCCCTATTTGCTTGAATCTATGGAGATAAATAGTAGAGTATGATGGAAACAACCAAAATAAATCAAGCATACATAAGACACAACCATTTACGTGGAAAATCCTCCCAATGCGAAGGGTAAAATCCACGGGGTCAATCGACACACCTGAACCATCTTCAGTAATCAACCAAGAGTGCTACAAGAGCTTCAACAAACATCTAATACTAGCACAAGTTTCTCTAAACAAAGAAAGGGTCTACAATCACTACAAAAATGAACATTAAACAACAATAGGGGAAGAAATCACTAGTCTGCAGAGCTTCTTCCCGAGGATGAAAGAACCCCTTCCAAACTTCCAAAACCAATCTCTACAGTTTATAATTTAGAAACACAGCCTAGGAACGGTTATATAGTGAGATATTGCAGTTCTACCGAAACTACGTCTGAAAGTGCAACTTTTGCTCTCCCTCTATTGTTTTTCTTACTGTTTCCACACACAACTAAACCCAACTCAGCCACACCCTAAGGAACCCTCCTCTGTGATTTTCTAAAATGACTAAAATGCAACTTTTAGTTTGGGGCTAATTTCCTAACATAAAAGGAAAAACACAACACCATCACATTGAAGGATTTAGTTTACTTTAAAGCCCAAATACAATAATTTCTTCGAGTACCATTTCAATAAGAAAATTTACTTCTCCGTTTCCTCTTGCTACTGAATTGGACCTTTCCAACTAAAGTTCCATACTCCCTCTATTCATTTTTTTATGACACAAGAATTTTGAAAATGATATATGAGTGGTGGAGATTAATTTGAATGTAAGTAAAGTAAATTGATTGGTTGAAACTATCTTAAATTATACAACAATTATAAAGTTTCAAATTAAAATGAACCTTCCAAAATTGAAAGTGTGCCACAATTAATTGAACAAAGGGAGTATTATGATTGATTCCGATTCCAATTACGATCATTCAAAGATTTGAAAAGGAAGTTTCTTTTGCTATGCATCTATATAGTGAATTTAAAGTAAATATGGTCCATGCACTACAGCTTTGAACTATTTCCCTTTGTCTGAAAAAGTAACAAATAGTGTCAGCTAAAGCCCTTAAGACAATAAAATGATATCTCCCAAACATCAAGCAAACTAACTTACCTGTGGTTTCTCGACATCTTCAACAATGATGGACATACCATAATCACTAAACTTCACATAGAACAGGACATCATTCGTTGTTGGATTTCCAGTGAATTGTCAAATAATGTATAGAATGGGAAATATTGATTTCTCGTGATTGATTTTTTTTCATTTTTCGTGGTTTAGAGTTCGGTAAGAATTCTCTCACCACCTCGTATATTGAGGTATATACAGTTACATACATTCACTTATACGTGTGGGTGTGAAAATACTGTTACACAGATATACATGATAAGCACACATATGCTAAACTCACACTTGTCTGGAAGTCTGTCTATTGCATTTAATGGTTGTACTCATGTCTCTGTATGTTGTTAGTCTTACATGCACACTTGACCCTCTTTCAACCAGCTCAATATTTTTCAAATTTCCTGAGCCGTTCGTGGATCTAAACTTATTTTAGTTATTTTTAACAATTTTGAATGCCTTCACATATGATCTTGACTTGTTTCGTACTTGTTGTTTTAGAGTACGCATTGGAGGTGTTTCTCTATGCTGGTATATATGTTCTTGCAACCATTGTTCACAAGCTCTCTTTAAAAAGGCAACCCATGCAATTACTAGTATACTTGAAAGGGTAACCAGTTTATGTCCTTTCTCTTTGGCCTAGTCTTATTCATTACTGCTTTTAAATAGAGTACCTTCCCATGTCTATCATTTTATCCAATTTTTTGGAAGTATTGTTGTAGAAGGACGAGGGTAATACTTGTTTTTTATAAAATTTTCTATGTTGTTGCAGATGCCGGAGAAGGATAAGGATTACAAATTCATGGCCATATCTGATTTGCTGAATGAGTTTAACAAAGAGAGATTTAAGCTTGATAATGAATTGGAATCTAAGAGCACTCACAAGCTCTTAGAATTTGAATGCCTTCAATTTCATTTTTCTTTTCTTTCTCTTTTTCCTTTTCCTTTTATTCTTTTTCTCCCTTTCTTTCTTTTCTCCTATTCTTTTCTCCTTTTCTCCCCTATTTCTTTTCTCCCGCCGCCTGCTGCTCTTTTACTCCTTTTTTCCTCTGATTCTCACCACCACCATCGATTATCACAGCAACGATAACAACATTAACAGTGGTTCAAGTATTAGAGAAGGTTCCATAAGTTGACTCTCGGTTGGCCTCCTAGAGGATCTACCAGCTCCGGATGAAAATTAGTGGCGACGGGGGCGTGATTGATGAGTACGGGGATAAGTTTGAGATTTATCATCAAGAACTTCCGGAGAGCTACTTCAGAAAGTTTAAGAGAAATTGGGTTCTGCATTTTGGGTTCTTGATCTTGATTTATGGATTTTTGGTCCCTTCCTTTGTTGTACTTGTTTGCTTTTAGCTATGATTTTTTGGATGTGTATTGTATTGTTTCGATGGGCATGGAAGAATATCTACCCTTCATTTATTTATTTTACGGTTAGGAGGATATTATCCCCATTTCTTTCGAGGCTAGGGAGAATCGATAGTGGTGGTGATCTGAATCGACTGTGGTTGTGGTCTGAATCGATGGTGGTGGTGGTCTGAATCGATGGTGGTGGTGGTCTGAATCGATGGTGGTGGTGGTTTGAATTGATGGTGGTGGTGGGGTGGTGAGAATAGGTGATGGTGGTGGCAAGAAGAATACGTGGTGGTGGTGGAAAAGTGTCGGACATAGGGTTGCCATAGGTGGTGAGATGGCGGCAGGCGGCAGAGGATGGTGGAGAAGAGGAGGAAGACAACGGCGGGAGTAGCTAAAAATTGTTTAGGGAAAGTGAAAAGAAAAAAGATGAAAAAAAGGAGAAAGAAAAGGAAGGAAATAAGGAAAATGAAAAGGAGGAAAAAGGATAAAAGAAAATGAAAATTGAGAAAAGGAAAAGAAAAATGAGAAATTACTAATTACTAACTTGCCCTTCAAATTGATGGTTTTGACTGAAGTTAACACGTTGACCAGACGGAATGGTAAGATTAAACACTTTTGTTAGTTCAGGGACGAAAGTGATCTGGAAAAAATGGGGACCAAATGGCAAGAGTTTAAGGGCCCCTGAAGTCGTTCGCCCTAAACTTTATAACCCAATGCAACCCAAAATTGTTATCTTCATTTCTTCTAATTTGCACCTAAAACCTTGGTTTTTCCATGACTATGAAAATAATGTCTTTCAAGAGATGGATTCTATTATTTATATCGTTTTAAATATGATTGTCAATAATACAAATAATGAATAGTACATATAAAATGAAGTGGATAAAAAATAATGATGTGTATGTGGTTTGATGATATGGCAAGGTGAATGATTGTAGATAAAAGTTGAAAATTGAGGATTTTGAATGAAAAAATTGGGTTGAGTAGCCCAAAATTGGAATACACCAATGTGGGTGCTTAAGCTGACAAGTATTGTTCTCCAACACCTTGATAACATAGCTGGTGATATGTCTGCTTTTGCGGTTAAATGCTACTATGAGCTATTTATGTATTTTGGGTAGCTATTGTTTATATGAAAAATACTTAGAAATTTGTTTTAGAGTAAGTTACTTCGGATTATCTTCAAGCGTGATTAAATATTCCCGCCAACTGAAGAGTGGAAAATAAGTGGAAAAAGTATATAGTAGATTTTTTTATTTTGAAGATTAACTTGATTTTGGGTTTAGCCCAAATGATATTTTTTGTGGTCCATAGTTTAGAAGAAGTCCAAAAGAGTCTTAGAAGAAGAGAATGTTCTAGAGTAAATTATTAATATCTCTAGAATGCGCAGATTAGGATGAATAAATTGTAGCTATTAGATTAGAGTTGGGATGACAAGATCTTAGCCATTGGTTGTGGATGTCACTATTATAAATAAGGATGATGTAGTAGAGTTTCAATCAAGGGATACCACTAGTTTTAACAGGGGTAATGTAGAAAATTTCATCTAGCCAAAAAAAATATAGACCCTCTCCTCATACAAATAGCCTCTTTCTCCAAGTTCTTCATTCTCACCCAAAATTTTAAACCCTCCTTCAACCATTCATAGTTTTCTTCCAACAAAGTGGTATCAGAGCTATTCTATTATTTTTTCCATGACAGAAATGTTCAGGTTACATAGTGTAACTTGTAGCATAGAGAGGAAATATCAATTTAGATAATTATTCAGCTTTAAATTTTGGAGAGTAAATTCATAAACTGGTATTAGCATCACAAAATCATGTAAAAACCTTTATGAATTATAGTAGATATTCATAGTCCAACTAAAGTGAATACCCACCCTTCCTCGTGTTTCCACTCTAACGAACCTCCACTCCACGTGTCAATTTGTAGGTGCCCAGACAAGAATGTTTTAAGGCTAAAGGATTTAGGTTTCAAAAAAATGATAAATTCAGACGAAAAGGTTGGAGTTGGATGCTGCTAAATTTGAGGAAGTTGAAAAGATCTACTAGAGTGGATCCTTTTTCCTACCCACTCATTATGTCATACTTCCTGTCCTTTATTTTCATTGAACAAGTATAAGCGAGAATGGGTGCTCCTTCATAAAAGAATCCTCCTTTGAATTGATCACTGTCTTGAACCAGTATAATAGAAGTGGAATATCCAAATACTCCTCAATGTGCTTCTAAAACAAAACAAAAGAAAACACAATAGAAAAAATTCTTCTACAAGAAAGCCGTAACACTATTTCAGAGATACACTATTTCTACAAGTATGAGTTTTGAGCAATGAAAGAGGCAGAATCATTCGGGATAATGAAAAAGGCATATCACTTGCCAGGCACAAAATTACTTCATAAAAACAAAGGATCCTTTCTCAGAATTGACAACATGTATGTGAGTCATGCTCCATAAAAGGAGGGATCCTAATAAAGAAAAAAGAAGCAAGATAAAATTAGCAAATCTGCCAACAACATTCCAATTCAACTTAGACAAAAACTCATAGTAGATCTAGGATGGTTGAAAACCTTGAAATCTGATTGAGCACATACCAATCTTATCAAGATGGATTAATACCCTTAATTTCCCATCAAAGTGTATTGGGAATAAAACCTAAAGTATTTAAAGGATCCATTAGTTGACCATTTTTAGCAATGTAGTCGGAAGGCTTATTCACTTCTTTGTGAATGAAACCAGTTTAGAGCTGCCCAATATTTGACACATTTTTGCGCATTTAGAGTAGAGATTAATAGAAGCTTTGAAGGGATTCTTGATCATTTTTACTGCCACAAGGATATTAGATTCTAATTCAATCTATGACCAATTAGCTTTATGAATTATATTTAGAGAAAGATGTATGCTAGTGAGTTCAACTTCTAAGGAATATCAAGCAGAGGAGGTTAACTAGAAAACTTTTATAACATCACCAATTGAATCCCTAAAAATAATTCCATGTTTACCCCCTGAATTAATCAAATATGAGGCATCTACATTGCATTTAATGCCATAGTTGGGGGGAGACCAACGCAAAATAATTAGTTTCTTTACTCTTTTCCTCTCCAGGTATGGCGTTTGACCAATCTTATCCAATATTTATTGAAATCAAAACAATGGGGGACTTGTAGAAAATATAGTAAAACACATCTCTTTCATGTTATGAACTACACAATCTATACTTTAGGGCTTGTTATCATATAAAAGGAAGTTTTTTGCCTTCCAGAGCTTCCAAAAGGTGGCTAGAGACAATGTTTTGACAACTAATATATGTGATTTATAAGGTGAATTTAAGTTCAGGTAAGAGGAAATCATATCCCATCCACGGATGGATACTCAAAATCACAAATATGCATGAAATTATGAATCTTCAACCATACAAATAAAGCGAAGGGGCAGGAGTTTTAAAAAATGATCCAAAGAGTCAGCCTCATAGTAGAAACAAAATTTAGATGTTAAATTAATACCAATAGATGTCAAAACATTGTCAAAAGGCAAAAAATTATTCATCACCTTCCACATAAAGATATAGAGAATACCTGGGAGCTTGGAATTCCAAATTATTTGGAGGGATCTTTAGTGAGTTATCCTGGCCTGAGAGCTTCATTAGCATATTTGAGTGAAAAGGATCCATTGGAAGATGGAGTCCACACCAGTCTGTCCTCATGGCAGTGATTAGGTTGAAAGCCCTGCATTTGGTGAACAAGATTGGTAGCCAAAGATGGCTCCAGCAGTGATAAATAGTGTTCCTTATTTGCTACAAATTGAGAAAGGGTTAAGTTGGGTAATGGAAGGACTAAACTTGGCCATTAATAGCAGAGGGCACCTGATCCCAACTAGTTTCCATTCTAAAAACCGCAGGTGACCCTACCAGGTATAATTCTCAAGTTTACATTTCAGAACTCAGCTACCTTGTAGATTTTGTACCAAAGTGGACTTTTAAGAGTTAAAGCTAGTAGAAACCACAAAAAATTGGTCCACACTTTGTCATTTATCTGCATTTCTACCATAACTTACAGGAAACTGTAAAAATGAAAGTGTTCAGGTTTGTGGACCCTAAACCATTTTTAGAGTAAGGAAAACATGATTTGGACCATTTTCCACACTCTTTTGTTTCCATGCTCTGTCTCTCCCCAAAATAATCTTGCTGCTCTTTTTTCCAAATGCTTAATTAAAGCTTTTATAGGGTTAGTAGTGGAAAAGATATGCAATCGAACAAAATCAATCTACCTGCCTATGAAAGCCTGGAATTTTTCCAATTTTTTAGTTTATTATCTAGGGCTTCAATTAGGTGGATGTAATTGGACACTTTATTTTTTACCTCTATATATGGGAATCCCTAGATACTTAAAGATGTTTTGGCTCTTTTTCATACCTATGATTGATTTTACCATCACGTGACAAGAGTTTGAGGCCTTATCAGACAAATAGTACACTTTTTAGCTGAAATTTATAAGTTGACTTTATGTAGATTGATAAGGGCCAAGAAAGTTTTTAATTCCTTTTAGATTCTTTTTACAAGCCTTAAAAATATGATTGTGTCATCAGCATACATCAAATGAGTAATGTATACTGATTGACTGGCACAGTAAAAACATTTCACCTTTCCTGTCTGAAAATAGAGCTTTAAAGCTCTTGAAAAGGTTTCTGTGAGCACATTATATAAAAGGGGCACAGTGGATCTCCTTGTTTTATGCCCCCTGAGGCCTTAAAAACTACAAGGAGATCCATTAAAGAGAACGAAAAATGTGTCTGAGAATATATTTGTCAAGATTAACTTGACAAACTGACCTGAGAAGCCAAATTTAAGCAGGATGGAATTCAAAAACCCCCATGAAACCATTAGTGTGTTTGGCAGAGCTATGCTTATAAGCAAACTTGGCTTATATTGGCTTATTTTGAAAGCGGGGGAAGGCCAACTTTTTGTTTTCCTCAAAACAAAAAGCTCCCGCTTCTTAATTAAGCACTTTTAACATTTTACCAAACACTAAAAAGGTGCTTAGCTTA
The DNA here is from genome assembly GCA_037428765.1 of Rubia yunnanensis. NCBI lineage: Eukaryota > Viridiplantae > Streptophyta > Magnoliopsida > Gentianales > Rubiaceae > Rubia > Rubia yunnanensis. Next base: position 21,651,206 of record CM075071.1, on the reverse strand, counting down.
TAGGAAAAGTACTTATATGCCCTGCCAAATACACCCCATGTCAAATGCTTTGTGCATATCTAGCTTTAAAATTAGGTTTTGATACATTTTTTATTTAGGAGTCTATACATCTACTGCATTTGTATGCAATTGTCGGAGATGTCCCTATTCTATAAAATCGAAGATTATTCAATTGAAATCAGGGAATCCATAAGTGGTATTGATGAAATTTGACAAACTTAATAGGTCTGTAGTCAACAAATGATTTTGGAGTTTTGTTTTTGGCACCAAAGTGATCCAAGTGGCTGAGAGTGACCGAGAGATGTTGTGGCCTTTCAGATATTGATTTACCACATTTGAAAGGTCATTTTTAGTGATTTCCTAAGCAAAAGTGTAGAACTTTGTTGGAAAACCATCTGGACCTGGTGCAGCGTCTTGGTATAAGCTAAAGACAGTGTTATTTATTTCCTCTTTGTCACCTTCTCTAATTAAATCAGAGTTTTTTTGTTCAGTGATCTGGGAGGGAATCACATTTAGGAATGTTGATGAATAAGTTGCGGAGTGGTCCTGCTTATCTTGTGAAAGAAGTTTATGAAAGAATGAGACTCCTTCTTCTTCCATTCCTTTCTGATTACTAATCCAACTATCATCTTGCTTTTGAATTGTTATTATTAGCCTTTTAGAATTTTTCTCTTTAGTGGACATATGGAAGAATTAGGGATCTGACAAAACTCTATTTAGAACCTAAATAGAAGAATTAGGGATTTTTTTTATCCATTCCTTATTACTAAGTCCCTTGTCTAGCCTTTTAAATACCCTTCTTACAGTCCTATTGTTTCTCCAGGAAAATCCAGTGCCTACGGAGTTAATATGTAAGAGTTTTAGGCTGTCATTAAGTTCATTGAAGTCTCTAATACAACTTCTGTTAAGTGTATTACTTCCTTTGTATTCAGCAACTGAAGTAATTGTTTTGAAGTCACCTATGATCATGGTATAAGGAGAGGGATTAAGTGTATTTAGATCATTCAGACCTAACCATAGATCTTTTCTGAGTTCCCTGTTGTTTTAGCATTAATAAGATTCCTAATCAGGGAGTAATGGAAGTAGAATCTTGAATTTCCATAGCTAGAAAATGAGGATGTTGGGAATTGAATGTTATTGAAATAGCATTGTTCCATAGTAACCAGATTTTCTGGTTATGTGCAGTAAAATTTGTGAATTGCTATATCATGCCCTGTATTTTACTTGATTACGCCCTGTATTTAAACTATTTAATATACAATATGTATTTTAAATTTAATTTAAATCATTTAAATTAATTAATATTAAATAAAATTATTTATTTATTTAATCAATACTGCCGCTGCTCCGCCGACGCTGCCTCCTCCTCCGTGCGCCACCTTCTTCTTCGTCTTCTCTGGCCGTGCGCCACCACCTCCTCCCCTTCTCTTCTTCTTCTCTGTTTCCCTATTCTTCTTCTCCGGCGACTCCATCTCCTTCTCCTCTCCTGCTCTCCTTCTCCTCTCCTGCTCTCCTTCTCCTCTCCCGCTCTCCTTCTCCTTCTCCTCCCTTTCTCCTTCTCCTTCTCCTCCCTCTCTCCTTCTCCTTGTCCTTCTCCTCCCTCTCTCCTTCTCCTTCTCTTTCTCCTCCTCCCGCTCTCCTCCTCCTTCTCCTCCCGCTCTCCTCATCCGGTTCTCTGCCCCAATTCACTGACCCGGTTCTCCTCCTGACCCGGTCCGCGCTCCGCCACTTCTCTTCCGCTTCAAGAGACTTTCTTCTCTCCCGCTTCTCTGTCATTCTCCTCTCAGCGGGGCTAGGGTTTCGCTTTACGGGGACGAAGAAGAAGGAGGACGATGGGGCTAGGGTTTCGCTCGACGGGGACGAAGGAGAAAGAGGACGGTGGGGCTAGAGATTTGCTCGACGGGGACAAAGGAGAAGAAGGACGGCGGGGCTAGGGTTTCGCTCGACATGGACAAGGAGGAGGAACGGCGGGGCTAGGGTTTTGCTCGACGGGGCCAAGGAGAAGGAGGGACGGCGGCTGGAGGAGCTGGGGAAGATGAGGACGGTGGGTGGAGCTGAGGAAGAAGGAGGCACGGTGGTGGCGGTGGCACATGGCGGAGACCGCCAGAGAAGATGAAGAAGAAGAGAAGAAGGTGGTGGCGCACGGCGGCGGCAGTGGTGGCGCACGGCGTCAGCGGCTGCGGTGGTTGATTTTTTTATTTTTGTTTTATTTTGAAAATTTAATATTAGTATTATACGTGTATATACGTATTAGGGTGTAAACTAATAAAATACAGGGCGTGATATAGCAATACCCTAAAATTTTGTTTAAAACCTAACCTCATTTTAGTGCAACAATGTATTTTTCTTGATGCATGGGTTCAATGAGACAAAGTAGGGTGATTTTATGTCTTTGAACCAGAGATTTTATGTCTGTTATTGATTTGTAAAAGGCTCAGCTATTCCAAATAAGAAAATTAGCTGCTGTAATTTTTTTAAAAATTAAACACCCGTGGGTGAGGGATATTTTATTAAGGTTCCCCAGGCCTATTTAGTAGTAATGAGATCTAGAGTGTTTTACATAGTGGTAAGATATTTGCCCCAAAAGAGATGTTAGCCCGCTACAGAGGTACAACTGAGAAGAATAGGCGGTAAGATAATCAATTGGGAAAAGGTAGTTACGATTCCAAAAGGAAGAATCTCTACCCCATGTGTTAATTCTTCCCTTTGGCCAGGTAGCACCTTTCCATACATTAGAGAGGAAAAAAAATTAATTTCTTGCAATGAGTTTTAAAGATCCTTGAAAGGCGTCCGAAGGAAGGCTGACTGGTGTAGAGTTGATTTGAATCTGATATGTTGATATTTAACGTCAGAGACCAGCAAGATGGACTTCAAACAAGAGGGAAATCACCAATTTCTGGCCATTATGGACTTCATAGCAGTGCGCTATTTGCTTCAGCAGAGAGCATTCAGCAAGATGGACTTCATAACTTTGCAGCAGATGGACTTCAACTGTATCTCTAAACCTGAAAAGCAGAAAAGAAGAAGCAGCAGTTTCTGTACTAATTTGAAGAGACAAATTCATGAGCTACTTAGAACAATATCCATACGTGGAGAGAGTAGAAATGGAGAGCCTACTCGATCGAGCTGTAGTCCATATAAGCTCCTACTCTAATTCCAGGATAACCATTTCTATCAAGGGATAAAAGACCCCTAAGAAAACAGGGGGCTGACTGAAAATCTAAATCTCCCTGTATGTTATTTTCAGAGGCCAGTTTTGCCAGAAAATCAGCAGCTGAGTTGGCTTCCCTAGGGGTATGTTGGATTGGATGTATGAGGTGTTTTGAGTGAAGTGCACTACAGATGGAGAAGATTCTCCATGGACAACTTATTGGATTATGAATCCCCCTAACAGCCGTTAAACAATTAGATTCAATCACACAGCCGTTAAATGCCAGTTCTGAGCAGATGTCATAGCCACATTGAATAGCAAAAAGTTCAGCATGTAAGGGAGATGGTGACTGGAAAGTGTTAGCTCTCATTTTAACCACAGTCCCATTCCAATTCCTAACTATGACAGCATATGAGGAAAGACCACTAGATATCCAAGTAGCATCAGTATTGATTTTGTATCCCTGTTGTGGTTTAATCCAACTCACAGCTGAAATAGTTTTTTTTCCCCTTATTAAAGATTTGAGGAATAATATTTTCTTGAATCCAATACTTATGCTTATCTATATTGCCTATCAGATGATTAGCAGTGAAGATTTGATAGATCATATCTTTAATATCATGAAAGCATGCGTCTTTGGAGAAAGATTTATTATCAAAAATAACTTTATTTCTGCAAATCCAGAGGAACCAAGTTGTGACTAGTAAGGCAGCAGTTATAATGTTAGACTGTATCTTGGAATCAGCCTTGAAAGATAGATAGTATTCCACTCTGCTCTTTAAACTACCAAAAACTAATTGTTGTAGCTGTAAAAGGTTATTAACACTTTGCCAAACAGCAGTAGAAGAGGGGCAGGAGTTGAAAAAGTGATCCAAAGTATCAGGATGATTCTAGCATAGGGGGCATTTAGAAGCTAAGAAGAAACCTATCCTACGTAAAATATTATCAAAAGGTAGAATACCATTAAGGGCTCTCCACAATAGAACAGACATTTTTTTTGGAATGAAAGAGGACCAAACCTTGTTAAGATGTCTGATTTCTATTCTTTTTTGTCTCAAAATACTGTAAGCCGAGCGAATTGAGAAATTCCCATCAGTGGTTGGTGTCCAGACAAGCTTATCTTCATGATGGTAATTCAGCTTCACTTCCTGCAAGAGGGTAAAAGTGTTGGTAGCCAAATGAGGCTCCAGTTTTGGTAGGATAGCAGCTTTGTTATTGATAAAAGACCTTAGGGAAATATCCACAAAGGGAATATCCATCTCCTGGGGCCATTTATAATACAATGCACCATCTCCTATCCAGTTAGCATTCCATAATGAGCAATCACCAGTACCATAAATAACTCTAGAAAAGTTGTTTGCCTTAGTAGTGATTTTACAAATTCTGGACCAAGTGTGAGATTTTTTATAAGAGGCAGGGAGTGACCATAAAAGAGCTGACCACTGAGTAGTGTTTTTTTGCAGTTTCCACCATAGTTTACATGAAAAAGCATCTACTGTGGCATTTAAATCCCTTAAACCTACTCCATTTTCTTCTACAGGAAAACTCATATTTTTCCAGGATCTCCACTTTTTTCTATGAGAGTTTTCACAGTCCCCCCAGAACAGACTGGAAGCAATTTTTTCCATTTTACTTAAAACTATCTTTGGAGGACATAAAACAGCAAAAATATGCGTGGGAATTGAAAGAAAACAATGGTTAATCAGAATGATCTTTCCAGCAGTAGTTAGCCATTTATTCTTCCAATTATTAATTGATTTTTCCATTCTTTCCAGTATAGGTTGGTAATGTACCTTTAAATTTCGACCATAAAAGATAGGGACTCCTAGATATTTAAAAGGAAAAGAACCTTTTTCCATTCCCAGAATCCTTCTAACAGATTGGACAGTTGTTAAAGATGTGTTATGAGCTACAAAAAATTCAGATTTAGCAATATTGACCTTTTGACCTGATGTTTGCTCATAGGTTACCAGGAAATTTTTAAACCTCTTCAAATTTTTGGGTTTAGTGTTCAGAAAAACAGCAGTATCATCAGCATACATCAGATGGGAAATGTGGGAACACGACAGGGGTAGACTAAAATATTGTAAGTAACCTATGCTAAAAATTTTCTTTAAACCTCTAGAGAAAGCTTCAAACATTAAATTGTACAGGAAAGGAGAAAGTGGATCTCCTTGTTTAATACCCCTATAGGATGCAAAGAAATCCGAGATTACTCCATTGATTAAGACAGAGAAATGAGCAGAAGCAATATTATGCATAATGATTTTTACAAATTTACCACGAAAACCAAAATGTAGAAGGATGGAATTCAGGAATGACCATGAAACCCTATCAAATGCCTTTTGCATATCCAGTTTAACTATTAAATTAGAGGCCTTTGATTTTCTATACAGTATTCTGGTCATCTCCTGCATTAGGATGACATTATCAGAGATATCCCTTCCTTTAATAAAAGCACTCTGTTCAGGGGAGATCAGTAAATGCATAAGTGGTTTGATCCTTTCCATTAGCATTTTTTAAAAAACTTTATTTACAAAATTTGATAGGCTAATGGGTCTGAAATCGGAAAAGGTAATAGGGATTGGTTTTTTGGGGATTAAGGTGAGCCAGGTGCTAGAGATGGCTTTTGGGATATTTCCATTACATAAGAATTCATTTGCAGCTTCTAAAAGGTCTTCTTTGATGGTTTCCCAGAAAGAAGTATAAAATTCTCCAGAGAAACCATCTGAACCAGGAGCACTTGATTTGTTTAGATAAAAAACGGCAAATTTGAGTTCCTGGATATTAAAAGGTTTAAGCAAGAGGAGGTTTTGTTGGTCTGTGATTACTTTAGGGATTTCTTTTAGAAAGTACTGTAGGTAAGTTCCCATTTTTTTAGGAGCCTCCTCATTAAGTAATTCTTTGAAAAACCGAACTCCTTCTTCTTTAATCAATTGAGGTTCTGATATCCAGTTCCCATTACCATCTTTAATTTTACTAATTCTTGATCTAGCTCTTCTTTCCCTAATGGAGTGGTGAAAGTAGCTAGTGTTTGCATCCCCATGCTTGATCCAATTTAACCTAGCCTTTTGCCTCAAAAAAATATTTTTTTCTTTCTGTGATCTCAGAAGCAAGGCCTTTGACCTATTAAGTTCAACTAGAACTGATTCATCCTGAGTTTGCTGGAACATTATTTCCAGATCATTGACTTTTGTCTCAGATTGTAAAAGATTTTAATTAACATTTCCAAATTTGGATTTGTTCCATTCTTTAATGACAAGCTTTAGCCTCTTAAGTTTATACACTAGCCTATGCATCCCTCTTAAGGGGGATATTACATTCCAATTTGAGCCTACTAAAGCCTGAAAATCTTGTCTGTTAGACCACATATCTTGGTATCTAAAAGGCCTTGGTACTTGTTCTTCCACAGATTGAACAGATAGAAATAAAGGAGAATGATCAAAAGTCAATCTATTTAGAACCTGTATTGAGCTGTTAGAAATTATTCCAACCATTCTAAATTGCCAATGCCCCTATCTAATCTTTGAAACATCAGGTTCTTACATTTATTCTTGTACCTATTATTACTCCAAGTGAAAGAATTTCCTACTGTAGGAATTTCATGTAAGTCCATACTATTTATAAAATCATTAAAATGTTTCATGCTTTTTTGGGGAGTTGATTTCCTTCCTTTATATTCAGTAATAGAGGCTACAGTATTGAAATCCCCTATGTATATGGAGGGTTCAGAAGTAAGTGAATTTAAATCATTCCATAACGCTTCCCTCAATTGTCTGCTGACACTAGCATATATGAAAAAGCAATTCCAACTAACAGATGAAGCAATTTTAGATATTATGGCTTGTAAAAATTGGTCCGATTCCTTTAAACTGACTATATTAAAAGCATGATTCCATAAGATCCAAAATTTTGCATTCTGGGAAGGGAGGGCAAAATTATAACCTAGTTCATTCTTCAATTTGTCTAAATTCTGTTTATCATGCCAAGGTTCAATTAGACATAAAATGTCAATCTTGTGTTTAAATTTGAGTGCCTTTAATCTATCCAATGATGTTCCATATCCTCTAACGTTCCAGACTAAAATATTCCCTATGATGGTGTATTTTATCATTTAAAACCTTTAGGGGTTGCTTTTTGTGAAGATCTTAGTTTCCTAAGTTTTGTAGCTGAAGCCTTACTATTTTTCCAAACTTGCCTTCACTTTTTTCCATAGTTTCTATAGGAGGTGTCAGTTCGGGTGTACTTACCTTTGCCTGAATGTTAGGATCTTCATTTGTGCGTTGTTCTGTTGCGGTATTATCACTGAAACTATCCCCATCAGGAGAGTCTTCCTGGTTGACTGATGATTTGATTGCAGAGGTGAGAATCTGCTCTGAGTGACCTACCTGCACATCTTCAGGAGTGGACAGTCTTACTTCTGAGGTAGCTAACTTGTCTGCTGATGTAGGGTGCACAAAAGCTTCCTGTGATTCCAGAGACTCATGGAAAATCTCGACTACTTCATCATCCTGATCATCATCCTGTAAGGCATCTAAAGTTTGGAAAGCATTTGAAATTGTGACCGTGTTATTTGTACTTAAATTTTCCTGGATTGGGGATAGTTCAACCTGTTGATTCTTTTTTCTCCAGAAAAAAAGTAGTAATTGGTTTAGAAATGTCATCCAGAGAGTAAAAAAGAGCATTTCTATTCTTTTGACTGATACTGAAAGAGTTAAGATTATTTTCATGTTGAAAACCTGAAGTCTTTTTTTGTGCTTGAAAATCAAGTTCTTTTTGAGTAACAGATAAAGTTGATGATCCTTCGACCTCTATTGTTACTTTGGGGGGGGGGGGGGGGATACCAGAGCTTTCTGAGTTTCAACACAGGCTAGGACTATTCTTTCCTTGTTCTCATTAACATCAACTATGTTTATCTTCTTTTTCCTCAGTTCAGGATGCAGAAAGTTACAATTTGCCTGACTATGTCCAATTATCCTGGAATGAGTACAGTATGAAGGTAGTTCCTCATATTCTATAGGGTATTCTGCTACTTTGTTGCCTATTCCCACTACAATAGATGAGGGGAGCTGAGACAAAAGGTCGACCTCGACACATACTTTAATGGCAGAGGGTCTAGTCAGGGCATTTGTAGCTGCATCCATTTTAAGATATCTCCCTATCTGGCTACTAATACCAATAATTGGCGAAGTATTGTAAAAGTGTATAGGTAATTTATAAATTGTTACCCAAGCTGGAACAATGGAGGATTCAGCAGCTGGAGAGAAGTCAGGGGACCACTTCTGTACCTTCATGATCGAGCCTTGAATCATCCATTGACCCTTCATCCAACATCTCTGGTAGTCCTCGCAATCCTAAAATCTAATAAGAACATGGCGATAATTAATATAACCTAGTTGAAATTTAGATTTAAAACCGATAGATTTGAAAGCAGATTGTAAAATCTCCATGGACGGTTTCCCTCTGTTGAACTTCCCAACGAGGGCATTCTGGTAGTGTGCAGCCAGAAGATCGCCTTCCTCCGGCGGGAGGATGTAGGCAATCTTACCCTTGTATTCAGTGATAGGATGCAAGTTTGGCGTATCGGGAAGAGAGGAGAGGAGCGGAGAAGGTTTCATATTAAGAGCTTGGAGAAAGCTTTTGTTAATGGGAGGGGGAGTATCTGAAATTGGATTTGGCATAGGCGCCGCCATGATCGGCGGTGAATACAGTGAAAAATGGCCGTTATCAGTGAGAGAGATGGTGAAAAAGAAGAAGAAAGGGCTATGGTGTGTGTTTCGCACGTTTTTTCGCACACAGTCGTTGACGATTGAAGGGCTATGGTGTGCTGTAATGTGTTCTATCATTAAAATTTAAAAGATTTATCTTTATTGGAATATCTTAATATCACATTAAGACCGGAAAAGTAATTCTTTCATTTTTTTTTACTTTGGGTAAGTTTCTGAGATGATGATAGGCGGATTAGCATCAGCATGGGGATGTAGGATAAGATGGTATTTCATGAGTGTTATTCTCTGATGATGATGAGTATACCACTGCATCCATTGATTCTGTATAGTCCAAAGCCAGGGAGTTGTCCTTGTTGAAGTTCGAGTCTTGGGATAGGAATCCTGGGTCCTCATTTAAATCCTATGGAATAGAAAATTGATTATTAGTCATGATTGGTTCTTCATAGTGTACAATAGCTATCTTAGTTGGACTTGAGACTTCTAAATCATCCTTAATAGGAACATATATATCATGTAAAGTCTAGATTTATCTAGTTGGTAATTTGTGGAAATTATATAAATATGGTATTATTGAGTTACAACATCAAAGAAGGAATTTTGGTGAAATAAGGAGTGGTTGAAGACTGAATATGAGAAGGATACATCTAGTCCAAGTTGTATTTGAGTTGGATAATATATCAGTTCCTATATATGTGAGATTGGATTAATGTTATGGAATTGGAATATTCAGCTATGGGTATTATACAGATGAGTTATATTCACGCCAAAGATATTTACGGAAAAAGAAGACAGAATATTATGGTATTTGTGAGTTATGGAAATCTAAATATTTTGCTATATGTTTAGGCGTGTGAAGCATAATTTATTTATGGAAAATCCCTACAAATATGGAGTTGATATTATCAAATATATGAGATATATTGAGAAAAGGAAAATCCTTTTATTTATGGGATTTGGATATGCTTCAAGAAGCAGATTTGAAATAGGAATATTATGGTGATAATCATGGAGAATTCAGTTATGCTCATGGACTATATATAGAGAGAACAAACACGGCTGCATTATTCACGGATTTAATTGAGCAAAAATCTGCATACAGATTTTTGAGATTTTTGAGATTTGCAAAGAGTCAGAATACTGTGTTCCAACACACGAACCTGCTGCACAAAGTTCAGAATCATATGCCTTAATTCCTCGGGAGGAGGAGATCCAGCGTCGACGAGTTTCGAGGTCAGAGAGAGTCTGATCAAGGCGGATCGGTAGTAAGGGGAGCTTGCAGGATTCACGTTATAGTTAGATAAGATAAGTATAGTTGTATGGTGTACTTTGTACTGTATCTTTCTGATTAGTGGATTCATTCTGAACTGGGCCAGGCCCCGCAGATGTAGGTGGATTTCACCGAATTGCGTAACCAAGTCTTGTATCTTTTATGATTTACTTTATTGCGTACTTGGTTAGATATGTTATGTTGGAACACAGTAGTGGTAATTGAATTAATTAGGTAAAACCAAATTTCAATTGGTATCAGAGTTTGGTCACTTATTATTCCCTTGGTTGTGTCAAGGAAAGTGAGATCCGGTTTTACCAATGGTGACCAGAGAAGGAGCTTCTGTGTCTTGGCCACCACTGCTGGAAGGAACAAATTACAACTACTGGAAGGCTCGCATGCGGGTGTTCATAAATTCACTGGATGAATTGGCTTGGTACTATGTTGAAACAGAATGAAAACCCCCTGTTGTTGGAAGTTCTGAAGGAGGAGAATCTAAGCCTAAAGAGTCGTGGACACCAGGTGAAAGAATGGGAAGTTTGGCGAACTCCAGAACATTAAATGCCATATTAACTGCAGTAGATGAAGATCAGTTCAAACTTATCTCTACATGCCAACAAGCAAAGAAAGCATGGGATATCCTACAAACTGTACATGAGGGGACAAGTCGTGTACGTGAATCTAAACTGCAGATGTTGGCTACAAAGTTTGAGGAACTGAAGATGGAGGAGGATGATACTATTTCTATATTCAATGGGAAACTCAGAGACATCTCCAATATGGCGTATCAACTTGGGAAAGTTTACAAGGAAACAAAATTGGTGAAAAAGGCCTTGAGATCTCTTCCTAAAAGATTTTCTATGAAAGTTGCAGCAATAGAAGCAGCAAGAGATGTAGCCACCATGACCTTAGATGAACTAATGGGATCACTACAGACCTATGAGATGACAATGCAACAGCCTACAAGGAAAGTCTAGAAGGAGTTGGCCTTCAAATCCTCTTCATCAAGGGTCATCCATGAATCTGGTAGTGATGATGGAATTGAAGAACTTGCTCCTATCACCAAGAGTTTATCAAGAATGCTGAAGAAGGTGGTAAACAAGAATTCACAAGAAAGATCTGGAGGGAATAAAAATCGTCCTCAAGATTTTGGTAATCGTGGAACTCGGATGGAACAAGGAAGTCAGCAATTCTCTAGAAACCAAAGTGGTGAAGGAAAGCTGTCTGAAAGAATTCAAAGTCGAGAATGTGGAGGATACGGCCGCATCCAAGCTGAATGTGCTAATACCCTAAAGAAGCAAGGAAAATCATATGTCACCTCATGGAGTGAAGATGATGAAGAAGACGAAGAGGAACTTACAAGCAATTATATGGCATTTGGAGAAAAATTTCACAATGGATCAGTTGAGGTATGTTCAACATGCCAGAGAAAGACGAAGCTGTATGTTCCAACACAGGGTCTGATGGCACGTCCAGTGATGATGGTGGACTAATCGTGAGTGATGAAGATATCTATAGTACATATGAGCAGATGTATGCCATGAGGCTTCAAGTTGTTGATACAAATAGAGTGTTGAAGGAAGAGAAAAATCATCTGGGCGAGAAGGAGAAGGAGTTGCGAGTTTTAGTTGGTGAACTCAGAAGAGAGATTGAAGAATTAAATTTGAATCTAAGCTCAATACCTAAGAGAGCTGAGATGGCCGAAGCAGCTATTACCAAGTTAAACACTGGAAAGGCAAAACCTGATGACATTCTGATCATGGGAAAACACTTTGGAGATCGACATGGAATCGGGTTTGACAATTTATCAGGGAGCAAGGTCAGTCTCAAGTCGACGGTTCAAGAGGTGAAAAGAAAGTTTATCAAGACCCATCAAAGGAAACCTCTCATCTATAGCTACTGCGCGTATCAAGGTTATACAGATGAACAATGCCGAAAACTGCTCAGAGATATCATGACAGGGCAACAACTCTCAGTATGTGACATAGACGATGTGCAGCGATCAAGAATGGTCAGAAAGGTATGGGTTGTTAAATGCACGAGTACTTGCATTATTGCTCACATGTCTCCTATTGCACATTCTAGAGACTCGTGGTACTTTGATAGTGGTTGCTCTTGCCACATGACTGGAACTTAGGAATTACTAACAAACATCCAGTCATATGATGGTGGTTTTGTTACGTTTGGCGATGGAAAGAAGAGTCGATTGGTTGGAAAAGGTGAACTGCATATTGAAGGATTCCCCGTATTCACTGGTGTTTTGTTGGTGGAAGACCTAAAGTCTAATCTCCTGAGTATCAGCCAGCTATGTGATGATAATATGACAGTGGAATTCCATAGAGAAAAGTGCATAGTGAAACATGGCAACAACAAAGTGCTTACTGGTATTCGGTCATCAGACAAATGTTACTTATTGGAACAAGAAGTGAACTGCTACAGTGTCAAATGTGATGAAGTAGATCGTACGGCTGACCATGTTCTAACATCGGTTGATTTCTCAGATCAGGGGCGTAATGATTTTGGAACATCGGATGAGACAGATCTTAAAGATAAAGCTGGTGATTCTTATATCTTCAACAATGTTGGAACATCGTCCTCTCCAGAACTCTCCCATGTTCCAACATCGGTGAAGGCTGAATCAAGCAAAAGAATGACTCGATCGATCCCTTGGGTTAATTATAGGGAACTTGCTGGTCTACAATATTTTCTCTCCCTCATTGATGTTTCCTCAGTTGAAAGGTTAGAATATATTCGCATTCTCCTTGTTATGGCTTACACTATGAATTTTACGATGTACCAAAAAGCTATCAAGAGTGCTCCCCTACATGATGTGGTTAATGAGGAAGTATATCATCGACTCAAGAAGGCTTTGTATGGATCAAGACAAGCACCACATGCGTGGTATAAGCGACTCACGACCTTTCCTATTCAGAAAGGTTCTCGTCGAGAGGGAGAAGATCACACCTTACTTCAAGATGGTGGGAGTATTTGTAAGAATTCGGGTTGAGAGAAAAGTCGTGGTAGCCTATGTTCCAACATCGAGACCAATTGCGGATATTTTCACAAAGCCGTTGGACACTGCTATGGTTGAGCTCCTCAGACAACACTTAGGTGCTTGTCAGATTTGAGGTATTTCTTTAAAGCTTTTATTTAGCAGTAGAAGTTTTGTTTATATATTTTGTGTACAGAAAATTAGAAAAACACAAAAAAAAAATTAGAAAGAAGAAAAAGGTGAAAAAAATGATGGTCGAATATATTAGAACGGTGGTTCTTCCTGGTATTCTGGTTTATGATGATAAGGAGTTGGAAGACAGTGATGCTGGTCATGTTCCAACACAGAGTTTGCAGACAGGTTGAGAAGACGTGGACATGGATTAGAGATTCAGCTGTTCAAACATCAGTAACTGTGGTTGGAGAAGATTATGATCTGGATGGTGAACAAGTCTATGTTCCAACACAAGATAGGGGGAGAAAGTACTAATGAAGTGAAGGAAGCTGAGTAGGAGATGTGTTGATTCTGAAGCAATGAGAGCTGTTATGTTCCAACATTTGTGACTGTGTTCCAACACAAGGTGAGCAGATTATTGAAGGCACTTCTGATCAAACTGCCATGAGAGATATAATTTTAGCCGAAAGGACAACTGATCTGGGTGTATATGAGGAGTGTGGATTTACATCTTACCTGGACTATTTGGGTCTCAAGACTGCCGCCTCAATCTACAAGGAGTACAATCGGGAGATTTTACAAGAATTATAAGGGAGGCAACATTGATCCAGATTTTGAGTGGTATAATGGTGTGAAGTAGAGAGCTCAATCCATTCAGATGTTAACTTTGGAGGTAGAAGATTCCAGATTAGATGAGGCACAAATAGTTGCTCTTGAAGAAGTTTAAAGGTTCTGTTATGGCTATGTTCCAACATAGACCAGATATTTGCTTCAGGGGGAGCTGCATTTAATGGATATTTTGGTTTTCTGTGTCTATTGCGTGTGGCATGTTTATGGTCCCAAGGGGGAGATGTTTTGGATTTCTTGGATGACTTTATTGGCTCCGTTGGGTTGATGTTCCAACATGATCATTATTCCTGGATGTTGAGGGAATCTGGAATTTAGGGGGAAATGCTATGTTCTAACATCCAGAGTGGTTTTCAAGGTTCATGTCTTTATTTGCATAAGCTCTTGTGATGAAATGCCAAAAGGTGATTGGTCCACAAAATGCCAAAGGGGGGGATTGCAAAGTCTAGATTTATCTAGTTGGCAATTTGTTAAAATTATGCAATATGGTATTATTGAGTTACAACACCAAAGAAGGAATTTTGGTGAAATAAGGAGAGGTTGAAGACTGAATCTGAGAAGGATACATCTAGTCCAAGTTGTATTTGAGTTGGAGAATATATCAGTTCCTATATATGTGGGATTGGATTAATGTTATAGAATTGGAATATTCAGCTATGGGTATTATACGGATGAGTTATATTCACGCTAAAGATGTTTACGGAAAAAGAAGACAGAATATTATGGTATTTGTGAGTTATGAAAATCTAAATATTATGCTATATGTTTAGGCATGTGAAGCATAATTTATTTATGGAAAATCCCTACAAATATGGAGTTGATATTATCAAATATATGGGATATATTGAGAAAAGGAAAATCCCTTTATTTATGGGATTTGGATATGCTTCAAGAAGCAGATTTGAAATAGGAATATTATGGAGATAATCACGGAGAATTCAGATCTGCTCATGGACTATATATAGAGAACAAACACAGCTGCATTATTCACGGATTTAATTGAGCAAAAATCTGCATACAGATTTCTGAGATTTTGAGATTTGCAAAGAGTCAGAATACTGTGTTCCAACACACGAACCTGCTGCACAAAGTTCAGAATCATATGCCTTAATTCCTCGGGAGGAGGAGATCCAGCGTCGACGAGTTTTGAGGTCAGAGAGAGTCTGATCAAGGCGGATCGGTAGCAAGGGGAGCTTGCAGGATTCACGTTATAGTTAGATAAGATAAGTATAATTGTATGGTGTACTTTGTACTGTATCTTTCTGATTAATGGATTCATTCTGAACTGGGCCAGGCCCCGCAGATGTAGGTGGATTTCACCGAACTGCGTAACCAAGTCATGTGTCTTTTATGCTTTACTTTATTGCATACTTGGTTAGATAGGTTATGTTGGAACACAGTAGTGGTAATTGAATTAATTAGGTAAAACCAAATTTCATATCATATTTAAAATTAAAAGGATTAGAAAAATCCTGTATATTTGCAATCAGATTTGCCTCCTCTTAAGTGATTTGATACTAAGGAGCTTGTTGAATAGGGTTGTTGATCAGTGCAGAAGGTGATTCCTTTGCATACTTGAAACTTCCATAGGGACTTAGTGTATCAGATGTTTTCTCCTTAAAAAAAGTCCAGATGATCCAGCTTGTTGATCCCCTGTTCTTTGAGCCAGCCATTACTTGATTTGTTTTCTTATGAATTGATTTTTTTTTGGGCAAGAACTCTTTTTGGAGATGATTTCTTAGAGTTTGAGTGATTATTTTGGCATATGGGGATCAGATTTTGGGGAGACTTAGGGCTAGAAACCTGAGTGGATGATTCTAGTGGTTGGTTCTTGCTACCAACATTAGGCATAGGTGGATTAGGAACCTATGATAGGTTATGAGAATCAAGTCTCCTGCAATGAGCCTCACTGTGTCTTAGCTTAAGTTATGAGAAGCAGTACTGAGGCTTTGACTCATAAGAGATATTTACTACTTGTCTTTAGCAATTGAGCAGCCTAATCCTATCAGGGAGCAAGTTCCTTAGATTTACCTATACACCAATATTTATATTTGAAGGTTTGGTAAGGTTTTTTGTCAGAGCATCAAATTGGATAAAATTCCCTATTGAACTACCTATTCCATTTAGAGATTGGAGATGAAAATTGTGGGTGCGAGGCAGTCAATATTTAACCAGACGGAAACAAAAAGTGGCTCTTCATCTAGATCAAAGTCAGTAGACATTTGAGAATATGCATAGAGAGCTGGCCTATAATATTCCATAACAGTTTTCTGCAGCATCTTTGTCTATCCTTTGGGAGATTGAAGGTTAGTCTGACATGTCGAGAGTCCTTCCCAGTAACTTGGAATTCTACTTTGAAGCCGATTGAGCTCATGTGCTTGTGGATGAACTGAACGCCTCCCTTTTGAGAACTTTCCCATCAAAGTGTGTTTAAATGGTTGTGCAAATTCCTCAATCTCTACTTGTGGAAAGAGACAAGTTGCTTCACCTCTATATTGGAGTAATGGGTGAAGATTGGGATTAGGTTTTGTGTTTGGTTGATAAAGAATTTGAGGACAGTTGTTCATTAGGGTTTGCGCAAAGGTGGGTGGACTTGCACCAGGACGTGGAGCATCCATGGAGTGGATTAGCTTAGGTAATTGATCGGAGGCTTTTGAGCACGTAGCTGTAATCAGCAAAAAGAAGAAGAAGATGATGAATAGTATTTTAGGATGAAGGGGGGAGAGAGGAGTATTTTAGATCAACTGGATCTTAGAATATTCTCTTCGACAATATTTTATCATTTTTCATATCAATATCAATTGCGTGAGTTTTTCTCTACATCCGTTGAATCTAACTAGTGTGGCTACACAACGCGTTGCGCGGTGATTTTGATAAAAAATTATAGAAATTGTATAGGAATGTTAAAAGAGTTGTAATTAAAGCTATAAATGTACCCCTTCGAGGGCTGAGAGCTGGATCCCTTCGACGACTGAGAGTCCATCCCTTCGAGGGCTGAGATCTGGACCCCTTCGAGGATAAAATAGTCAATTCCTTCAAGGGCTGAGATCTGGACCCCTTCGAGGATAGAAGAGTCCATCCCTTCGAGGATTCCCTTCGAGGGTTGTGCCCTCGAAGGGGTTGTGTCATGGCATTGAAGGTGTAGTGCATCGTGGCCTCAAAGGGGTAGTGTTCCATGCCCTCAATGAGGTAGTGCATCGTGCCCTTGAAGGAGTTGTTCATTCTGGGCTCGAAGGGGTGGTGACTTATGGGCTCAAAGGGGTCTTGTCCGTTGCCCTCGCAGGGGTCTTATCTCATGGTCTGGAAGGGCCGTGGACTCGATGGGGTCATTTTGTGGCCTCGAAGGGGCAGGTCCTCGTGTTCTCGAAGGGGTAGTGTCTCGTGTCCTCGAAGTAGTAGTGCCTCGTGGGATCGAAGGGGTAATGGCTCGTGGCGTCGAAGGGGTCTTATCTCGTGACCTCAAAGGGGAAGTGCATCGTGCCCTCGAAGGGGAAGTGCGGTGTGACCTCGAAGGGGGTAGTGTCTCGTGGCACTCGAATGGGTCTTGTGGCCTCGAAGGGGCTGTGCCTCGTGGCCTTGAAGGGGCAGTGAATGGTGTCATCGAAGGGGTTTTGTCTCGTGCCCTCGAAGGGGTAGTGCCTCGTGGGCTTGAAGGGGTTTTTTATTCTCAGCTCCAAGGAGTTGTTCATACTGGGCTCGAAGGGGTGGTGGCTCGTGGCCTCGAAGGGGTCGTACCGTGGCCTCGAAGAGGTGGTGTGGTAAACTCGAAGGGGTAGTGTCGTGGCCTCGAAGGGGTTGTGCATCGTGGTGTCGAAGGGGTAGTGACGCATGCCCTCGAAGGGATTGTTTCGTGGGCTTGAATGGGGTAGTGCATCGTTCCCTCGAAGGGGCAGTGCTTCGTGCCCTCGAATGGGTATATGCTTCGTGGGCTGGAAGGGGTCGTGTCTCGTGGGCTCGAAGGGTTTAGTGTCTGGTCCACTCGAATGGGTCTCGTAGCCTCGAAGGGGTAGTGCATCGTTCCCTCGAAGGGGCAATGCTTCGTGCCCTCGAATGGGTATATGCTTCATGGGCTCGAAGGAGTAGTACCGTGACCTCGAAGGGGCAGTGCATCGCGGCCTCAAATGAGTTGTTTCGTGGCCTCAAAGGGGTTGTATCGTGGCCTCGAAGGGGTTGTTTCGTGGCCTCAAAGGGGTTGTGACTCGTGGGCTCGAATGGGTCTTGTGGCTTCGAAGGGGTAGTGACTCGTGGGCTCGAAGGGGTCTTGTAGCCTCGAAGGGGTTGTTTCGTGGCCTCGAAGGGGTAGTGCATCGTTCCCTCGAAGGGGCAGTGCATCGTGCCCTCGAATGGGTATATGCTTCGTGGGCTCGAAGGGGTAGTACCTCGAAGGGTCAGTGCATCGTGGTCTCGAAGTGGTCTTGTGGCCTCGAATGGGTAGTGCATCTTTCCCTCGAAGGGGCAGTGCATCGTTCCCTCGAAGGGGCAGTGCTTCGTGCCCTGGAATGGGTATATGCTTCGTGACCTCGAAGAAGCAGTGCATCGTGGCCTCAAAGGGGTCTTGTGGCCTCGAAGGGATCATACGCCCTTGAAGGGGTCTTGTGCCCTCGAAGGGGTCTTGTGCCCTCGAAGGGATCTTATGGCCTCGAAGGGGTCTTGTGCCCTCGAGGGGTCTTGTGCCCTCGAGGGGTCTTGTACCCTCGAAGGGATATTGACTCGTGGGATCAAAGTGGTTTTGTCCTGTGCCCTCGAAGGGGTAGTGGCTCGTGGGCTCGAAGGGGGTAGTGTCTCGTGCGCTCAAATGGGTCTTGTGGCCTCGAAGGGGCTGTGCCTCGTGGCCTCGAAGGGGTAGTGCATCGTGTCGTCGAAGGGGCAGTGCATCGTGCCCTCGAAGGGGTCTTGTGGCCTCAAATGGGTCTTGGGGCCTCAAATGGGTCTTGGGGCCTCGAAGGGGTTGTTTCGTGGCCTCGAAGGGGTAGTGCATCGTTCCTTCGAAGGGGTAGTGCCTCGAATGGGTATATGTTTTGTGGGCTCGAAGGGGCAGTGCATCGTGGCCTCGAAAGGGGTCTTGTGGCCTCGAAGGGGTCTTGTGGCCTCGAAGGGGTCTTATGGCCTCGAAGGGGTAGTGCATCGTTCCCTCGAAGGGGTAGTGCTTCATGCCCTCGAATGGGTATATGCTTCGTGACCTCGAAGGGGCAGTGCATTGTGGCCTCAAAGGGGTCTTGTGCCCTCAAAGGGATCTTGTGGCCTCGAAGGGGTCTTTTGCCCTCGAAGGGGCAGTGCATCGTGGCCTCGAAGGGGTCTTGTGCCCTCGAAGGGATCTTGTGGCCTCGAAGGGGTCTTGTGCCCTCGAAGGGGTCTTGAGCCCTCGAAGGGATCTTGTGCCCTCAAAGGGGTCTTGAGCCCTCGAAGGGATCTTGTGCCCTCGAAGGGGTCTTGTGCCCTCGAAGGGGTCTTGTGCCCTCGAAGGGATCTTGTACCCTCGAAGTGGTCTTGTGCCCTCGAAGGGGTCTTGTGCCCTCGAAGGGGTAGTGCCTCGTGGAATCAAAGTGGTTTTGTCTCGTGCCCTCGAAGGGGTAGTGACTGGTGGGCTCGAAGGGGGTAGTGTCTCGTACGCTCAAATGGGTCTTGTGCCCTCGAAGGGGTCTTGTGCCCTCGAATGGGTCTGTGCATCGTGCCCTCGAAGGGGTAGTGCCTCGTGGGATCAAAGTGGTTTTGTCTCGTGCCCTCGAAGGGGTAGTGACTCGTGGGCTCGAAGGGGATAGTGTCTCGTGCGCTCAAATGGGTCTTGTGGCTTCGAAGGGATTGTGCCTCTTGGCCTCGAAGGGGCAGTGCATCGTGCCCTCGAAGGGGTCTTGTGGCCTCAAATGGGCTGTGCCTCATGGCCTCGAAGGGGCTGTGCCTCGTGGCCTCGAAGGGGCTGTGCCTCGTGGCCTTGAAGGGGCTGTGCATCGTGCCCTCAAAGGGGTCTTGTGGCGTCGAATGGGTTGCTTCGTGGCATCGAAGGGGTAGTGCATCGTCCCCTCGAAGGGTCAGTGCTTCGTGCCCTCGAATTGGTATATGTTTCGTGGGCTCGAAGGGGTTGTTTCTCGTGTGCTCGAAGGGGTAGTGTCTCGAAGGGGTATTGCCTCGTGGGCTCGAAGGGGTTTTTTATTCTTGGCTCCAAGGAGTTGTTCATTCTGGGCTCGAAGGGGTGGTGGCCTTGAAAGGGTAGTTTTGTGGCCTCGAAGGGGTAGTGTCTCGTGCGCTCGAATGAGACTTGTGGCCTCGAAGGGGCTGTGCATCGTGCCCTCGAAGGGGTCTTGGGGCCTCGAAGGGGTCTTGTGTTCTCGAAGGGGTGCCCAAAACGGCATCGTTTTCATCAGCCACCTGGTAGCACATGCAGCTGCACATGGAGGTGCCACAACTTTTGACAAATGGGATTCACAAGAGGGGAAAAGTGGTGTCCGAAACGACGTCGTTTTGGGCGGCCACTTGAGAGCACATTGAAGGACACATGTTTGGCTCTGCTGGGAAATGACCACTATGCACATGACGACGGTTGACACAAGCGTGCCATTTCCAAGTATTCCTTTTATATAGTAACCAGATGATGGCTAGCATTCCTGGTAGATTTTTCATAACTGCGAGATGAATGTTTTTAGGATGTTAATGGCTCTAGTTACTTTCTCTAATATTAATACTTGTATGTTTTGCACCATTCCTAATGTGTATAAAAGGCTGATGTTTGCTCTTCTCCGTCTCTAACTAACCTCCCCCAGCCGCCGAGTCTACTCGTCGACCGTCGTAGATCTTATCGCCGCATCGTTCTCCAGCTCTGACGAATCCAGTGACTATCTTTCCTGCGTCTCCTCTGGTGTGAAGTAATTGTCATTACAAGTTCGTGTTATGTGTTTGATGTTATTTTTCTCTAGCAGTTTCTTTGGTATCGTCACCGCCGGCTCTTACCAGTTTTTTGTCCTTTAACTTCAACGTGCATCTGTAATTCTAGTTCAAATGCGAAAGACAATTACAGATCAATCATATTAGAACCATCTAATTTTAAAAATATCATAAACTTCTAATAACACCGGTCTGAAAGCTTTCAAAATCTTAAAATGTTAGATCAATCATCCTTCATTCATAAAACTAACATAGCTGCTTGGAAAATTCAAACAAGTTAAAAAAGGCTGGTCTTTAAGCTAAAAAATATTTAAAGTGAACTTAAATATGGAATACTAACACAATTGGTAATATTTTTTACAACTGTGCAAAAAATGTGAGGACTTGCTTTTCAAAGCGGAAACTGAACTTCAACAATCAGTTAATCCTAAGTCTCTAATGGCATTTAATCAAGTTAAGGTTAATCTTTCTCGGGCTTTGGCAAATCAAGAATCCATTTGGAAACAAAAATATCGAATTAAATGGCTAACTAAGTGTAATTTAAACACAATTTATTTTCATTATTCAGTTAAAAAAAACATAAGAAACAAATGATCTCAGGAATCAAAGATTGAAAAGGTGATTGGATACATGACCAGTGTCAACTAGGAAATGAAGTTGTGGCTTTCTTCTCGAATCTTCCATGAAAAGAAGAAAAAGAGCAAGCATTAATAATGCCTGTATATTGGAAAATATCACCAAAATGATAACTGCAAAAATAAACAAAGGATTAAGAAAACCAGTAACAATGGAAGAATTAACTAAGGCAATAAGGAATATGAATAGTGACTCTGCCCCTGGACCTGATGGTTTTCTAGGGATGTTCTTGAAGAAATGTTAGACATCATAAAAGATGATGTTCTTCAAGTTGTCCATGATTTTTTTAGACAAACTGAAATCCCTAAGGTCATTTCTTCAGCACTTATAGTGCTTATTCCTAAAAAAATAGGTATGCTCATCATTTAAAGATTATAGGCCTATTAGTCTTTGAAATTTCACAAATAAAATATTTACAAAACTATTGCCGATATACTTAAACCTGTAATGGATAACATTATAAGCCTTGAACAATCTATTTTTGTTTCTTGTAGGGAACTTGCAGATAATGTGCTTCTGATGCTAGAAATGGCTGACTACATTAATTCTAAAACAAAAGGCTATAACATGTTAATAAAATTAGATATGATGAAAGCATTTGATAGGGTTTCAAGGTCCTCTTTGTCAAAATTACTAACTAAAATTGGTTTTGCTGATAATTTTGTAAAACTAATCATGAATAATATTAAAGTTACACACTTCTCAATTTTAGTCAATGGAAATCCTTGTGGTTTCTTTCCAACTTCAAGAGGGCTCAAACAAGGGGATCCTCTACCCCCATTGCTTTTTATACTGATGGAAGAATCCTTCTTTAAAAGTCTCAATTTTTTTCCAGTATACAAATATTTCATATTATAAACTGCATGATTCCATGTTGAAAGTAACTCATGTGTCTTTTGCTAATGACATAAAATTTTCTTAAAATACACCAAGTCACGACTTTGAAAACTCCTTGGATTTTTCAAGATTTATGAACTAGCATCAGGTCAAAAAATAAATTATAAACTCTTCTTTTGTTATATCTAAACCAGCACCACAAACAATTATAAACCAGATTAAGGCTGAATCACTTATGGTTCATGGGAAGTTTCCTTTCAAATATTTAGGAGCTGTAATAATTACAGGAATGAACAAAAGTTCTCATCATAGCCTTCCAAATTCAGTTAACTTGAGAATCATGCAATGGTAGAACAAACTACTATCAAAAGCTAGGATAATGATCTTAATTAAACATGGTCTATCCTCCATTCCCTATCATATCATAACAGTTTTAAAGCCAACTAAACATATAATCAAACAGGTGCATAAAGTACTTGCAAATGTCTTTTGGAATTCTAATGATTCATAATCAGAATCTAAAATAAACTGGATATGTTTTGCCAAACTCTGTTTTTCATTAGAAGAAAATGGACTAGGTTTTAAAATTCAAAGTTTTTCTTTAAAGTTATGTTGGAAACTTTTAAAAAAAAGTGGCTCTTTATGGGAAAAATTCATGTGTTCTACACCTAACAATCATAAAACAACCAGAACCTGAAAAAGGATTAAGGAAATTGATGAAAATGCAATAAAAACACTCTTTTTAAAATTGGTCAAGTTCAATTTCTTTCTTGGACTCAAATCGGACTGACTTATAAGGGCCTCTAATCTATATATGGGATTCTAAAACTGACCTACCCTTTCCTCATCTCACAGTTGCTGAATTCTTATCAGAACCAACTGAATTTACTAACATACTTAAAAATCATCTCCCAAATCAAATAATTAATACACTACTTCAGAAATATCACATATTTGAGGAGTATGAGGACAATGATTTAGAAGCCTTCTTTCAATGGATTATTTACTTGTAAGTCTGCCTATGAGCTCTTTGGAGCTATAAGAAAAACTGTGCTATCATTGAAATATCTGTGGTCTAAAATCCTGCCTAAGAAGATCAGTCTAATGAAATGGAGATTGTTAAACCGGCTCATTCCTTTCCCTAATGTTCTTGAAGATTTGACATTTAATTTACCTTCAATATGTTGCTTGTGCAAGCAATAATCAGCAAGTTTCACCACTCTTTCATTAGCTGCGCTGTTATAAAGGAATATGAGATGAAATTGATTAAGTATTTTATATATCATACCATTATTTTGAATAGCTATAGGAAAATAATGCTTTACTATTGTAATATGAGGGTGAAAGCTCCTGAACATAATGATCTTATTAAAGATCATTCCTTGTATTGTTAATTGGTTTATTTGGTGTGCTCGAAATAAATTTTTTTACCAAACTAAACCAATTGCTGACATTATACTCAGAAAAATTCTTCTGCAATTTAATAACATATTGATTTGTTTAAATATTAAATCTATACCTAGCTTTATGTATGCCTAGAATACTTATTTGCATATCTAAGACAAGGTTTGAACAAAAAATTGTCCATTGTAAGGATCCAGCCCATTTCAAACTAAACTATGATGGTTCAGTGCTTAAAAATGGTGATGTTGGGATTAGATTCATTCTCTGCAAATATCAGGCTATAAAATTGATTTTGTCAGCAGAAAAGCACATTCCTAGCTACAGTTGTCTTCAAGCAGAAGTCAAGGCACTTCAATATGGACTACAAGCATCTTTTAATTTTGGAATTAGACACATACAACTTGAATATGACTCTGAAATATTAGTGAAGATCGTGAAAAGGGAATTCAAAATTCCTCAGAAATGCATCAAAGCCATTAGAAGGATTTGGAAGAGTTTGCAACAGATGGATTGTTGTATATCACATATTTATAAAGAGGCGAACAGTGTCACGGGCGCTCTGACAAAGCTAGCAAAGTTTTAAAAGGTAAATTCATTCTTTTTTTTGCAGGTTTACCTCGAGACATAAGAGGGAAGATTCAGCTAGACTCTGTTTCATTTCCATATGCCAGGATAGCTTAGTTTGTGTCTTTTCTAGAAGCAGTGTATTATAACAGATCTCTATTTTATGCCTCTGCTCTTGTACTTGTGTGCAAAACACTCTGTTATCTCAGTTAAAAGGAGACGGAAACAAGTGTCTGATGAAATGCTCATTCTCCTCGGTAATAAGGAGACAACTTCAACTCAGTGCTTGAGGCGGGTATGAATAACAACCAGATTAAGGGGTGAGTGTTGGTTGATCTAGTTGTTATTTACAACTTTACAATAGTTTGAATCAGTCATAGTTAAAGTAAAATTCGTTGCTCAGTCAAAGCAATAAATTAGATTGTGGCTAGAATGTAGGATTTAGTTTTTTTTAGAGTTGTTAGTTAGTGGGGAGTGCAATGGTTAGTGGTAGCATATTTTAGGATGGTTAATTATAATTAGATTATATAAGCTTCAATAGTATTCTTCAAAATAAGACGCTGAAAAAATTAAAGTTTCTTTATCGAAAAAAATGTAGTTTCTTTATAGTTGTGGGCCTCTTGATAACAAGTGACAAGAGTGACTAATTCGCTTGTGCGTGTGTATGTGTTTTTTCCCCATGGCTACTTTGGGTGTGTTTTACGTTTGAAATCAATATAATGAAATGGCTTGTTCAAACAGTACTTATTGGTGATGTAAATTTATAAACTTGGGAATACTTAGGGCTAGTTTAGTAATATGTATAGAATGAGGATTCTAAGGTTTATTCACATCGGTAAGGTTTATGTCCCTTTTTTTGTATTTTCTTATTATTATTAATAAACGGTAGGATCCGCCAAACCCACCAACATGTGGTATTCTCTTAACAAAATTTGAAATCTTATTTTGGGTTTCTAGGTTGTCAAGGCTGGAGCCACTGCATCCAAAACTGATTCTCGGTTTCCAGACTGCTATAGTTGCTGGTTTGGCTGTCTTTAGCACGCTATATCATGCACAAGGTAAGAACCGTGATAATTTGTGATTGGATTTGGTTCATAAGAAAATCATCGTAAAGTCACGTGAATTATTATGTAGTTGCCATTTGTGAACTAATTTGGAAAAGAAAAACTTTCCATGTGGAACCTACGGAAAGCTAAAGCCTAAACGGATTTATTAGATTGAAGATATTGCAAGAATATTGGTTTGTGGAATATTGGAGATTTCACAATATATTATTTTAGGCGTGTGATTGAAGGATATTGGTTTTATGGAAAATCCTTATTCTTAAGGAATTGGATTTACATCCCTATAAGGGGATATATTGATATAGGAAATTATCTTTTTTAGGGATTTGGATATGCTTCAATGCATATATGGAATTGGAATATTGTCGAAATAAAGATGGAGGATTCCAATATACTCATGGACTATAAATAGAGGACATCATGGTTTCATTGCTCATGAACTTTATAGCAAAAATATGGATCCATATTTTTTATTTCTTTGAGAGTATTGCGAGAGCTAGAATACTTATGTTCCAAGATACTATAACATGTTGATCAAGTTCAGAATCATATGTCTTAATTCCTCAGGAGGTAGAGATCCAACGTCAATGAGTTTCGAGGTCAGAGGGAATCTAATCAAGGCGGATCAGTAGCAAGAGGAGCTTGCAAAATTCACACGTTATAGTTAGATAAGATAAGTATAATTGTAAGGTGTACTTTTTGTTGTATCTTATTTCTACATGTTATCATGCAAAGAAAGCATGGGATATTTTGCAAACAGCGCATGAAGGAACAAGTCGTGTACATGAACCTAAACTACAAATGTTAGCCACAAAATTCGAAGAATTGAAGATGTAAGAGGATGATACTATTTTTGTGTTCAATGGAAAACTAAGAGACATCTTAAATATGGCGTATCAGCTTGGAAAACCTTACAAGGAGTCCAAACTGGTGATAAAAACTTTTAGATCTCTCCCTCATAGATTTTCAATGAAAGTTGCGACAATAGAAAAAACATGAGATGTGTCCACCATGAATCTAGATGAAATAATGGGATCAGTGCAAACCTATGAGATGACGCTAGAATAGCCCACAAACAAGGTGCAAAAGGAATTGGCCTTCAGAACCTCGCCATCAAGGACTACTCATGAAGTTGATAGGGTTATGGTGATGAAAAACGTGCATTTATCACTAAGAATTTCTCCAGAATGTTGAAGAAAGTGGTGAATAAAAAATCTCAGAAAGATTTGGCGGCAACAAGCCTAGGGCTCAAGACCTTGGTAATAATCGTGGAACACAAATTGAACAACCAATTAGAAGTTATTGAGAAATCAAAGTGGTGAAATAAAGCAGTTAGGAAGGATTCAATGTAGAGAACGTGAGGGATATAGACACGTCCAAGTTAAATGTGCTAATACTCAAAAGAAGCTATGCAGGTCATATGTAACTTCATAGAGTGAAGATGAAGAAGAGAAGAAAGATGAAGAGGAACTTACCAGCAATTATATAGCATTTTGATAAAAAAATTCATGATATATCAGTGAATGATGAAACATGTTCCAACATGGAAATTAAAGATAAGGTTGTATGCTCCAACATAGAAACGTCTGGTTTTGACAACTCCTCTAGGGATGACAAAAATAAGGCTGTTAGTGATAAAAAAAACCTACACTGCCTATGAGAACATGTATGAGATGTGGTTGAAATTTGTTGACACAAATAAATCGTTGATAATAGAGAAAAATCAACTTGTTGAGAAGAAGAATGAGTTTCTAGTTCTGGTTATAGAACTCAGAAGAGAGATTGAAGAGTTGAAACCGAATCTAAGTACAACAACCAAGAGAGCTGAAATGGCTAAAGCAGCAATTACCAAGTTGAACACTGATAAGGCTAAACTAGATGATATACTGACTATGAGGAAGAACTTTGGAAATTGACAATGAATTGGCTATGACAACCTGTCAAGCAGCACTGTAGACTTTAAGTTAAAGGGTCAAGACATGAAGAGAAAAGCAATCAGGACACGGTAACGCAAACCTCTTGTTTGTAGCTACTGCACCTATCAAGACCATACTGAGGATCAATATCTTAAATTACTCAGAGACATCATAAGTGGACTTCAATTGTCTGCATGTTACATCATAGATGATGTCCAACGATCAAGGATGGTAAAAAATGTATGGGTTCCTAAACGCTCTAATACTTGTCTTGTTGCTCATACTTCTCTTATTGCACACTCTAGAGACTCGTGGTACTTTGATAGTGGGTGCTCTCGACATATGACGGGAAATCAGGAATATCTAACAAAAATAAACCATATGATGATGGATTTTTTACTTTTGGTAATGGAATGAAGGGTCGAATAGTTGGAAAGGGTGAGTTGTAAATTGAGGGGTTCCTTGTATTTACAACTTTTCTCCTTGTTGAAGATCCAAAGGCAAATTTGTTGCGTATTAGTCAATTTTGTGATGACAATATGACTGTGGAGTTTCAAAAAGACAAATATATAATGAAACATAGTGAAGATAAAGTACTCTCGGGAATTCGATCGCCAGACAGTTGTTATCTAGCTAGAACAAGAAGTGAAATGTCTGAGTTTGAACAAAGATGAAAGAACCTTGTGGCACAGGAAGCTTGGTCATATCAACTACAAAATCCTAGTAAAAATTGCCAACATGATGGTAATACAAGGTATGCCTACTCTCACTAACAAAAAGGTAATTGTGTGCAGACCATGCCAATAAGGTAAACAAATTCGATCACCTTACTCATCAGTTCAGTATATCACCACCGCAGGGAATCTTGAATTAGTTTACATGGATTGGATGGGTCTAGTCAATACATCTAGTGTAAGTGGCAAGAAGTACATTTTTGTGTGTGTTGATGATTTTTCTAAATGCACTTGGGTGGCGTTTCTCAAATAAAAATCTGATACTATGAAAGTGTTCAGAAGCTTGGTGATCAAATTGCAGACGGAGAAAGGAAGCTCAGTTGGAAAGATTATCAAAATTTGGAGTGATTATGGTAGGGAATTTGAAACTCCCAGTTTAGTGATTTCTGTGATGAACTCGTCATTCGGCACGAATTCTATGCACCAATCACTCCTCAGCAGAATTGCATTTTGGAAAGGAAAAATAGGAATCTATAGGAAATGGCTAGAGTGATCCTTGTTTAAAAAGGAATTCCTAAGAAATAGTGGGCAGAAGCCATCAATACAACTTGCTACACTATAAATCGAGTTTACCTCCGTCCATTCATGACCAAAACATCATATGAAATCTGGAAGGGAAGGTTGCCAAATGTCTCATATTTTCATGTGTTTGGAAGCAAGAGCTACATTCTCAGAACTAGATATCAACTAGCAAAATTTGACAGCCAAAGTGATGTTGGAATTTTTCTTGGATATTCTGTGAGCAGTCGTGCTTATCGAGTGTACAATATTCTTACAAATTCTCTTATGGAATCTATAAATGTTACTGTGGATGATTCAGATGATAGACGGATATCCAATGAAAGAGAAGATGAACCAGAGTTAGACATGGAATGGTCTGCCTTCCCAGCCAGACTATATTGGATCATCTGAGCAGTCAGATGGTCCTTCTGAACTTGACGAAGTAGAGTATGTTGGAACATCAACTCCTATTGAAATATTACATGTTCCAACACAGATACAGCCTGAACCTAGCATTAAGAGAACTCGCATAACCCCTCGGGTAAACTACAAAGAGCTTGCAGGACTATAGTGTTTCATCTCTCTTACTGAACCAAAAATTTACAAGGAAGTTCTACTTGATGAATATTGGATTGTAGCAATGAAAGGAGAACTTGAGAAATTTGAACGCAGTGATGTATGGTATCTCACTCCTCGTCCTAAAGGTGTAAATGTTATGGGCACCAAGTTGATCTTCAAGAACAAATCTGATGCTGATGGTTATATTACTTAGAATAAAGCAAGGTTGGTTGCTCAGGGATATGCTCAGCAGGTTGAAGGAATTGATTTTGATGAAACATTCGCACTGGTTGCCAGGTTAAAGTCTATTTGGATTTTACTTGCCATTTCTTGAGCTATGAATTTTTTATGTACCGGATGGATGTAAAAAGTGCTTTCCTAAATGGCATGGTAAATGAATAAGTATGCATGGAACAACCTAAAGGATTTGAGGATCCTCACTATCTACATCATGTGTATCGACTCAAGAATGCATTGTATGGACTTAAACAAGCACCACGGACGTCGTACGAACGACTCAAAAACTTTCTCATTCAGAAAGGTTATTATCGAGGGGGAGTAGATCGCACCTTGTTTGTGCTTAGCAATTCATAAAAAATTTTGATTATTCAAATTCATGTTGATGAAATTGTGTTTCGCTCTACTTCACCATCTATGGTACAAGATTTTGTACCTTTGATGCAGGCTGAGTTTGAGATGAGTATAGTTGGAGAACTCACCTATTTTCTAGGACTTTAGGGGAAGCAAGAAAAGAATGGTTTATTTATAAATCAAAGCAAGTATGCCTTGAATTTGGTGATGTGGTTTGGACTGAGTAATTCTTGAGCTGTGCGGACACCAATGGGGGCTACTGAAAAATTGGTGAAGGATGCAAAAGGGGTTAGAGTTGATCATAAATTATACAAGAGTAAAATTGGGAGTCTGTTGTATCTTATAGCAAGTCAACCATATATATATTTCAGCCTAGGAGTATGTGCAAGATTTCATGATGATCCTAAAGAATCTCACTTGACTGCAGTCAAAAGGATAATTTGATATGTTGGTGGGACTTCTAAGTATGGAATTTGGTATTTAAATAATCAAGACTCTCTTTAATTTGGCTATATATAGTGATTCTGATTGGTCTGGTAATGCAGATGATCGTAAAAGCACCACTGGTGGATGTTTCTTTATTGTATGAATCTGGTATCTTAGTATAGTAAGAAATAAAATTTGATCTCCTTGTCAACTACTGAAGCTGAGTATCTTGTTGCTGGAAGTTGTTGTGCATAGTTATTATGGATGAACAAATGTTGAATGATTGTGGAATTCAAGAAGGACCTCTAAAGGTGTTATGTGACAACAAAAGTGCAATTGATAAATCAAAAAATCTAGTTCAGTATTCCCAAATAAAGCACATTGATATAAGGCACCATTTTATTCGAGATCTGGTTGAGAAGAAGGAAGTGGTGGCTGCTTATGTTTTAACCATCTGAGCCGTTTGTGGGCATTTTTACTAAACCCTTGAAGACTGCAACTTTTGAGCTCCTCAAGAAACACTTAGGTGTATTTCAGATTTGAGGTATATTTATTATCTTTTATTCAATTTTTAAAAATTTTATTCGTGTACATAAATTCAGGAAAAAAAATACAAAAAAAGAAAGAAGAAAATGGAGAACGAAATTGAAGGTGAGGATCTATGTTGGAAGTGCAAAGAGTTTTGATATGAAGTGACAAGTGGTTGAAAAGGTAATCATGGCTTCTCTTGGAAAGGGAAAAAGAGAGACACGGTCAATGAGGTGAAAAGGGGAGAATTTACTCTTGGTTCAAATATTTTACATCTTTCCACCTTCCGTCTATTTTTTGGCTACCATATTCCTGTACTCTTGTCATTTTTGAATTTTTGGAAGCCACTATTGAGAGATTATAGCCAAATCATGAGGGATTCCTTGCTCAGAATATCATCGAGAGGTTGAGTTGTGTTGAAACACAAATCCTACACTACTAGAAATTCCTCTTGACATAATCATTCAAGCTAAAAAAAACAATAGCCAAAGGAAGAATCCAAGAGAGCTCTGACAGTGAAATGGTTCGTTTCAATGGCAAAGGGAAGAAACATGTATCTTCAATCAAGACCATGTCTTCTTACCAAAAGGTAACTGGTCCCGTTGCTCCTCCTATTTATTTACTTGGTATGGAATTCAAGTCTATGGATGAGTGTTTTGAGTGGGTGAAAGCTAATAGGATAGCCATAGAATTATCATGGATGAAAGAACTGAAGGGAAAGTTTTTAGATGTGGACATAGAGGAGTTACTGACTGGAGACATAGGAGATATTGATGAGACAAAAGAATATAATCCTAGGCTGCTGAGAGGGGGTTATTCCATGCATAATGGAAAGGATATTTTCACGATCTATTCTTATACACCTTACCCTAGAAGAGTTAGAATTGAAAAGGTTGTGTGTTCTGAGGCTGAGGGACAGAATGTGGTTAGATCCACAGATGTGCTGCAATTAGTGCCCTATGATTCGATGACATCCAAGAGAGATGAAGAGCTTAGGGCCTTGAGACCTCATGTGATTATTTTGTCAAACAGCTAGGATGATGAAGTGTTGGGTATGTTCCAACATAGAGAGCAGAGACAGAGTCTATTGTAGCTATAGAGGTTGATGAGCCTGAACTAGGATTCACAGATGCTGATATGGGTGGTTAAGATTATCAGTTTTATTCTTATGGTGGAGGTGATAACTATGTTGAGTAATCAGAGGTAGGGGAGACAGGGGGCGATGATCTTATGCTTGAGCAATCTGAGCATATTTGAACACAGGATGCAGCAGCAGCAGAAACTGAGCTTAGTAATGCATCAGCAAAGACTGAGCATGCTCCAACACAAGAACCTAATCTAACCTACTCCAATGATGAGGTCTTGGGTGAGTTCATCCAATCCAGATTGTGAGAGGCCATGATTGCAGCAATGGAAGCTAAGTTGGGAGCTTTAACCATTCAGATTGCTGCCCTAAGCTCCTCATTTCCCTTGGAAGCTGAAAAAACTAGAATTGAGGGGGGGGGGGGGGATGGCTCAGTTGGAAGCATAGATTGCTGCTCTTGAACATGATTGAAGTTTTTGTACTGGCTATGTTCCAACATAGATCAATTTTTGGTTTTAGTGGGAGCAAAAGTTATTGCTATTTTGTGTTTATTTTTGTGTTTCTATTGCCTTTGGCATGTTCAAGGCCCCTGGTGGAGAATATTTTGGAGGATTTTGGATATTATATTGGTGGTTCTGTATTCTGAATTCAATTCTGGATTTTTGGTTTTCTTCAGCATTCTCATAAATTAGATTCAGTACTCAGTATATGTTCCAACATTTAATTTCTGGAGTTCTTATGTTGTGAAGTTGGAAATTTATCTTTCTGCTCTTAATTCCAAAATGGTTAGGTCCACAAAATATCAAGGGGGAGATTGTGAAGCCACGTTGATTGTATTTATTATGTAGTTGCCATTTGTGAACTAATTCGGAAAAGAAAATTTTCCATGTTGGAACATACGGAAAGCTGAAGACTAAAAAAATTTAACTGATTGAAGATATTGCGAGAATATTAATTTATGGAAGATTGGAGATTTCGCAGTATATTATTTTAGGCGTGTGATTGAAGCATATTGGTTTTATGGAAAATCCATATTCTTACGAAATTGGATTTATATCCTTATTATGTGATAAATTGAGATAGGGAAAATCCCATAATCTTAGGGATTTAGATATGTTTCAAAAGTATATATGAAATCGGAATGTTGTAGAGATAAGATGGAGGATTCTGATCTTCTAATGGACTATAAATAGAGGACATCCTGGTTGCATTACTCCTGAACTTCATAGCAAAGATATGGATCCAGATTTTCTACTATTCTAAGACTACTGCGAGAACCAGAATACTTATGTTCCAACATATCGTAGTCTGTTGATCAAGTTCAGAATCATGTGCCTTAATTCCTCGGGAGGAAGAGGTCAAATGTCGACGAGTTTTGAGGTCAGAGGAAGTCTGATCAAGGCGAATCGGTAGCAAGGGGAGTTTGCATAATTCACATGTTATAGTTACATATGATAAATATAACTGTATGGTGTAATTTGTATTATATCTTTCTTATTAGTGGAATAATTCTGAACTAGGTCAGACCCCGCGGATGTAGGTGAATTTCATCGAACTGCATAACCAAGTCTTGTGTGTTTGTGTTTTACTTTACTACATGCTTGTTTAAATAGGTTATGTTGGAACACAATAGTAATTACTTAATTAAATTGGTAAAACCAAATTTCAATCATTAACTTCCTTTCTAATATCCCTGTGTAATCTTTGTGTTGCAGCTATTAAGGGAAATGAAACCAGCAAAAGCCCAGTAGCAGGTGCTCTTCTACTGTTTGAACTTGATATAAGTCAGTTTGTGCACCCCAGTTTAAGTAGCAGCAGCCTCGTGTTGATCTTGTTTTTCGGCCTTCTTGTTTTAGTCAGGAAAAAGGTTTTAAAGTGATTTATGGATTAACTAGCTTGGCATGGGTGGATGCTAATTAAACAAGTTGTGAGCTAAGTGATTGGCTAGAAAATGGTTTCAAAGTGATTTAGGGACTAACTAGTTTGACATGGGTCACTAGTGGAGACGCCTCAATTAAAGGTGGTTCCATTGGACATTAGAAGTCACTTTGGGGGTGACTTCTCTGGACATGCTTTCCATTGATGAGGATCAAAGGCGGTTTCTAGAACCGCCTTCTAACACATCAATGAAAGGCGGTTCAAAACTGCCTTCTAACAATATATGGAACACCCTTCTATAGACATCCGAAGCAATCCCGAATTCGGAACTTATTTCAGATGTCCTAAAAAAGCCACCGGAAACCAATCGATCTCCGGCGGTGAAGCAATACCAGATCTGGAAAAATTGAAAGAATAGTAGCAAAAAATGCATATAAAATCAGAATAATCAATATCCATTATCTTCATTCAAATTATCAAAATAACAACAATAATTAAACACTAAAATACAAATTACACAAGAATTAGAAATCTGATGTTCTAGGAGGTGGCGATGCACCCACGGAGGTGGCGCAGCCCGGTGGTGGTGGCGAGGCCCGGTGGTGGCATGGCCCAGGTCTGGTATTGGTTCGGCTTAGCGGTGGTGAGAGCGGCGCTACCCATCGGTGGTGGCGGCGAGGTCCAGCAGTGGTGGCAAGTCTCAGTGGTGGTAGTGAGTCCCAGCAGTGGTGGCGAGTTCCAGTGGTGGAGGTGCAGCCCAGATCTGACAAGTCACGGTGGAGAGGAGTCGTGGTGGTGTATGAAATGATAGAGAGGGAGAATGCCGGGAAACGTGGTGGTGAGGAAGAGACACAGTGGTGAGGAAGAGACACAGTAGTGTGGAAGAGACACAGTGGTGAGGAAGAAATGTGGTGGTTCAAACAGAGATAGAGGCTGAGAGGAAAGAGAGGCAGTGAGAAAAGAGAGGCAGATGTTTTGGTCGAGGGAGTTAGAAAATTTTCTAAGGCTTGAAAACAATGGTTTCTCTATATATAGGCCTAACAAAGACACCTAATAGAAGGCAGTTCTTCAATGGAACCTCCTTCTGTTGATGCAAACCGCCTTCTATCATTTTTGAACCGCCATCTATTGAGATCCGAAAGTAGTTCCAACTTTGGAACCTCAGTTTCAATATCATAACTCATTCAGATCTCAATAGAAGGCGGTTCCTCAAGAATCGCCTATGATTGGGTGTCTTTAATGAAGGCCTCTCCACTAGTGGGTGGATTCTAATCAAACAAGTTGTGAGTTGAGTGATTCGCTAATGTTGTCATGACATACTCGCTCCATCCCAGCTATGTTTGCACCATTTCCTCTTTGAGATGTCCCAGATATTTTTGCACTCTTCACTTTATTTCCCTTTTTTACCAGCTTTTATTCATTGTTTATGCTGAAATTAAATGGATAAAGAAATAAAATTAAGGTACCCCACCAGCACATGTGCAAGAAAACATTAAATAAGGGATTCTTAAAAATACTTCATCTTTCTCTCTCAGTAAAAATATCTAAGATGGAGGGAGTATTTGATAACATTTCTTTTTACTAATGTTGTTATGGAATACTATTACGACACTAGGTGAGATAGTAAGATACTCCCTCCATTCCGGAATAAATGGCACACTTTTTTATCAACTTTCTCAAGACATGTTTGACCATAAATTTCAATTAGTATATAGGCATTAATATCATCATGTGAGATATTGATAGATTCCATGCATCACGTAGTTTCTAAATATCAAATTTTAATGCACCATTAATATACATAAGGAAATTTGTCGATGGTCAAACATGTGATGAGAAAGTTGAACAAAAATATGCCATTTATTCCGGGATGGGGGGAGTATATAGTATCAATAATATTTGTGTATACTAACACTTTTATCTCAACATTACATAATTTATGTCCAAATTAATGTAGGGATATATGAGTTATCAATTCATTAATAAATATAATATAACACATATTACAGTTTTAAATTTATATTAAAAATTAATGGCATTGATGTAGTTATAGTGAGTCATAAATAACATTAGTGAGATGATTTTATAAAAGTATTCTATTTTAACATTACATCATCTGAATATGTAGACTGCGTGCAAAATTTATAATTTGCATATAAAATTTACATGCAAACCACACCTTAATGTGTAGTCTCCATGTATGGTTTCAGAAGTAGACTTTAAATGCGTGATGGAGCCTTTGTGCAAGTGTGAACATGAAGCACAATTCTGGTTTTGAAAAGAAAATAACAATTTCATCCCCTACAATTGCAGCTCCGGATTTCGAAAAAACATCTACTCCCTCCATCCCAAAATAAACCGCATACTTTTCTATTTTGGATGTTCCCAATTAAATTGCAATGGGTCAGAACTTACCCAAATCAGCCCATTTGACCGATTGTGAAAAGACGAATATTCCCTGGAAGTTGGAAAAATTACATAGATTATTGGTTGAATAATTACCCTATTGGCCCACTCCAGGACGCGTGTTGCCTTTACGTGGAGGCATGCGTATAGATATTGAAGTTGGGTCAGAATAATCACATGCCTCACTTTTGCTCTTCCCAATCTCCATTATTGCTCTCCCAAAGCTCCCATTTACTCTCCCATCTCTCTTTTCACTCTTCAAATTCACAGTTCCTCTCTCTCAAATCTATCAAACCCAGGAAACCCTAGCCGCTCCTCCTCTGATTTCTGTTAGTTCTATGGTCTTTCAATCTTGTTTATATGATGCTCTCGATGATTTTTTGTGATTAGATGCTCGGGTTGTTGTTTTAATCACAGCTTTTTGGGTTTCCAAACCAGGGTTTTTGTGGGTTGTTTAGGGGTTTTTGAAAGGAGCAAGGTTATCGATCTGTTAATGTTTATCACAGCATTTTGAGTCCCAATCTGTGTTGTGCTTGCTGATTTCGTTGGTTTTGAACTGATTTCGTTGGTTTTCAAGTTCTGGTTTCTGGATTCGTTGTGTTTTGTATGTTGAATATGTTGAAATATAAATGTTCTTGAGTTTTGTTATAGAAAACCAGTTGCATGCAAAGATTTCATGAGTTTGACTTTTTTTTAACAATAATTGCATGTTTATTTTGTGATTATTGATGGATTTGTTA
Organism: Rubia yunnanensis; assembly: GCA_037428765.1. Taxonomy (NCBI): domain Eukaryota; kingdom Viridiplantae; phylum Streptophyta; class Magnoliopsida; order Gentianales; family Rubiaceae; genus Rubia; species Rubia yunnanensis. The sequence goes on along the minus strand of CM075071.1, from coordinate 21,614,523 downwards.
AAGCTTTTTGGTGGATTCGTGACTGGAATACCTCTTCTCGTGGTGTTCTTGCTATTCTGGGTTTGTTTAATTCTATTTTTTTTGTGTTTTTTTAGTTTTTTGACAAGAAGAGAATGTCTATTTTGTGACTATTGGCAGATTAGTTGAAACTTATTGTCGGATCTGTGACTGAAATGCCCCTATTCGTGGTGTTATTGCTGTATTGAGTTTTTAAATCCTAGATTTGACTCGATTAGGGTTTCCTGTTATATTTTTTTGAACTTTTTAAAACACATATGATCTGAAATCTGCTTGCATGTGATGTATATTTTTTTTCTGATACTTTTCGATGCTCAATCATGAATAAGTTGTGATATGCATGTTTCTTTTTGTTTCTTGCTATTCTGAGCTTTTTAATTTTGATGTGGTGTTTGATTAGGTTTCATTGAAAAATGTCCATGCTCATTCATGTTCATCTGAGATATCTCTACCCTCATTTATACTTGTTCTTGCTTTTCTGATTATTTAGTTGTGTCTAATTTGCCCCTGCTGATATTGTTTTATTTCTCCCTTGTGCCTGTTTGCATCTGAAACCTTAGCCCCACCCCTTGTCATAGTGTACTGATCTTTTTTGCCTTGTGATTGTTTACATCTAAAACTCTAGCTCTACCCATTGTGTGAACTCTTACCTGATGGATCACGGTGATAGGTTAATGGCCGGGCAGGGTAAGTTTACCCCTTGCCAACCCTTGAGTGAATCCGAGTATGTATGACTCTTAGTTTGAGTCGAGTTTTGATCCCACATTATTCATTGGGCTTGATGATATTGAATCACAACCCAAGCCCAATACTGTTATCTCACCCATGTACCCTGTCCTTGATACTGATTCAGTTGAATCTTAGGATACCTATGTGGCCACACATTTTATCCTTGTACCTATAGCAATCCTCTACCACTCAGATTCAAATGCTGATTCAAAAAGGACACATTCCCCCAATTCACATGAGTCACAGGCCCCTGATTCTAATGAAACACATCTCTCTGATTATCACCCTGATTCTTATGAAACTCAGCCCCCTAATTCACCCAGCCCCCTCATTCTGATGAATCTGATTCTGAATCCTGGTGTGATCCACATCCTTCAGTGTACTTCAAAGGTAACGAATTCCCTAAGTATGGTGAGCCCAGTTTCTAGGTAACTGAAGCTTGTCTATATTATAGCTTGTGAAATTATTTGTGATGGCATGTTTGTGTGCTGGTTGAACCCATGATTAATGATGTAGCTATGATAACTGATTAAAACATGCAGCCATGCCTATCAGTTATGAAATTGATTTGATATTGGCGAGGCATGATGTGATTAAACCCATCTCTGAAATTATTTGCCTACTTGAAACTATACTAGTTATTGGCCACATATGATGATATTGTTTGTTCACACTTAGACAGCAACCATGTTTGTTAAAAACACTTGGATGGTAACCTTGTAGTGTTTGTTGCCTCGAAATTACTGTGTGTGCCATGCCATCCATTACATTCTGGTTAATGTTTGTTTGCCTCGGTTCTGAAACCTAAATTTTAAAAACACTATTTTTCAAATTTCATGCATACAGAAGGGAGTTTAGCCCTCCAAGCTTTTACAAGGTTGCCCTATAAACATACCTTTACCAAAACTAACTGGTATGTTTACCCTATACCTGAATCTAGAAGCACAACCCTACAAAAGTACATATCTCTTGCATATCTAAACCAGCTTTATACTGATCAGCAGGTCTTGAATGTGTCTTATTCTCCCAATAGCCACCATGTGTTCCAAAAAACCCATAACTAGCTCAAGATCCACAATTAAATTGTGGGATAGCATACCAAGCCTTCTTAGCCTGTATTTTCCCATATGTGGCCGTTTAAACTCATTCTCACCTCTGTATTTCACGATTCCACCATGACACATTGTAGGAGTTTGAAAATCTTGTTTGTGAATACTACAAGAATAACACTTTCGTACCCATCAGAGCTTCTGCGAGAAGTTCGTGGTATGATCCTAGAATATAATAAGGAGTTCTTTCTCCTGTCCTAGCTAGCGTAATTGCCCCTCATCCAAATAATTTATATGGAGAATTATTTAACTACCCACCCTCCTACCCCCACCCCCCAGTAGTCTACCCCATAATATGTCAACACCTAATTGGTTGCTGAAGTTGGTGAAATTTAGAAGTTTCTTACACATGAGATGAGGAAATTTCAAAGGTACCTTTTCAACCATTTTACTTTATTTTCCCAACTACCAGCTTTGGCTCCGTTAATCTGTTGCAACCATTAAACCCAATTTGCACTGCAAGAAGATTGTGATGGACTACTAGAACGTAGCGGTAGAATCGACCGTCCTCCGGTAACTCTGCGGTTCGAATGCAGCAAGCCCAGCTTCTGCAACGTAAGTCTCGTCGATGACCACAATCTGCTGGTGTCGGTGATGGCGGTTCCTTCGAATCCTAAGTGTACGACTGGGAATTCCTGAAGGACACAGAGATTTTGTCGAGAACAACCAGGGCCCAGTGGTGGCGTGTAAGAGTGCGTGTTTGGCTTTTGATCTTGACCGGTTCTATTGCTGGAATGCGTCCAAGAGTCTAGCGAATGAGCGGATCTGGAAATGACACCACCGCACTGGTCTCCGATGAACGCCGATCCGAGACCGCCGCCGCTGTGATATCTCCGGTGACCACAAGCGATCTGCTGTGAAACATCGTGTTAAGGAAATAGAAACCCTTTCCTTGTAGTGAAGGTTATAAATGGTAGTTAACTTATTAAATTAGTTTCCTTATAGAATTAGTTATAGATGCTAGTTTCCCTGTAGACTTGGAATCATATTCCCATTAGACTTTGGTTTGTTCTACCTCTATATATTGTAATCATCATCATTGATGAGATGTGTCATTGATGTGATATCAATGCACCATAATAAAGTCCTTTATATTTTATCATGGTATCAGAGCCTAAAATCCTGAAACCCTAAGAAAATATTCCACTACCTCTCCAAGCCACCGCCACCATCAAGCCGCACCTTGATCCACGCACCACCGTACAACGGTAATCTGTGTGTTATTTTTCCTGATCTGATCGGTCTGTGTGTTAAGCCACACACTTCGATCCCGAAGCTCACGTGCTACCGCCGATCCGATCTGCTGCCGGTTGCTACACCTGCTGCTCATCCGTACCTGATTTTGCACTATGTCTGCCTCCGGAAGTAATCCCGAAGATCAGGCCCATACTAATCCTGGTTTTAAGGCTACTGCACTTCAGATCATGAATGCCTATGAGGTAATTGCAACTTTACTGAAACAGTTGCAGTTGCAATCTGGCCCCTTGAAGTTGCTAATCATTAAAAAATCTTTAAAAAAAATCTCAGGACCTAAGATACATGTACCTGTTGGTTGTTCATCGACTGACCCCTACTTCATTGGCTCTTCTGATGGACCTGTTTTGGTTATTGCACCCACCATCCTAAAAGGTCAAGAGAAATACCTTGAATGGTCTCCTATAAATACTGCTCTTACTGAATTTGAATACTGTTCTACCAGCTGCTAATGTTATTGTTGTTGCTACTACTTCTACCCTTACTGAGATTTTTTTTTAATGATTAGCAATTTCATAATCTTCTTTGCAAGTTGGACATTCTTGTCATCATCCTCCAACTTGAGGGATGGTGTTAAGGAAATATAAATCATTTCCTTGTATGAAACGTTATAAATGGTAGTTAACTTATACAATTAGTTTCCTTATAGAATTAGTTATAGATGCTAGTTTCCTTATAGACATAGAATCATATTCCCATTAGAGTTTGGTTTGTTCTAGCTCTATATATTGTAAGCATCATCATTGATGAGGTGTGTCATTGATGTGATATCAATGCACCATAATAGAAGTCCTTTATATTTTATTAGATCTGAATCATGCAATGTGAACACGGTGGTTCTACACCCAGATTCGCCGAGGTTGGTGGTGATGTGAGGGGCTGACTAGGACTAAGGTGGGTGTAAAGTCAACCGGTATTCATTGAATATTTTAATTGGCAATTTTGTGAACATATTTGGAAACAAAAATCATTCCATGTTGGAACATGCAGATTAGCATATTTACGCCTAGCAGATCTTACGAGTAAATGGGCAGAATATTATGATATTTGTGAGATATGGAAATTTGAATATTCTGCTATATATTGGGCGTGTAGAAGTATAGTTGATTTATGGAAAATTCCTACAAATATGGTGTTGATATTATCGAATATAAGGGAGGTATTGTGATAAGGAAAATTCCTTTATTTATGGGATTTGGATATGCTTCAAGAAGCAGATAAGGAATAGAAATACTATGGAGATAATCATTGAGAGTTCTGATCTGCCCATGGCTATAAAAGGGGATAACCATGACTACATTAAATGCGATTTTAATCAGAGAAAATATGTATACAGATTTTCAATCTTTCGAGTGAATTGCAAAAAGCCAGAATTCTATGTTCCAACATACGTAACCTGCCGTTCAAAGTTCAGAATCATATACCTTAATTCCTCGGGAGGAGAAGATCCAGCATCGACGAGTTTTGAGGTCAGAGGGAGTTTGATCAAGGCGGGTCGGTAGAAAGGGGATCTTGCAGAATTCACATGTTATGTTAGTAAAGATAAGTATTTTGCATGATGTACTATGTACTGCATCTTTCTAATTAGTGGATTCAATCTGAACTGGGCCAGGCCCCGAAGATGTAGGTGGATTTCACCAAACTGCATAACCAAGTCTTATGTCTTTAATGCTTTACTTTATTGCATACTTTGGTTAGATATGTTATGTTGGAACATACTAGTAAGAATTATAAAATTTTGGTAAAACCAAATTTTATTTGGTATCAGAGCTTGGTTACTTATTTTTTCCTTGGTTTTGTCAAGGAAAGTGTGATTCAGTTTTACCATGGCAACCAAAAAAGGATCTTCGGTGTCTCGGCCACCTCTGCTAGAAGGCGACAACTACGATTATTGGAAGGCACACATGAGAGTTTTCATCAACTCACTGAATGAACTTGTGTGGTTCTGTGTTGAGAATGAGTGGAATCACCCTACTGAAGATGTTGATACAAGCTCTAAGGCGAAAGAAGGAGAGTCAAGTCAACGGGAGTAGAAACTCAAAGACAAAGCTAGTTGGACTCTTGATGACCTCAAGGCATCTCAGGTGAATTCAAAGGCACTAAATGCAATCTTCACTACGGTTGATGAAAATAGTTCAAACTCATCTCTACTTATCATCAAGCCAAGAAAACATGGGATATTCTACAAACTGTTCATGAAGGAACTAGTCGGGTTGAGAATCTAAACTACAGATGTTGGCTACTAAGTTTGAGGAACTTAAGATGGAAGAGGATGACACCATTGCTATATTCAATGGAAAACTAAGGGACATCTCCAATATGGCATACCAACTTGGAAAAGTCTACAAAGAGATGAAGTTTGTGAAAAAGACCTTGAGATCACTTCCTAAAAGAATTGCGATGAAGGTTGCGACAATATAAGAAGCAAGAGATGTAGCCACCATGAGCTTAGGTGAACTAATGTGATCATTACAGACATATGAGATGACGTTTCAACCAGCTACAAAAAGGGTCCAAAAGGAGTTGGCATTCAAAACATCTTCATCAAAGGACAATCACGAATCTGACAGTGATGATGAATTTGAAAAGCTTGCACTTATCATTTCTCAAGAATACTGAAGAAAGTAGTAAACAGGAAATCTCAGGAGAGGGTTGGAGGAATTAGACCAAGGCTATGAGATTCTGGTAATAATCGTGGAACGAGATTTGAGCAAGGAAACAAGCAGCTCTCCAGAAATCAAAGTAGTGAACCAAAACAGCCTGAACAAATTCAATGTAGGGAATGTGAAGGATATGGTCATATTCAGGCTGAATGTGCATACACTAGGAAGAAACAGGGAAAATATTATGTCACCTCGTGGAGTGAAGATGAAGATGAAGAGAAAGATGAAGAGGAATTTGTAAGCAACTATGTGGCATTTGGAGCAAAAATTTATGATGCATCGGAGGATGGATGTTCCAACATACTGCATAAAGTTGAAGTTGTATGTTCCAACATAGACCCGTATGAAGCATCCAGTGTTGAAGACGATGGAATTGCTGTTAGTGATAAGAAATCTACAGCACTTATGAAAAGATGTATGCCATGTGGCTCTAAGTGGTTGACACAAACAAAGAGCTAAAGGAAGAAAAAGTGCAGTTGATGGAAATAGAAAAATAATTTCATGTAAAAGTTGCTGAACTCAGAAAGGAAAATGAAGAATTAAATGAAAAGTTAATATTAGCAACCAAGAGAGCTAAGACTTCTGAAGCAGTAATTTCTAAGCTGGATTCTGGAAAAGCTAAGCTTGACAATATTTTTGATATGGTAAGAACTTTGGAGATCGACACAGAATTGGGTATTACAATCCACTCAAAAACACAGGCACACTCAAGCCTGAGGTACAAGAGTTACTCGAGAGTCCAGTGAATCTCAAGACAACTATCGAGAGGTAAAGAGAAAGTTTGGCAAGCCCTATCAAAGGAAACCTCTCATCTGCAGCTACTGTTCATACCAAGGTCACTCCAAGAATAAATGCCAGAAACTATTCAGAGATCAAATGGTAGGATGTCAGTTGTATGTTCCAACATAGGCGAAGTCCAGAAAACCAGAATGGTCAGAAAGGTATGGGTTGTCAAAAGATCTGGTACAGGCCTTGTTGCACATACTTCGCTTATATCATATTCTAGAGATTTGTGGTACTTTGATAGTGGCTGCTCTCGCCATATGACTGGAACTCAAGAATTCCTTACAAATATCACACATTTCAATGGTGGTTATGTTACGTTTGGTGATGGAAAGAAGAGTAGAGTGGTTGGAAAGAGTGAACTACAGATTGAAGGATTTCCAGTATTCACCAGTGTGCTGTTCATGGAAGACCTAAAGGCCAATCTACTGAGTATAAGTCAATTGTGTGATGACAATATGATTGTGGAATTTTAGAAAGACAAATGCATAGTGAAACACGAAGAAGCCAAGGTTCTTTCAGGCATACGATCATCAAATAATTGCTATCTGCTGGAACAAGAAGTACGATGTATGATCTCGAAACAAGATGTAGGATTTCTGTGGCACAGAAAGCTCGGTCACATCAATTACAAAACCTTGGTGAAAATTGCAAATGCAAAAGCTGTACGAGGTATGCCTACCTTAACAAGCAAGGACGGAATTGTGTGCGGACCATGTCAACAAGGTAAACAAATTTGATCTTCCCACTCGTCAGTTCAATATATAACCACCTCAAGAAATCTAGAATTATTGCATATAGGTGAAAAGAAATATATCTTTGTATGTGTTGATGATTTCTCCAGATATACATGAGTAGCTTTACTTAAAGAAAAATCTGATATGGTGGAAGTATTCCGAAGTCTGGTGATAAAGTTACAGACTGAAAAAGGAAGTCCAGTTGTAAAGATTGTTTGAATTCGTAGTGATCATGGAAGGGAATTTGAAAATTCTCAATTTAGTGACTTCTGTGATGAGCTCGGTATTCAACATGAGTTTTCTGTACCAATCACTCCTTAGCAGAATGGTGTTGTAGAATGGAAAAACATAACCTTGAAGGAGATGGCTCGAGTTATGTTAGCCGAGAAAAAAATTCACAAAAAATGGTGGGCAGAAGCCATTAACATAGCTTGCTATACGATTAATCGAGTATTTCTGCATCCATTCACCAGCAAAACATCTTATGAGATTTGGAAGGGTAGGAAACCAAATGTCTCATACTTTCATGTGTTCAGAAGCAAGTGCTACATCCTCAGAGACAGATAGAAATTGGCAAAATTTTATAATCAGTGATACATGAATTTTTCTTGGGTATTCTGTCAACAGCCATGGTTATCGTGTTTATAACATTCAGACCAACACACTTATGGAGTCTATCAATGTTATTGTGGACAATTCTAAAAATGGATAAAAGTCAGATGTCGGAGAAAAAGAGTCTGGCAACACTCATGTTCGAACACAACCTCGTCAACCTGACAAGGAAGATTCATCACATGTTGGAACATCTGAGCAGACTGATGTTGAACCAGTTGACACTGAGCATGTTGGAACATCATCCCCCACTGATGTATCATATGTTCCAACACAGGTTCAATCTGAATCAATGGCATGGGGTACTCGACCAGTTCCTCGGGTGGATTACAGGAAGTTGGCTGGATTACAATGCTTCATCTCTCTCATTGAACCAAAGAATTACAAGGAGGCATTACTATACGAATACTGGATTGCTACAATGCAAGAAGAACTAGGTCAGTTTGCGAGAAACGATGTATGGTATCTCACTCCTCGCCCTAAGAGTGTTAATGTCATCGGCACAAAATGGGTTTTCAAGAATAAATCTGATGCTGACGGACATGTTACTCGAAACAAAGCTAGACTGGTTGCTCAAGGATACACACAAGTTGAAGGTGTTAACTTTGATGAGACATTCGCACCAGTTGCCAGGTTAGAGTCAATTCAAATTTTACTTGATATTGCCTGCTATATGAACTTTATTCTGTATCAAATGGATGTCAAGAGTTCATTTCTAAATGGTGTGGTAAATGATGAAGTTTATGCCAAACAACCTAAAGGATTTGATGATCCTCAGTACCCTCATCATGTATATCGCCTCAAGAAGGCCTTATATGGTTTAAAGCAAGCACCCAGGGCATGGTATGAACGACTTACTAACTTTCTTCTTAAGAAAGGTTGTCGTCGGGGGGGGGGGAGTAGATCGCACTTTATTTGTGCTTGATAAGTCATCAAAAATTCTGATTTCTCAAATTTATGTGGATGATATAGTATTCGGCTCTACTTCACCATCTATGGTACAGGAGTTTGTCACGGTTATGCAGGCTAAGCTTGAAATGAGCATGGTTGGAGAGCTCACATACTTTCTAGGACTACAAGTTAAGCAAGGAAAACATGGTCTGTTCATAAATCAAAGTAAGTATGCATTGAATCTAGTGAAGAGATTTGGTAAAAGCAATACCAGAGTAGTTCTAACACCTATGGGGGTTTCTGACAAACTGGTCAAGAATGAGAAAGAAGTTGCAGTTGATCAAAAGTTATACAGGGGAATGATTAGGAGTCTATTGTATTTAACAGCAAGTAGATCAGATATATGTCTCAGCGTTGGGATATGTGCAAGATTTCAGGCTGATCCAAAAGAGTCTTATCTCACGGCAGTCAAAAGAGTTATTCGATGTGTAAGTGGAACTTCTAAGTATGGTTTCTGATATTCTAAGAATCAAGATTCTGATTTGATTGGGTACAGTTATTCTGATTGGGCTGGTAATGCTGATGATCGAAAGAGCACTACAGGTGGATGTTTCTTTATTGGCACGAATCTAGTTTCTTGGTATAGTAAGAAACAAAATTTGATCTCTTTATCTACCACGGAAGCTGAATATCTTGCTACTGGAAGCTTTTGTGCGCAATTGTTATAGATGAAGCAAATGATGAACAACTATGGAATTCATCAAGGCCCGTTGAAGATCTTATGCGACAACACAATTGCTATTGATATTTCAAAACATCCTTTCTAGCACTCTCAAACTAAGCACATTGATATAAGGCATCATTTTATTAGAGATTTTGTTGAAAGGAAGGAATTTGTGATAGTCTATGTTCCAACATACGAGTAAATTGCTGATAATTTCACAAAGCCTTTAGACACCGCCACTTTTGAAAGTCTTAGACAACACTTAGGTGTTTGTCAAATTTGAGGTAGTTCTTGCCTTTATTCATTTGTAAATATTTTATTTGTTTTGTCGAGAATTTCAAAAATTAAAAAAACAAAAAAATTAGAAAGAAGAAAAGTTTTACAAAAACAGAAGTTGTATAGTTATGGTATGTTGAAAGTTGGTACGTTTTGAGTTGATGTCTTGAGATGACACGAGAGAAAAGCTACATCATTACTCATCTCGAAAAAGGGAAAAGGTTTTGCGGAAACCAAGGAAGTTATGTGAAGAGTTTTGGTTGATTTCAAAGTTGTCAAAATCCCTCAAAATTCTTTCTTTTCGGCCATAATCCCACACATCTTGTTTTATTTTTTTGGATTCTTTCCAAACTGCTCCCCGATTTTCTCTACTCAACCAATTCTTAATGAAACATGTCTCCAAACCAAACCTCTCCCACGGTCGAAGAGAAAATTCAAGAAACTCGTCAACCTTCAGAAGACATGAATGATGAACGGATGAAAGACAATGTGGAGGTGGTCCTTCCCGAAGGTGACGGACAATGTGAAGCAAACATAGAAGCTGAGGTGACCGATGTTAGTGGGGAGAATATAGATGTCGGTGTTTCAAGCTCCGGTGGTGAAGGCCAGGATGGAAGCACCAGGAACAAAGGAAATGGTCTGTTTCAAAAGGTAACTAACCCTGATCCTCCAACTCTTAAGATTCATGGGATGGAATTTAAAACTATAAACGATATATTTGAATGGTTGGAAGCAAATAGAGTGACAGTAGATTTGATAAAGATTAAGAGTATAGAGGGTGAATTCTTGAATGTTAAGGCCAAAGAATTTGTGACCGGGGATATTGGAGATTTGTGGAATGTTGAAAACCATAAAGTGAAGTTTCTGAGGGGGAGGTATGATGAGTACAGAGGGAAGGACAAGTTTCACGTTTATTCATCTATCCCTCGTCTGAGTTGTGTTTTTATGAGAGAAATTAGCAATGATGAGGTAGTAGGACATGATGTGATCAAGTCCACAGATAGGTTGCCTGTAGGATTTTTGGACCTGAGGGAAGCTCAGAGATTGGAAGAAATAAGGAAACCTTTGATCATCGAAGTCTCGAACAGTGATGAAGAAGATAGTGCTTCCTATGTTCCAACACAGGAGGCAGAGACTGAAAATACCGTCGAGATGGAAGTTGATGATGAAGATATGGGGAGAGAAGATCATATTGAGGTATCAAGTGATGGAGAGCAACCTAGAGAGCCTATGCCTAGATAGAGTGAACCAAACTAAGACAAGCATGGTGGGACACAGCCGGCTGTAAAAGACAAAGCTGAGGATACTGAGTATGTTCCAACACAGGAGCATCCTGAGATGAACTACTCAAGTGATGAGGTGTTGGATGAGTTCTTACAATTGACCAAGAGCAAGAGAAGGGTGACTGTTGCAGAGGTTTCCCCACCAACTAAAAAGGCCAAGAAGAATCAGGAAGCTCCCAAGAGGAAATTGCTACCTCCTCTACCTGTCATTCTCATACTTTGATATAAAATGTGAAGAGATGGGAGAAGTATTTGCTGAGAAGAAGTTTATCTCTGAGAGACCCGTGGACCTGGAGGCATACAGGGCTAGTGGTTTTTCGGATTTTCTGGAATTAATTGGTATGAAGAGGGCTGCCAGTGTACAGCTTCAATATAATAGGCAGGTGGTCATAGAGGTGTACGCAAACCTGATGGCTGGAAATTTAGAAGCTAACTCACCTTGGTTTGAAAGGGTGTACTTGCGGGGAAAGACTGTGGACTTCTCAGCTGCCAGAATAAATAATAAGATTTTGGGGCTGCGAACACTAGAGTTTGAGGGGCTGTTTCCAGAGGATCTAGAAGTGACAGATGATCAGATTCTAGAAACAATCTCAGGAGGATACAAGACCAAGTGGCCCAAAACTGGTTATTCACAGGCCTCTTGTTTGTCATCAAGGTTTTTTGGTCTGTATCAGGTAGCAGTCAACTACTGGATGCCATCGTCGAACACGACAGCCCTGACTAGAGAAATGGAAAAGCAGTTGTTCTGTGTTGGAACACAGAAATCGTTCAATCTTGGATTGTTCATTCATCAGAATCTGGTAAGGCAAGCTACAACTCCTAAGGAAAAACATGTCATTGTCTATCCCTGTTTGATTTTGGCGTTGGCTAAGAGTGTCAGGGTGAAGGGGAAAGAAAAAGATATGATTATAGACACGGAGTTCCTAAGGCCGAACAAGAAGACATTTGGGATGAGGCATGTCCATGATCTACCGTGGAATCCTTCTAGGTCTACTTCTTCAACTGCTGAAAAGAAGGCTAAACTGGTGATCCTGAATGCAATACTGGGGGCAATAGCCATTCAAATGGCATCACTTGAAGCAAAAAAGGCAAAACTGGAGATTGAAAAAGCGCAGCTGGAAGCCTGTTCCTGAAAAGATTTTTTTTCTTTCTATGTTCCAACATAGATGTCACAGTCAGGGGGGGCCTGCTTTCTGCTTTTTTTTTGGTTTTATTTTCCTTTGGCGTATTTATGGCCCCAGGGGCAGAATTTTGGATATTTTGACTGTAATATGAATGTTTATTTTTTATGGTACTTCTGGAATTCTGGTACTTGGTTCTGGTATTCATATTTTTATGGAATTTTAGTATTCAATTTGGAATCAGATCAGTATTGTGCATTTGTTCCAACATAGGTGGAGTTGGGAAGACCTATGTGGTTGATGACAAGTTTTTCGTTGTGATATTAATGGCCAAAAAGTTTTGGGTCCACAAAATGCCAAAGAGGGGGATTGTAAAGTCAAGTGTCATTCATTGAATATTTTAATTTTGTGAACATATTTGGAAACGAAAATCTTTCCATGTTGGAACATACGGATTATCATATTTACGCCTAGCAGATCTTACACATAAAGGGTCAGAATATTATGGTATTTGTGAGATATGGAAATCTGAATATTCTGCTATATATTGGACGTGTAGAAGCATAGTTCCTACAAATATGGTGTTGATATTATCGAACATATGGGAGATATTGTGATAGGGAAAATCTCTTTATTTATGGGATTTGGATATGATTCAAGAAGCAGATAAGGAATAGGAATATTATGAAGAAAATCATGGAGAGTTCTGATCTACTCATGGCTATAAAAGGGGACAACCACAGCTGCATTCAATACGGTTTTAATCAGAGAAAATCTTCATAAAGATTTTCAATCTTTCGAGCAAATTGCAAAGAGCCGGAATTCTATGTTCCAACATACGTGACCTACCGTTCAAAGTTCAGAATCGTACACCTTAATTCCTCGGGAGGAGGAGATCCAGCGTCGACGAGTTTCGAGGTCAGAAGGAGTCTGATCAAGGTGGATCGGTAGTAAGGGAAGCTTGCAGAATTCACACGTTATAGTTAGTAAAGATAAGTATTTTGTATGATGTACTTTATATTGTATCTTTCTAATTAGTAAATTCATTTTGAACTGGGTCAGACCCCCAAATGTAGGTGGATTTCACTGAAATGCATAATCAAGTTTTATGTCTTTAATGTTTTACTTTATTGCATACTTGGTTAGATAGGTTATATTAATTTAGTAAAACTAAATTTAAGTGGGACCAGCTGAATTGTTTCCGGCGGGGTGAGGAAGGGTGAGGAAGGGTTGGGGACGGGACTGGGCTCGGCTGGGTTATTGTGATGAGTTTTTGCTGGAAGATGACCGGATTGGCCACCTTGAGGCGGCGGCTCCACCATAAGCGGTGGTGGATCTAAGAATGCAATTATGTTGCAGAGTTACTGTTTTCTTTGTGCCTACGTGGCCAGTTTCTATCCAAGACATGCTAGTTTAATGTCGGCTATGAATTGAAGAGAGAAGATGGAGCATGTGCGCTTACTTCTATTCCATCCTTCTTGACGTGTCAACCCAATTACACACGTACATCAATAAATATTTTTAACATTTTTTTTAATTAGATGAGGTTATATTATAATTGATACCTATTTTTATTTATTATAATAAATTTCTTATTTTTTTATTAGGTTTAAAATATATCCCATTACATAAATAAATATAAACTAATGCTAAAGGTTATTAAGATTAATATTTTTTTAATTGATTTAATCGTAAGTCGGTCTAACATGAAATTTTTTCATAAATATTTGTACGTATCATTAGCAACATAAAAATATATACTATTTAATTGAAGAAACAGAAAAATCTTGTAACCTGTTGGAAAGTATCAAAAGGGAAATTGAACCATGATTTGAAAATGGAAAATATTTTCCTTTCTGGATCAAAAGCTATCTAGTTCACATTTCTTAAATAGATATGATTTATTATTTCTTCTACTTTTAGATTTTTTATTAATGAAAATTTGAATTTAAATATATATTTGTACATTATACTTTATTTTGTTGTATTATACTGATATGATTCTTATATATGTACAAGAGTACAATAATCTTTGAATTTTCTTACACAAAACAAATTAAAGATGTTCTATGTCAAAATCCAAAACTATAAATTCACAACAACATAAATAGCGTATAGTTCTACGGTATATTATTTGGTAATTGTGAATTACTAGAAAACATGTATATAAGCACTGATATGTCAGTGTTGGGAGAGCGATAGCAGTGTTAGGAATTTCATGTGCATCGGTAATATGAAAAATGAACCAAAATGCCGGTGTCTATGAATAAATCCAACACCGGTTCAAGAATACATGTGCTGATTACTGGTGCCTTTGAAAAAAAAATTGAATTCAATATTTTTCAACGGCGAATCACATAATTTAAGACATCAAAATGCAATCAACCAAGAGAATATTGTATGTTCAAAATTTGGGCTACAATGCGTGAACGGGGGTGCCTCTAGCATATTTATGAAAAATTACGCTATGGCCCCCAAAAAATCGTTACAACATTATCATTCTCTCCAATTTTTTTTTGGCAAAAATATAGAAATAGAAAATAAATATTTTTTTTGTGAATGTTGAAAATCGCTAGTACATATTCTAGAATAACATATAGTTTATTACATAAAAGTAAGAAATGGAAAACGGAAAAGATTACGGACATGTTCTCGTGTCCGATTATTGATAAATATTCCATTACGGACTTGAAAAATACAATGGGGATGTATAGGGTATTATCACGTTCGATCGGATTTCAATTTGGAGTTACGAGAAAAGTTTTTACTTTTTGGACTTAGGTCCCTCTAAGAAAGTTGGAATAGTCGAATCACAAAATTCGTGACACCGAAATGCAATTCAATAATATACGATTGTGACTTTGTAATTTGGGCATGTATGGGTGAAAAGAAGGGTCTTGAAAGTCAACATTGATTAATTATACACAGTCTTGAAAAATCACACTGTGACCCAAAATTGTGTAATCCCATTATTCATTGCTCCAAAATGCATGAACTTTGTTATTCTTTCCTAAATATATAAATATTAAATAAATAATTTATTTGGTGAAATGTCGGAGAGCACTAGTACATGTCCTATAGTAACTAAGAGTTGATTATTTAGAAGTAAGAAAAGGAAATCGAAAAGATTATAAATATGTTCTCGTGGCCGATTGTTGATAAATATTCCTTTACGGACTTGGAAAATAAAATGGGGATGTATAGGGTATCATCACGTTCGATCCGATTTCAATTTAGAGTTACGAGTAAAGTTTTTTACTTTTTGCACTTAGTTCCCTCCAAGAAAGTTGGAATAGTCGAATCACGAAATTTGTGACACAAAAATGAAATTCAATCATATACGGTTGTGACTTTGTGATTTGGGCATGTGTGGGTGAACAAAAGGGCCTCAAAAGTCAACATTAATTAGTAATACACATTCTTGGAAAATTACACTGTGACTTAAAATTGTGCTACCACATTGTTCATTGCTCCAAAATACATGATTTTTGTTATTCTTGACTAAATATAGAAATATTAAATAAATAATTTTTTGGGTCAAATGTTGGAAAACGCTAGTACATGTTGTAGAGTAACTTAGATTTGATTACCTAGAAGTAAGAAAAGAAAATTAGAAAAGATTAGAGATATGTTCTCGTGCCCGATTGTTGATAAATATTTCTTTAAGGACTTGGAAAATACAATGGGTACGTACAGGGGAGCATCACGTTCTATTGGATTTCAATTTGGAGTTACGAGTAAAGTATTTACTTTTTCCACTTAGGCATCTCCAACAAAGGTGGCAGAGTCGAATTACGAAATTGGTGACATCAAAATACAATTTAATAATATACAATTGTCAATTTGGGATTTGGGATTTGGGCATGTATGTGTGAGTAAAATAATCTCAAAAGTCAACAATGGTTAATTGAACACATTCTTGAAAAATTACACTATGTCCAAAAATTGTGTTACCCCATAATACATTGTTAAAAAATACACGAATTTTGTTATTCTTACATAATATACAAATATTAAATAATTCTTTTTTGGTGAAATGTTGAAAATCGCTAGTATATGTTCTAGAGTAATTTAGAATTGATTACTTATAAGTTTTTTTTTATTACTTATAAGTAAGAAAAGAAAACCAGAAAAGATTAGAGATATGTTATTGTGTCCGATTGTTGATAAATATTCCTTTAAGTACTTGGAAAATACAATGGGGATGTATAGGGGAACATCACATTCAATTAGGTTTCAATTTGGAGTTACAAGTGAAAATTTTACTTTTTGCACTTAGGTCCCTCAAAAAAAAGTTGGAATTGTCGAATCACGAAATTGGTGACACCAAAATTTAATTAAATAATATATGATTGTGACTTTGCAATTTGGGCATGTATGGGTGAATATGAGATCCCCGAAAGTCAACATTGATAAATCTACACAGTCTTGAAAAATTACACGGTGGTCTAATATTGTGTTACCCTATTATTCATTGCTCCAAAATGTATGAATTTTGTTATTCTTTCCTAAATATAGAAATATTAAATAAATAAATTTTTGGTGAAATTTAGAAAGCGCTAATACATGTTTTAAAATAATTTAGAGTTGATTAATTAGAAGTAAGAAAAGGAAACCAGAAAGTATTGCAGATATATTCTTGTGCCAAATAGTTGATAAATATTCTTTTACGGACTTGGGAAATACAATAGGAGTGTATAGGATAACATCACATTCGACCGAATTTCAATTTGGGGTTATGAGTACAGTTTTTACGTTTTGCACTTATCTCCCTCCACGAAAGTTGGAATTGTCGAATCACGAAATTAGTGACATCAAAATGAAATCCACTGATATACAAATTGCTAATTTGTGATTTGGGCATGTATGAGTGAATGGGAAAGTCAACATTGATTATATGTACACAATCTTAAAAAATTACACCGTGACCCAAAATTATGTTACCTCATTATCCATTGATTCAAAATACATAAATTTTGTTATTCTTACATAAATATAGAAATGTTAATTAAATATAATTTTTTAGTTAAATATTGGATAACGCTGACATGTTTTAGAGTAACTTAATTACTCTTTAAAATCCTTTTCCCCTATTTTATCTTGTAAATGTTGGAAATTTTTCTATGTATCGAGCACTGGTATGATTACCGGTGTCATTCGACAACACACGTGTGCATATACAATTATAACGGAGTTGTGTGGGGTTTTTTTAAGGCATTTTAAATTTTTTTAAAATTTAAATACAGTCCTAGCACCGGTATATTATAACCTATACCGGTGCTAGCTATTTTTCCACCAAAATTTTACCCGTCAAAATTACTATTCCCATCATAGACACCGGTATTAATACCACTATATGTCATTCAACCAAAACTGGTGGTGAAAAATATTGAATTCAGACATTTTTTTCTTCAAATGTAGACCGGTATTCGTGAACCGATGCTAGATTCATTAATAGGCACATGTATTTTGGTTCATTTTTCAAATTACCGAGGCCCATGAAATTCCTAGTACCAGTATTGCTCTCCCAATACTATACCTATTTTCCAGTAGCGTATTTGTACACATCTTTAAAAATTATGAAAATATTATATTGTCGTTGTGAATCTATAATTTTGGATTTTGACATAGAGCATCCTTAATTTATTTTGTGTAAGAAAAATTGAAAGATCAGTGTACTCTTGTACATGTATAAGAATCATATCAGTATAATGTACAAATATATTTTGAAATTCAATATTTCATTTATAAAAATCTAAAGGAAAATTCTTGGGAAAGACAGTGTTTTCATAGGTTTATAAAAATGCAGAGTTTAATTAGTGTAATATTAAAAATTTATTATGCAATGTGTAGTAGTTATAAAGTTTATGACCCGATTAATGCAGTCTGAAAATTTATCTTCATTTCTTCTAATTTGCATTTAAAACCTTAATCTTTCCATATCTTATGAAAAGATCGTATTTCAAGAAACAAACTCAAATATAAAGGTAAAATAAATAATAAATTATATCTATTTAAGAAATGTGAACCAGTTAGCATTTAATCCACACAAAAAAAAATATTTTCCTTTTTCGAATCATGGTTCAATTTCTTTTTTTTCCCGCAAAATACTCAAAAATGAGCGAGGATATTGATTAGGGGCTCCCACACCCGAATTTAAAATAGAGATACAAGACTCTGGAAGCAAGATCCTAAGATAGACTAAGAGCTAATGTTTAATCTGAACTCTTGATAGTGATTCCTTCTGTAAGCCCTCCACCCCTGTGTGAAGCTCACGAAGGCCAGACTATCCAAAGTTCACGAACATACAAAAGAACCGTTACATGAGAGGAACTAGCTACTATACTGATGTTTCCATCTGAATTGAGGAAATAGAGTTTCCCTACGGTTGAGAAAGAGAAGACGCTGTGATGTGAGCATTTCTTCAAGCTGTGAGGAACTTCCTTTTTTGATTGCTAATTTTGCTAGGAAGTCCGGTGTTTGATTACCTTCTCTGTGAATGTGGCTAAATTGTACGTGTTGAAAAGCAGATGTGGCTGACTTGATCTGTTGCAGGAGTAGCTTGAGTGACCAAGGGCAAGGCTGACTTGATCTATAGCAATTTCCGTTTTGATATTTCCAATAAGTTATAATTTTATGTTTATTCAATCAAATATTATATATTTTTACATTGCTAATGATATATCATATAAATATGTATGAGAAAGTCTCTTGTTAGACTAACTGACAATTAAATTAATTATAAAAAAATAATTTTACTAACTCTTAACATTATATTATAGTTGTTTCAATAATGCGCTAAATTTTAAATAATTTTTACTAATATAGGAACTTTGTTATAATAAAAAAAAATACAGTATATAACATGTAACACAATCATAATACTTCACTTTTTAGGAAAACATCGTCCTTCTCTCTCATCTTTTCTCTCCCTTCTCTCTAAACCAATTATTATTTACGCAATTTTGTACTGTTCCGTCCCATCTATATCCGTTCTGTCAACATAACGGTCCCAAACGTCTACTGTTCTCCATCGCGCAATGGTGGTGCCTCCGCTGAAACGCGGTGGCACCCATCCGGATAGGAGTTTCCTTCAAGCCCTCGCTAATCGACCACCTCCACTCTATGCCTCTTTGCCATCCAACCCAGAAATCACACCAAAGACCACTTACAAGGGTGACATCGCATGTATTGTTACTCGAAAGGAAGTTGAGATTCTCGCCGGCCACTATAGCAATGCTCTAGTTGGTAAATTCATAAGGGGAAAGCCGACCATGGAGCAACTTAATGAAGCTTTCAAGTCAGTTGGATTCAAAGGGAAATTTCAACTGGGTTCGATTGATTACCGTCATGTGCTGATTAGGTTTGAGGAAAAGGAGGATTATCAGAGGATGTGGCTAAAGGGGTAGTGGAATTTTCTTGGGGCATCAATGAAGGTACTCAAGTGGTCTTTAGATTTCTCTCCAGATACTGAGTCATCTATTGTCCCGTTATGGATTACCATTAAAAACGTGCCTATTTTTTTCTATAATGAAACCATGATTCAGAGTATGGGCAACCAGATAGGTCAATTCATAAAAATGGACGCTGCAACTGTAGGAGTTACTAGGCCATCTGCTGTGAAACTATGTGTAGAAGTGGACCTTAGGAAAAAACTCCCTGCTTTCATTATGGTAGGTATTGAAGATGATGGAACTGAATATAAGGTTCTAAAGCTCCCCATTGAGTTTGAAGACTTACCATTATACCGTGACCATTGCCAGTCTATTGGACATGACGACTCTACATGTATTTATCTGCATCCTGAACTCAAAAGAAGTAGATATAAACCAGCTGGTCAGAAAATTAACCAAGAAGCTAAGGATACCAATCTTGGTTTAAACCCTGATGCTATGGCTGGTTGTACTACTGATGAAGTGATAGGAAACACTGGCAACAGAGCTGATGGAAAAGGTACAAGCTCTGGGGATCCAGCGATTATTCAGGAAGGTGCATCTGGTTTGTCAACAGTGGAAAAGGACAAGGTTTTTAAAACTCAGCAGAAGAAAAGTTACTATGTTCCGAGGGGTAAGACAAAATCCCCTGGTGCTGACAATTCAAACATCCTTAAAAAAGCCCAATTCTCAACTGAGCTCCCCCTCTCTACCTCAAACACCCAACACTCATCCGAGTTTCTCCACTTGACCTCTAACAATGAGAATATAGAGGTTCAAATGGTAGTAGGGATAGAGCTTCCTCTCCTGCCCCTGAAATGATCTCCTTTACACCCAACCCCGTCTATAGGAAGAACTATTCCAAGGATGATCTCTGGACTGATAAAAAAAATATTGGAAGGAGATCTTCTCCAGAAAATATTTTCCACTCCAAAGAAGGTCACAGGAATAACAGATTCTTCCCTCTACTTGATGTCCTTCAAAATGGGGTAGATGGGGACGAGGAGGATCAGGATGCAAAATCTTCTGAGGTAAGTGCTGCTGCAGATACTGAGGAGCATACTGAAGAGCTATTATTCTCCCAAGCCACTGCTGAACAAAACATTGTCCGCAATGAAAAGGTAGACACAGCAAAGGTATGTAGTCCTAAAAATACTCATAATATGCAAGATCGTAAGGAGTCTAGAAAAAATAATTTTTTCACTCAGCTCAATAAGATAATGTCCCCTGGAAAACAACCCAGTCCCAACAAGATCATCACTAGATCTTCAAAAGGTTTTAATAAAAAAGGTTTTAATGATTAGTACAACCATTAAAATCAATTTTATGGTCTGGAATATTAGAGGCATGAAAAAATCACTCTGTAGATTACATGATCTTGTAAAGACACACAAAATCCAATTATTATGCCTTATTAACCATGGCATAATAATGAAAAATGTGGTAAATACATGAAAGATCTACACTTCACTAAATGCATGCAGGCTTCAAATGGTGAAATATGGTTAATGTGGAATGATCAAATTAATGTCACTCTGTTAGTCGATCATTTGCAAATTCTGTCAGTTAACATTCACAGTCTTAAACTAAATACCTCAATGGAGGGGATTTTTGTTTATGCACTCAAAATAATTGTTGGGAGAAAATTGTTGTGGAAAGCTTTGAGTGACAGAAATATGAATGATACCCTACTCATTGGGGATTTTAACACAATATCTTCGTTTAATGAGTATAAAGGTCCCTCGTTTCCAAAAAAATCCAGTATGGATGACTTTAATAGGTTCATTGATGATAATGCACTCTATAACATCAACACTGTTGGAAACATCTTTACTTGGTCAAATGGTAGACTTAAAAACCCTACCAGTCAGAGGTTAGATAGGGGAATTTGTACCCTCCAATGGTGTACAAAATTTCCTTCTTCTTCTATAAAAGTACTTAATAAAGGTGCCTCTGATCACTCCCCTCTTCTTCTTATTGTTGGTAGCTCTATTCCCTCATCCCCTAAATCATTTAGATTTATCAATGCTTGGTTTAATAGACCTGGATTTTTAACACTGATAAAGAATGATTGGGAATTACCTCTGGTTGAAACTGGAATGCTTGGTTTTTTCTTAAAACTTCAGAGGTTAAAAAACAAAATTAAGGTTTGGAATAAAACTGCTTTTGGTAATATTCAGGATAATGTTACAAAGGCAGAGGAGGAGTTGAGAATTCAGGAAATCATTTATGATTTAAATAGTTTAGAAACTGAATTGATTAAGCTTAAACAGTCTTAGGCTCTACTCCTAAGGTCCCTCAAAGAACAGGAAAAATTCTGGAAACAAAAGTCCAGAATTAAATGGCTCAAAGATGGGGATGAGAATACTAAATTTTTCCATAACTCTGTTAAAGAAAGTAGGTCAAGACTCAGTATTTCTAAGATAAAAAACTCACATGGGGTCTGGATTGAGGATATTCATGAAATTGAAACTGAGGCTATTAATTATTATTCTGATCTTCTTTTTTAACCTTCAACTGATTCAAATGGTGAGTTCTTCTCTCACTTTCTGAGTCAAATTCCTAAAATTGTAACAGATCAGGATAATGCTTTGCTTATTAGGTCTGCTACCTTAGATGGGCTTAGTTTGGTTGTTTTTTGTCTAAATAAAAATAGTAGTCCAGGGCCTGATGGTTTCTCATCAAAATTTTTCACAAAAAGCTGGGAAATAATATGCCAGGATCTGTTGATAGCTGTAAATGATTTTCTTTCTGGATCTCCCATTCCTAGAGGAATTGTAGCAACATGGATCACTATTATTCCTAAAAAAGAATCTCCATCTTCTTTTCATGATTACAGGCCTATTAGTTTGTCCAATTTCATTAACAAGATTTTTTCAAAACTGTTAATGGAGAGGTTAAAACTGATTATGCCTAAACTCATATCCCCACATCAGTCAGCTTTTATGACCTACAGGGACATCTCTGACAATGTTATTTATCTCAAAGAGATGCTGAGATTCTTGGACAGGAAGAACAGAGATCCAAATTGTGTTATTAAACTGGATTTAACAAAGGTCTTTGATAGGGTCAGTTGGGCTTTTGTTAATAGTATTTTGTTAAAATTTGGACTCCATGGTAAATTTGTTCATTCAGTTATGAAAAATATCACCCAGGCTTGGTTTTCTGTGTTGATTAATGGTAAGCCGGTAGGTTTCTTCAAATCTTCTAGAGGTATAAAACAAGGTGACCCCCTATCCCCTTTTATTTTCAATATCTTTACTGAGGCTTTCACAAGAAGTTTAGTATATGTGTTTAATTCTGGTAAACTGCAATTTTTTGATCTTCCTCAAGGGGCAATCCCAATTTCCCATCTTAGTTATGCAGATGATACTATTATCTTCTTGAAAGCTAGTAAATTGAACCTAATTCGGATGAAAGCTTTCCTAGTGGTTTTTGAAAACACTACTAGGCAAAAAGTGAATTTCAAAAAGAGTGATTTTTACTTGGGTAAAGGGGCTACTGTGGCAAAAACAAGGCTGGTTAAAGAGATTTTAGGAATGAAGCAGGGCAATTTTCCATTTAAATATTTGGGATGTCCCATTTTTAAGGGTAGAGTGCTAAATGCTCATTTTCAGCCCCTTTTAGAAATGGTGGACAGAAGGTTGCAAAACTGGAAAAATGGATGGCTAAGTACTGGGGGTAAAATGATTTTAATTAAATCTTGCATCTATTCTATCCCTCAACACATTTGGATTGTTATGAAGCCTACAGTTCATGTTGTCAAAAGTTTGGAAAAAATGATGTCTAAGTTTTTCTGGGGAGAGACTGATCTGGGTCCAAAAAATTTTTGGAGGAGGTGGAGTAATCTGTGCTACCCACTGGACCAGAATGGTCTTGCATTCAGATCAATCCCCACAATCATAAGAGCATGTTCTCTTAAATTGTGGTGGAAATTTCAGCTTGGAAAGGCTCCATGGGCACAATTTATCTGGTCTTTATCTCCTTCTGCTAGAAAATCCCAAACTTGGAACAGGATTCAATCAGTTAATTCTTTAGCTGAGAGAAATTCCAGGGTTATTATTGGGGATGGGAAATGTAACTTCTGGGCATCAAACTGGACAGGCAAAGGTCCATTGATGGATCATTGTGCTCATGATCTTACCAACATTCCTTTTAACTGCACCGTTAGCCACTTCATGCTAAATAGGGCAAGTTTTTCTGTCTCTATTTATCCATTGCTAATTCCCGAAATTTGTCTTGTCATGCAGGACACCAAAATCTGGGAAGACCGAGCGGATAGACTTATATGGATGCCTGACATAGCAGGGAATTTCTCTTTCAAATCAGCTTATAAGCTACTCCAACCTAACAGAGGTACCTCTATTACTCTTAGTAAGTTATGGTTTCCAAGAGCTCAGAAAAAGATATCCATCTTTATGTGGAAACTTTTCAATGCATTTCTTCCTTTTGATGATGTCCTCAGAGTTTTTGGATTTCAGCTTCCTTCTAAATGCTTGTTCTGTAACAACACTGATGGCATCCAACACTTTTTCAATGAATGTTCCTTTGCTACTCTTATCTGGAAAGAAATTCACCGCATTATAGGGATAACTCCTCCACATTTTTCAACTCTCTGGAATGGATTATCATATTACCTCACAAATCCAGTTCTAACTAAATTTCATTCTTGCTTATTTAGACTTTTACCTATGGTGGTTTGCTGGTTCCTATGGAAAGCAAGGTGTGAAAAAATGTTTGATAATACAACCCCTAATATTCAAAGTACTATTACAAGGATTAGGGAGTATATTTTCAACATTTTTTTATGCAAGACCATTGTTCACTAACTGTGATGATACCAGACTGTTGACACAGTCAGGTTTATTACCAAAATGGCCAACAAAACCATTACCTCATATAGCTACTGTAAAGTGGAACAAACCGGAACTAGGTAGTAAGCTAAATGTGGATGCAGCTTGGAAGACTGATAATTCTGCTGGTTTAGGCCTCATTCTCAGAGATGAAAATGGTAGGGTAATTACCATGGCTAGCTATTCTACGGAGGCACGCAGTTCTGTAGAGGCTGAGATCTTGGCAATCCAAAAAAATTTATCTCTTACAGCTAGCCTCGCATAACAGTGTAATTGAATCAGATAGTTCACAAGCTATACTGCACATCATGGATCCATATAAAGCTCCATGGCCCTTATTTGATTTATGTTATGAATCTAAATTGAGCCTTGGAAATATCAAGCTTTTGCATACACTTAGACAAGGTAATGTAGTGGCAGATGCGCTGGCCAAAACTGCAGTTCATAGGCAAAATGGTCATTTTCACTTGGATTCTGTTTCCAATGAAATCAGGGGTCTGATTTTACTGGATGCAGCTGGGATACCAAATATAAGAATTAATGACTAGAATCGGTTGTTTCTGATTTACCTAAAAAAATCAGTAATTCACCGTGATGCTTGCAAATTTTCCTTACATTAAATCCAGTTATTCTCCTTATGTTAGCTATTGGAATAGACTACTGCTGCTATTTTCTCTTATGGCATGTACACGACATCACCATTGACCTCAAATGCATGCTTCGTATGGCAGTTTTTCAAGCAACGGTCCAACAGGATTTCGACCAACTTGGAGGGACCGCATGTCCTTGAGGGGGCTTTGAGTCCTCCTTGGGGTTTTGAGTCTCTACAGGGCTTCGAGTCCTCAAGGGAGCTTCGTGTCCTCGAGGGGGCTTCGAGTCCTTGAGAAGGCTTCGAGTCCAACAGGGGGGTTCGTGTCCTTTAGGGGATCTCGAGTCTTCGAAGGAACTTCAAGTCTTCGAGGGGGCTTCGAGTTTTCTTCAGGTGGTCGAGCTCACGAGGGGTCTTCCAGTCTAAGACGGGGGCTAGTGTCCTCGAGGGGGTGCTTCGAGTTCTCAAGGGGGTTTCGAGTCCTCGAAGGGGCCTCCAGTCCTCGAGGGGCCTTCGAGTCCTCCAGGGTGCTTCGTGTCCTTGAGGGGGTTTCGATTCCTATAGAAGGCTTCGAGTCCATGAGGGGGCTTCGAGTCCTCGAGGGGGGCCCGAGTCCTTGAGAAGGCTTCGAGTCCAACAGGGTGGGGTTCGTGTCCTCTAGGGGGTCTCGAGTCTTCGAAGGGACTTCAAGTCTTCGAGGGGGCTTCGAGTATTCTTCAGGTCGTCGAGTTCACTAGGAGGCTTCCAGTCTGCGATGGGGGCTAGTGTCCTCGAGGGGATGCTTCGAGTTCTCAAGGGGGCTTCGAGTCCTCGAAGGGGCCTCCAGTCCTCGAGGGGCCTTCGAGTCTCCAAGGGAGCTTCGTGTCCTTAAGGGGGTTTCGATTCCTCCAGAAGGCTTCGAGTCCATGAGGGGGCTTCAAGTCCTCGAGGGGGGCCCGAGTCCTCGAGGGGGTCTTGAGTCTTCCAGAGGACTTCGAGTCTCGAGGATACTTCGAGTCCTTGGGGTTTTCGAGTCCTAGACGGGGCTTCGAGCATTTCAAACTGTCATGGGTTTTTCACCAGGACGACATACTGAACATGGGTTTTGGAGCTTTATTTGTTCCTTGGGACTCACCATCAAATACCATCTGGTTTTGTGCGCTCGAACACCTGACGCTCGCCTCAGCAATAATTTAATGGACTTCCAACTTAGTTTGCTGCAAACAATACATCTGTGGCTGATAAGAAGAAATCTCAAGTCTTTTTTGCTAGGTTTGAATTTTCTTCAGATTAATCTTTGTAATTTTGGATTGAAGTTGCCTCGCCAAAG
This sequence comes from Rubia yunnanensis, assembly GCA_037428765.1. Classification (NCBI taxonomy): domain Eukaryota; kingdom Viridiplantae; phylum Streptophyta; class Magnoliopsida; order Gentianales; family Rubiaceae; genus Rubia; species Rubia yunnanensis. The sequence continues at coordinate 21,588,139 of CM075071.1, read as the reverse complement.
GGAAGAATTAACACAAGGGGTGGAGATTCTTTCTTCTGGAATCGCAATTTCAATAACTATCCTCTACTTGTTGGGATAGTTTTGACACATACTACTCTTTAGATAGTTAGGGCTTTTGGAGACAACTATGTTGCCTCAATGCTCCTTATGAACAAGCTAAACATCATGTACATTTTATTGATCTTGGTCTCAGGTTTGGGGAACCTTAATATATCATCCCCCACCCTCGGGTGCTTTAATTTAAAAAAAAACAATCATAATACTTCATGAAAATATTCTATCTTTGATGAATGAGGAAAAAAATATAGAAGACATGGTAACAAAATTGCTAAACGAACAAGGAAAAGATGGAAAACTATCTTAATTAATTTGAACCTAGAAATGCTCCATCCTTGGATAGTTGTTAATGGTTGAGGGAAACAATTTGATTGAGCTATTTCATTGTTGTAATGGTGTGAATGGATAGGGTGGATTTGTAGGATTTGTGTTGGAGAAGGAAATGGGTGTTAGCCGTGAATGTTATTAATATAAATAGGGTTGGGGGGAATTTTATTTCGAATTTTCGTCTGAAATTTTTTGGTTCCCGCTAGAAATTTCAGATTGAGCGACGTCGCTCGATCTTCGGTACATGTTTCGTTAGATGCGACACAAGTGTGACGACACATATAATGGCCATAGTATAATATTCAAAAAAACTGTAAAATTCTCTGTTTAAATTGCGGACCCTTTCATCGACCCCTTTATGCCCAAATCGGAACAACATTGTCGTCAAAAATTTGAATAAAAAAATGTTATCTCCAATTTTGCATTTCGACATCTCCAACTTTCTAGGAGAGACCTAAGTGCAAAAAATAAAAAGATAACTGATTGTCTCAAACTCGATTCCGGTAGTCCCAAAAAGAAGCTTTGTCATCCCTAGTTGAACTTATAATAATCGAGAGTAATAAAGAAACTGGTCTTATTCCACATAGACTTCCACATGTTCTTACGACTGACCCTCATATACTTTTGAGTAATCATCTACAATTTACTCTAGACCACGTACTGGTGCTTTCTAAAATTTGATGGATGGAACTTTATTACTTTTTTATTCCATAAAAATCCTAGAATATGAATTTCATGTGATTCTATGTGGCGGAAATTATCGTTCCCCTAACGCTTATAATAAGGGTATTAATTATGGATACTATAAAAAAACTGGACGATTACCTAAGTCAGCGTGCCTGTAAGAAAGTACACATAATTTCCATACTAAACATTTGTCGTTATGTTTAGGTGCATGTCTCCTAAGCGTAGTGACATGCAAGGAAGTTTGGGCCATTGTGTAATTTCCCCAAAGTTTCGTAATTACTGCCCATGAATAATTTGTGCTCGTTCCAGTGATGCATTCATGGCTAAATTCGAACATGGTGGTCATGACAATGTGAATTATATAAGGGTATTTCCGATTTTACATTTCAACCTCCCACTTTCTTTGAGAGACCTAAGTGAAAAAAATAAAAAGATAGTTGGTTGTCCCAAACTCGATTCCGATAGTCCCAAAAAGAAGCTTTGTCATCCCTGGTCAAACTTATAATAACCGAGAGTAATAAAGAAACTGGTCTTATTCCACATAGACTTCCACAAGTTCTTACGACTCGTATACATTTAAGTAATCATCTACAATTTACTCTAAACCACGTACTGGTGCTTTCTAAAATTTTATGGACGGAATTTCATTAATATTTCATTTCATAAAAAACCTAAAATATGAAATTTCATGTGATTCTATGTGGCGGAAATTATCTTTCCCAAAACGCTTACCGTAAGGGTATTAACAATCGATACTATAAAAAACAGACGATTACCCAGGTTCGCGTCCCTGTAAGACATTACGCATAATTTACATACTAAACATTTGTCGTTATGTTCATATGCATGTCTCCTAAGTGTAGTGATATGCAAGGAAGTTTGGGCCATAGTGTAATTTCCCCAAAGTTTCGTAATGTACTGTCCGTAAATGATTTGTGCCGTTCCGGTGATGCATTCATGGCCAAATTGGAACATGGTGGTCGTGACAATGTGAATTATATAAGGGTATCTCCGATTTTGCATTTCGACATCTCCCACTTTCTTGGAGGAACCTAAGTGCAAAAAATAAAAAGATAACTGGTTGTCCCAAACTCAATTTTGTTAGTCCCGAAAAGAAGCTTTGCCATCCCTAGTTGAACTTATAATAACCGAGAGTAATAAAGAAACTGGTCTTATTCCACATACACTTACACAAGTTCTTACGACTGACCCTCGTATACTTTTAAGTAATTATCTACAATTTATTTTAGACCACGTACTAGCGCTTTCTAAAACTTAATGGACGGAATTATATTATTTTTTATTCCATAAAAACATAGAATATGAAATTTCATGTGATTCATGTGGCGGAAATTATTGTTCCCATAACGCTTATCGTAAAGTTATTAATTATGGATACTATAAAAAACCGGACGATTACCCAGGTTCGCGTCCCTGTTAGACAGTACGAATTATTTCCATGCAAACCATTTTTCATTATGTTCAGGTGCATGTCTCCTAAGCGTAGTGACATGCAAGGAAGTTTGGGTCATAGTATAATTTCCATAAAGTTTTGTAATGTACTGTCCGTGAATGATTTGTGCGTATTCTAGTGACGCATTCATGGACAAATTGGAACATGGTGATCTTGACAATGTACCAAAAAATAATGACATATTAATTAATTCTCTTATTGAATCGTTTGGGCCTAGATTGTTTTTTTTAAAATTTTGAGCTAACCGACCCGCAATCCATTTTTGTGAGGTCGCTGTATTGTCGGTTTATATTCAGTGAAGATGACATGGATGCGACATCTGTTATTTGTGGTTTCAGACCACCACTGACCAAGCCCGTAGATATTTTTGGTTTGAGTCGCTGCTCTAATACAGCCCGGTGTTTATTATAAGTAATGGCGGGCATGTGTCGGTCTCCCATTGGATTAGTCGATTAGGTTCATGACTTTGTCTTATGTCAATTCGATTATCTCTGGTCCAGACCCAAATTTTTAGTTTCTAGGCACAATCATATGTGTGGCCCAAAATATACGAAAAACATCATCGCATTATACTTTTTGTGTTTGTCTTTCTTTGCCACATTGACTGCGACGTCGCGCCTATGATTTAATGAAAAAGTTTCATAGCGGGTATATAAATAGTCAGCCACCCACCCCCTTCGCATTCCCAACCGACGGCGTCGCACCAAAACCTCCCACCTGAAAAAAAGGGTAAAAAAACATTCAAATCTCAACGCAAAACCGTGGTCTCATGTCACTATAGTCCTAAAGCTCACATTCAATTGGTTTCTCGATTCACATTCTTCTCTATAACTCGGTTCAAACTTTAGGACAAAGAAGTTCTCGATTCACATTCTTCTCTATAACTCGGTTCAAACTTCCGGTTCACAATTCATCCACTTCTTTGTCTTCCTTCTTCGACCCTTCTATCTTCTACCATGTTATTACTTGTGGCCTTCACCATTCGACCATCCTTGCGAATGACCTTCACTAAAATACTCCGAAGTTCTTACGAGAAAATCTACAAATTTAGCTTAGAATAAGGAATCTAGATGATCGTAAGGACCAAAAATCCATTATACTCAAAATAGGTTACAAAATGAAGGATTTAGATACGAAAACCAAAAATGGTTATTTAAACCCCTTATGATGTAAACCTACCTAAATTTAGAAATCTTCCAACAAAGATAACAAAAGAGATTTAAATGTTTAGGAAAATACATGCATTTGACGTTTCATCAAATACCCCACATTTAAACCTGTACTCATCCTCGAATAAATAAGAACAAGCAAAGATCAAAGCATAATATAGCATGCAAAGAATTCCCCAAAACACCCAACATTTTTATTCCTAGACTACCCTAACCCCCAAGACATAAGAATCTCTCACACTCTTATATCCCAAAGAAACCAAAGTGATCTAAACAACCATCATACCAAATCAAAAGATAAGGTATAAAAACAATATATGTAATACTAGCTTACTTAACCAAAGAAGCCACCAAAGACAAATCAAGAGAAGCATGGAATGGTTTCAAATTCTCTCATTTTCTCTCATTTTGCCTAGAAGCCCTCTCGGGTTTTCATCCTAGTTTCACACATTTATTTTTCTTTTTCAAGCTCACCCTCATCTTTTTCCTCACAATTCAGGCCTTTCATTTTTGCATAGATTGCTATTTTGGGTTTTCAATCTATCCGAGCCCCCCAATTTTGCCTAAAATGCCCTTTCAGATTTTCAAGTTAGCGGGATTCTTTCTATTCTATTATTTTTTTTCAAAAAAAGAATTTCTTTCAAAATTCTCTCAAAAGAGCTACTTACTACAACTAAACTAAACTACTAATAATATGTATCATCTTATTCCCCTCCCCCATACTTAAATCTTGCATTGTCCTCAATGCAAATAAACATTTTAGAACATATGTCAAGGAGAGAAATAAGAGAATATGCATGATGAGTAACGAACACCAAAAAAATGCTTAGTAGCATAACTATAAGATCTAATGGAAAAACTATCATAACCACAGTATACTCTCTCCACAACCTCTATCATAAAGGTCAATAAAAACCACTATCATGCACAACAAATTGAGTAGAGCATTGAAATCGGAGTGGAGGAGAGAGATACCTCTTCGGTTTTGAATTGTGTGTTTCAAGTGGGTCGCGGATAGCTTCAGGTGGTATTAAGTAGTGGTAGGGAAGGAATTTGGTACTTCATAGATTAGGGAATGTGTGAGCATTACAGACCCTGCATGTCTATACGGTCCGTGATTTGAACTTCTCCTAGCCCCGGTTGCTCGCCCCTTTTTTTTGCTCCTTTTTTCTCCAAAACCAAATACTTTCTGCAAAAAAATCATGTGATCCAAGCATAATAGTGTTCCAAAAAAATTAAATAGAAGAAAAATCAATCATATAAATTCCAATCAAAACAAAAAATCTTCACAAATTAGATATTCCTACATAATTATCCTTAACAAAAAGGACATCACAATTAAGTCGACAAAATGTCACGAATGACTATTCGGATAATCAAAAACAAGTTTATTTAACATCGTGAACACGACGTACTCCCTTTTTCAAGCTTTATTCAAAACATTCCTTGGGTCTTCGGAATCACCATCTGTAATTCCACCCATTCTTGTCTCTGCATGTATTGGTCTCCAACATTGTCTCGCCTCAAACCTCATCTTTGGAGCCAAATGAACTTGTGCGCATTGCCCCTTGTTGGGTGGTTTTGGAAACTTTTTGGAGTGAAGAGGGTTTAGATGATGTTTATTTAGCCCCTTCTTCACTTGTTGCAAGTTAGTACTACAGAAAATACTAGAAACTTTCTTAGATGCCTTACTTATTCCCTTATCAACTTTAATCAAGTTAATCATGTGGCGATGTGCAAACTCATTACAAGGCTCATGCATACGTTCAATTATAGTGACACCATTGCAAGAATTTTTATCCTTTGGAGGATTTTTATCCTTGTAGATCTCATAACCTACTTTTTCTTCATCAAACTCTAATGTCAATGTGCCACTATATACATCGGTCTTAGTTCTTGGTGTTTTAAAAAATGATCTCCCTAACAAGATAAGGGGTGCACTCTCATCATGCGACGTATCAAGAACATAAAAATTGGTGGGAAAACTATTTTATTCACTTTAACCAACACATCTCACACTAATCCCTTCAGAATAGCTTGGGAATGATCATCTAGTTGTATGATCACCTTAGTTTCATTCAAATTCCCTAAGTAGAGAGTCTTTTATACAGAGTAGGGGATTGTATTAATAGAGGCTCCTAGGTCTATCATTACATTTTAAAAAATCTTACCACCTATGACACAAGGGATAGTAAACATTTCGGGATCATTGCATTCAGGAGGTAGTTTCTTTTGAAAAGGAGCGGACACCTGTCCACCAATTTTAATTTTTCCAACATTCTTCAATGTTTTAGTTCTCTTAGGGGGGCATAACTCTTTAAGGAATTTAGCAAACCTAGGCACTTGATTGATAGCATACAAAAGGACAATGTTTACCTCACATTTTCGGAAAACCTCAAAAGGGTTTTAATCTCATCCTTGTGATTCTTGTCCCAAAAAGCCACTGGAAAAGGTGGTGGTGGAAGGTTTTTTTTTCAATTTCTCTCTTCTATGGTGGTTGAGTGATCACCTCCTCAACCTCTTGGTCCATAACCCCATCTTCAACTTCCTTCCTGACCTTAGCAACTCGCCAGGGCTCCATGGTTTCTTTCCCACTTCTCAAGGTGATTGAGCTTACATTTTTGCCTTGGGTTCCATTCTAGTTATGAGGGGAATTTTTTGGAATCCCTAGCCTTTATACAAGCCACGGAGGATGCAATTTGACTAACTTAGATTCATAAACTCTTGAATCTCACAAAAGAGCGGTCCTCTACGTTTGGGATTCTAGAGGCAGTTCGATATTTCAAGTTAGTGACCATACTTGTTATAGCATGTATAAGCTCTTCGTACTCTGACCTTGGTCTTCCTTCTCCAGGGTTAGATGACCCCTCATCTTTCAGGTAGGATTGTTGTGGAGCCCGATTATATTCTTGATTTCCTTGGTAATGGACTTGTACCCCTTGATGATTTGGTTGAATTCTGCCTTGGCTACCTTGAAAACCACCTCGAGGATTTGATTACCCGGCTTACTCATCTCTCCATCAAATTTTTAGATGGTATTTCCACTTAGGATTGTAAGTATGAGAGTATGGATCATACTTCTTCTCATGAGCTTGTCCTCTTTGGAAAGCTTGTCCGCCTTGGCCTTGCCCACCTTGGTATCCCCACTTTCCTTGGAAAGGTTGGCCTTGACCACTTTGGTAGCCCATTTCCTTTACTTCTTCAAGCTTTTCATCTTGAAGTTACAGGCATGCATCAGTGGGGTGATGCAGTGAACAAATCCCACAAGCTTTGACTTGATGCATCCTCCCCTTCATTAGCTCCTTCATCATGGAAGCTAAAGTTTGAACTTATTCCTCAATCTTGGGAGTTTCCAAATTTGAAGACTCTTGCACCCTTTCCCTTTCTCTTATACCAAATTGTCTCGTCCCATTAGCTATGTCCAAACAATGCCATGGAATCTTTAGGCTCTTGTTGGCAATCAACCCATTACAAGAGGCATTGACCATTCTCATGTCTTCAACAGACAATCCATCGAAGAAATATTATACAAGATCTCATTCCTTGTACGGGTGGTAGGGGCAACTAGCTAGCAACCTCTTGAACCTCTCCCAATATTCATATAAAGATTCATCCAACTATTGGGAGATATTTCTTAGATCTTTCTTCAAATCCTTTAACTTGGATGATGGAAAGAATTTCTCAAAGAACTTCCACTTCATGTCCATTCACGATGTTATACTTCCCGGAGGGAGATAGTATAATCAATCTTTGGCTGCATCCTTCAAAGAGAGTGTGAGCGCCCTTAGATTAAAATTATCCCACTAAACTCCATTTGGCTTCATCATGCTCATGGGGTGGAACTCGAAGAAGTGCTTGTTCGCATCCTCCCCACTTATCATGTGCAAAGATGGTAGACAGTGGATCATCCCAAACTTGACCTCACAAGTGACGATCTCTGGAAGAAGAGGGAAAATGATACAAAGTGGTTAATTCTCTAGATTAGGAGCCATGATCTCCCTCAAGTTTCTAGTATTATCCGCCGTAGTTGGTGTAACTATTTTGGGTGGTGCTTGAGTACCTTGGTTAGCAAAATGAGCTAGTCTCCTTGCTCTCCAGAATGTTCCTAAGAGACCGGGATCATAGTGCAAGAGTTCTTGTCTATTGGTACGAGTGCCGACCATAAACTAGGAACTAAAGTAATACAACCTTATCCCAAGAAAAAAATCACAAAAATGAGCAAACGTCAACAACAAACAAGTAAAAACATAAAACACACAAAGAACTAAACTAACACTTTAATAAAATACGCCTTTCCCCAGAAGCTGTGCCAAAATTTAGGAGGCAGTAGTTATGCCTCTCAAAGATATTATTTATAGGCCCTAATTGCGGCTAACTACTATAAAATAGCTAGTGGAAAGTCGGGGTCGTCCACGAGGAAATGGGGGCCCTATCGAGTGTTAAACTTAGTTAAAGCACACAAAGATGTTATTCTCAGTGTGTGGTGACAAAGTGGGAGGTTTTGGTTTTGGAAAACACTACGCTAACTTTAAACTGCTAAATTAACAAAAACATATTATAAAGAACGAGGCAAATATGATCACGCTAGCACAAAAGATGTAATTAAGATGATAGGAGTCTTTGGCACAATTGGTTTACATTTCTTGTCCTACTTTGATCATCAACTAACTATCCTATTTTTATGCATTAACCACGTGTTGTGGAGAACTTGTCAACACCTTTCGACTGAAGACATTTCTCATCTCTTCTTGGTTATTGTTAGAGTGGTCGATTGACACCACACAATAACCCTTACCTTCGAGTCACTCTCGACTATCAGCATCTTAAACTTCCCCGAGAATAGCAATAAACATAGAGACCCAATACAAATAACACAATGTCCTACAAGCAAGAAACATTGGGATAGCACAAATACATCTACTTATAACGACTACGGGGATCAAACTTCATGCTAGTCGTTATTAGTGATCAACATTAATAATCGATCTAAACCATTCAAATTCATCTTAAATCTAAGCAAAATTATCAAATCAATAGTCTATGGAATCCATTAGATCTAAACCATCAAAACAGAAGAGCTTGGAAATCTTTAAAAAAAATTAAGCTATCTAAAAGAGGAAAATGGACTGGGATTAACTAATCTTCATATAATGACACAAAGCTTCTCCATCAAACTTTGGTAGAAACTGCAGCTGAATCAATCACTTTGGACACAAATAATGTGGTCAATGCCTGAAATCTCAAAAACATCAAGAGCATGGAAAAGAACTAAGGAAGTACATAACATAGCCATGGACAATTCCTTTATTCTGATTGCTAGTGGTTCTTCATCCTTTAGGCATGCAAATTTGACCAAAACTGGTCCATTAAGTCAATGGATAGATGAAAAACCTGAAACACCATTCCCAGACTTAACAATTTCAGAATTTGCAAATAACCAAAATGCATTTGTGGAAGCATTTAAAGAAAGCCCCCCCTCTGAAATAATGAGCCTTATCAAACCAAACATCAAACTGTACCGTACCCACAAAGATAAAATCATCAGGAAACTAACTGAAGATGGAAATTTTACATTGAAATCGGCTTATAAATTAGTTAGACCTAGAAAGATTAAAGTGACATCCTTTAAACACTTGTGGTCTAACCTACTACCACAAAAAATTAGTTTTCTCAACTGGAGAATTTTGAATAGGCAGGTAGCACTGGCAGATATATTGGAAGACTTTTCTTTCAACCTGCCATCAATATACTGCTTTTGTAGATCAAATGCTGAGAATCTGCACATATTCAGTAACTGTACATTTATCCAAAAGATTTGGGCTAAAATAGATTCTACATTTAACATCACACCACAAAACTGCTTCTTTCTTTGGGATAGGTACTTCATTTACTGGAATCAAGATTTTCACCGCCCATCATTCACAGAAATGATTAGAATACTTATATGCATTATGGTTTGGTTCATCTGGTGTGCAAGAAACAATTTCATTTTTCATGAACAAAAACCTAGCTTAGAAAAATTAACAAGGAAAATTCTACTGATGGTAAATGATATACTCCTAGCAAAGAATATTCAAGCAGTATGGAACATGAACTCAGATCCTCCTAAACTAATCAGAATTAAAATTCATAAGTCTCCTCAGAAAGAAAAAATAACATCATGGAAGCCATTAAAAGGATTCGTTTACCTTAACATAGATGAATAATCTTTGATTAATGGAAATTTTGGGGCACGTTTAATTATAAAGGATACAAAAGGTGTGCATATTCCCTCCTCTGCTAAGTTTTTTGGAAAATGTACAAGCTTGGAGGCAGAAGTTCTAGCACTTTTGCACGGACTGGAAGTATCAAAACAACAAGGTATTTCAAAGCTTGAAATAGAGACAGACTCACTGCTACTACTGAAAATGGTTCGTCGACAGTTTAAGATCCCTTAGAGGTGCAGCACCATAATGCAGGACATAGACACAATGATAGAAGAATTTCAATGCTCAATTGTCCACATTTCAAGAGAAGCCAATTGTGGTGTAGACTCCCTGAAAAAGATAGCGAGCTCAAAAAAGGTAAATGTTTCATATGTTTTTGTAGGTCTGCCAACAACTATCAAGAGAATGATCAAGGTTAATGTTGAATTCTTCCAATACATTAGATAGTTTAGTCATTTGGATATATATTGTATCTTGTATTTATACCACATTTAGTTTAATCTTTAGCTTTTTAGACATATAGGACATCTTGTAAAAGCTGATGATTTATTTCTTCTTGAGGTAAGGTATTAAGTTCCCCTCCTTATTTGTACCTTTTATTTTTATTTAATAAACGGGTAGGGGTCTGCTGAATCCTCCATCATAACAGGTGGTATTTCATTAAAAAAAAGTTGTCACACTTAATTATAGTCTAACATTGGCTAACGATAATCACATCGACAAAAATTCAAAGTCTTCAAGGTTTGACCAAAAACCTAGCAAATAATTAACCCACAGTCATTAAATAGTTGATCATTTTAGTCTAAATCATGCATTAATCACACAAGAAAGCACAAAACATACTTGATAATTAAAGCACAAAATAGGATAAATCAAATCTCACAAATTCATACTAGAAATGCTTACCAATTGCTCTCACGAGTATATTTAGCCTAGATAACTAAAACCCATGACAAATGAGCAAGAATCCATGGTAAACATTAGGGGTGGGCAAAAAAATTGAAAATCGAAAACTGAATAATCTTAATTCAAATTACCTGAACCAAATTTGAATTACACTTTTCGGGTTTGGTTTAGTTTTGGACATTGAAACTCAATCCAAAATCCAACCCGAATACTGAATTGCAATTAAAATGTAAATTAATTATATATTAATAATATAATTTTAAAACTCTAAAATTGTTGTGGTTGAATTTGTATTGTAGTTTTTGCATTTTTATTTTATCACTTGAGTTTGATGATGTAGAAATTAAATTACATATTTTTAAAGAATTTATATATATTTAGTAAATTGTTTAATAAAAAATTCCCATGAATTTGATTTATTCAGTTTGAAACCAAATTCAAACTGAAATTGAATTTTGAATTCCGTTCAGATAATTTAGTTTTTTGGGTTATTCGTATCGGTTTTGGTTTGGAGTTTTTTAGTGGCAAAACCAAATAATCTGAACTGAATAAACCAAAAACCGATTAAATCAATTTGACGCCCAACCCCCAAGTAAATAGAGAGTAAATGATGAAAATTAACTGCAAACTAGGGTTTTGGGGAGAGTTTTTGAGTAAGAGTAATGAAGAGAGAGACAGAGAGAGTGCGAGGCTAAAAAGTGAGGAAGATAAATGCTGATGAAATCCGTCCTTCGCAGGCCGCGAAGCTCGTTATGTCCAATATTTTATTTTTCATTTTTATCTGTGCGAGAAGCAGTATATGTCGCGGTTCGCAAAGGTGCTTCTGCCCTCTTCTTATTTCCATCGCTACGGATGAGCCGCTGATCCATTTTGGGAGTTCTTGTAATTGATTTTATAGCTCTCGGGAAGACGAATCCAATGGTAAATTCCTTAGAGGCTGGTTCTTCTTGGATCATTCCCATAAATTGGTTCAAACTTCCAGATCACAATTCATCCGCTTCTTTCACTAGTGGAAAGGCTTTTACTGAAGGCAGCATTGGAAGGTGGTTTTGAAAACTCTGCCTAAAATTGATTTCTAGAGGGGTTTCCGAGCTCGAAAACTTGCTGCCATACCCCAGGTGGTATATTGAAGGTAGTTTTTTAAAAAATTTTAAGGTGGTTTTGTAATGACCGCCTTTAAATGTGGCTAATGGAAGGCGGTTGAGGTAAGAACCGCCATTAACTGGCTCGGTTTAAAGGCGGTAATTCATAACCACCTTTAAATATACAGGTTTCTGAGTTTGGAAAGTATGAACGACAGCAAATCCAAACTCTGAAATCGTAGTTTCCTTGCTACTGAAGAGAAGATGTGAATTCCGGACTCGTAATTTTGTCTGATCTTGTTTCCAAGTTCGGAAACCTAGTAGTCGTGCCTTTCCATTCCTGATCATCTCGGAAACCATGGTAGTACATAAAAAATATGGGCCCTTCTCATTTAATACCCACATGTCCATAATTGTGAAGGGGTTGCTCCCATTTTCTTGTCCATTGAGGAAGAGGTGATTTCGTACTCCATTGGAAGAGGTTAGTCGTGTATTTCAAACTATAATCTTAGTCTTGAAAATATTGTCTAGGGTTTTGATGATTTCAATGATATATGGGATTGATAATTGTTGAATGAATGGTCATGGGTTGCATTGTAATAGGCTTGTAGGAAAATGGATCGAGATGAACTCATTGGTAACGATCTTAGAAAATTTCTAGAGTAAATGCCATTGGCAGAATCATTTATTTGTTTAGTGTTTGAAGATGCTTCTAAAAAAGGTGAGGTACGAGCACGTTTCCCGTGTAAGAATTGTAGAAATGATGCTTATTTAGGGAGAGGAGCATCTCGTAAGGGGGGGTTTTCAAAATACCTACCCTAGTTGGGTATGGCATGGGGAATCAATTGAGGATCCCTACGAACCTATTGAAGTGGAGAGCACGAAGGTGGGAGATGAATTACATGGCAATGTTGAGTTTGATGAAATGGTGGAAGATATTGCAAGGGAGTTCAAAGGGAAACCAGAGTCATTGCAGGCACTGATTAATGACAAAGGGACGCCCTTGTACAAAGGTTATAAATACTCGGTTTTGAGTGCGATGTTGCAAGTAATGAATTTGAAGGAAAAATTTGGTTGGAATAATAAGTCTTTGACTGAGGCTCTTGAATTGTTTAGGGTTTGCTTCCGGAAGGCAATGTGTTGCCTGATAAGTTGTATGCTGCAAAAAAACGTTCTATGCCCCATGGGATTGGAACTATGTCCAAATGATTGTATGTTGTATTAGGGGAATTAGACAAAGATCGAGAAAGTTGTCGGGTTTGCGGCGAGTCTCAATACTAGTTGAAGAGGGGGAATTGCTGAGGGTGCTGAAGTTGTATCTCAATCAAAGAAAAAAGACATCGTCAAAAGTGTTATGGTATCTCCCTATCATTCCCCGTTTGGAGAAGTTGTATGCTTATAGGAAAGATGCAAAGTTGATGCTTTGGCATGCGGATAAGGTTCGCCAACGGATGCTGTGATTAGACATACTTCAGATGGTGAGCAATGGAATAAATTAGATGGCTTGTACCCTAACTTTAGCAAAGATCCCCGCCATTTGAGGTTAGGTTTTTTTACAGACGGTATGAATCCATTTGGTGATATGAGCAGCATTCATAGCAGTTGGCCTATTATGTTGGTAATATATAACCTTCCGTCTTGGTTGACCATGAATCGCAAGTGTATTATGTTGTCTTTGATGATATCAGGGCCAAAGCAGCCGGGTAATGATACTGAAGTGTATCATCCTCCTCTCATGGGGGGATCTATTGACTTTGTTCAAAGATGGTGTTCGAATGTATGATGGTCTGGTAGAAGATTTCTTCACTTTGAAAGCTATGTTATTTTGCACCATTAATAACTTCCCAGCATATGGAAATTTTCCTGGATATTCTGTGAAATGGCACTTAGCTTGTCCATTTGTGACAGGGATACTGACTTTTTTCAACTGAAACACGATTGTAAAATAGTTTATCGGGACATCGGAGGATTCTTCCGGAAGGACACCCATGGCGCTTGGCAAAGAGATGGTTCAATGAGAAAGTGGAGGATAGAGGACCTCCGGTTTTACTAAATGGTACACATGTTTTTTAAAATGTGAAGAACTTGCCCAATGACTTGGGGAAGAACAAAATAAAAGAGGTTGTTGATGGTTCTTGGAAAAATGCTCTTTTTTTTCAATCTCCCATATTGGAAGGATTTGGATGTTAGACATTGTTTGGATGTAATGCATATTGTGAATAATGTTTGTGATTCATTGATTGGGACGTTGTTGGATACCCCTGGTAAAACAAAAGATAGGTTGAAAGCTAGGCTTGACTTGGTTGAGATGGGAATTCGGAAGAATCTAGGGCCCATCAAGGAAGGGGAAAATTTCTATTTGCCCCCTGCATGCTATTCTATGTCGTAATTGGAGAAGAAATATTTTTGTGATACATTGAGTAGTGTGAAGGTTCCAGGTGCGTACTCGTCCAACATTAGCACTTGTGTGTCAGCTGAAGAGCTGAAGTTTGTTGGGTTAAAGTCACACGATTGTCATAACCTTAAGCAGGAATTGAATGGCATTGCGATCTGAGCTTCACTCCTATCCTATGTGATATTGTGCATTGCGAAGCTATGTTTTTTTATAAATCGATTTTTTGAAAGAATATAAGTATTTTGAAGCTGGATAGGTTGCAAGTAATGATTGTTGAAGTTTTATGTCGTATGGAAATGTATTTCCCGCCAGATGTTAGTATTGTGCAGTAGTACGTGACATAAGAGGCCATCGAGTTTTGCACTGACTTTATGAAACAAGTTGAATCTATCGGTGTTCCATCTGGTAGACATGATGGGAGGTTGGAGGGTGTAGGGGTAAGACAGTTGAAACTGTTTAGTCCTAGTGCCAAAGATTTAGTTACTGATCATCTTTATGTATTGCGGAACCATGAAGAATCGGTCCCTTACATTGAGGTTCATACGGATGCCATACAAGTTGTGCACCCACATTTTAATAAGGCTCATGTCCTCGAACTACATACTGGAACATTTGTGTCATGATTGAGGGACCACGTGGCGAGCGGGGAGCATTCCTCTAAAGCTAAGTGGTTGGCTCGTAGACCATTTGGAACCACTTTGTCCTACGTCGGTTATGACATTAACAGATTCACTTTTGGTACTAAAGCAAATGATGAAAATAGTGTGTCTCAGAACAGTGGTGTGTCACTTGTCTCTGAAGTATTGCACGTAGGAGGTGCAAGTGTAGAGAATCCAATGTACACTCAAAAGTGCTACTGTGGCACAATCTCTGAGATTTGGGACCTGGACTATGTCACCATGAGGATCCCTATATTTAAATGTGAGTTGGTGGATATTAATAAGGGTCAGCGAACCAACGGTTTGGGTTTCACCCTTGTTGACAGAACTAAGGTGGGCTGGAAGGATGATTTATTCATTCTGGCATCTCAGGCACATTAGGTTTTCTATGTTAAGGATCATGTAGATTCTAGGTGAGATTTTGTTGCTGAAGGAAAAAGAGCTTTTGTTGTAGAGAATGAATTAGAGGAGATCATTGGATGGCAAGATGATATTTTCCTTTAGGAGGATGACACTAATCTTCACTGTTCGCTTGGCTGCAATGATCATGACCAGGGTATGTGGGTTTATGCTAGAGGGAAGGTTAACCGTAGAAGAAAATAAAATAAAAAAAAGGTGGTGAGGAAACGGAAACATAAGTTATTAATGGTGAATCCTTTAGGTTTGTTATCTAACTTGTTATGTTCGGTATCACTATTTGGGTTATTTGTAATAGAATATTAATGCTGGATTTGAAGTCACTAGTTTCATTTATCACTAGATGGTTTAATTAGTAGTCAAAACAAGATGATATCAGAATATAAAAAATCCTAAGTCAAAATAAAAGCTATAGTGATAACATTTAAATAATCCTAGCATAAATTAGATCAATGAAACTAGTCACTCTTCTTCATTTTCAATGGTGGCCATCGAAGCATCACGGTTGACTCGTGGGCGAGAGGTTGACGGGAGGTGTCGCTCGTAAGCTCTATGTGACTTCTCCAAGAATTTGATCTTCGACTTCATTTCACATAGTTCTTTGAGCATCCACTTGTAACAATCTTTGAAACCCTTTAGATAAGCATTTTCGGTACCTTCAATATAAAAAATAAAGTTATATTCCTCAAAAGCAATCACTTTGGAATAAATATATTTCAGTCTTCAAAATTAACTAACCTTCCTCATTTTGTGGCATTTCCTCCACTCGTGTCCTTTTGTTAGTCTCCAAAGCTTCCCTAGTCTTTTTAAACCACTTCCGGTCAATCAAGACCCAATCCCTCTTCTCGAAGTATGCTTTGTCAAAATACTTTGGCCCCTTCTCCTCCCCACAAATGACCAACCCTTCGACATTCTTCAAAATTAGTGTGATCAAATGGCCAAATGGGAGGCTTTTGATCAAATTCTTGGATGTAGAAATATGCAACATATGCTTAAAAATTGATGCCTCGAGATTAATTCTCCTACCCTCCATGATGTAATAAAATAGATTGAGCATTGGATAGTTAGGCTTGGTTACTTGTCCACCCGACAGAATGAGAGTTCTAGCAATAATATCATAAGTGATACGATGATCAACTCGTAAGACTTCTAGATAAAAAGTTCCCGGTCTACCTAAACCCCTACTATATCATCCAAAATATATCACGCTATATTCCACAAAGTCAACATATGGGGGCTCACTATTTAACAGCCACTTCTCCCTATGGTAACAATCATCCAAAGGGTCATCTGTATCTTCCGGATAAACTAGTTCGGGAACGAGGTAAGGACAATCCAACAACTTATTGATATCACATTGACTAATTGGAATGTCTATCCCACCAACCCTAGTTCCATAGTCCCCGTTACTAACTGCACATAAATTAGAGTAAAATTGACAAGTTAGGTGAAAACAAGCGTTCTCATTACAACATAGTAGTAACCTCTCGACATGTTGTTCGCTAAATTTAGACAGAGGGTCGTCCAAACCAATAGCATGATATTGACTAAAATCAATCAAATAACAATCTAAAAGCCTCCCATGGTCACTTAATTCTTCATATCGCTTTTTTGCAAAAGTAGAAATGAACCTTGAATCTGATGTGTTGATGGTGGATTGAGACCTAGGGTTTCCGCTCTTGGATGCTCCTCCTCTAGCCATTGAACAGAATGTTTTGGTTGGATGATTGATTGTTGGGGTGGGTTGAGTTTGCAAGTTTGCACATGTGAACTAGGGTTGGTATATGGGGGTGGATTATGGAGCATGCAAGATTGATTTGGTTTTTTAAAAAATATGGTTAGGATTTCCGAGTTTAGAAATTTTGAATCGTCCCTTCTTAAAATGGGTCAGAAGTGTTTCCGAGTTTGGAAACAATTTAATGTCCATATTTGGTTCGTTTGTCAATTCCGTAGCGGTCCAGAAAATACACATGAGCTCGGAAACTAGGTCGGGCCTTAGGCTTTACTAGACTCCTAAACTTTACAATCTTGGAAAGTAGGTCGGGCCTTATGGTCAACTAGACACCTAAACTTTACGAGTTTGGAATTGCATCTGTCCTATGTTTCTGAAGGGAAGAGCTAATTCCGAGTTCGGAATTAGCTCCGGACTAATGGTCATCTTTCAAAATGTTTGGAAGTCATATCCATTTCGATGCAATTCAATTACATACGGATAATACTTGCTCGGCATACTTTCACGGTACATAAGTGTACAATTAAAATATTAGTGACATATCATTAGGGTTAGATCAAATAATAAAACACTAAGGCAAAATCCAATTCCAAATTCAACAAACAATAAAAGCCAACATTTGAATCTACCACCAAAGACAATGATTGTCAACCATAGACCATCATATTACACTTCTTTTAACATGTCTTCAATTTCTGAGTCCGTCTATTGATTTGGGTCATCGGTTACAGCTCCCTCATCTTGAGACCCCAAGTCATACTTTTTTCTTCCATGCCTTGACCTCCATCTCCCCTCGTGTCTAGTCCATATTGACCTTCCTCCTCGGCACTGGTCTCTGAGAAAACAAGCTCGAAAGTTGCGCCATTTTCATCGTTGCTCAGTTCAAGGTGAATTCCTTGGGATTCCATGAACACCACATGCTGTGAGTTAGCCTGGCTCAACATCTCGTGTGTCTCAGTCACATCGGCATGCAAGCAATCAAAATACTTCTTTAGCCTTGCCTTCCAACCAGTCTGTGAACCTATCAATGTAAATGTAATATAAAACAATAATATATTTACATTCTCCTAAATTTCTTGTAAAATGAAATGTTATACTATAAATTACTGGATCTAGATGCCTCGGCTCTATCTAGTTCCGCCTCGCGAGCTCTCCTGGCATTCTTTGCATGTTGACCGGGAATTACTCTCGACTCCCATTTACCACTGTAGAAGTCAAAATGGAGTTTATTATGTAGGAGCCAAGCTTCATCATAGTAGTAAATGTTGGTTCCTACACAAACAAGCTTGCTTCGTGTGGGCCACCTTAAGCATGAACGACATGATAGTGTAGTCGGAGTTGATTTTTACCTCCTCCATAACATAGTAAAACAACATCAAATTACCAATCGTAGGCTCGCATGTGTAGCTACCCATTGGCAAGACATTGAGGAAAATCCACTCATAGATGAGTCATTGCTTAACAATCAATACACTAATGTTATACGACTCGGCCTTCCCTGCATCACTACCCGACCTCTTAAAATTTTTATAAGCCCACATGAAAGAGGGGGGCTACCTCATTCATCCCCGACCAACAATGAGTATGGTAGATCTCTAGGGGACCATGGGGGTTATCAGGTCTCAAATTTTAGGGGTCGTGTATGGGCATTTTAGGGCTTCATTTATGGTATGCTTAGACACAAGAACATCCTTCCTATTAACTCAAGTTAATTCACGATAGTTGTGACTTTGACCTAAATTTTCATAAAATTGGGTCACCTCATCCACATAAACGGGTTCACCAATGCAAGCAACTTCTCTAGATGTTGAATTCTAAAACGGGCTAGAAAATAATCTACTCCTAAATCACCAATCTTAGAAGCATTAAAACCCTTTGAATTCATTACTTTTCTCTTAAAAAAAGCTACATACCTCGCCTCAGCCTCTTCATTGAAGAATTTCGGCGTTTGACCCAACTCCCTCATCGGGCGATGACTTCTATCACTCGTAACTGACTTGCTAGCCTTGCTCTTCTTGGTCATTGTTTGAAATTTGGGGGTTTGGTGGCTGGGTTAGGGATTTAATTTTGGGTATTTAAGGTATTGGGAGAGGAGGAGTTTGAATTGCAGGTTTTTGGGGTTTAGATTCGTCGTCCATTTTTTTTATATATATTACACCTATTTTCGAACTTGGAAATGGTTCTACCCTCTAATTAGGAAGAGCAGAGATAATTCCAAACTTGGAAACGACTTTGACAGGGTTTCCGAGTTTGGAAACCCTTTTAAACGCTAAAAAAGTGCGTCAAAACGGTTTCCAAGGGGCATTTACTGCCCATTTGAAAACCCCTTCCCTTTCCCACCATTTTCCCCATCCCCCCAAGCTCTCAACCCCCACATCTCAATTCTACCTCATTTTCACTTCAAGATTCATCTTCTTCAACTACAAGGTAGGGTTTCATCATGTCTTTCACATAAACCCTCTATTGTGCTATTTTCTAAACTCAATGTTTTCATATAGCTAGGGTTTGTCAAATATTGCTTGTAAATGAAGCTACAAGGGAGTCACCATGATAATATTTGAGTGAGGAGAAGGTTAGTCATTGTTTAAAGTGATAATCTAGGGTTCACTTTATAGAGACCCAAAAACCAAGGGCTTCCATGAGGTATTTCATATATTAATTACATATGTTAATCTTGTTCAATTGATTAGTATTTTAGTATTTATTGTGGGAATTTTTAAGTATTAGCTTTGTGTTAAGTAATTAAAACATGGCGGGTTTTTTTTGTGAAATGTATTATATATTTCATATTAGTAGGGTAAATGTATTCAATAATTTATTTTAATCTAAATTTTGTTTTGTAATATTTTGGGATATGTAGCTACTTCTTTAATGGCTAAGTAAATTTATGGTTCATCTATTAATGTAGCGTAAAAAATGGCATCTACCAAAAGGACTTGTGATCAAGTATCTCTAACATGAAATGAAAATCCATGAACAACAAACGGCGGTATGGATGAGGATGAGGATAACAGATTCGAGGATGTAGGAATACCCCAATTTCATTGTAGAACCTTAGAACGTAGAATGGCTAGGAAAGAGTTAACCTCATTGGTTTTCAATAAGTCTAACATTTGTGTGTCGGCCCAACGCGCTTAATGGTCTAGTTGGGTAGCAAAGGTGGGTAGAACAAGGGTGGACATCAAATACGATACTTTGCATGAAGTCCCCAAAGATTACAAGGCCACTTTATGGATGGAATGCAAGGTAGAATTTAGTGAATTGTTATTTCCTCTAAAGTTATCCTTGATTGACTGTATATATCTGTGATTGACATGATGGAGTTCAAAATCTTCACAGAGATCATTTAATATTGAATCACCGGACATAGAGGATTTGAGAAGGAAGGCTATGTTGATGATGTGAAAGAGTTGGCTTCAACATAAATACACACTGTCTGGGGACTAAATTTTTATTAATAAGGGGGAAAATCACCTGTGCCAAACTTACACCCACATTCAACCCAATAGTTAGGAGATCCACAAGAGAACTTTGAGAATAATCAAAATGTTAGTAAACCTAAATTTATTTGAAATTATTAATTAGTTTAGATTAACATGTGTCTATAGTGATAATTTAAGTCTAACATCCTAACTTAGGGCACGAGAGAAGAAAAACAACAAATGGTGGGGAAGAATAAAATTCCTCACCAGTTGAGCCGCAGAGGTTATGCGAAGGCGGCATTGGACTTTCTGAAACAACGTTTTGAAGAAGATGTCCAAATTGTAATGGAGGGTGGGATGACGGAAGGTTAGGCTAGGGAAACTGTGCAACCAATCAACGTGGATGACATTGAGAGGCACGATCTATTCCTCAGGGGGTCAGTAAAACAAAGAAGGAGAGTATGTCAAACCTAAAGAAAAGTTGATTGACGAAAGAATCGTAAGTACAAATTATAGCGAATATATCATTTGACACATGTTTTTCGTAAACATGGATTATTAATTACGTTCTATCATTTTCAGGAAAAATTGAAGAATGATCAATTGCAAGGGAACTTCATTCGAACTGATAAGCATGACATCCTTTTTTAAGCGGCCAAAAAACCTGACCACTCGGGTCGTGCTAAGGGAGTTGGATCGTTCGTGAGTCAACGGAAAACTTTCATCATTGTAAGGTCCTACGATGGTGATGAACCCTAAAGAGTCCATATCCTACAGAAAAAAACCATTCTTCAAGACAAACGAATTGACCAACAAGACATCCTCATTCGTAGGTTGATCCAACATACCAGGCTTGTTCATCCGGACAACTTAGATGACATGACACCCGATTGGATGCCACCATCTAGAGGATCACATCACTCCTCCAGAGATATTGAGGTAAATCGAGAAGCCATTGTGAGAACTCTAAGAATCGAGTGGAAATTGTTCAAACCGTACAACTTGGACACTGCATTGCAACCAATTGAAAAAAGGTATACACTTATTGTATTAGTTAGATATTTTGTTAACAATTACAGTAGTTTGTATATTAACATATAGTTTTGTGGGAATGTAGAAATCACGACCGTGTGAGATGTATATAGACTAAAGCATAGATGCTGAACCACTCCACGGCCAATGGAATTCTGCATGAATGGATGAAACACCATCACTCCATACCTATTGGTGAGGGTATTTCTAGGGTTTTGTTGGAGGAACCGTTGGTGATAGGAGCACCGTTGCCATGTGCCGATGGAGAATACTAGAAGGGTGGCCCAGTACGAAGAATGTTCCTACTATGGCCACGTCGACTTATTTATACCGATCATGTAACGGATCGACATTTGAAGGAAACACGGGAAGCATCACTGAAACCAGGGAAAACAAGACAAAGACACGTCAAACCACCACCTTGGTCCAAACAACAACCATGAAGCTTATGGGACCAAGTGAAAGAGCACAAGTCCTTCGACAATCACCACACTTCGTTAAGGTCCTGTTTAATTGGCTTCAACCGCATGATAGAAACTCAACATACTCATTCTTGGGGATGTGTATTTGGATGCAAATGAGATATAATTGCAATGTGGAGTGATTTTAAAGATCTTTGGATATGCGAGCAAGTCAATCAAACAATCATGTCCATCTACGTCTTGTAAGTTATTTCTATAAATTCTAGTTTATCTGCATATACTTAATTAAAACTTCGTAGGTACTAAAGAAAAAAGAAATTTCATAGATACATGTTCTTTACACATAATCAAAACAATAAATGGATTGGATACATGTGCCCGGTGTCGATTCAAGAAATTGATTGTACGAAACAAGAGATGGTCGACTATATCCGTACGAGCCTAGGGTGGAAGGATAAGAAACTATTCATTGCACCATACATAGAAAGGTTATATATATATACTACGTTGTTTGTTTTACTAAACGGTTACACAATTCACTCATTCCGTGCATCAAATAATATATTTTATTATATTTTTGTATTCAGGGACCATTGGAGATTAATTTTGAGGGTCCCCGCCCAAAACCGGGTTTATTGCATGGACCCCCTGCATTTCTAACCTCCAGATGTATTTGTTGAGATTTGGAATTGGCAATGAAGGACGGTAGCGAGCACAATAGAAATCATTTTGAGGTGGTTGAAGTCAAGGTGGGCTATGATAATTGTTTATTCAGTTTATAATTCTTAATTATGTATTATACGAATGTAATTAAGCAATTTGTTTTTATTTTAACCAGTACAAAAAATAAGCTCAGACTTGGGAGTGCGGCTATTATGTCATACTATACATGGCTGAGTGCATTCAAGAGGTCAAAGAAGACTACATCCAAATTGAGAAGGTGCTTGTACGATTGTTTCTAGCAACCAATTAATAGAACTACGCTTTCTAGTATTTATACTAACTAGGTAATGACATATTTTCATGAAGGAATCGAAGCCCTACACCAATGATGAAATCAACAGGGCGAGGAATTACTTGGCGAGGCATCCAATACTAAATCGGTTTGGGACTCTTGAAAATCCGAATAATGCTAAAGTAACATAATTAGATAAATAATGAAGCTTAAAAGTATTGGAATAGATTCCTACTATTTTCTATTCCTATCTATAGATTGTTGCTAGTTTAGCGCTATCTATATATTTTTGACATCACACGAGATACTATCGTGCATTACGTTATATTAGATACTATGGATTGAGGCCTTTTATAGAGCCGGAGACATTAGGTAGAAAAGTTCAATTACCATTTAACCAGATTGGGTTTCCAAACTTGGAAACTTCATTTTATTTTTACATAGTCACGATTATATTTTCCGATCTTGGAAATAACACCCACGAATATATTTCTGAGTTCGTAAACAATATTATATTAACACAAGTTGTAGCAATGGTTGAATAGAATTGAGACGAAATGTACGCACGAGCTTGGAAATTTGCAAGTCAATGACAAAGAGCCGATCACATAGTTTTCGAGTTCGGAAAGTGTGTCTTCCCGAACTTGAAAATTTGTTCCACGGTACGACGGTAGCACAAAGTTTTCGATATCGAAAACATTTAAAGGCGGTTCCGGCTAGATTTGGAAGGCGGTTTTTTACCTCCTTTGTTGGCATTTTTAAAAGCAATTTTGGAACTGCTTTCTAATGATGTGAGATAGATGGCAGGGCCATAGAAGGCACAATGAAAGTGCTTTTGTTGGTCCAATAGAACCGCCTTTGACACCCCCCTACACTAGTGTTTGTCTTCCTTCTTCAACCCTTCTATCTTCTACCATGTTTTGACTCGTGGCCTTCAATCTCCTGTTATCCTTGCGAATGATCTTCACTAAAATACTCAAAAGTGCTTACGAGCAATCTACAAATTTAGCTCACAAAAAGGAATCTAGATACTCGTAAGGACCAAAAATCCATTAGACTCAAAATAGGTTACTCCATCTATCTCATTTCAAGCTGCACATTGTGACTTTTAGCAGTTGACTCAAAAACTTTTGATCCTTAATACCTTGTACTGAGGATAACTAAAACTTGTGAAAAGTTGATATTAAGAAAATATATGTTATTACGAATCTAATAAGGTATCACTCAATTATATTTATAATTATATACTAATTCAATTTTATGGTCAAAATTAAGAAGTTTTGACTAAATTAATAGCTAAATTGCAGCTTGAATTGGGACGTGTGAGTACAAAATGAAAGATTTAGATACGAAAATAAAAAACGTTATCTAAACTCCCATTCGATGTAAACCTACATAAATCTAGCAATTTTCCAACAATAAAATAACAAAAGAGAAGTTAAATATATCAGAAAATACATGTATTTGACGTCTCATCAGCTAACTCTAAAATATTAACTTTATAACTAAAGTATACTTGAAAACAACAAAATTAAAAAGTTGAAAAATGTTGCTAAAAATGTGTTTTATGGGTATATGTAGATGAATAGTACGTTGCATGCATGATTTTGAAAATGCTATTAGGATGTGCTTGCTATAAATGCATACTCCCTCTATCTCATCCCAGATTTCACGCTTCACTTTATATTACTATTCACTATCCAACTTTGATCACATATTTAAATAGATATATAAATAATAATATTATTATATGTTATATGGTTGAATTCATCGTAATAAGTAGTTTCTAAAAAGTAATTTTTTTTAAATTTTTTGTTATTAAACATAACTAAACATTTTAATAGCCAAACATGTGTCTTAATAAGCTTAAAAAAAATTCTATAAAATTTAACATGGAATGGAGTACATCTGCATGCATGGTTTCTGAAATAGGCTTAAATGCGTGATACTTTGTGCCAGTGTGAACATGAAGCACAATTCTGGTTTGGAAAAGAAAAGTAACAATTACATCCCCACAACAGCAGCTCCGGATTCCAAAAAAAAAGAGCTAGCAACATTAGTGAAAATTAGAGATATCAGATATTGTAACTTTTTTCTTACCATATTTATTTAAAATATTACAATAACTCTAATTTGTATTGTAAATAAGTATTGTAAGAAAAGTATTATGAAAAATCTAATTTATAGTAATTTAAATTGAATACTACAAACATGACACTTCACCACTAGACTAACTAAAGGTGGAAAGGTATAGCCGAGCAACATGCCATTCCTGCAAGTGCAGTTATGGGAATTTCGTAGTACGATCCTAGAATATATCTTTAGGAGTCCTTTCCCCGGTCCTAGCTAACATAATCAGCCTTAACCAAAAGTTGCAATGTCGTTGAAGTGGGTAATAACCCTTGACAATATGATAAATGCCTTTTGTTTTATTTTTATTTCTTGCCACCTAACATGTGTCTGCTTTGTTTTCAGGCTCATTAATCAACACAATTTGTCATTGCTTTCAACGTAGCAGAAGTGCACCGGCAAGAATGGTAAATTCTATGTTTTTTTATTGTGAGATCAAAAGTGCAACTCTTTTCATTTTGTTTAACAATAAGTACCAAACCACAAACTTGCACTTTTCTTGTTCAAGTGTATACTTTTCTTGCTGATAAGCAATGCTAGAGTCAAACTGATCAATCTAAACTTACAACATCCCTATCTGGAGTTAAACATCTTTCCGAAATTAGGAGTGACATTTAAGAGCAAGTGCAATGGTGGTTTTTTGATAAGAAATTGCCCAATGGTTCCTTGTGTAACAACCGGTCTGAAAACCGGCCGCTGACACACCGCACATGGGCAAGGGGGACCGCTGGAAGCAGCCCATTTTTCTTTTTGCATGCGGGATACGTGTCAGCCATGCATTGGGCCACGTGTCCCGCATGCAGCCTTTGCTTTTTTTGTTTCATAGCCGCTGACACGTGATGCCATTTGGTTGGACCACGTGTCCAACGACTAAAATTTCTGAAGGTATTGGCCGACAAAATTAGTGGGACACGTGTCCCACTTATATGGCGACACGTGTCCCACTGCAATGGCTATTTCTAATTGCAATTTTTAAATGGGACACGTATCCCAACCGTATGATGACACGTGTTCCAACGACTATTTTTTAAAAATAAATGAAAATATTTTTTTAAAAAAATTTAAATTTCAAAAAATTGTAATAGTTGGTCGGACTAGATCAATATTTTATTATTTATTGTAATTTGTCTAGTCGTTATAATTGGCTTTTCTAATGTAATGTGTTTTATTTTTTTTATAAAATCAATATGTCTTATTCTTTATTTTGGATAACAAAGTATTTAACAATTTCTTGACTGGAAAAAATAAATTTAATTTCATTTTTGAGAAATATAACACGGAAATTTAAAAAAGTGAATTATTTTTTACTTTTTTAATAAAATGAAATTATATTAATAAAAATTATAATGAATTATTAAATTTCACATTCAACTTATTTTGGTTGAACAAAGTAAATTAAATTAAATGTTAATGGTAAAATTAATGAGTAGGATAGAGAAAATCAAGTGGGATTAATAAATAGTCAAAAGTGATTTCTTACCATTGTGGGGGTAAAAAATGGTTATTTCTTAAGTGATTTCTTAAGATTAGGTGGAAGAGAGAGAAGGAAAGAAATAATATATTTAATTGGTAAGAAACCGGTAGCGGTTTCTATCACTGCACTTGATCTAAGCCTTCCATTATCATCAACATAGAGAGAGTACACTTGCCCACTGGTTAGGAAGTAGAAACGATGTCTTTGAACTTCCCTGACCGCTTGTATGAACGACAATGTACTTCTCACAGACATTTTTCCTAGCCTTTGTGCTTTCCTCGATTGTGTCCATTAATCAGGACATGGAACACCCCCTAGTTCTATAAGGTTTCTAAGGAATTGTGTCCCAATGATTCCCTTTCGAAGCGGTCACACTTCTCGCTTACATAGGTGATTCTTAGCATAAGAGCAGTTTCGTAAACTATTCACTTTCTCAAGTATCATACACTTTATGCCGTGAATCATTAAAATCAATTTAATGCTTAACCTCAATTCACTTTACTGTTTCTTCATCATAGGAAATAAGACAGGAGGTATGAACCCCCCACAGTGATCGCAATGGGTCTTTGCAGTTAGTTGTCCCTTTGAACCTAGATCTTGGGCTCTCCAGTCACATAGGTTGGGTGTCCACGTACATAACCCATCATTTAAGGGACTTTAGTCTCATTCCTCTTGATGATGTTTCAACTATCTCTCGATTCAATCCTTTTGTCAAGGGATCGGCTATGTTGTCCTTCGACCTTACATAGTCAATTGTGATCACTCCAGTTGAGAGAAGTTGTCTAATGGAACTATGTCTTCATCAAATATGACGAGACTTTCCATTATACAGCATATTCTTATCCTTGCAAATATCTGACACACTATCGCAATGTATACATATGGCTGGCACAAGCTTTGTTCATCTAGGAATGTCCTCTACAATTGGAGGAGACATTTAGGTTCCTCACCCACCTTGTCTAAGGCAACAAACTCGGATTCCATCGTGGACCAAGTAATAACAGTTTGTTTAGAGGATTTCCACGAGATTGATCCTCCGCCTAGTGTAAATACATTCCCACTAGTGGATTTTAGATCCTTTATGTCATGTATCCAGTTTGGATCACTGTATCCTTCAACTACAACTGGATAACTTGCATAATGTAGACCATAATCATGAGTAAAATTTAGATATCTCAATACTCTAGTCATAGCCTTCCAGTGAGTCATATTGGGGTTACTCGTGTATCTACTCAACCTACTTACAATATAAGCAATGTCTGGTCTAGTACAACTCATTAGGTACCTTAGACTTCCAATAACTCTCGAGTACTCCACCTGATTAATAGCCTCCAATTTATTCTTTCGTAGATGAAAATTGGGATCTATTAGAGTCATTGCCACCTTTAAGTCATTCTTGTTGAATTTCTCAAGGATTTTGTCTACATAATGAGACTGGGTTAAGGTGATACCATCAGAGCTTTGGATGAAATTTATCCCTAAGATCACATTCGTCAATCCTATGTCCTTCATGTCAAAACGAGAATTCAACATGTCCTTGGTAGATTTGATCATTTTTTCATTACTGCCCACAATGAACAAGTCATCTACATAAAGACATAGGATTACATATCCATTTTCTGTGTCTTTCACGTAGACACACTCATTGATTTTGAAACCATTGGCTAGAACGATATGGTTAAACTTCTCATGACATTTCTTTGGAGCTTGTTTGAGATCATGCAATGATTTCACCAACTTACAGACCTTTCCTCCTTGACCTAGAGCGCTAAAACCCTTAGGTTGCTCCATGTAGATTTCTTCCTCTAAATCTCCATTTAAGAAAGCAGTCTTCACATCCATTTGATGAACCTCAAGCTTACATAATGCGATGATAGCAAGGATCATTCTAATGGAGCTTATTCTTGTGACAGGAGAATAAGTATCAAAGTAGTCAAGACATTCCTTTTGTCTATAACCTTTGATTACAAGTCTTGCTTTGTACTTGTTATTCAAACCATCAGCTCTCATCTTCCTTTTGAAGATTCACTTGTATCCTAGTGGTTTACACCTAGGTGGTAAGTCCACTAGCTCCCAAGTATGATTTTGTAGAATTGGGTCGATTTCACTCTTAATCGCTTCTTTCCAAATAGGACCCTCAGACGAATTCACAACTTCTTTATAACTTTGTGGCTCACTTTCAAGCATAAATATTAGAAAATCAGGACCAAATGACTTCTCAGTCCTAATCCATTTGCTTCGTCTAGGTTCATCCCCTTACTCTTCATCCTCGAGATCGTTAGAAATTCCTACATCTTTGTCGACATACTCAATGATCCTTTTTGACGATCCAGTCCTTGCCTTCGCAGGGAACAAATCTTCAAAGAAATTTGCATTTCTTAATTCCATGATTGTGTTATTTTGAATCTCAGGATGATGAGATTCATGTACAAGAAAGCAACAAGCACTACTCTCATGCGCATACCCTATAAAGATACAATCAATCGTTTTAGGTCCTATATTTAGCTTCTTAGTGATTGGTATCAACACATTTGCAAGGCACCCCCACATTCGCAAATATGTAAAGGACGGTTTTGTGCCTTTCCACAACTCATGGGGAGTCACCTTCTCATCCTTAAATAGTATCTTATTTAAAAGATAGTTGGCCGTCAAAGTGGCCTCCCCCCACATGCCTTTTGGCAACCCAGAACTTATCAACATCACATTTATCATCTCCTCAAGAGTGTAATTTTTACGTTCAGCCACACCATTCGATTGTGGCGAGTAGGAGGCAGTGACATTGGGAATGATGCCATGTTCAGAACAATAGTCCTTAAATGGCTCTACATAATCACCTCCACGGTCACTCCTAATCACCTTGATCTTCTTATCAAGTTGATTTTCAACATTCATTTATAGAGTACGAATTTCTCAATTGCCTCATCTTTTCTTTTCAGTAAGTGCACGTAGCAGCATTTCGTGCAATCATTCACAAAGGTGATGAGATACTTGTTACCTCCTCTCATGTAGACGAACTTGAGATCACAAATATCGCTATGTATCAACTCAAGAGGTTTTGTGTTTCGTTTAACTTGTTTGAAAGATGTTCGAGTCATCTTGGCTTCAACACAAGTTTCACACTTATGATTTGCATCAATTTTCATGTTAGGTATATTCTCTATGTTAATTAATCTTCTTATCGAATCATAATTAACGTGTCCTAGTCTACCATGCCACAAATTGAAAGACTCAATTATGTAGGCACAAGAAGAAGCATTCATTTCATCCTTCTTAGGAGGTACAACCATGGTGTTCAACTTGAACATACCATCCAGCTCATAACATTTGCCTACAAACATACCTTACTTAGACAAGACTAACTTATCAGACTCAAACACTAGCCTAAAGCCATTCTTTATCAGCATAGAATCGGACACAAGGTTCTTGCGAATGTCTGGCACATACAGAACATTCTTCAAAGTTAATTCTTCCCTATACGTCATCTTCAGCACCACAGTTCCACGACCTTTCACCTTGAAAGTTGCAGAGTTGCCCATGTAGATGGTTTTGCCATCTTCAATTACCTTGGAGTTTGAGAACACTTCCTTGACTGAGAAAATGTGCTTGGTAGCACCAGTGTTAATCCACCATTCTTTTGGATTGGAGTTCACCATGTTGACTTCAGAAATCACAACACAAAGATCGATGTCCTCCACATCACGTGCAAGATCGTCACCCATATTGGCCTCGTTCTTAGCATTCCTTGGCTTCCTACAGTCGGAGTAATGGTGTTGCAGTTCTAGCACTTGCCATTGAACTTTGACTTCTTCGCAACTCCACCCTTAGCTCCCAACTTGGATCCTTTCTTTGCCTTGAACTTCTTCGACTTGGAGCTTCCACTAGCCTCCACAAGATTGCCTCTTGCCACGGGCACAGACCCATTAATTCTCCTTTCAGAGTTGCGGTTATCCTCCTCAACATGAAGCTTTTGGATTAGATCCCTCAGGGCTATCGCCTTTCGCTTGTGTTTCAGGTAACTCTTGAAGTCCTTCCAGATTGGAGACAACTTCTCAATGATGTTGTAGACTTGGAAAGTCTCGCCTATTATCATCTTCTTAACTATCAGCTCATTGATCATCATTTGCAGTTCTTGGCCTTGACTGACTATAGATTTGGCATCAACCATCTTGTAGTCGAGGAACTTGCCAACGACCCACTTCTTGGATCCAACCTCCCCACCCCTATACTCTTGGTCAAGAGTTTCCCACAACACCTTAGAAGGCTTCTTCACTTGATACACACTCCAAATGGCATCGTGAAGGCTATTCAAAATGAGGTTACGACGGATATACTCCTTAGAGTTCCATTCCACTGCAGTGTTTTGGACTTCCACGTCACTCTTCGCATCCGCAACTGGACGATCTTTGCAAACATAGCATTCCAAACCCATAGTGGACAAGTAGAAGAGCATCTTCTGTTGCCACATCTTGAAGTTCATACCATTATTGAACTTCTCGGGTTTCTCAGCATGAGGAAAAACCATAAGAGGCATCGCCCCTGGGGTAGTCTCTGCCTAAACAGTCATAAGAGGCGTCATCCCAGGGGTAGTCTGAGCCTGAACAGTCGCCCCATGGATAGTCTCCTCGCTCGACATGGTTCTTTTGTAAACAACCAAAACCAATCAATTTTTCAAATCACAAATTATTCTAAAAGAATCTCCGCTGAATATTAAAGCATAATTTTCAACATACTGTAGCATACAAATTTTGAATTCTTCATTTCAAATTCATCAACCAATTTCAACCATTGAATACAACATGCGTGATATTAAGCTACACTGCATCAACAAAAATTTGCAGCACATATAGCATGCAAATTATAAGATATAAGGTATACACAAATTCGAACAGCCATTTAATCGACATGCATATTTTTATTTTGGCATGCATAAAATTTGAACAGCTATTTAGTCGAGTATTATGACATGAAAATTCTAGTTAATTACGAAGTATACTACATACATACCATTATTCCAAACTAGGGCATAAAATTCGCATGCATTGCATATAATTAACAATTCCAAATTAGGCATATTCGCGTACGACATGTATTGCATATGCATATAATTTGCAATTCCAAACTAACATACAATTCACATGTATGGCATATTGCGACATCATTGGCATATAATTCGCAATTCCAAACTAACATATAACTCACATGTATTGCATATTGCGACATCATTGGCATATAATTCACAAGTCTAAATTAGACATATAATTCGCATACGACATAGGCATTAATATTTGACGTGTAATTTTTCGACTAAGTTTAATCAATATAACTCAACAAATTTCATTCGTTCCAAGACTGTTGAACTTATATTGATAAAACATGTGGAAATTAAATAACGAAATTACACGAGCAATTTACATAAGCAAGAATAATGAAATTTTATTAATTATTCATGCGTATAATTGGAAACTTAAAATATAATTAATAAGCACGTTTTAAGCAATCACATATATCACACATTAATGAAGTCACGAGTACACTCGCTGTCCTTGAAATGAATGAGTCCCGTTGTGGGTATCGTTCCCTAAGATTAAACCTTGAAATGAATGAGTCCCGTTGTGGGTATCGTTCCCTAAGATTAAACCTTGAAATGAATGAGTCCCGTTGTGGGTATCGTTTCCTAAGATTAAACCATCGATGGTAATTTTAATCAATAAAACTACCTTGGAGTCACACAAAGCCCGAAGGACTATCACCGACAAAGACAGAGAAAGAAGATAAGACTCAAGTTTATAAGTAAGGAGGAACTTAAGAATGGTGCAAGATTTCTGTCTGACATAGATGCTCTATTTATAGATGTCTAAGAAACCCTATGGAAAGATACGTAGAAGATCTGATTCCCGTAATCAGAGAAAATATTCTCCAACCACCAAATATTTTACAAATATTTGAATAGATTTTGGAAAGATAAGAATACCATATTCTTTATCATGATTAACCGTGTATCAAATCTCATATATTCCACAAGTGATTCTAAGAATCTTTGTTACGCGGTTTTGAGCTTTCCAGAGACTTCCAAATGATCCAAACGTATTTTAGATAGTAAAAAATTAGAGAAAACTTATTACGTGCGAATGAATTTCCACCTAAATTTCCATTCTAAGAGTGACTCATTGAGCATCCATATCTCATTAATTGTTTATCCGTTTTGAGAGTTTAAACAGTCAATTTTATAGTACTCACATAGGAGAATCAAAAAATGATGTCCATTGACCCTAATTCAGTTCGAGGCCAACTCAAAACGAATCCCAAAAGTTGACAAAATTTAACTTGTTTTACAATCATTTTTCTCACCTTTCCTAATGCCAAGATGGTTCAAAATGGTGACAATGAAGAACATATTTGCATCATTCACAATTCTCAAATCACACCATAAAGCATAGGCTGATTTAATAACTGGAACAACTCTAGGGTGAATAAGAACCTTTTTTAATAACCCTTGAATGTACTCCATGGTCTTTCCATTTCAATGAATCTCCTCTAAAAAGGGCTATTTCGGCTAGCTCTGGACCGCCCACACCAGCCGACACCACAGCTATTATGTGAGAGGTAAGTCACGGTAGCCTAACGCCAGGACCCAAGCCGGAGCCCGTACTCACCGCGCACCAGGAGCCCACCCGCCACATGGCCTAGAAGGCCATGCTTTGAGCAAGGACATTCCACACGGTCGCTTGCGAGCCTCGAACTCGGGGTTCCCTCCTGAATCAACTTGTCTCAATCGTTGGGGTACACCCGTGGATGTTTCAATGAATCTCCTCTATTATCTTGTCCATAAGTGAATTCCAGGATATGGCGGGGAGGAGACTATTTGTTAACTAATCAGTGAATCTAATTCATCAATTACCCAATTATAATCCAAGTCAATGATTGTCTTATACAAGTCCAGATTACTTTTGTTTGTGCTAGGTGAGAAATGCATAGGGAAGAAAAGTTTTGTCTAAAAATATAACCATGACTTTCTAGGAAGACGTGTGCAAATTGTCTAAAAATCTGTTCCTCCAAATGCAATTTTAATCATTTGGCGTCGTTTCTTTTTCAAAAATATGCCTCGGGCTGTGTCTTTCTGAGTTCCTCTTAAATCAATCCTCCCACCTTTTTCTAGCA
Source organism: Rubia yunnanensis (assembly GCA_037428765.1). Classification (NCBI taxonomy): domain Eukaryota; kingdom Viridiplantae; phylum Streptophyta; class Magnoliopsida; order Gentianales; family Rubiaceae; genus Rubia; species Rubia yunnanensis. Next base: position 21,554,435 of record CM075071.1, on the reverse strand, counting down.
TTTCATCTTCCTCCATGTCTTTTCGTTTCTGTTGCATCTTCTCGTCGTTGATTTCGACCTCAGCCTTTGCTTCTACGCATACCAGGAACCGTTCTCACGCTCCTTTCAATTTCTTGTTCATTATTTTTTCCTCCTATCCCGGAAAAAACTATGGTATCGACCATTAGACCTACTAAGGCTGACTCCTTTTGTGATGTGGTGGTCGAGTAGTGCGCCTGATACGCAATTAGTTTAGTGGATAAGTATATCATGCCTTGTATTTTACTTGATTACATAATGTATTTATACTATTTAGTATATAATATGTAGAAAATAAGGATAATAATTGTGTGTCTGTATTCGTGAATTCATGATACATTATATAGTAGTACATGATACCTATACAAGCTAGGAAAAGGTAACAGAATACAATTACATCTATAATTATGGTAAATCCAATTTCAATTCCTTAACACTCCTCCTCAAGTTGGAGCATGAGGATCGAAAATGCCCAACTTGCCAAGTAAAGAATGGAACTGGTTACGTCCGAGAGCTTTAGTGAACAAATTCGCTGGTTGGTCTGTCGTACGGATATGTTGAGTAACAGTAGCGCCAGATTGGACAAGATCTCGGACAAAATGACAATCAACTTCAATGTGCTTCGTGTGTTCATGAAAAACCGGGTTGACTGCTATGTGGAAAGCAGATTGACTGTCACAAAACAATTTCATAGGAAAAGAGTGAGAAACCCCTAAGTCCTTCAGTAAAGACCTAAGCCATAATAACTCACAGCATGTAACTGCCATAGCACGATACTCTGCTTCAGCAGAAGACCGAGAAACAGTAGGTTGCTTCTTAGTCTTCCAGGAAACCGGAGAATCACCAATCATAACAAAATAATCAGATAAAGAACGCCTAGTAATTGGGCAGGCGGCACAATCTGAATCACAATAAGCAGTCAATTGTAGAGTACTACGAGAAGAAAGAAATAAACCTTGACCATGATGACTCTTCAGGTAGTGCAACACACGAACCGCATCTTGCCAGTGAGGAACACAAGGAGACTTCATGAATTGCGCAAGAGTATGAACTGAATAACTAAGTTCAGGACGAGTAATAGTCAGATATATCAGGTGCCCAACCAAACGGCGATACTGCTCTGGGTCATGGTAGGCTGGACCTTCAACACGTGCCAAATCATGTTGTTGCTCCATCGGAAAATCAATTGGTTTGGAAGCAGATAAACCTGTATCACATAGGATGTCCAAAGCATATTTCATTTGCGAGAGAAACATCCCCTCCGGTCTTCTAGCAATCTCTATGCCCAAAAATACTTAAGCAAACCAAGGTCTTTCATGTGAAAACAAGAACCCAAGTATTTCTTGACCTCAGAGATGAGCGAAGAAGAACTACCAGCAATAACCAAATCATCCACATAAACCAGAACATGTAAAGAAACTGATCCACGGAAATAGACAAATAAAGAGTAATCGGCCTTACTCTGAACAAAATCAAAAGCCCGTAAAGCCTGAGACAGTCTAGCAAACCAATTTCGAGGAGCCTGACAAAGACCATAAAGAGATTTCTGAAGGCGACAAACCTGACCAGGAGGTACAACATAGCCAGGCGGAGGGCGCATGAACACTTCCTCACGCAAATCACCGTGCAGGAAGGCATTATGAACATCCATCTGATGCAGTTCCCAACCTTTTATTACAGCAACAGACAGGAACAATCGAACAGAACTCATCTTCGCAACTGGAGCAAAGGTCTCAGTGTAATCAATTCCTTCAACCTGGCGATTTCCAAGAACCACTAGGTGTGCCTTATGGCGTTCAATAGTACCATCTGAACGAAACTTCGTCCCGTATACCCATTTGCACCCAATAGCCTTCTTATGCGCATGCAAAGGAGAAAAAGTCCATGTCTGATTTCGCTCCAGGGCAGTAAGTTCCTCAACCATAGCATCTCGTCAATGAGAATGACGGGAAGCCTCAGAATAAGTAGTGGGATCTGCACTAGATGTTACAGCACCCAAAAATCTAGAATGCATACTAGAAAAATTATCACAATTTACATAATCATTAAGAGGATAGAGAACACATGAGGAAAGTGACGATGCATGAGGGAACGTAGGAGGGGAGGGGTTTTCAGTAGTAAGAGCACAAGCATGATCTTCACAGTCGTAATCTGCCAAGTATGGTGGAGGACGGCAAGATCGAACACTCTGTCTGGTAGGTGGAAACTCAGCAGTGGAACTGTTCGGTACCAGAGAAGCCAGTAAAGTAGATACCGAGGATGTAGTATCGGCGGTGACTGGCGGAGAATAACCGGCAGCAGACGACAAAGGTTGACCGACAACGGCCGGTGTGGCGGTACCGACATTGGGCGGCGGAGGACTCACCGGTGTTAACCTGCTGACGTTGACCGACATTTACCAGCCAACGTTGATCGGCCGGTGGTGATCGGCAAGGCAGCAGTTGGCAGCAGCTGGCCACCGGTGGACGGCGGAAGGCCAACGGCGACCGGAGGCGGTGGATCGGCAGCGGAAGGCTGAACAAAAACTCTGTGCGGCTCCGACAAGAAGGAGGAGGAATCTGGCGGTGGTGTGGTGGCGCCGCCAGGTTCATCGGATAAAGCAGATGTCGGAGTTGCCGAGTACGGGAACTGGTCTTCAAAGAAATCAGCATCCCGACTGTTAAAGATCACACGGGATTCCAAGTCAAAAAGGCGATAACCTTTCTTTCCGGCAGGGTAACCAAGAAACAGGCACCGCCGACTTCGTGGTGCAAACTTGTCACGATATCTGGGAACATGAGCAGCAAAACACAAGCATCCAAAAACCCTTAAGGATGAATAATTTGGAGCTTGCCCATAAAGCAACTCAAAGGGAGTACGACCGTTGAGATGTTGAGTCGGTGTTCGGTTGATCATGTAGGCAGCAGTAAGAACAAATTCTCCCCAAAATTCAATAGGAAGACTGGCTTGGAACCGTAAAGCACGTGCCACATTGAGTAAATGACGATGCTTTATTTCAACCCGACCATTCTGTTGTGGTGTGTCAACCATAGATGTCTCAAAGATAATCCCAGATGCAGCAAAATGAGATCGCAAAGGCAGAAATTCAGTCCCATTATCAGCCCGAACACGTTTTATGGTTCAGCCCCACTGGTTCTTCACTAAGGCACTAAATTCTAAAAATCCATAGGCTACTTCAAACTTAGCGACTAATAAATAATCCCAAACAGCTCGGGAATAATCATCGACTATCGTCAAAAAACAAAATGCACCACTAGAGGATGGAGTTCTATAAGATCCCCAAACATCACAATGTACTAATTCAAATAATGCAGTAGCATTTGTAGAACTCAATGGAAAACTATGTCTAGTCTGTTTTGCTCTATAACATACAGAGCAAGGTATCGTAGTATTATTGGTGCTAAAATCAAGAGTAGGAATAGAAGACAACACCGTAGATGATGGATAACCAAAACGCTGATGCCATAAATCAGATGAAGAAACCGAAGCAACTGTCAGAATAGACTGCAGGATATGAGGACGAATGCGAGTATCCAACAGACGAAGCCAATAAACCCTCCCTTTCTGTTCACCCACGCCAATCACAATCCCCATACTGATTTTCTGTAAAATGCAATAATTTTCAGTAAACAAGGCTAGATATATTAAGGCAGATAACAATCTAGAGCATGATAATAAATTGCATCGCAAAGTAGGTATGTAGAGCACATGAGTAAGGGTGACATCACCAAAACAAATAGACCCATATTGTGTAGCAGACGACACAGATCCATCAAGCAGTATAACATTCACAGTATTGGTAGCAGTAGTAATATCAGTAAGAGAACATTTGTCACCAGTCATGTGATACGAAGCTCCCGAATCAAGAATCCAAGGTAAAGTAGACTTACCTGACCTATGGTCAGATAACGAATCAAACTGATTAAATAAATGTATGGTCGTACTCCATTGGTCGTCAGACAGAGCAGGACCAAAATCAGATCGTGTAGGTAAGCCAGAGGAGGCGGCCACCGCAAATCCTTGCGGCGACGTCACTACGCCGGCGAAAAGAGCCATAACACAACAAATAAAACAAATTGTGTGAACAAATAGGAGAGAGAGCAACAAATGCGCTGCATCATCAGCTTACTGTGTGCGTCACTGTATGGCGTGTGGACCACACGCGCTGTTGGAGGGGAACGCGCGTTTGGTGTACCGCGCGTGGCTTACATGCTTTTCTGGAAGGTGCGCGCGTGAATCTCACGCGGGCCTGCGTCGTCGCCGTTATGAATGAGAGGTCTGCCGACGGCGGAAGGCGAAGGTTGATCGGTTGTTGGCGGAGCAGAATCTGGTCACCGTGGAGAAGAATTGGCGGAGAAGAATCCAGTTTTTGGTGGCGCAAACCAAGACTTTGTCGTCGGAGGCGCAAAACAGAAGCTCATGGCCGGAGTGAACAAAGGACGCAGCGTCGGCAGCGGTCGGAGGTGAACAACTGCAATTTGAGCAGAGGTGGTGGCGAGCTTGTACCGTAGCAGAACGGCACAAGCGGTCGGTGGCGGCGGCGATTGGAGAAGAGGCTTGACGGCGGAGGGCTGAAAGTTTTTTTTTGTTGGCAAAAGAAAGGTAGTCCGGATCGGCGGCGCGTGGAAGTCACGCATTGACGACGATGGAAACTTTAGGACGGTATTTTAAGGTTTCAGGATTTTAGGCTTTGATACCATGTAGAAAATAAGGGTAATAATTGTGTGTCTGTATTCATGAATTCAGGATACATTATATAGTAGTACAGGATACCTATACAAGCTAGGAAAAGGTAACAGAATATAATTACATATATAATTATGGTAAATCCAATTCCAATTCCTTAACACAATATATATTTTTAATTTAATTTAAATAATAAAAATATGTTTAAATTAATATTAAATAAAATTTATTATTTACCACTACCGCCGCCATTGGCCGCCGAGCACCGCCGTCGTTGGCCGCCGAGCACCGCCGCCGTTGGCCGCCGAGCACCGCCATCGCTGGCCATCGTGCACCGAACTCGTGCACCGCCGCCGCCGGGCACCACCGCCACCGTGCACCACCACCATCGTGCACCACCCCTGCCGACTGCCGTGCATCGCTGCCGCCATCCGCCGTACACCACCTCCATTCTCTGCCGCTTTCCTCTGTTATCTACCGCTCTCCGCCGCTCGTTTCACTTCCCCTCCGATCTCCTCTGCTATCCGCCGCTATCTGCCGCTCGTTTCCCTTCTCCTCTGCTCTCGCTCTCCTCTCCTCATTTCTCCGTTGTTCATTTCGTCTTCTAGGGCAAAAGTTCGTCTTCTCCGGCGACGAGCGGCGACTGTCCCGTTCTCTTTTCCTTGCCCCGGGCCGGTTCTCCTCTCCATGTTCTCCTTTCCCCGCTAACCTTCTCCGACCTCGTTCTCCTTCTCCTCTCCCTGTTCTCCTTTCCCCGCTAACCTTCTCTGACCCCGATCTCCTTCTCCTCTCCCCGTTCTTCTTTTCTTGCTCTCCTTCTCCAGTCCGGCTTCTCCTTCGCCTAGTTCTCCCGCCCTGATTCTCCTTCGCCTCTCCAGTTCTCGTTCTCGTTTCCCTGCCCCCATTCTCCCCGGAGAAGACGGCAGAGAAGGCTGGGCATGGATGATTGGGGACGGTGGAGAAGAACGGCAGTTGGGGACGAATGGTTGGGGACAGCGGCGGAGAAGAGGAAGGAGAACGACATCGGAGAAGGTTGAGGACGAAGGCTGGGGACGAAGGCTGGAAAGGCTGGGGACGGCGGCGCCGGCGAAACCATTGTTTTTTATTTTCTATTTTTTGTTTTTTTGAAAAATTAAAATTTGTATTATACACGTATATACGTATTAGGGTGTAACCTAGTAAAATACAGGACACAATATAGCAACGCGTATAGTTTAAGGTCATGGTTTCTGCTAGGTGAAGAATTAAAAGTATTCTTGATAGTGTATTATTTCTCGGCGTTGTGTGCATGGTGTTGGACATTTCGCCGGGCATGATTGTTGTTTATCTAGAAACTTTGGAAATATGTGGCATTCGTTTCCCGTAGTTCCCCTTTTTACAGTCTGTCTTAAGCTAATCCAACAGTCACTTTATTTAGGGCCTTTTTCCACTCTGCCAAAATACCACTGGACTTGACGTTTCTAAAGTTCTGGGAGAATGGTGCCAAGTTGCTGGACTTCCCAACCTCGGTTGAGTGGAAATGTAGGTTCGTCTTTGTAGCATCGACGATAGTGTTGGAGAAGGAGGCCCACTGTGGCAGCCTTTCACTTGGCCCAGCCAGGACGTGGGCGGCGTGTCCTTGTGCTGAGGATATGGTTTCTATAATTTGGTTTTTTCGAATTATTTTAATTATTAGTGCTATGTTTCAACATAGCCTATCTAACCAAGTAGGCAATAAAGTAAATCACAAAGACATGAGAATTGGTTACGCTGTTCTGTGAAATCCACCTACATTTGCGGGTCTGACCCAGTTCCGAATGAATCCACTAATAAGAAAAATACAATACATGTAAACCATACAAAATACTTATCTTTACTAATTAAACATGTATATTCTGCTAGCTCCCCTAGCTACCGATCCGCCTTGATCAGACTCCGTCTGACCTCGAACTCGTCAACACTGGATCTCCTCTACCCAAGGAATTAAAGTATATGATTCTGACCTTTGAACAACATGTTACGTATGTTGGAACATATATTTACTGGCTCTCGCAAGACTCTCGGAAAGATAGAAAATCTGTGTACAGATTTTCGTAATTAAGTTCATGAGTATAATGCAGCCGTGGTGTCCCCTTTTAAAGTCATTGGTAGATTGGAACTCTCCATGATTATCTGCATAATATTTCTATTCCTTATATGCTTCTGAAGCATATCCAAATCCCATAAATAAAAATATTTTTCTTATCACCATACATCTCATATATTTTATACATCTAATTCCATATATGTAGGGATTTTCCATAAAGCTAATATGCTTCTACCACCTCCTAATATATTGAAGAATATTCAGATTTCCATAAATCAACATAATCACAATATTATGTCTTTCTGTAAAACCTTGTAGGCGGTTGTGGCTACTTTATGTATATTCCAACATGGAATGTTTTTGGTTTCCACTATTAGTTCACAAATTGTCAATTAAACAATCAATGAAAACCACTTGACTTTACAATCTACCCCTTTGGCATTTGTGGACTCAATCATTTTGGAAATAAGAACTTAATGAAAAAAACTTCCAATCATACACATAAGTCTTCCAAAAATCCACTTATGTTGGAACATATGCTAAATACTGAATAAGAATACCATTAGAAAGACAGAATTCCAGAACGAAGAAATAATTCTGATTACAGTCATCCAATCAAAAATAATATCCAAAATATCTAAAATATTCTCCTCCTGGGACCATGAATATGCCAAAGGCAATAAAGCACAGAAATAAAATTAAAAAAGATAATCAAGTCTGCTCCCCTTGAACCTATCATGTGATCTATGTTGGAACATAGACACTGTAGAACCATCAATCTTGTTCAGGAGATGCATCATGTGCTTCCAAAAGAGCCTTCACCCTCTCAATCTTTGTCTTTTCTACTTCAAGGGTCGCTATTTGGATGGCTATGGCTTCCAACCTTGCATTCAGAACCACCAACTTGGCCTTGATCTCAGCACCTGCAGAAGTGGAAGCCTCTGAATTCCAAGGAAGATTATGCACTTGTCTCATCCCAAAGGTCTTCGTATTTGGCCAAAGGAACTCAGCATCAATAATTACATCATTTGTGTTGCCCTTCATCTTTGCACTCCTAGCCAATGCAAAAATCAAACAAGGATAAATCAGTGCATGGTTAGCCTTGGGAGCAATAGCCTGCCTAACCAGATTGTGTTGAATGGACAACCCCGGGTTGACTGGTTTCTGTGTTCCAACATAGTACATCAGCTTTTCCATCTCTCTTATTAGAGCTTTAGTGTTGGAAGCGGCATCTAGCAATTCACAACCACCTGATAAAGTCCAAAAAATCTAGATGACAGGTAGGATGCATGTGAATTCCTTGTGTAGCCACTCAGTCTTGTACCCACCAGAAATCACTTCCAGAATTTTGTCTTCAATCACATCCAAATCATAAAAAAGACACCTTTACAATCTGGAGTTTTCAGCCCTAATATCTTGTTCATCCTGGCAGCAGAGAAATCTATCACCTTTCCCTTTACATAAACTCTATCACCCCACAGGGAGTCATCTTCTAGGTTTCCAATCATCAAATGTGTGTACACCTCTGTAACAACCTTCTTATCGTACTGAAGTTGCACAATGGCAGCTCTCTTCATCCCAATTAACTCCAAAAAATCCGTAAAGCCACTAGGTCTATAAAGCTCTAAGACCATTGGCCTTTCAAAATTTATCTTCCTCTCTGCAAAAATTTCTCCCATCTCATATTATCAAAGTATCAAATAAAGCATCACTTACAAGAGGAGGTGGCAACAAATTATTCTTCTTCTTTGAAGCAGCTTGGGTTTTCTTTTTGGACCTCTTGGCTAGTTGAGAATCCTCAACAGCAGACATCTTTCTCTTGGCCCTTACAGTCTGAAAGAATTCATCCAAAACCTCATCACTGGAGTAGTTCAGATTTGGCTCATGTGTTGGAACATACTATGCTTATTCAACCTCTTCCTCCTGCTCAGTATCTGCTTCACCCCGTGTTCCAACATGCTGCTCATTGCCCGATTCCTCCTGCATTAAGTCAAACCCCTGTCTTTTCTCCTTATGAATATTCCAGATCACCATATGCATTCCCAGTAACATTAAACTAGTCTTGACCTCCAATATTAGCATCATCAACCTCCATATCTTCAGCAGTCTCTGACTCTGCCCTTTGTGTTGGAACATGCCCAACAATTTCTCCCCCTTCACTGTCTGTAATCTCAATGATTACAAACCTTCGAAGTTCTTCAATTCTCCTGGCAGTATCAGCATCATAGAGCCCTAAGGGCATCCTATCCGTATATTTAATCACTTCTAGTCCCTCAGCCTCATCATCATTGATCTCCTCAATCCTAACATTACTAGGGCTAGGAATAGATGAATACACATGGAACATATCCTTCCCATTGTATACACCATATTTGCCTCTCAACGTCCTAGTATTATAGTTCTCAATATCCTCAAGATCTCCTATATCCCCAGTAACCAACTCGTTGACATCACATTAAGGAATTCCCCTTCCAAATTCTTAAACTTAGACAGGTCTATGATGATCCTATTTGATTCAACCAATTCAAAAAAATCACATCCTAATTTAAACTCCATGCCATGAAACTTAAGGGTTGGAGGATCTGGACCAGTTACCTTTTGGTAGGTAGATTTTCCCTTGTCCTTGAATTCTTCCTTCTGACCACTGCCGCCAGTTGGATTCGCATCTATGGTTTCTTCCCTCTGTTCATTCTCACCATTGGTATTCTCCGGAAGATGATAATTTTCTTGGGTCTCTTTCTTGGCCATGGAGACTTTTGGGTTTGAAGAGATTTTTCGGCAAAGGGTTTTGTTGTGAAGAGAAATAAATCATCTCAAAATTTTCAAGATACACTCACAAAAATTCCAGCAACAAGAAATTTGAAAATGTTAAGGAATGTGGGAATGTATGCCGAAAATAGAGGGAGATGGAGATATGGAGAAAAAGTTTGAACCAAAAACAAACTCTTCCCTTTTTACCTCTTTCACCGTGCAATGCCTTTTTCCCTTTCCAAGAAAAGTAACGATTTCATTTTTCTCACTTGTCAACTCATGTCACACCTCCTTGAACTTCCAACATACCATGTCTTCACAACTTCTATTTTTGTAGCATTTTTCTTCTTTCAATTTTTTTTCCATTTTTCTGATTTTCTGAACACAAAAGTAAAGCAGGGAAAAAATATTTACAGCTAAATAAAAGCTATATAAAGAAATATCTCAAATCTGACAAATACCTAAGTGTTTTCTAAGAAGCTCAAATGTGGCAGTATCCAACGGTTTTGTGAAGATATCGGCAAATTGCTTAGATGTTGGAACATAGACCACTACTACTTCCTTCCTTTCAGCAAGATCTCAAATAAAATAATGCCTGATATCAATATGCTCGATTTGAGAGTGTTGAACTGGATTTTTAGAAATATCAATAGCACTTGTGTTGTCACATAAGATCTTTAAAGACCCTTGATGAATTCCATAATCTCTCAATATTTGCTTCATCCACAATGTTGTGCACAACAACTTCCAACAACAAGATATTCAGCTTCAGTAGCAGACAGAGAGATCGAATTCTGTTTCTTACTTTACCAAGAGACTAGATTCGTGCCAATAAAGAACACCCACCTGTAGTGCTTTTACGATCATCTGCATTACCAACCCAATCAGAGTCACTGTACCCAATCAAATCACAGTCTTGATTCTTTGAATACTAGACAGCATACTCAAAAGTCCCACTTACATATCGAATAGTTCTTTTGACTGCAGTTAAATGAGAATCCTTTGGGTCAGCCTAAAATCTCGCACATATTCCTACGTTGAAGCATATATCTGGTCTACTTGCTGTCCAATACAATAGACTCCCAATCATGCCCCTGTATAATTTCTGATCAACTCCGAATCCTTTCTCACCCTTCACAAGTTTATCAGAAATCCCTATAGGTTCGAACAACACGGGAATTGCTTAGTCCAAATCTCTTCACTAAATTCAGGGCATACTTACTCTGATTTGTAAACAGACCATTCTTTTCTTGCTTGACTTGCAGCCCTAGAAAGTACGTTAGTTCTCCAACCATACTCATTTCAAATTTGGCTGGCATCATAGTAACGAAATCCTGCACCATAGAAGATGAAGTAGAACCAAACACAATGTCATCAACATAGATTTGAGCAATCAAAATCTTTGAGGCCTTTTTGAGCACAAATAATGTGCAATCTACTTCCCCTCGATGATAACCTTTCTGAATTAGAAAGTTAGTAAGTCGTTCATACCATGCCCTTGGTGTTTGTTTCAGACCATACAATGTCTTCTTAAGTCGAAACACATGGTGAGTGTAATGAGGATCCTCAAATCCTTTAGGTTGTTTAACACACACTTCTTCATTTACCACACCATTTAGAAAAGTACTTTTGACATCCATTTGATATAGAGTAAAGTTCATAGAGAAGGAAATAGCAAGTAAAATTTGAATTGACTCTAACCTGGCAACTGGTGCGAATGTCTCATCAAAATACACTCCTTCAACCTGAGTGTATCCTTGAGCTACCAATTTGGCCTTGTTTTGAGTGATTTGTCCATTAGTATCTGATTTATTCTTGAAGATCCACTTTGTGCCAATGACATTCACACCTTTAGGATGAGGAGTGAGATACCATACACCAATTCATGTGAACTGACCAAGTTCTTCGTGCATTTCTGCATTCCAATATTCATCAAGTAAGGCCTCCTTGTTGTTCTTGGGCTTGATGAGAGAGATGAAACATTTTAATCCCACTAATTTCCTATAATCAACCAAAGGAATTGAGCGAGTAATCCTTGTCATTGGTTATGGTTGCACCTGTTTTGGAACATGCGATGAGTCAGTGGGGGATGATGTTCCAACATAATCAATATCTTCAGGTTCAACTGGATAATCAGTCTGCTCAGATGTTCCAACATTGGCTGGCTCGGCAGGTTGACTATGCTGTGTTGGAACATGGTCTTTATCAGGTTCATCTTCTCCATCACCCAAAACTTGTCCTTCATCAGAATCATCCAAAATAACATTTATGTATTCCATGAGAGTATTTATTTGAATATTGTAAACACGATAAGCCCGGTTGTTCACAGAATAACCAAGAAAAATCCCAATATCACTACGATTGTCGAGTTTTGCCAATTGCTCTCTATCTCTGAGAATGTAGCACTTGCTTCCAAACGCATGAAAGTATGAGACATCTGGCTTCCTTCCCTTCCAAATATCGTAAGATATTTTTCTTGTGAATGGACGTAGATACACTCGGTTCATTGTATAGCAAGCTATATTAACGACTTTTGCCTACCATTTTTTATGAATGTCTTTCTCGGCTAACATAACTTGAGCCATCTCCTTAACATTCTTGTTCTTTTTTTCCACAACACCATTCTGCTGAGGAGTAATTGATGCAAAGAACTCATGTTGAATTCCAAGTTCATCACAGAAGTCGCTGAATTGAAAATTTTCAAATTTTCAAGTTCCCTACCACGATCACTGCGAATTCTGATAATCTTCCCAACTAGACTTCCCTTTTCTGTCTGCTATTTTATCACAAGACTTCTAAACACTTCCACTATATCCGATTTTTCTTTTAGAAAAGCTACCCAGGTAAATCTGGAGAAATCATCACCACATACAAATATATATATTTCTTACCACCTATACTAGGTGTATTAATTGGACCCGTCAAATCCATATGCACTAATTCCTAATTTCTTGTGGTAGTTATATACTGAACTTAATAGTGGGGAGATCGAATTTGTTTACCTTGTTTACACGGTCCACAGAAATTCCACTTTTGCTCATCAATGTATGCATACCTCGTACTACCTTTGCATTTTCAATTTTCACCAAGGTTTTGTAGTTGATGTGACCGAGCTTTCTGTGCCACAGAGATCCTTCATCTTGTTTTGAGCTCATACACTTCACTTCCTACTCTAACAAATAGCAATTATCTAATGATCGAATGCCTGAAAGGACTTTGGCTTCACCGTGTTTCACTATACATTTATGTTTATGAAATTCCATGGTCATATTAGCGTCACACAGTTGGTTGATGCTTAGCAGATTTGCCTTTAAGTCTTAAACGAACAAAACACTAGTTAATACTGGAAATCCTTCAATTTTTAGTTCTCCTTTTCTTCACTCCATGGGGTGACATATAATTTTCCCTGTTTCTTCCAGGTATTTGCGCATTCCGCCTGAATATGACCATATCCTTTACATTCCATGTATCGAATTCGCCCAGGCTATTTTGATTCACTACTTTGATTTCTAGGGAACTGTTGATTTCCTTGTTCAAACCTTGTCTCACGGTTATTTCCAAATTCTTGTGGCCTTGGTCTATTTCCACCAAACCTTTCCTGTGATTTCTTGTTTACTACTTTCTTCAGCATTCTTGAGAAATTTTTCATGAAAAGTGCAAGTTTTTCAAATTCATCATCACTGTCAGATTCGTGCTTGTCCTTTGATGGTGATGTTATGAACACCAACTCCTTTTGAACCCTTTTTGTATTCTGTTGGAATGTCATCTCATAAGTTTGTAGTAATCTCATTAATTCATCCAAGCTTATGGTGGTTACATCTCTTGTTCTTCTATTGCTGCAACCTTCATTGCAAACCTTTTAGGAAGTGATCTCAGTTTCTTTTTCACCAATTTTGCTTCTTTGTAAACTTTTCCAAGTTGATACACCATATTGGAGATGTCTATGAGTTTCCCGTTGAATACAATAATAGTTTCATCCTCCTCCATCTTTAGTTCCTCAAAATTTGTAGCCAACATCTGTAGTTTGGATTCTCGAAATCGACTAGTTCCTTCATGAACAGTTTGCAGAATATCCCAAGCTTTCTTGGCCTGATGGCATGTTGAGATGAGTTTGAACTGATTTCCATCAACTTCTGTGAAGATAGCATTCAATGCTTTTGAATTTGCTAATGAGGTCTTGAGTACATTAGGAGACCAAGTAGATTTATCTTTGAGTTTCTGCTCCCTCTGACTTGGCTCTCCTTCTTTTACCTTAGAGCTTGTTTTAACATCTTCAGTAGGGTGATTCCACTCATTTTCAACAAAGTGCAATGCGAGTTCATCCGGTGAGTTGATGAAGACTCTCATGCGTGCCTTCCAATAATTATAGTTGTTGCCTTCCAGCAGAGGTGACCGAGACACCGAAGCTCCTTCTCTGGTCGCCATGGTAAAATTGGATCACACGTTCCTTGACACAACTAAGGGGAAAAATAAGTTACCAAGCTCTGATACCAAATGTAATTTAATTTTACCAAATTATCTTAATTATTACTGCTATGTTCCAACATAACTTATCTAACCAAGTATGCAATAAATTAAAGCATAAAGACACGAGACTTGGTTACACAGTTCAGTGAAATTTACCTACATCTGCGGGGCCTTGCCTAGTTCAGAATGAATCCACTAATCAGAAAGATACATTACAGAGTATACCATAGAAAATACTTATCTTTACCAATTAAACATGTGAATTCTGCTAGCTCTCCTAGCTACCAATCTGCCTTGATCAGACTCCCTCTGACCTTGAAACTCGTCGACGCTGGATCTCCTCCTCTCGAGGAATTAAGGTATATGATTCTGAACTTTGAACAACATGTTACGTATGTTGGAACATAAATTTACTGGCTCTTGCAAGACTCTTGGAAGGATAGAAATTAAGTTCGTGAGTATAATGCAGCTATGATGTCCTCTTTTAAAGCCCTGAGCAGATCAGAACTCTCCATGATTATCTCCATAATATTCCTATTCCTTATCTGCTTCTGAAGGATATCCAAATCCCATAAATAAAGGGATTTTCCTTATCACCATATATCCCATATATTCTATAAATCCAATTCCATATTTGTAGGGATTTTCCACAAACCTAATATGCTTCTACCACCCCCTAATATATTGTAGAATATTCAAATTTCCATAAATCAACATAATCACAATATTTTGTCTTTCTGTAAAACCTTGTAGGCGGTAGTGGTTATTGTCTGTATGTTTCAACATGGAATGTTTTTGGTTTCCAATATTAGTTCACAAATTTCCAATTAAACAATCAATGAAAACCACTTGACTTCACAGTTTCCAACAGGTAGTTTATCCCTGTCCCAGAGGATTTGTACTTAAGTTTGATTTCATCTTGCACTGCACAGTTTTCTACGTTGATGGTCTTCCCCATTTGCCTATCGGCATTGTCCCTCTGGGTGGTCCTGGTGATCTCTGCGGTATATGATCATTACTTTCTTCATGCTTAAACCTGTGAATGCAAGGATAAATGTTAGATCAACTGCAACATCAATAAATGTTCGTAAAATAAAAATAATGGTTGCATTAAAGACAATTGAGAGCCACACTAATGCTACTAAACCATCACTAATTTTGAAGAAAATAGTGGAGCGACTGAAATCTTTCTTGGTAAAACAACAAGGTAACCTTCAATTCAAAAGTATGTACACTTTTGTTCATATAGACGAAAAATGGTTCTCTCTCCCCAAAAACACAGTTAGCTATCTACTCACACCCGATGAGAAACAACCTCAAAGAACCACTAAATCAAGCAATTACATATCCAAAATGATGCTTCTTTATGCCAAACGCTGAAAGGACAAGTAATAGAAGACTTCTTAGCTGAGATCCCAACGGAGAGATGCACAAAAGCACCAGTAGAGCAACCAGATTATGGAAGAAAACCCCGAGCCAAATAGGGTGCCCTAACACGATCACACCTGTGGAAATTATATGTTGATGGAGCCTCTGGAGTGGATAAAACATGAGCAAATTTGTTGGTTTTTTACCCTTGAGGAGTAGAGACAACCTATTCCCTTTGTTCCAAATTCCACATTGCAAACAATGAAGCATATTATGAAGCATTTGTAGCTAGTAGGAAAATAGCAATAAAATTGGGAGCAAGAAAGTTGCAGACCTACGAAAATTCCATGCTGGTAACTAATCAGTACTGTGGTTAGTACACAACCAAGGAAATTTTTTTTAACAACCCCCTTTCATAAGTAATAGACTCAAATCGTCCAGATACACCACTGAAGAATAGAAGGCAATAAAGACCATATGCATGATTAAAAGAAGAACAAAAATTCAGAAATTCATTTGTAAAAAGGATAACAGTCATCAGATTAAGAAAAGCGTCCATATTTGTTGAATCCTTAATAAACCTCAAGTTGGATAACAGATCCACCACTGAAAATCCCTATCGAATGGATAAGCAATAATTCCAAGTTCCTTTGGATCTTCCATTTCACCAAATTGACAAACCAATTGCTTTCTGCCTGACTTGCACCCCATTTGTTCAAGTTACTATCATGTTTTTAGAAAATAGTTACTCCCTCTGTCTCTCTATTTTTGCTAATTCATTATTCATCAATAAAGTTGATACTATTAAACTAGTAATAATTTATAATATATATGTGTGTGTGAAAATTATCGTGTGAGATCTTGCACATTCATTGTTACATATGTTTTTAGAATGTTTGTATTTTATAATTTTTTGAAGAAAAAGTCTTGGGAAAGGTCATTTTTTCATAAGCATATGGAAAGATGAAGTTTAATTAGAGTAATAAGGAGTTGGGGGTTTGGTTGTAATATTTTAGAACTTTCAACTCCCCTGCTATATATATATATATATATATATATATATATATATATATATATATATATAACCCCCATCTTCCTCTTTTCAAAAGGCATTGTCTGTCTTCTTCAAAAAAATTCTCTCTTTGGTTTTTTTTGTTCGCCACTAAACCTTCTCTGCTTTAGGCCAAATTTTGCCAGTTTTAACTTTGAACTTTGATTTGTAGTTATCCTTGGTGTGTTTTTCAAAAACTGCTTGGTGCTTCATTAATTCTGCACGGTGCTCTAGTTTCCTTTTTTTACTTTAATTTTTTCATTTTCTCCTACTTCTGTCGGTTCATCATTGATTGAAGCTTCAATTTTAAGTACATGTCATTCTCTGTGTTCATATGAGGTAATTTTATCTCTTTGTGTTCCATTTTTTTGGTTTTTGTTTTAGATCTGAAGTTTTCTGTGTTTTATTATAGCTGAATGGTGAAGAAGAAAGGAAAATCTATCAAAGGTCCTTCTAATGTCAAATGTGATTTTTTTGATGAATTTGGGTTATTAATGTGTAGTTTTGGTGTCGGATGCATGTGCTTTAGTTTGTAGAAGAACTATTTTCTTATGTTTTTTGTTTGTTGATGTTAGCATGTTTACTGTTTTCCCAATTTAGGAGGTTTAATTTTCAAAGATTTAATGTAAATTGTGAAAGACTACAAGTTCATAATGAAATATGTTGATATTAAGTGGTCGTTGTGTTAAAGATCTTTTGAAGGCAGTGAAGTGTTTTAAAGATGTTTTGTGGTATACTGTGTTGGGACCTTCCTTGCTCCTAGAAGGTGTAAGGCTATTGATATGAAACTTTTAAGAGTTGTTGAAGATGTGAGCAAAATTAACAAAGTAATGGGTGTGGATGTGTTCTGAAAAAATTGTGTGAGGGTGTGGATTGATTTAAGAGAGTTGCCACGTATAAGGTTGTGTGTTCGTGTCTACTTTCTATTTTTTTTCTGCAGTGTGTTCCATGTCACCGTATAAAGGAATGTGTGGACATACCCCTTCTTCAGTATTAGAATGAGGCAAAGATGAAAAGTAGGTGCAAGCGGATGAAGAAATGCGAGTATGAACGTGCTGCGATACTGAAGGTGTCTTTTCTTTGACTGATTGTGGTAGACTCTGAGCCGTGTGTTGAAAGGTACAACCTTTGTTGCTAATTTGAGTGGGACAGGTAAAGTTACTCCTGGTAGTCAGGTTCTGCAATTCGATATTCCAATTGGAATTCCAACGGATGAAGAGATTGCAGGTCTTAAACTGAATGTTACTATAGTTTTCTATTGTTGAAAATTTTCTTCTTATCTAATGATTGAGTGGATTTTTTGTAAAATGTGTTGTAGTTTTGTAGGCTATTGGTGAGGAGTTTTCTTTGTTTCAAAGGGATATTGAAGTGATTACTTCCAAATTATCCTTGATGATCCCGCTATGTTGAAGATGATCGATGACCTCGTGCACGATTTGATGAAGAAAGTGGTTGGCTCCATGCCTACTTTCGACCTTCTTGGTCTCGATGATATCTTATTTGAATAACTATGTTATAATTTTTTGATTTATTCTGAAATTGGATTGTTTTGGATTCAAGAAGATACTATTTTCTTATTTTGAAGTAACCTTATTTTGTTATGACAGGTTGGATTTTTAGGTAAAAACATTGATGGTTCATAGTGATACATGCTCACAATAAAATGCACATTTCAGAAGTTTATTTTGTTAAAGTTACATGATTTTGTGTGCCAAGTTTGATGTTTGGGTTAAAATATTGTATGTTTGTAGTGATAGAACTTCACCATAAATTGCATAATACAGATGTTGCATTCTGAATTTGTTTTGGAAGTTTGGATGTTTAAGTTAAAACAATGCATGTATATAGTGATAGATTTTCACCATAAATTACATAGATTAGATGTTGCATTATGGATTTGGTTTCAGTTGATTTTTTTTTAATATGAAGTCACCTGATATTTTGTTTGATAGTTTGGATATTTAGGTTAAAATATTATATTTTTATAGTCATAAAATGCATAATTCAGATGCTGCACTTGGATTTGGTGTCGAAGTTTAAATGTTTAGGTTAAAACAATTCATGTTTATAGCGATAGATTTCAGTTAACCTACTTTTCATCATCCATCTTCACTCAAGAAACAAATCTGCATATTCTTGATTCTATTGTTGAAGCTGCTCAATAATAGTTTGTGTGTTCCCACTTTCAATCACCTTCATTCCTAGCCTTCTAACGTAGTTTATATGGTCCCTCATGATATGTCTTAAATGCTCTTCACCTCCATTCTCATAAACCAAGCAATTGAAGCTAATTGATGGCTTTAATCCAGCGGCTTCCATTCCCTCTATGATCTTGGTCTTCTCCACTGTAATATTTCTCCCACATTGTTGTGGATATTTTCAAGCCGGTCTTGTAAACTCATGGTTGTGCAGAAATATATGGTGCGTAAATTTATAAAAGTTGTCAACCAATTTGATTTGTATTTAAGTCTTACACCTTGTTCTGGTTACAGGAAATTCCTTTGTCTTTCTCTTTCTCGAGGTTGAATCTTCCGATCCATTACAAATTGGTATTGGTGGGATTGATGTTGCAAATTTTTTTGGTTTTCCCTTGACGTGCGCACGCAAAGTACTTTTCAATATTTACTCAGTTGTTCTTCCATTGCGTGGTTTTTTTGTAGATGAATTCCAATTCGTTAGCATGATATTTGCTGAGGTCCTCCATTTATTGCAGCGTTCTTGTGTGTAGTCTATTTAAGCATTCAGTCGCGTTAATTTTTGCTAAGTTTGGTGGATTTCATACTTTGTAGTTACTGCAAGTGAAATGTTTGAGTTTTGGTTAGAAACAATACTCATTTAGGGTAAAACATATAAGTTATATGTTATTTATTTATGTTTTCAGTTACCTTTTTTTTATTCTTCTTATCTGATTTGTAATTTCTATATATCTTCTAAAATTGTTTAGTATAAATGTTATAACTTTCGGTTGAAACATAGACAAGAAATAATAAAACAATAAAATTTGAAATGAGATTTAAATCTTAACATGTACTGAGATTCCATAGTTCATGAATAAAAAAAACTTCATGTTTGATCAACAGAAAGGTAGTACCCATGAGTTAAAAGCTTTCATTGTAAGTGTAAAATGTTCAAATTTTAATGAATCTAATAGTGAATCAAAAGGGAGACGAATTTGCCAGAGTTCATACCTTCAAAAGGTATATTATCAGCAACAACAATATGCTCTTCAATTCTTTCGGTAAAGAGCATCTGAACAGTAAGATTCAATCAAAGTATTGAAACTTTCGGATTCTATTGCAATTTCTGAAATCGCAAATAAAATCATAATCAAATGGCAAAAAAAATCTAGTCTTAGTTTGTAATGAAACTTACAAGTTCTCCATCTCTCCCCCAGAGTTCATTCTTCTACAATTTGATATAGGAATGGAGGGTTTGATCTGCGACGTTGATGGCGGCCAGTGTGGATTTGAGTTGGTGAAGAATCGATGACGTAGAGGTTTATGTTTTAGGAGAAAGTCGGAGCTAAATTTGGGAATCTCTTATGATATAAGGTTTTGGGGAAAGGAAAGGAAAGAAAGTTAAGGTTATACCTTATTTAGGCGTGTAACTTTACCTAAATAGGTTATAACCTGAATTGCACCCGAATTTAAATTGTTGCATACCCGCGAGTTTGAAGCTTCTTTGTGGTAAAATTGTACTTGAGTCTCTGGTCTTTCAATAAATTGCACTAGAATCCCTAATCTTTCCATAACTTATGGAAATACCATCTTTCAAGAGGCGGACTCTTTTTGCTATACGAAATTATAAATATAAAACTTTTAAAATCATTTATGAATAGTGGAAAATGAAAAATAAGACATTCATAGAGGGACAAGCGGAAGGAGTAGAGAAAAATGTGCAACAATGGAGGTAGCAATATGGCGAGAAACAAATAATGAGTTATTTTTTATTGCCATTAGAGCTATCTGGCGAGAAATAAACGATGACGAAGGCAGCCATATAGTTTTTATACTGGAGGATAGCAGGACCATTTTATTTTATTTTTATCAAACATAAATTATATTAGGGAAAAGTTCAAAACGAACCTTATTAAACTGCAAAAGTGCCAATATGACCTTGTAAAATCAGAAACAATGAAAGTAGTCCTTATACTTTAAGCAATTGTGTAGATATACCCAAATTGCACAGCGTGGACTGAAGGAATTCAGGCGTTGACCTAATCTTAAAAGACAAAAATACCCCTAAGCTTAAAATTCAAAATTTCATGACCATTCTACCCCTAGACTTTTAGGTATATCTGCACTTAAAACTTCAAACATACCTCCGCTCGCCGCACCACCACCGTCCACCACGGTCATTTATGTACATTTTCATCCTATTCATTCCTGCCCCAGTGTACCTCTTCTTCCTCCTCCCCGTCATACCGTCGCCGCTACCACCTAAGCCAAACCCCATCGGCGATCTTGAACCCTGTATGATTGCATCCCCCACCCCAACACAGGTGTTATTGGAGAACCAAGTCCAGGCTTCGCCAGCCGTTCACCCCATCTCCAATCTACCGCTCATCTCTGATCCATAGCCCTACCAATAACAACACTACCACCATCAACAACCTCTCACCATTGCGTCCCCCACCCCACCATTGTCCCCCTCATGAACCACACATCTCACCTCCGTATTGCACCAGCCGCTTCTCCTCTGCATAACACTTCACCGGAGATGGAGAAAGGTTCTACCGATGACCTAAAAGCTTCTCGCCTCTGTCACTTCGCCCTCCACATTCTGAAATATTACGGCATGGAAGGCACCGGAATTGTAACCGTCTATGAGGGTATCCTGAAATCCAACATCGACATCAGTCTTGTCTTTGACGTCTTCATTCAGTTTCATCAGCTGCTCAAAGCAGAAGCGATCATAGCTCAGAAGAAAAGAATAAAAATAAGAGAAGAGAAAGAAGAAAGAGGAGAAGGAGGAGATCCGACGGAGGAATAGAAGTAGAAGAAGAGAGGAGGAAGAAGAAGAAGCAGTTCCGATTTGGGATTAGCAGAAAAGAAGAAGATGAAGATAAGAGGAGGAAGAAGAAGATGAAGAAGAAGATGAGAGGGGCAAATTTAAGTTTTTACATTTTATGTATTTTTTTAATAAGAAAGGCAAAATCATTATTTTATGTCAATTTTCGGCCAAATTAATCATTGACAACTTGTTCAATGAAGTCCATGGTCAAATTGACACTTTCATATTTTAGGGGTTACATTGGCACTTTTGACAAAATATAGGGTTGAAAATACTCTTTTCTCATCACATTAATATTTAAAATAAAGTATCAAAATAACTCTGACTTTAAACTGAAAGTATGTTCCACAATAACCCTAACGTTATTATGTATGTGCCAATATAACCCTGCGAGTTATTGACTCCAATTGTCAACACCAGAATGGTCTAGATTTTAATGAAATGGCAACTTTACCACTGCTAAAAAAGAAAAATAATTTATATTACCCCTTTTCTTCTTCCCGTCAACACCAGTATCTTCTCAGTCGATCTAGGCCACATTGTTTGCACCACCACCTTCACCACCATCGATTTGGAGAGGCAGGAGATTTTGGCCAATGGGGTGGTGTTAAGGTTAGCGTTATCTTCTTTGGGTGTGGGCATGGTTGTGGGAAGATTGGGCAATGGTGAGAATGGGTGTGATTGGTCAGGTCTGGGTTGGGCAGGGTAATGGCAAGGCTAGGTGTGGCTAGGCAGATCTGGGCAGGGTTGGGTGGGAATCAACTGACGTTGATGAGGTGTGGCTAGGAGGGGAATAACATCAATGGAATGGGTTGGCGTTGATGAGCTCTCTTGAGAAGATGGGATGGTGGTAGGGTGGTGGGGTGGTGGACCGGTAAAAGGGAGATGGGGTGGTGCTAGGGTGGTGTCCAATGGTGGTGGGGTGGTCGTTGGTGATGGGAAAGGGTGACTGAGAGGGTGAAAGAGAGAGGATGACGGGTGGTGGTAGCGGAGAGCGTGCCGGAGAGGGTGGCGGTAGCGGAGAGCGTGCCGGAGAGGGTGGCGGTGGCTGGCGGCGATGGTGGTGGTTGGCAGCAACGGAAGGGGTGACATAGGAAAAACTTTAAGCTGAAATGGCTAAGGGCATATTCATCATTTTGGGTTCGGTCAATGACCGAATTTGTGAGTCAACGTCGGAATGTGGCTTGAAGGTTGGCACAATTCATCATAAAGTTAGGTCAGTTTGGCACATTCTAGTTTTATAGGGTTATATTGCCATTTTGAGCCTAAAGGTAGGGTTAGAAAATCATATAACCATAAAATATATATATATATATATATATTACAACAGTGGCCAATTTCTGATCTGATTAAGCTGCATTTCTTGAGATTTTTCATGCAACAACAAACTTATCAGATAAACTACTATTTTACTGGAATACTAGACTAATAAAGCTTCTAGATATGAACCATATTTATGTCCAAATTGATAGACTTACAACCTTGAAAATAGGATGCTATCATCGCTTCTAGTGGTATATCGAAACCACTCTTCCAAAGGAGAACCAGTTAGCATACTCCTACTCTATCGCCAAGCATCTGAAGTTGTCCTGCTGATATAAACTCTAGACTAGCATCTTTGGTGACTGCGAGATTACTGCTGACACCTTAGTTGAGATTCTTGTACTAACTAATCCCGATAGTTTATTGGCTGAATAATTGCATAATTCTTAGAGTAGTATACCCAAAAACCTTTTGAAACCCATACACCGGCACTTCTGTTTCCAGATAATGCGATCGAGATAGCCTTTGAAGCATTTTATGTGCAGGTGACTGGCAGCAATCCCTGTGATGCCAACACAAAGGACTCATGGGTCCTTAGATGGTTGATTTGGGACAACTATCGAGAAACCTTCAGTAACATGATTATGATGATCGAAAAAAATCTCCATATTATTGACAAACACCAATGATTGAATAAACTAAGCCTTCACTACCAATGATACATTCCATGTTTTATCTGATTTGTGCCTTTTAGCCGAGACTCTAAACTTCCCTCCGGATCCATGAAAGTATTGCTCCTTTTTCTCCCTGGTATATTTGGTAAAACTTAGCCAATGAAAATATCGCCTCCTTCTATAGTTTATTTTGCTAAGACTTGTGTTTTGAGCCTTTTTGGGAAAAAAAATCCCTTCCATTGCCTTTCTTTTAGTTCTTGAACGTCTTTCATTGCAACACGCCTTCTTGCTTTAGTGATGTATTCATACAGAAATGTGTGCTCCTTTTTCTTGTCATCTCCTTGGTGGGTGAAAGAGAACCCGCTTCACTAAATTGCGATGTACTCATTCTTGAGTACACTCTCTTTTTCTTTCAGTTAATTAACTCCTGTTGCAATTCCTCCCTTGGACATTTAGCTCCCTGCATTGTATAATGTGTAATGTATTTATTTGGGCCTTGTTGAGGGAGCACATCATTTAGGTAATGTTTTGGGGCAGAAAAAATAGGTGGATAAAAAATACCTGAGATCATATGAGCTGAAACCTTTGCCTTCTTAGTCACATGTTCTTTTATCCCAGCATTGATAAAATTTGATCTTTAGACATGCTATTTTTGGGCCTAAGTTTAAGCATGATTGACCGTGAATGGCTGCAAACCAATGAATGGGAAAATGGAAACTCATATGTATCCTGAATCCACAACAGCTTGGACTTCATTATTTTCATAAGTAAGCCTCGATTGGATGCATATCCAGAGTCATAGAATGTGCCCAATTCTTCCATAAACAAACAAAAGATTGGTAATCATTCATAACTAAGACTTCTCTCAACTACCTTTTGATCAAGTCCTTCTAGTTTAATCAAGTTGTGGATTGGCATCAATATATTAATGGATACTCTAATCCAAAAAAAAAAAATTTCCCCTATGAACAAGTTTCTAACTATATCTGATTGCATGGACTGGTTGTGATCTTGGATGTTGCTTTCCTTGTGTGAATTTGATAGGGAAACCATTACTATCCAACCAAAAATACTCATAGATCTATCTCGCAGTTTGGACTCCAACTTTTCAACATGAGAAAATTATTTTTAATATTCCACGAACCCGTTTGCAACATGTATTGTAGATCTGCTTGATTAGAGAAGGAAAACTAAAAGATGTTGGTTGCATTGAAGTCCGGTAATCTTAACATCATCTCCCTTCCAAGCATAATGTAGAATATATTGGAGTTCGTTTAGCTTGACTTCCTTTTTTGATAAAATATTTCAAAAATAGCTCTTCAAACCAGGGTACATACATGAAACATGTAAAATTTTCTTTGCATTTATCTCAGATTATTATTTTTATATCTTTTATAAATAAGAACAAAGGAAAACTAACTAGAACACCCTATATAAGAAGAAAGAAAAAAAGTATAAATTAAATACTCTTAAATTTGAGCAATGAGAGGAAAAGGTACGACTCTTACTTTTAAACAAATCACGGGAGATGAAGATGGAGATTGATTTCTTGACTTGTGTAGAAAAAGTTTAGGAAGAAAGAGAAAAGGAATGTGAAAAGAGAAAATGAAGAAATTAAGTTTATGGAGAAGAAAGAGAACGTAGGTTGAAAGTTATTAAGATGGAAAGAGAAGATGGGATGGAAAAATAAAATGAAGAAGGGGATTGATTTCTTGACTTGTGTAGAAAATATTTAGGGAGAAAGAGAAGATGAAGTGAAAAGAGAAAAGGAATGTGAAAAGAGAAAAGGAATGTGGAAACAGAAAAGGAATAAATAAATTTATGGAGAAGAAATATAACGTAGGTCAAAAATTTTAAAGATGGAAAGATAGAATGGGGTGAAAAGAGAAAATGAAGTGTATGCAACTTTTTTCTTCTTTTTGGTGAATTTAAACATAAGAAAGAAATTAGTTGAGACCGGAGTACATCCGAGATTCTGAAATGGGGGTTTCTCTCACTAGGAAAATCCTAGAGTGAAAGCAAGAAGCAATAACCAGAAATATTTCGCACGACTTCAAGAATCTTTGTCAAAGTTTTAGCTTGGTTATTCATCTACTATTATTGCTTATAATCTTTTACACTTGTAACAACCTGTGATCTAATTCTTCTTAGGTGAATGTTTAAAATGTTTTCTTATGCCTAGATGAACTTAGTAGAAGATAGTTGGGTTTCTACCACAAGTTTTCTGGGAATGAGTTCCTCTTTCCTTAAAATCTTATCTCTGTTTTAATCGATTTCATTGTCCTAGACTCATCAAGCGTTTCAAATTCCTTCTAGCATTAAATAAAGTTAATCACTGGACTCTCTACCAAGTAACACGGCTTGGAAAAGTTATTAATTAATCTGTTTAACGAAATCCTTGGAATTCAACTGTATTTTGCTTTTAAGAAGCAGGCTTTTCCTTTTGAAAGCTTCAAGTGAAAGATGGAGTTAATCAAAGTGGTCTGCAACTTTTTTCATTCTCGATAAGCATTTAGGCGGCGTAAAGAGAGAGACCCTTTTCTTATTCCTTTGCAAACCTTTTGGAATTCCCCTTTTGGAAAATTGAAAGTTCGGTTTTTTCTCAGTTGAGGTTTCTTTTTTCAAAAAAAAAGGATACTTATTATTAGTTTGGAATGAATTTCAAGGGGCTTCTTGTCTCGAGTAAAGAAAAGAAAGAGGGAGTGGGATTTGGATATCTTTGATACAAAATGTTGGTTCAATAATAATCATTGGCTCTAAGACCTAGGCTTTCACATGCTCAATACCATGAGCTTCTTACAAAAAATACAAAATTTTTGGTTATTACCACTCTCTCCCTTATTCACCTCTATTGCATGCAAATTTTATGGCATGTCTCAAAATTTCACATGCATGCTCGGTTTTTATTTATAAAAGAAGCTCTCAAGAGCTGAGGAAATTATTTCTGTTAAGCTCTCTTGGCTCTAAAAAGTTTAGTAAGCTTCATAAACTATCCTATCATCCTACTTCCAATTCATGAACTCCCTCTCAACCTTCCAAATCATCCAATAAAACTATGTTTAGTGGTTGCTTCCCTGATTCTGAGGGGTCGTTTGGAGGCGTGCATGCAGGTCCTAATAGCTTCGAGAAGGGTTTTCAAGTTGCATATGGGATGGAGATCAGCCCATTTATGGGAGTTTCAGCAGGAGCTGTGAGGAGGAGTGGCAGATTCTTGGTCACTCAAGAACACCTGATGTTCAAAAACCCAGTGCCTAAGTTTCATCTACTCGGACATTGGATTGATGATCGCGACTTCTCCACTTAGAAGTTTAATTAATATTTCTGTAGTTATGGGGGCCGTGTGCATGGTTGGTGCATCACAATCAAAGTTTCATCGTTATTGCATTTGAAACAGAGGTGGAGATGCTGGCAGTGCTGCATAATGGTCCCTACGCCATAGATGGGGGCTTACTCTGCCTTAAAAAATGGCTGGATGAGTATCCCCTGGAAAGCATCCAAGTAACCAAAATACTGGTTTGGATACAACTTTTTAATTTGATGACGGATGTTATTAATAGGGTGATAGGGAAGGATCTAGCATCAATGATTGGCGATGTGGAGTGATATGTCCATTTTATTTGCATAATTTAGTACTATTTTGGGTCACTTTTGTGCTATTTTATTATCAAGAGCTTGTATTTTACCTTGTAATTCTCTTAGGATGGGTAAGAGCAACTTTACGCTCTTTTACCTCTTCTAAGTGGATTTTACTTAACAAGGGAAGAACACGAAGGCATGAAGACCGGAGGCCATTAAAGATCACATTTTCGAAGACTTTTGAAGACTTGCTTTGAAGACATGAAGATCGGAGGCCATCAAAGACCATTTTTGAAGACCTTGAAGACTTGAAAAATGAGAGGAATTGCTATGAAGATAAATGTTTACCACAAGAAGAAGAAAAGAAAAACAGATTAAATTCGGCCACTCGTCGCGAGTCGAGATGGCCTCGTCGCGAGTCGCGACCAACGGGTGGCCAGAATTTAACCTTATCCTTTTTGTACTATAAATAGCACTCTCTTTCCTCTCATCCATATCTTCTTCATCTGCATTTTGGTACTGTTTCAAAGCCTATTTTTCTTTCATTTTCATCTTTGAATTCTCTTGTATTATGTTTGGTTGTTTAGCATTAATTAGTATGAACTCTTGTAGCTAAATCTAGTTCTTGGGAGCAATTGATTGAAGCTTCCAAGCTTATGTAGTAAGATTCTATGTTTGCTCATTTATGAAAAGTTATAGGAGAGCATTTATTATGCCATTAATGTTGTGTTTTACCTCATTTATACCATGGGTTTTTTTAGTATATGAAATGTTTGTAAGATTGAAATGTTATGCTGTTATGAAATGTTTGTAAGATTGAAATGCTTTGTTTGGTTAAATGACTATGCCTTTGGTGGAAGGCTTGTTGTTATCAAACCTATGGTCCTTTGGGTGTAATGACATTGATGAAATACCCCTATGATGTTGTTTGTATAGGGTGATCATCAATGAGGTTTGCAAATGGTCGTTGTTTGTCTTTGCAAAATACTCTTAAGGAGGAATTAATGTTGATCTTTGAATGAGAAGTGATAACATTCCCCATAGACAATAAATGTAATTGAATGAGTGAATGAAACAATGAGCTATATGAAGTTTGGAAGTGGAAGTCGATTGCCCCTAAGGCTCCGTTAATTATCATTTACATTGTATTTTTAGTTGTATTGCATGATTAGCATAGTTATCTTGCTTTGCTAATTGTTGTATTTCAATTTGATAACTTAGGATAAAAAAAGGAACCACCCCCCCTTGTTTACATGTTTTTATATGTATCTATGTATGTATATGCCTAGCATGTTTTCTCCTATATATTTTTAAACACATGAAAAGATCCCTTTTCTCGTGGATGACCCTGACTTGCCATTATCTACTTAATTGTAGATAGGAAGCATTAGGGTATAAAAATATTAACTTTGGGAGGTACGGCGATGACCTCCCAAATTTTGGCGCCGCTGCCGGGGAAGAGTCGTTTATTTTTAAGTGTTTGGGTATATTATGTGTGATTATATGCTAATTGTAAATATTTGTTAGTTTGCTTTTATTTTGATTTCTTAGTTGATTTTCCATTTTCACTTAGCTTGGAGACGTGTTGTTCGAGTTCTTGGTGTATGGTTCGTACGCGATCTTCTTAACAAGAACCCCTACACTACGACCCCGAGTTAGAGTTGAATTTGAGATGGGCTAGGAGGCTTTCTTTGGAAAGTGTGAATAACACCCCCCCCCTAGTGACCATTTTGTGGATACATCTTCCTCTATGAACATCAAATTGAGCACGAAGATGAGCATCCGGGAGGGGGATCTCAACATCCTCCCCTCTAAGGGCGAGCTCCTCCTCTCCACCAAAGAGAGATTCCTTTGGGGAAAGCTTTGTTAAGAGATATCATGGGCCCCCAACCTCGATCAACAACCAATGTGCATTGAGTATCCCATAGTTGGACCAAACGGGTACTTTGAGCTAAAGACTGGGTTCATCAACATGCTACTCATCTTCCTTGGTAGGCAAGAGGAGAATGCCAACAAACACCTCACCGAATTTCACTTCTTTTGTGGTGGTAACATCCCCCGTGGAGTGGATGAAGATTTCTATAAGTTGAAGGCATTCACGTTCACACTAAGGGATGGTGCAAGAGATTGGCTCCACTACCTACCGCCAAAGAGCATCAAAAGTTGACTTGATATGAAAATGAAGTTTCTAGCCAAATACTTCCCGGCCTCTAGATCTGCTGCCTTGAAGAAGAACATAAGCAACATCCTCCAATGGCATGAAGAATATCTCTTCGACTATTGGGAGAGGTTCAAGAAGCTTCTTGCAAGTTGCCCTTATCACAATTATTCGGAGGGGGATTTGGTTTATTACTTCTACAATGGACTTCTTGATAAAGATCAAAGGTTGGTAAGAAGTTCTTGTGGTGGCACCCTCGAAAACAAAACATCCTCCGAGGCTATGCAATTGTATGAGGAGCTAGCGAAAGAATCAAGAAACTTTAGCTCAAGGGCCAATTTGAGAAGGAGAAATCCAATGCCCGCAAGTGACTCTTCAAAGTGCCACATGTTAAATCATATGAAATTTGTTACTTGGCGCATCCTATGGACACTTGCCCTACTTTGCAAGAGGACTATGTTGAGGAGGTAAGTGCCATGAGATATCAAGGGAATCAAGGCTACCTAGGCAACCAAGGATATCAAGGTACCAAGGTCACCAAGGCTACCAAGCTTATCAAGAGTACCAAAACCTGATGTACAATTTGGGAAATCGGGATAACTCGAACCTCTGGTATGGAAACCCTCAAGGAAGTCAAAACCCTCAACCATATCGGCCTCCTCAACAACAGTATAAGCCACCTCAACAAAAATTTCAAAGGCTCCAAGACAAACCCCGAGACCAATGGGAGAGCTCGGGGATAACAAAGGATGAGGTGATGCAAGCCATTCACTAGTTTGGCATGTGTGCGGAAAAAAGTGAGAAATTCCAAGATGAAGCCAAGGCGAGTATCAAGAAATTGGAAACTCAAGTGAGACAAATAGCTCAAGTGGTGAATCGGATGGAAGCCCGAGAAAAGGGTAAGCTACCCTCCTAACCGGATATCAACCCTCAACAAAATGCAAGTGTTATCGCTTTGAGAAGTGGTAGAGAGGTTGACACTTCCCCGGATAATTAAATTGTTGAAGAGGAGCCTATGAGGAGTGAGGTGCTTGAAAAAGGGGTTGAGAAGGAAGAAGCCCATGAGAAGAAGGCCAAAGAGTTAGCCAAAAATAGCAAGGAAGAAGAAATCGAGGTGGAGACATTTTTGCCAAGACCAAAATAAACCTCCATCCTGGAACCTTCATCTTCCCCTCACAAAAGAGCAAAGATGGTGGAGATCCCTCCATATGTACCGGAACCTCCATTTCCAGAAGCCTTGAAAGACAAAAGGAGGAAGGAGGACAACAAGGACATCTTCGAAGTCTTTCGTAGATGTGAGGTAAATATCTCACTCTTGAATGCCATTGAACAAATTCATAGATATGCTAAATTTCTCAAGGAATAATGTGTTGTGAATAGAAAAGAAATGGCTAAAAATAAGTTGAAGAATTTCTCAACATGCTTGCTATACCCTAGATGTTGTTGAAGAAGTTGTGCAAGATGTTTTTGAGCTAAGTGGTGATGCTTCCTTGTTAGTTGCTTTGCAATGTGATAGTGATGATGCCCACAATGTATACTCTATGAGCACTAACTTGAAGGAAAGCTTTGAGGATTTGAACCAACTTGAAGAAATAAAACCGAGTCTCTCAAAATCTCCTCCTCTACTCTTAGAGGAACCCGAGGAACCAGAATTCCTCCTGTCACTTGTGAAAGCACCGGTGATTGAACTTAAACCTTTGCCAAGTGACCTCAAGTACGCTTTTCTTGGGAAAGGGGTGACGCTTCTAGTTATCATTTCAAGCAAGCTCACCAAAGAGCAAGAAGAAAGGTTGATGGTGGTGTTACGGGAAAACAAGGAAGCAATTGGATAGACTATTGCCAACATCAAAGGCATAAGTCCATCCACTTGTATGCATAGAATCTTGTTGGAAGAAGATGCAAGACCCATCCGGAAACCCCAACGCTGTTTAAACCCACTTATGATGGAGGTAGTGAAGGTGGAAATCCTCAAGTTACTCCAAGCGGGCATGATCTATCCAATCTCGGATAGCAAGTGGGTAAGTCCAACTCACGTGGTACCCAAGAATAGTGGGGTGACGGTGGTAAAAAATGAGAAGGGTGAAGTGGTGCCCACCCGAGTTCAAAACGAGTGGAACGTTTGCATTGACTACCGGAGGCTAAATGTGGAAACCCAAAAGAATCACTTCCCATTGTCATTCATTGATAAAATGCTTGAGAGGTTAGCAAGCCACCCCTTCTATTGCTTTTTGGATGGGTACTCGGGTTACTTTCAAGTAGCTATCGCCCCGGAAGACCATGAAAAGACCACTTTCACGTGCCCCTTTGGTACGTTTGCTTACCAACGTATGATTTTCGGGTTATGTAATGCCCCCGCAACTTTCCAAAAGTGTATGGTAAGCATTTCTCATAATTTGTTGAAAATTTTGTCGAGGTATTCATGGATGATTTCACCATTTATGGTAATTCTTTTGACAACTGTTTAGAAAATTTGGCACAAGTTCTTAAACATTGCATTGATACTAATCTTGTGTTAAATTATGAGAAATGTCATTTTATGGTAGAGCAAGGCATTGTCTTAGGCCATGTTGTCTCCTATAAGGGTATTGAGGTTGACAAGGCAAAGATAGACACAATTCAAACTTTACCTTATCCTACTAATGTGCGCGAAGTGCGCTCTTTTCTTGGCCATCCAGGATTCTATCTCCGGTTCATCAAGGACTTCCCGAAGATAGCATCTCCTTTATGCAAGTTTTTGAAAAAAAGGTGGAATTTGTGATGAATGAGGGTTGTAAAGGGCCTTCGATACATTGAAAGGAAGGTTAGTTTTGGGCCCTATTATACAACCCCCAGATTGGTCGTTACCTTTTGAGATTATGTGCGATGCTAGTGATTACGCCGTTGGAGCGGTGCTTGGTCAAAGGGTGGGGAGAGCACCTCACGTCATCTACTACGCATCCATGTCTCTTAATGAAACCCAAAGAAACTACTCCAGCACAGAAAAAGAGTTGCTAGCAGTGGTATTTTCTTTGGAAAAATTTCGATCTTACTTGCTTGGTACAAAAGTTATTGTGTACACTGACCATGTAGCGCTTCGCCACTTGATAACAAAGAAAGAAGCCAAGCCAAGATTGATTAGGTGGATCCTACTTTTGAGTGAATTTGAGTTGGAGGTGCGAGACAAGAAGGGTGCGGAAAACCTTGTGGCCGATCATTTGAGCCGGTTATGCCAAGACATTGAGGTAAACCCCGCAGTGAAGGAACAACTACGGGAGGAATTCCCCGATGAACAATTGTTCACCATTAGGGATCTATAACTATGGTATGCCGACATTGTAAATTTTTTTGTCGCCGGTAAATTCCCCCCTCGTTTTTCTAAGGCCCAAAAGGATAAATTAAAGAGTGATGCTAAGTATTATGTGGGATGATATCTTTTTGTGGAGACATTGTGCGGATCAAGTTGTTAGGAAATGTATCACCAATAATGAAGTACACTCAATTCTTGAATTTTGTCATTCTCATGCATGTGGCGGTCATTTTGGAGCAAAGAGGACCGCTAGGAAAGTTTTATAAATTGGGTTTTATTGTCCTACATTGAATAAGTGTGCATACACCTTTTGCAAATCTTGTGATGAATGCCAGAGAGTAGAAAACATCTCCACTAGGAATGAAATGCCCCAAAGGCCTATTATGTATTGTGAAATCTTTGATGTTTGGGTATTGAATTTATGGGACCTTTCCCTAGTTCTTATGGCTTTACATATATTCTTATTGTCGTTGATTATGTGTCAAATTGGGTTGAAGAAAAACCCACTAGGACTGACGATTCTAAAGTGGTTGCAGAATTCTTGAAAGATAACATCTTTTTCTAGGTTTGGGGTACCCCGAGCCTTGATTAGTGACCATGGCACCCATTTTTGCAATCGGACCATAGCGGCACTCTTAAAGAAGTATGGCGTCACTCACAAGACATCCACTGCCTATCACCCGCAAACCAACGGGCAAGCCAAAGTTTCCAATTTGGAAATCAAGTTCATCCTTCAAAAAACGGTTAACCCTAACTGGAAGGATTGGAGTTCTCAGTTGAATGATGCCTTGTGGGCATATATGATGGCGTACAAGACACCAATTGGTATGTCACCATACCGGTTAGTGTCTGGTAAGCCCTGTCATCTACCGGTGGAAATTCAACATAAGGCTTACTGGGCGGTCAAAGAATTCAATCTTGATATAGATGAGGCCGGCTTGCATAGGAAGTTACAATTGGATAAACTGGATGAGATTCGTAGGGAGTCCTATGAGAATGCCGAAATCTATAAAGAGAAGACAAAAGTGTGGCACGACAAGATGATTATTAGGAAGGATTTTAACGTTGGTCAAAAGGTCCTCCTATTCCAATCTCGCATTCGCCTATTCCCAGGTAAGTTGAGGTCCCGATGGATCGATCCTTTTGAGGTGGTTAAGGTATTCCCACATGGTGCGGTAGAGATTCTAGATCAAGCTAAGTCCAATACATTCAAGGTTAATGGACAACGTTTGAAACCTTACCATGAAAATTTTGTGCCGGAAAAAGGAGAGGACGTTGATCTCCTCAATCCGGTTTGTGACTAAACCCCAAGAAAAGGGAATGATTCATGCCAACGACGTTAAATAAACTTTGTTTTGATCATCCAGATCGTCATCTGTGACTTTCCGTTGATGTTGTTTGGTTTTGAATTTTGTCATTAAGTTTCATTGTTTTGCTTTATGCTTTTAACAGGTTGTTTTTCCATAATTTTGTAGAAATTTTGAAGCCAAGGCATTGGGCTTTTGAAGGTAGAAACGCTTGGAGTCACGAAGGAAAGACTTGGACAAGAGGAGGAATCGGAAAATTTTTCTAAGTACCAGTCCGTTGCGAGTCGCGATGGCCTCATCGCAAGTCACGGTGGACCATCGTGAGTCACGACCAAATCAGAAGTTTTATGTGAAAATAGAGCTCTCGGCCTCCACTTTTTGCGAGTCGTGATGGCCTTATCGCGAGTCGCGATGAACATGTCGTGAGTCGTGACGATTGTACAACCATATTTTAAAAATGGGTAGGTTAGAATCTATTGGCAGATTAGAACCCAAGCGACCGCTGCCTTTCCTCCACCTTCCTTCTACCTTTCCTCCACCAAGCGATTGCTGCTCACTGTTGCTAACCGCCGCCCTTCACCGCTCACAGCCACCACTCCATACCCCATTCCATTTTACCAAGCTTCACCTACAAATCCACCTAAATTATTTTAAAACACAAAACCCTAGAATTTTGGGGTTTTGCGATTTGATTTTTTGCAATCAAACTTCAAATAGCTTGTGGGTTTCAATCCTATCCAATCCTAGGAATCTAAGTGGTACAATTCTTTAATCTCTTAAGCTTTAATTGTGATTATGATATAATCAATTATTTTGTGAGATATTGAATGAACTTTGTGTGATACCTTAGGTTAGTTTGATTGATTGGAACATTGTAGATGTTGTTGAATATATTGTGCTTGCAAGTTGATTTGGAAGGATTGTATGAATATTTGGTATTTACGGCTTGGTTGGATGTAGGATAACATGAATAGTCACTTTGAGTGTATTGAGTTGCTCTTATTGGTCTTATGCTTGCATTGCGCTGTTAGTGTTGCTTTGATTAAGAATGGATTGTGGGTTATACTAGATATGAGGCATGTTGGCCCTTGATAAGACTTAGTTGTTATTTGGATGAAATGTTATTGTTCTTTGAAATGGTATTTTGCTTAGGGTAGTTTAGCCATGGGACTCAAATGTGGACATTGTGAATGTACTAATGGTGGCTAAACTAATTAGGCATGACTGTGATTTTAAGATATAGCATATTCAATTTCGACTATGTGAGGACTTCATGGACTTGAGAATATGGGCATGTGGGACATAATGTGGATTGTATGTGCAATTTTGAGTAGAACTTGAACTAGTAGGCTTGAACTTGATTTGGCTTGTGATGATGAACTAGTTTAAGGTTGAGTATGAATTTGCAATATCGCATATACACTTATTCCTAAGCATTTGACTTGTTTGTTGTGGTTGTTAGATATGGCCCCTACAAAGACGCCCAGGCCTCCTCCCCGAGGTGGGCTCACCGCCGCTCCACCTCCGCCTCCACCACCAGCTCCAAAATTGAGCCATGTACCTCCCCCGCCGGATAGGTACATGGGTTTGACCCGGATCACCAGGTCCTATGCTGAAAGGTGGGAAGCCCTAGTGAGTCATCAACTCAAGGAGACGAGCTTTGTAGACGTACCCACACTAGATTCTCTTAGGCTT
The DNA here is from genome assembly GCA_037428765.1 of Rubia yunnanensis. Classification (NCBI taxonomy): domain Eukaryota; kingdom Viridiplantae; phylum Streptophyta; class Magnoliopsida; order Gentianales; family Rubiaceae; genus Rubia; species Rubia yunnanensis. The sequence goes on along the minus strand of CM075071.1, from coordinate 21,519,057 downwards.
ACCCAGCCTATCAGATGCCTCCTCGCCAAGGGGGGAATGGAAGGGTTCATGAGTAGGATCACACCCTCTTACCGGAGAAACAAGCTAAAGTTCATGTCCACGGTCATGATTTGCAGCATGAGAGATGATCAACCATATGAGAGGTACATTGTTTTCCACTTGGATAATATATCTACGCAAATGACTGTCTCACAGATTGAGGAGGCGTTTAGATTTGACACTGCGGAGATACGGGCCAGGCTGGACCCACAGGCCCAGGAGTGATCGATTGATGATGACATGCAATTTTGGAATGTCATCAACATGAGGCAAAAGAACTCTCATGACAAGAACAGTGTCATCATCCACCTTGCACTCTGTTATGTGCACCGACTGTTGGCTAGCATAGTACTTTGCTCAGCAGAGCTGACGAATGTACCAGAGAACAACATTCACTTTCTGTGGCACTTAACGAGTGAGGGACCAGGATATGGGTTGTGGGCTGAGTTGTGGATGAAGAGAATCGTGGAGGTGGAAGGAAAGCCAAAGGGAAAGATCATGGCCGGAGGTATAATAGGCCTTTTAGCAGAGTACTTAGGATTGGTTCCTCCGACTAACTTTCCTCGCTTAGGGAGGTGCACTTCCTACTTTATCACTGCTGAGAGGTTAGTTAGATTTGAGATACTCAGTGCCACCCGGACCATGGAGCTATTCTACTGGTTGTATAGCGTGAGGAAGGTCACATTCATTGCACTTCCTCAGCCCAACAAGACGAAGCTGGAATTTCATACACCTCTAGGAGACTTGGCGATTTCACCTGACTCATCATGTAGAAATGACTTCTAGCGAGAGCTCCACGATCTTGTCCCAGCTCTTGTCCAGCGTGATGATAGCAGTCTACCGTTCTCTAAGTGACAGCAGTAGCAGCACTCCCCGCAGCCTCCACCAGAGACCAAGCCGATGCAAGATGACAATGTGCCACCTCACTACTCCCATCCTCCACCAGACTTCTATGAGCGGATGATGCAGACTATGCAGAATGGATTCCACCACCAAGACAGCAAGATATTGTAGCACAATGTATTTGTCTCCCAGACCTTGATCGACATGGATGAGGAGATTGATCACCTATCAGCTCGCATCCATGAGATGCAGTCCCAGGAAGGCGGTGTCTCAGGTCCAGATCTAGGAGCAGATAGGCGGAGAGCTAAGAAGCAGAGGAGCACGGAGTGGCTGGCTCATTATCAGCATCACTATTTTGGCGATGACCCTTCTCCCTCACATCAGTGATTTGTGAGCACCATATCCTTACCCTTTCCATACTTCGCTTTGTACATTTTTTCCCTATTGTCTACATTGAGGGCAATGTAGTATTCTAAGTGTGGGGAGGGGTATCTACTTTGAGATGATTGGGGTTGAAGATACTTTTGGATATACTTTTGTATAACTCTTTAGAATTGTTTTGGATATTTTTCCCTTTTGTTTTGTGAAGTTTTTTTTATGTACTTGGATAATGTTGGCTTTGATACTTTTCTTAGTCTTAACATTTGGAAAGAACTTTGCTACTTTTTTTTATTGGAGAAACGTGAAAAAAGTTTGAAAATTTTTAAAAAATATATATATAAAATGAAAAAAAAATCCCGCTAAGTTGAAAACCCGAGAGGGCATCTTAGGCAACATTGGGGGCCCGGATAGGTCAAAAACCCAAGAGGGCGACCTAGGAAAAAATGAGAGGCCAAATGTGTGGAAAAAGGTGAGATGTAAGCCGAAAACAAAAACATGACGTGTGACTAGGATGAAAACTCAAAAGGGCTCCTAGGCAAAATGAGAGAAACTGAGAGAAATTGAAAAATGTTAAGTGTTCACTCATTTGCCGGTGTTGGAGTTATAAGGTTGCGGTGGCTATACGGATGGATTGAGTAGCTTGACATCTTGAGGGCCTTTTGGGAATGGAAAATTTAGCGGGAGAAGACGTAAGTTATGAAACTCTTGATCATTAATATGCTTCGTTTTTAGGTTGATACATTGATATAAAGTGGAACATGTGTTTTAAACCTTATACATGTCTTTAGCTTCACCTTATACCATTGGATTTGGGATTGTCAATTCGGGATTTGGAGATGTTTTAGGGATATCAATGAATTGATGGGCTGATATAGTTTGGGTAGATTTAGGAATGGGGGTTATGGGAAACTTCTTATTTGACCTTAATATTGGGATGCGTGATATTGAGATTTTTGTGCGGTATTGACTTGGGGGAATAGTAGTTAGGATGTGGATACGTCATTTCCTTCATATGCTTGGATCTTTTCTTACTCGAGGGTGAGTATGGTTTAAGTGTGTGGAGGTTTGATACGTCCATTTTATGTGCATAATTTAGTACTATTTTGGGTCACTTTTGTGCTCTTTTATTATCAAGAGCGCAAAAGTCATGATGGCCTCTTCGTGAGCCCATCGCAAGTCGCAACTAACGGGTGGCTGGAATATAACCTTATTCTTTTTGTACTATAAGTAGCACTCTATTTCCTCTCATTCATGTCTTCTTTACCTGCATTTTTGGTACTATTTTCAAACCCTATTTTCTTCCATTTTCATCTTTGAATTCTCTTGTATTATGTTTGGTTGTTTAGCATTAATTAGTATGAAGTCTTGTAGCTAAATCTAGTTCTTGGGAGCAATTGACTAAGACTTCCAAGCCCATATCTTAAGAACAATTTGTTGCCTATTTCATACTCTTACTATTATGCATTTATGGAGCATTGAATGTTTTTGTTAATGTCATTAATGTTATTGAAATCTTGAGTATATGAAGTACTTGTATGAGATGCTTGTTAGGGTTTGGGGAAATGGGTTGATTTCCCCTTTTCTTGATAGGAATCCAAGAATATGATTTAGAGCTTTTGATTGTGTTGATGGATTGATAATTGCTCGATGAATATGATAATGTTGAACTCTTTGTCATGTTTGTTGCTTGTAGCAAATGAGAGAAGTCTATGAATGTCGATCGTTCTTGACTAATCTCATTTAAATGCATGAATTGGTTATATGCTTAGACACGGTTTAGTATTTATAAGTGTTACCAAGCTTGTTAATTCTTCATGCTAAATGCCATCAATGGGATACTTTTAGTCGCGTTTTGACTACGGGAGTTATTGGTGAGGTTTGACAAGAGATGTCGAATTCACTCTTGCAAACTACTATCTAGGAAGGATAGAAGTTTAGTCTTTATAGCAAGTAGTGAAAGTAGTAAATAGTTTGCATGTTCAATGATGGATAAGAGGCTTGGAAGTGGAAGTCAATTGCGTCCAAGGTTCCGTTAATTGTTGTTTTCATCGTATCTTTAGTTGTATTGCATGATTGACATAGTTCTCTTGCTTTGCTAGTTGTATTTCAATTTGATAACTTAGGATAAAAAACCAACCAATCCCCCCCTTGTTTACATGCTTTTATATGTATCTATGTATGTATATGCTTAGTATGTTTTCTCCTATATATGTTTAAACACTTGAAAAGATCCCTCTTCTCGTGGACGACCCTGACTTGCCATTATCTACTTAATTGTAGATAGGAAGCATTAGGGCTTTAAAATGTTAACTTTGAGAGGTACGGCGATGACCTCCCATGCATAAAGGAACATTGACCATGGAATTCAAGGGGCAGATGGTAGAATTTGACACTAATAATTTTATTGATCATCCTTGTATATATCATTCTTTCCAACCCACCCATGTTATTGATGGCGAAGGGCAAGATGAAATTGAGCCCAGAAAGGGTAGTTCCCTAAATGTTTCCATAGATGATGTTTTGAGTGATAATTTGATTTCGAATGTTGTTAGTACTAACTTGAAAGAAAGCAATAGTGAATGCACTCTTGGGAACGCAACATCCAACCCTTTTTGTGTGTTTGTGGGTAAGTCGGTAAGGGTGTTTCCCCCTCCTTCTCTTGAGAAGACTTTGGTGGAAGAGTGCAAACCACCACTGAAAGCTCTTGAATGTTCATCCCTTGGAAAAAGAGAGACACCCCTGAATGCTTACGCGCTTGAGATCACCATGGAACAAAAAGGTGAGTTGATAGAGATGTTAAGGGAACATGAAGAAACCCTAAGCTACTTGAAGAAGGTTTTGTTGGGGGATGATGTGAATCCCAATTGTTTTGACCCTGACCGAGGAAAAGGGACCAATCATCTCGGTTCATTTTGTGAGTAAGCTCCAAGAAGGGGAGTAAGTAATTCTGAAGACGTTAAATAAACTTAGTTTTGATCACCTGGATCGTCATTCGTGACTTTTCGTTGATGTTACTTGGTTTTGGATTTTGTCGTTAGTTTCATTGTTTTGCTTTGTGCTTTTCACGGGTTGTTTTTCCATGATTTTGTAGCAATTTTGAAGCCAGGGCATTGGGCTTTTGAAGGAAGAAATGCTTGGAGTCAAGATGGAAAGACTTGGACAAGAGAAGGAATCAGAAAAATTTTCTAAGTACTAGGTTAGTAGTCCATCGCGAGTCGCGATGGACCATCGCAAGTCGTGAAGAAGTGGTTACGAGTCACGACGAAGTGGTCGCAAGTAGCGATGAAGTGGTCGCGAGTCGCGACCGAATCAGAAATTTTGTGTGAAAATAGAGCTCTCAGCCTCCACTTTTCACGAGTCATGGTGGCCTCATCGCGAGTCGTGATGGACCATCGTGAGTAGCGATAAGGTGGTCGTGAGTCGCGATGAACCATCGCAACTCGCGACGAAGTGGTCGGGAGTTGCGACGTAAACAGTGACTTCTGGCATTCTTTGACCTACCCGTTGCGAGTCACGATGAACACATCGCGAGTCACGATGGGCGTACAATCCCGTTTTAAAAAATGGGCAGAACCCCTTTTTGCCCCAAACATAATCCATCTCCGCCGCTCTTCATCTCCTTCCGCCTTTCCTACACCACACGGCCCCCACTCACCGCCACTAATCGCCGCCCTTCGCCGCTCACAGCCACCACTCTATACCCCATTCCTTCTTACCAAGCTCCACCCACAAATCCACCTAAAATTTTTGAAGAACACAAAACCCTAAAATTTGGGGGTTTTGTGATTTTTTGCAATCAAACTTCAAATAGCTTGTGGGTTTCACTCCTTTCTAATCCTAGGCATCTAAGGGGTACAATTCTTTAATCTCTTAAGCTTTACTTGTGATTATGATTGAATCAATTGTTTTGTGAGATATTGTATGAACTTTTTGTGATACCTTAGGTTAGTTTGATTTATTGGAACATTGTAGATGTTGTTGAATATATTGTGCTTGCAAGTTGATTTGGAAGGATTGTATGAATATTTGGTGTTTACGGCTTGGTTGGATGTAGGATAACATGAATAATCACTTTGAGTGTATTGAGTTGCTCTTATTGGTCTTATGCTTGCATTGCACTATTAGTGTTGCTTTGATTGAGAATGGATTGTGGTTTATACTAGATATGAGGCATGTTGGCCCTTGATGAGACTTAGTTGTATTTGGATAAAATGTTATTGTGCTTTGAAATGGTATTTTTCTTAGGGTAGTTTAGGCATGGGCCTCAAATGTGGAGATTGTGAATGTACTAATGGTGGCTAAAATAATTAGGCATGACTGTGATTTTGAGATATAGCATATTTGATTTCAACTATGTGAGGACTTCATGGACTTGAGAATATAGGCATGTAAGACATAATATGGATTATACGTGCAATTTTGAGTAGAACTTGAACTAGTAGGCTTGAATTTGATTTGGCTTGTGATGATGAACTAGTTTAAGATTGAGTATGAATTTGCAATATCGCATATACACTTATTCCTGGGCATTTGACTTGTTTGTTGTGGTTTTTAGATATGGCCCTTACAAAGAGGCCTAGGGCTCCTCCCCGAGGCGGGCACACCGCCGCTCCACATTCACCTCCACCACCAGCTCCGGAATCAAGCCCTATTATTCTCCCGCCGAATAGGTACATGGGTTTGACCCGGATCACCAGGTCCTATGCTGAAAGGTGGGAAGCCCTGGCAAGTCTTCAACTCAAAGAAACGAGCTTTGTAGACGTATCCACACTAGATGCTCTTGGGCTCACCCAGCTTGTCAGATGCCTTCTCGCCAAGGGGGGAATGGAAAGGTTCATAAGTAGGAGTGCACCCTCTTACTGGAGATACACGTTAGAGTACCTATCTACGGTCAGGATCTGCAACATGAGGGCAACCATGTGAGAGGTACATTTCTTTCCACTTGGATGATATATCTAGGAAAATGACAATCTCGTAGATTGAGGAGGCGTTTGGATTTGACACCGCAGGGATACGTGCAAGGTTGGACCCACAGGCCCAGGAGCGATCAATCGAGGATGACATGCAATTTTGGAATGTCATTAACATGAGGCCAAAGAACTCCCATGATAAGAGCAGTGTCATCATCCACCCTGCACTTCGTTATGTGCACCGACTATTAGCTGGCACAGTGTTTTGCTCAGTGGAGCCGACAAATGTGCCAGACAACGACATTCATTTTCTGTGGCACTTAATGATTGAGGGACCAGGATACGAGTTATGGGCTGAGTTTTGGATGAAGAGGATCGTGGAGGTGGCAGGAAAGCCAAAAGGGAAGATCATGGTCGGAGGTATGATAGGCCTCTTAGCGGAGTACTTAGGATTGGTTCCTCCGGCCGACTTTCCACGCTTAGAGAGCCACACTTCCTATCTTATCACTGCTGAGAGGTTAGTTGGATTTGAGATGCTCAGTGCCACATGGACCACGGGGCTATTCCACTGGTTGTATGGTGCCAGGAAGGTCATATTCATGGCACTTCCTCAGCCCAACAAGACGAAGCTGGAATTTGATACACCTCTAGGGGACTTGGCAATTTCACCTGACTCCTCATGCAAAGATGACTTTCAGCGCGAGCTCCACGACCTTGGTCCAGCTCCTGTCCAGCGTGATGATAGCAGTCTACCTATCTCTGAGCGACAGTAGCAGCAGCAGCACTCCCCGCAGCCTCCACTGGAGACCGAGCCGATGCAGGAGAACGATGTGCCACCTCACTACTCCCAGCCTCTACCAGATTTCTACAAGCGGATGATGCAGAATGTGCAGGACGGATTCCCCCACCAGGCCAGCATTATATTGGAGCACAATGTGTTTGTCTCCCAGACCTTGATCGACATGGATGAGGGGATTGATCACTTGTTAGCTCGCATCCATGAGATGCAGTCCCAGGAAGGCGGTGTCTCAAGCCCCGATCCAGGAGCAGACAGGCAGAGAGCTAGGAGGCAGAGGAGCACAAACTGGATAACGCATTATCAGCAGCGCTATTTGGCGGTGGCCCTTCTTCCTCACATCAGTGATTTGTGAGCACCATATCCTTACCATTTCCATACTTCACTTTGTACGTTTTTGCCCTATTGTCTACATTGAGGGCAATGTAGTGTTCTATGTGTAGGGAGGAGTATCTACTTTGAGGGGATTGGGGTTGAAGATACTTTTGGAGATACTTTTGCATAACTCTTTTGTTTTGTTTTGGATATCTTTCCCTTTTGTTTTGGGATGTTTTTTTTTCTTTTGATGTACTTGGATAATGTTGGCTTTGATACTTTTCTTAGCCTTAACATTTAGAAATCAGTTTGCTACTTTTTTGGATTGGAGAAACGTGAAAAATTTTGGAAAAAAATAGAAAATGAAAAAATAAAAAGAATCCCGCTAAGTTGAAAACCCGAGAGGGCATCTTAGGCAACATTGGGGGCCCGGATATTTCAAAAACCCGAGAGGATTACCTAGGCAAAAATGAGAGGCTAAATGTGTGGAAAAGGGTTAGATGTAAGCCGAAAGCAAAAACATGACGTGTGGCTAGGATGAAAACTCAAAAGGGCTCCTAGACAAAATGAGAGAAACTGAGAGAAATTGAAAAATGTTATGTGTTCACTCATTTGTCGGTGTTGGAGTCATAAGGTTGCAGCGGCCATACGGATGGATCGGGTAGCTTGACATCTTGAGGGCCTTTTGGGAATGAAAAATTTAGCTGGAGAAGACGAAGTAAGTTATGAAAGTCTTGATCATTAATATGCTTCATTTTTAGGTTGATACATTGATATAAAGTGGAACATGTGTTTTAAACCTTATACATGTCTTTAGCTTCACCTTATACCATTGGATTTGGGATTGTCAATTCGGGATTTGGAGATGTTTTAGGGATATCAATGAATTGATGGGTTGATATGGTTTAGGTAGATTTAGGAATAGGGGTTGTGGGAAACTTCTCATTTGACCTTAACATTGGGATGTGTGATATTGAGAGTTTTGTGAGGTATTGACTTGGGGGAATAGTAGTTAGGATGCGGATATGTCATTTCCTTCTTATGCTTGGATCTTTTCTTACTCGAGGGTGACTAAGGTTTAAGTGTGGGGAGGTTTGAAATGTCCATTTTATGTGCATAATTTAGTACTGTTTTGGGTCACTTTTGTGCTCTTTTATTATCAAGAGCTTGTGTTTTACCTTGAAATTCTCTTAGGAGTGTAAGAGCAACTTTACGCTCTTTTACCTCTTCTAAGTGGATTTTGCGTGACAAGGGAAGAACACAGAGGCATGAAGACCGGAGGCCATTAAAGATCACATTTTCAAAGACTTTTGAAGACTTGCTTCGAAGACATGAAGACCAGAGGCCATCGAAGACCATTTTTGAAGACCTTGAAGACTTGAAAAATGAGAGGAATCGCTATGAAGATAAATGTTTACCACAAGAAGAAGAAAAGAAAGAAAGGTTAAATTCTAGCACTCGTCGCTCGTCGCGATGGCCTCGTCGCGAGCCCATCGTGAGTCGCGACCAACGGGTGGCCAGAATCTAACCTTATCCTTTTTTACTATAAATAGCACTCTCTTTCCTCTCATTCATATCTTCATCATCTGCATTTTTGGTACTGTTTCAAACCCCATTTTCTTCCATTTTCATCTTTGAATTCTCGTCTTATGTTTGGTTGTTTAACATTAATTAGTAAGAACTCTTGTAGCTAAATCTAGTTCTTGGGAGCAATTGATTGAAGCTTCCAAGCTTATATAGTAAGATTCTATGTTTGCTCGTTTATGAACATTTATTGGAGAGCATTTATTATGCAATTAATGTTTTGTTTTACCTCATTTATACCATGGGTTGTTTGAGCATATGAAGTGTTTGTATGATTGAAGTGTTAGGATGTTAGGAAAGTTGCAAATTTCTGAACTCATTTGATATGGAAATCCAAAAGCATGGATTTAGAACTTCTTGTGTATAATGTGTGGTAATTTCTTGCTAGATGAGTATGTTAATGTGGTTTGTTTTCATATTTGCCACATAGATGCAAAGAAAGGTTGAACCTTGAATTTTGTTTGTTCTTAGTGTAACCTAATAAATGTTTTGTTTGGTTAAATGACTGTCTTTGGTAGAAGGCTTGTTATTATCAAACCTATGGTCCTTTGGGTGAAATGTCATTAATGAAATACCCCTATGATGTTGTTTGTCTAGGGCGATCATCAATGGGGTTTGCAAATGGTCGTTGGTTGTCTTTGCAAACTACTCTTAAGGAGGAATGAATGTTGATCTTTGAATGAGAAGTGATAACATTCCCCATAGACAATAAATGTGATTGAATGAATGAATGAATCAATGAACTATATGAAGTTTGGAAGTGAAAGTCGATTGCCCCCAAGGCTCCTTTAATTATCATTTACATCGTATTTATAGTTGTATTGCATGATTAACATAGTTCTATTGTTTTGCTAGTTGTTTTATTTCAATTTGATAACTTAGGATAAAAAACCAACCAACCACCCCTCCCCCCCTTGTTTACATGCTTTTATATGTATGTATGTATATGTCTAGCATGTTTTCTCCTATATATGTTTAACCACTTGAAAAGATCCTTCTTCTCGTGGATGACTCCGACTTGTCATTATCTACTTAATTGTAGATATGAAGCATTAAGGCTTAAAATACTAATTTTGAGAGATACGGCAACGACCTCCCATGGAGAGGGTAAATGTCACTTTCGCCCCAACAGTGAACATTCGCTATTTAAAAGCGAGGGTTTGGATTGACCCACTTTAACCACTCATTCCAAGTTTTTTCCTTTAACATATGTGAATTGCTATTTCACGCCTTGTATTTTACTTGATTACGCCCTGTATTTATACTATTTAATATACAATATGTATTTTTAATTTAATTTAAATAAAATTAATATTAAATTAATAAATTATTTATTTAATTAATACTCCGCCGCCGCCGCCGCCTCCGTGCGCCACCTTCTTCTTCCCCTTCTCTTCTTCTTCTTCTTCTCCGGGGAGTCCTTCTCCTCTCCCGCTCTCCTTCTCCTTCTCCTCCCGTTCTCCTCTCCTTCCCCTTCTCCCGCTCTCCTTCTCCCGCTCTCATTCTCCCGTTCTCCTCTCCTTCACCTTCTCCCGCTCTCCTTCTCCTGTTCTACTCCCCTCCGCCCGGTTCTCCTCCGCGCTCCGCCACTTCCAGCTTCTCCGCTGTCGCTTCTCCGCCGTTCTCCTCTCGGGCTAGGGTTTTGCTCGACGGGGAAGAAGGAGAAGGAGCTCGGATGGGGTTTCGCTCGACGAGGACGGCGGAGGAGGAGCTCGGCTGGGCTAGGGTTTCGCTCGACGGGATGGCAGAGGAGGAGCTCGGCTGGGTTAGGGTTTCGCTCGATGGGGACGACGGAGGAGGAGTTCGACTGGGCTAGGGTTTCGCTCGACGGAGACGACGGAAGAGGAGCTCGGCTGGGGTTTGCTGCGGACAAGGGGCGGCGGAGGAGGCACAGTGGTGGCGGTGGCGAGACCGCCAGAGAAGACGAAGAAGAAGAGAAGAAGGGACGGCGGAGACCGGCGGCGGCGCTGGTTCACGGCGGCGGCGGAGACTGGCAGAGGCGTCAGCGGTGGTTTTTTTGTTTTTGATTTTTGTTTTATTTTAAATTTTTAATATTAGTATTATACGTGTATATACGTATTAGGGCGTAAACTAGTAAAATACAGGGCGTGATATAGCAATACCCTTACCTATTGATGGCTATCAGTGTTGGGTAACCTGCTCTTATGAGAAAATAATGAAATTCTGCAAACGCTGCGGAGTTATGGTATAACGGATTCTCTCTCCCTTGCAACCAAGGCTATGTTTGATGAATTCTCTGAATGTTTAGTGGACAAACAGCAGGCGGGAACTGCTCAACAACCAGAAGCTGGAGACAACATGAAGCCTCAGGTAAATGCACCACAACCAGTTTCATCATTCCAGGAGGACATGCAGTTTATTGACGCTGTGGAGGAAGTAGTTCGGATAGATCTAGTGGAGGAAGCACCAAAGATTACGATTCCTTCTATTGACTCTCCTCACACTATCACATAGGGCTTCAAAAGAAGTCGGGATTGTATCATAGACGATAGAAATTGGAGTGGCTCTAAAAAGAAGAAACTGATTGAAGAAGCAACCAAGAGAATGGGGAGGCGAGAGAGCTATACCAAAAAAGAAGAAAAAGCTCATTTTCAAGGATTTCCCTATTTCAAGGGACAGCCCTTTGGTGCTATCACAGCCCAAGCAGATCAAACAGAAGTTGGAACAGATTAAGGAGATGAGCCTCAACAGGCAGAAGAGGAAAAATCAAGAGCACCCTGAAGAATGTGGGAGCTACGGATTAAAGAGATTCAAGATCTCCCAGAATGAGGCCGGCCGGGAGGTTATTCATATTGATGAAGAAGTTTACAATTTTCCAGATGAGCAACAATTAAAGATTATAGCAAAACTTGTAGCAGATCTCCCTGTGGGTTTGCCGGTGGTTGTCCCACAACCACCACCCAAAGAACCATGAGGTGCATCTCGTAGAATTGCAGGGGCTTCAGCCGACCCCTTGCACAGAACTACCTGCACAAGCTAACCAAATCTAACCAGCAAGAGGTTACTTTCATCATGGAGACTAAATGCAAGCAGTGTGTTCTTCAAAAATGGTTGGATGCTTCTTATTTTAATTCGTCTTTTGTTATCAACCCAGTGGGCTTGTCTGGTGGCATGGCACTGTTTTGGTCAAGCAGTATTAACTTAGAAGTTGTTAAAGCCAGCTCGAATATAATATTAGCGAAGGTTTCTGATCAGCAATACCACCTGTGGTAAATGCTTTTCGTGTATGGTTGCCCAGATAAAAAGGGTTGTTTTGATGTTTGGAAGTGGGTTGTCGATTGTAAGGAGTGTTATGACCATCCTCTAGCGGACACTGGAATCAGGTGTTGTCTAACAAAGATAAGTTAGGAGGATTGGGCATAATCCCATCTGAGGCTCAACCTTTGAAGAAGCTAATCTAATCCCTGGGAATCACGAAGCTGAAGCATGCATGTGTTTGGTACACTTGGTCTAATAATAGACGAGGTTCAGAGAGGATATTTGAAAGGCTTGACAGAGTATTTTCTTCGGATTCATGGCACCTAATGTCCCCAAGAGCTATCTCCACGAGTTTACCAATATCCATTTCAGATCATGGGGCTTTGATAGTTAACACTGAATCAAAGAAGCATAAGAAATCAGTAGGTGCGCCATTATGAGGCATTTTGGTCTGAAGACCAAGCAGTAGGTCAAATTGTCTCCAAGTTATGGTTGTTAGCAAAGCCAGCCTTTCAGGAGGAAGCTCATATTGATCCAGCGGCTGCATTCTCCAAGTGGTCAGATATAACAATGGCACATCTTCAAAACTGGCACAGATTGTCGTATGGGAACCTAAGAGTTGGAGAAGAAACTGGAAGATGTCCAGCATGCACAAATGGCTTCTAATCCTTACTCTAAAGAGAAAGAGATCAAGGCTGAGTTGATCAGATTATCACAATACCAAGTTGACTACTGGAAACAGAGATCGAGAATCAATTGGGATACTGAGGGTGATGCTAATACGAAATACTTCATTAGTGGGAAACAAAGAGGCAGATGGCAAAAAGAATTCTACAACTTAACAGAAAGCGGAGAATGGGTAACATACCCTCTGACAATTCAAGCTGAACTATGGAAACATTTCATAGAAATTTATGTACAAGAGGATCATTACCCATGCATGGCGGAGTATCACTTTTCAGAGGAGGATTTAGTTGGCCTAGTCACCAAGAAGTTAGAACCTGAGAAAAAAACTTTCACTCAACAACCATTTACAGAACAAGAGTTGTGGTTTGCGTTAATGGAAATGAAGAAATGGTCGGCACCAGGTTCTGATGGATTCCCTCCTGGTTTCCACTTGGATCACTGGGAACATATCAAGTCTCCTCTACTTAAATGTGTCCAAGAATTCCAACAAGGTCAACTACTAAGTAGAGAATGGAATCAAATGAACATTATCTTTATCCCAGAAATGAAGAATCTGGTAATGGCCAAAGAGTTTAGACCGACCAGACTCTGCAAAGTGAAGTACAGGATATTATCCAAGGTTCTACAAGTAAGATTAGAAAGGGTAATTGGCTCGCTGATAGAACAAAACTAACACGGCTTCGTGCCTGGTCAATAGATTGGCGAAAGTGTTGTATTAGCTCATGATATTTTTGAACATATTAGAAAGAGAAAGAAAGGTAAGTTGTCTGTGTCCGCAATCAAGCTGGACATGAATAAAGCATATGAAAGAGTTAGCTAGTCCTTCCTCGATGTAGTTCTCCAAAAAATGGAATTCCCTGAATCCTGGAGACCTATGATCATGCAGTGTGTTACCACTGTAACCTGTAGCATTTCTGTAAATGGTGGCACATCCGAACCAATCACTCCAAACAAAGGAATTGGGCAGGGATGCCCGCTGTCGCCTTATTTATTTATCATGTGTCAACAGGTTTTTTCAGCGGTATTAAACTCCAATGTGACTGCATAAAAAAGATTGGGAATAAGGATAGCTAGAGGGGGCGCCCAGAATCTCACATCTCATATACGTTAATGACTGTCTTATTTTTTTGGAAAATCATCAAGAAGATGTAAGATATCTGGCTAAGGTGATAGATTCATATGCAAGATACTCTGGTCATAGGAGAAGCCCTAAAAAATCCCCATGGTTGTTTAGTCCAAACACTTAATAATGGTGGCAGGCTTGGGCAACATTCTCTCTCAATATCCATAGATAAGGACTGCAAGACTCCAATCTAGGACTCAACCTATTATCAGGAAGAAGCGTTACTTTTTAGAATCTGATGACTACTTTGAGGCGGAAGTTAGAGAAATGAAGACCAAATGGGATCTCCTTGGCAGGAAGAGTCACACTGGCTAAATCTATTTTACAAGCTGTGGCTAATTATGCTATGTCAATTTATAAAATCCCAGCCAAAGTTTGTGATACGATAGATGAGATCGTCAAGAGGTTTTATCTGGATAGGAAAGCTAAAGAAAAGAGCGGGTGCATTGAAAGAATTGGGAAGCAATCTACCAGTCCAAACACATAGGAGGACTGGGTCTAAAGAATGCTAGATGCATGAATCAGGCTCTTTTTGCTAAACAGGCTTGGAAAATTTTTGCGGGGCCTAACTCTTTATTTGCATAAGTTTTGAAGTCTACATACAAACTTGATTCTCTGCTACAGGATAAGCCCCAGTAAAATGCATCCTGGGGTTGGCGATCAGTTCACTGGGGAGTACAGCTTCTTAAAGATAAACTGGAATGGCGAGTTATAACTTGTGCTAAGATTAAAATCCATGAAAACTGGATTCCGAGAATAGCCAACCCCTTGAGAGACAATCCTTTTTGGACACAATACATCTCTTACAGTGTCAGATTTAATTTCCAAAGATCGGACAGGGAGAATGTCGTTGGTTAATAGCATATTCCCTCCACGAATAGCAAACAGAATTTCGAGGATAAAGTTGCCTAAGGATCTGCATCATGGCATGGAGGATAACGTTATTTGGACAGCATCAACAGATGGTTCTTACTCAGTTCAGAAAGGATATATTGAAGCGTTATGGCTTACACTCTCATGGAGACCAACCAATGTCGTCAAATCAAGCTGATATGCTAAACAAAAAGATGTTGAAGAGGCTTTGGAACCTTACCAATCCAGCGAGACTCAAGATGCTCATGTGGAGAATCATAGTTAAAGCACTTCCAACGGCATCCGGTCTATTTAAGAGGAACTGCTCTGATACTCCCCTATAACATGTCTACAGGAGGTGGAAACACTCAAACACATCTTCTCCGGGTGTCAAACAGCAGAAAGGGCATGCAGAATAAGTATATTTGGTTTTGATTTCTCAGGTACAGGATCCTTCCACAGGTGGCTGACAGAGTGGTTGGAGCAAGCTCCCTCGGATGAACTTTTGTGCCTATCGGTGTGCATGTTTGAGTCTATTTGGATTGCTTGAAATAATGTTATATGGAAGCAGCATATTCCCAACCTGTCATTAGCTCCAATGGCCATATGGAATCATGTGCAGGAGTTGAATAGTTTCTACGCAAGCCTGCCAAAGAAAACCACCAACAAACATTCATCAATTTTGCCCAACTCAGCACCTCCACAAAACATCAATCCTTCAGAGCCAGACGTTGTAATGCTGACAGATCCTGCCTTCAATAAGCATAAGGGCATAACAGTTGGAGCCTGGGTAAGGGACACACAAACATATGATAATAGGGTCAATGGAAGTACTAGTTTTCATTCATGTCAAATATCGATGGCTTCTTCCGCGCTCCAAGGTGAAATCCTGGAAATTTTACATTTCTTAGAGTTCATTAAAGACAAAGGAGCAACGTCTATACAAATCTGCACGGATTCATTAGTGGCTATAGAAATGATAAAAGGGACTCGATCCCAATCACTGGACGTGTTCGGGGAGATTCAAGATGTGTTGAGCTTGTCAAAGCTTTTTGTTCAAATTAGTTTCTAAAAGTATCTCATAATATTGTACAACAGGCCCATAACATGGCCAAGTCTGTAATAACTCATCTATAATAATAATTCATCCTTTGATAATGAAAAAAACATAAGGAAGATTTCTAATGAACTTGGAATTTAAACAAGTTAACTTAAGCTAGACAAAGTAGAAAAGGAGAGATATTGCATAAGTTTCTAAACTTGATTATGGTAAGAGAGGATGAAGATGGTAAGCGAAAAAGGAAATTCTATTAAGAGAAAGACTTGTCAAGTTTGGATCATTTTATTCTAATACAACGCTTACACAAATCTTAAGTGTTCATCAGTCACAGGGGATTTTGCTGCATATATTAGGAGGAGGGGAAACAACGTCCCCAGTCAAAATGTAAGTGCATCCATATTTGAGATGCAAACAAGATCACGGTCAACCACTGAGACAAAATCACAGAAACATTCTTAACATCATCATTGTAAATCTGTAACATGTGCAGCATACTTTAACATATGACGCCAGCTGCGAACAGAAAGAGTGAAGTTCAAGAAATATCCCTATGTATACATAAGAATTTTTATTATTCTCAAGACGATACTTATTTAGTTTACAACTACATAATCAAAGATAAGGAAGCGAAAATACAATGAAAACAAAAACACAAAACTACCTCATTCTAAATGCTCATGTGGCCTATCTTTACTGATCCTTCAAAAGTTTACTTGAGTACCTTTCTGCTGATAATTTTGCTAACCCTTGTAGAAAGTATCAACCAAGGAATAATTCCAACCTGAATCAACATGACCAAAAGCCTGTTATGAATTTGCAATGCTACTGATGACTTTCCTAATAAGAGAAGAAACACAACAATAATCAATCCTTTGTTTTATTCTCTAGAGTCACTGTTGATCATATAATGTACTGTGTGTTTGATCAAGACACCTTGTATTGTCCCGAATTAACCGAGAAAGAAACACAACAATAACTGACCCTTTATCTAATATCTAGAGTCCATTGTCAATCATATATTGTATTGAGTGTTTGATCAAGAATCGTTAAAACTCTTCTTTTTCCCTTTTTGATCCGTAACTAGTTCACAATCTTCAAAGTGCTGTGATAATTTCAGTAAATCCAATCCAAGGCAATCTAGTCACAGATAATAACTGGACAGGTCAAGGATTTGCACCATATTTTTAGGCAGTAAAAAAAACATAATCCTGATAATAGCTTGGAATGCTCCCACCTATAGGAGTTAAGATTACTGTTGAGGCCTCTGTACTTAGGAATAGTAATATAGCAAGATAGGAGTGATCTAAGGCTATGTTTGGTAAAGCTGTGCTTATAAGCAGTGAAGACCAGCTTCTCTTTTTCCCTCAAAAATAGCTTCTGCTTTCAAATAAACTGTTTTTTAACACTTCACCAAACACTAATAGTGTTTTGCTTTTATAAGCAAAGCAGCTTATAAGCTCTGCCGAACAGAGCCTAAAGAAACTCACAGGGGATCATGCTCACAGTCACAGCTATCATCAAAAATATTCCTTGTTCTTTTGTTCTTCAAGCTGAATTGAATGCTTTAATTTGGGCTTGTTAATTGCTAAAAGGGTGAATTTAAATTATTTTGTGCTAGATTTAGACTGTCTTGGAGGTATTAATTATCATAGAAATCCTAGGATAGGTCCATGGCAGATGTTCTCTATTTGCCACCAAAATAATAGTATGAATGTATGGTGGTTGGCAAAATTATAGATTTTGTCCACGCTCCATAGAGAAGCCAATACAACTGCAGATAGATTGGCTAAGTTTGCATGCTCTCACAATTGTAAACTCACACATATCTTGAACTAACTGGATAGAGATCTGAAGGGTATAATCATCTTGTATAAAGAACAATTTCCTTCTATGAGGGCTACCTAAATTTTTGTTTCGACAAAGACTGGGTTGCTGCTGGTTTCCTTATTGTCATAATGCAGGTGTCACCCTTCAGAGAAATGGTAGAAAGAAGGATGATCAAGGGATGCTGGGAGGCATTTTTCATTTGTAGTGATGGCTGAAACTCATATTTTGTAGAAGATGTGTTGGCTGCCTCCCAGAAAACATACAAATAAAAAGGGATGCAGGGTCGACTAGTATCTGGCTACCACAGCTTAAAGAGACTAAAGCAAGCTAGGGTTCATGGAATGGAATACTGCAAAAACATAGATTGGGTACATACTTTTAGGCTCAAATTTAGGAATAGTTACCTGAAGGTTTTCAACTAAACAAACTTTGTTTAGTTATTAACCAATTAGGTTATAATGCTTTTGTATTGTTACCATCAAGAGTGAATCTTGATCTTTTGTGTAAATAACAATAACTTGTATATATTTATCAAAGGCTTGGGGTGCCAAACAGAAACCTCCCACCAATGACCGCTTAATATATTAAAAACAACGCCGAACCAGGGCATTGGAAAAACTTCAACTTACTAATCTAAACTACTAATGTAAACAAGCCAAACTGCTTACTAGGTGACTAGCTTTATGCTCATTTTTATTAGTTCAGTGAGTAGTTGAGTCAATCAAACCATATGATTCTTTTTTTAAATTATTACTACAATAATAATTTATTTGCTCCGCATATTTACATAAAAAATTGAGTTCAAACTTAAGCTCAAGCTCGTTTTTTATGCCTCGGTATAGCTCAAGCATGAGTGATATTGCACATCAAGCTGAGCTGAGCTTGAGTCATATATTCAAGCTTGACATAAGTATTTCCCATCCATACCATATTGATTTTAGGTTTCTCTCCTATTGTGAATTTGTTTTTCATACAATCCATACCTTATCCATCGAATATGATACTTCACTCATTCATTTAAAATATGATTATATTTTCATGTTCATGCTCAGCTGCCAACACTCTTCATACTGTCAGGCCTGGCTATAACGGAGTCCAACGTGACAATAATCATACACCCCAAAAAAATTTAAAAGCCTACTACAGGTAGGATCTTAATTGTTTTTTCAAAACAACTCAAGGCCCAACATTGACTCTTTAATTTTTTTAACAGGCAGGAATTGAACATGGCAATTTGTCAATTAGAATAACAGGCAATGTAGATATATCTCCCAATTACCACAACATTGCCGTTCAATGAAATTCCAGCTCTCCATGCCAAAAGCTTATCTGCAGAAGAAAAAGGAAACAAAATGATTGATCATCGGAATTTGATTTAAAAGGGAAATGAAGTGATGTTCTCTGTGCAACTCTCGGAGGTTGAAGCATAGACAAACTAATGAAGGATTTTAAACAAGGAATCTGCATATATATACTTTTTAAGAACTTTTTAGAATAAATACGCAGGGCTAATGAACAGTTACCAAAAGGTTGCACAAGCCTGTCAGATATGGCAGCCACAGGGAACCTCCAAAACCAAATAATCAGCATGACATATGTCAAAACCTACATCAACCAATAGATTAAAGTCCAGTGAAACATAACTCGCGACCTCTTGCAGAAAAAATTCTCCATGCCTTACCTTCACAATCAACAAGATTCTTTTGGATGAGTCGGATGACGATTTAACCTCATTTCCATGCATACCCTGAACTGCAAATGACAACATTTTAGAAGCTTCAAATGATTTAAGAAACACATGTAGTACACTGTATTGAAATTAATAGGCCGCAATCTAATGAAGAGAATATCATAATACAGGTATAACCACACATAAAAGCAAAAAACCATAGAGGTGGTAAGATTTCCGCAACTTAAATCCAAGTGTATGTGACTTGAGGTGTTAATTTTTCCACAGAGAGTAGATAAACTAAAAGACTTGATCCAAGGAAAGGATGAAAATGTTATAGATTCATTAATGGCAGTAAGAAACTTCAAGTAGTTAAGTCCAGACATGTTTTGTAGCTTGTCATAATCCTGCTCAAACACCTAAAAAACAAAGATTTGACATCTATATAGATCCTGCAACTTCAGTTCACTAAGAAGAGTTCTATGGAAGCCAGCAGACGATTGATAAATTTGTTGGCAAGCATAAGACAAAAAAGGCCCAAAGTGGACTTCCAGGTCAAAGGGTGAATGGGAAGACCAAAAGACATCATTCACCTAATCTACAATCATAAACATGAACATATATCATCTAAAATGCTATAGAAGATCACCCATGCAACTTTCTGTCAGGTGGTAAGACAAGGTAATTGGAAACACAGACATATATAAGCAACAAAATCCATTACTCTTTGCCAGCTCTTTCTCTTTAGCAGCCGCCACTCTCTTGAGTTTCGCAGCTTGTGCAAATGTTGAAGGTCTGAAAGCATCAAAATGAGTTTTTTAATCTAATCATAAGCACTTAGGTACTGTAGA
Organism: Rubia yunnanensis; assembly: GCA_037428765.1. NCBI lineage: Eukaryota > Viridiplantae > Streptophyta > Magnoliopsida > Gentianales > Rubiaceae > Rubia > Rubia yunnanensis. The sequence continues at coordinate 21,498,901 of CM075071.1, read as the reverse complement.
GATATTGTAGGGTAAGAGAAGAACTACTAATCAAATAAGCCAGACAATAGCCATGAAGGACAATAAATAACTCTTCAGTCAGGATACACCTAAAAACTGAACAGAATAATCCAAGACTATGAGAGAGAAAAAATTAAGCTACAAAACAGTCCTAAACTATAGTTATGTCAAAAGCTGCTGTACAAACTGGAACAGCACACTAGAATATCATCTTAAGATAAACTTCCTGATAAGGTTTTAACATACGGATGGTATATGCAGAAATGAATAAAGAAAACCTCAACTGTGCGATTAATTATGGTTACTAAATCATGTTCCAGATGAAGAAGTACACGAGCCAGCATCCCAAAATTTGCTACCAACACAACAATAACATCCAAGTCTTCACTCCAACATCTAGGATCAACTATATGGATAATAAATGGCTTTTGCAAACACATATTGGTAATTTATATTCAATCCAAATAATCTACACCCACTTCAAAAAATTCTCCCCCATGCTTAAAAGAAAAATAAGTAAAAAGTCCCATGTGAATAAAGCCAATATCAAGAAACAGTGAACCCAGGGATGACATGAGAAAAGCACTTACTGTGAATACGCACTGGATTCCTTATATAAATTCTTTATCTCAGCACGTAGCTTAATTTCTTCAGGAGTCTTAAAGCCACTCTGGAAAAATTATCAAAATTAAATTAATATCCAAAATGCATGCAAAAAACTCAAAACAAAATGTTGAAGATTTTTTTTTTAAAAAAAACTAGAATTTAATTCAAAATACGCATAGAAAAACAAATCTCTGCCAGAACAATATGTAAATTAACAAACAAAGATCACCTTCTTTCTAATTTCAATATATCTCGATAGTAACTGGAAAACCCCAACAACGATGAAAATCAAGAGAGCTGCAGGAGATTTCCCATGCTCTTCCCATCCTTCAGCCATCCTCGTTGTTCAACTAAATATTTCTTTTGTTTTTCTTCCAAAATCAGTAACATGAAATGATCAAATATGATTCCTACACATTAGATGGAACAACTTAATCGGTTCGGGTGAAGCAACATTCAGAAAACAGTTCGAAGCATACCAGAACACAAGGCAATAGACCAAACTTTAATGCTTTATATTAGAGTATAATGCTGACTTGTAATGTCAACACAACATTCACACGGAAGTTCCTAGCTTACCCAGATTGCCATTGTTTATCAGCTTACACAACTATAATTACAAGAGGACATTCATGCATTTTAGGAATCTCAGACTGACAACTTACATTAATTCTGCTGGTCGGACGGCAAGAAATTAACATGCTTCACTCTGATTTATAAAAATTAAGCTTTAATTTCTCAAATCAATCAATCACCATTGATGAGCCTAATTACCAACTATTTCAAAATCACCTTATTGTTCAAAACTATTCGTAACCAATTTTATCAATTGAAAGGCAAGAAGAAAGTTACAATTACATCACCGACAAGTACAATAAAAAAGGATTGAGATATTGCAGGACAAAGAAACTTACCGCCTCCACCCACGCATGGTTCAAACACGTTCTTTCTTCTTACGAAGACCCCTAGATGACAAGCCCAGATCGGGTGATTTTCACGCGCGATTAATATTTTTTAGAAGCTCTCTTGGAAATACCATGCATACCCCTTTCAACTTTTTATTTTGTTTCGGAGAGCCTTTCAGGGCAAACCACTTCGTCATAGGATTTGGGGTCAAAATGTAAATAAAAATATTCTGTTCCTAACTTTAAAAAGTCTGGAAACACGGAGGGGTAATTCTGCAACTATCAAAACAAAATAACAAATTCCAAAAAAATATCGCTAAAAATATCTCATCTCTCTTCGAAATTCATCACGATCTTCCTCAACAAAATCTTGTCCTCACCGCAGAAAATTTTATATGTTGGAAAGCATTCAATGTTAAGGTGAGAGGCCAATCAAATTTTGACACATGTTAAATTGATTATTTAAAAAGAAGAATCGTTATATCACACCATGTATTTTACTTAATCACGTCATGTACTTGTGCTATTAAAAATGCTATATGTATTTCTAATTTATTTAAACTCGTGGAGTCGGTGGTTAAATTTTCTAGGATAAATTTTATGTATGTTTTTACATTTTACATTTGAATTGGAAACCAATAGTTATGTTGGAATCTAAAGTTCCTTTATCTAAGAAAAACTATAAAACTATATAAATTATGAAGTGAAATAATTAATTTAGTTAGAATCAACAAATAGTGAATAAAATAAAAATATATTCTTTTTATAATATTTTATTTCAACTGGTTTGTTGTTTAATGGATATCATTTTTCTTATTTTCTTTTGAATTTTTCATGCGATTCTTCATTAGATTTTATGTGAGAAATGAATATCGATCTGAACCAAATTATCTTGTAAATATTTATTTATCATAAATACTATTATTAAAATTTAAGTTTTCGTAGTGTAAAACAAAAGAAACTGCTAAGCGGAACCTATTCCAACAGTTCCCTATATACATTTCAAGAAACAATATATTGCACGTATATAAAGTGGTACATAAAAGAAACATTCAACCTGCAGAAATATAAAACTTATAGTAATTAATGCAAAACAACGAGTCTATGTCCTTGGTCTAGACTTTTCATAGATCTAGGCAGTTACATTAACCCAAGGCGACATTGAAATGTAAAGAGCACTATTTTCAATCTTTTTTGCTAGTGAATGGATTCCTTGGAAATGCAGGTAGCAATAACGTTCTCTGGAAAGACAAGTAATATATATAACGTTGGCAAAAATGCAAAATTAAGAGAAATCATAGTTCTTAATCTCTTTGATTTGACAATTAGAGTTTCTACTTAGTAAACTTGGAAGACCTAGCAATTACGTTGCAAAAATGTAGATTGAGACAATTATATTTGTTAATCATTGGTTTTACAATTAGAGTTTTTACATCACTTGCTCTTCTTTGAGGACAAAACCAACTCTCAAACATTTAAAAATATCGATAACGACGGACATGAGTTTCGTGGCTCTTCCTAAAACTAAAGTACATAATAGACAACTTCCTGCAACCATTTCTCAAAACTTGCAATTCTTCATCATTCAAGTTTCAACAACAGTTCATGTGAAACTTCTCCACAGTACGGCAGTTATACCGATAACTTCTCACCCCAACCGTCCTGATCTCATGGCATAATGATAAGATCCACTCTTGAATTAAATAGTATCCATTTGATATAAGCAATGATCGAGATGTCACCAATTATTGTTGAACATCGAAAGACAAGCACCATTGGCTTGTTCCCAAATCCAGCACTAATTAATGTCAACCTAGGCACGACACATTCAGATACTCAAGGCCACCACCACTCATTGTACCCATTATTCCTTCTGGTTCAAGCTTACAAATATTCTATATACATCAGTATCACTACACAACCCCTGAAGCCAACACCCATGACATTTCCGCAGTTTGTAATACGGAGAGCCTGAAGTTCTCGGCAATTTTTGTGTTAAGGAATCTAATGCCAGGATCTGAACAAGTGAGTAAAAGTGAAATATCCACATCTTTTAAAGATAAACAAGATTTTGATAAGGCCTTTAACCCAACATCAGTAAAATTTCAACTGTTCAAACTATTATTGATCAAATACCGATATCCAGATGCAACTACATAGAACCCACAATCACTTGATTGAAAACACCAATGTAAATGAAGACTCTACAGCTTGGAACCATAATGATGCAACTGATTCATTCCAGAATCATGAAGATCAATGCACCCAGACAGAGATAAAAAAATGTTGTTGGTGAAAGCAGGTTAGCAACCTACTGAGATGTAAGGTTCCAACTGTAATGCAACTCTGGCATAAAGA